>JAUIMM010000031.1:47462500-48691837 GCA_031769625.1 Taudactylus pleione
AATGTATATAACAATACTGAGGTTACAGTGTCAATATAGAAAGCATAGGCGCATCTGGATATACTGGTGGTAGTGTGTCACTATAGTGGGTGCAACTATATCTAACAATAGTGATGAATTAGTGTCAATATAAATTAGCACAGTTCTATCTAATAATGTCCCCCTATAGTGAGCAGAGGGCTATGTAACAATACTGATATTAGTGTCACCACCGTGTACAAAGGTGTATCTAGCAACACTAATGTTACAGTGCCTTCATAGTGGTCACAAGTGTATCTAGCAGTTCTGATGTTACAGGGAGCCGGATTTAGAAGTGGGCGCAGTGTCTATGTCGCACGCAAGAGGGCGATGTTTTCAGTACTGAGCACGCGCCCAACTAGCACACGCATGCATCCCAAAGGCTACAGCCAGGAGCCGCAGAACAAATTTGGACGCAGCGAGGCAATTTCGATACGAGTTTCTGGGTGGTAAAAGGGGGGTGGCTATGGGCACAGGTGTATACTGAAGGTACAGCATCACCATACAGAGAATAGGTGTATTTAGCAATAAACATATTAGCGTGACAAAAGCAGTATATTATACTAGGAATGTTAGTGTGCATCATACATTTAGCACTAGGTTCAGTAGTTGCACCAGCAGAAGAGAAGGTTAGGAAGACTGTAACAGTGCAGGCCTCTCTAACAGCAGACTGGTTAGAGGCACCACATAGCACAGCAGTCAGTGGTAGTGACTGTTAGTTGTACATAGCACAGCAAACATCGTCTTACCTGTCGGAATCTCTTTAGATGCAGAATGAGTACATCAGGCAGGGTCCACAGGCTGAGTTTAATGCTGCCCTGTTGAAGCTGTTTACAGTGAGGACAGCGCCAGGCATTACCGGGAGCCAGCTGCAAACAGGCAGCATAAGCCATCAGGCACATGTATAAAACGCACAGCACAAAAAAGCGAATACACTACAAGGGAACGCAAAGCAAAAACATCCAAACAGCAGAGAATGGTGATAACCAACTCTACATACACATGGAGACCTGATTCCTGACATGAACCCCAGCCCTCAAAGTTCTGGAAAAAGTTCATCTGGCCTGTTTCTAACAAACGTCAAATAGACACATCACTAGAAGCAGCAGCATGCGCATGTATATGGACATTCCACAGCCACAAAATGACTGCAACACTGCCTTGGGTCTACGAAAGCAAACACAATGTTAATTCAGACTTGTGAGCCAATTGGCGACCTTGCAAACTACCAACAGCAAAACGTTCAAGCATTGTAATGTACGGCAATACGGACCTGCTCCTCTTTGGTATACAGATGAAAGCACTGGGACAGGCTGCAGCACTGTGGCTGGTGGTGAAGCTCCCTCTGCAGGCGAACGCTCTCAGAATCCGGGACATACTCCTCTTCTGTGTTACCGAAAAGGCTGCAGTGAGCAAGCAGAGTTACTGACGGCTCTAAACAGCATGAGGCAATAGAACAAAACTTGCCGTCATATAGGAGAATTCTCTCCCCACCCCCAAAGAAAAAACTAACAAAAAACGATGTACTTGTCACAAGCATGCTCTACGCACTGATCATTTAGAGTGAAGATAAAAACGGTGTCGATATTCATTACTGGGGTTACAATACAAACACACTTGAAACTGAGCTTGGAAAGCCTGCCTCAGTTGAAGGTGTATGAATTGCAGTCTGGTTTCCTACAGCTGTCAAGACTCCATCTACTTCCCAAACTGCTATTACATATAGGTGTGCTAAGTAGCGCGGGTGTTCTGACCTTTCACACTGAAGAAGTGGCTCAGTGGCTACGTACACTAACTTGCTGGGGTACCCTGGTTTGAATTTCAGTGTCAGCCACAATAGTAATGAAGTCATCATCAATGATACAGTTAGTGTGACTGAAACATTGCCGTTTGTTAACCCAATCATGCCCTATCCGCCCTATGATTTGGGAGACTACACTATAGTAGTTTACAAATAGAAAAAGACGGCATGGCGACACAAACACATCCAAAACTGTACCACATTTACATTGGGTTCAGTTTTATATCGCTTTGGACTGGGAAGAACACATTCTTATGTTATCTCTTAAAGAGCCGTTAGAAGCCTCAGGATTGTCATTGCTGTGCTAGGGAAAAGTCTGTGCTTAAGGATTGCAGCAGCTGATGAGATTTCCCACAAGCAGGTCATTAGTCTCAGTAATGCTGTACAATGAGGAAGTGGTACCACTCTTGTGGTGTCTAAAGGTTTCTCTCTCACTTTCCTGTGCCCGCTGTAGTCACCTAATGATCTGTGTGTCATCTTGTGGCTACAGGGTGATGTATTATTTAAGGGGATGCTATACACTTACAAGACAATATAGGCAGGACTGACAGAACCAAAAGAAGGTAGGAGAGAATAGACGCCCCTCAGAACCACCCCCACCACCTCTTCGGTCCCGCAGTGTATTCCTTTTTGTGGTTTGTACTTATATGCCTTTAGAACAGAAACTGCATACATTGGGATGGGTATGGGATGCCAACGCTCGGGATCCCAGTGCTCAGAATCCAGACAGGGTTACGATACGGACACCGGTATTCCATATGCAATGAAACCTTCACAAACCAACAAGCCTCTTCCCATTTAGGGGACAGCCTATTGAAGAACTATTATTTAAAAGCCAGGTGTCTATACCTGATATGTGACCCTGAAATCTATGCATTGGAACAGCCACTTTCTGGGATTAACCAATACGTGTGAGAATGCAAACCGCATCAATCACCTATGTACCAAAAACGTGGTCACGGACCTTCAGCACTTTAACCACATCTTCGTTCTCTCCAGAATGCTAAATGTGCAAACGGCAGAAAAATACATGGTACTGTACAGTAATAGCACTTGTCTGGTTGAACGCTGACAAACTGTTCAAAAGAAGCCCTAAAGTGACTGATCTGATGACACTCGATTAATTAAAACATAAGCTGATATTTGGCATCACTCAAAGTGAAATCAAATCAAGATCGCACAGAACGTGGCTAAACTTAGTGATGAAAAAGCTCATTTAGCTCTAACACAGATTGCCGTCAAGTAGTGTATATGAAACCAGGGACTGAATGTTCAAAAACATCTGTAATTCCAGAATGCAATAGAAGACCGGCTCACAGGTCCTCAGGATGAAGGGCAGACCCTTGACTCTGCCTGGAGAATATCCAGACAAGCTCGTCACAGAGACAATTATACATCTCTGCTTAACTTTGCAGGTTAGAAGACACCTTTCAGAAGCAGAGTAATAAAACCAGACAGGTGGAACCTGTATCTACTAAGCTGTCAAACATCTTTTCAAACAAGAGTAGGCAGCTATCAGTGCCTCAAGCTGCTTTGAACTCTTAACGCCTCATCTAGTCACTGGCTAAGACTTAACTTCTAGTTTGGATACCGCTTGTATGCCACTCTACCAAGCATCCATCTCTTCCATTAACCCTTTCACTTACCAAAAAAAAGAAAATCAATAAATATGACTATTTAACAAGAGGAATGTGGGGAAGGGGACGGTATGCATAAATGCAGAAGATAAGGGCCCAGACTACATGTGGCTCTTCATTTGCTATTGCAATAGAACAGCAGGGTAGGGCATATCTGGAGCTGTGATTCCTCTAGACTGAGAGAGTCGCTCCGGTTACCCAGATCCTGCTGCAATGAGCTTTACCTATTCCTGAGGTTTCCAAACGCTGTCCTCAAGGCTCCCCAACAGTTCAGGTTTTAGAGATATCCATGGTTGAGCACAGGTAGCTAAATCAAATTAACTGAGGTACTAATTAAGTCACCTGTGGTCAAGCATGGATATCCTTAAAACCTGGACTGTTATTGAGCGAGTTTGGGAACCTCTGACCTATTCAGTCTTCCAGCTGTTGTAAAGCACATTATCCGCACCCATCATAGACTTGTTATAAGCAGATACTGAAGCGTACAGGCGTTTTCAAACAGGTTCTAAATCAATCACAACAAATCAGGAAGCGGCTTGTCATCTGTAACCTAAAATGTAATTTGACGATTAAGGGCCGAATTCAATTAGCGGTGAAATAGGACGATTTTCGCTAAAAAGAGAACGGCGAAAACGGATGATTTCCGCCTAAAAACGTTTTCACCATCTCAGACCAGGAGGAAAAAAAAAAAATGCAAAATCCCTGTTTTTGACTAAAAATTTGGGTATTTCTTTCAGAACCCTTTGGATATCCCCACTAAAGATAAATTACCCTAAAAAAAAAAAAATTAAAGTTGTGTCATTTGGTGAAGAACGACTGGTCAAATTTTTGGAGAAAAAATAAAAATCGTTGAAAATGGGTTCAACATTTTGGGTCTGGTATTTCAGGGGGCAATATGGATGCGTCATGTGCTTTAAACATCGCATGTGATTGCAGCAGGCGCTTTAACTGTTTTTAAAAGTGGGCTTTTACAACACGAAAATATACTTTCACCCATTTTAACATACCCTAATTTATGTGGAAGAGTAATTTCCTGAAAAAAATTGCTTTTCACCATGTTTTAAAGTTTTCGTATACGCAAATTACTGCCAACCAACGCAATTTAAGTACTGTACTTTTATTACAGCCAATAATACACTTCTAAATTAGTTTCCGATGTACGTCAGCCATTTTTTGGTTGTACAGACGCACTTTCCTGACTATCGCCTATTTTCACACCTCCCGTTTTCGCCTGTTTATCGAAAATCGGATATTTTCGCCGGCGAAAACACCCGACTTCATCGCCGGCGGTGAAATCACCCGATTTCACCGCTAATTGAATCCGGCCCTAAGAATTCTTTCTGCTGGGGCAATGCTGTTACTATAGGGGCTTATTTTATACTGGGCAGATGAGCAGTTAGATTGCCCACCACTCATACAGCTGCATACCACAGAGCAGGCTATACTGTACAACATCTAATGGAATCCTACAGAGGAGGAAGACATCCAGACACCAAGTGCTAACTCTTACATAGAGCTTTGAAGGCCTGCAGTATGGCAGTCGGGCTCCTATCCTTCCGCTTGTGGTATCCGTACTGAAGGAGCAAACATTACAATCTGGTTGGCACATGCCCAGATAACATTACTGCAGCAGGGCTTCTAAACCCCATGTCCGTGACGGGTAGTGGTGGTCTCGCACAGCATAGGCTCAATGAATCCCCCTCCACTCCCATTTCACCCAAGAGCACTCCTTGATCTAGATCCATGCTTCTGTTCATATTTAAAAAAAAAATGTTTTTTTAGTCATGAAGCTTCATTTAGACTCCGGTGTGGGATAGGGGGGATTAAATTTACTAAAGCTTCTAAAACAGACAAGTCGAGTTGTTGCCCATAGCAACCAATTTGATTGGTTGTTAAGGGCAGTACCTCCACTTTTCCTTTTTAGAAGCTTTAGTACATCTAACCCAAGAGGAGAATATTATGCAGGAAGCGCCCCGTGTCCTCAACGTCTACTCTTTTAGCTTTGCCAAAACAATAATAACAGACATGAAAATGACAGCTCAATGACCAGTGTCCTGAAGATCAGTAAATCACTACAGCCTCTATTACTAGCTGAAGAAGCATTTTCAAAAACACCCTTACAGAAACACTGTACAGATTTGAAAAAACTATTAACAAAAAATGCATATACCTTCGTGGTTGCAACATTTTGCAAAATGTCCAAAATTAAAAATGAATGACATTAAATAAAACCACTACGTGCCAGTGTGTAAATGGGTTGTCCAGGTCTAGGTGTGCCATCCATTAAACCCTAAATAATAATAAAAACAAACAACAAAACCTGGAAACTAATGCTGGCCATACACGCTACAATTATCGGGATGATCCGCCCGATATCGGCAGATCGCCGCGATAATTGTAGCGTGGGGGGGGGGGGCGACCGAGGGTTAAATATTGCTCGGTCGGACATGCTGGATTGTCCAGCATGCACGTCCGATGCGATATTACCCGGTAAACTGTCGGCCGCATCGGGCAGTGTATGCCCAGCGCAGCCGACAGACAGACATTTCCTGTGTTCCTTCCTAAGGAAGGAACAGGGAAATGTCTCCTCCCCCGGGGGCGGAGCGCAGATGTCGGGCATTACACTGAGATCTCTCACAGTGTATGCCGCGGACATCTGCGGCTGGCAGCCTGCCAGATAAAATGTCTGTCGGTCTGACAGACATTTTATCTGGCAGTGTATGCCCAGCATAAGACAGAGTAATGTGATCTTATGTTCCTTAGGAGATGAGAGCAGAAGAAGAGGTTCAGATCAGACTGTGGGCAGATCGCTATTTGTATCAAATCAAATCAGAAATCTATGTTCAGAAGGGAAATCACCTTATTTCCTGCCCAATGATTGCTCTCCCTGCTATCCTCACTTTAAACCCACCAATATTCCTTGGGCATGCAAAGATCAGAATACATAGCAGGACAAGGACAAACCTGAGACACATGCTACAAAGCACTTAGGGGGCATGGGAAATCAACACGCCTAGCTCATTGCCAGATCTTCCGCACACCACCCAGCTCAAGCAAACTGCTCTGAGAATGCGGCAGGTGTCAGGATCGTCAATACTATGTCACGCTTCATCGGGAACGAGCCACTGTGATAACTTAATACTATAAAGACTGAAGGAAGCTGCAGAAAGGTGTACGCCTGGAAAGGCGTCACAGGCATGTCAGCAAACCATCAACACTAGCATAAATAAACTCTAAATCATCTCTGGCCGGAGGGCTTTGACAGTTTAATGACCGAGTGCAGCTGAAAAACAGTTTATGAACCAAAACCGCCTACACAACGCAGACACGGGATGCTACACATTCTATATGTACATTTTCATGGAGAATGGATTAAAAAGAAAGTGTTACATGGCACCTGGGTATAATGAAAAGGTGTCAGAATGGAGAAGAGATGGGGATAAAGCTTCTCAAGCTGCCGTCAGTGCTGTGTGTATATGAAGCTTTGTAATGTCAGTAGGACTGGGTCATAGTATTACAAAGTAATGACAGTCTGTATTCCTGAAATGTAAGTCCACAAGAGAAACATTTGGAGGGTACAAATGTGACCCGGGGGGAGGAACAACATGTACTAACCCTTGGAGAGTGATAAAGCACCAATCAACCAGCTCCTGTCTGGCGGTGTTTGAAAAATGACAGTTAGGAGCTGATTGGTTGGTACTTTATCACACCCCACAGCTTAGTGCATTATCTTGAAAGCTTTTATTTGCCAATATGTATGTCTAGTACAACCCATTATTATGAAGGTAAGGCAAGCAAGAAATAATACATGCACATGGCACTAAATGTACTATTCCTGCTACAGTTCTATCTATATACCACACCTACTACTACCCTCTGCTCAGCCATACCTTTACCAGCCTCTACCTTCCCTGCTCCACCTCCTGGTACGTTTCGCTTAATGAATGCAAAGGCACTACTTTACACAGGGACAGTATTTGTCGGTGTGATGAAGTGCAGTTGCTAGTAACAGTTGTGTTCTGTTACAGGGCGACTGAGAACATAGTGCCTAGGCAGAGCGCACAGACATGGGTAATTATCATGGTGCTGCACCTAGAAACTGCATCAGCCAGGAATGTGTGGCCCACGGCAATACTGTGTCACACGGAATCCTGCTTAGTGGCACACCAATATGCTCTAACGCAGAGCTTCCCAAACTCAATCCTTAAGGCACCGTAACAGCCCAGGATTTAAGGATATCCATGACTTAATTAGTACCTTAGTCAATTTGATTTAACCACCTGTGCTCAACCATGGATCTCTCTAAAGCCTGAATTGTTGGGGGTGCCTGGAGGACCGTGTTTGGGAACCTCTGCCTTAGCACATCATACTGCACTACATAAAAACCCAAACACTCCCCACGCCCAGCCTCTGTTTGCACATACATCAAAACGAGATTTAAAGTAAAATAGTCAAACGGTGAGCAATGATCAAATCCTGGTCTAGGGGACCTAAATGCAACAGGAACAATTAGTGAATGTCATTTCTAGGGCTCTCATCTAAAGAAGCCACAATAAAATAAGAGTCCTGTAAATGCCACATATTTAGCCTGATGCAGAGCAAGTACTATCGCAGTCAGCATAGTGTATTGTGCATGAAACTGTGCTGCACATTGCCTAGAAGTGTAGGCACATGTCTGTGCACCCATGCAGATCTGTGCAATGCTGGCACTCACACGGGATTAATGTTGCTCTAATAATAGTCAAGGCGTGTTCATGCAATTGCAAACATACGCAGACAGTGACATGCTACTGGTGCAGACCTGCATGTATCTTATAATAGTTGCATAATTTAGGCCTGCATTTTATGGGGCAATTGCGGTCGACAGAGTCAGCCTTAAGCAGCCCATACACCAGACCAACTTTCCTCCAACCATCCAACTAGTTAGTTGTCTGGAATGAAAATCCCGTAATGCATGGGAGCAAACGACAATCAGCCATTGGCTCCCAAACATCGGAAACCGGATGAAAGCTGTTGTTCAGTTATTTAAAAAAAAAAAAAAAACAACAACAACAACGTGCCTGAACAACCTTTTCAGTGTTTTCTGGTGCTTGGGAGCAAACGGCTGATTGTCATTTGCTACCATGCATTATCCAATTAGTTGGATGGTAGGAGGACAGATGGTCTGGTGTATGGCCAGCTTGAGAGCATTTCTACTGGGATGTGACTCCCAACTACACTTTTTCATTCTTCATATTTTTTTCCCCACACTGAACTAGTAAGTGGCACTATTTATTTACATTAATATAGCACTAGTGAACCCCGCAGCCATTTAACATACAAAACACACAACAACATAGCTAAGAAAGTAGGATCACTCCTGTTGAAATTTAGCTTGGCTAAGGATTTAATTCTGCAGATGTTTCTATACTCACTATTCCTTGGTCTCTCTGTCCCATTCCACCACCAGCTTCACATGAGCTGCCCCACCAAAACCACAGGATTTCAGAGCCCTGAAACAAAATCACATATATAATTAGAGTGGTGCACAATACTCAGAATGACTCAGCAAGTTCTAAAGTTCATAATGGAGAAATTTGGACAATAAGTACTTCAGAGGACGTGATAGCCATAAATGCACAACAAACATTAATAAAAAAAAAAAAATTGCCACCAGTTAACGATACAATTACAATTGTTCAAGGTGTCCTCCATTGTGGTCAACAGCAGCGTCCATTCGAAAAACCAAATTTTTCTATTACAAAACGTAACGTCAGGTGGAAAAGCCAGCACATGACGTCGTATGCCATCTTTTGATCAGACAGGTTAATGTACAACATCCTTCCAGATACACCCACTGTAGTGCTTCAAAAAATAAAAAACGTATGGGGTGAGGACTTAAAATCAGGTTGGCCTGAAAATAGAGGTTGATAATCCATTCTTTGTTAAAGTGTTGCCTCAGCAATTGTGTCGCTCCTCAAGAGAAACTGTATAGCCGCGATGCCACCTGGTGACAAAATGTGTAACTAACTTTCTTTTTCAATAAAGCCTTTCACATGCTCTGAAGTACCCAATGTCCAAATTTCTCTGAATTTTGTGTCTTAGGAACTCGCTACAGAGTGCTGTAAGTACAGATATACACATATATCTATGGATTATAGATGTCTTTTCTAAGGATAGGTGTCACAAGTAGCCAAATAGACAAACTATTTTTTAAAGGTCCCAACCTACAGAGTATCCTTCAATGTCTCATACAGAAGAAAAACATAGGCAGGATTTACCTTTCAACTGTGGGGTGACAGAGAGGTTTTTCTTCCTGAGGTAAGAGGTAAGTTATGCCAACAGCAGTAACCACACGAAGGCTGAATGGACACACCTGCAATAAAACACAAAATGTGGCATAATACGTGTATAACATAACATACATCAACAGAAGCAAGCAAGGCTGGCGCACCAACTTCTAGAAAGTCTATCCGCTGGGCAGAGGTACAATGGTAACAGAGCGGATGCCACTCGTCCAGCAGCAAGAGAATAATGAGTCACCCACCTGAACACACACTGAAGGGCGCAAGGAGTATTGCATTTTCTCCAAGATCTCCTTCTGCAGGACATCCCAGGTGATGTTCCTCTCCAAGTGCAGAACAAACGGCTGCCCGAATCTAAGCAAGTCCAGAGAAAGATATAAAAATGCCCATTATAGTATTGGAAACGTCTATTCATATGTAGTTTAGGAGTTCCTGTGGTAGGCAATGACCGGCCTAATTATGTTACTAGGTTAGTGTGGAAAAGGCTGCATGTGGCAGGGCCAGGGACTAGCATGGCAGATAACAGAGCATAAGGTTATTGATACATACTACTTTCAGCCTAGGCTACCAAGCAGCTCATTTATTAAACTACAGCTGTGTGTTATCACTGTAGATAATGGACTGTGAAAATAAAGCCGGTTTTAGAATCCGAAGCCAGACAACTTTCCTGTTGCACAGTGACATGTCTAGGATAGGCAGCATCATCAAAATGCCTACCTCTTGCCATGTTGCCCGCTGTACGCTCGGTTACACACCAGGATTACAATCCGGTCACTGACTCCAAACCTGTTGTTTGTAGGCTGCCGCACTGAGCCAGAAGAGTAGTGGGGAGACCTATTTTGGTCAATCCCATTCCTCATATAATTCTGGTTATTGTTCACACAGATGCCTGCAAGAGTCAGAGAAAGGATTTCAAATAGCAGTACTCCAAATACTACTTTAGTAACTCTTCAGTTACCCCCAACCCCAGTCAGACAGACACATGCACAAACAGTATTGGCATCATGAAGATCATAACGATATAGAAAAGACCACATTGGCAATGACATCCAAGAGTCCAGACATGAGGGCCAAAACAGTTTGATTAGTTCTTGGCAATTGCAAAAAGAATTCAATGCTGAAAATAAAATTTTTGGAAAACATGACAATATGAAGGCAGTCAAAAGGTAGTGTTCCTGCTAGGCTGTTCCAATGGGGTGTGGTGCCCTGCCAGATTTGAAGTCCCTGAACTGTGCCCTGCCCTTACAGTGCCCCCCCATACACGAAAACAGCTGTCCCCACCCATGGACCGCAGTGTCCCACAGGAGGGAGGGTTACGGTGAGACAATCACCAATGAGTAAATAGATGGCGTGCACATGCATCTATTCACACTGCGGGAGAGCTTGGGGGCAGCCCAGCATCTCCATGAGTGCTGGGCCCGTCCCTTATAGCGTCTCAAGTACACGCCCCCTTTTCCAGTGACCACACCCCTTTTTCAGGTGGGTGCAGAGCAGTGCCCTTCAGTGACAGCCGACCTGCCCACCCTAGAAGGAACACTAAGCAGTTGTATGGGGTATATTAATCAGATCTCTAAAATTGAAGTATTAACGAATATTGGGCCGGATTCAGAGTTGGGAATAGAGAGCAATCCCTCTCTCAACTGACCATGCTGCACTGCAGGTGGGGCAGGTTCAAAATATGCAGAGAGATTTTGATTTGGGAGGGAGGTGTCCAAACTGACATCTAAATTGTAGAGTAATAATAAAGCAGTGCAGTATTTGTGGGCTACATGTAAAAGCAGCCAGTATTAACCCTACATGCAATTTTTTTTTTTTTTTTATGTATTTTCCACCCCTTGCATTGCAACATGGTTTGTCCAGGTACACAGTTAAGTGCTATCTCTATCTCTATTCCCAACTCTGAATCAGGCCCATAGTTTAAAGTTCTCTGCTGGCAAAAAAATAAAAACACAAAACTAAGGATGACCATACAATTACATTTAGTGTTAATTTAATGTGCTTGAGCAAGTGCATAAAAGCCTAAACTGCCAACACATTTGCATTTATAAAAACAAGCACAAGCCGTCATACAGCTTACTGGCAGAGGAATAATGAAAACTGCTCTTCATAAGGTTGAATAAGCCTCTAAAACCAAGCCTATGTTTTACAATGGTTAACTAAAGTTGTCACCTGTACTCTATTTTCATGTCATTCTCCATACAGTCTTGCTGGGTTGGTTTTATAAAGAGACAACTTTTTCATCAACATATATATCTAACACAAGGAAAATCATTCTAGAAAGAATATTGTCCAGCATAATGTAACAATAGGAGAGTACAACCAAAATGTGTATTTATAGTAATGGCTGGAAGTGACAGTGTCTTACAGAGGCAGCCTGCAGAATACGGAATGAGTGGCCCCAAGTCAGGAGGATTAAGGCAGCAACTGGAAAAAGTGACAGCAGCCATCTATTCTGCCGCCTTCAGCAACCAAAGTCTGACCCACTTACACTCAATGAGATGAGGCAGTAAAGCCAGGTACACACTATACAATACATTGGCTGACCTTGCAATCTGCGATGGATCACAACAACCATCGTATTTGGGAGTACCCCCAAATCCACCCAATTCATCTTTTGATGAATTGGGTACTCGCATATTCCCATCTGATGTGCTGCAAAGTAAATGGGACGAGTCAACGGATAACGCAGTGTAGTTACATTAAGCATGTTATGATATATTGTGTTGTCGTAAGGCGGATCTTGGAGTGTGTACAGCTATGAGATATATCGTTACATCACGATGTTGGGCTGGCACATTGTTGAGGTGTGTACCCGGCTTTAGAGAGTGGGTGGCTGATGAACAGCAGGAGTCTAGTCACAGCCAATGTAAAACACGCACGCCTCGCATCGAGGGCTCACTACGGGCAAGTTTTACCTCTCTGGCCTAAAATTCCTTCAGAAGGGAAGACTTCTGGAGTCTCAAAGGCAAATATGCAGTCGCTTTCATGGATGGTATCCAAGTCATCTGTGTCAGAGAAGGAGCGATGGAAGCCATCAAAATACATTTCAGTAATTACTATCTGGAGTGAGAGAGAAAGAGAGGAGAAGGCAAAGACGTAAGCTAGACATAGCTGGTGCACACCGCAGTGAGAAGAGATAGTGACAATGCCTAGTCATTTACACTCTGCTTTAGTAAGTATAACCAAATACAGCATACGTAGTAACACATACAGTGACATAGGTGGTGCACATCACAGTGAGAAGAGCTAGTGGCAATGCCTAGTCATTTACACTCTGCTTAAGTATAACCAAATAGAGCATACGTAGTAACACATACAGTGACATATAGCTGGTGCACATCACAGTGAGAAGAGCTAGTGGCAATGCCTAGTCATTTACACTCTGCTTAAGTATAACCAAATAGAGCATACGTAGTAACACATACAGTGACATATAGCTGGTGCACATCACAGTGAGAAGAGCTAGTGACAATGCCTAGTCATTTACACTCTGCTTTAGTAAGTATAACAATATACAGCATAAATAGTAACACATACAGTGACATAGCTGGTGCACATCACAGTGAGAAGAGCTAGTGACAATGCCTAGTCATTTACACTCTGCTTTAGTAAGTATAACAATATACAGCATACATAGTAACACATACAGTGACATAGCTGGTGCACACCACAGTGAGAAGAGCTAGTGGCAATACCTAGTTATTACACATAAAGCATATGCAATAACACATACAGTAACATAGCTGGTGCACACCACAAGAGCTAGTGGCAATACCTAGTCATTTACACTCTGCTTTACTAAGGTTAAACAAATACAGCATACGTAGTAACACATACAATAACATAGCTGGTGCACATCACAGTGAGAAGAGCTAGTGGCAATGCCTAGTCATTTACACTCTGCTTTAGTAAGTATAACCAAATACAGCATACATAGTAACACATACAGTGACATAGCTGCACACCGCAGTGAGAAGAGCTAGTGACAATGCCTAGTCATTTACACTCTGCTTTAGTAAGTATAACAATATACAGCATACGTAGTAACACATACAGTGACATAGCTGGTGCACATCACAGTGAGAAGAGCTAGTGACAATGCCTAGTCATTTACACTCTGCTTTAGTAAGTATAACAATATACAGCATACATAGTAACACATACAGTGACATAGCTGGTGCACACCACAGTGAGAAGAGCTAGTGGCAATACCTAGTTATTACACATAAAGCATATGCAATAACACATACAGTAACATAGCTGGTGCACACCACAAGAGCTAGTGGCAATACCTAGTCATTTACACTCTGCTTTACTAAGGTTAAACAAATACAGCATACGTAGTAACACATACAATAACATAGCTGGTGCACATCACAGTGAGAAGAGCTAGTGGCAATGCCTAGTCATTTACACTCTGCTTTAGTAAGTATAACCAAATACAGCATACATAGTAACACATACAGTGACATAGCTGCACACCGCAGTGAGAAGAGCTAGTGACAATGCCTAGTCATTTACACTCTGCTTTAGTAAGTATAACAATATACAGCATACGTAGTAACACATACAGTGACATAGCTGGTGCACACCACAAGAGCTAGTGGCAATACCTAGTCATTTACACTCTGCTTTAGTAAGTATAACCAAATAGAGCATACGTAGTAACACATACAGTGACATAGCTGCACACCGCAGTGAGAAGAGCTAGTGGCAATACCTAGTTATTACTCTGCTTTAATAAGATCAAATAAAGCATACGCAGTAACACATACAGTAACATAGCTGGTGCACACCACAAGAGCTAGTGGCAATACCTAGTCATTTACACTCTGCTTTAGTAAGGATAAACAAATACAGCATAACAAATAGCAGATGGGAGAAGGAGCTACTAATAAAGA
Source organism: Taudactylus pleione (assembly GCA_031769625.1). Taxonomy (NCBI): domain Eukaryota; kingdom Metazoa; phylum Chordata; class Amphibia; order Anura; family Myobatrachidae; genus Taudactylus; species Taudactylus pleione. Next base: position 47,477,142 of record JAUIMM010000031.1, read on the forward strand.
TACAGTGGAAGCAAGGGCACCACAAGGTTTTGAGGTGGGGGGCATGATATAATTTTGGCGCTCCAAAATCGCTGTCTCCCCCTCAGGGGCAGCTGCTGTAACCCACCACACAACTGATGACAGATCATTGGTTTTGCTGATTTGGGCTCTGTATACAGACATCACTGCTCTCTCCCCCCAGTATCCTCACTCAGACACGACACTAACAGCACTAACGTTCAACTCTGTATACACATGCAGCAAAAGCGCGTCCCTGTACAGACAATTTATCCAGCCAGCATTGGGGGAAGAGGAGGACAGTTACCCACGTGCTGGTGGGAGTTGTAGTATGGCGCAAGAGCTTATCCCTACAGAGTACTGAACCTCACTCTAGGACTACAGAGACCATCATGCAACGTGAGTTTGCAGTGAGAACAGCTCGCAGAACCCTACTTGCACCTACTGGAATAGGATCGAGCCCAGTGTATGCACTCTGCTATTCCTGTATTATACACATACACCACTGCGAATATTCTGTAGGTATTCTAAGAAGAAAATTCAAGGATGAAAAACAAATATACAAATTAGACGCTGCAAACTTTGCTCCATCTGACGGCTCTACAGTATGTAAAGACATGAACACGCACATAAGTCAGACTCCACTCAAATACCGACATAGGGATTCCCAATCCCTCCAATCCAGCAATTCATGCAAAAACTAGTAATGCAGTAAATTTAGCACAATAGGTGCAGTACACATTGCATTCATGCCACACATGGGAATTATTACCAGACACCACTACACACACCCACAGAGGAGGAAGACATGCTCAGACTTCACCTTATAATGACCAAAAATCAACAGCAAAAATGTTCTTTCAGTAGGAGATAAATGGCTGCACATTTAAGTTGGTTTTGTCCTAATACTGTAGGTATTTGAGTTGGCAAATATGGTAAAAAAAAAACAAATATGCAGTTTCCCTAAATGTTATCCTCTAATAAGTCAGACATGTTACCTACATCTGCTTCTGTACATTACAGGGGCTCTATTCTTACGCAGCATGTAGCAAAGGGTACATAGCCCCAGCAGGTGATGCCTGGCTCTCATGAATCCTCCCATGAAGGCTGCTGCTGATCTCCTCCACGGGTCAGAGAAGCATGTGATGAGCTCCACTAATCAGAGCTCAGCACATGCCTCTATGACCTCTTGTGATGTCTCATGAGACTTACACAGCTCCCTGTAATGCACTTAGGGTCGAGTCTAAATCAAGCTAATCTACAGGACCTTACCGCCCCTCCCTAACCTAACCGTCCCTCCAACAAGCGCCAGCATGCTGGGACATTAAGGGCTTACTGGCACTATTGTTTGGGCGGGTTTGCCATAGTTTTCCAGTTGTTATTTTGGACGGTTTTAAATTTGACCATTAGTAAATCTGCAGCACCTAATCTTGTCAATGTTTAAAAAAAAAAAAAAAAAAAAAGTAAAATAAAAAATAAAAAAAACCAACACATCGGAACAACCACCGATTTTTGGGTTTTTTTAAGCTAGTGATTTGGATGTTTTTCTGTCGGTTTGCAAAACGGATGGAAAATTGCCCAGAAACCCAAAACATTTATAATCCTTTCAGACCAACGACCCATGAAATACACGTGCTTATTAGCCCATGAATTTCCCGGGTGTCAGTCCCGACCATGGTACAGAGCAGGGTCGCAGTTCCGAGACTTTGACCCGGGTCATTTGCATTCACACATAGCAAGAACCCGGGTCTACGTACGTTCAAAAACTCAGGTTTTTGCACTGTGTGTAAAACGGTATTAGTACATTTACCCCATAGCCTGTTATCCAGAGGCTTTAGCAGAACAGAACCACTCAGTGGCCATTATTATGTAGACAACATAGAAAACACTTACTGGCCAATCATTAACATTGAAGTCGAACATGATAATGCGTTTCAGACCCCAATAGTCAAATGTTTTTTAGTGCCGCGATAATAGGCACTCGTATTTACCCTGCATGCAAAAACAATGTAGGTTTGCACCCCTTGCATTGCAACATAGTTTGTCCAGGTACACAGTTACTTATCTCTATCTTAGGGGGGTATTCAATTATAGCTTTCCCGCTAGGTTGTTTTAGTGGGGCACTGTGCGTTTCCTTTCTAAAGGGCAAAAAGCACCCTGCCCTGACGCGCGGCACCCTGCTGAAACAGCCTGAGGGTGCCATCCCCACCTGCTGGTCGCAGTATCCCGCGGGTGGGGAAAACTGCAGTGTAGTGGTCACCGCCGGTGAATGGATGCCAGGCGCATGAGTGGCCCCCAAGACACGTCTCCTTTTCCTTGGCCGTGCCCCTTTTTCGGGCACGCGCAGATGTGCCCTCTCTCTAGGCCCTGCCCGCCGCATTTAATGCAGACTGTCCGTTTATCGGTAGCATGCCATGTATCAATGTTTAAATACTTGTGTGATTCCTGTAGATCCTTATTTGTACATATACATTTTTTGGGGAGATTTGTATGCACGATCATTGGGTTTATGTTTAGCGGTAACCATGGTTACGGCCTCTAACTGATGACGCCGATTGTAGACGCCGCCAGACTGGAAGTTACCGGGAGCCGCGTTACACGTGGTGGGGTGTTGGATGTATAAAGTAAGTGTTTCTATGTATTGTATGTTATAGTACCTTGAAAACGGAGGAATAAAGTACTCCGAAACGTTGGTTATTCCACACCTGCTTGAAAGTGCATTATTTGTGACCCGAGTGCTGCCGCCTACAGTGTGTGTGGGGTTATATATATATATATATATATATATATATATATAGTATGTATATATATATATATTATAATAATAGCATTAACAAAAATCTTAAATATAAAAAAAAAGTTCTGGTACATTTACACAATATTAAAAAGAAATGGCTACTACAATGAAATGAATTACCTGGTCTGTGGGAATCTTGGTCTCCATGGATATGGCTTCCCGTAACCGCACCACATTGCCAGACAGAGGTACAGCAACACCAATGCGCATACAGTGAGAGCACTTCCCCTGATAAACCACGGTCACATATAAAGGCCTGTGTGAGACATGAAGGCCACAGGTGAGACACGGACGCTTTAAGGCAGACTTAAACTGCACGCATCTGTAGATTTAATTTATCTAATTCTAATTGCTAGTGACACAGGCGGCTAAAGTGTAAAGTAATCAAAAAGCTTATTCAGGTCAAACCCGACGGCATTGATTTATCGAGAAGACCACATAGTGTCGGATCACAGAGGCGGGAGAGTCTGCAGTACATGTAAGCGCTAGATGCAATCTAGTTCATTTCCAAGAGGGGTACACAGCTTTCTTTTCTTTAAATGAGGGCTGCTTTGGCAGAATGTACGCATATAATGGGGGCAAAATAAAAGTAACTTGCTGAAACATGTAAAATACATAGAATTTATTACAAAATTATGACCTCAACATTTCAACAGTCTCATGATGACAGAAGGGAGAAAAGTGCTGCAAAGCGAAATTGTGCCACCAAAAAAGGTATGGGCAAGCCATGCTCCCTCCCTGTAACACACTTGGCCTCCTTCCTTCATTGTGTTAGACATCCCCCTTTTCCCCCCTCCCTACTTTAACACCCCTTAAGTTAGATATCCCCACTGCCTCAAGCCTGTAGCAATACATTCCCTCTTTCCTACTGCATATCCTATCCCCCCCAGACAGTGAGACTAAAGGTGCGTACACACTAGGCGAGCAGTAAAGACAGTACGATGACGACATCGTAATCGTACCGTCGGTCCTGATCCCCTGTAGTGTCTGCACTGAACGATCAGTCGTTCAGTACAGGCACTGTCCATCATTCCTGAACATGCCAATCTGTCGTTATCGATAGATTGTGCTGCATGTTCAGGCGATGGACAATGTCGGAAACGACCAGCGGGAGTGCGCATCGCTGGTCGTTTCCGACATAAAAGTGCACGATTTGTGCACGATTACTGAGCGATTGCACGATTACGATGCCGTAATCATGCAGTCGCTCAGTAATATCGTCCAGTGTGTACGCACCTTTGTACGTAGAGGCAGCCTGCCAGCGAATCAGAGTAAAGCTCACTTATATTGATCTGCTGCCAGACATCACAGAGGTCTCAGCGTTTGGAGAGGCTGGCTCTGGTAGCGTTCCAACCCAAAACCACATTGAGAGTCAGTACAAAACGTATAGTACATAGGGAGGACTGGAGTGGACATATTACACAAACAACATCTCATGTCTCTTTATATCCTATCTGCAGACTGCATTGTTGATCTACAATGACCAGAATGCATTGCCAGGAAGCAGTTGTTTAATTGCCTCTAGTGTAAAGTGTTGGCTACCTCTGATATGTCTGAAAAAAAAAAAAAACCCTGTTAAATGGTAAAGAACATTCACATTAAAACCATGTATGGCCTATAAAAAGACAAGAGGGGCACTTATGAAAATTTCATAACCTGTATAGAAAGGTTGGTGTTACCCCTTGCAAATAAAAGGGTGCAACCCTCCACCCCCAAAAGAAGCAATATACAACAAAATCCTAAGCGATAGGCAGCAAAGAGTAATAACAGGGACTCTTACAAGACACTGAGGATTTTAGCATGCCCTAACATCATAACTGTTATAGCTATAGCCTACCCCAGTGATTGGCTATAGCAGTGGTTCCCAAACTGGGCGTCATGGCACTTGCAGGGGTGCCACAGGTTGGCCAAATCAATCTATTTATGGTCCATGTGATAGGCAACAATCAGAGCTGGAGGCTGCCAATGATAAAATGTGGACAGACAGATTAGCAGCCCTGTCTACCACCCCATAACTGAGCCTAAGGGTGACCTACAGTATAAGCACAATTTACTTCATTTAATAATCTTTGCAGAATTTCTCAACAACAAACATTTGGCCCAGGGGTGCCGTGAAATAAATGCCGAATCTCTATGGCGCTGTGATTCAAAAAAGTGTGGGAACCACTGAGCTATAGCTATAAAAGTGTGGGAACCACTGGGCCATAGCTATAAAAGTGTGGGAACCACTGAGCTATAGCTATAAAAGTGTGGGAACCACTGAGCTATAGCTATAAAAGTGTGGGAACCACTGGGCTATAGCTATAAAAGTGTGGGAACCACTGGGCTATAGCTATAAAAGTTTGGGAACCACTGGGCCATAGCTATAAAAGTGTGGGAACCACTGAGCTATAGCTATAAAAGTGTGGGAACCACTGGGCTATAGCTATAAAAGTGTGGGAACCACTGGGCTATAGCTATAAAAGTTTGGGAACCACTGGGCCATAGCTATAAAAGTGTGGGAACCACTGAGTTATAGCTATAAAAGTGTGGGAACCACTGGGCCATAGCTATAAAAGTGTGGGAACCACTGAGCTATAGCTATAAAAGTGTGGGAACCACTGAGCTATAGCTATAAAAGTGTGGGAACCACTGGGCTATAGCTATAAAAGTGTGGGAACCACTGGGCTATAGCTATAAAAGTTTGGGAACCACTGGGCCATAGCTATAAAAGTGTGGGAACCACTGGGCCATAGCTATAAAAGTGTGGGAACCACTGGGCCATAGCTATAAAAGTGTGGGAACCACTGGGCCATAGCTATAAAAGTGTGGGAACCACTGGGCTATAGCTATAAAAGTGTGAAATCACATTATTGGAAAAGCAAAAACAAAAATATACTATATGTGTTGCCTTGAAAGACCATTTATATATTTGTATACCATTTACACAAGTAATTCTTAACTGACTGTTAGTGATCCCGCACCACTGTCATAAAGTGAATACATTTTTAATAAGCATATTCTATTTTGTTACACATCTATTCTAAACCTTTCATTTATTTTTTTATATATTTTGCTTTAATTTGATCATCCCCAAACAATTCATTTTAATAGATATTATTAAAGGTTTAGGAAATTTTAACAATATACATTCGGTAATATTTACAAGTTTGATTTATGGTCTCATTAGTGTGCGCTATATAAATAACTGGTAATAAATAATAATAAATCATTCGGACACTACATTTAACACACTCGTTTTTTCCTTGTATACCTCTCTACAACATTATCTAATTAATATACGTCAAGTAGATAGGTTGGATCATTTTGTAAACTGTATGTCCAAAGACAGACGAGAAGGCGCAATGAAGGAGGTCTAAAAAATAGGTGAAACAGCCAAGTTATTCAGGGACCCATCATAAAGGGTGAGAAGACCGTATCATTCTGTACTGATAATACAGCATATGATGTCTCCAGCTATGAGCTAAGGGGGAGGAGGGTGTTAATCTTTGTAGCCTGTTCTTACCGTGTATGAGGCAAGGGGATTGGCAGAGAGATGCAGAGAAAAGGGTCAAAAGTGTTACTCTGTTTCTGACAATGAGGGCACGTCAAGGAGGACCTATGGGGAGGGAAGAGGTGACAGTAGCACCAAAAGACAATGTATTAGAAACTACAAAAACAACTGGACAACTGCTGGGAAAGAAGACAGGGTGTTTAAAACAGACTATTATAGATAAAGAAGACTACTTTGGTTAAAACAGATCTTTGTGTAAGTTACGTTATAAATTAGTAAAGCAAAACAGACCAACGTTGGTGGATGTGATGCAATGTTACCTATACTGAGCTTGGAAGAGTTCCTGAACAAAGGTTCCGCTGGTTGGGAACGGTGGCCCATCTCCAGTCAGATCTTCTTCCACAGGAGGCTGCAATAATTGGAGAGTATTTCAGTCAGCTACTATATAACATAGAAAACCAAACCCTTCTGTGATGGAAATAAATGATGTTTCACTATAACCTCATCACTACCCACCATCCATAAGATGACCCTTCAACATTACAGCTATCTAAACTCAGCACTCTACATCACCCACTGATTGACCACATATACGGTAGTTAAAAATATCCTTTATCTATACTGTGCCAATATAACACCATCACAACCTGTTTAGCCTAATACTAGTAACAAGAAACACAAAAAATAGAAGTGAACAACAGATCCGGAGTACATGTGATAATAAAAAATGGTCCCTTCTCCACCATCGTAACAAAAGAGTCTCAGGGATATATATGAAGTACAGATTATATGAATCCAAGATCCAGTTCAGTAGTTGCCCAATCAATTCAGAATACAGAATTCCATGTAATTATGTAAGGAGGGGGGTTATTGCTTTACATTGCTAAAATGAAGACTTTATGGCTTATGCTTCTTTTACATTACATTAAAACAACTAAGTGTTTGGCAGAATACATTGAAACCCAGTGGTTCCCAAACAGGGTGCTGTGGCAATCCTGGGGTGTTGCGGGTGAGTGCTCCAGGACTAAATCAAATTTGGCCAATGTGATAGGCAAAGTCAGTGGCGGCGGCTGCCAATCACAATATGTGGACAAAAAGAAGTGCAACCCTGTACACCACCACATAACTAAACAAGGCAGGCACAATTTATTTCTGAGGTTCCCCAACTATACCATTACAGTGCAAGTTTTAAAGGATATCCATGGTTTAGTCCAGATGGTTAATCAAATTGACTGAGGTACTAATTAACTCACCAGTGCTCAAGCCATGGATATCCTTAAAATGTGGAGGGTAATGGCGGAGTTTGGGAACCTTGGATTTAATTAATTTAATAATTTGGTTCTGAATTTCTCAATAAGAAACTTTTGGCTTAAGGGTGCCATGAAGAAAAAGCTGAAACTCTAGGGCGCCGTGACTCAAACAAGTTTAGGAACCACTGCTGTAATGAGACTCATTCAGCTGTATGACTGACCAAAAAAATGCAGAAGCCGTTTTATAACAATTGTGTTTTTGCTTTGCATTTTTCAGTGAACGCCAGTGCCTAGTATCCTTACAATAACAGATCTCGCACCACATCAAAGAGCTGGCAAAACACTATACAGATTTATAACATAATAGTTTTACAGTTCTGAAATAGATTTACGTCCAGTTATTCCAGGGCTCGACAAATCTCAGGGGCTATCTATCATGGCGACCAGATTTTGCTACCTATTGACCAGAAGATTCGGGGTGGGGGGGGGAAGCAGATCCTCATCAGCCCCAGCGAAGATTCAGGGACGTGACTGCATTGCGGTGGCCATTACATGCAGAGAGCATGTAGTGAATGCTACCAATGCTGCTGTGCAGACTCTCCATTCTCCAAACTCTTGCTGTATAGGGCTCTCCAGTAAGGGGGTCTATTGCTTGGCCGGGGTTGGGGCTTCAGAGTGAGTAGCCGAGCAGTGAAATGCACAGGGGAATGGTGGGTTTTGGCGAGGAGTGGCATGGCTACAGGGGGTTGTTTGCTGGTAGCCGCACTGTGCTGGGGGAGGGCAGCAGTCGAGGAGTGGAGTGGCCGCGGTGTGGGGGTTGTTTGTATGGGTGCAGCAGAGCAGTGGTGTGGCCACAGGGGGTGGTTTGCCCAGGGGTAGTACTTTCACACCATTTTTTATTTTATTTTTTTAATACTAATGTGATCCGTTAATACTAGGGGGTGTAGCTCCAGCAGCCGCATAGCACACGCAGAGCTGCACTCTTCACGCCACTGTAATTTAATTAAGACTCCTGCATATTTCTCCTGGGTCAAAAACCTTTTGTCCAATTGATATTTTTTTTATTATATTAATGTGCTATGGGCCCTACTGTGTGGCATAATGTGCATTTGGACCATAGCGTGTGGCAGAATGTGCATTTGTGCTCATCTGCATGGCAAATAATCAATTGGGGGTAGATATAAGCATATGGCAGAATCTGATGACCATTGAAGAGGCATGTGTGGTGGTCTGATGGCATGTGGGGAGGTTGAGGGGCACTGAAGAGGTATGTGTGGTGGCCAATACAAGTTTTCATATATTTTGGTCACGGACAATGGTCTTGCCCCTAATTGTTTACGCTGGCTCCAAGGTTTTGCAATTCAGAGCCTTGAGTTATTCAATCTCTACCAGAATTTGCTTTAGAATCACATTTCCAAAACGCTTTGGCAGAAGAAATATATTTCTGATCAAGTTAGATGTGGCATACACCAGTCTCCCAAAAGAAACCTGTAGGAAACACTTTAAAAAAATAATATAAATAAAAAAGGGTTGTGATACGCACCCGGGGCTTGTGCTGGACAACGATGTTGAGGTCTTCATGGACCCTGTCCAGAAGCCAAAGTAGGAATTCTTGGGCATCATGCTGGGAGGTGCCGCGATACTGAAGAGCATTTCTGGATACAATGGTCTGTGAAAAAGGATTATTAGATTAAAAGGATTATTAGAGATCAAATGCAATGTAGTAGGTATTAAAGTATTTCCGCTGCAGGATTCTACATAAAACGGTCTTCTCAGCTTCCTAAAGCTGGCAGAGTGATGAGGGATCCTCCAAATGGGAATTCTACATTTTCCCAAATGTTATGCTAAAAAAAATGTAAATAAAAATGCTCCAGATAACACTAGTTGGAGAACTTGCACAGAGAACGGTCTTCTGGACAGATAACACCAATATGGCATCCAACCATTCCACAATTTGTGGGATCTCTAGGCAAATCATAGGCGCCTCACTGAACTAAAAGATCTAGGGAAGAGCTCAATTACCAACATTGACGCAACGTTACATTATGGAACGGAACATTGCATCCTGCCGGCATTGCAAGCTTTATCTTCTACCCCATAGAGGAGAGGAGGGAAAACGTGTGACATCTGCACCACTACAATTGGCCAATATGTGCGCAGTTGAGTATCCACTGCAAGTCATGCCAAAATTAATTCTCCCCTAGAGTGAGAAGTTCATTTAAGCTCCTCATGACATTTTTTTATTATTTAGGATGCACCTGGGAAAGCCCTGCAAGATGCACAATATTTGGGAGAAACACTTGTGACAAACATACATTTGCCACAAGATAAATCAGTTTCCACTACCTGTACCTACTGACAGAAACCATTGAATCGAATAACCTTGAAATAGAAGGACCTTGCATACAATACAGCCAAGAAAAGGAAGGCTGGGAGATGGGTCTTCCCTACAGCTTTGGGTTTCCATTTTGGTTTCTAAGCATTATAGAAGAGACCAGCTTTTCATCAGGTCATTAAGGTTAGCAAACAGATTACCAAATCTCATTGTCCTTGGGCTCAGGACTTGCTAGAACAAGAAGGGGCTACCGGGAACTCTTCCAAGATACTTCTGCAAGTGCAACATAACACCTGGGTGTGCTCACAGTTCCATATCATAATAGTATGATTATAAGATTTCGTATCAATTATTTTTTGACTTGATTAATTTATAATGGGGGCGATTTAATTGATTGCGATGTTGAATAGCGCAGGGAAGGAGGTCCCGGAGCTATTCAATTCACCGACTTGAGTGCTTCTAGTCTGACTGAACAGCGTGCTGTTAAGTCCAAATAGAAGCGCTTAAGTTGGAGAATGCCGGTTAGCGCGACCAAAGCAGGGTGTTTAGTCGCGAGAACCTTCATTCTCTAACTTAAGTGCCAGACGGGAAGCTGTAAAAGAGCATTGCTGCTGCCACTTTAGTCTGATTTCTGCTCTCACATGAGGAGGGTGCGAGCTGAAATCCTCCATAACCAGCTTAACATCGCAGTCAATTGAATGGCTCCGGGTCCTCCTTCCCGGAGCTATTCAACATCGCGATCACTTGAACTCCCCTGTCCTACCCCCAATGAACTGTTTATCAATATTAAGGATGTTTAAATTATCTCATTCATAATCACAAATAGATTTAGGGTTTCCTATATAGAGATATGTTTCAGCTACATAAATACTAACATTCATTTAACAGAATATTTTATACTGTATTATGGAGGTTCAACTTCCACATGAGCTATTAATACATAAAAAAAAATCCCTTAATATAAAGTTAGCCATTTGTTCTAAAACAGAATAGTTTTGTCAAGGTGTTATTATATTTATGTCCTCAATTCCCTCTCATCACAAATTGCAAATGAGAGCGAATGAAGAGGATTCGACAGTTCCAGTGATTGGCTCTGCCAAATAAATGGGACACTCTTTACTCCCAAACTTGCTTTGCTTCATTGTCTTTAGTGAAAGAGAAAAAAGATCTATGCTAATTAGAGTTTACAATTATCACTGCACAGGCTATAAGTAACAAGTGGCATATTGCGCCTTTTGCTCATTCTCAGGTCTATAAAGGGGCAATATTAATGGTTATCTGGCGTATTAACATATTATGGTGCTAACATTATTTTAGGGCTATATAACTGGTAGAAAAATCATAAAATTTATTTTAGCGAGTTATTAAAAAAAAATTAAAATAAAATAATGATACTAACAATATTGCTATCGGCGCTAACAATAATATACTGCAAATGTATGTGTGCGCAGCAAATGATGATGTGCTAGGCATATATGCTAGTGTTAGGGACCTGCAGAAAAATGGGGTCCCTTGATGCTGGGCTGCAGGCTTAAATGCTTTGATCAAATCATGACAAAATCCCCTTTGTTTTATTTGCTGCACACACATAAATTTGCAGTATATTATTGTTAGCGCCGATAGCAAAAGTTTTTCTGTTTTGTACACATATATGGCATTAATATTGCCATGCTGCTGGTACCATGTATGATATGGGTAAAACCGAGCGCGGGCATATTTCTTTTCTACTAACAATATTGCCACTTTAATATAATTAATAAGTTTTGCTCTCAAAAAAATTAAACAATTTTAAACCCCCCCCCCCAAAAAAAAGTATTTCTATCATAAAGGAATTATCAATTTTGCAGTACAGTAGCTGCCTCCTAATTCAATACAAAATGATTGCTCTTATAAGTGTATTGTGAGCATTCTTCTGATTGGCCAGACAGAGGCAGCGGTTTAATGGAATTTTTACCAAAATCACCAGAAAACTGCTGCAAAACAGATGGAAATCGAAGAGGTTTACAAAGCCCCATCAAAACTAAGTAAATAGTAAATTCAGGGGTTTGGTGCTTCAATCTGCCGGCGATGTGCAGGGGTTTCAAACTCCAGCAGAACCACTGCTTAGTAAATTTATCCCAATACTACAAGTGGAACTGAACCAGGGTCTGCAGCAAAAATTTCTAGTGCCATCATTTCACATTGCAATCACTGTACTTTTAAGCTTCTCTCTAATAACAGGCTAACCGTGCATGCACCGTCAAACATCGTGTTTATATTGGATCTTTCCACCCCGTCTTAGAATTGCAGCCCTGGCATTTAGTCATGAATGATGCACATACACAACAACACACACAACAAAGCAGAGAGCTTCCAAACTGGACCGATTAGCTGGAGATGTATTAGATGTATAGAATCCTAAACAGGTCTTATTACAGCTCTGCCTGGTGCTTTCACACTGGCATCAGAAGGAACGGCTGCTGCAGAGACAGTAATTGCTGGTTGTCAGCGTGGTGTCGTAATGCCATGTCCTTTACAGCCAAAGCTTTCAGCTACAAACAGCCCACAGTCCATTTTCTCAGCACTTTGCTGTTCAATTTCCAAGTATTCCTCAATTTATGCTTCAAGACACTATCCATGAATGGTCAAGTTGTTTTTTGTTTTTTTTAGGTGTAAGTTTTCTTTGGAGAAATGCAACAAACAATACAAGGAAAAACAATATACCCACAATACCGTATGGCAGCGCATCTCTTACATTTTTACAAGAATGATCACAACAATGGGTAGGATTGTTAGGGGGTAAAAGGGGACTAGTACTAAACAGCTTGTGAGTGCTGCAAGGCACAGAATGAAAACATAAGACAATAAAAAAAAATGACCGGTAAGGAGTACAAAGCAAGCACAGAAGATCTTGTAAATGGAGCGTCAGGTCCACCAGGCAGGGGAACAAGGGGATAATAAAGGGCCCTTCAGAGGGTTATCAAGTTAAGCCAGATACCCAGGGGGCCGTCATATTTTCTGGGGCTGTTCAGTTTCTAACAGCAACTGAGAAGGGTGGAACCATGAGGACTGCGTCTTGTGAATGGTTCTCTCACACAAATCCCCTCCCATCCGAAGAAAACATTTTTTTATAAAAATCAGGATTTCATGTTGAAGGAACCACAGAGAAAAAAAAAGAAAGAGACCAGAACAGCCCAAAGAGCTACGGCAAGTTTCCTAGGTAGCAAAGCAGCTTTAAACGGTATAATATTAAACACGCTGTTGAACACTTATTGAAAGTTTTCAGCTATTAACATATTTTGTATAAAGAACATGTAAAAAGGCAATGTGTAACAGCAACCCATTAGATCTTCATTACATACAAGGGACTATGGACAGCCAATAAAAATGAAGGGAGGAAACTGATACTGCATACATTTTTACACTGATTAGTTATGCAAGTATTGACAATTATAGAGACCTGAATACCATTTGTATTAAAGAAGCAAGAGAAATGGGAGAAATTAGTTACCTGACACTCACCTACTGGGCCTCAAACATCTAAATTTTATTTAAATGATAGAACTTCTCACTGTATTTTAGAGGCTGGGTACCAGGTGCCGACACTCAGGATCCCAACAGGGTCACTATCCCAACAGAAGGAGGCAAGTATACTCTCCTTCCTCTTCCCCTCCCCCTAACCCTCTCCTCCTAGTGCCTAAAACTAACCTCCCTCTCCCGCAGCCTAAACTTAACTCTCCCCCCTAGTGCCTAACCCCTAACCCTCCCCCTAAGCCCAATACTTACCATCGGGAAGCCGGCAGTCGGGATTGTGACTGGTGTTGGGATTCCAGCGCTGGCATTCTGAGTGCTGGCATCTCAAGAGCAGAGTTAATAACTACATTCCATCTTTTAGACTCCCTTTACTAGTAGTCTTCATAAGCTCTAGGATACTTTACTTCTCAATCATTGTTCCACGCTATATACCTGCCAGGTCGCCACTCACAAAACATTTTTAGTGGCATTCCAACAGGGGACATGGTAGGGGATGATCACCCACAGATTTGGAAATATAGGAAAAACAGTCACCAGACGTATTCTAGAAAAACAAAAATTTGAACTGTGGTCTAAAAGCACCTCCAGAAAACTATTCCAAATGGAAGCTGGGTGGCCAACCGAACATCATACCCATATGTACCTGTTGAAGATCCAATTCTAAAAGCACAGGGAATCATATGGAGTTGGTTGCCCCTTTGCTGTTTTAACAGCCATCCCTATTTTGGGAAGGATACAGGGATTGGCATCTATTCTGACACGGCACTAGTGAGGTTGGGCTTTAAAGACCTGGTTCGCAGTCACCATTCAAATTTAGCCCGAAGGTGATCAATGTTGAGGTCAATTTTTTTTCACACCAAACATTATATGGACGGACCTCACTATGTGCACAGGATTATTGCCATGCTGAAACAGGACATATATTGGGCCTGATTCTTCACTTAGTTGTGCAATTGGCTACTGCGCATGCGCAAAATATTCTAAAACGCCTATGAGTTTCCCTGACTATACGCACAAAGGGGCTGGTGCATACGCTAGAGAAGGTATCAAAAACCAATAGGCAAAGAGATGGTCATTCCTGGATGGTGGCCTGCAGTGAGCACAATAATATCTGTCATGTGGGCATGTCAGTGATAGCTGCTGCATTCTCAGAGGCAGAGCCGCAGTCACAAAGGGTAAGTTCAGGCAGAGAAACGGTGTCTGCCAAAGTGTTGATGGTGCACGCAAAGATGGATTGTCCAGAACCAGTGTTAGTGTGGGCACCAAATGTGGGAGTTTCAGGGCACATAAGGGGAAGATTGAACCTCAGAATCAGGCCCATTGTTGCCACAATCATCTACAAAGTAATTGTGTGCTGCAGATTTAACATTTCCCTTCACTTGATTGAAGGGGCCAAAGTCAAACCATGAGGAAAACAAAAAAAAACAAAAAAAACACTCCAAACCATTATACCTATCCAGGGCCGGATTGAGATGGAAAACCAGACCAGGAATTTATGAAGCAGCACTAGATGGGGGGTGGAGTCTGTGGAGGAGGCGAGGTCTGATGGCATCTTTTTTTTAATGTGTCTGATGGCATATCTGAATTAGTCTGATGGCATATATTGGGCCTCAAGATTGGATGAAAGTCTATAAGGGCTTATGGTAGAGTGTGATGGCATATAAAGGGCATATGGAAGGGACTGACCAAGAGCGGTAATCAATGTGCAGGGACAAAAATGGTGTGTTAGGAGGGTAATAAAGTATTATTCATCACTAATAAAGCCAAAGCTGGTGTAAGGCTTATGTCTCCTCCAGTTTTTTAATTACTAACAAAGATAAGTTCACTTCACTGCTATATTGTGTCCTGCTATAAGTACACAGCATAATGCTGACGTGAAAGGCTAGGGAGTAGATTTACTTAAGTTTCTTAAAATGAAAAGTGGAAGTGTTGCCCACAGCAACCAATCAGATCCTAGCTATCATTTCTCTGTTGCATAATAGAAAATTATTAACAGAATCTGGTTGGTTGCTGTGGGCAACACCACCACTTGTCTGTTTTAGACTCTACCCTTAAATGTCCCTTCTCATAATACCATAGATCCTATAGCCCTGAAACCCACATCCCCTCCCACACTCCCATCTACCTCGAAACATCAGCTCTCGAAACCAATCTAGCGTCATACTTATTTATTTTTTATAAACCTATTAGAGATGAGAGACAATATAATTAATAGCGACCCACACAGTGGTCTAAACATGTAAACATACAATGTTGCAAAAATTAGCAAATGTATAGCACACCTATAATAAAGAGATGTACAACAAAACGTCTCATCCATTTTCCCATATATTGAAAAGGAAAGCAAGGGAGAGGGAAGAAACCCGACTGGACGTAGCCGTAGTAGAACAGCTCAATAAACTAAAAACAGGGACTGTATAACAAATAATCACATCAATAAGTGGTCAGAAAAATGCTGGGGGGGACCTGGAAATCATCATACTTACTATTATTAGTTTTAACTATTTAACATAAAACGCCATCCTACGCGCTCTGCGGGGTTTATGTACCAAGCCCGGGATAGAGAAAAAATTTATGGCGATAAAGTACCAACCAATCAGCTCCAGTCACTGTTTCAAAAATTAGTTAGGAGCCGATTGGTTGGTACTTTATGTCCATCCACTATATCTCACTTCAAGGATTAGTACATAGACCAGTGCATTCTTATTTACAGTCCAGAGGACAGCGCCTCCACAGGGACATGCCAATTCCAGAGTGCCATGAAGCTGAAAGTACTGGGAAGAGCTGGGTACATCTCAAAGTTGTCCAAGATTGCTCAGGCTATTCCCCAATAAGGAGGGTTGGTGCTCACCCAAGCCCTAGGCTGCAGACTGATCTAACTTAATGGTTGATCAGTTACTGATCCTCCTTCAGTCACGCCCCAGCCACATCCTCTCCTCCATAATCCTCCTTCCCTCACACCCCGGCCACATCCTCTCCTCCATCATCCTCCTTTCCTCACACCCCGGCCACATCCTCTCCTCCATCATCCTCCTTTCCTCACACCCCAGCCACATCCTCTCCTCCATAATCCTCCTTCCCTCACACCCCGGCCACATCCTCTCCTCCATCATCCTCCTTTCCTCACACCCCGGCCACATCCTCTCCTCCATAATCCTCCTTCCCTCATACCCCGGCCACATCCTCTCCTCCATCATCCTCCTTTCCTCACACCCCGGCCACATCCTCTCCTCCATAATCCTCCTTCCCTCACACCTCAGCCACATCCTCTCCTCCATCATCCTCCTTTCCTCACACCCCAGCCACATCCTCTCCTCCATCATCCTCCTTTCCTCACACCCCAGCCACATCCTCTCCTCCATCATCCTCCTTTCCTCACACCCCGGCCACATCCTCTCCTCCATAATCCTCATTCCCTCATACCCCGGCCACATCCTCTCCTCCATCATCCTCCTTTCCTCACACCCCAGCCACATCCTCTCCTCCATCATCCTCCTTTCCTCACACCCCGGCCACATCCTCTCCTCCATAATCCTCATTCCCTCATACCCCGGCCACATCCTCTCCTCCATCATCCTCCTTTCCTCACACCCCAGCCACATCCTCTCCTCCATCATCCTCCTTTCCTCACACCCCGGCCACATCCTCTCCTCCATAATCCTCCTTCCCTCACACCCCAGCCACATCCTTTCCTCCTCCATAATCCTCCTTCCCTCACACCCCAGCCACATCCTCTCCTCCATCATCCTCCTTTCCTCACACAACGACCACATCCTCTCCTCCATCATCCTCCTTTCCTCACACCCCGGCCACATCCTCTCTTCCATCATCCTCCTTTCCTCACACCCCAGCCACATCCTCTCCTCCATAATCATCCTTCCCTCACACCCCAGCCACATCCTCTCCTCCATCATCCTCCTTTCCTCACACCCCGACCACATCCTCTCCTCCATCATCCTCCTTTCCTCACACCCCGGCCACATCCTCTCTTCCATCATCCTCCTTTCCTCACACCCCAGCCACATCCTTTCCTCCTCCATCATCCTCCTTCCCTCACACCCCAGCCACATCCTCTCCTCCATAATCCTCCTTTCCTCACACCCCGACCACATCCTCTCCTCCATCATCCTCCTTTCCTCACACCCCGGCCACATCCTCTCCTCCATAATCCTCCTTCCCTCATACCCCGGCCACATCCTCTCCTCCATCATCCTCCTTTCCTCACACCCCAGCCACATCCTTTCCTCCTCCATCATCCTCCTTCCCTCACACCCCGGCCACATCCTTTCCTCCATAATCCTCCTTCCCTCATACCCCGGCCACATCCTCTCCTCCATCATCCTCCTTTCCTCACACCCCAGCCACATCCTCTCCTCCATAATCCTCCTTCCCTCACACCCCGGCCACAGCCTCTCCACTATCTTGCGCCTTCCCTCATACCCCGGCCACATCCTCTCCTCCATCATCCTCCTTCCCTCACACCCCAGCCACATCCTCTCCTCCATCATCCTCCTTCCCTCACACCCTGGCCACATCCTCTCCTCCATCATCCTCCTTCCCTCACACCCTGGCCACATCCTCTCCTCCATAATCCTCCTTCCCTCATACCACGGCCACATCCTCTCCACTATCTTGCGCCTTCCCTCATACCCCGGCCACATCCTCTCCTCCATCATCCTCCTTCCCTCACACCCCCACCATATTATCTCCATCATCCTCCTTCTCTCACAGTGGTGGCTCAGTCAGTGTCAGAGAGCGTGTGTGCAGTCACATAACTCAGTTAAGGTATGTTGA
This sequence comes from Taudactylus pleione, assembly GCA_031769625.1. Classification (NCBI taxonomy): domain Eukaryota; kingdom Metazoa; phylum Chordata; class Amphibia; order Anura; family Myobatrachidae; genus Taudactylus; species Taudactylus pleione. The sequence goes on from JAUIMM010000031.1 coordinate 47,495,321, forward strand.
TGTGGCTGATTGTTTAGTAGCTGCCCAATCAAATGCATGAATAGCCTTCCTTATAGTGTTTACTTAATATACGACATGGAGCCAAATTCAGCACAATGTTTATCACCTTGCAAAGTAACACATACTGTATGTTTCAACTGTATGAGTGTGAAACAATGGCTGGGAAGCTTCACAGTTAGCAGTAAAATGTGCATATGATTAACATGTTACAACACCAAAAGGCCGGTGTACCATGCAGTATATTTGTGATTGTCACAAAGTATAAAGAGGGCCTGTACTTACATAGTAATCTACCGGTCAGTTGAAGCAATTATGTCAGCAAAGGGAGGCAACCACTGCACTGGCTTGAGGTGACATTCTGTTCTTGACTGAATAGGAGATGACTAGTGTCAGAGGTGCAAGGTCATAAGAGGCACCCAGAGGCAAAATAGTGGCTGGTGCCTCCCAACCTGCACGTACGCATTCATTCATTACCAACACCCCAGCAGCAGCCAGACATTCCCCTCTTTCATCAATGACTCCCCTCCACCCTCATTCACCAATGACACCCCAGCAGCACCCAATCACCCTCCCACATTCATCACCAATGCACAGCCCAGACACACCCCTCCTCATTCACTACCAACAATCCTACAGTACCCACCATATACACTTAGCGTTCCTGCTAAGCTGTTTTAGCAGGGAGCCACGCCCTGCCCTATTTCCGAAGCCTGCGGGTTCAGTCTCCACCCGCGGGACACTTGGTGAAAAAGACGGCGCAGCGGTCACCCTCAGTGAATGGATGCCCGCAGCGATTGGGGGCTTGGGTCACTGTGACCATAGCGCTTGGGGGCTGCCCGGCATGTCCGTAAGTGCCGGGTACGCTCCCGAAGGTGACGAAAAGGGGTCGCGTCATAAAGACACGCCCCCTATTCTCAGAAGTGCCCTAGCTCTAGGTCCGGTGCCCTGCCTGTTGCCGGACCTAGAGTGAACACTATACACTATCTCTGCTGCACTCAGACAACCCCCTTTATTCACTACCAACACCACAGCAGCACCCAGACACCCCCCCTTCATTTACTATCTAAACCCAAGAAACATTCAGACACCCCCTAAACACTACCAACACCCAGACAACCTCTCCTACACCACCAACACCCAGACACCCCCCCCTCCTACACTACCAACACCCAGACACCCCCCCCTCCTACACTACCAACACCCAGACACTCCCTTCCTACACCACCAACACCCAGACACTCCCTTCCTACACCACCAACACCCAGACACTCCCTTCCTACACCACCAACACCAGACACCCCCCTCCTACACCACCAACACCAGACACCCCCCTCCTACACCACCAACACCCAGACAACCTCTCCTACACTACCAACACCCAGACACTCCCCTCCTACACCACCAACACCCAGACACTCCCCTCCTACACTGCCAACACCCAGACACCCCCCTCCTACACTACCAACACCCAGTCATCCAGCCCCTTTCACCCCCACTCACCACCTGTTGCTGAACTGAGGTCTTCTGGCTGTACTGCTAGCCTGCTCTATGGTGCTCACTGGTCACTGCTTCCACCTATCCGTCCAGAGCAGAGGAAGCAGGTCCTGCCTTGTGTGTGTAAGAGGCAGACGGTGGAGGAGCCCATAGAGGAAGTAGGGACACCCGCTTCAGCTTGCCTACAAAGAGGTCCAGCTGCTACATACAGTTCTTTGCCCTCAGCCCGCCCCATCTTCCCCTGCAGCCTACGCGGGCGATCAATGTGTGTAGTAACACTGGCGGAACAGGCACAGCCGCAGACTGCTTGTTGTCACTGATTGTCCGCGGCGCAGGCAGGCACAGCTTGCCTCAGAGAGTAATGCACTGAGCGCGGCCATGGCTCTGACAGAAAGAGCAGCCGCTGATCGGATCTCTGCAGTCACTGACAATAACTGACAGTCCAATCGGCGGCGGGTGGCCCTGCCAGAGAGGTTTCTCTCCTTTAATTTAGTGAGAGAGGGGTCCGGCTCAGCGGGCAATCTCCTGGGGGCCCAATCCGCCCCTGTACCTATCCCATCAAACTATACACATGCTGTAAATATTAGTGCATAAAGAGCTCTCCTTGCATTCGCCAATTCCAGAGGCTAAAGCATGATTTATCACTACAGAGAACATGTTTTCCATTCTCTAGAGTCCTATGGTAATCTGCTATACAGCACTCCATTTTGGCATTGCGCATGGTGAACCTTGTGCGCTGCTGCTCTACCATGGAAGCCCAATGCATGAATCTCCAGGCTAACAGGTCTTGTGTTGAAGTTGGTTCCTCAGGCAGTTTGGAACTTGGTAGTGAGTGGTGCAAATGATCTTAAGCAACTTTCCCCCACTACATGCTTCATCACTTGGTGGCCCTGTTCTGTGAGCTCTAGTGGCCCACACCACTTTATGGCTGAGTTGTTGTTGGTCCTGGACATTTCCACTATACACTAAACAATTGGTCCTGGACATTTCCACTAAACAATGTGTGTACCCAGCAATGTGATGGACGGCAGACCTACATATAGCGTGGCCGGTACACAGTACACGATCCGGTGCCCGACATGTCGGCACCAACCACACCCCATTGGCATGGGGTTGTCAGTCGCATCGTCAGATTGAGCTGCATGTAGGGACGACCTGACAATGCAACGGACGACCAAACGGGAGCAGACATGGCCTTATATAGTGTGTAAAGATTAGGAAATTTTGACAATAGGTTGGCCCGATCCTTCCGACAAAGCGAAATACAGTCTAATGTGTACCCACCTTAAGGCAGAAATTTAACAAGCTGACTTGTTGGAAAAGTGCCACTGAAAGTCACCGAGCTCTTCAGTATGACCCATTCTACATTCAGACACTGGAGACTGCATAGCTGTTTACTTGCATCTGTTATCAATGGGTGTGGCTGAAATGGCCATGCACACCAATTTGGAAGGGGGTCCACATACTTTTGGCCATGTAGTGTATGCTGCTACTGTACTTGGACAGTTTAATTACCCTTCTTTATGGCCTCTTCTGTGAAGTTACTGTGATTATTAAAATAGAGCAAGGCAGGAACTCCTCTTAGTTTGATTCCACACAGAGTTCTGTAACCAAACTGTGTTTACAACAAAATACTGTAGCATTTACAAGAAATACTCTTAGCTTTTCTTATTTTAGAGGTCACTGTCTTGGTTCAACTAATTACAATCAGAAGTGATTTCCGGACAATCAATTTCTCAAGAACACGAACAAATTATGACTGTTTGAATTGCAATCAGGAGGCAGCAAGAATCTGACCTCTGCCTTCTTGAGCACCCTTCAGACATGAGAGTACCGTAATTACCTATATATTCCAGTAGTATGCAAGGCTGTGCTAAAATCCCCTCGCCCCCCAGTCACCTACACAAAGTGGAAGCAGCTAGCTTTTGGGCTGATCGAACATTCCTGAGAATACAGCCTGAGCACTAATAACTGGTGACACCACTGGGGTACACAGTACTAATGAGAATGTCACTAGCGCCAAGTTACATCCATGGCCTGCAATCTCAGGTATTATATCAGCACTCGGTCAACTCCCCTATGTGCAGGTGACTGTGGGTTTCATAACCAACATCTGTATAATGAAGCATGAGTGTCTGCTCACACTTCATTATAAACAGCCAGCTTGTATTAGTTTATGGTGTGCTTTAGGGTGTGGCGCACTGCCACTTTCCCGAATATAAAAACATGCTCTTCCCTTTTCGAGAGAAAAAGATCGATGGGGCATATGGGGTGGCCTAATTGCATTTACGGAGATCTAAGTGGCATTGAGGGGACATTTGGGGAGGTGTAAGGGGCATTGAGCGTGTATACGAGGGGTTGAATGGGAAAGAATTATGGATTAAATAGAATACTACACCCTACAATCCCTAACAAAATCTGTAGCCACACGCCATGTCCAAAATTGTGCCATTCAACATTAAAATTTGCCCTCCTCAGTGGTCAGCACTGAAACATCCTAGGGTGAACACCAATTCTGGGTACACACTTGGCCAACGGATCGGCCAACCTGGCAAGTATGCAGCTGTGCAAACACAATTGCCAATCGGCCAACCGATATGTCTGGCCACAGAAAGCAGTGTTGATGTCATTTTAACGGATTCCAGTGGCCAACATGAGTCGGTCAGTCGCGTGGGCCCACGGGCAAATGTAAACAATATTTTGCATCTGCCATTCTGCACGGCCGATGCAATACATCTATGAACGACGTTGTTCACAGATATATCAGGTGTATGAACGATATATCGTTCAGTGGGTAGCCAGAATAAGGGGCTGATTCTGAGTTGGGAGCCAAGCAAAAAAATACAAGTTACTTTGCACCTGGACAAACCATATTGCGATGCAAGGGGTGAAAATACATACATCTATTATTTTTGCATGCAGAGTAAATACTGGCTGCTTTTCCAATGCTGGACAACTTTACTTTCACACTGTAATACAGATTTGAGTTTCGACACACCCCTCTCATAGCTAAATCTCTCTGCACATTTCATCTCCCCCACCTGCAGTGCAGCATGGTTCTGCCAAGGTGCAGTTACTTGCTTCTTTTAACTTTGCGCTCACCACAGAATTCGCATCTAAAGTCTGGTACACACTAGACGATATGTCGTCCGATCCAGTGGTTCGGTCAACATATCATTCACATTGAGCAGTGTGTACCCGCTATGTTGCTGACAATGCGAAGTCCCACACGTCATCAGCAACATCGCCCGCCGGACCTGCATGCAGGTCCGTCAGGCGATATGATCAGCGGGGGCCATGCTGCTGAATGTTACGCCATCACTCCCGGCATGAGCAAGTGTGTACGCATTTGCTGGTGCCGGCACCCGCCACACGACACATCGGCTGCGTACACATCGTTAAGCGAGTACCCAGCATAAGTTTACCCTAATATGTATATGTGTTTTGCCTGACTGCTGTGCATCATAGAACGTTGCTCAACTAATGTGATACAAGTGGGAGGAGACAGTTTAATGGCAACATATTACACAAGTGCCTTTCTCAGAGAATAAATATCCCAACTTAAGGTGCGAATCCACTACACAAGAGTGGATCGACTGTACGATTACAACTTTGTAATCAATCATCATCATAATGTGCCCACACTGATATGACGTTCAGTGCATGCTCCCTCCCTCATCCCTGAAAATGCCCAACCTGACAATCTCGTCAGGTTGGCCTGCATGTTCAGGCGATGACAAATGCAGACAACGACCAGCGGGAGGGCTCATCATTGGTCGTTGCCAGCATAATTACTGCACAATTAATGAGCGATTGAAGGATAACGATGTCATAATTGTTCAATCGCTCATTTTTCTCATGTACTGGATACGCGCCTTAATTGGGAGCGAGTGCAGTTCGGATAATTGGACAGGTTTTAAGCTCTGCAAGTATTTTTACGACATCATATAGTTTTTATGGGCTACTATGCCATTGAATACATAATTTGACCAAATAAGGAAACAAAACACTGATTTGTACAATACAAACAAAACATTTATTGCACGGCTTAAAAAATACATACATACAATTTGGTTCCCGTAGATCATGCTTGTATAAATCGGCATTCTGCTGTAATACTGCTGAAGACAACTAAAATAAAACCACCGCTCCTTTCAGCCATAAGTAGTAAAGCAGCAACAGACATACTTATTGAACAGCTTCATCCACCATAGCTCAGAAATTTTGATTTACTGATACTTTTCTTTATAACATATACTATATATTCGCTAAGATTAGAGCAGAATTTGTCCCGGACAAGAGCAAATATAGTCAAACTGAACCCAACTAGCATTATTTTGACCTGGAAGCTGCCTTTTCCATGCAATATAGAAACAGGTGATGACCATGTACAAGACTCCAGAGCTCTCTGCTTCATCCAAGTGTGTTTAATAAGACCATTTAACTTTACTGGTTACTGCGCACAAGCTCTACTAATCATACACAAAATCCACCACTTTCCCTGCAAGGCAGGATGAAAAATCTCTAGGAGCAGGTCGTTCCAACCTGTCCTAACACATAGTGCCATCTAATGCGATTCTTGTAGTCAGTGGAGAATTGAATTCCCAGTGATGTGCCACCGAGCATCACCACAAAGCCAGGTTGCACACAGCCAGTATTGTAGCATGTATATTGGGTGCAGACATATGTAATGTGATGTTCTGGAACGTCACCTCACGTTGACGTCTGAGAATTGAATCTTCCCCCCCCCCGAACAGAGGAATTTAAAAAAATGCTAAGCGATACACAGTGGACGTGTTAAGAATGCTCTCTCAGCATAGTATTGGCAAGTCAAATTGGGTGCGAGTCAACTCAGCGAGGTAAAAAGTGCCTGGTAGTTGGTCCCAGAGATGTTCAACTCACCTTGCAATTTAGTCCGACTATTACAACTTAAGTCGGAGAATGCCGGTTCTCGCGACTCAACCTGGGTGAACTGCCACTTAGTCGCCAGAACCGGCATTCTCCGACTTACGTGCTATCTGCGAGGCTGTTAGCGCTTGGTAAAGCTGGAAAACAGCCTCACGGACGGCACTATAGTCCAATTTGTCCTCGCACCCTCAGGAGGGTGTGAGTAGAAACCCTTTACTCGCCCTAAAAGCGCACTGAATTGAATAGCTTCGGTAGCACCCTCCCGGCGCGTTCACGTGCTGAATTGATTCAGCCCCATAGAAAATTAATTACATACATTAGACAAATCATTGAGATGAGTGCTTCGGTTTTGGCTCTGATCTTCCAACGAGGCAAAATGTTGAGATTGTCCGCGAAAGATGACGTTTCGCCTCGTTCCGAATTCCAAACTTGGCAGGAAGATCCAAGTAAAAACCTAACTGTTCATTTTTACTTAAAAAAAAAAAAGCACCCAAATGTGGGTACAACAGGTCAACAGCAAAAACAGGTCACCATCATCTACAGTAGATGAGGACAATTACAAAATTATCTGAATTTCCCGACACGCACAATCACATTTCTGAGCCAGAGGCTGCACAGCATGTACAAACCTATTCTGGTGGGAATACGAACAAGAATGGGGTTATCTCATTTTACAAAACGTAAAATAGAAGTATCGACATGTTCAAGGACAAGGTGTGGGTGTCATTATGCTTTTATTTCTACAAAATACCTAGAGGAGGGAGAACCACACCCACCACCCTATACTATGCATGCACTGAATTCAAAGTCCTCTGAAGGAATGGTTATGAGATATGTGCAGATTAGAATCGTGTTTCTAGTAAGAGAAGGAGAATGGCCAGATACTCTGCGTGTTGGGTGTTTTATAAAAGGGATTGGCACGCATGTGAATTTATTGCAGGCTGAATTTTATTTAGGGCTATATAAAAAGATCTTCACTGAGAGCAATAAATTTCACAGTCTCTGCATTATTTATACCAATGTGACTCTTCATGAATGGATAACATTGTGCGGATCGAGCACAACTAACTTTGTGGGCGATGGTTTAGACTCAGATGTTTTGAAAGTAAATTAAATTATTTAAAATGACAAAACATCTAAAGCACAGACTAAGTGTCACTAATAGCTGTTTTTACAGCTATACTCTTTAAAGCAAGCTCTGTTAGATGGATTTGCAGCAGTCTTCGGCCTTATTTTGCACTAATAAGCCCAACGGTGACAAGGGCCAATACATCATTTCATGTCTGTCAAATTGTCTCCATGGAAATGCTCTCATTTTATGAACTGCAATTTTGTACACAATTTTTCCAAGGACGCTCATGCTGCAGAAAGCATTTCTTCTATATGATACTGTATGACAAGCTAAAAATATGTTTGTAGTCAGTATTTTTTTTTTTCCCCCAAGAACGAATGCGTCTAACACTTTCTAAGAAAGAAAATAAATGGTAACTAAATGTCCACCTTTTTAGTAATATGGGGGGTATCAAATTAGCTGCAAAAAGTGTTCACCGGTGAAAACTTCTCTCCAAAAAGGGCTATCGGGCTATTCTTTTAGACACGGTTTTCACATATGCGAAAAGTGGTATAGGAATTATTGCAAATTTCTTTTCACCAACTCTGAGCAGGTGATCAATTGTACAAAACCCCTATTTTTTGCTAAAAATCTCAGGACTTTGTTCAGAAGCACTGGGACACCCTCATTAATGACTAATTAGTCAAATATATATATATATTTTTTAATTAGCTTAATTTGGGCAATAATGACATGTCATTTTTGGGGTGAAAACTTAAGGGGGGCATCCACTACACGATTTCAGCAGGTGATTGAACGATAACGACGTCGTTATCGTTCAATCGTTTAAAAATAGTTTATAAATTGTGCATGGTTTGGTCGTTAACGATCAACGATACGCGCTCCCGCTGGTCGTTTCATCGTCTCGTCAGGCGACTGAACATGCAGGTCAATTTCACTTGATCTATTGCAAATCGTTCAGACTGAAAGACAAAATTTCAAGGGAATAAAATCAAGGGAAAATCGTTTAGAGATTGGACAGGGAGTAGATCGTCTAGTGGATGCCCCACTTTAAAGTGTTGGAAATGGGTTAAAAGTAGTGGGACAGGTATTGCAGGCAACTGGTTGAATTTTATTTTTTTAAATTAAAATGCCCTATAATGACACAAAAATATACTTACACCTATTTTAATGTACCCCTTATTTATCTACAGCATTTATTTTGGCCACTAAATATTGTATCCTATCATTTTTTCACAGTTATAGAAAAATACATATAACAGCCATTGGACACAATTTAATAACCCCAAACCCTTGGGTTATGTCCACTAATACATTTCTATACCATTACCGTACTTTTACTTTTTTGAGGGTACAGGTTGATTCCCCATTTTCAACAGTATTTATCGCCTGTCATCCATGCAAGAATTATCATGCGAATTGGTTATCTCCGGTTTTGCAATTGGATAGCACGATAAAAGGAGCACGCTTACATGAGTTAAAAAGCAAATTTGGGCGATAGGTGCGAAAAGTTTTCTCCGGAGAAAACTTATCGTTATAGTGGCTAATTGTATACCCCGTATGTATCAATCCCCCCATCCAGAGCTGCAGACATTTGTTGTCAGCGCTGCGGCATTCCTAACTCAGGTATGCTGCTGGAGGTGGGGTTACATAGTGGTTCTCCACTCGTTTCCATACTAACATAATGTGAGTGGCGTATAATATAGCTTAACAAAAATGTTTTCTATTCTTGCACACATATACTCAATCTCTGAGAGACTTCAAATAGCCAAGTAAAATAAACCTCTGGAAGTGTGTTTACAGGAGGAATCTTTCTACTGCTCACACACACACACATCAACTTACGCCACCAATCACGGCTGTCAGGTGAATGTGCTGATACAACTTGTTCTGCACTATGGAACATTCTTTTCATAATATTAATATAAACAAAATAAAGGGACATTGTGTCCTAATAGATAGGATTCAAAATGGCCTATATAAAACTTACATTCACTAGCAATAACTAAAAAAAAAAATAAAAAAAAAAAGTAAAAAAATTCTTGAGCAAGTGAATAGTAAATAGCAGTTTATTGTGACATAGCCCTCTATAAAGCGTACTTGACGGGGGATCAATAAGGAGCGAGTTGGCTCGTCTCACAAGCAGCTATATGCCGCACTTATGGTACCTCCGTTCTTGCCAAGTTCTACATACAAAATCTGAGTCCAGGGCGAGATCAGACCAGAAGAGGACGAGTTGCAACGGTGTGGAAATGTCAGCATCACCAAGCAACGACCCTCACGGCTAATTGAATCGACCACATTAGACGGCTGTTAAGTCCAGCTAAAGCCACTTAAGTCGGAGAAAACGCCCAGCTTTAGTCGCTCTAACCAGGAGGGTGCGAGAAGAAATGCTTTAGTTTGGCTAAAAGCGCGGCGAATCGAATAGCTCCGGGAACTCCTTCCCAGGGATATTCAGCATAACGCTGAATAGAATCACCCCCATAGTGTCACTTATGTTGAATGCACTATATTGTAAAAAAAAAAAAAAAAAGTTTATATTTCTAATGTATGTCACTATTGGAGTTACACAAATTTATAGTAATCCTAAGGCACCGCTTCTAATACATTTCTTCACCCCATTCCCTTTATGTTGGTTGGGAAGACATAGGCAAAACTGGCTGATAACCGTACAGCAACTAATACCTTAAACTCTAGAACTACAGAACCAATAATACACTGACCAATAAGCATACACAAGATCACCAGATAGTAGTCACTTAGCCAGATTACAGTACATTGTGCAAATTGTTCCTTAATCCTCCTACAAACTGCTCAGAGATCCAGTCTTTCAGTGATCGATCCCTGTCTGGATAAATGGTGGTGTGCCTTTTAGGCTAGATCACCATACAGTATGTACTCAAAATGTTTTTGAAAAATCATGCAAACCAATAGGCTTTTTAAATATTCTATTCACACATTGATGCTGTTCTCGAATGCATACCAAGCATGTATTTTTAATTCCCCATTTTTATTTTAATCTTCTTGCCATGGAGTCTGATGGAGGTCCTTCCTATATACAGTACTTCACTGGATAATTAACAGTTCCTAATGATACTTAACACAGCCATTCCCAACTCCTTTCCTAGCAGAGATCTACCCGGTTGTTGGCATTCTGAGCAGGACTTCGGATATATACACATTGAAGCTTGCCATGCATTTAACGAATGGAAAGACAAAAGGCACAAACGATTGTGTTTAAGTATGCGCTTAATATACATTTACAAGTGTTTTATCAGCTGTTGTTCAACACATGCCTCTAACAAAACAGGACATTATCTTGTATAAAGCTAGATATGTTTCACAATTCGCAGCGATTACAGCTGTCACGTGAATGTAACCTGCCAACTGCAAAGATGCAGGTCAGGCACACCGAGAACTAAAAAGCAGCGTAACCATAGTAAACCCAAGTAAAAATACAAATACGTATAGTCTCATTTGCTGCAAAAGGGAGTAAGGGATGGAAAGAGGTTTCAATTCCAGAATATGTTTGTATATTTTAATATATATCTATATCTTTATACACATGCATAAATACATAAATCCATAAACACATACATGATATAGGAAATGCAATATACAGGTCTTAAATTGAATGTCATGTTTAAGCCACAAAGAGCTCGATTCAATTCAGCGTGATGCTTAATAGCCCAAGGATGAACCGCTCAGAGCTATTCAATTCAGCGCGCTGTACGGTCCGACTGAAGAACTTCTTCTTGCACCATCCTCGGGGTGCGAGGAGAAATCCGACAAAAGTGTCGTCCGTGAGGCTGTTTTCCTGCTTAGTGCGGCGCTAACAGTCCTACAGCCGGCACTTACGTGGGAGAATACCAGCATTCGCCGACTTACCCGGCAACTGTCAGAACAACCAGCGTGCTGAACGGAATAACTCCAGGAGCTCCCTCCCGGGGTTATACAGCGTTGCGCTGAATTGAATCGGGCCCAAAAAGTGCAGCCAATGTTTCAGCCAGCAGCACTTACACACACTGGGCCTGATTCAGACCCGGTCGCAAGCGCTGAGCGCTCGCAACCGGGTAGATGGTAGCCCAGAGCGCATGCGCATAACGGAGCCGGCTCCGTCGTGCGCATGCGCGAGACCCGGATAGCGACGGACAATCCGTTGCTCCGGGTCTCGCACCAAAGAGGGCGTGCTGTCGATGTTGAGTGACAGCACGCCCCCCCTTTGGTTGGCGGGTCGGGGGGTGGCTGCCCAGACGGAGGCGTTCCTATGAGAAGACCTACCGTTTGGGGGCGGCCCCACTGACACCACAAGTGATGTCGGTGGGAGAGCTTTCGGCTCTGTTTGAGCCGAAAGCTCTCTGGGGCTTGCTGCCACGAGACCCTACCACAAGGGTCTCATCGCAAGCCCGATGGTCTCAACCATCGCGACCATCATCCTGGCCGCTCGCTGTAGCTGGTCACCCGCTCCATAAAAATAAAAAAAAATAAAAAAAGACGCTCTGACAGAGCGAGCGCTCTGTCAGAGCGTCCGGCTCTGAATCAGGGCCACTGTTTTAAACTTGTGTGGAATAAACCTAATTTTTTAATAAAGACCTCATATTAATATAAATTCTCTATCAACTTGAAATTTATTGTGATAAAACTCTTGATAATGCTATTGTGGAGATATTTTTGTTAGTACCCAAGCCTAACAGGCTTTAAAGCTATCTTAACTTTTTAGAATGTAAGCTCTTACAAGCAGGGCGATCTAACCTCTTGTGCTTCTCCCCATTTTACTTTCATCTACTTCTTACTCCCCACTAGGGCACCTAACACTTGGGTGCTTATCTGGGTGTTATGGTTGCTAATGTAGCAATGTATATTATCCATGTCCTTGTCCTGTATTGTATTGTAAGTCACAGGTCACCTATTAGTTTATGTACTCTGTAAGGCGCTGTGGAACACTTGTGGCGCCATATGAATAAATGATAATACATTTTTGGAGTGAGGTCTGTAAAGCTGGGGACAAACTGGGCCTGATTCAGAGACGAACAGTAATGCAAATGCAACTGCATACTCTCACGGATCGCAGTTTGCTAAAATATGCTAATGCCTTCCAACGCACAGCCAAGCATAGGAACGCCCACTGCTGCCTTCTCATATCTGTACGACGCCGTGCAACAGTGTAAACTTTGGTTCCATTGACGCACAGCAGACAGCCATGCTTCATATGCGGTTAGTCTGACCAGCCGCAGACTCACCAGCTTTCGACACACAGTGAGCTATCGTGCTGCTAAAGAGATCGCAATGCCTAATTTATGCACGCCATCGATGTTTAAACAGTCAGACACGCCTGCGTTTTTCTAATGTCCCCCAAACGCTGACTACCTGTCTCTTACTTTGCAAATGGTTCTTCTGTACAAACGTCGTCGCAAAACAATCACTGCACATGCACAGTGTGGCGTTCACGCAGGCGTATTAGCAAACAATTGCTTGATTTGTATAAAAATCGCCATTGCGTCCATCTTTGAATCAGGCCCACTACACAATCTATCATTGCATATATCATTTAAGCGTGGATCAGAACGATATATGCCCAGTCGTTCATTTAATCGTCCCATCTGCTGTGCTGCACATCTGATGGGACGATTACATGACTGACACAGTGCTGTTACATGTAGCATACAACGATACACTGCGCCATTGTACGGCTGTTCGTGCAGTGCATATGGAGACGCGATGTATCGAAACATCGCATTGCCTGGGTTTATCTGTGCAAAGCTGCCAAACCCATCTAAAGTACTGCTTTGGGCACCCAAAATGATGGCTATGGGGTCTATTTACTAAGCAGTGTTAGGAGAAGTGAAAAGTGATAAGGTGCCAGCCAATCAGCTCCCAACTGTCATTTTTCAAACACAGCCTGTGAGATGGCAGCTAGGAGCTGATTGGCTGGCACCGTATCACTTTTCACTTCTCCTAACACTGCTTAGTAAATAGACCCCTTAGTGCTCATATCCGCTCACTCCCTGGGGAGGCCGCGAGCAGAATCGTGTGCAGCCGCGGCTATTAGAGCCCTAACGTATCGACAATTGAATTGCTCCATCGGGCTCCAAAAAGAAATTGCCACCTTTAGAACATTTGAATTGCCCCCTAACGAGGCTGAAATCTTCACCAGCAAACCTCAGCATCTCCATCATTCTCCAAGCGCTCCACTTTAAAATGTCAGCATTTAAAAGTCGTATTTATTTGTGCAGCGTCCACAAAATGAAAAAGATGAAGATATTTTTTACCCACCAGGACGTAGCATTATTATTATTTTTTTTTATAAGAACCCGGGCACACATTTAGATTGTATCATCAAGTGCTCTCACAGTAACCTCCAGCTATTACAGTGCCCAGTAAGCAAATTAGCTAAGAACATGCAAGCGAGACTAGCGCACGTTCCGGCAATACACAGGTTTCTTAAGGACTCATTAAGAGGACACTTAACACTTTGAACGACAAAATAAGTAATGAGTACAGGAAGAGTGACACACTAGATCCAAAGTACTATTGACCAAAATCCACATGAGACATTACAACGACACAGATCTCTATATAACCAGAGGATGGATGGATGGATGGATGGATGGATGGATGGATGGATGTCCGGACTATGTTGGTGCTATATAAATGTTAATAAAGAGATATAGATTATAAACATATGAGAAACTGAAACTCAAGGGGACATGTAAACATCCAAAAAAGTTTTAAAGTTTCCTTATGAAGCATTTGGGTTGATAATGGGTCCTTCTTGAACCCTCAAATATGCACATGTAGCAGCAGGATTTCTGACGTACGGTGACATACGCAAAAGCTGCTACACCCTCTGCTACGCACAACCCAAAGCAACACCCTGTCTTATTATGTAATGTATGTTTACTGAAGCAAACAGCAATTACCAGTTGCAAGCCAGTAAGGGCATCACCCTGTCTAAAGCTGGGTACACACTATAAAATATATCATCCAATATATTGTTCCGACGTGGATAGGAACGATATGTTGTACTCATCGTATAGTGTGTACGCCTAATTCGTCGTTCCCAGACGTCAGTCATTGCATCCCCCAATCTGTCGTGTTGCATGGCAGATGGGACGACGCGTTGAACGATGTGGTGCCCATTGTGTAGTGTGCATGCATGGATAGGGTACTTACCTGCCCTGTCAGGATCTTCTCCCTTCGGGCTGCCAGGGTTGGAATATGTACCAGCCGCAGGGACTTCATACCCATTCCCCAGTTATCAACAAGGCGCAATCCCTTTATGTTATGTCATCCTTTCAATATTTAACAAACAGCGGTAATCTACAATCACCACTGTTTGTCACTATCGTTTCCACCATCTTTAGATGGCGAGAGCGATATGGTCCCCGTTGCTGGCAATGGGGACCCAGCAGCAGCCTTTCCAGCTTCAGTGAAGACTTGCAGGCACTGTCAGGCCCCCGCCAGGTGAAAGTGTCATGCACATGACACAAACACACTGCTGGCAGTAATAGGCGGCCAGCAAGAGAGCTTAAGAAGTCTTTGAGGAGGGGGATCATCGCTGGACCTCGCTGAAGAATGTAAGCAATGTTGAATACCAGTGGCATATCCATTAGTATCACTGCTATACTATACTAAATACGCAGCTGGTATTAAGGTACGTTCTTCAATGGGGCCCTATGTCGTGTGTTCTGGGACAACCGCTGTATTGTTTGTCATGTCCTGTAGTGTGTACCCAACTTTAGTACAGACAGACCAATGCCACGCACAGGGCAAGCGCCATCAACCGGTATATGGGGCAGCATCACACTTCTTGCAAGTCGACCAGAAGTATACCAATCGGTAAAGTACCCTGTTGCCCTCCAGCTGTGGAACTACAAATCCCAGCCAGAAGTTGGCAAAGCGCATGCTGGGACGTATAGTCCCACAGGATTCCTGAAGTATGCAAGAGCAAAGCAAACCCAGAGGACTGAACTATAACTATTGCCCAGAAAATCGGGACAGCCCCGGTCTCTCACCTTGAACTCGCGGCTGTGCTGGGGGGTGTACTCCAGGGTCCAGAGGGAGCGCAGGAGCTTGGCCAGCTGCTCTGTCACCTCCCCGCGGTCCTGGCCGCTGCTGCCGGGGCTGGGTAAGGGGCTGGCCGGGGTATCCTCGCCCGGCTCCTTGTACTGTTCCAGGCCCAGGAACTCGGCGAACAAGTCGGTGTTGCTGAGGCACTGCAGCACGGCGTTCATGAAGCAGGTGTTGCCGTGGTTGCGGAGGCCGGACAGACCGGGTACCTGGGGGCTGGAGGGCGGGAGCTGCGGGGAGGCCGGCTGGCTGCGAGCCGGGGAGCACGGCTTGTCCCGGGGGGGAGGGGGCTCAGCGGCAGCGGCGGCGGCGGCGGCCTCCTGCTCATTGCTGAGGTGGGATAAGGTGCTGAGGGTCCGCAGGAAGCGGCTGACTAGCCCACCCCGCCGCCAGAACAGCTTCTTCCCCAGCGAGACCTTCTTCTCCTTCCCACCGCCACCGCCGCTACTGCTAGCCGGGGCAGCGCCCGACACCTGCGACATGAGGGCATCCCCCGGCTCCTGCTTCCGCTACGGGGGCACCGTGCACAGAGCTGCCCGCACCGGCCGCCACCGACTCACGTGACTTGCACCGGAGCCGCCCACCACACTGCCAGTCCGGGAGTCAGCCGCCACCATCTTGCTTGAGGGCGAGTGGGAGCGTCGGGCTGACTGATCACCATGGTGACGGGTGGCCTCCGCCTTCTAAGTTCCTCCCTGAAGAGTGCAGACAGAACGCAGAGGGCGAGAGAGATTACCATTAGTGTGCAGGCAGGGTGAGGCCGGGTCACCGAGCCTGGGGCTGCAGTGTCGCTTTATTCTGTTTATGCTACTTCTGTTTATACAGAAGACAGGGACTGACCTTTTGAAAGTCGGCTGCCCCCTATATACAAGATTGCTTTTTGGACAAGGCTGAAGTTAGCCTCTTATTCACTTCTTATTCGTGCTCCAGCTTCTTATTGGTCTCTAGTAAGATGAGCGGTTTGGATCTCAGAGATCTGAGCCCATCCGAACTTAGAAGATCCAAGTCGACTCGGGTTTATCCGCCTGACTCGGATCTGAAAATGGGGAAAAGCGTCATCATCCCGCTGTCGGATTCTCGCGGGTTTTGGGTTCTATAAAGGTCCCGCGATCGCCGACATTTTTCATTCCGGCTGTGGAGAGTAAAGAGGGAGGGAGCTGTGCTGCGCTGCTGTGCATGCTACAGTTGTTGCTTTGCTTAATGTCCATAGAGGCTGGCTGTTGTCCATATAGGTCAGTGTTGGCTAACCTTGACACTCCAGCTGTTTATGGAACTACATAACCCAGCATGCACTGCTACAGTTTTGCTATTAGCGCATGCTAAAACTGTGGCAGGGCATGCTGGGATATATAGTTCCACAACAGCTGGAGTGTCAAGGTTAGCCAACACTGATATAGGTGCTGGCTGGCTGCTATAACTGAGCCAATGAGGTTGTCCTGTCCATACATAGGGGCTGGCTGGCTGTTGTCCATTATGAAGGGGCTGGCTGTTCATGTTGCCCATAGCAACCAATCAGATCCTGTCTATCATTTTCTACAATGCAATAGAGAGATAACTACAATCTGATTGGTTGCGATGGGCAACATGACCACTTCACTTTTAGAAACTTTAGTAAATATACCCCCAAATTGCCTCTTTTTCCTGCCAGTAGTTATTTACATGTATCTCTCTTCAAATCTGTGTCCGTTGGGAAGAAAAAACAATGGGCCTGATTCAGAGCCGGACGCTCTGACCAGAGCACTCGCTCTGAATCAGGGCCCTCCTCCATTAAAATGGAGCGTCCTCCTGGACGCTCGTGTAGCTGTGGGTCACCACCCACAGCATATACGAGCGTGCAAAAAGATGGTCGCGATGGTCTTGACCATCGCGACCATCGGACTTGCGAGGGAAACCCTGCGGTCGGGTTTCCCAACCACAAGCCCTGGAATGATTTTGGCTCTATCAGAGCCAAAATCACTCCCACTGACATCACTAGTGATGTCAGTGGGGCCGGCTTCAGACGGTAGGCGTTCCCATGGGAACGCCTCCTCCTGGCAGGCACGCCCACCAAAGGGGGCGTGCTGTCAATCAACATCGACAGCATACCCCCTTTGGTGCGAGACCTCGAGCGATGGAAAGCCCGTCGCTCGCCGGGTCTCGCGCATGTGCACGACGGAGCTCCCTCCGTCGTGCAAATGCGCAGTGGGGAACATCGACCCACTTACGAGCGTACTGCCGCTCGCGAGTGGGTCTGAATGACCCCCAATGTCTTCATCCCTTCTGGGATGAAAAATCCATTCCCATAAGCAGGCATGGCACTCAAGAATTCCCAAGAAAGACACAATGTAAAAAAACTGAAACTGAAATGTTGCATTTAATGCTCTTTTCCGCTTGTTCACATATCTAATGCTGTCCATACACGCTACAATTATCGGGACGATCCGCCCGATATCGGCGGATCGCCGCGATAATTGTACCGTGTGGGGGGGCGACCGAGGGTTAAATATTGCTCGGTCGGGCATGCTGGATTGTCCGGCATGCCCGTCCGATGCGATATTTAGCGGGTAAACTGTAGTCCGCATCGGGCAGTGTATGCCCTGCGCAGCCGACAGACACACATTTCCTGTGTTCCTTCCTACGGAAGGAACAGGGAAATGTCTCCTCCCCCGTGGGCGGAGCGCAGATGTCTGCTGAATACACTGTGAGAGAAATCTCACAGTGTATGCAGGCGGCTGGCAGCCGGCCAGATAAAATGTCTGTCGCTCTGACAGACATTTTATCTGGTAGTGTATGCCCAGCATAAGTAATATGGTTAAGTGGACATTGGGAACAACGGCAGTTTGAAGACCACTAACCAACTCTGGACCTCATTCAGAGCCGGACGCTATTTGCGGACGCTCGTTCAGAAAAAGGGGCTGGCTATTTAAATTAAGCGCTCGCTCTTTGCGATCTGTTGACGCCTCTATGTCTGAACGAGCGAACGAAATATGCGCTCGCTATTTTAAAAAAACGCCCCCTGGCCGCTCGCATCCTACGTCATCTCCGCTATTTATTTGATTAATCGAGTACATCGAAAGGCATATGAACTGCTCGCAGTGCTTGTGGTTGGATTTTCCTACCGCAATCATGCGAGCAGTTCAGGCTAAAAGACAACCAAGTGACGTGGTCGATGACGCTGCTTTGTTAATTATGCACACCCTTAAAACGTCTGTTTTGACCGTTTGGCACGCCTGCGTTCAGATCTCCACTCCCCGTTTTCAAGCACCTTCCCCTGTTACCATACACAAACGCCTCATCCTGTCACTCAAATTAGCAGGCATTCGCTATTTTGCGAACACACGATTTCCGACCGCACTGACTGGTTGGCGCATGCGCATTACGACGCATGCGCAGATGTGCGAACATCGCTCGGAGTGAACGAGCGGCTCTGAATCAGGCCCTCTGTTTTTTAATGTCCCTGTACAGGTTGGGAAATGCCTTTACGGAAGGTTTGCAAAGGGTTATTAAGTCAATTGTTTTTGGAAGCACTCTTCCTGGTCCCCTTCTTGTATGAAAATCCACTCCTAGCCACAGAAGCAGGCGCAGGCCTAAATCAGGGGTAGCCAACCTCGGTCCTCAAGAGCTACTAACAGTTCATGTTTTCCAGACCACCTAGCTGGTGCACATGTGTATTCATTACTCACCAATACATTTGTAAAGATCCACAGGTGGAGTTAATTATTACAGCTGTTGACCTGGAAAACATGCACTGTTGGTAGCTCTCGAGGACCAGGGTTGGCTATTA
The DNA here is from genome assembly GCA_031769625.1 of Taudactylus pleione. Taxonomy (NCBI): domain Eukaryota; kingdom Metazoa; phylum Chordata; class Amphibia; order Anura; family Myobatrachidae; genus Taudactylus; species Taudactylus pleione. The sequence goes on from JAUIMM010000031.1 coordinate 47,514,628, forward strand.
AAAATAGTATCCCTAGAAAGTAATTCGGATAATAGGTACACGTTTCCTAGGACCATCAAAAAGCACATATAAAATTCACATAGACATTAACAAAACACACACAGAACATATAAGAAAATTTCAGGCAAACATATTGTTTACCAATAAATAGAGAACAATAGTTCTCATGCAGGGTTTACCTCACATGAAATTAGGGACCATACATTGATACTCTGATCTAGCGATATAAAGTATGAAGGTCCGTGTGCCAGTCTGCAAAATGTGCATGCAGGCAAACACAGAATGTGTATCAAGGGTATAAATAGTTCTCTAATGGTGGACAATAAGTTGTCATCTGAAAACATAGACATATACCTATATCATTCAATTGGCAAAACAGTCCGAGTGTATGACATCGGGAGGATACGGTGACATGCACCACTATAACCACGTGTCTAGCAGAGGTCAAATTTTCACATAATATAACCAGAATTACTGCCAGTTAGTAGCTAGGTCACCCACAGCACCACAAAGTTTGTGTAACTCAAACTTTCAAAGAAAATGATGATGACACCATGTAGATGTACACAATGATTCTGTGGTGACTGCTAATAGAAATCAGGGAATTGCTTCTCTTCTCATTAATCACAAATTGGACTGTATGTTAGAGGTATAAAAATTGCCTTGTCCCAGAACACCCTTATAACAGTGCTATATGGCCATAGTCATTGAACTACCATATTCAGTTAAGTCAGCTAGGGTCTCAGACACCTGTAATTATCAAGCAATACCATTTCTTATTACAACCAAAGTTATTATTGTGTGTCATATTATTTATACAGAATAATGGCACTCAACATAGTGAAACAATATACAGGCAAAATAAGGACCCCCACAAAGATGATACTTTTACCCTTCTCAAACGAGCATGGAGGGAGAGGTGGTCGGCATGTGTACCCGCCTGACCAAGTCCATCTGTCACCACTGCTCTGCCGCACGTTTTGACTGGAAACGAGTGGAAATAAATGTTATTGAGGTTAATAATATTGTAGGAACAAAAACAGGCCCATTTTCTGTGATTTTAGCTGTTTTTATGATTTTTTAAAGAAAAAATGTAGATCCAAAACCGAAAAACCAAACACGGAGGTGAGGTTTTGGCAAAACCAGGGGAGATCCATATCCAAAACACAGGGGTCAGCGCACATCTCTAGTTTCTAGTCAGAAGGTTGACATGGACTTTAAGGTCGACATTCAAAAAGGTCTACATGATTAAAGTGTCGACATCAGGTGCGTAGCTAGACTTAGGGGGCCCACAATAGCAACATTTTCACACTCCCCCCTCCGTCCACATCCCCCCCTCCTCGCTCCCCTCTCCTTGACTTACCTGCTCCGTGGTCTCATTGCACAAGGCAGGCGCACCCCCTCTCCCGGTCAGCTTCATCACTCCTGACTGACTGGCTGCTTGGGGACACCGCAGGAGCTGCGGCTTTTGCTTTTAGTAAAGGGGGCAATGCTGGCTGCCCAAGAACTGAGGCCACAGTGATCGTGGCACAGCAGGAGCCGTGGGTGATGCTTCTATGGAAGGGTGGGGGTGCCGCCGGGTACCCAATCACTGTGGCCAGCAGTGATCGGGACATAAAGGAGGGGGAGCCTAGGGTGTAGAGCAGAGATGTGGAACCTTCAGGCTCGGGGGCCGTATAAGGCCCGCAGAATCATTTGGTTTGGCCCTCTGAGCTTTTTTCTGCTAGCCTCATATGGCTAGCTGGGTGCCTAGAATGGCATCCTGCAGCCAGAATCTATGCAGCAGTGCTGCCTGGAGCATCCGTAGGATGCTTCAGACGGTCACAACGCTGCCCTTACAGCTCCCCGGATCCTCTTCAGGATGCTCCGGGCATTGCTGTAATCACTGGCAATTGTGACCCTGTCCCGGTCCCTCTGACATAGGCGGCTGCAGGAAGATTAGCTTCCCTCATTCACCTAGTGAACTTTTCTGACTGATGCAACCGTGCCAGGCAAGTGGTTAAACCCCTCCAAGTGCAGGATTTTTCATTGGGAGGGGTGTACCAGAGATTCTGCACCGTGCCCTGACAATTTTACATTAAAATAATAATTTTCCCTACCTTTTTACCTGCTATGGTTAAAAGATACTTTAAAGATATAATAAACCCAAATATGATGCTTCTTGTCCTATATATTTATATATATATATATATATATATATACATACATACATACAGCTGGTAAAATAAGTATTGAACACATCAACAATTTTCTCAGTAAATATATTTGGAATAGGGCTATTGGAATGAAATTTTCCCCAAATGTCAGCAACAACCCATGTAATCCACACATGCAGAGACATCAAACCATAGATGTCCATAAATTAAGTTATGTGTAATAATGTGAAATGAAAGGGAGATGTAAAGAGGCATGGAAAGCCAAGACACCAGCTGAAATCTCTCAGTAATTAGAAAGCAATCCTGCCCCTTGTCAGTTAAAATGAATATAAGCTGGTTAAGCCCCAACTGATGGCCTATAAAAAGTGTCTCATAACCAAGGTGTCATACAAGAAACATCTCATGATGGGTAAAAGCAAAGAGCTCTCTCAGAACTTCGCAACCTTATTGTTGCAAAACATACTGATGGCATTGGTTACAGAAGGATTTCTAAACTTCTGAATGTTCCAGTGAGCACTGTTGGGGCTATAAACCGGCCACGACCAGATGCTCCTTGCAAGATTCTGACAGAGGAGTGAAAAGAATTATCAGAAGAGTTGTCCAAGTGCCAATGACCATTTGTGGAGAGCTTCAGATAGACCTGGAATTAGGTACAATTGTTTCAAAGAAAACAATAAGTAATGTACTCATGGCTTGTATGCATGCTCACCATGCAAAACTCCATTGCTGAAGAAAAAGCATGTTGAAGCTTGTTTAAAGTTTGCTGCACAACATTTGGACAAGCTTGTGAAATACTTGGAGAATATAGTCTGGTCAGATGAGCCCAAAATTTAACTCTTTGGATGCCATAATACCACCATGTTTGGAGGAGAAATGGCACTGCACATCACCCCAAAACACCAAACCAACAGTGAAGTTTGGAGGTGGGAACATCATGGTGTGGGGCTGTTTTTCAGCATATGGTATTAGCACAATTCATGTAATTGAAGGAAGGATGAGTGGAAAAATGTACTGAGACATTCTTGATAAAAATCTGCTGCCATCTACCAGGATGCTGAAGATGAAATGAGGGTGGACATTTCAGCAAGACAATGATCCCAAACACACAGCCAAGGACACTGTCGATTGGTTTCAGAGAAAGAAAATGAAGATGCTACAATGGCCCAGCCAATCACCTGACTTGAATCCAATTGAAAATCTATGGAAAGAACTAAAGATCAGAGTTCATAGAAGAGGCCCACGGAACCTTCAAGATTTAAAGACTGTGTGGAAAAATGGGCCAAAATCACACCTGAGCAATGCATGCGACTAGTTTCTCCATACAGGAGGAGTCTTGGAGCTATCATTACCAACAATGGCTTTTTCCATACAGGAGGAGTCTTGGAGCTGTCATTACCAACAATGGCTTTTGTACGAAGTATTAAATAAATTTCAGTAAGCATGTTCAATACTTTTTCCCTGTGTCATTTCACATTATTACACGTAACGTGTCACAGTCGAAGAGAGTAGAGGCTATTTTCCCAGGCTGGGTCTTGAATCTATTTTGTTAGATTCGGATGCTCTCTGGAGTTGACTGGGTTTGATGAAGTTCCTGCGCATGAAAGAATATATAGACTGAGGAGAGTGCAGAAAGACGGCTGAACTCCGGTTACGCCAGGGAGGGGACTGGACTCCAGGTGAATGGAGGACGTCTGGTACAACGGTTAGGACCGGGAGGTGACCGGACTCCAGGTGAATGGAGAACGGCTGGTACACCGGTTAGGACCGGGAGATGACTGGACTCCAGGTGAATGGAGGACGGCTGGTACACTGGTTAGGACTGGGAGGTGACTGGACTCCAGGTGAATGGAGGATGGCTGGTACACCAGTTAGGACCAGGAGGTGACTGGAGGATGGCTAGATACACACAGAAGAATAATACTGGAGAGTCAGCAGATATGCTGGTGGAGCACATTAAGGAAGTTCACTAGTATAGACTACGAGTCATGTTCCACTGGCAACCTGTTACTGCAGCAGGAATCTTTTTATACTAACTGCAGGAAGCTGATTGGCCGAGAACTGTGTAGGAGCAGCTTCATTGGAGGAGACGGCGTCACATGGGCAAATCCAAGATGGCTGCGCCCATCTTCCCCGGAGCGCAGCTGCCGGACCTCGTGGAATGCCAGCCCTGCTACAGCAGAGAGAGCGCAGGCACCGGTGTGAAGAGGTGAGATCAGCTGGACCCAACAGCCGCCGCAGCACAGCGTGGGAGCTGGCAAGTGCAGTGAGTCAGCACCCGCAAAGGTAAGTGGCGGGGTCTGGTTCTGAGGTCTCTTAGGTGGGCGGTGACATAACTTAATTTCTGGACATCGATGGTTTGATTTCTTTGCATGTGTGGATTGCATGGGCTGTTGCTGACATTTGGTGAAAATGTAATTACAATAGCCCCATTCCAAATATATTTACTGAGAAAAATGTTGATGTGTTCAATACTTATTTTACCAGCTGTATATATATATATATATTTATATATAGATAGAGATATATATATATATATATATTGTGACACAGTCAGATTAGGGGTTCCCTCTCCTGGGTAGAAGGACTCCTTCCTTACACACACACCCACAGCAGCAGGGAAGCAGCACACCAGTCTGGATGCAAGTACAAGCTGGTCGGCGCCAGTCTTTATTGTACAATGTCAGAAATAACATAAAGAAAACATAAACATAAATCCTAGCCCTGTCGGGCCACTAACTTCACAGGTAGTTCCCTCACTACCAGAACCTGGCAGGGCCTAATGCCCTCGCCAGCAACAAAGGCACAGCACAACACTCACAGTTAGGTTTCCAAGTGTCTCTGAGCAAACTCCCTGCCTGCTCTCCCAGGTGAGACAATCAGCCCTCAACACACTAGGCTTATATTGGCCACCCTCAGGTGGGAACCCAATCAAGCCTGTTACCAGGCTACGAGAACCAAAACCTGGAGTGGCCGTGGGTGGAGCCCTCCCTCCCCTCTCACCCACAACCCCCAGGTCCCAAACCGGCTTTTCAAAAAGCCGAAACTCAAGCCTGCTACACTGCAGACTTTCTCCTGGGGATTTAAAACACATAAGACAGGAATCTGGGATAAATGTCCCTGTCACAGACCACTTTACCAGTGATCCTATCACAGTATATATAGTGGTGGCCAAAATTCCAGCCACTTTTTGAAATTTGAATGTTTTTCAACTTCGGATGCTTATAAAAACTGTTACACTTCATGCAGTGCAATGATTCATATATTATTATTAAATTAATAATTAGATTAGCGTACATCGGGAAGACCACCTGCACAGCACGGATCAGGATGGCACAACATAGAACAGCCATCAGACAGGCGCTGGATGGCAAAGAGAGTGATAAACCTGTGGCAAGACACTTCAAGGAACAAAGATACTCACTAGCCACATTAAGTTACAAACTTATTGATCACATCCCGTCCTCTAAACAAGGTGGTGACAGGGATAAGAAATTGTTACAATTGGAGACATTTTGGATACACAGAATGAACACTGTGGCGGGATGTAATAGAGATCGAGTCTGCCAGAGGTGCGGGATGCAGACTGATCTCGATCGTTTTTTTAAAGTTGCAGTCATTTACAAGGCAAAACCAGTTCAGCTTTGCCTTATAAAATGACTACAACTTTAAAAAAACGATCAAGATCAGTTTGCTTCCAGCACCGGCAGACTCGATCTCTATTACATTCCGCCCTGTGTCTACGCACGGATTGAATGAACAGTTGTCGTTTTCTTTAGTTTGGTTGTATATTGAAATTTTTTTCTTATTTCGTTTATATTGCTTCCTTATTTGTCTTATCTGGTCTTGGTATGTCTTCAAGTGATCTTTTTTCTTATTATATTCTATTCATGATAGCATTAGCCAGACACATATTGTCTATGATAGATTGATTTGACTGTCCGTGATTGGCCAACATAATGTTGTTGTTGGTTTTGAATGGGACCGATAACCAGTCCTCAAACTCATGTCGGGGAACAGGATGCCCCCACATCATAGCCACATAGTCTTCTTTGCACACATTGTGTTGCAGTATATATTTTATGAGAACATACTGTATTGTGCAGTTTACAGTCATCTCTTGAGGCTTGTGGATACTGGGTCTACCGATGTTAGCTGTACTAAATGCTCTACATCGGGTTGACTTGTTTCAATGTACAATCAGATCACACTGGACACGCCTAACACTGTCTGATCTTAGAAGCTAAGCAGTGTGTAGCCTGGTCAGTATGGGTATGGGAGGCCATCTTGGAATACCAGGTGTTGTACAAGATTCTTAAATATTTGTTGCCCTTTCAGTATGATCAGTGGTCGGCCATGACACCACTCCATCTATCAGTCTGGAGAATATGTATCATATATTATGCATCATATTTCTGACAGACCTTGTCTATCACATCAGGACCCTTTTGAGTCATGTTTTACATTTATTGGCTATCTCATATATTTTATGTGTTAGTATTCATCACATCGACAGGATTAGTTGGTCTTTGGTGCTGCATTACTCCACATTCTATTATCATTAGCACTGTTTACTGTGTATATATGTTGATGCTTATTTCAATGTTTTTTATATTCATGGTATTTTGTTCATTTTTATTGCACTGTTCTGCTTTATTCTTTGTATTTCACTGTCCTATCTTGTCCTGCTCCTTTCACTGAGGTTATTTACCATGCTTTCCAAGTCACCATGTGTTATATGTTTTCTCTTGTTCTTCGGTGCATGGTACCACATGGTACCTGACATCTGGCCCACCTAACAATGTTGTATACACATTGGGATGCACGGATGAGCCGACGCCTGATGTGATGATGTCATTGCATCCGCGCCGATCCATCCATGATGACGTCTTGCACCTAGCAGCTGGCCGGGGGGTATGGACTGAATTACTTGTCTGAAATGTCTCTGGTATAAAGATATGTTGCCACCCTTCTTTCATTATTCTTGATAAAAGTCGAATAGACTGAAACGTTGAACGCTGACACAGTACTGTCTGGAGTCTCATACGTGTCTATATATATATATATATATATATATATATATATATATATACACATACAGTCAGGTGCATAAATATTGGGACATTGACAGAATTTTCATATTTTGGCCTCTATTCACCACCACAATGGCTATGAAATGAAACAAACAAGATGTGCTTTAACTGCAGACTTTCAGATTTAAGTTGAGGGTAATTACATCCAAATCAGGTGAACGGTGTAGGAATTACAATGGTTTCTATTTGTGCCTCCCACTTTTTAGGGGGCCAAAAATAATGGGACTATCAACTCAAAAGCTATTTCATGGACAGGTGTGGGCTATTCCCTCATTATTTCATTATCAATTAAGCAGGTAAAAGGTCTGGAGTTGATTCTAGGTGTGACATTTGCATTTGGAATCAGTTGCTGTTGACTCCAATATGAGATCCAAAGAGCTGTCACTATCAGTGAAGCAAGCCATCATTAGGCTGAAAAATTAAAACAAATCAAAACAAACCCATCAGAGAGATAGCAAAAACATTAGGTGTGGCCAAATCAACTGTTTGGAACATTCTTAAAAAGAAAGAACGCACCGGAGAGCTTTTGGAACATTCTTAAAAAGAAAGAATGCACCGGAGAGCTCAGTAACACCAAAAGACCCGGAAGACCACGGAAAACAACTGTGGTGGACAGAAGAATTATTTCCCTGGTGAAGAAAAATCCCTTCACAACAGTTGGCCAAATCAAGAACACTCTCCAGGAGGTAGGTGTATATATGTGTCAAAGTCAACAATCAAGAGAAGACTTCAGAAGAGTGAATATAGAGGGTTCACCACAAGATGTAAACCATTGGTGAGCCTCAAAAATAGGAAGACCAGATTACAGTTTGCCAAACAACATCTAAAAAAGCCATTACAGTTCTGGAACAACATCCTATGGACAGATGAGACAAAGATCAACTTGTACCAGAGTGATGGGAAGAGAAGAGTATGGAGAAGGAAAGGAACTGCTCATGATCCAAAACATACCACCTCATCAGTGAAGCATGGTGGTGGTAGTGTCATGGCGTGGGCATGTATGGCTGCCAATGGAACTGGTTCCCTTGTATTTATTGATGATGTGACTGCTGACAAAAGCAGAATGAATTCTGAAGTGTTTCGGGCAATATTATATGCTCATATTCAGTCAAATGCTTCAGAACTCATTGGACGGTGCTTAACAGTGCAGATGGACAATGACCCGAAGCATACTGCAAAAGCAACCAAAGAGTTTTTTAAGGTTAAAAAGTGGAATGTTGTGCAATGGCCAAGTCAATCCCCTGACCCGAACCCGATTGAGCATGCATTTCACTTGATGAAGACAAAACTGAAGGGAAAATGCCCCAAGAACAAGCAAGAACTGAAGAAATTTGCAGTAGAGGCCTGGCAGAGCATCACCAGGGATGAAACCCAGCGTCTGGTGATGTCTATGCGTTCCAGACTTCAGGCTGTAATTGCCTGCAAAGGATTTGCAACAAGGTGAGTCCTCCTGGATATACAAATTAGATACACTATACCTGAGAGAATTGAATATAAGCCTTAGATTATGCTTGTATGGATGAATAAATACCTCTGCACTGGACTCCGCATGCCCAGCAATGGACATGTGAGCAAATGTCCATCGCTATATGTTCCCTTGCTGTACATGAGGAGCCTACTGTTTCCATCGCTTTCAGAACTATTTTCTATTGAGCAATTACAGAGTGGATTATTTTCTAATTTTCTCCTTCATCCACTAGGGGACACTGGTGGCTTCAAGACAGTGTGGTATAGACGTGTGCTAAGTGGGAGCTGGCACTTTACATATTTGAAGTGTGACTAGCTCTTCCCCTTCTATACCCCCCTACAAGCCCAGTCTTAGTTTGTGCCTGAGGGGAGCTGGTTGTGTTTTCACATTCTCCTCAGGGTATTTAAATAGTAAAAGCGCTGCTGCGCTGAAACAAAGAATATCTACTTGAGGAACAGACAGGCAGTAGCTGCACTGCCTGTCTGCATCGATGGAGCTGCCGGGGGGACTCGCTTGCTGCCTGGGGTCCCCAACTACAGAGACCACTGTCTCCATATAGGAGGTTCCTCATGCTGCTGCTTGCAGCGCGCATAGCGGTCCTCCATTAGTCATACCCCCACCAGCAGCGGAGCAGTGGCATGAGTATTCCCTGGCTCCCAGTCTAGCGGGGTAGCCAGATTAACACTAAAAAGGCAGTATATTAAGCAGCAGGTTGCTCCGATTAGTGGGGCAGCCAAGCAGCACGTAGTGCGCTTATAGTCCAAATTAAGCCCCATAGCGGAGGGGCATAGCTTAGCTCCGGAGTCCTGCTCTTTCCTCCCAGCGGCAACAGCGCTTCTCTCGAAGTTTGCTTGCGGCCATTACATGGAGGAACACTGCCTGCTGCATAAGACAAAATGCTGCTGCTTGAAACTGTTAGCCTAACCTGGACTGTAAGTAAACAGTGGGGTTTAGGCTGGTCAGGAGAGCATTTAGGACAGGTAATTACTACTTTATTACAGTGGTTACTTCTATGCCCAGCGTTTTCCTTTGACCTTTTTCACTACACTTTACTATTTGTGTGAGTTCTGTATGTATCATGGCTGGAAGAGGCTCTAAAGGCATCTCAAAAGTCATTTACCTGCACAAAGTGTGCTAATAAGTTTACACAGGGGCAGTCATCTAACTTCCTATTGTGTGACAATTGTGATCCTGAACAACAAGCTTCAGGGATGTCAGAGCCGCCATCTTGGACGGCGCAGTTTGCATCTGTTATGTCCAATCTCTCTGCTGAGCTGGAGGCTTCTTGGAAACAGAGAGATAGGCTTACAGGTCAGCTGCTCTAGAAGAACCAGCATGGGCGCGGTCCTTAGCTATATCTATGGATGGGATCACAAAAGCCATGGCTCCTTCCCGTGCCACGGCAACGCCACAGGTCTCAAGAAAGAGACTGTTACCCTCAGTCCTCCAGTCGGACGACTCAGAGGAGAAGAATATGCTCCAGATTCACCTGAACTCCGGGAGGAGCCTGGCCCTGTGTCTGAAGGGATAGAGGCGTTAATTTCTGCAATCCGCCAGGTATTGCAGATAAAGGAAGAGGACAAGGGTCCTGCACATCAGTCTTTATTTTTAAAGAAACAAAGACAGGCTGCTACTTTTCCAATTTCAGAAGAACTGGATTCTCTTCTGATTTCAGCTTGGGAACATCCGGATAAAAAATTTCAGATGTCCCGACGGTTATCATCCTTTTATCCTTTTCCTGCAGATAACAGAAAATCTGGTGAGACTCCTCCTACAGTACATCCGTCGGTGTCGCGTCTGTCTAAGAAGACTATGCTACCAGTTCCTGGGGCCACGTCTTTGAAGGAGACATCAGACAGGAGATTGAAGAATACTCTCAAGTTCATTTATACAGCGGCAGGTGTGACTGCATACTGTGATTGTAAGCTGCTGGACTAACAAAGCAATTGAGCTTTGGGCAAAACAATTGGCTGATTAGATGAGAGATCAGATCCCAGTGGAGGAGCTTATTCCGTTAGCAAAGCATATAGGTGAAGCTGCGGCTTACCTCGGAGAGGCATCCAAAGACGTTTGCAATATCGCCTCCAGGACTTCAGCTCTGGTGATTTCTGCGTGAAGGGCGCTGTTGCTGAAACAATGGCATGCGGATGCAGAATCAAAGAAAGCTGTAGAAGCACTTCCATTCATGGGAAATATATTATTTGGAGCTGAACTAGATAAATGGATTTCTCAGGCTACTGGGAGGAAATCCACTTATCTTCCATCTGTGGCTCCATCCCCTAGAAGATCTTACTCAGGACCCTCGTTTCAGTCCTTTTGTGCTCCGGGACATTCCCGTGGTCACTTCAGAGGAGGACCATCAACTTCCCATGGTTCCAGAAGATGTGGCAGAGCTCAAGAGGGGGTTAAGTTCACTACCAAGCCTAGTGCATGACACGCTTCCCTCTCACCTGGGGGACCCCAGTGGAAGCATGTCTTCGGGACTTCAAAGAAGTATGGACGGGATCCTGTATGGACGCTTGGGTCCTGGATCTCATCACTCTGGGATACAAGCTCGATTTTCAGTTTCAACCTCCACCTCGGTTTTTTACCACAGGTTTACCAGTTTCCAACGACAGGAGTGCCGTATTACAAGAAGCAATAGACAAGCTTCTATCCGAGAGAGTGGTGGTCCACGTTCCCAGGAATAAGAACGGAAAGGGTTTCTACTCCAGTGTGTTCGTGGTTCCGAAGCCGGATAGCTCGGTCAGACCTATTCTGAACTTGAAGGATCTAAAACTTACCTGAGGATTTTCAATTCCATGATGGAGTCCCTTCAGTCAGTGATTGCGGTCCTGGAGGAAGGTGAATTCATGAAATCTCTAGATATCAAGGACGCCTACCTTCACATACCTATCTGCCGCCTCACCAGGAGCTTCTGAGATTCGCAGTTCGGAATCACATTTCTAGTTTCAGGCCTTACCTTTTGGCTTATCCTCAGCCCCCGAGGTATTCACAAAGGTCATGGCTTTAATGAGTCTCCTTCGGAAACAAGGGATCACAATTATCCCTTCCTGGATGATCTCCTGCTAAAGGCTCATTCCAGGGACCAATTACTGGAGAACATCGCAGTGACTCACAGTCTGTTCATTCGTCACGGGTGGATCCTGAATTTTCACAAGTCTCATCTGCAACCAACGCAGAGGCTACAGTTTCTGGGAATGATCACAGATACATTATGCCAGCGGGTGTTCCTCCCTCAGGAAAAAGCAACATCCATTCAGGAGATGGTGAGGATGGTCCTTCGACATCGTCAGGTATCGGTGCATGTCTGCATGCGTCTTCTGGATAAGATGGTTGCGGCATTCGAGGCCATTCCTTACAGAAGTTTTCACTCCAGGACATTTCAGATAGACCTCCTTTCACAATGGACAGGATCCCAACTTTTCCTTCACCAGGTTAAGTGCCATAACTCGGATATCCCTTCTCTGGTGGTTGAACTCGACACACCTAATGGAGGGAAAGAGATTCGGAGTGTGTGGGATTGGACTTTCCTCACCATAGATGCAAGTCTGATAGGTTGGGGGCAGTGATACGGGAACACCACTTCCAAGGCCGCTGGACATTACAGGAAGCGAGTCTGCCGATAAACATATTGGAATTAAGGGCAGTGTTCTACGCGCTTCAGACAGCAGATCACCTGTTGTGGGGCCGAGCAGTCAGAGTCCAGTTGGACAACGTCACTACAGTGGCATCCATAAACAGACAAGGCGGCACCAGAAGTCGGGCGGCTATGAAAGAAGTAAGCCGAATTCTAATCTGGGCGGAAAAGTTTGCGGTGGAAATTTCAGCAATCTTAATTCCGGGCGTTGAAAATTGGGAGGCAGACTACCTCAGCAGTACATGCATCCAGGGGAATGGGCGCTACATCCTCAGGTTTTTCAACAGCTTGTCTAATGGTGGGGCCTTCCGCAGGCCGACCTCATGGCATCCAGACAAAATCATCAACTGCCTCTCTACTGTGCTCGGACGAGAGGCCCGGAGCAGTGGCAATGGACGCACTGTCAATGCCATGGCAGCTCCAATTTGTCTATCTGTTCCCACCATTTACTCTTCTCCCATGGATTCTACAACGCATCAAAAGGGAGAGGGCCAAGGTTCTATTAGTGGCTCCGGATTGGCCTCGCAGAGCTTGGTATTCAAACCTTCAACTTCTGCTGATCAAAGATCCGTGGCTGCTACCTCTGAGAGAAGATCTCTTACTACAGGGTCCTTTAATCTATCCAGACTTAAAGGCTTAAAGTGGCTACGTTTGACAGCGTGGCTGTAGAAAGAGCCATCTTAGGACATAGCGGGATCCCATCCAGTGTATTCCCTACTATGCTTCGAGCCTGGAAGGAACTTGCTTTGAAACATTACCACCGTATTTGGAAAGCTTATGTTTCATGGTGTGAACGGCGAGGGTCACCTCCTACAGAATTCAAACTAGCCATATTTCTGCTTTTTCTGCAAGCAAGTTTCTCGGCTGGACTGCGTCTGGGTTCTCTGAAAGTTGAAATCTCAGCTCTATTGGTTTTCTTCCAGAAGAAGCTTGCCTTGATACCGGAGGTGCAGACTTTTCTGCAAGGTGTTATACGGTTACAACCACCCTTTCTTCCTCCTATGGCTCCATGGGATTTAGATCTCGTCCTTCCCTTCTTAAAGTCTTCTCTGTTCGAACCTTTGGAGTCTGTGGAGTTAAAATATCTTACGTGGAAGGTAACACTTCTTCTCGCGCTGGCCTCAGCCAGGAGGGTCTCGGAACTGGGAGCTCTATCCTGTCATCCTCCATTCTTGGTATTTCATGCGAATAGAGAGAAGAACTCCATACAAGAGTGGATTTCCTTCCAAAGGTGGATTTGGCTTTCCACATCAACCAACCTATTGTGATCCTTGGATGTTATTAGGGATCTTTGGACCTATGTGGAGAGGACTGCAGTCATACGTAAAACAGACGCTCTTTTTGTTTTGTATGATGCTGCTCGTCCTGGTTGGCCAGCTTCCAGTCGCTGGCCTGCTGGATTCGTCTGACCATCAGACAGGCATATGTGGCCTCATCTATGGAGCCTCCTCCTTCTATTACAGCACATTACACTCGCTCAGTGGGTTCCTCGTGGGTGGCTGCTCGCGGGGTTTCTATGGAGTTACTTTGCCGGGCAGCCACTTGGTCTGGCCGGCATACCTTTACCCGTTTTTATAGATGTGACACATTTGCGGCCTCTGCAGCGCAGTATGGCCGGTCTGTTTTGAAGGGTTCTCAGTGCTCTCCCACCTGTGATGGGAGTTCTGGGACATCCCCACTGTCTTGAAGCCTCCAGTGTCCCCTAGTGGATGAAGGAGAAAGCAGGATTTTGGTACTTACCAATAAATCTCTTTCTCCGATTACATAGGGGACAGTGGACGCCCACCCTGTGCTGTTCCTTCCTGCCATGGTTGTGGTAATTTTATGTTATGACTGTTAGAGGACTGTTTGATGTCTCTTGTGGTGTTAATGTTATTTCAAACTTCTAATTGTTCTGTGTACTTGTTTCGCCTCCTCCTCCTCCTCTTCTGTTTGTTTTTCCCAGCCCTCCTCAGGGACAGTTTCCTAAGACTGGGCTTGTAGGGGGGTATAGAGGGGGAGAAGCTAGTCGCACTTCAAAAATTTTAAGTGCCAGCTCCCGCTTAGCACATGTCTATACCCCACTGTCTTGAAGCCTCCAGTGTCCCCTATGGAATCGGAGAAAGGGATTTATTGGTAAATACCAAAATCCTGTTATTTTCTATTGACCGAACAGAGAGTGGTTTATCTAGTAAATTGTGAGTCTAAAAGGGGTACTCCATTCCAACTTAGTTAAAATAATAGGATAATTGAAACACTTTTTTGTATATATCCCTTTCTAGATATTGTCTGATCAGTCCCAGTCTTTGTAATTTCCTCTATATGCCTAATACAAATATAAATCGCTGGTGTATTAATATCCTTCTAAATTTTTATATTTTTCATATACTTTTAAGAAAAATAAAAACGAAGACAGAAATGTCCCTTGGTTGGCGCACTAACAAGAAATGTGATAAAATTGAACTTTTATTAAACAATATTAAAATTGTATATATAATAATCTCTCCAGTGAAATATAAAAAATGGAAAAACGTCTCAGTGTGTTAATTATTGAAAGGACGTGTTATTGGTACACCTGCGCGTGTAATGACGACACAAAAATGGATATTAATAAATAGAAAATCTCTCACAAATAAAATAAGTCATAGAATATATGCAAATCCAAAAATAGCAAATCTAAAAATGCATTTAATTGGGATCAATTATATGTGGCATGCTATAACATCCCTATAAGTGGGATAATATTCTGCAATGTCCACTGCATGTCAGAATTGCCATGATATGCATGTGAGAAGTGGCCGCAATATACTCATATACCTAGATTGCCACCTATAGCTGAAATGCACATAGAATCTAATACATTTAAACAAAGGTTGACTTAACTGATGCAAAGCCAACAAATGACTTATAACATCTAAGGGGCTGGAATTATATTCCGTATAGACCGACTAATGTACTTGTAATCAGTCAATTGGCTCAATTAATATAGATTTCATATCACAAATGTCATGTAGGAGATTGATATCCTATATTGTCACCTTATCCCCTCATATCTTGAAGCCTCCAGTGTCCCCTATGGAATCGGAGAAAGGGATTTATCGGTAAATACCAAAATCCTGTTATTTTCTATTGACCGAACAGAGAGTGGTTTATCTAGTAAATTGTGAGCCTAAAAGGGGTACTCCATTCCAACTTAGTTAAAATAATAGGATAAGTGAAACACTTTTTTGTATATATCCCTTTCTAGATATTGTCTAGACAGTCCCAGTCTTTGTAATTTCCTCTATATGCCTGATACAAATATAAATCGCTGGTGTATTAATATCCTTCTAAATTTTAATATTTTTCATATACTTTTAAACATTGCATTTCTGCAAATAATATTTCATATATATAGGTTTTTCTACAATTTTATGTATTATCATTTTTATTTTTTATGTATTTTTATGCATTATTATTTTTATGCACTGTTTATTGTTTTTAAATATATAATCCCTAAGTCACAGGATATAAATTGGTTAAAATGTATTTATATGAAAGAAATTGTTTATAAATGGTTATCAACCTTTGACCATTGAAATTGCATCATTTCTACCTACTGAAATCGCATCTCTAATGAGATTAAGAGATCTATTTTCTGTGAACTTACTTTTAATTCTATTCATTCCATTACTATTTGTGTTTGTTTTATTATATTTTTATATTTCTGATCTTTGGAATATAAGTAACGAGATGTCTACACTGTGGAATGAACCTACACATGAATCCAATTACACTAATTGAAAGAGGAGGACCTTTTCTGAGGATAAATACAGCGATCTCAAACTTGTTGTCAGTCTTGAAAAAGTCTCTGTGGTATCAGAGACAAAACACGTTGACGTCACCGATAGCTGTGTTATCCCGAAAAAGCAGTTTGATACCTGTGTGCCCGGAGCACTCCCAGATTGATTTGTCACTGAATTAAGAGAGTGGAGCTCCACACCAAAGGGGCCTAACCAATTACTCACCTGCAGAGGTACAGCTTTATTGGGTGCACCCCAAAGAGGGAGAGCGATTACCAGCAGCCGCTACCATCAGCAACCCGCCGGTGAAATAAGACTCATACAGGAGTCACAATACCCGGGAAGCCCATTCCGAGGTCATGAGAACCACAAGGTGCGGCTGAACGAGGCAGTTCATACCTGTGCTGGGACGCCAGCACAGATATTAGGATTCATTCTAATACACAGGTACAAAAGACTGCTACATTACATCTTGAGAACTTCTTTGAATACAAAGAAACTTTTTATTTTCTAAATAGCAACACTGTATTTTTAATGTGATTTTTTGTAAATACAAATTTATTGTCTCACAATTTCATGCGCTCTTTATATGTTTGTGTTTTTTTCAAAGTAAAAGTATTTATACCATTATATACGCAATCTTGCTTCTTAATAGTTTGTGTAGTCCACATAATCATATATGTTTAAGCTGTGACCAAGCTCAGTGTATACTTTTTTCTTTTGATGTATGTCCTCGCTGAAGATTGCACAGAACTTTTTACACTTGCTGCTAGTTGTCTTTGCTAAATCTTAATTAACCTTATGAGCGCTGGGAGCTTGGTAGATCTCTACCACCTGTGGTACTTGCATCACTGTGTCTTGTCTTGTTTCTGCTGACTGAACTCCGATCTCTAAACACTGCAGTGCTCTTCCTGGTAACATGACACATCCAAGGTGTCCATACTCAGGCATGCTTTTATTAGCTCTCTTTCTGTGCAGCTTACTGCCCGTGGTGTGGCCCTGCCCCCAGCTCTGCAAGCAGTGTCTGACTATACAGAAGCAAGACTGAGCTGTTGCTGCCTCATCTCTTATCTCCCTGCAGTCCCAGAGAGCTCCACAAAGCTGGTGAGTGTTAACTATAAAACATATTATAATAAACAAAGAAAATGTTTATGTTATAAATATGTTCTTTGTATTATTGTAATCATTTTTATATCAAACCTCAGGTATATGACACCGGAGGCTCTGCCTACCCTGACTGCACGTCCCTGATGCATGGGGGTATCTTTCCCATCATTCCTGCTGTTGGAACATACTTGAAGGTTGGTGCCATCTTTTAAACAGCTGTTCCTCTTCATACTGATGGATATGCGCATTAGCATATGGTACTAAATCTGGCAACCAGGGATGTCTGCATATGCTGGCACTTTGTGTCGGACTAGGGACATGGGGCGAAATGTAATAGAGTTTTAGTGCAACTATGGACTTGCATCAATTCTCAATTATTTGACGCAAGTCTGTACTTAAAGTTTCGCTATTTAATAGAGTGCAAGTTGGAGGGTGCAAGTGTGTAAGAAATGTGAGTCCATGTGAGGTTTTTTCGCAACTTGTAATGGAAGTTACATTACAAGTTGCAAGTTTAGCAGAAGCCTACACAGATCAGTGAGATCTGTGCAGGCTTCTGTGTGTAAAAAGGGATTTAAAGTGTTAAATAAAAAAAAAATGACGTGAGTCTTTCCCCCCTCTAAAAGCGACTGGTTGTGAAGATACTGGGGGAAAAAGACGTAAGGGTACTCCATATTTTCATAAACTAGCCCCAGGCTCTATGAGCCAGTCCTGGTTGTGAAATTATGGGGGGCCAAATTAGTGGGGGTCCCCTGTATTATCCACAACCAGCACCGGGCTCTAAATTAGCGGGTGTAATGCCACAGCCGGGGGACATGCTTCACAGGGTCCCCTGGCCAAAGCGTTCAGCATCCCACACTAGTCAGCCCAATAAAGGGGTCCCTCTCTCTAGGGTACCCCAGGTCTGGGCTGAAACCTCGGGTTATCCCCTGCATCTCTGGGCGGTGGATAGCTGGTTGACTGTGTAAAAAAATTGAAATAAACTAATATTGGCCCTCATTCAGAGCCGGACGCTCTGAGCAGAGCGCACGCTCTGAATGAGGGCCGTCCTCCATAATTATGGAGCGTCCTCCTGGATGCTCGTATAGCTGTGGGTCACCACCCACAGCCTATACGAGCGTGCAGGTTGATGGCCGCGATGGTCTTGACCATCGCGACCATCGCCACTGCGAGCCGGAGCCTGCGGTTGAGTTTCTCAACCGCAAGGCCCGGAGTGATTTTGGCTCTATCAGAGCCAAAATCACTCCCACTGACATCACTAGTGATGTCAGTGGGCCGGCTTCTGATGGTACGCGTTCCCTTGGGAACGCCCCCGTCTGGGAGGCACGCCCACCAAAGGGGACGTGCTGTCAATCAACATCGACAGCACGCCCCCTTTGATCAGACACAACGAGTGAAGGAAAGTCCTTCGCTCGTCGCGTCTGGCGCATGCGCACGACGGAGCTCCCGCCGTCGTGCGCATGCGCAGTGCACACCATCGACCCACTTGCGAGCGGACAGCCGCTTGCGAGTGGGTCTGAATCAGGCCCATTGTCTTTTACAGGTGGACTAGAGGTCCCAACAAGCCTCCCCCAGATGCAGGTAATTGGAGAACCACAAGTACCAGCATGCGGGGCATTAAGTGCCTGCTGGTACCTCTAGTCCCCCTGCAAAATATTAAAATAATGACAAGACACACACCGTAGGTTGTATATTTTTATTGCACATACAGGGTACACTGCACTCACACTACATAACAACCTTGCCTTTGCACCGGGATGTCCCCTTGTCCAGTAGAATCCACCATCATATCTGTAAAAAAACAACAACATACTCACCCACCGCTTGGTTCAGGTCCTCTCCGTTCCATGTAGGCATCCACGGTCTTGGAAAAAAAAAACGGAGACGTGGAGCCTACCGGACAGAGGGTCTGATTCATCACGGATCACAACTGCAATACTGTAGTACACAGATTGGCTGATGGTGCGTACTGTGCATGCACGTGCGCTGATCAGTATTGTGATCGCACGGTGATCACGTATGCACATACAAAGCCATTGCAGAGTGAGTGATGGGACGTCAGCGTTTGGAGGTGGTAATGGGGGAGTGGTCAGAGAATGCAGACATGCCTGTCCGTTTGAACGGCGTTTCCTGGGCATGTATAAATTAGACACTGCCACTACATTCGCAGCTTGAGTACTCACTGTGTGCGACGAGAGTTGCAATTTCTGAGACTGGTCAGACCTGCTATAAATCTGCATGAGAGTCTGATATTACTCGATGTTACCAATGTATACGCAGGATTGCGAGGTCTTATGGATGTGCAAAAGCAGTAGTAGGAGTCTCTATGCCGGGTGAGCAGATGCAAACCTTAGCATATTTTTGCACCAAAACTCCGTGTGTAATCGCATCTTTGATCGCAGTAGCGATCGGTAGTGAGGCCCAGAGTACTGTCCTCTAAGGTCAGTACTTCCCAAATGCCGATTCAGCCGTCACATTTCCCACAGAAATGCATTGGCTGAATGCTCATTGGCTAAGAGAGGCGAGCCTCCGCCTCTCAGCCAATGAGTGGTTCCCCCATAGACTTTAAAGGTGGGAACCACAGGGTTATTAAAGTGCATTCCTACCATAGAAGTCTATGGGGGAACTGCACATTTCTCCAAGACCATGGATGCCTACATGGAATGAAGAGGACCTGAACCAAGGGGTGGGTGAGTATGTTTTTGTTTTTACAGGTACGAATGTGGATTCTACTGGACTAGGGGACAGACTGCTGCAATGGACAAGGTTAGTATGTAGTGCGAGCGAGTGATTCAGTGAGTGTAAGTGTAATAAAATATTGCAACCTATGATGTGTGCATCTTGTCATTTTTAAAAACAAATTTTTGCAGGAGGACTAGAGGTATCAGCAGGCCCTTAATGCCCCACATGCTGGTACTTGTGGCTCTCCAAGTACCAGCATGCGGTGGTGGCTTGATGGGACTTCTAGTCCTGCTGCAAAAGACAATATTAGTTCTATTTTTTTACACAATCAACCAGCGCCGGGCTTGTTTTTGTCTGTCCTAATCTGAGTTGGACAGAATTTGTCCGGATCTATCTTTCAGTGAAATACAGCATTTCAGGTGTCAAATGGGCGGGGACAATGCGATTGCACATTATAACCCTGACTTGTGGGTGTGTATCAAATGCTTTGTGCTATTCCGAGTTGAGCATAGGGGGAAGGGCAGCCTGATTCTAATGGATCTTTTGCACCCAGGGCCAGTACTAGGGTGTTCCACTCCCCCCTGCAAACTATAAATTTGCATCCTCCCACACATATTCTATAAAGGGACATCGCCCCCCCGAAGAGGTGTGGTCTCACAAGTAAAGGGCGTGACAACACATAAGGACCCACAATTCAAATTACACCACACAGTAGCTCAATCCTATTCACATTACAATGCATGTAGTGCCCAAGTCACATTACACCACATAGTAGTGTCCCTTATTAACATTATTACACGCAGTAGTGCCCCTTATTGACGTTACGATACACAGTAGTGCCCCTTATTGACGTTACGATACACAGTAGTGCCCCTTATTCACATTACGATACACAGTAGTGCCCCTTATACACAATGCCACAGTAGTAGAGCCCCTTATACACATGTCGCAGTGGTAGTGCCCCTTATCAGGGCCGCAACTAGGGGGGGCTAAGGGGGTACATGACCCGGGTGCCAGACTTGAGGGGGCGCTGGGGAGAGACTGCCGGGAGGCTAGGTTGCTGCTCTTGTGGGTTTGGAGCCGCAGTCCAGCCTTGAGGCACACAGACACCGAATGTGCTGGTTGCAAGCCAATCAGTGTTCGCGGACCGGCAGCCAATCAGCAGAGTCTGCTGTTCCGTGATCTCCAAATGTTTTGCGAGCGGCATAAGGGGCATTACTGTGTTGCATAATGTGTTGTAAGGGGCATTACTATGTAGCATAATGTGTTATAAGGTCATTACTGTGTGGCATAATGTTTTATAAGGAGCATTACTGTGTGGCGTAATGTTTTATAAGGGGCATTACTGTATCACAAAACCACACACCCTTTTCGTCCTCTTTGTTGTATTTTTTTGGGGGGAGGCTCCAAATTATGGCCTTGCCTCAGATTACAAAAATCCTAGTTTCGGCCCTGCCCTTATACATATGTCACTGTAGTACTGATAGGAAACCAGACCCTCAGCTGCATCCAAATAATTGTAGAGGGCTCAGATGTCAATGGGGCGTCATCCTAGGGCAGAATTTAAGAAAACCATGTGACATGCGCTTTCAGTCATGTGATCTAATTCTATTACCACATTGCAGCCTTTCCTACCATTTACATGTTTGTTGCCCATGGTGTCTAGATTACCAAATAAATATACTTAGAATAAATGTGTCAAAGCAACACAGGAGGACAATTAGGTAACATTGGTAATAAAAATGTGGGAGCAGGGTGTTTGGTGGTCAGTCTAATAGAGTTTTACTGGGGCTCATAAACCTCCACTTACACCCCTAGGAATCTTCTTCCATTATCAGTAAAATAGGTTACAAATCGGTAATGGGGGAAAGTCTCCATTTGGATCTTCTATAAGAACATAAGAACAAGACCTCCACCGACTCTGCGCCTGGTGGGATGGCTGCTACCTGCAGTAACACAAACACCAATAACATTTATATCAGTAACACATACAAAATATAACATAATGACAGCTGCATTATTATTCCATTTACCAACATGACAGAAACCATTTAGCATTCTGCAGCAAATAAAGTATCATTTTTAATGAAGTGACCGTCAGATAATACAGGGAACATCCCAGTGACCACCATATAATGCAGGGAACATTGCAGTGACTGCCAGAAAATACAGGGAACATTGCAGTGACTGCCAGACAATGCATAGAGCATAACAGTGACCACCAGATAATGCATAGAGCATAACAGTGACCACCAGATAATGCATAGAGCTTAACAGTGACCACCAAATAATTCATAGAGCTTAACAGTGACCACCAGATAATGCACAGAGCGTAACAGTGACTGCCAGATAATGCACAGAGAGTAACAGTGACCGCCAGATAATGCACAGAGCGTAACAGTGACCGCCAGATAATGCACAGAGCGTAACAGTGACTGCCAGATAATGCACAGAGCATAACAATGACTGCCAAATAATGAATAGAGCCCCAGTAGTGGTCCCCATTATGCAGTGCCCCCAATAGTAGTCCCCCCTATGCAGTGCCCCTTATATAGTGCCCCCAGTAGTAGTCCCCAGTATTCAGTGCCCCTTATATAATGCCCCAAGTAATAGTCCCACCTATGCAGTGCCTCCAGTAATAGTCCCCCCTATGCAGTGACCCTTATATAATGCCCCCAGTAGTAGTCCCACCTATGCAGTGCCCCCAGTAGTGCCCCTTATATAATAATTCTCATGTTACTCTGTCTAATTGTAATGATGTGTATGCAAACAGGGGTTCATGTTAATTAAATTTATTTATTTTTAATATATTAAATATCAATTTTTTTTAGATAAAGAACCTTGTTATATTGTATTCACCTCCTGACCTACCGGCTGCCTTAATATTTGGTGCCCCTTATATAATGCCCCCTGTAGTAGTCCCCTCTATGCAGTGCCCCTTATTTAGTGCCCCCAGTAGTGGTCCACCCTATGCAGTGCCCCCAGTAGTGCCCCTTATATAGTGCCCCTAGTTGTCCCCCCTATGCAGTGCCCCTTATATAATGACCTCAGTAGTATTCCCCCCTATACAGTGTCCCCAGTTATGCCCCTTATATAGTGCCCTCAGTAGTAGTCCCCTATGTAGTGCCCCCAGTAGTAGTCCCCCCTATGCAGTGCCCCCAGTAGTGGTCCACCCTATACAGTGCCCCCAGTAGTGCCCCTTATATAGTGCCCCCTATGCAGTGCCCCTTATATAATGACCCCAGTAGTATTCCCCCCCTATGCACCGTCCCCAGTTATGCCCCTTATATAGTGCCCCCAGTAGTAGTCCCCCCTATGCAGTGCCCCCCATTAGTGGTCCACCCTATGCAGTGCCCCCAGTAGTGCCCCTTATATTATGCCCCCAGTAGTAGTCCCACCTATGCAGTGCCCCCCAGTAGTGGTCCACCCTATGCAGTGCCCCCCAGTAGTAGTCCCCCCTATGCAGTGCCCCCAGTAGTAGTCCCACTATGCAGTGCCCCCATAGTTGTCCCCCTATGCAGTGCCCCTTATATAGTGCCCCCAGTAGTAGTCCCCCCTATGCAGTGCCCCTTATATAGTGCCCCCAGTAGTAGTCCCCCTATGCAGTGTCCCCAGTAGTGCCCCTTATATAGTGCCCACAGTAGTAGTCCCCCCTATGTAGTGCCCCTTATATAGTGGCCCCAGTAGTAGTCCCCCCTATGCAGTGCCCCTTATATAATGCACCCAGTAGTAGTCCCACCTATCCAGTGCCCCCAGTAGTAGTCCCCCCTATGCAGTGTCCCCATTAATGCCCCTTATAAAGTGCCCCCAGTAGTAGTCCGGTATGCAGTGCCCCCAGTAGTAGTCCGGTATGCAGTGCCCCCAGTAGTAGTCCCCCGTATGCAGTGCCCCCAGTAGTAGTCCCCCATATGCATTTCCCCCAGTAGTAGTCCCCCATATGCAGTGCCCCCAGTAGTAGTCCCCCCTATGCAGTGCCCCCAGTAGTAGTCCCCTATGCAGTGCTCCCAGTAGTAGTCCCCCCTATGCAGTGCCCCAGTAGTTGTTCACCCTATGCTGTGCTCCTAGTAGTGCCCCTTACATAATGCCTCCAATAGTAGTCCCCCTATGCAGTGCCACCAGAAATAGTCTCCCCTATGCAGTGCCCCCAGTAGTAGTCCTCCTTTGCAGTGCCCCCCATAGTTGTCCCCCTATGCAGTGCCCCTTATATAATGCCCCCAGTAGTAGTCCCTCCTATGCAGTGTCCCCATTAATGCCCCTTATATAGTGCCCCCAGTAGTAGTCCCCTATGCAGTGCCCCCAGTAGTAGTCCCCCCTATGCAGTGCCCCCAGTAGTAGTCCCCCCTATGCAGTGCCCCCAGTAGTAGTTCCCCCTATGCAGTGCCCCCCAGTAGTAGTCACCTATGCAGTGGCCCCAGTAGTCCCCCATATGCAGTGCCCCCCAGTAGTGGTTCACCCTATGCAGTGCCCCCAGTAGTGCCCCTTATATTATGCCCCCAGTAGTTTTCCCCCTATGCAGTGCCCCCAGTAGTAGTCCACCTATGCAGTGCCCCCCATAGTTGTCCCCCTATGAAGTGCCCCTTATATAGTGCCCCCAGTAGTAGTCCCCCCTATGCAGTGCCTCTTATACAGTGCCCCCAGTAGTGGTCCACCCTATGCAGTGTCCCCAGTAGTGCCCCTCATATAGTGCTCCGAGTAGTAGTCCCCCCTATGTAGTGCCCCTTATATAGTGGCCCCAGTAGTAGTCCCCCTATGAAGTGCCCCAAGTAGTAGTCCCCCCTATGCAGTGCCCCTTATAAAATGCCCCCAGTAGTAGTCCCACCTATGCAGTGCCCCTTATATAATGCCCCCAGTAGTAGTCCTCTGTATGCAGTGCCCCTTATATAATGTCCCCAGTAATGCCCCTTATAGTGCCCACAGTAGTAGTCTGCTATGCAGTGCCCCCAGTAGTAGTCCCCCCTATACAGTGCCCCCCAGTAGTGGTCCACCCTATGCAGTGCCCCTAGTAGTGCCCCTTATATAATGCTCCCAGTAGTAGTGCCCCCTATGCAGTGCCCCCAGTAGTAGTCCCCCTATGCAGTGCCCCCCATAGTTGTCCCCCTATGCAGTGCCCCTTATATAGTGCCCCCAGTAGTTGTCCCCCCTATGCAGTGCCTCTTATACAGTTCCCCCAGTAGTGGTCCACCCTATGTAGTGCCCCTTATATAGTGCCCCCAGTAGTAATTCCCCCTATGTAGTGCCCCTTATATAGTGGCCCCAGTAGTAGTCCCCCTATGACCTGCCCCCAGTAGTAGTCCCCCTATGCAGTGCCACCAGTAGTGCCCCTTACAGTATATAGTGCCTCCAGCAGTAGTCCCCCTATGCAGTGCTCCCAGTAGTGCCCCTTATATAGTGCCCCCAGTAGTAGTCCCCCTATGCAGTGCCCCTTATATAGTGCCCCCAGTAGCAGTCCCCCTATGTAGTTCCCCTTATATAGTGCCTCCAGTAGTAGTCCCCCTGTGCAGTGCCAACAGTAGTGCCCCCAGTAGTAGTCCCCCTATGCAGTGCCCCCATTAGTGCCTCTTATATAGTGCCTCTAGTAGTAATCCTCCTATGCAGTGCCCCCAGTAGAGCCCCTTATATAGTGCTTCCAGTAGTAGCCCTCCTATGCAGTGCCCCAGTAGTGCACCTTATATAGTGCCCCAGTAGTAGTCCCCCCAATGCAGTGCCCCTTACATATATAAGGACAAAGACATGAAGAAAAAAAAAACACTTACCTGAATCCCCGCTCCTGCGCCCGCTGCCTTCTGCTCTACCATCCTCCTGGACGTCTCTCCCATCACCCACTGTGGGAGCCGGAAGGCGGAGCTCATAAGTTAGCTCCAGCCTGGCTCCCTCCATGGGTGCAGCAGCCAATGAGAGTGTCAGACTCTCATTGGCTGCTAAAACAAACACATCACCACCAGGTAGTACGAGTGTACTACCCGACGGCAGCGGCGATGTGTTTGTTTCTGTGTAGTGTGGACCGCACTCACCGCGATCCGCACTACACTAACCATTGGCAGTACCAACAGCAGCAAGAACTGACAGGGAGAACGCCTCTCCAGTCTAGCCCCTCCCTGCAGAGCAGGAGCTGCTGAACGGGTTGCGCCGGCCCTGCTTGCCCCTAACTTAGGGCTGGTGCAAGTCATACCTACTATTTTCATCCCAGAGAGGAGATGCCGCTTGCTACCTCAGGGAGCGGGCTGGGCTCTCACATCATTAGATCCGTGGGGAGGGGGCGGGGATAAAATGATGAGTCTTCATGTTATTTAGCCCTGCCCCTTCCCATGCAATTCCCATTTTTATCTCTCCCGTTTTGCCCACTTCACTAGGAAGTTGGCGGGATGTGGGAGATCCATCCATTCTTCAGGGGGCTATCCGAAAAATCGTGAGCCTCCCGCAACTTCTGGGAGAGTAGGTAAGTATGGTGCAAGCGCAGATACTAATGATGACAGTCGCCGCAGCTGGCATAAAATTAATGGGTCTCCGCTTACACGCGTACAAACCCCCGCGTTAGTTGAGTGGATACTCGCATTAGTATAAAATAGTAAGAGAGGCTGCCGCTGCTGTACGCGCTACTTTGCGGCCCACTCAGATTCAGCCCCGTTGTATTTATATGAAAAACTTGTAAGAAATTGGGACATTGCTTAACTATTAGAGGCTCTTGCTTTTCATCACTCTGCTTTCTAATTCTTACAGTTAATATCTGATTGCCACTTGATTTCTTACCTGTTAAAAGCTGATTATCAATTATGGCTTCATACACAGCAACAGTATCGAATGAGAGCTACCTCCCAAATTCCAACCCATGCGACAAGGTGTTTAGGGCAGAAAAGTGGGACACAGCCTGCAAATTGGGACTGCCCCATCTAAATCAGGACAGTTGGGATGTGTGCAGTCCTTAATGAAGTCAGATTATTCCAAATGCACTAGAACATCAGCAGACATCTGTAACATTTAACGCACTTTGCAGAGTGAGCGTTTTTGGACTAAACAGGTCTCTGTACTCCCTTCTCTAAATGGCAAGCACCTTTGCGAGTATAACCATCTGAGTGCATGCCGATGCGCTCACTTGTGGCGTTAGGCTCCATGGCTCCTGAAGCATACAAAGGGGCAGATTTAATTACATGATGTAAGCTGACAATGTTTTGCATTTTCCGGCCAGTTACGGTAGGCTAAATCTGCTCACACCCTCATAGGCTGCAAGTAGAATCAGCATTTTTAGGTGAAACGCGCAAACTTTGAATTTTCTTTTTTTACATAGTAAATAAACTCCATATTACTGAAAAGCATTGTGCTAATTAATTTCATGAATACCGAGGGCAGACTACCCATGAAATAAGAGGTCACAGTAAATATGAGTAACATCACTTAAGAGCATATAGCTTTTACACTAATTGTACAGGAACCTGTTTTCATTTTCTATGACTGACCTAACAAGTACAGCAGTCTCTTTTAAATGTACATTAATATTATTTTTACACTAATATTTCATTACATTATGTATCCTTATTTTTTATTAACTTAGTGTTACTTATTGCCTGTATATATTTTTTTTCATTATTTATTTATGTTTGTGTCAACATTGCTTTTGTTGTTCTGTGTGTTTATATGAATAATACTTTTCTTATACTGCATTTTAAGAAAAAAACTAGATACCCTTGAAATTATTGGCATTGTAATTGGTGTTTATGTTTAAAATGCTGGCCATGTGATATTGTGCTACCTTTCAACTGCTAGGGGGCAGCAAAGTACCCTATGTGTTCCAGTTGATTTCGTCCACTCTCCCACCAGCTCACAATCACAATCTAGCCAAGATTATGCGGTTCAATTATAGTGTTCAAATAAGCCTAACAGATCACACACATTGATTACTGAACGCTATAATCATGCTGGGGGCCGAACCCTAACAAAAATAACAACCCATACACCTGCTTTGTGTAAAGTAAACGGTAAGCTGCTACCGAGTCACTAGGCCAACTCCTGCACCTAGCACTTAAGGGTCCTACGATACCCTTAACATTTAGGTCCCGTGTTACATCCTAAACAAACACTCACTGATACACACTTTTTTCCTGTGCAGAAAAATACACGTTTTAGCAACAATTGAGCAACAATTGACGTACTTTACACTTTCATAAATGTCAATTGCTTTTCAGACGCGCAGCAATTCCTGCAGGACAATGGACATTATGGGCAGCTTTTAGGCCTAATTAGGTAAGCATGTGTTCTGAGCGTAGGACTGTGTAAAATCACAAAAAGTGATTTGTTTAATGGCCTGAAATTTGAAAGGGTGACAAGTCTCCTCCAGAGCATAGGAAGAATTTTTGTTTGCTTCCCTGCAATTTTTCCACTCTATGTGGTGCACTTTAGGAGTATATACATTGATCAGCATAAATATATCTCTCAAGGTGTTTATTCACAACCGGTTTTAGACATAATAGAGCAGACGACAGAAATCTGGCTTAGACTGGATGTTTTAACGCTTCTTTTTCAGAGTTTTTAAGATTTGAAAACACAGACGGTTTTATCTCTTCATCGCACAGGTCTTTTTTCACAATGTCATGGAATACACCTATATAGTTGCCCTTTGATTCTAAAGCATAGAATTTTGTCCTTATTTTTAGTCCTGATTTTGATATTGTGGAATTATCTAACTTTGGATCTTTACTTGGATCTTTTTTCGCAAAGTGGGCCTGATTCAGAGCCGGACGCTCTGACCAGGGCGCTCGCTCTGAATCAGGGCCCTCCTACCTAAACTTGGAGTGGCCTCTTGGACGCTCGCATAGCTGTGGGTTACCACCCACAGCTTATGCGAGCATCCATAAGCTGCGGTAGGGTCTCACTGCCGCAAGCCCTGAAGTGCTTTTGGCTCTATCAGAGCCAAAATCACTCCCACTGACATCACTAGTGATGTCAGTGGGGCCGGACCCAGACGGTAGGCGTTCCCATGGGAACACCTTTGTCTGGCAGCCACGCCCCCAGCACACCCACCAAAGGGGGCGTGCTGTCACTCACCATCGACAGCACGCCCTCTTTGGTGAGAGACTCCGAGCGACGGCTACCCCGTCGCTCGCCGGGTCTCGCGCATGCGCATGATGGAGCTCCCTCCATCGTGCGCATGCGCATTTGGTACCATCAACCCGCTTGCGAGCGTCCTGCGCTCGCGAGCGGGTCTGGATGAGACCCTGTGTCTTTTAAGTGTTTGGGATATTGTGAATTTATTTAAGTCAATAAAGGTTTCAAATTTGTTCATTTGTCTGCTAGGGGCGAACTTTAAACCTTTCTCAAGTAAGGAGATTTCTGTAGGTTTCAAAGGGTATTTTGATAGATTAAAATTGCCATTTTTCGAAGGATCTGTTACTGGCCTTTTGTTGTGCCTTCCTTCTGCCTCCTCGGGTTCCTCTTCTTCTGGGAGGATTCTCTTCATAGGGGAGGCTACTTTGAATCTCTCTCTCAAAAGAACGTGGTCATTACTGGATTTTGTCTTTCTATAATACTGTCCTACTGATCAAAAATCAGAGCTGCTATTCGAATCCAGACATTGTAAAGCTGAAAATCTATTTTTTGCGGTGATGGCTCTCGTGAATGGGGAGTAAAATGAATCATTAAATTGTGGTCTCTTTGATTTCGTATAAAATTAATTTTTCTGATATGGTACATTTTTCCAATTCATATTCCTATTGATGTGTGGCAAGGGTTGTGGGTTTCTCTCTTTCTGAAACTTACTCCAATTATTTACTTTATAATATTTTATTTAAATAGTCTTGTTTGTCTCTAAAAAAAAAATTCTGTTTACCTTTTATGACCTCCAATTTTCTCCAATTTTTTTGTGAGAATAATGTCATATTCTTTAAAATTTAGTTTGTCCTGGTGTGGTATCAGAAGTGTTTCTTTGGCTTTAAGATCTTCTTCTATTTTAATAAGAGTCTTTTTCTTCTCTGAAATGATTAGTTTCATTAAATTTACAGAATAATTATTTAGGATTTCATCCCAGGTATCGATAAATATTTGATCATCGAGGCCAAATGTTGGTCTTTTATTAATTCTTAGGCCTCTGGGAATCCTGTTAACTGCAATATACTGTTCAAGGCCGTACACTTCCCACCATGCTTTTATCTCCTTAATCAATAATTTCTCCACATCCCAGAATAGAGTGTCTATATCATCAGTATTCATCATAGTGTTTGATACATTAGAACCATCTTCATTGAAGATTTTTTGACAGAGGTCAATTCTTTTATCGAATCCTCTGTTTTTAAACATCGTGTTCAAAAATCAGGCAACCTCTAGAAGTGACCAAAAATAAAATAGTGTAGGGAATATAGAGGCGCACTGATTGTGATATAACACTCCAAAAATATATATAATGTGCTAAAAACGAAAATGTTTTTTTCTTTAAATGTGACACACCTCAAACAATAAGTACGGTAAGTGGCAGCTCCAAAATAGTAGTAGGGTTTTGGTACCCAAAACAAATATAAAGAATAGAAAAAGAAGCTTCTGCTAGTGTCAGAAAAATAATTAAATCAACACCCAAGTGAAGCAAACTGGTGATTAGTTCACTAATTATCTGGTAAGATGTTCTTCGGTCGTATGACCATTGGAAAGAATATATGAAGGAAAAAACAAAAAGAAAACCAACATAGTGTGTACCGTACCGCACTGTATGTTATTCTCTATAAACCAAAAGAAACTATATTGGACCCTTTTAGGGGATATTCTTTTCCCAAAGATTAACACAATCAGGGGTCACAGTAAGTTTTCCAATATAAAACAGGTTTAATAACACAGTGACGCACAATGGTAAAAAGACACACGTACAAGAAATGTAAAAAATGAATGCTTATTTGTCCATTTAGGGGGGATCAAGGTACAGCAAACCCAACGCATTTCATCTCTAGGACTTCATCAAGGGGATAGAGATCATGTAACAAAGTGCTGTATTTATACCTTAGATAATTGAAAATGAAGATCACACATGTAAAACAATTGTGACATCACTTCCTGTGACTAAAAATCTAAATGGAACTAATCGGGCTTAGAATCAGACATTTATATATAAAAGAGAGACCATCTATAAAAATAATAAACACAATGATAACAACACATTACAAAAAGGGAGAGAGAATGGGTAAAATTTGACCCTCGTGTGTTCCATATCCGGAAGTGAAACACCGATGGAACGCATCTGGCACACAGCCGCATCACATCCGGTGACAAGTCCTCGGTGAAGCGTGTCCCAATAACAATGTCATTTCCAGCATCGGCAATCGAATTTTTAGATCTCACTCTCTCGGGAAAAGGTGAAGAAATACATACCTGTAACTTCATAAAGGACATTGATACAAACAGTTATTTGCATTTTAAGAGTTGCCATGCCAAAATGTGGAGAACAAACATTCCTTATTCGCAATTTAATCGAATTAAGAAGAACTGTAGCATCCAAGAGGAATGTGACACACAATTGGCTATCTATGCCAAAAGATTTAAAGACAGACAATATCCCGAATCTGTGATAAACGAGGCATTGAAGAGAACTCTTGAGACCTACAGAGCTGAACTACTTAAAAAACAACCGCCAAAGAAAGAAGAACTCATTATCCCCTTTAGTACGATGTTCAATCATCAAGAGAATCTTATTAGAACATCCCTTAATAAGCATTGGAAAGTTCTCTTGATGGATCCAATTCTTAAGGGGATTTTACCATCAAAACCGAAAATCGTGTATCGGAAAAACAAGAATATGAAAGACATTCTGGCCCCCAGTTTATATAGGAAAAATCCATTACCAGATATAAATTCTTTTATGAAATGCAAAGGGTGTTTTAAATGCGGCAATTGTAACATTTGCAGATACCTTCATACGAATAGGAAGAAATTCATGAATTATAATAATTCAAAAGAATTTATTATTAAAGACTTTATGAACTGTAATTCGACCATGGTGATTTACCTGCTAGAATGTGTATGCGGTTTCAAGTATGTTGGTAAAACAAAAAGAAATTTGAAACTGCGCATTCAAAAGCATGTGCGAAATATAAAAAATAACGTTGTGAGTCACACAGTATCTAAACACTTTTTGGATCAACATTGTTCTGACTCAGAATTTCTGACTTTTAAAGCATTTGAACTGGTTAAACCCGGGGAAAGAAGAGGTGACATTTTGAATAAACTTTCCAAAAGAGATGTTTTGGATCTATGAGTTACAGACACTTTCCCCCCTTGGATTCAATGAACATTTCGAAATAGCACTTTTTTTATGACATCTCTTCTTATCCTTTTAGATTGTTTCAGTTTTTCATAGAATATTTTTATAGAATATCTTTTTATTACATTTTATATTTTTATCCATAATATATGCCACCATGTTATCTTTGGTTCTTCTTCCTTTATGTCTTAATGTATTATTTACAGATGATTGTCTCCTTCCAGAAACAAAGATGGCTGCCTATGCCCTTAAGAAGCCCCTGGTTCATTTAAAGAAAAGCAGACCGTGTTATGCCAAAAGAAATATTTATTTGAAAGTACATCATGGCGGACTTTTTGGAATTCTAATTCCTTTTGTGTTCTTATCTGCCCGTATTGGATAACAAAAGCCAAAATATAAGTAATGCTGGTTTTCAAGATGGCGGTGCATTCCACCTGTGCTGTACCCTCGATATGGCCTGCATACCACCAGGGACTCGACGCTGGAGACTATGCTTATTTCCAAGATGGCGGTGCATTCCATCTGTGATGCACCGTGGATATGGTTTGTGCTTCACCTGAGATCCGATGCCGGAAATGATATTGTTATTGGGACATGCTTCACCGGGGATTATTCACCGGATGTGACGCGGCTGTGTGCCAGATGTGTTTCACTTCCGGATATGGACCACACGAGGGTCAAATTTTACCTATTCTCTCTAGCTTTTTTTAATGTGTTATTATAATTGTGTTTATTATTTTTTTATAGATGGTCTCTCTTTTATATATAAATGTCTGATTCTAAGCCCGATTAGTTCCATTTAGATTTTTAGTCACGGGAAGTGATGTCACAATTGTTTTACATGTGTGATCTCCATTTTCAATTAACTAAGGTATAAATACAGCACTTTGTTACATGATCTCTATCCCCTTGATGAAGTCCTAGAGGCGAAACGCGTTGGGTTTGCTGTACCTTGATCCCCCCTAAATGGACAGATAAGCATTCATTTTTTACATTTCTTGTATGTGTGTCTTTTTACCATTGTGCGTCACTGTGTTATTAAACCTGTTTTATATTGGAAAACTTACTGTGCTAATCTTTGGGAAAAGAATATTCCCTAAAAGGGTCCAATATAGTTTCTTTTGGTTTATAGAGAATAACCTACAGTGCGGTTTTCTTTTTGTTTTTTCCTTCATATATTCTTTCCAATGGTCATACGACCGAAGAACATCTTACCAGATAAGTAGTGAACTAATCACCAGTTTGCTTCACTTGGGTGTTGATTTAATTATTTTTCTGACACTAGCAGAAGCTTCTTTTTCTATTTCTTTATATTTGTTTTGGGTACCAAACCATACCACTATTTTGGAGCTGCCACTTATTGTTTGAGGTGTGTCACATTTAAAGAAAAAACATTTTCTTTTTTAGCATGTTATATATATTTTTGGAGTGTTATATCACAAAGAGTGCGCCTCTACATTCCCTACACTACTATATGTATGTAATGCTGTTAAGCGATTATCGGTGGACTGTGTATGCACCGTAGCTGGAATGCACACGCGTGGCAACTGAATTGCGATCAAATGTGAGGATTTATTCGCAAGTGACTGACAGACAGAGGCCATTTTATGGAAAGTAACAGGGAGTGGCTGCAAAAACGCGGGCTGGTTGATGGAAGGATCTGCGGCCACCGCTGCGTGTTTGTATGCACTTGCTTGAATCCAGGCGGCTGCGTGCATTAGCATATTTTTGCACAGCAGCTGCGTATGGGATTGCAGCTGCGATTGCATTAACGTCCACATCTGAGTCAGGCCCTAGACTCATAGGCTAGTTTTGCCGCAACATTTTAAATAGTTATAATAATTAAAACTTTATTTCAAATTATGGATTAGTAAATGTCCTGATAAACAGCTCATTTATGAAATGTACAGGATGTGAAGTGCAACATCCTGCGATTTGTCAAGATGCACTGAAATTGTTGGTGGGGAGCCTGAAAGCCCCCCAAGTTCCGATTGTGCAGCCTTCAAGGTGGCTGCACATTTCCCTTTATTTCAGTAATAAGTTAAAACAATGCATTTAGTCCAACCCATAATTACTATCAGCGGTCATTTAAATGTAAGATAAATTCTATAAGCTATAAGAAACAATATATATAATTCATTCCAATAAAATGACCTTAGTGCCGGCCGGCAATATTTTATAACCCAATTGCTATTAATATATCCAGCAAAATAAACACCACATATAAATGCTACGTTTATAAAAATCCACATTGTTTGACCCTCTTCATAAGCTCAGGGTTCTGTGTAGACTTCTAATGGCAACACCCTTAAATAATTACTACTTGTTCCACATCTTTTTAAGCTTGCCGCAAATTGATACATATAATTATAAATACAATAAATAAACAAAGAATCTATTTAGTATCCAGCTGTGAAGATAGTTTTGCAACAAGTTGGTCATTTTTGTCCCTTGTAATAGGTTGATTTATAGCAGCATGTGTGTTTGTTCAATTTCTGCACTCCTGTAGTAAAAAACGGACATAGGTATTTGTCCAATTATTTATAGCAGCTTGGTAGTGATTTGGCACTACAATATTTAGCTTTATATTGAGAATCATATACAGGGGTCTATTTACTAAGCAGTGTTAGGAGACAGAGTGAAAAGTGATAAGGTGCCAGCCAATTAGCTCCCAACTGTCATCTCACAGGCTGTTTGAAAAATGACAGTTGGGAGCAGATTGGCTGGCACCTTATCACTTTCTTATCACTTTTCACTCTCTCCCCTAACACTGCTTAGTAAATAGACCCAACAGTCTCTAAAGAACAGCTAATTAGCTGTAATTCTGCCCATAAGTGCCTTTTTCAGAGTCTCTGCAATCTGCAGTATATATCATTTATCCATCAAGGCCATGTGGTTATATACAAGAATAAAAAAAATGCATCTCTTTACCAAGGTGTTGAGCCCACAGTGCCAGGGGATCTTCCAAGAGACTCACCCGCTGGTACCTTTTGGTTCCCATTGCTCGTTTCTAAGGGATGTAAACGTACAATGCCCTTTAGTTTTATGCTCGGTGACTGCGGGACAATACCAGCTGGCATCACTGTATGAAAAAAGCACGTTTCTCTGCCTCAGAAATCGGCGGCTTCCTCAGTTACTATACCTCCATACTGAGCGGGATCTTCCATTTATCTACCTTTCAGAGTTGGCGAATGCAGCTCAACTCCTTAGCCAGTCCTCGTTTTCTTCTAACCCCCGTATCACAGATCATGTATATACACAGGTTAGCTTTTATCTTCATAATGACCTTTCTATTTTGTCTCTTCCGATGGTGGAACAATACCTGTTATATAATTCTTAACTGTTCATTGATAGTTTCTATCTTTACAGCTGGATACTAAATAGGTTCTTTGTATATTTGTTGTATTTATGATTATATGTATCAATTTGCGGCAAGCTTAAAAAGATGTGGAACAACTAGTAATTATTTAAGGGTGTTGCCATTAGAGGTCTACACAGAACCCTGAGCTTATGAAGAGGGTCAAACAATGTGGATTTTATTAATGTATCATTTATATGTGGTTTTTATTTTGTTGGATTTATTGATAGCAATTGGGTTATAAAATATTGCCGGCTGGCACTAAGGTAATTTTATTGGAATGAATTGTATATATTTTTTATGTGCATTTATAGGATAATAAATAATATGTATTAACTATTACTGTTTCTAGTGCTCCTTTTCACCCTTTTCCTAACATATATGTACCTATGAGATTGTGAGTAGATCTCCCATATAGAGAGCTGCAGATTCAGTCATCTTTTCCTGATTTGAATAGTGCTTTTAAATAAGATTTGCGCCAGGTGCATTCTACATTTTTGTGTCTTTTCTATAAGAATAAAATCTGACAAATCAGCATGTTCCGGTGTCCAGATTTTCCTCCAGCTTTTAAAAGTTACAGTAGCTATAAGACTGGAGCAGACCCACCGCAGTTCTGCTGAGATGTTTCCATCCATCAGTCTGTTGCACTTTTTGCTTTTATGGGCCATGTGAAACCAAAAATAGACGACTTTGCAGCATATTGATTTATAACAGGACCTGCCTAAAAAACTGTTAATGTGCTTTAAACTCTTGGTGGATCACAGCTCTGCTGCTGGCGCTACGTGACCTGCCTGTGTTGGGTGGAGGAGGCTATGTTAAAGTGTCCAGTTCGGGCAAAATATAAGATCAAGTTCTGTCTTTTTGTCTGTTTATCACTGTCTTAGCTTCACTTCCTGCTCCAACTTTTATTTACTAAGGGCTAAGGCTGCGGCTGAAGATTAATAGAATGAGCTGGGACCGCAGGTGAAGGCTCGCAGGCGCCTGTTGTCCATCACTAAACACGTGTCAGACATGAACAATGATCTCAGGGCCTGATTCAGACCCACTCGCAAGTGGGTCGATGGCCAAGCAGTGCACACTCGCGGCGTGCGTGAGCCCCGGAGCGAGCGAGAAATCACTCGCTCCAGGGCTCGCTACAAAACGGGCGGCTGTCGATGTTGATCGACAGCTCGCCCCATTTTGTAGGCGGGTCGGGGGGGTGGCTGCACAAATGGAGGTGTTCCCTTAGGAACGCCTGCCATTTGTGGGCGGCCCTACTGACTCTATTAGAGCACTGGGTTCACTGGGGCTTGCGATGAACGAGACCGTACCACAAGGGTCTCGTCAGAAAGCCCGATGGTCGCGATAATCGCGACCATCGCCAGGCCGCCCGCTAAAGCTGTGGGTGGTCACCCACAGCTTAGTAAGTGGCTTGGAGGCCGGGGTTAAAAATAAAAAATGGCCCACCCTGATTCAGAGCGAGCGCTCGCAAATAGCGAGCAGCTCTGAATCAGGGCCTCAGTACTATCACTACTACAGGCTTATCAGCATGTGCTCGTTCTCTGATGAAACTGTCTATCTCTCATTGAGGTTATTGGAGACTGATGGAGGAGATGTGATTGGTCACTGGTGCTTTATACATTGATCTGTAGCAACCACAGGTTGCCAGATACAGAGGTCAGACCAGTCTGTTCTAGCCATCCAACTCGTATATGAATATTCTGCCTGTCATTCTTCTGGTCTCGGCTTGACTTGCTAGATTGTTTATTGACTACTCTCTCTTGATGCCAACCCTGAACCTTGCTAGTTGCCTGAGCCTCATCTGACTATTTTATTGTTTCACTTTGTTCTTGATCACCTGCCTTTGAACTATTCACCATTTTAGAAAATCCATTGGGCTGTTATTTTGTTCTAGTATTTTTTACCTGTCATATGCCAGAATTGCTAGGTAGTGTGGCTGCATAGTTCCCCTCCAACAGGTAAATTGTCCTGTCCATCCATCATAGCAGTGGGAGCCATTGGGAAATGGGGCATGCACTACAGCTCTCGCCTGGGGGTCTATTTACTAAGCCTTGGATGGAGATAAAGTGAACAGAGATAAAGCCCCAACCACACATGCATGATGGAGACAGGACAGACCATCTATGATTATTAAATAGATGTGCACACTTCTATAGTAGCATATTCCATTCTGCTGTCTCATACATTTATATATTTGTTGACTGTGCCAGGTCATTGTAAACTTGTACTACATGCATTAAGTATTGGGGTCTGCAGTGCAGAGTGCCAGCGAGCACATCACAATCTATGGGAAAAGGGGCAGCTATAGGTGAAAACTGTACAGTAGGCTTCTAGGTTCACACAAATACTGGGTGCAGTCATCACATTGTAATTGGCCAGATCTATGTAGACGGTATAAGTTAATCATGTCGACATTCACAATGTAAACAATGGTGGAATGTTAACATTGTCATAATAATGTCGACAGATTGTCGACGGCTGATTTTTGCTGATTTTAGGGTTAGGTTTAGGCTGTGGTTAGGGTTAGTTAAGAAGGCCATAGAAAAATGTATTATCGGCATTCTGTCATTTCACATGTCGACATCCCATTCATGTTGACATTCTAAACATCAATGTTTTGTACCTCACCTGTGGAGACAAGTCCATCACAGATAGTAGCTAACGTTTAACAGTTCCTGACTCAGGCTTGCCTATACCGGGAGGCTCCCAATTTCTAACTCACACTCCCTGCAAATCCTTCTGCTACTCCCACTTTCTCACTGCCCCCCCCACCCTGTTAAAATCTATGCATGTAGAATCGCAATTGTACCCATTTACAAAGTGACAGGTAGTCAATGTTTGGGGGATGTAACGGGGTGGTCAATAAAATGCAGGGGTGTCTGGCCATTTAAATGCCATTACATGGGCGTGCATAAATTAGCCCTCCTATGCAGCATGAGAGCCCTCTATGTGTCAGGAGAGCTGCCGAGTCTGCGGCTGGTCAGACCTGCCACAAAGGCAAGATGGCCACTCCATGTGCGTTGAGGCTACTGATATTTACACAGGTAAGTGACGTCGTACACAGATGAGAAGGCAGCAGTGGGCGTCTCTATGCTCTAGTAAGCTCTGAAACTATTAGCATATTTACTCCGCTGCATTCTCTGGATTTACTCACGCCTCTGAGTGACAATAGACACGCCCATAGGTGGAGCTAGACACACCCACAGGTGGAGCTAGGCACGCCTTTTGGGAGGAACACAACATGCCCCCCCAGCTGCATGCCGCACGCACCTGCAATCTACCTGAAGCTAGATGGTCCAACATTTGTCAGTCAGAGGCACTGCTCGGGAAGAAGTGGCCAGAGTCCTAGAATCAAAATTAAATCTTCCTGATAGATTCATGGGTGACAGAAAAATGTTGAAAAACTTTAAGATGCGCTGTAAACTTTATTTTAAGCTAAAATCTGAGTCATCAGGTTCTGAGCAGCAAAAAATATGGACAATTCTATACTTGCTTTCTGGAAACTCTCAGTATTGGGCCTTCGATATACAGAAATACGGCATTTGCTTTGGTTGAGTCACCTTTTGAACAGTTATTATGCTGTATGACAAGACTGATAGATCTTCTTTAAAGCAAGGCCATAGGCCAGTAGAAAATGATTGTGTCAAATTTAGGGCCAAATTAGCCCTGTGTAATGACTTGGGGTACTTAGCTCAGTAGATGGGTGTCAGTGGTGCAGGGATTAGGTGCTAAATCAGGATGCAACACAGCTTTCAGGTAAATGGAATGGTGCTTTACTTTTCAGCATAAATTGGGTGAAACACAAATAAACAAAATAATAAACACCTAGGGGTAAACTGACTAAAGTGAGAGTTTTTAGAAGTGAGTTTTAAAAGTGATGTTGCCCATAGCAACCATTCAGATTCTAGCTAATATCTTCTAGGAGGTGCTAGTTAAATGTTAAGTAGAATCTGGTTGCTATGGGCAACATCACTTCTAAAACTCACTTCTAAAAACTCTCAGCTTAGTAAATTTACCCCATAGCCCCTTTTTAGGGCATCTAACTCACTTCTTGACCCCTGACTATAATGGTGCAGCTAATCTGCAACACAGTCTCTCAGCATCAAAGTCCCAGTCCTGTCTATGACAGGTATTCTCACAGGTTCCGGCCTGCTCACGTTCAGGCTCCTGGCCTACTTGCAGTCTCACAATCTGCTTCCAGCAATGAAACATAAACTGTCTTTCTTGGTGGCCTTCCCTGTCTCGTCCAGTTATAGGCTCTGGCCTTCCCAGCCTCTACAACATAGCTGCTTCAATGTCACACAGTCTGAGAGGTTTGTGGTCCCCCCTGCTTTCTGCAGGTTCAGACTCAGGCCCCCTGGCCCCCAAATGGCTTGGCTTAGCTTTACTGGGCTCTCTGGCTGCCACAGTCCCACTTAGACTGTCTCCAATGGCAGCCTGCCTGGTCTGCCTTATCATCAGCCCGCATCTGAGCTCTCTCCACAATACAGCACAAAGGTGTTTCAAAACTCAGTATTTCTACCCTGTGTGGGAGGATCTCAACAACCCCACACAGAATCTGATGCTAACCAGCACCATATCTTGTGATATTGCCACATATCCCCCTCCCCAGCTTGAAACCCCTGGGTTCAGCAACATGGGACCAGGCATTTTCATGACGATGTCTCTCTTCACGCTTCTCGTGAAAAAAATCCACTGCATCCATGGTCATACAGACTCTTGTGATCTCTGGGGGTCTCATCCTCCAGGTTCCAGAGTTTATCTTACGTTATGGTACTTCTTCCATAAGTGACATACCTCATCATCACATTTGTCAACTGCCTCAAAATCCAGCAAGTTATTTTCCTCAGAATCTTCTGATTCAGACCAAGAACAGTTTTTCTTTGTTTATTTTTTTATAGAACAAAGGTTTATCTTGCTTAAAACTCTTATAGGTACACCCATTGGCCATCTACTGTTTGTCACATCTTTATCCTTCAGCCCTGACGCATGATATTGGCTTTTGGCATACTTCAATGGCAAATAATTTCCTTTCAAAGTGCCACCCTCATCCTGAGAGCCACTAGCATCACAACTTCCGGACCTTGGCTTTATGTCAACAGACCATGTACTGGCACTGTAACTCTCAGTTTCTAGACCATGTAAGATACTTGAATCTTTGCTCTATTGATCCGCAGACTTTATCTCACTGGTAACATTAAGGCATAGATCACTTGCATTTTCTTGTGCTCCCACTTTTTGAGCCTTGGAAACATGATGAACAACTTCCAAATGTTCCACCAGCACAGGTTGAACCCTCCACAGAGGTCTTTATTTTCAAATATGGTCTAGCTGGACTACTTGCTTCAAACTTTATAATGTAAGACCACTCCACTTCCCCACCGACAAATTCAACAGCATTGCAAGTTCCATCCTGCTTGCATGAAGGCATTGTTTCACATACATGATAACTACTCTTCACAAGACTCTCAGAAATAACTTTCTTTAAGGTTCTGCTTTGCACTGCAAAACTGTGTGATTGAGTCACATTCAAATCACTCTAAACACACGGCAACAAGAGAGTCTCATCCTTTGAAGCCATAACTAGCTCCTTAGACATCTGTACATCCTGCACCTTTGCTTTACAGGTCATGGGATCACCATCTGTATACGTCAGTTCTTTATCATCAACTACGAACACAGGCCCTCATTCAGAGGCGGTCGCAAGAAGCGGTGAGGGCGGATGCTTCTTTTTTTTTAGTGCGGCCTCCTGGTCGCTAGCTAAGCTGTGGGTTACCACCCACAGCTTAGCGACCAACCATTGTGATGGTCTCGATGGTATTGACCATCACGACCATCGGGGCTTGCGACGAGACCCTAAGGTTGGGTCTCAGCAACCGCAAGCCCCAGGGAGCTTCCTGCTCTGATTGAGCAGGAAGCTCCCCACTGGCATCACTGGTCATGTCAGTGTGGCCGCCCACAAAACGGCAAGCGTTCCATCAGGAACGCCTCCATTTGTGTAGCCAGCCCCCCGCCCCGCCTACAAAACTGGCCGAGCTGTCGATCAACATCGACAGCTGGCCCTTTTGTAGTGTGCTCCGGAGCGAGAGAGTTTCTCTCTTGCTCCGGGGCTTGCGCGTGCGCAGGGCCTTAACATCGACCCGGTTGCAAGCGCTCAGCGCTTGCGACCGGGTCTGAATGAGACCCACAGTTTTGCAATTTGGAGCTGTGCCCCTTTGGAAGGACTTCACAACTTCAGCTATCACTGTAAACTGAAAGTCACTGCAAGGAATCTCATCCACTTTTACAAGATGGACCTTTAGGGAATTTTCCAACTCTGATACTTCTGTCCCTTCTTGTACACTGTGACACTTAGGACCTCATTCAGAGTCGGTCGTTGCGGCCGCACGGTCGTACGGCCAACGACCGCAAATTCCGATCATATGGCAGGTCGATCGTAAACAAAGTGACGCCCATTCGTTAGCACTGCACCTCCTCTAGCTACCGACTAATCTGATCGAAAGAACGAAACAATCGTAGTCAGGCGCTGTCAGTCGTTGTATGCTAATTATGTTCTGATGTTTGCGGCCGTATGTGTTGTTTTG
This sequence comes from Taudactylus pleione, assembly GCA_031769625.1. Classification (NCBI taxonomy): domain Eukaryota; kingdom Metazoa; phylum Chordata; class Amphibia; order Anura; family Myobatrachidae; genus Taudactylus; species Taudactylus pleione. The sequence continues at coordinate 47,556,700 of JAUIMM010000031.1, forward strand.
ATGGTCACATGTCATGTTTACATGGACTATCGATCAGCTTGTTATGAGCTTGTTGTCAATTATCTAATTAAGAGTGTTTAACTCTTGCTGTTCTTGAAAACGAGTTTTTTATCATGTGTCAATAAACTTTATTGTTCATTTCGTGGGTGTTTTCTCCGTTCTCTTTTTTTTCACACAATTTAAAAAACAAAGTAAGATTTATTATCTGTGAATGTACTGTTGATAAGTGTGTTAACTTAAAAAATACATGTGCATTTTGCGTTAGGATTATTTGCACTCTTATGTTTGCAATTGCAGACTGCGTGTTGTAGCCAATCAAATGTGACCTTATTTTTCAGGCCACATGATTAAAGGATTGGCCAATAGTGTTTTTTTTTTTAAACTGTGTAAATATTTTAGCCAATCATCTTTTTTTTAACCCATGTATATTTCATGTTTTCTGAAAAATCAGCCATTGCCATCATGAGAGCCACGGCCTTTACCAGGAGAGAATTGCTGGTCCTAGTGAATATCCTGGACAGGCGGATTACGTCCGCAGAGCCGCCCATTTCAAACCGCATAAAGCGGACGGCCTATGCGGAGGTGAGGCGAACGCCGAGAAGTGCGGGATATAGGCGCAATATTGCGCAATTAGAGAGGCGCTGGTCCGATCTGCGCCGCCGGTCCCCTGCACTTCTGATGAATTTGCGGGCGCAACTACGCAGACTTAAGTATGCGTTTGTTTAAAAGTAATAATTAGTGGACTGTTAAAAATGTGTGTTCCTTTGCCAATTATTTTAGTTAATGTTATAAAACCCTCCTGTATTTTGTCCCTATTGTCCTGAATGTGTAAAGTGTACTTGTATTGTGTAGCCGAAATTCTAAACTAATCTATTTTTTTTTTTTATGTTTACATTTTAGAAGCACAGCGGAGACAGAGAAGGGCACGCAGAATGCGAAGAAATGCAGGTGCCAACCTGCAGCCCTCACCTTCACCATCTCCTCAACCCAGCCCTCCCTCCCCACCACCATACTCCCCCAGTAACCCTCCCTCCCTCTTCCAATCCTCCCCGAGTATTCCTTCCTCCCCTGCCCACTCATCCCAAATTTCCCAAATATCCCCTCCCGTGGATCTTTCCTGCTCTATTTCCCCTTCCACCATTCCCCCAACTCCAGAGTATTCCCCTTCTCCGGAAGCATATCCGGCGACATCTGTGGTTGTGCCCGACCACTCTGAGGGTATGTGTTTTTTATTTATTTTGTTTTTGTTTTTTTTGGGTGTTGTTGTTATCCATGTATTTGTACAAATTTATTACTGTTGGTTTTTTTTTGGTGTAATTTCATTATGGGTGTCAAAAACATTGCGCAGTAATGCTGTTTTTCACAATTGCGACCTTAGGTTTTGTGCCTGGGCCTTTTTTTTTATTGTGGGCCACAAAAATATAGGTTTTTTGGCCTTTAAAAAATGTTTTGTATTTTTAGGAAATAATGATTACATTAGGATTAGTATTTTACAATGTAAAAAAACATGTCACACAACTTGGCAAGGTGCTAGGAACCAGACTACCCTTGTTGATGTTGTGTACACTGTGTTTAAAATGTACTAAGATGTAACTTCATTAGGAAAAGTGATGTTTGCCATAGCAAACAAACACATTGTATTTTAGGATTATCAAGAACATTCTAGAAGTGAATACGTGCATTGTGTATTAAGGATATGGCCATCATGACTTAAGAATACACCTCCCATTATTTTTAACATCATCATAGTGGTTTTTGGCTTATGCCAGTTATGGTTTCCAATTATTTTTACTACATAAAAGTATAAACCTATTAATAATGTTGTGTGGCTGATACTTTCAAACACACCGTAACATCATTGTGTTTAACCACTTTTTGGTACATTGAATAATGTGTAATGTTCAAATGTATTTAATCCCAAAATAATTTTTTTTGTCCACAGATCTAACCCACATCCTGAGGCAAATAAGGGAGGAGCTACGAGACACAAGTGGCTATTTAATGCAGGCCTACTGCTACCTCCAAAGAATTGTGGGGAGTTTGGAGGATTTATAGTTACTTTGTTTTCATATTTTTCCATTTTTCTTAAAAAAAAAATATTACAATAAAGTTTTTGTGGTTCAAACATTTGTCCTCTTTTTTGCCACACATTAAAGGGTGTAATTCTGCATTTTAAAAACTTTGTGAACAAAGGTTGGTGCCTTTCCTTAGTGTAAGAACTGCAAAAATGTATTAGTAAACCTTAAGAACATTTGCAGTAATGTTGTATATTTTTTTTAGGGGTTGGAAAGCATTATCCACCTCAAAATGGCTTACATTTAAAAAAAAAAAACTCCATTTGTATTTATTTGAAAAAATTTATTAAATAGCAAACATGTTGCCAACAGGCTTTTACTCGTAAAAAGATTTTCATAACAGATTCACACATAACAAATGTTCTCAGGGTTTGGCCAAAGAAAACATCTGGCTTAGTCAGACATAAACAACTATGGTAAAAACCAAATAGATTTTTGTATGGAAAACATACAAATTAATAAAACAAAAGGCAATTAACTAAACATGTTGGGGTATATCTGTGCTAAATGTGTTAGTTGTCCAAAAACATACAGGGTATTGCCAATGGGTTCCATTATTTTTGCAGGTTTTGGAAAGTGTTGTGATTTGGTTGGTAGGAAAAGAAAACAAAATAAAAAGGTACACATTAAAATACATTTGCTATAAGTGTTTTGCTAAAAAAAACAAGTAAATATTCCTACCTAAAAAAATGGGAAACAACATACTTGCGTCTGGCCCCCCCTGACAGCATCACAACACCTTCCTCCGGGGGGCCACCCTCTGGCAAGGCCTCCTCTGGCTGTATGGGTACTCGACTCCTTATTGCAATATTGTGTAAAATCCCACACAGGACCACAATGCGAGAAACCATATCCGGCGAGTACATGAGTGCACCGCCAGAGTGATGAAGACACCGGAGCCGGCCCTTTAAAAGGCCGATACAGCGCTCCACCACCTGCCTGGTGGCAGTAAATGCAGCATTATAGTGAGTTTGGGGCCCTGGTGTGTGAGTCAAATAAGGAGTCAGCAGCCAGGGCGTGCAAGGATATCCACTGTCACCTGATGGAAATGGGACACCAAAAGATACAAACACTTACCATGAAAACATGTTTACACTATTACTATAGATACATACTGGATTTTTACTTACCAAGAATCCACGCGTCACCAGCTTGCAGTGTGCTTAATTTTGGCCAAATCCCTGAATGCTGGATCACGTATGCATCATGGCTGCAGCCTGGGAATTTGGCATTCAGGGAGAGGATCTGGAGGGAGGCATCACATAGCACCATTACATTTAGGGAATGGAAATGTTTTCGGTTCCTATATATTTGTTCCCTGCATGCAGGGGGCTGAAGTGCTATGTGAGTGCCATCCACTACCCCTATGATGTGTGGAAAGCCTGCAATTTCAAAAAACTTCTGCTTTACCACATCAAGGGCTTCCGTATCCAAAGGCATACTAATAAAATGTGCTAGATGATTGAAAAATGCATTTAGCACACGCCTCAGGATCCGTGAAAATGAGGGCTGGGAGAGGCCACCCACCAGCCCCACAGTGGTTTGGAAGGACCCTGAGGTGCAGAAATGTAACACCGCCAACAACTGTGTAAGTGGTGAGATTGCTGTTGGAAAGTGAATCTGACTTTCTAGATCATTCTTTATTATTGAAAGAGTGTCTATGATAATATTTGGAGGCAGGCGATGAGTGGTTACAACCACATCATCAGGCATTCCAAAAAGGGTGACATGTGTTCTATATATCTTGGCCCTTGCACGCCTCCTAGGCCTACGCCCAGGAGGAGGCTGAGGAAGGTTGGTGGGGGGCAACATGGCCACTATTAGCTGTCCAACATCGCTCTGTAAAGTTAAATTTATATTTAAAATTGGTTCTACAGAGTGTTTTTTGATTATTTGTTCAAAAATACTTAGCTTTATAATAATGGTGCATATTCTTACAGGGTCGGGCAGTGCCATCTTCGGAAATCCCTACATGTGTATTTGTTGTACGGTTGTTTTTTTTATAGAAGACAAAAATGTATTAGATTTTTTTAGTCCAAACCAATATTACTACTATTATTGTTAAAACAAAGCTTAACTTTTAAATTGGGCAATATGAATTGTTGTTAAATGTACCAATTTACATTTACCAAATAGAAAAAAAAAACATTAAAAGAAAAAAATATAAAAAAATAAATAAATAAACATAATTGTAGGTTTGAATAAATGGACACTTACCTGATTCAAGTACAGAATGGACTGTTAAACACCTTTAATACATTTTAAAATAGAAAAAAAATTATTAACAAAAATTTTAATTGTTTTAGGATTGTAGAACAAAAAGAAAATAAACAAAAAATGCAGTAGGCTGGCACACTTACTTGAGTCTACTAATAACGTTGTTTTTTTAAGGCTACAAAAGCCCGGCCACCCAAACAGAACAAGTAACCGGCTCAAACACAACAACTAACGGGTTTTGTAAATGTCTGCACCAAACAAATTTGAAAAACAAAAACCACCACCAAAAATAAAGGAACACAAAAAACACCCACCAAAAATAAAGGAAAACAAAAAACACCCACAACCAAAAAAAACAAAAACAAGACACAACCAACACACAAACAACACACACAAGCACCTCTCAAAAAACTCACACAAGCACCTCTCAAACAACTCACACAAGCAACACTCAAACAACTCACACAAGCACCTCTCAAACAACTCACACAAGCACCTCTCAAACAACTCCAAACAATGTAACCACTAACAATCCCTTCCTGCACCACAAATCACTCCAACTACAACCCACAAGTAAGGGAACATTTGGCTTTGCCTTAAATAAAGAAATAAAACCCCAGTTATTGAATCATGCAGGAAAGGTGTGCATTTGTAGTTAGGCAAATAAGGATGCACAGGTAACCAGTCCAGGGATGCGCTCACATCTAGCCCAACCCACGCAGTGATTACGGAATGCAGGAAAGGTGTGCATTTGTAGTTAGGTAAATAAGGATGCACAGGTAACCAGTCCAGGGATGCGCTCACATCTAGCACAACCCATGCAGTAATTACGGAATGCAGGAAAGGTGTGCATTTGTAGTTAGGGAAATAAGGATGCATGGGTAACCAATCCAGGGATGCGCTCACATCTAGCACAACCCACGCAGTGATTACGGAATGCAGGAAAGGTGTGCATTTGTAGTTAGGGAAATAAGGATGCACGGGTAACCAATCCAGGGATGCGCTCACATCTATAAAAAAGTCTGCACAAGCAGTATTCTTCATGCTCTCACAGGTTTGAAAAATGTCAAGCGAGGAGCATGGTGAGCAGATGCCAACTGAGGCAGGTAAGTGCGAATCACATTTTTTAAACAATACAAGAACAGTTCATATTTCCAAAAATATACTTTTTTAATTTTATCTAATTTTAAAAATGTTGTAGGTGCTGGGAATCCAATTCCACCAGTAGAGGAGGAGAAGGAGGCGGGTCCAAGCAGGCCAAGGCCAAGAAACCCTCCTTTTTCACGAATCGAGCTTGAGACATTGGTGACCATGACAATGGAGAACCTTGTTCATGCCCCAAGAAATATGGGGGCTGGAGCCAAAGACAGGATTTGGGAGGAGATATCTAGGGCTGTTAATGCTGTGGGGACAACCTACAGAACCATGAAAGTCATTAAAAAACGGTAAGAAAATGATATTGTGAGTGTACTGAAGTCAAAAGCTTGATCTTATTTTAAAAAACTAACCCTTAAAAAATCCAAAATCACATTGATAGCTGGACGGATTTCAAGTACCAACTGAAGAGGAAGCTACGGAGTAGGGTGGACCATGCTGCGGGGACAGGTGGTGGTCCCATCCCTGAGGAGCTGGCCTTGACGAGGTTGGAGACGTTGGCTCAGGGATGTGTGACGGAAGAGGAGATAGTCGGCGTGTCCACTATGGACACTGACATGGCCGACTTCAATGCTCCACATGTGCAAGAAGGTAACATTTTTTTGGAAGCCAAAAAGTATAAAGCTCAAACGTGTATGCGGTTTTTTTTGGGTAAAAAATACTAATGTTTTTTTATTTTAATTCCAGACTCAGAGGAGGTAGTGCCTGCTCCTGAGGTCAGGTCTGGGTCCAGCACAGATGGAGACTCTGCAGCGGAGGATCCAAGTACTCCATCTGGGGACCCTGTGGAGTCTACTCCAGGGCAACCATCGGACCGAGCAGTGCCTCTCCTCACCAGGTTGGTCTCCCAAACTCAGGAGAACAGATGTGTTCTTCTGAGGATGGAGACCACTCTGGTGAGGGTGGCGGTGGCCCTGGAGACCATTGCTGGGACCCTAGATCGTTTGGCCAATACCCAGGAGCAGGCCAACCCACCTGCCATGATGGAGCGAGAATTGTTTAACAATTTTTTCCCATTTTTTTTTTTGCACCCCAATTTTTTAATTAATTTTTTGGGGTGTCCCTATTTTTTTTTTAAACTGTTTTTGACACAGTTCTTTTTTAAATGTCAATCTCAGGGGTGCAGGCTATTTTTTTTAAGCCTGCACCCCTAAACCCCAATTCTGCACTTTTTTTCGACACTTATTCAATGGTGAAAAGTTATCACCGTTTTTTATCAAAGACTTTTCAAAACTGCGATAAGTCTTTGAAATTGAATATGGTGTAAAACTAAAACAAGTGATATTAATGCAAAACCGTTAAAAAGTGCGATATTAACGCAAAAAACGATGTTATCGCACCCATATTGAATACCCCTACTAGCCTCTTTTTAGGGAGTCTAACTCACTTCTTGACCCCCGACTATAATGGTGCAACTAATCTGCAAACACAGTCTCTCAGCATCAAACTCCTAGTCCTGTCTCTGACAGGTATTCTCACAGGTTCCGGCCTTGTCACGTTCAGTCTCACAATCTGCTTCCAGCAGAGTAACATAAACAGTCTTTCTTGGTGGCCTTCCCTGTCTCCTCCAGGTATAGGCTCTGGCCTCCACAGCATGCAGTGTAGCTAGTTCAATGTCCTACGGTCTGAGAGGTTTGTGGTCCTCCTGCCTCCTGCAGGTTCGGACTCTGGCCCCTTGGGCCCCAATGGCTTGGCTTAGCTTCACTGACCTCTCTGGCTGCCACAGTCCCACTTAGACTGTCTCCAACGGCAGCCTGACTGGTCTGCCTTCTCATCAGCCCGCATCTGAGCTCCCTCCATAAGGCAGAACAAAGGTGTGTCACAATTCAGTATTTGTACCCTATGTGGGAGGATATCTCCAACCCCACACAGAATCTGCTGCTCACCAGCGCCATCTCTGGTGATACTGCCACACCTGATAAAAAAATGTATTACTGTGTGTTAAATTAATGTGCATATCATCCAGAAATTTCATTTAACGCATGTATGTGCATTCCCACTTAACATGCAATTCAATTGGAAAAGGCTTATTCTGGCGTTCGTGCGGTAATTGCTAGTAATAAACGTGTTAAGTCTGGGTGAAAATGGGTAAATCAGCCTGAACCCAAAAAGAATGCAAACTAATATTTTAAAACAGTATAGAAGTCTGTAAGTGGCCAAAAGAAAAGTATTATTGGTTCTTAAAATAGGTCAAATGGCTGTTATATGCATTATTAAAAAAAAGTGAAAAAAATCATAGAAAGTAAGTGTTAATCTGCAAAATAAATGCTCTAGATAAATTTGGGGTACATAAAAATGCTTGTGAGTAGATATTTGTGTCATTTTAAGCCACTTTTAAAAATGTGTTAAACACCTTTAACTCCCACCTGCAAGCTTAACAACTTCTGTCCCATTCATACAGCACCCCCATGTACCTGTCCCACATCTTGTAACCCATTCTGCATTTTGTAGAATTTCACACCAAAAACTACATGTTATTAGTGGCCAAACTAAGGTAATTAAAAACTTATAAGTGCCTAATTAATCATTAAGGAGGGTGTCTAAGTAGTTCTGAACCAAGGGCCTGATTCATTACGGATCACAACTGTAACAGTGTACGCGGATCGGCCGATGGTGCGTATTGCACATGCGTATGCACCACAGTGCGCGTGCATGAGTTAGCATTGCGATCGCCGCGATTCGAGTGTCAATATGGAGGAGGTGGAGCCAATATAATGTGATTCCATTAGAATCAAGTAATTTGGCCTCGTCCCCTCCCGATTGACCTGCTCATTGCGGCATTTTGCAGTGAGGGGGGAGGGGCGGGGCCTAATTACATGGTGCCAGCCTGCTAGGTCCTGTACCGATCACACCTGCAAGATAAGTAATTGATATATGACATAAGTGTGTGTATATATATATGTGTGTATATCTATAAGCGTTTGTATGTATATACAGCCATGGGCAAAAGTTTTGACAATGACACAAGTATTGGTTTCATAAAGTTTTTAGACATTTTTGTCAGATGTTACTATGGTATACTGAAGTAACATTACAAGCATTTCATAAGTGTCAAAGGCTTTTTCTTGACAATTACATTAAGTTTATGCAAAGAGTCCATATTTGCAGTGTTGACCCTTCTTTTTCAAGACCTCTGCAATTCGCCCTGGCATGCTGTCAATCAACTTCTGGGCCACATACTGACTGATGGCCGCCCATTCTTGCCTAATCAATGCTTGGAGTTTGTCAGAATTTGTGGGTTTTTGTTTGTCCACCCGCCTCTTGAGGAAGCCACTTAGTTATCACTTTTGCCTTATGGCAAGGTGCTCCATCATGCTGGAAAAGGCATTGTTCGGCACCAAACTGTTCTTGGATGGTTGGGAGAAGTTGCTCTTGGAGGATGTTTTGGTACCATTCTTTATTCATGGCTGTGTTCTTAGGCAAATGTCACGCTTGGTGCTGGGGGAGTGGAAACTCTGGGTCCGGGTTGCGGGAGGAAAAGAGGGCGAGGGGCCTGGATATATGTTCTCCTCATCCACAGCTCTCGAGTGTTGACGAGACCTGGGCAATGGTGCGGAGTCTAACCCACAGGATGGTGTTCGCCAGTGACCCCTCCAATCGGGATTTGGGCTTAGCTGCACCCTGTGAGCAGGTCGCGGTCCTTTGACCAGGTACCCGAGCTCAGTGGGAATTGGAGACACAAATAACCGTGGCCCTAATAAGAGATGCCTAAGGTTTAAGGCACTGTGGAGTGATCCACAAACAACGTAAAGAAGTCTGGCAATACTGTAGTACAAAGTTCACTAGTGACACGTTTAACACACAGGCAGATATGGTAATTCACTGTTGTATGAAGTTCACTAGAGGCTCGTTTAGCACACAGGCAGCTGGTAATTAACTGTTGCACCTGGTTCACTAGAGACTTGTTTAGCAAACAGGCAGATGGTAATACACTGTTGCACTAAGTTCACTAGAGATACGTTTAGCACACAGGCAGATGGTAATTCACTGTTGCACAAGGTTCACTAGAGACACGTTTAGCACACAGGTAGATGGTAATACACTGTTGCAAGAAGTTCACTAGAGACACGTTTAGCACACAGGCAGATGGTAACTCACTGTTGCACAGTGTAGAGGAAATAGAACGCCAGGAACCTGGACCGGAACTCAACTAGGGACTAGGAGACAACCGTTGTTCAGGCAATTTGTAGAAAGGTGGAAGCAGGCTATATACCCCACAGAAACCTTTGATAGGTGCACAGCGATCAGCTGACGCTTACCTATCCCAGGCCAGAAGTACAGTCACATGGGCCGACTGACATGGCAGCGCCCATGCCGGGAACCCCGAGTCCAGACACCGGACCACCCGCAGTCCCCTACGCACCGGGAGAATGCTCAGCGTCCTCTCAGCCGCCGCGCCAGCTGCCCGACCGCCCGGGAGATCAAAGGAAGCCGGCGAGGAGGTAAGGCGGCGCTGATCCCCGGCAGAGCCCTGACAGTACCCCCCCCTTTCAGGGTGGGCACCGAACACCCCATAGGCTTATTTGGAAATTTCTCGGACCAACCATGGAGCATGCACATCGGAAGCCTTGACCCAAGCCCTTTCTTCGGGACCATAGCCCCTCCAATCGATGAGGTATTGAAGAGTATTAAACTTAAGGCGTGAATCCAAGATCTTCTCCACTTCAAACTCAGTACCCTGTAAAGTCTGTACTTGAGGCAATTTGGGAGGAACAATTTGAAATCGATTGAGCACCAGAGGACGTAAAAGAGAAATATGGAATGTATTGCAGATTTTCATTTGTGGAGGAAGTTCCAACTTATACACTACTGGATTGATTATCTTAATGATGCGATAGGGGCCAATAAAGCGTGGAGCAAGTTTCATCGTGGGTACCTTCAAACGAATGTTCTTGGAAGATAACCAAACCCTATCCCCAACTTTTAAAAAGGGAACAGCCAAACGTTTCCTATCGGCAAATCTCTTGTAATTCTTTGAGGATTGTATCAAGGAATGGTGAATCTTATTCCACAGGGTTGAAAATGACTCAATCTCCTTGACTGCTGCCAGAACTTCTACCGCTGGAAGATGTTCGAAGTCAGGGACTCGGGGATGTCTACCGAAGACAGTGAAGAAGGGTGTGGACTTGGATGACGAATGATACTTAAAATTGTGAGAAAATTCTGCCCATGGTAGAAGGTCCACCCAATCATCCTGAGAAGATGATACAAAAAGCCTGATGAAGGTCTCAAGTTCTTGATTAACCCTTTCGGTTTGACCATTCGTCTGAGGGTGGTATGCTGAAGAAAATTTTAATTTAACTCCACATGTATTGCACAGGGCTCTCCAAAATTTGGCCATGAATTGGACCCCACGATCAGAGATTATCTCCTTAGGGAAACCGTGTAATCTGAAGATATCCCGGATGAATATTTTAGCCAATTGAGGAGCCGATGGAAGACCAACCAGAGGAACAAAATGTGCCATTTTTGAGAAGCGATCCACGACCACCCATACCGTATTGTGTCCCTTGCATCGAGGTAGCTCGGAAATGAAGTCCATAGAGATATGAGTCCATGGGGCAACTGGAACCGGTAATGGGCGTAATGGACCCATCACCCTCCTGCGAGGTGTCTTATGCTGCGCACATTTAATACAGGACAGGACAAATTCTCTGACATCTCCCTTCATGGTGGGCCACCAGTAGGAACGTAGTAGGAATTGGTAAGTTTTAGTGATTCCTGTATGACCAGCAAATAACGAAGCGTGAGCCCATGTCAACAGTTTTTTACGTAAACTGGGAATAACAAAAAATTTTCTCGGAGGCGGAGAGGATATCTGTGTAGGAGCAAAAACAATTGGATCAAGAATTGGACGTATCTGCGGATGGTCCTCTTCCTCTACCATAGTCATAAAAGAACGGGAGAGAGCATCCGCTTTTTTGCTTAAAATGCCTGGGCGAAATTGAAGCCTTAGATTGAACCTGGAAAAAAAAAGAGACCATCGGGCCTGCCTGGCATTCAATCTATGAGCAGTTTGTAGATAAGTTAGGTTCTTATGGTCTGTAATGACCGTAACTGGAAATCTAGCTCCTTCCAGAAGATAACGCCATTCCTCTAGTGCCAAGCGTATAGCTAATAGTTCCTGATCTCCAATAATATAATTTTTCTCTGTGGGAGAGAATTTCCGGGAGAAGAATCCGCAGGGGTGGATCTTCCCATCTTCAGCGATCTGAGACAATACAGCCCCAATTCCAACAGAGGATGCGTCCACTTCTACCGTAAATGGTTGATCCAGCTGAGGCTGGCGGAGAATTGGGGCTGTGGAAAATGCAATTTTAAATTTTTTAAAAGCTTGTATTGCTGAATCAGGCCAAGAGGATGGGCTGGCTCCCTTCCTTGTGAGAGAAGTGATAGGAGAGACCAATGTGAAGAAATGTGGAATGAACCTCCTATAATAATTTGCAAAACCCAAGAAACGTTGAGTAGCTTTCAACGAAGTAGGCTGAGGCCAATCGGCAATAGCTTTCAGTTTATCAGGGTCCATTTGAAGAATTTTTCCAGAGATTATATGCCCCAGGAAGGGTACTGAGGTCTGATTAAAGAGGCATTTTGACAACTTTCCAAAGAGACAATGATTTCGGAGACGAGACAACACTTCTAGTACATGCCGATGATGGTCTTGTAAGTTTGTAGAAAAAATTAAAATATCATCGAGATAAACTACCACAAATTTATAGAGAATGTCCCGAAAAAATCTCGTTGACGTAGCCTTGAAATACAGCTGGCGCATTACAGAGTCCAAAAGGCATTACCAGGTACTCGAAGTGTCCATCCCTAGTATTAAAAGCGGTTTTCCACTCATCCCCTGCCTTTATTCGAATTAAACTGTAGGCCCCGCATAAGTCTAGTTTGGTGAAAAACTGAGCTCCTCGGACCTTGTCGAAAAGTTCGGAAATCAAGGGTAGTGGATACCGATTCTTTATCGTAATTTGGTTTAGGCCCCGATAATCTATACAAGGGCGGGGCCCTCCGTCCTTTTTTCCTATGAAGAAGAACCCTGCTCCAGCAGGAGAGGATGATGGCGGGATAAATCCTTTAGCAAGGTTGTCCTTAATGTACTCTGCCATAGCGGTAGTCTCAGGAACAGATAATGGATAAACACGGCCACGAGGAGGGGTCTTCCCCGGAAGCAGGTCAATAGCACAATCCCATGGTCGATGCAGAGGGAGTTTATCTGCCGCTTGTTCGCAGAATACATCAGCGAAATCCTGGTAGGGTTCTGGTAAATTGGACTGAGAGGGACCCACAGAGATAGAGGGTGGAGAGAACATCTCGGATGGACAGGTAACTGTGGTTAACTTACGCAAAGGAACCACCTTGGTCAAACACTTCTGTAAACAACTTGATCCCCAGGACAAAATTTGCATCTTATTCCAATTGAACACAGGGTTGTGCTTTTTTAACCAGGGTAGCCCCAACACCAGCTCATAGGGAGATTTAGGTAACACAAATAATTCCAGCCATTCCTGATGAAGACATCCAATCTTGATGGATACTGGATGGGAGGGAGAAGAAAGAGATTCTCCTAGCACTGTTTTACCATCTAAGCTGGAGAGTACTAGTTTATTGGGTAATGGAACGACAGGAATACCTAGAGTCCGAACGAGAGTATCTGAAATGAAATTGCCTGCCGCTCCGGAATCAATTAGAGCTTTAACCCTCTTTGTCCTGGACCCATGGGAAAGCGACACTGGTAGAAGACTGTCTGTTATTTGGGATGACTTGGACATAACCCCTAACTGAATGCTCCCTACTTCAGTCAGGGTCTCGCATTACCCGCAAGCAGAGGACAATTCTTCAAAATGTGGTCGGGAGCAGCACAATAAATACATAATTTATTTTGGAAACGCCTGTTGCGTTCTACAGCTGTAAGCTTGGACTTATTGACCTGCATGGGTTCTTCTTCTCTACTAGGAGAGAGAGAAGACTGGTTCACAGGAGGAGTACGGACCTGAAAGCGTTCCCCCCTGCCTCTACTAGCCCAGCGTTCCCGATGGCGAAGGTCGATCTTGATGCAGAGGGAGATGACATCAGCAAAGGACTCCGGTAAATCTCTGGAGGCCAACTCATCCTTCATCCTTTCTGATAGTCCATGGAGGAAGGATGCTTTGAGAGCTTCCTCGTTCCACTTTAGCTCAGATGCCAGGGTTTGAAACTGAACTACATACTGACCAACAGATCGGGTCCCCTGGCGCACACGAAGCAAATCGGATGAGGCTGAAGCGGAGCGGCCTGGTTCGTCAAAAATCCTTTTAAATGCTGAAACAAATCCTTCATAATTTGACACAATGGGGTCAGCTCGTTCCCACAGGGGAGAGACCCAGTCCAGAGCAGCCCCGGTCAACAGGGAAATAACATATGCCACCTTTGCTCGAAAGGTGGGGAAATTCTGGGGGAGACATTCAAATTGGATCTCGCATTGGTTAATAAACCCTCGGCACCGCCTGGGATTACCATCAAATCTTTCCGGGGTTGCCAACTGGAGATGAGATTTAGATCCCGAAGCCCCTTGAGGCAAAACAGGTGGAGGGGGTGCAGCGACTGCAGCTGGTTGAACCGGGAGAATAGATGCCAATGTAGTTTGGATCGAGACCAGCTGTCTAGAGAGCTCCTGCAGGTACTGGGCCACTTGCTGTTGGGCTGCCTCCTGGTTATCCATCCGAGAGGCCAGGTCCTGAAGGGACCCTGTACCTTGGGACCCAGTGGCTTCCATTGTGCGGCCTGAACAAACTGTCACGCTTGGCGCTGGGGGAGTGGAAACTCTGGGTCTGGGTTGCAGGAGGAAATGAAGGCGAGGGGCCTGGATATATGTTCTCCTCATCCACAGCTCTCGAGTGTTGACGAGACCTGGGCAATGGTGCGGAGTCTAACCCACAGGATGGTGTTCGCCAGTGACCCCTCCAATCGGGATTTGGGCTTAGCTGCACCCTGTGAGCAGGTCGCGGTCCTTTGACCAGGTACCCGAGCTCAGTGGGAATTGGAGACACAAATAACCGTGGCCCTAATAAGAGATGCCTAAGGTTTAAGGCACTGTGGAGTGATCCACAAACAACGTAAAGAAGTCTGGCAGTACTGTAGCACAAAGTTCACTAGTGACACGTTTAACACACAGGCAGATATGGTAATTCACTGTTGTATGAAGTTTAGCACACAGGCAGCTGGTAATTAACTGTTGCACCTGGTTCACTAGAGACTTGTTTAGCACACAGGCAGATGGTAATACACTGTTGCATGAAGTTCACTAGAGACACGTTTAGCAGTGGCGTCACAAGGGGGGTGCGGTGGGTGCGGGCCGCACCGAGTGTCACCCTCCCAGGGGGTGACACCAAAATCTGACTCATCCCCGCCCCCCGCTCAGCAGAGCCTGCACTGCAGGGAGACACCAGGCTGGAGAGGCGCTCTCCCTGCAGCAGCTGCTGAGACAGCTTTTAATTCTGCCGGCTGCCGCTGCCCCTGTCACACTGAGACAGCCAGCGGCAGCCTACTATACAGTAAGTGGCAAGTGCGGCTGTGCTCTTCATACAGTCCCCTACATGTGGGGGGGGAGCGCCAGAGGCAGGGGGCTGATTACCTGCTGTCATTGTAAAGACGATCAGCCTGACTGAAGCCGCCGCCGGGGTGGATGGCAGCTGAGCTCCTGCTCCTCCTCTCTTCAGTGAATCAGCTCCCTGCCTTACAGATCGTCACGCTGGGAGCAGGCAGGGACAGTCTACAAAACATTTGCCAGTTTACAAGTGTATTCAAATACTGTTGATTACACTTGAATACTGACAAGTAGTTTGTACACTGTCCCTGCTTCTTCCCAGCGTGATCCTCTGACCTCCCAGTCAGAGAGGATGAGAAGGAGCTGGGAGACAGCATGCAGTGCAGCAGCAGCCAGCACAGTGACTATGGTCTAATGTATACAGTAGGTGTAATGGGAAGTAACTAATTCAGTGAGGAGAGAGTGTCTATGCTGGGGATGGTGTATTAATGTATGTGCATGGGTATACTCACTGTGTTTCTGTGTGTATAAGGGGTGTATTCATGTTATGGGTTATATGTGGGTCAATGATGCTCTCTGCATTATCTGGCGGTTACTGCGATGCTCTCTGTATTATCTGGCGGTTACTGCGATGCTCTCTGTATTATCTGGCGGTTACTACGATGCTCTCTGTATTATCTGGCGGTTACTACGATGCTCTCTGTATTATCTGGCGGTTACTGCGATGCTCTCTGTATTATCTGGCGGTTACTGCGATGCTCTCTGTATTATCTGGCGGTTACTGCGATGCTCTCTGTATTATCTGGCGGTTACTGCGATGCTCTCTGTATTATCTGGCGGTTACTACGATGCTCTCTGTATTATCTGGCGGTTACTACAATGCTCTCTGTATTATCTGGCGGTTACCATGACGCTCTCTGCATTATCTGGCGGTTACTACGATGCCCTCTGTATTATCTGGCGGTTACTACGATGCATTATCTGGCGGTTACTACGATGCTCTCTGTATTATCTGGCGTTTACTACAATGCTCTCTGTATTATTTGGCGGTTACTACGATGCTCTCTGCATTATCCGGCGGTTACCATGACGCTCTATGCATTATCTGGCGGTTACCATGACGCTCTCTGCATTATCTGGCGGTTACTACGATGCCCTCTGTATTATCTGGCGGTTACTACGATGCTCTCTGTATTATCTGGCGGTTACTACGATGCTCTCTGTATTATCTGGCGGTTACCGCGATGCTCTCTGTATTATCTGGCGGTTACCACGATGCTCTCTGTATTATCTGGCGGTTACCATGACGCTCTCTGCATTATCTGGCGGTTACTGCGATGCTCTCTGTATTATCTGGCGGTTACTACGATGCTCTCTGTATTATCTGGCGGTTACTACGATGCTCTCTGTATTATCTGGCGGTTACTGCGATGCTCTGTATTATCTGGCGGTTACTGCGATGCTCTCTGTATTATCTGGCGGTTACTGCGATGCTCTCTGTATTATCTGGCGGTTACTACAATGCTCTCTGTATTATCTGGCGGTTACCATGACGCTCTCTGCATTATCTGGCGGTTACTACGATGCCCTCTGTATTATCTGGCGGTTACTACGATGCATTATCTGGCGGTTACTACGATGCTCTCTGTATTATCTGGCGGTTACTACAATGCTCTCTGTATTATCTGGCGGTTACTACAATGCTCTCTGTATTATTTGGCGGTTACTACGATGCTCTCTGCATTATCCGGCGGTTACCATGACGCTCTATGCATTATCTGGCGGTTACCATGACGCTCTCTGCATTATCTGGCGGTTACTACGATGCCCTCTGTATTATCTGGCGGTTACTACGATGCTCTCTGTATTATCTGGCGGTTACTACGATGCTCTCTGTATTATCTGGCGGTTACTACGATGCTCTCTGTATTATCTGGCGGTTACTGCGATGCTCTCTGTATTATCTGGCGGTTACTACGATGCTCTCTGTATTATCTTGCGGTTACTGCGATGCTCTCTGTATTATCTGGCGGTTACTACGATGCTCTCTGTATTATCTGGCGGTTACTACGATGCTCTCTGCATTATCTGGCGGTTACTACAATGCTCTCTGTATTATCTGGCGGTTACCATGACGCTCTCTGCATTATCTGGCGGTTACTACGATGCCCTCTGTATTATCTGGCGGTTACTACGATGCATTATCTGGCGGTTACTACGATGCTCTCTGTATTATCTGGCGGTTACTACAATGCTCTCTGTATTATCTGGCGGTTACTACAATGCTCTCTGTATTATTTGGCGGTTACTACGACGCTCTCTGCATTATCTGGCGGTTACCACGACGCTCTATGCATTATCTGGTGGTTACCATGACGCTCTCTGCATTATCTGGCGGTTACTACGATGCCCTCTGTATTATCTGGCGGTTACTACGATGCTCTCTGTATTATCTGGCGGTTACTACAATGCTCTCTGTATTATTTGGCGGTTACTACAATGCTCTCTGTATTATCTGGCGGTTACCATGACGCTCTCTGTATTATCTGGCGGTTACTACAATGCTCTCTGTATTATTTGGCGGTTACTACGATGCTCTCTGTATTATCTGGCGGTTACTACGATGCTCTCTGTATTATCTGGCGGTTACTACGATGCTCTCTGAATTATTTGGCGGTTACTACGATGCTCTCTGTATTATCTGGCGGTTACTACAATG
This sequence comes from Taudactylus pleione, assembly GCA_031769625.1. Taxonomy (NCBI): domain Eukaryota; kingdom Metazoa; phylum Chordata; class Amphibia; order Anura; family Myobatrachidae; genus Taudactylus; species Taudactylus pleione. Next base: position 47,574,392 of record JAUIMM010000031.1, read on the forward strand.
CTCTCTGTATTATCTGGCGGTTACCATGACGCTCTCTGCATTATCTGGCGGTTACTATGATGCCCTCTGTATTATCTGGCGGTTACTACGATGCTCTCTGTATTATTTGGCGGTTACTACGATGCTCTCTGCATTATCCGGCGGTTACCATGACGCTCTCTGCATTATCTGGCGGTTACCATGACGCTCTCTGCATTATCTGGCGGTTACCATGGCGCTCTCTGCATTATCTGGCAGTCACTGTTACACTCTATGCAATACAATAGGGGTCATTACTTCTGGGGGTAATATTATAGGGGGCATTACCACTGCCATTGTGGGCACTATTAGGGGGCATTACTAATGGGGGCACTACTACAGGGAGCATTACTTTTGATGGCACTACTACAGGGGGCATTACTACTGAAGGCATTACTACTAGGGGCACTACTAATGGGGGCATTACTACTAGGGGCATTTCTACTAAGGGCATTAATACTGGGGTCACTACTATAGGGGGCACTAATACTATAGAGGGCACTACTATAAGGGGCATTACCACTACCGCTGGGGGCACTATTAGGGGGCATTACCACTGGGGACATTGCATAGGGGCACTGCATAAGGGGCACCACTACTGTGGGCACTACATATGGGACACCACTACTGGGGGCATTGTGTAAATGTGTCTGCTGGACTGGTATTTGGGGAGAGGTTGAGGAGCTGCGCATCAATTTTATTTATTTTTTTTGGTGGGGGGGGTGTCACCATGAGTTATAGCACCGGGTGACACCAACACTAGTGACGCCTCTGACGTTTAGCACACAGGCAGATGGTAATTCACTGTTGCACAAGGTTCACTAGAGACACGTTTTAGCACACAGGCAGATGGTAATTCACTGTTGCACAAGGTTCACTAGACACACGTTTAGCACACAGGCAGATGGTAATACACACACAGGCAGATGGTAATACACTGTTGCAAGAAGTTCACTAGAGACACGTTTAGCACACAGGCAGATGGTAAATCACTGTTGCACAGGGATCACAGTAACGTCTTGGCACACAGGCAGAGATGGAACACACTGTAGAGGAAATAGAACGCCAGGAACCTGGACCGGAACTCAACTAGGGACTAGGAGACAACCATTGTTCAGGCAGTTTGCAGAAAGGTGGAAGCAGGCTATATACCCCACAGAACCCTTTGATAGGTGCACAGCGATCAGCTGACGCTCACCTATCCCAGGCCAGAAGTACAGTCACATGCAGGGCTGCCATTAGAAATTATGGGGCTCGGGACTGACAAAGTAGGCAAGGGCCCCCCCACGGGAAAGGGAAGGGGGGTATGGTAGAGGTGGGCGGAGCTACACTGGGGGTGGTCCACAAATTTGTTCAAAAAGCTGTAAAGCAACGTTGAGTCCTGATTTCTGGGGGGGGGGGGAGAGGCACGTGACAGGGATGGCTATCAGGACTAGGAGGGGGACATGACAGAGGTGGCTGGCAGGGCTAGGAGGGAGACATGGCAGGGGTGGTTGGCAGGACTAGGAGGGGAACATGGCAGAGGTGGCTGGCAGGACTAGGAGGGGAACATGGCAGAGGTGGCTGGCAGGGCTAGGAGGGGGACATGACAGGGGTGGCTGGCAGGACTAGGAGGGGAACATGGCAGAGGTGGCTGGCAGGACTAGGAGGGGAACATGGCAGAGGTGGCTGGCAGGACTAGGAGGGAGACATGGCAGGGGTGGCTGGACTAGCGGGGGAAGCACAGTGCAGAGAAGTCTGGTTGGACTGGGGGGGTCAGGACAGGGAAGGCTGGCAGGACTAGGAGGGAGACAGCGCAGCCTGGCTGGACTAAGGGGGGAAGTACTGGGCAGGGATGAATGGCTGGAACGGAGTGGACAGGGCAGGGACGGCTGGCTGGACTGGGGGGGAGCATAGAGCTAACTCAGGGATTATGTTACAATACTGGTAGTGTACCTGTAGAATGTCTTCAGCTGCGCGCCAGCGCAGCCAGCCAACCAGAGTTGCAGCCGACTGAAGAGAGCGCAGAGAGAGAGGGGGCCCGGGTGTGGCTCTGCCAGTAGCGCTGCATCGGCGGCGGCATTCTAATATGGTGCTGGTCATGAGCCAATCACAGCTCGTGGACTGGCAGCCAATCAGGAGCGGCCACTCCTGATTGGTTGTCGTTCTGAGTGATCTGGATTGCTTGTGGCTGTGCACCATACATGCCGCCGGCGATGTATAGCAATTGTACCTGGCTTCCAGCGCAACACCGCTGCGTCCGGGCCCCCCTCTCTTTCAGCTCTCTCCGGGCCCGGGACTCAAGGCCCGGCAGTCCCCCCCTGATGGCGGCCCTGGTCACATGGGCCGACTGACATGGCAGCCCCCATGCCGGGAACCCCGAGTCCAGACACCGGACCACCCGCAGTCCCCTACGCACGGGGAGAATGCTCAGCGTCCTCTCAGCCGCCGCGCCAGCTGCCCGACCGCCCGGGAGATCAAAGGAAGCCGGCGAGGAGGTAAGGCTGCGCTGATCCCCGGCAGAGCCCTGACAGCAAATTTGTGAGTGAGCCCACTCCCTTAGCTGAGAAGCAACCCCACATATGAATGGTCTCAGGATGCTTTACTGTTGGCATGACACCTGACTGATGGTAGCGCTGACCTTTCCTTCTCCGGACAAGCATTTTTACAGATGCCCCAAACAATCTGAAAGAGGATTCATCAGAGAAAATAACTTTACTCCAGTCCTCAACAGTCCAATTCCTGTACCTTTTGCAGAATATCAGTCTGTCCCTGATGTTTTTCCTGGAGAAAAGTGGGTTCTTTTCTGCCCTTCTTGACACCAGGCCATCCTCCAAAAGTCTTCGTCCTGTGTCATGCCAAAGCATCCTGAGCAGGGCCGGATTTACCGCTAGGCAACCTAAGCGGCCGCCTAGGGCCCGGCGGGTCCCGTAGTCGGGCCCCCTGAAATCCGGCCCTGGAGAACCTGCTGGCTGCGCTGTTTGTTTTGAGTGCACCAGCCGTGGAGAGGAGAGGACGCACACAAGTAGTCTGTAAGCAGCAGCACGAGGGAGGAGTAGGAGGCGGAGTTGCAGGCCAGGCCGGCTCTATCATTAGGCAGGGTAGGAGTACAGTAGAGCGCTGGTGAGTCACGTGTTACTACTTTGTCACTCACTTGGATCTCCCAGCGCTATCAGGAGGCCCTGCTCTGTAATGCGATCTGACGTCATCACATCACATCGCAATTACACTGACTGACTGGGAGGCAGAGGAAGAGCCACTCGAGGAGCTATACATGTGTAATTTTAAACATACATGTGCTAAATAGAAACCTTAGTTATTTTTATTGCATTATACAATATGCTGCCTCAAAAATATTTTTATTGAATGTCAAAATATCAAAATATCTAGCTGGCACCAGTTCCAACGCCAACACCAAATGATCCCAAATATCTATGCCTTGAACAATACTTTTTCGAAACGAGTTGGCCTTGGGTATAGTGCGATGGAGAAGGACCGAACACTTTGAATCCCTGAACTTTTAGAGGTGTATTAGTGATTATATACTGTAGTTAATCCAGACAGGTAAGTTTTACCATCTATATGCACGTTAACCTCATTGTTTGGACACCAGTGTTTGTGGACCTTTTTATTTCAGACTTTCAGCTTTCAAAGATTGTTTTTATGTGGAATAAATTATATTTTATTACATATGGATAACGTGGCAATCGTATATTGAATAAACATGGATCATCAAAAAGATACCTTTTATATAAGAAATCTGCATTCCATTTATGTGAGTAGGGTACGCATGTTCCCTTGAAGATTTTCAGTTTGTGTAAAGATACCATGAATAGCATGTTATCACATGTGTACTAAGTGAGTAAGGTATACTACATCTGGATGAGCCACACTGGGTGTTGATAATACGGCAGATGTCGACTTTGACGATCTGCATGGTAAAGACATCATGATTATACACGTTTAAATTGCTTGTGAAGTAAGTAGGTACGTCACCTTACTGTCTAAACTTCTGGGATATATTATCCACTGGTGGAATATGATCTTCCACTATTTCATGTGGTGGTTGTAATTCTTCTATTAGTGAATAGAACATTGAAGGATCTACACATTGTTGGTTTGTTTCTTTTTCATGTTGAAAATCAACGAGGAAAAATAAATTCAAAGAAAGAAAAAGAACGTCACAAGAGTTTCTTTATCTGGACATTTCAGTATATAAGTATTTACACATTAATACTGAGAGCGCTCTTTGATCCTGTCCTTTGTTTTTATGCTATTTTGATCCCAAATATTTGTTTGGAAGACACATTATAAGTTGTATGTGGAAAATATAGTTTCATGTATAGTCAATTTCAACTATAAAAGTAAAAGTTACTTCTTAAGCTGCATACACACCGTACGATCTGTACCACCAACTACTTGAACGATATCTTTGAGATCTTTCGAGAACTTTTGGTGCATACACACGGTACGATCAGTCAGCGGAAACGATATCGCTGAACGATCTCCCTGCACCTTCCCGGAGTGTTGGATGATCGATATCAATCATCCAGCACACCACCGACGGGCCAGCGAAACACGATCAACGATCGCGGGTCCCTATGTAACCTGGTCGATATCAATCAGGTTGGCCTGCATGCACGGCCGATGGACGATATTGTTATCGTCCATACGTGCCCGCACATCGCTGGTCGTTGGTGCGTTGGAAGGCACCAAAAAATGCACGATATGAATGATAACGATATGGTCGATATCGTTATTGTCCATATTGTGCATTTTTATCGTACCGTGTGTACGCACCATTTCAAAGATATCTTTCAGTGAAGTCATCCTGCCACATATCTGAACAGGCAAAGTTGACAGTATCATGCAATTGTTGGCCTGCATGTACGGACGATCATAGATATCATTATCGTTCATGAAGGAATGCGCATCGTTGGTTGATATGAATGATATATCGTTGAACAATATCGTTATTGTTCATATCATTCATAGATATTGTACCGTGTGTTGGCACCTTTACTCTGTTTAGTTATTGTGTGGCATGACTTTATAGCTCACCTCCGTACGTTGCTTTTGTTCATCACTTGATAAGCCACAGTTATTTATCTTTATTAGATAGCGATAATGTATCTCTGAGACATTTTCTTTCTCCCTCCATCCAAAGCACCATTACACGCCAAGGCCGTAACTAGGGTAGTGCGACCTGTGCCATGGGGGCACCGCAGGGCAGGGGGCGCTGTTTGGGCCTGTCAATTTTCCTGTTTATTATTATTCTCACTCGTAGCTTCCTCTTCTTTTATCCCCAGCATCTCCTGGCCTCCCCTATCTCTTCCCTGACCCTTCCTCATGAGGCCATGGCCCTTTTTCAGGTGCACTGTCTTATGTTCCTATTTAAAAAATGGGGGAGGGAGCGCCAATGCTCTGTCTGGCACAGGGCACCAAAAAGTCTAGTTACGGCTCTGTTGCACACGTCCCACTGGTAACTTTTACAAATGATGTATCACTTTTACAAATGTATCACTTTCCACACCCACGTAAACCTAGTGCTTAATATCTCTCCCACTGTATGAAAAATACCTCTTCCATAGGCCTTATGCACACTTCCATTTGAGCTGTGCCCAAAAAGACAAATTCAAATGCAAGTAAAGACTCATGGTCAGCGCATTTATATTTTCATTCTACTTGGGAGGCCATTGGAGATCTTTCCAGTGATCTCAATGTGCCTAACTTCTGTGACTACAACAAGAAGTGTTCTGAAAGCCACATCACAGGGAAACGCATTGTCCCCCAATGTGTTTATAAATCACAAGTGTAAAAGTACATGTGGGTATGCAGGAGCTGGAAAAACCGGATTCCATAGTGATACGTTATACTAGTGTTAACCCAATTACATGGCCCGCAAAAGCTTGGTAGGACCCCAGTACTAGAGGATGTACGGACAATAGTGGGGGGCATACCCACCTCTCATTATGAATACTGAAGAAGCAGCGCACCAAGCAGGGGTGCCAAGAGAGCGGTGGGGCGGGTACTGTGTGTATCCGGGCCTGACCTTGTTTGTGGGGCCCTAGCCAGACATGGAGTTGAAGCAACAACCTTCCCCTCGGTGCACACCACCATTTTGCAGCAGTGTGCACAATCTTCAAACTGCACGTAGTCATGGGGCCCACCAGATGTCTCAATGGCCCACTGGCACCGAGGGCGATGTGATCATTCGGGCATGGTTATGCCTCCCTGACATGAACAGGTACTCTCAGAACCCCTCCCTATTTGTCCCCTTATTTATCATTACCATTGATCCCTCTTGTACTTTACTGTCCCCATTTCACCTCATTTACTATATGTCATTGTCACTGCACTACTGTGCGCTCTGCTGCTTAGAGGGGTGGTATAAGGTGTGAACACACTTCCTCTCTGTGCCTTCATAGTGTATGCGGTCACTATGGGTCCCAAGCCCCAACTACACTAAGTCATCCCCTACCGCCCAAGACTAGAACTATGGGCCTGGCCAAGCACTGTTGTGTCTCTGGGCCTGATTCAGACCTGCTCGCAAGCGGGTCGATGGCCGGGCAGTGCGCATGCGAGCCCCGAAGTGAGCGAGAAATCACTCACTCCAAGGCTCGCAACAAAACGGGGCAGCTGTCGATGTTGATCGACAGCTAACCCCGTTTTGTAGGTGGGGAGGGGGGGTGGCTGGCCAAACTGAGGCGTTCCCGAAGGAACGTCTGCCGTTTGAGGGCGGCCCTACTGACATCACTCGTGATGTCAGTAGTTAGAGCAGGAAGCTCACTGGGGTATGCGGGAACGAAACCCTACCACAACCATCGTGACCATCACCTGGCCGCTCACAAAAGCTGTATGTAGTCACCCACAGCTATGCGAGCGGCCAGGAGGCCGGCACAAAAAAAAAAAGCCCTGATTCAGAGCGAGCGCTCAAAAAGAGCGTCTGGCTCTGAATCAGGGCCTCTGGACCTTATTCAGAGTCGCGAGCGAGCGACAGAGAGACTCTGTTGCTCCGGAGCTCGCTACCAAAGGGGGCGGCTGTCGATGTTGATCGACAGCTGCCCCCGTTTGGTAGGCGGGCCGAGGGGGTGGTTTCCAAAATGGAGGCGTTACTTTATGAACGCCTACCGTTTTGTGGGCGGCCGAATTGACATCATCAGTGATGTCAGTGGGGAGCTTCCTGCTCCATCAGAGCAGAAAGCTCCGTGGGGCTTACGAGTGCCCAGACCCAACCTTAGGGTCTGGTCTTAAGCCCCGATGGTCGCGATGGTGATCACCATCGCGACCATCAACCTGGTCGGCCGTTAAGCTGTTGGTGGTAACCCACAGCTTAACGATCGTCAAAGAGGCGGCCGTTCAGGATGCAAGCGGCCGCCCTGATTCAATGCGACCGCTTGCAACTAACGACCGCCTCTGAATGAGGGCCTCTGGGCCTAATTCAGACCCGCTTGCGTGCGCTGAGCGATCGCAAGCGGGTCGATGTTGGCCCAGTGCGCATACGCACGACGGACCCGGCTCCTACCTCAAGGGTCTCATCGCAAGACCAGCGCGACCATCACCCACAGCTATAGCCAGGAGGCTGCTCTAAAAATTCAGAGGGATGGCCCTGATTCAGAACGAGCGCTCTGTCAGAGCATCTGGCTCTGAATCAGGGCCAGAGGTCACCCACAGCTATAGCGAGCGGCCAAAAAGATGGTCGAGATGGTCAAGACCATCGCGACCATCGGGCTTGCGATGAGACCCTTGTGGTAGGGTCTCCTTGCCGCAAGCCTGGAGTGCTTTCGGCTCTACCCATGGGAACGCCTCCGTCTGGGCAGCCATGCCCCCGGCACGCCCACCAAAGGGGGCGTGCTGTCACTCACCATCAACAGCACGTCCCCTTTGTAGCGAGACCCATAGCGACGGCTTGGCCGTCGCTATCCGGGTCTCGCACATGCGCACGACGGAGCCGGCTCATTTGGCCAACATCGACCCGCTTGCGAGCGCTCAGCGCTCTCGAGCGGGTCTGAATTAGGCCCACTGTTCCTAGGCCTTTAGAGCCCAGGCTACCTGGATTACAGTGCAGGCATCCAGAATTAAAGAGCCATTTCAGAATTTCACCATTTTTACACTTTTTAATAGTAAGCTGCCAACCAAAACTATGACTACGTTTATTTTTTTTTTACACTAAACTGACTCTTAAATCTAATTTCAAAAAAAGAAAACATAAAAGTAAAATTTTACACCTTCAAAGTATATCTTTCAAGCAATTATTTCAGAACCACTAATCAAAAAAGATTCATTTATTTGCTGATAGGAAACAAAAAATAGCTAGTGGTATCAGTGGAATTCACCAATGTCACTTCTAAAAGACTTCTAAAATGTCTCTTCATAACATTTTTTTTTTAATTAACACGGAGCGCACAGAGGTATCTACGCTCTTTTCAGAATGATCTGCTGTATACTCTTTGCGGCGCAGAAAAGTAGCACAAAGGACCTGATTCAGACCTGCTCACTAGGATGAGAACGCTCGTAGCTGGCCGATATTTGCAATCTGCGCATGCGGATGCATCGCAATGCGCGTGCCTGAACCACTGCGAAAGATCGGGAAGTGTTCGCTCGCCCAGCATAGACAGCCCAGCGGAATGAGTAGGAGAGGCCGTTTGTGAGTGGTAACAGGGGCAGGGCACTAGAAATGGGGGAGAGGAGGTGTGAACGCAGGCATGCCTGAGCGTCTTAACGCCGTTTAAGAGGCATGCATAATTAATAGGCAGCATCATAGTACACGTCACCTGGTTGTATTTCACACTGAAGTGATCACAGTGCTTGTGGCAGGGTATAGTCAACCTCAAGCGCTGCGATTGCATCCGATGGTGCTCGATGTACTAATGGTTTCACACACTTCCAGGAGATGACGTGCGCAAGTGACCATCTTATGAATGGCTGGTGGGTGTCTACAAAGTGATCGCACATGACAAGACATAGTGGGCGTGCTAATGCCTTGCCGTGCGATCGCCTGCCTTGCTGGGTGTGCGCTGGATTGCATAAGCTGGGTGCGAGCAAACGCATCTAGCGAGCGGGTCTGAATGAGCTACAAAGCACAATATATATATATAATAACATTGTAAGAAGTACTTTTAACAAATGATAAGAAAATTAATGACATTTTGGTTGTATATAAGTATTTTTGACTAATGATTTACAACAGTAATGTGTTATATGACTTATGGGAGGTTTTAACTAAGGGGGGTGAACCTTGCTGAAGGGGTTACATTTGCTGCTACAGTGTGCCACAACTTGTACATTACTATATTTCACAATGGTATGTTGTAGAGCATAATGAATGTTTGTAGCATGTAGTGTCACAAAGAATACAACTGTATCTAAACAACGTGCTCATTTTTGCTAATTGGTTGATAAAGATTCCTGTCTGCATATACAGCACAATGGGGGAGATGTACTAAGCCTTGAAAAATTGGAGAGTGATAATGTACCAACTCATCAGCTCCTAACTGCCATTTCTCAAACACAGCCTGTCAAGTGACAGTTAGGAGCTGATGGATTGGTACGTTATCACTCTCTATTTATCACTTTTCAAGGCTTAGTACATACAGTAGACTGACACCGATGTCTGTCTCCACTCTTCAGAACACAATCAGGAGGAAGAGCTACTAGCTACAGTAACTTCCAACAAGATGCTAGACGACACAGCGATATTCAGTCTGCGCGTTGGGCACTAGGTGGCGCTATAGGACCTAGCATATACCCCGTTAACTTCACACAGGAGTTGATACAGGTGACTTACAAGAGCACAGCAGTCAGAGATGGAAGCGGCTTGTAGGCAGTGCTAACACAAGTGGCAGCCAGCAAAGTAGCCAAGAAGTGATGCACAGCTCTCAGGATGCCAATGGAAAATTCCAAGAACTACAGGATTAAATAAACAACCAACAGGTTCAAGCTTGGAGATACCATATTCTGAAACCACCACAACATCACACATTTCTGGTGTGCCTTAAACCTGACACTTTGGGACTGCACAGGTGAGACTCCAGACTTTGGGACTGCACAGGTGAGACTCCAGACTTTGGGACTGCACAGGTGAGACTCCAGACTTTGGGACTGCACAGGTGAGACTCCAGACTTTGGGACTGCACAGGTGAGACTCCAGACTTTGGGACTGCACAGGTGAGACTCAAATTAATTCTCTATTACAGTTGTGTGTGTGTATATATATATATATATATATATATATATATATATGTTTGAGTATGTGTGTAAATATATATTTAAAGGGGTGATGTGGCAAGCTTATATATATATATATATATATATATATATATATATACTAACACATACACAAGTATTTCAGATCATCTGATATTAAACATGATAAATTCACAGTCAATTTTTTTTTATCATTTTCTGGGGATAAATCATTACATTGTCTTACTGTCCAATGAATTTCAGATGTGTTAGAAATTGAATAGGCATGCTCTAAGGTTCCAGCTCATCCCATACAATGCACTTGGTGAAAATGGTGTAAAAGCCGCTTTCTCTGCTATCTGTACTGCGATTTGTTACTCAGTGGAATGTGTCACTCCTAAGGAATAAACTAAGGTGGAATATGATCAGGGAATACTGATCTTGTCAAATGAAATCAATGAAGTTTCCTGCGTCATCATTTTTCTATTCTATTTCTATCCGGCCACTAAGGTGTGCTGCACAGACTTGTCATTATAAATATATGTGGGATAATATAGGTTATTCCAGGTCCTGCCAAGTGTTCCCTCCTGTAGTCTCAGCTCCAGGAATCTAGCAGACATTTACTGTGAATAGCAAAGCCTGGATTTACTGAGTGACAAGTGATGCTGCATCAATACTGGAGCAAGAGGAATGATGATTTGTTAGACCTGCTATACCTGTCAGTATATCCAGTCTAGATAGAGACAGTCTTTACTGCTTCAGACCAGTCTTAGCAGGTAGATAGCAGACGAGCGCATTCTGTTCATATTTGGATAATCTTTATGAGTTTTGTGAGAGAGATTGAGATCCTGCTCAGATTGTACTCTCAGATCTCCTGAACAGGTGAGATCTCTATTGGCTCAGCGGAAACTCAATGGGGCAATTCACCCCTATATCAGAATGAAGGGGTGTATATTAATCATATTACATCCTATCCAAAATTGTTATCTTGTCTTTGTGTGATTTTTTTTTTTTTTTGTTTGTTTGTTTGTTCTGGTTTTTTTTTAGCTATGGCTAATGCATCTGTCCAGTTATTTCAATGCATGCTATAAAATATATATATGTTTTGTACAAACCATATTTACTTAAATAACTAATATGCTATTATTTCTGTCTAGTTTGCCAATGTATAGTATTTTATTTTTGTTTTTCTTGCTTATTATTAAGAGGAGTCTTTAAACTTGATTTATTGCAGGGCTTTCATTAGGTACATCAGATTTTTGCTGTGTGTATTTTATTATAGTGTAGTCTTAAAATGAAATGCTCAATTTTTTAATTATTTATTTTTACCTAAGACCCCCAAGTAGCAATGTATCAAAGGGACCCCATAAGACATTGTTCGCAACTAAAATTTATTGCATATCTGACAGCTATTGAACTCCAAAAATAGACTTAACCCCATTACGAGCCTTAATTTACAAATCATATTTATATAAATGAACAGTGTTGTTGTCTGAGCCCTACTCTTAATTTACATTTGATCATATCTGTTATTTGGCTGTCCTTGGGACAATTGTGAACATAGGTTGTGTGTATTGTTAGTTAGGTGTTTTTCTCAAAAGTCAGTGCTATTATTTATTTTTTTCAAAAATATTTGTCATGCTAGTTAGGTTGTTTTATTAGTCAGAAAGCAGCTCTAATGCCATTCAGTGCTCAATGCATGTACTGTACGTTCCCCAATACGGTGTATCCCATAATAGAACTAGAACATATAATGATTACAGTAAAAATGCTGTGTAAGACAGTGGGAATAAATTTTTTTTTTTTTTTGCATGCCCAGCATCTGAATGAGTGACAGTCATATATTTTACATATTAATGTACAGTACCTTTCAGAGCAGAGGTCGGCAATATGCAGGGCTCCAGCCTTGTGCCTTGCAGTCTCTGCTAGCCTAGAGTAAGCTTGCCGTAGAGAGATTCTCTTGGCTGATTGAAGATGAAATATGTGTGTCTAGATTAGCAATACAAGCAAATGGCTGAAAACCTGCCAGATACTACACATGCAGAAAGGCCAGCTCTATGCAACACCAAAGTCAGTCAAGCAGGCAAGACTTTACTCCTAATGAAATGTTTTCTGCACCTACCAGATTCATCATGTCCAACGGTCCAAAGAAGAAACTTACTCAAAAGCTAAAGAAGAGACTTCCTGTGACGGGTCCCCAAGCTCCAACCCTGTATGAGTTGATGCAATGGTACTGCCTGACCACCAACACCCACGGCTGCCGTAGGATAGTGGTCTCCAGGGGTCGCTTACGCCGATGGATCTGGATTGTCCTCACCTTAATTGCTGTGGCCCTTATCTTCTGGCAGTGCGCCCTGCTGCTTATGTCCTACTACAGTGTGAGTGTGTCCATCACAGCATCCTTCCAGAAGCTGACCTTTCCTGCCGTCACCATCTGCAACATGAACCCCTACAAGTAAGTGAATTTAGGAATTTAGGAGGGTCTCTGCTGGGGGGGGGGGGGATAGGTGGCGGGGGTTCAGGGTGGCGGTATGATCCTATGGGGTTCATACCTGAGTTCTGATCAAAGCACACAGGGCATACTTTAGTGATAGCTGACGGCCATAATCCAGTCTTAGGGGTAGATGTACTAATCCTTGGAGAGAGATAAAGCACCAACCAAATGGCTCCTAACTGTCATTTTTCAAACACAGCCTGTAACATGACAGTTAGAGCTGTTTGCTTAGTACTTTATCTCTCTCCAATAGGCTGATGTTTATTTTATGCTTGTTAATGTTTTTTTGTCTCACAACAGTCTGTGGGTTGCCGTTACAATGAATGTTGCAAGTATTATTATGCTCATAAGAACAGAATTTTTGATCTATATACTTCAATTAGGGAGCATCTTGTCTGATGTCATATCCTATTTAAACTGATCCCTTGATATGTGTGGTTTGCTAGTTCAATCTGTAGAATCTTGTATTCTTTTGCATTACCTCTGAACATTAACTGGTACTGTATGTCCGTTTTATGTTACTCCTCTGAGCAGGTTGTGGCCGCCAACTTTTTGCACGGTGTCTGTCATTATCAGTAGGCATAAGACTACAAGTGCAAAGATTATTCATTAAGGCATAATACTGTATGCAGGACAGTTGTACCTGGGCTACGTTTTTGAAAATAACAATAGTTTAAGTTCTGAACGATTGTTTGCGAAGAAAATTTGTGATGCAATTTATTTTTCATCTAACGAATATAATGTTGTACAGCTCTGCACTGTAATGGTGGGTACACACTGGGCGATATTACTGAGCGACTGCACAATTACGACATCGTAATCGTGCAGTCGCTCAGTAATCGTGCGCAAATCGTGCACTTTTATGTCGGAAACGACCAGCGATGCGCACTCCCGCTGGTCGTTTCCGACATTGTCCATCGCCTGAACATGCAGCACAATCTGACGACCTCGTGAGGTTGCTGCATGTTGGGGAATGGGGGAGAGAGCCCGGCGCTGAACGATATCGTTAATGATATCGTTCAGCGGCTGTGCTCAATGTCATGAACGACATTGAGCACACCCTGCCGGGGACACACTACACGATATCACTCAGGGAGCATATCGTGTAGTGTGTACGCACCATAAACCAGAGGTGTGCATTCTGTTTGGGGCACCCCAATTGGCAGATTTGTAATATAAGCTATTGGGAAAGACCCTTTTTTGGGGTCTCAGGGCAATGGCACAATGACACTTAGGGTAAAATAAAAAATGGCGACTCACCCCTGCTAGAAATGGTATTTTCCCTGCCTAACAAAGGAGTTTTGGTGTCAGAAAGAGGAGGAGACCAACTGACAAGGTTGCGGGGAGGTGACTCAGGCATTGGACCTGAGATCTCCATCTTGTGTATCAGGGTTATTTACAGCTATCACACGCCTTCTGCCTAATTACTAATTCTATGAATAAATAGTATGTTTTAGTGCTGGGAGAGGTGGCTTTGCGTTCTCAGCAGTGAGTGATAGATGATTACAGCCTATGTTTTGTGTAGACGTCTTTCCAGAAGATTTTTTTTAACTTTCAAATATCAGCACCACGTACTTATTGCGTAATGTATTAAAGTACCAAATATAGAGTAGACAGCTTTGGCTTAATTGTATATAAGTGGCAGTGACGTGCGTTGAGGTAAATGGCTGGAGAGGCACTGGCTAGTATCGGAGACAGATTTAGAGATACATTTATGAACCTGAGGGTTCATGTGGGCATTATACAGAGGTCTAGCAGTATATAGTACTGGAAATTTGGTGAGTTTTGATCAGGGATGTGCGGAAAAGGTAGACAGGGGAGGCAGTGCCTCACTTGCCATACACTTTTTACTCCAGAGTTTGAAATAAATGATTAGAATAAAAGAAAGAAGATATTTATAATATTTTCTTTTAATTATTCTAAGTTTTATAGTAAAAACTCTGGAGTGTACCTAAGTATGACAGGAAAGGCTCTGCCTCGCTTTCCTCACCTCACCGCACATATCTGATAAGCCTAGAGAGTTTCCTACATAGATCATATTATAGAAGAAAAGGTAACGCTCTTGTTTGTGAAATATAAATTTGTCATTTTGACAGACATTTAAGCCCCCTGTGGCTGGCGCCTGTTGACAGAGTGTATCTTGCATGTTTCCAGAACCAAGCGTATGAACGAACGGGCAACACAGTCGTGCGCATATCAGTCTCATCTACACTTATGACTGAGAAGTCATAACCGGGCCATAACGGGCGTGCTCTGGTTGGCGGGGTCAGAGAGTGGTGTCAACGGGACTGCAGGCTTTGCTGTGCCGGACGTAGGTGTAAATATGCCTGTTTCCAAGTATAGGTTGGTGCAAGGGCACACTGATTATTCTAACTATCAGCAAACTAAGAATATGAATAGTGGATAGGTGCTCCACAAGACTACATGCGGGCGAATATGCGCATTTGTTCCATGCAGCCAATGCGGGAACAGAACACGTGTCTGGTCTCCAACACCGCTTAGCATCAGGCCCCCTATGTGCGTCTAAAAATGCCTTGAGATTTTACCATGGACTGCATGGACTGTCCTCCCAGCATACTGTATATCACGATGGCCACTTGCCCTTTGTCCTTGGATGATGCCTCCGCAAGCTAGAAGTGCATCTAGATGTGCAGGGCAGTGCACAGTGTGTAAGTGACACATTACAAGCCCACCCTCCTACCGCCCATTTCTATCAAATGTTCTATTTTTACCACTTAAAGCTCAGTTTAACCTCATTTATGACACATTAGTTGTGAGACCAAAGAGACCTTGAGTCTGCCTTTATTACACATGGAAATCTCAACTTTTTATCACATTGGTTGGAATGCACCTATACATGCGCTTCTTCCCCTGGGTGCAACAACTGGTCATGTAATCCCATTAAAAACAAACGACAAAACCCAAAGACAACCGGCTCTCCGCTCGTGCAAAACTGAATTCTTCTTACAGAGAGAAAATGCATATCTGATGCTACACTCACCGGTAAATATATCGCCTGATGTGTACCCGTACCCGGCCTAAGAAGGCTTCTGCAGACCTAGTCATCCTTATTACCAAATGTTCACAATGCGGTAACTGTGGCTAGAATGGAATGTACCTTATGTACAATTAGGCACTTGTATGTATCACCCTCATAATTATCCTCCAGATTGGAAGTAATGGAATAAGCTGTGTCACCTTCTCTTACTGATAACAAAAGTATGGTTCCATATCTGGCTCCCAGGAACAGGGCAAGTAATGGAAGTATTGTTCCCTATCTGACTGCCAGACATAGGGCATGTGATGGAAGTATTGTTCCCTATCTGACTGCCAGACATAGGGCATGTGATGGAAGTATTGTTCCCTATCTGACTGCCAGACATAGGGCATGTGATGGAAGTATTGTTCCCTATCCGACTACCAGACATAGGGCAAGTAATGGAAGTAGTGTTCCCTTTCTGACTGATAGACATAGGGCATGTGATGGAAGTATTGTTCCCTATCCGACTACCAGACATAGGGCAAGTAATGGAAGTATTGTACCCTATCTGACTGCCAGACATAGGGCATGTAATGGAAGATTTGTTCCCTATCCGACTACCAGACATAGGGCATGTGATGGATTTAGTGTTCCCTTTCTGACTGATAGACATAGGGCATGTGATGGAAGTATTGTTCCCTATCTGACTACCAGACATAGGGAACACTAAATCCATCACATGCCCTATGTCTGGTAGTCAGATAGGGAATAATACTTCCATTACATTCCCTATGTCTATCAGTCAGATAGGGCATGTAATGGAAGTGTGGTTCCCTATCTGACTACCAGACATAAGACAAGTAATGGAAGTATTGTTCCCTTTATGACTGCCAGACATAGGGAACACTAAGGGGTCTATTTACTAAGCAGTGAAAGGAGATAAGGTACCAGCCAATCAGCTACCAACTGTCATTTTCCAAACACAGCCTGTGACAGTTAGGAGCTGATTGGCTGGTACCTTATCTTATTTCACTTTGTCTCCTAACACTGCTTAGTAAATAGACCCTCACATCCATTTCATGCCCTATCTGACTGCCAGACATAGGGCATGTAATAGACGTATTGTTCCCTATCTGACTGCCAGACCAGAGCAGTAATAGTATTATTGTTCCCGTCCTGACTCCTAGACACAGGCCAAATGCATTGGACCCACATGAAGTGTTACAGATACAGTACCTATAAAAATACTCATTGCTCATACTGTACTTCGTAATTTATATAAATCTCATCCAACTATAGGCCAAGCTTTTCTCTGCCTGCTCTATTCAAACATAGTATAAATAAAGTCATTCATTTCAGCATTTAGCACAAACAAATAGAAGATTGCATTGTTCCTGCATCCTCCTAGCTAGGGACACAGTATAAATAAAAATACAATTCTGCCAATGTTTATTGCTGTCTGTGTTCTGTAGACACAGTACACAAATCAAGCATCTACTTCTATAATTATATCCAAGGGAAAAAGTAGGGATGAACAAATTTATTGTTCCCGTTTTCTGTGCCTCAAGGATATGATATGAAGCAGCTGCACTCAGCTATAGGGCCACGAGGCAAGGAAACTGTACCATGGGCTTCTCATCTCATGGAGATCAATCTTCTCTGCCGAGACAATGAGTCCATAGTTCACTGCCCGTGTGTCTGCCAACCCACATCAGGGCCTCACTGCATAGCACACAGTATAGGCAATAGAGTGATTGGGGGAAGCAAGCTGTCTGCAATGTGTATGGAGGAAGACAATGGGAAGGAGGGCGTAGTGATGGATGGGGAGCCGAGCGGTGCAAAAGTGGCTGTAAATTGCATATAAAAGAATAAGGACAGCGTGGTTAAGTAAAAAGTCACGGTGTATGGAGTAACCATAATTCCCAATTGTCCTGATTTTAGAGTGATGCTCCCAATTTGAAGGAATGGTCCTCCAAACCCGCACTCCTGATTTCTACTGGGGTACTGTTCTGCAAAGCTCTTTTTTTTTTCTTCTTCTTTCTCTGATTATGGGGGTGGCCTTGTCCACCGAGTCATATGCTGCGGTCACTCCCACAGAGTGCCGCATACGAGGCCCCATCCTGATACTGAACTCCCAAATGTATTAGTAAAATGTTTGAAAGTATGTATATAAAAAAAGTAGAAGGCTGGGAACTTCAGATCTAAAGGAAGGGTGGCGTGTCACGAGGCCAGGCCCCTGTAAGAAGTAACCACGCCCCTTTTGTGGTGAGGCCACACCCCTTTTGTGGGCATACAGGGAGATGGCCAGGGCTGATCAGCAGCCCCAGTGTGTCCCTGGTTGTGTCTGTCTGTTTGTTCCAAGTTGACGCAAAAACTACTGAACCGCTTTTCATGAAAACTGCATCGTTGTGTGGTGGAAACTCCTAGAAATAACCTGCACTTTTTCATCTCTATTCGTCACGTTAAAGCTGAGCAACAACAAAAACAAAATTTATTGACATCATCAATGCAGGAGATAGGTGTTGCACCACGTGCGCGGCTGGCAAGGGGTGTAATAGAGGTGCTTTGGGCCCACAGTCACTTGAAAAGGATAGGCTACTAGCAGTCTGTGCACAGGCATTGGTGTGATAGGTGGGTGAAGGCGCTGCTGCAATCAGTCTGTATAGCGCTGCTGGTCATGTGGGACACTCCCACGACAGGGCCCCTATGCAAGGCAATACAACTAGAACATCTCTATTAAATGTTGGCCAAAGCGATTTCTTCATGGACAAAGCCATGGGCAACGGCGAGTATAGCATCATTTTTCAGTCTGTGCTTTACCCAGTGATTATTCAGTGTATGATGCAGTCAATTTCTAAGCTACAATTGGCGCATACAAAATGCCTCACATTGCTGCTCAGTGCAGGGCTGCCTCAATGAGACAGTTGATCTGGTTAGAGAGAGATTTAAGCTCCCCTACATAGAAGAACAAACTTCTGGGAAACTGCATACTATTCTCCTGGGAAATGGCATTCTATTCTCCTGGGAAATGGCATTCTATTCTCTTGGGAAATGGCATTCTATTCTCTTGGGAAATGGCATTCTATTCTCCTGGGAAATGGCATTCTATTCTCCTGGGAAATGGCATTCAATTCTCCTGGGAAATGGCATTCTACTCTCCTGGGAAATGGCATTCTATTCTCCTGGGAAATGGCATTCTACTCTCCTGAGACTGAGTGTCATTGTTGCTTATGTTGCGTATTAATAGTACTCTTTCCATTTCCTTTTACTCATGGGTATTGACAAATGAACCAATCCAGTGTAATCCAATGACTGCCTAGTGAATTTCTCCTTTCACCCATTTAAAAATTAGAATGCACAGCATACAAGTGGTAAAATGATATCTAGTCTCAAAAAATAGGAAATATATGCATTTGCATAGTGACAGCCAATGTAATTATGTCCTTACTTTAGTTAATAAAATAAAGGAAATTAAAGGATGCTTTTTTTTTTTTTTGTTTGGTCTCTGCCTATAAAGTGGCTGCCTCAGTTGTGTGGGCCTCATTCACAAAGTGCCCCTGGACACACAGCACGCATGAGTGGACTTCCAACACTTCAGGTGCCTCCTTGTCTATTTGTTATTTCTGAGAGCCAGTATTGGCGACAAGTAGCCCTTAGATCGGCAGGGGTCTGAAATGTTGTAGCGTGTTGAGGACATTAATGGAGCTACATGTTGCACCTTTATATGTATTCATTACTTTACCCTGGGGTTGTGTCTTGCAGGTATAGTTTAATTAAACCGTATCTGACCGGACTTGATTCAGAAACTGTTAAGGCACTGAAGGACATTTATGGATACGTAGAGCCCCAAAATCGCAGACGCAGAGACTTGCAGGTGGCAGATGGAATCTCAGAAGGGGAAATAAAGTACTTTGACCAGATCAAATTATTTGTAGTAAAAAACGTGACTGGGAACGAAGTACATACTGAGGACCTTAACACGCGTCGAAGGAGCAGAATGAGCGACAGGGTAGTTCACAAGAACACAATTGGAGAGTCCGGGAACATTGTGGCCTACACGCTGGTAAGTGTCACAGACCCACCAGTGCTTGCTCTTGTAGATGCGCAGGGTGTCTGCAAGATTGTTGCTACATGGTAGTCTGGCAACTTGCAGCCAAAGGGCCAAACCCAGGTAGTTGTCCTTGAGGTTTATGCGGCAGCTTGTCATACATATTCCACCTTACTCCACCTTGGCTATTGATGTGTATTGGGTCGGAGATCTAACTAAGGGTAAGTTACCAACATAGAAGACATTTTGCTGCCTGAGATGACAAATGAAATGTCCACATCTTACCCATACCGGCCTACTTTTGAAAAAGTATTTCAAAGAGATTGTGAACGCAGCACCTATGGGCACGGTGGCAAAGTGGGCGTGTACTGCTACATCTGAGAGGCGTGTCATAATACTGACTTGCATCCAAATGTAAACCAGCCCCAAAGCAGTTAGTAGGATCTATTTGTTGATGAGAACACACTGATACTTCTCAGAAAACGCATGTAGCTATAGAGATCATTGTGCTGTATGACCAATAATACTTATGATCCCATTTGTATGTATGTGTGAGTGTGTGTGTGTGTGTGTGTGTATAATATATATATATATATATATATATATATATATATATATATATATATATATATAAATAATGACACAATAGATACTTGAGGGCACTAATATATAGAAATAACACATTCCAACTTAATTTGGTTTGCATTTAAAATAATCCTTTGTACAACGATCAGGATGGTTCATTAGAAGTCATATAGTTTCTTTATTCAGATCGTAAGTGTATCTTCATGTAACAAATCTCGAAATGTGATATTATGAAAATACACCTGCTCACCAGAACGTCACCCAAGAAAAATGGCCGAATGGCTTCTCATTAGTAAATTCCCCAAAATATTTATTTGGCTAAAATACAAATATTTGCACGATTGCTTACATTTAAAACATGATGTAAAAAATCCCACTGGATTATGACTTCTAATGTACCATCCTTATCATTGTACTAAGGATTATTTTATATGCAAACCAAATGAAGTTGGATTGTGATATTTTTTATATATTGGCGCCCTCAAGTATCTATTGTGTCGTTGTATTTTCTGAACCCCACTAACAGGGGTTTCACTTGAGGTGCTGCTTCCAGTTTTAGTGCGAGATAAGGGATCATTTGTTTTTGTGTATGTATGTGTATGTATATCTATCTTTATATATATATATATATAAACGGCTTCATAATAGGGTATGGTGCAATCAGGGAGATTGCTGGACCCTTTAGGGAGTCAGGGAGATTGCTGCTATTTCAGGGAGTCTCTGCAAGTATGATCTTACGCCTATCACAAATCGCCATAAAACTGATGCCATTTTAGTGCACATTACATACATCAGGTCTGAAATGTAGTTCCACTGCCTAGGTTCCTCACGTCAGAGGGGCGCCAGTGCTTTGGATAGGGGGGGGGGGGGCTGTGACCACACCATCCGGCATACACACTGTGACATGTTATTGGGTGTCATGTGTTTGTATTATGAGCCCATGAATGTGCTGCATTGTGTAATAGGTTCCCACCTCATAAATATAAGAGCATAATAATATAATATCATTAATAACCACCACTGAGCCACGCTGTATGATGCCATTCTAAAGTCCCACCGATACAATGGGCTACTTCTTAATTAATTATATCATTACTATTTAAAGTGACCACGAATTTATATTTTCTGAGACCAATGAACATAAGAGACTACCTCTATTTCAAGAATATATTTTCAAAATGGGTACTCCTAATCCCCTGCAACTTTTTGGCTACTGCTGCAACGAAACATGGCCTTTGTAGCCATAAAGAAATGAGTTGGCTGGAACAAACAATTTTTTTTTCTTTGTAATGTTTGTGTTGCTCTCTTTTTACAGTGTGATCCTAACAACAGCAAAGACTGCACCATGTTCACCTTCAGTTCAGCCATCAGTGCCATCCAAGAATGGTACCGGCTACACTACATAAATATCCTGGCAAAAATACCCATGGAAAAGAAGATAGAGATGGGATATTCGGCTGAGGACCTGTTGGTCAACTGTTTCTTTGATGGGAAATCCTGTGATGCTAGGTTAGTAGAGTTTACAGTTTTTATATCTCCCCCAAGACCATGTCAAGAAGTGCAGAAACCATTTTTGGTTTATAGGGGGGGGGGGTTTCTCTATGTAGCCTGGAAATCGATAAGAGAATAAAATTAAGATATATTTTTTTCCATTTACGGACAACTTTAATCAGTTTAGTCATTCCTCCTGCACATTTATTGTCCTTATTACATGTATCCCTTTTGCCTACTGAAAGCAATAATATATATTTATATTTAATATGTGTGGAAGGTGCAAAAGTGCTCCCACTAAAAGTATAGGAAGAGACCTGATTATTGCCAACTTATTACTAGTGCAGAGTTGTGCATTTTTTTGGGAATGGAAGTGGCTTGTGGCCCTTCCACACAACAATAAATGCCTTTTTAATATACATCATTTCCACCCCTTTGTTGGCGGAAGGCTCTGACCCACCATCCGGCACGAGACTGCATTGTTCCTATCAGCCTGGCATTTGGGCTGGCAAGTCTGATTCACCATGACTCTGCCATCTTCTCCTATCAACTGATGTAGACATCACCGTCTTATTTAAAAAAACACTAGAGAAATCGAAGCAAATCGAGAGGCATTACACCACCAAAGAGGACTCGGCTCCGTCTCTTGGCTATTTTTTGCATCATAAATTAGACCATATGTCTTCTTGGGCATCAACCAGAATTTTACCAGTGCTACTAAAAGATGATGTAAATTCCCCAAGCTTGCCACCTTGTGTTAATACTGATTGGCTATGGGTAATTTAGTCCTCCTAAGACACATACAACTAATTGCAGTTAGATGAAAACTAGTTAACGTCTTAGACTAAGAAGGTTTTCAGAGTGTCCGTACATGTAATAAGCATCTTCTTTATTGATCAAACAGTAAAATAATTCTTAACAATTCACCAGTATTGTTCGTAACTAGCAGATAAAATTGTCCTGTGACTCAATAGTCAATCTTTAAGTAACTCTTCTCGGACCATGTTATGGGACAGACAACCAG
Organism: Taudactylus pleione; assembly: GCA_031769625.1. Lineage (NCBI taxonomy): Eukaryota > Metazoa > Chordata > Amphibia > Anura > Myobatrachidae > Taudactylus > Taudactylus pleione. The sequence continues at coordinate 47,597,196 of JAUIMM010000031.1, forward strand.
AGTAACAGCATTCAAAGTCAAATGTGTTACAGCCATGAATGAGTTTACAGATGTTGGACGTCCTAATTCAGTGACTCCTAGTGAGGGAATATTGGTCGAACCCGCAAAGAGTCGGCCTTCAGTTTGATGGGTGTGCTAAGAAGCAATATTGTAAATGTTGTAATTAATTCTAAATTAAAAGAGTTAGGGGGAGATGCACTAAGCCTTGGAGCGAGATAAAGTACCAATTAATCAGCTCCTGTCACTTTAAATGCTGTATTTTAAAAATGACAGTTAGGAGCTGACTGGTTGGTACTTTAACTCTCTCCACTTTATCTCTCTCCAAGGCTTAGTACATCTACCCCATAGACTAATGTCACCTATTTCCAACACAGGAACTTTACCCTCTTTACCCACTCCCTATATGGCAACTGCTACACCTTCAATGATGCACAGAGAGAGCAGTTACTGGTGTCTTCCATGGGTGGCGCGGAGGCTGGTAAGGATGCTTTGATTGTTGTATAAGTTTATAAAAAGCATTGATCAAATTTGTTTATATACCGTGTTAATATTCTTGGTGTCCATCATTCTTAGGGCTTAAATTGGTAATCTACATTGATGAAGATGAGTATAACCCATTCCTGGTCACAGCAGCTGGCGCAAAGATGTTAGTTCATGACCAAAATGATTATCCATTTATTGAAGAGTCGGGAACAGAACTCGAGACAGCTACTGAGACTTCGTTTGGGATGCAGTTGGTAAGCGAATGTCCCAGTCAACAGAACTTATCTGTTTCAACACGTTTATCTTACAAACATGATATTTGATAGTAGATAGAGACTTAGGGCCTGATTCAGACCCACTCGCGAGCGGCTGTCCACTCGCAAGTGGGTCGATGTTATGCACTGAGCATGCGCACGACGGAGGGAGCTCCGTCGTGCGCATGCGCCAGACGCGACGAGCGAAGGAAAGTCATTCGCTCGTTGTGTCTGATCAAAGGGGGCGTGCTGTCGATGTTGATTGACAGCACGCCCCCTTTGGTGGGCGTGCCGGGGGCGTGCCTCCCTGACGGGGGCGTTCCCACGGGAACGCCTCCCGTCAGAGGCCGGCCCACTGACATCACTAGTGATGTCAGTGGGAGTGATTTTGGCTCTGATAAGGGCCTAAGGCCCTCATTCAGAGCCGTACGATCTGAGCAGAGCGCACGCTCTGAATGAGGGCCGCCCTCCATGAAAATGGAGCGTCCTCCTGGACGCTCGTATAGCTGTGGGTCACCACCCACAGCCTATACGAGCGTGCATTTTGATGGCCGCGATGGTCGTGACCATCGCGACCATCGAAACTGCGAGCCGGAGCCTGCGGTTGAGGTTTTCAACCGCAAGCTCCGGAGTGATTTTGGCTCTATCAGAGCCAAAATCACTCCCACTGGCATCACTATTGTTGTCAGTGGGCCGGCTTCTGACGGGAGGCGTTCCCGTGGGAACGCCCACGTCAGGGAGGCACGCCCCCGGCACGCCCACCAAAGGGGGCGTGCTGTCAATCAACATCGACAGCACGCCCCCTTTGATCAGACACAACGAGCGAAGGACTTTCCTTCGCTCGTCGCGTCTGGCGCATGTGCACGACGGAGCTCCCTCCGTCGTGCGCATGCTCAGTGCATAACATCGACCCACTTGCAAGCGGACAGCCGCTCGCGAGTGGGTCTGAATCAGGCCCTTATTGTGCCCATTGATCACTCTGCCTTTGGGTTTAAAGGAGACGCTCATGTGTGTATTTAAAACCACTGTCGGAATGTAATCTAAGCACCACCGACTCCACAATGTTCTTTCTGAGCAGGCCTTTCTTACTGGTGGCCTGGAATCTACATCTGGCCATGTTTAAAGATTTTCAACTCTCCTGACCACCTTTGTAGGCTCTGCTGCATGACAAAATCCTTTTTATGGTTTTCCGGCCATGACCTTGTAGTTGTAATATTTATGTGGTCATTTTCATATAAAGACTTAGGCTACATTTTCCTGCAGAAGCAAATAGACATGAATAGGATGCTTGGTTACACATGAAGAGGCTAAAGGCAGAGAATGTACTGGTGTCCCCAATATTAAGACTAATGAAAGGGTTTCTCCATCCTTTCAGTGTAAGGTCTTGTGAGACCTATGGGATATTAGAAAGAAGGGGAATGTCCTCTCTATAGAATATTGCACATAACTGGACCCAATTGAGGCTAGCCCCTCATATGCTGCCATCCCCTCCAGCCAGCATGGAACCCCTCTTTCACATTTCCTGCAGCATAATTGCTGTCAAATACATGTACAGGGGGAAGGTGAATATGTCCCTCATAATTCCACTTAAAAACAAAATCTTATTTTGATTAAAACTAGGGATGTGCAGGCTCGGATTAGTTCTGATTTTCCCGCCAAATTCAGATTTATTTTTTTCCCGCCAAAAATCGGGTCTCAGAAAGAGGCAAAACATCATCTTTCATGGACAAACATCATCTTTCATGGACTTTTGTCCATGAAAGATGATGTTTTGCTTCTTTCTGAGATCCGATTTTTGGCAGGAAATATCAAAATTTGGTGGGAATATTCGAACTAATCTGAGCCTGCACATCCCTAATTAAAACCAGTCAAGCACCAATTAAAAAATAATAATAATAATAAATCCGCTTATATTAGTTCTAGCATTATGGCTTGCAAAGAAAAAGTAAGGTAGACCTTGGTCCAAAGACTCTTCTAAACCTAGGCATCTGGTGAGAAATTTCTCTTTGCCCAGCTGTAAAGCTAGCCCATGTTCCTAATGGAAATCTGCTAAACTACACAAAGAAAATAATTTGGTTTATTTAAACAAGTTGACAAGTAATTGGTGGTCAGCAAGACTGTCAGGTAATTGTGGTAAAATGATTATAAATGGTCATCATGCCTCATGAGATATTACTACCATGTGGCTGTACAGTACAAGAGTGCAATCTGATAGAGTGCAGTCTGATAGAGTGCAGTCTGATAGAGTGCAGTCTGATAGAGTGCAGTCTGATAGAGTGCAGTCTGATAGAGTGCAGTCTGATAGAGTGCAGTCTGATAGAGTGCAGTCTGATAGAGTGCAGTCTGATAGAGTGCAGTCTGATAGAGTGCAGTCTGATAGAGTGCAGTCTGATAGAGTGCAGTCTGATAGAGTGCAGTCTGATACAGTGCAGTCTGATAGAATTCTATTCTGATTTTAGACAGAATCTTCAAAGTTGAGCGATCCGTACAGTGACTGCACCATTGATGGAAGTGACATCCCTGTCCAAAACGTATACAACAAAAAGTACACCTTCCAGGTAAGTGGGCATCTGCAAATAGAGTCCTCTCTGCTTTCCCCCACTCTTTTCCCATTTTCTGTACCCCTTGCCATTTCATGATGTTTTATTAAACTACAGAAACGGTTTCAATTAGGTGCCCCTATCTATTGGGTAGTTAATATTACAGCTGCAATTTCCACACCTATACAATATTAATAGTATTCATAGTGTATATCTTCTGTCTCTTATGTCTTTATTTTCCTCTCGCAGATCTGCTTGTACTCCTGCTTCCAGGCAGAGATGGTGAAAACCTGCGGCTGTGCACATTATGACCATCCATTGCCCGAAGGGGCGCAGTACTGCAATTCTGACATATTCCCAAGTTGGAGTAAGTTCTGTCTTACTGTTCCTTTATAATAATGAGGGCCAGGTCCTGGGAACAGTGGGCTTTATTCAGAGATGTACACAAAACCGATGGTTTATGTACATATCTGATGGGGTGAGGTCTGCACTTCTGCAACTTTCGCCTTGCACACGTGCAGATCTCGTTCTGCAAGATTGCTTTCAGTGCCCCCCTGATTGACATGCCGCGGCCATTTGTGGGTGGGAACTGGGTGGCGATGGACAGCTTTCTCGAAAAAGGGGGCATATCGGCCCAATTTTCGAGGCGCATCAAAGCCAGTGTCTGCGTCTACCGATGCAAATTCACTGGCCCTGGCAGCATGAAAACACCGTGGCCATCTAGATTAACACAGGGTTTACTGAGATGACCGATGTTCACGCAGAGTTATCCGATGCTTTGGATGCAGCCCTCCGATCTGGGATGACGGCAGTAGGCATCTTTCTACACAAGATTCCGCCTGCGGCATTCACATATTAATGCTCATCTGCTGCATGCAAGGTCGCAGCGGCTGTGCAATAGCGTCCATCTCTGAATCAGGCCCAGTGTTCGTATTGCTTTCCTTTCCTCACAAGTATTTCAAGCGTACAGGCGTCCATTTTGTAGGCAGTTATCAATTCACTAAGAACTAGTGACATCCGTGAGACATGCGGCAGATTCAAGTAGTGACGTTTTTTTGCCGTCACTTGTTAGGTGAACTCTAAGCACTGCCTGAAAACTGTGTATGCATGAGAAGCAAATATTGGTTGATTGTCCTGGAATGGCATTTTCTGCACAATGCTGTATATATACTTAATTTCCTCCATCTTGTTTCTTTTATCATAGTGTATTGTTACAGCAAACTGCATACAAGATTTGTTCAGGAAGAGTTGGGATGTCAGAGTATTTGCCGCGAGTCTTGCAGGTGAGAGAAAATAGCAATATTATTATAGCATTCGACACATAGAACATAATATATTTTACAGAACCCTGTAGGCGGGCTGGGTACGGGATGCCAACGCTCAAAATCCAGACGTCGGCATCCCGACTGGGTTACAATCTCGACACAACCACGCAAGTGTACTAACCCTCCCCCCCACCCCGAAACCTAACCCCCCTCGCAGCTTAAACCTAGCCCTCTCCCCCCTGCAGCCTAACTCTAACACTCCCACCTAGTGCCACTCCCTAACACTAATACTTACCATCGGGATGTCAGCGGTCGGGATGCTGGTGCCAGGATTCTGACTGGTGTCTGGATTTCGGCGCTGGCGTTCTGAGTGCCCACATCCCAACAGCCGGGATCATACCTACATCCCCTGTAGAATTAGGGTGCATACACACCTGTACAATATCGGCCCGATTAGGCTGATTTAGCCAAATCGGAACGACAAATCGGGCATATCGTGCAGTGTGTATGCCCAATTTGCGCGTACCCGTGGTCGCTTGCGATATCGTGAGATTGGCTGTGCTGCACAGTCAATCATATGATATCGCATGTGAACCTGTACAAGTGAATGAAGGACGGAACAGTGATTGTTCCATCTTTCATTAAATCTTTCAAGTGTGTATCATGCGATGTCCAGGGTGAAAGCAAATCGCCCTGAACATCGGCACGATTGCCGGTCGTTTAGGTGTGTACCCTGCCTTAGACCTGCACAGCCTAATATTCACTAAAGCAGAAAAAGCTATACCCAGCGTGAGTTTGAATAGAGAGTTTATTAGTTGCGAAATTTCAAATAAAAGAGCTCTTTCAGTTTCCCAATGGCAGTGTGCATAATGTGTATATAATAAGTACAGGTGGAAAGTCCTGTAAATTCTGTTACTATTATTTATGTGATGCCACAAGGGTTCTGTAGTGACATCAATAGGTGTGCAACACAGAATAATTTACATAGACATGGAATAATAAGAGAGACAGTAATTTTACAAATATACATAATTACAGTGCTTATATAGCATAATTACATTGAGCATTCTATCTCTGCATAATGAGAGTGCTATTGTCATCGCTTATATGGGTGTGGATTGAAAGATCTAGATAGAGAGTCAATATGTCGACACCAGATGGTCGACAGGCAATAGGTAGACAGAGTCAAATGGTCGACTGTTAAATGGTCTAAGTGGTTAACATGTCAACACAAATTGTCGATACAGATCGATACATTTTTTTTAACCCTAACCCTCCCTCTAATGCCTAACCCTAACCATCCCTTTCCATAGCCTAACCCTAACCGTCCCCTTCCTCAGCCTACCCCTAACCGTACCCTTCCGGAACCTAACCCTCCACCAGTTGCCTCACCTTAACCCTAAAAATCTTGAAAAACTGTGAAAAACAATGTTGACCATTTGTGTGTCGACATTTTGACCCTGTCTACCTTTTTAACTGTCGACCATTTGACCCTGTCATTGTGACCATGGCGACTATTTGCATGCCGACCATCTGGTGTCGACCTATTGACTGTGTATCAAGACACTGTAGATTTTCCATGTAAATAACACTAATAATATATTCAGTGAGCTCTGATGACTACATTTCAGTGGTCAGTTGTGTGTATTCTGAGGAATAATGCATTATAGCTGAAATAACGTTACAGGACACATCACTCCACTTTTATAAACGTGCACATAAAAATAAAAATGTACAGCAAAAACAAATTCCACAATGACAATGGATTATCATAATCTTTTTTTGTAAAATGAACTCTCAAACAACTGCTTAAATAATTTTATTGGTTTCGGTGACTGCTTTACATTTTTACTGACTTTGTAACCAAAAATGTATTCTTATGTAAGACCGCGTTTTTATACAATATTAATGACATTTTGTGGAAAGGCCAAAAAAAGTCTTTTAATAAAGAAAAGTAATTTTAAGAAAATATACTACAGGACTCATTTAATAACTGACCATATTTACTGTAACTTGCTTTATAGAATACCCCTCCTTTATTTAAATCCATTACCGTAATTCTCATATTGAGGACGGAGAGGTGCTCACACACACACAGATGGATTAATCGGCGGCAATTACATTACATAGCCAGAGGTAGGAGGACAGGGAGAGACCAGGAGTATGTCATCTAGCACAGAGAAGATGAGATCACTTCCCTGCCATTTAAGTGCATTTATTACACCCTGCAATAATACTATTAAAATAGACATAAGTCTAAATGACAGCTTTATTGCATTCAACACATTACAATTAGCAATTATTCTTATAATGTAGAACAAAGCATAATTTAGAAACAATTGGTAGTTTCCAGTTCATCCTGTAAGGAGGGTGCTTGATATACTCCTTCTCTCTCCCAGTACTCCTCTTGTTACTCTCCCCCTACTCTTGTGCGCTGGAGGAGGAAATTGTGTTTTGCGTATAAATATAAACAGACTGTTGTGTTCCTCTGTCCTTTCAGTTTTAAAGAATGGACATATACAAGGAGTGTGGCTAGCTGGCCATCGATAAGCTCTGAAGTAAGTTGATTACAGTTCTTCCTTAAGATATGGTTATGTACAGATCTCATCGTCTGTGGGCAGTGACTGGTGTTCCGTTTCCATCGCCATCAAACTGAGCTCAGGGGATCTTAGGCTACATTAACAGTTTGTGATCCCACACCAGGTCCAGCACTACCATTTGGTGAAACAAGGTTAGGGGACTCTGAAAACACTGAATGTGCAATATAATATGGCTTATATAGTGTTTTTTTTTTGCCCCCCCCCCCCCCCTCCTTGTGCTTCCATGCTGAGGAGCCACGGGTGTTGCTACCCCCTCTCCCGCCCCCCGTGCTACCGCTACAGCATGGGTGGGCTTGTAACTCCCGAAGTTGGTCCAACACTTCTGTGTTTTCATGGCCATCCTCCACATCAGTGCGCACATGCTCGATGCAAAATGTCCATCTGAAAACTGGCATAATTAAGAGTGCGCCCAATTCTGGATAGCCCGCAAATCAGCTGACACACCCTCTCTGAACTTTGCATACGTGAAGAATGCCCCATTATCACCCAGTTACGTCCCTTCAGCTGCAAGTGTAGACGGGACTGAGCTGCATATGACTTTTCATCGCCCGTACTTGGGTATGCTCTGCTCCAGATAATGCGCAGTCCGAAAACACACAAGATATATCTGCAATGTTGACTTGCTTTCAACTCTGCATCAGCTCTTATAGTAGCAATTAATAAATGTTACAGACAATCAGATCTGCTTGTGTAATAATCATATGACATTTGCACTGAGTCTGATCAGCGTGGCTTACCCTATGTCTATTTCATTGTCTTCTCTATCAGGAGTGGACACTGCGAGTTCTATCCTGGGAGCTGGGGAGTAAACTAGAGAGGAATCTATCTAAGTAAGTATAATACTGTACATATCCTGGCTTATTACATTTGCTTTTTGTGTTTGCTATATATGTGTCTAGGAGCTTTATCAAACCTTTTAAAAAAAAGGTGGAGAAGTTGTCCATAGCAACCAATTGGCATCTGGCTATCGTTTTATAGAATTTACTTGGTCAATGATAGCTAGAAGCTGATTGGTTTCTATAGGTAACTTCTCCACTTGTCATCTTTAGAATATTTGATATATCTCCCCCATATGTACAATATATTGACCAACCATTAGAGAGGGCATGCAAAGAACAGGGCCCTTTCATAAAGGAGGGGATAGGAGTGTGTCAGGACAACCCACTTTGATTGGCAGGAGGGCTAAACTTGGTGTAGTTTCCATAGAAACACCCTAAGCACTTAAGTTCATCCATGATCATGCTCTACCAAGTTACTGACCCCTAGAGGAGGAGGGGTGGTGGCCTGAGGCAGTGGAGCCCACCGGGAATTTCCCCTGTACACCTGTGGGCCAATCTGATCCTGGATGCATGCCTATGGGAGCAAGTTTCATGGGACAGCTTAGAAACTTATTTTGTTTTCATGTTATTTTCTTTCATTTTTTTTCAATTCCTTTTCATTTATTTTTGCTATTTGGTCTTCACCATCCCTTCCTATTTTTGGACACCATGAATGTACTTTCGTACTCAGTAGTGGACCTTTCACGATGACATTGCTTTCAGCTTTCTTAAACCTGAAAACCTCTTGGTCTGTGTATACTTGCCATCTGAACTGAAACCATTGCTCTAATTTCTCCAAAATCTCACATTTTCCATTTTCTTTCTTTGAAGATATGATCTGGCAAATCTGGACATATTTTACCAAGATCTGAACCTCAGGACAATAGCTGAGAGCCCTGCCACCACTGTAAGTAAAACCGAAATCTACCATAGCCAGTAGTTAGGCATAATTCATTATGATTTATTGTTGGCATTGTTTATTTATATTGAGCCACAAAATTCTGCAGCGCCCTGCAGTGGAGAAATATAGCATTGCAAACATACATAGAGGAAAACAGGCAAAAAAAAACTGACAAGGGGAAGATGCAGGACTTTTATGAAGCATTAATTCAACCTTAGCATGAAATTATACATACTGCTATGTTAAAGACATAATAGCTAAGGCATATAACAAACAAGTGTTATACAGGTCATATAGTACATGGAAGAGGCATGATATTGGTGGAAGAGGGTTAACAGCCTACACGTGCCTTAAATATGGACCCAGAGAAAATTTTTAGCTGAAATGTGCCATTACCCTGATCCTCTAATAAGTTCATAGCCTGGTGGGCTAACTTGATGGTGCCCATACTTGGTAAGATTAAAATGTCATGTCTGAGTAGCGAACACCCAGATCAGATTTGGATCTGGATCGGCTGTCTTGTTGGATACAATTTACAGCCAATAAAGTCGTATGGGCAAATTTACCCCCATGTCTTTGGTGGGACAAAATAGACATTTGTTCAAGAGATGTATCTTTGTCAAGAGCACTACCCTTATTACATGAAAACATTCATATTTTACGTGCAATTCACACAAAAAGCTACAGTAGATATCTGTCTGTATTGATCACATCGTTTGGGTTCTGTCATATTGTTAATAATGTCATCTAAATACAACGAAGCAGGCCCTACAGACAAAGAAAAAAATTAGAATATTTGTTTTCCTTTACTGGGGGTGTTTCCAAAGACAGTGGAGTGGTTGTATATATATTATCCAGGCACTATGGGCCTGATTCAGACCCGCTCGCAAGCGGGTCGATGGTGGCCCATTGCGCATGCGCACGACAGAGCCGGCTCCATCGTGCGCATGCGTGAGACCCGGATAGCGACGGGCAAGCCGTCGCTCCGGGTCTCGTACCAGAGGGGGCGTGCTGTCGATGGTGAGTGACATGGGAACGCCTACCGTCTGGGGCCGGCCCCACTGACATCACAAGTGCTTTCGGCTCTGTTTGAGCTGAAAGCACTCCAGGGCTTGCGGCAACGAGACCCTACCACAAGGGTATCGTCGCAAGCCCGATGGTCGCAATGGTCTTGACCATCGCGACCATCTTCCTGCCCGCTCGCTATAGCTGTGGGTGGTCACCCACAGCTATGTGAGCAGGCAGGAGGCCGTTCAAAAAAAAAAAATAGCCCGACCCTGATTCAGAGCGAGCGCTCTGTCAGAGCGTCCGGCTCTGAATCAGGGCCTATGTCTACTTTTTAAGCAAAATATTTAAATTAAAAATTGGGTGACCAGTGTACAAAAAGTTTGCTCCGGCCATAAAGTCAACTCCATGAGGTCCTAAATAAAGTAAAACGCATAGAGGTACTTTTTTACACTTATCCTCTCGATTTGGGTACAGAGGGAACCAGGAATAAGGTAAATAATAATTAGGAGTTAAAGATTTGTGTTGGAAAGTATGTGTACTGTTGAATAAAAGCCCTGTTAACGGAGTTCATTCTCTCTCCCCAGCTGTCAAACCTGCTCTCTAACTTTGGCGGTCAGTTGGGACTATGGATGAGTTGCTCTATGGTCTGTGTGCTTGAAATTGTAGAGATCTTCCTCATTGACTCATTTTGGGTGGTCTTACGGGATAAGTGGGCGAAATTCGTGAAATGGTGGAAAAATCATAAAGTGGGTAGCAGGGGACAGTCCTCTGACCATCCGGTACCGGCCATGGTTGGGCGTGACAACCCTTGTCTAGAAGAGGAAGATCCACCTACATTTAATACAGCTCTACAGCTGCCTCAACCAGAGCACTGCGAAGTGCCAAGTACACCACCACCCTTGTACAAGTCTCTACAGATACAATCAACTTTCCCTGACGAACCCATGGACTCAGAAGATGACATAGAATCTATGTAATGGAAAACTTCTCCTAGTTTGTTAGCGGGTCATGGAGCAAAGAGCCACTCCATCTCCCAGACTTTAAGAAGCCATGGAATAAAATGCAACATTAGAAGAGATGTTCACTGCTCTATAAAAGTCCAGAATGGAACTTGATCTAATTGTTTTTAAAGCTATGGTTTTATTTGGTGCTTGGTTGACATTCAGTATAGACTTACGGTCATCTATCCCTCAAAATGTGCCATGACTGTGACCACTTGTTCTTGAATGATTGTACATTGCTCTGATTAATTTTGCACAACTTGGTCTCTAGAAGAGTTATACAGGCTACCGTAGTGATCTAGATTGTATACGAAACATTAGCATTGAAATATGATTGTGGGTTATTTATCATTACGTTCTTGTATAATTGGGTAACCAAGATGAGACTTGAGTCCTGCACACCAATGTTTGAGTTCTCGAAAGACTATTTTTGTATGTAGAGTATTACAGCACCAAGTTTTTGGTGAGTCAGCCCACCGTCATCAGGACAAATTTGGGTACCCTCAGTTACCCACTGCTAACCAGTGCTTCCAACAGAGGTGTCCATTCTGAGCGATCAAACTATAGGAACTGATTTAGTACTACTTATTTAGATATAGGAGTTAAGTCAGCTAAACCATGTTGTGCTACGGGGAGGGGGAAGTGTACAAAAAGTTGGTGTAGGCATATTATCCAATCTAATGTGTACTGTAGAAATGAAACTGGCCAGTATGTGCTGTATGCTAAGCATAAAGTGCCTGATACAGAGTTATACGATAGTGGACAGTAAATGCGGCCGCACTATGGGGCTAATTTAGAGTCTGACTAATCTCTTTGTACGGATGCAAATAGCGACTTAGTATAGCATATAGTGCGTGTATCTCCGTCCAATTCCGAGTCGGGTGGATCTTTGGCGGATCTCGCTTTGCATTAAATGGGCATTTCAGGATGGAACTGGGCAGGGACAATGTGATTGCACGGAACTGTTTTGTCTTGTGGGCATGTCAAGAGAGGGCCATGTGCGTGTCATGGGCGTGTAACTAGAGTTCCCGCAATTCCGAGTCATGGGTACAGAGATGGGAGGCCTGTCCCAGATGGATCTCTTGCACCTAGATGGAAAAACAGTGGCTGGAGCGGTTTCCCACTTGAAACCGCACAAGTCCTCGCATTAGCCCCCAGAAATCTTGCACCACCATAAGGTAGTAAAATGGGCTTCCGCGGCATCACACAAACACAGCCACTTTGCCTATAATTTAGAATCAGCCCCTATGTCCTCAGAAATAAATGCAGATCTTGGCTTGTATTCAGAGTTGGGGCATTTCTGCATACTCCTGAACAGATCTACTTGCCCGCGACATGCCCTCAGAGCACTTAGCCTACATGTGAATGCCCAGTAGGCACCCGGTTATACCCACTGAATTGCAAGTGCTGAAATGAGTTGACCGTAGTCGCTCAAAGTTGCAAATGCTTAGCTCAGACTCCTGCGCAGTGTGAAAAAAAACAAAAAGTTATTTTTTTTTGCAGTACTCATATCAGTGTTTTTTTATGCATGCCCGTAAAATCAAACTGCAGGTGCACCCCTTGGTGTGTCCAGGTGCACATTTGCAGCCTTTAGCTAGAATTTCTTTAAAATCTAAATGAGTCCCTAATTGCACATTTCATTAAACAAAGATGTCTAATTTTTCTGAATCTATTGGTATCTGATTTTATTCAAAAGGTTGAATGCCCCAATCGGCTTGATCTAGCATCCGACCACTCCTATTTTATCCAAAAAATGGTTAAAGGGGACAGAAACTGACTTTTTATATAATCACAAAAATTTTTAATGACCATTTATAACTCTTGTTTTTCTAGTCTATTTTTTTAGTTACTGTGCTGGACAATTGCTCCATGCACACAATGCTGCTATATTCCATAGTGAATGTATGGCCTGGCCTAGGCCTGATCAATGGGTCAGTCAAAGGTAAAACTGTCCTGTAGCAATATCTGTACTTTTAGGTAAAAGATGAATGTATTGCCCATGTGAATCCATTTTATGGCTCTAACTGTACATGATATATAGATATTTAAATATATATTTGTACTCGTATGTATATATAGAAGAGGCATATGTGTATATGATGATACTATATTTAAATGACTGATGTGAATAATTTTTGTTTTCTAATAAAACAGTGTCACTGAGTGTTTTTGTCTTTATTCTGGGTTTGAATGCATTCAGCGCTGTAAAGTTGGCATTTCAGGTTGTCAATCAGTATGCAATTCAATCTGCTTCCATATGTCTAATGGAGCATACACACGGTCAGATCTGTCAGATGAACGATTTTACCAAAGATTTGAACGATTGAACGATTTTTGACTGCATTAAAATTAATGGAATCGTCCAAGTCTGACTGCAAACACATCAGATGTCAGATATCGTTTTCTGACCATCTGGAACGCACATCGTTCAACTCGTTCATCTGACAGATATGTCAGATTTTCCATCAGATATGAACGATTTTTTAAATCTTTATCGTTCAGATCTGAAGAAAAATCTGACCATGTGTATGCACCATATAAAAATAGTACTAAGTTTTCCTACTGTATGTGACCTTGTGACTATTTATGTTGTAAGGCTTGTTTAGCTATGGTGGATATATTAAAGTTGGGACAGAATGGGCTTACTCAGGGTCGCTGGGAGCTCTGTAACCTCGGTACTAGGCAAGGGGCGTGGCCAAGCATGTGGGAGTGTGACCACCACACCCTGTTGCAGCTAGAGGGTGTGTGGTCACTTTCCTGTCATGCCCGGGTTGCAAGACGGTGTGAGTCTACTTTGTAACCACTTCTCCCCCACCATGTCAGCTCCTCAATGCATTATGGAGCTTTCTCGGTTGTCAGCGACAAGTCGCTCCTGACTACTTACTGTGTCAACTCAGCCACTAAGAGACTGTGAGTGTCAACTGCACACCCACAGGGTGTCCCCAGATGAAGGATGGTATTGCTTCTACCACCACTGGCACCTGGAACTAATCATGCGACCTAGGCAATTTGTAGCTACTGCATCACTTATTTGCTGGTTGCTTAGGCTGATTGCTTCCTGCCCACTTATTATGGATCATGATGGCTGCATAGCTGGCATAGTGCTGACACAAGTTTTAAACTGGTTACCAGTTTGAAAGAAAAGCTGCCAGTGGACCTCAACCCCCTCTCAGCACTGGCACCATTTAGCCTAGGCTGGTAGACATAATTTCTAGATATCTTTCCAAGAATTCCTTCCAGGAATTTGTCTTTGGGACTTAAAAGCTCATTCAGACCCGCTCACTAGATGTGTTCGCTCACACACTGCGTATGCAAATCCAGTGCATGCCCAGCAAGGCAGGCAATTGCACAGCAAGGCATTAGCACGTCTACTATGTCTTGGCGTGCCATCATTTTGTGTATGCAGACACCCACCAGCCATTCATAAGACGCCCACTTGCGCACGTCATCTCCTGGAAGTGCTTGAAACCATTGGTACATTGAGCACCATCGGATGCGATCGCAGTGCTTGAGGTTGACCATACCCTGCCGCATGCACTCAGACACTCAGGCACGTCTGCGTTCGCACCTCCACTCCCCCGTTTTGTAGTGGCCTGCTCCTGTCAACACCCACAAGAGGCTTGACGTGTCACTCAATCAGCTCGGCTGTCTATGCTAGGCAAGCGTACGCTGCATGATCTTTCGCTTTGGTACTCGCAATGCGATATATACGCATGCGCAGATTGCAAAAATCGGCCAGCTACGAGCGATTGCATCCTAGCGAACGGGTCTGAATCAGCTCTTTAGTGCCACGTCTTAGATTATTTTCGTCTCTAGATCTCTGGGAAGCGGGCTGCAAGGAACACATGGCAGCTTTAGCACCCTGAGCCCCACTGTGGCATTTGTCTTCTGGAATCCAAGACCAGAGGAGTGGCATTACAATACATCCAGCCAATCCTCGATCCTGGGAGACCACATACATCATTATTTTATGTACATTTCTGGTCATTTACATTATGTATAAGGTTCTGTAGTGTTCTGAGTGAGAAGGTTCCAGCCATTCCCTTCCCCTGTCTATACAAACCACCAGTGGGCTATATTCCCATAACCTGGTTCCTGGTCCCACAGTCTCTAGGGATACACAGGGAGAAGCTGGACAATCTCCTGCTACCAGGATTGCTGTGGGTCTTTTCATTATTGTGAATTTGAAAGTTTTACATTTAAAGCAGTAAGCTCTGCCATTTCTCCCTAAGTATGTTGTAATCCCTTTAAACGATTGTGGTCAGTCACCACAGTGAAATACCAACCACAAAAGCAAGACACACAATGGTCAAACAACAAACATACCTTTTCAATAGTAACATTCCCAACTTCCAAGTTCAAACATTTTTGGTTTAAATAAATCACAAGGTGAACCTGCCCATCATACACATCCTGGCTATACTGGGACTCCTCCTGAGTAGGTGGAAGCTACTAATACCATTACTCAAACCAGAGGTGGAAATGTACCTGGCTCCTGCTGACTCCCATCACAGAGCACCAATACATGGTACAACAAGTAATTTATAGAAAACTTTGTTCCTTTGTTTTTCTTAGGGACCAATATAGCTGAAGTTGCTACCAAAATAGCCTATGCTATTCAGTGTCCTACTGAAGGAGATCCTTGGAAGACTCTGACATCTCTGTGTAGCACTAAGCTGTTTGCCCCTGTAATCCTTTTCTCTATTAATCTTTGGCATCTCCAAAGATTTAGGGAAAGAGGGGGGGAATTGTCTATTTCCCTCAACGCTGAGCAGCAGAACAGTATTACGGAAGTCCATATAAGAGTATTATATGGAATGTGTGCTGACGTCCACCATCTCTGTCCAGTGTCACAATACACTGTAGATGGTGTCACTCAGGTGCTTTGAGCATGTGCCCATTCCTGCTTAGGTAGCCTGGAGCCTGTTCTGTAACAGTGACATCTGACTTACAAAAAGTCTAGCTCAGGTGTGCTGCTTATACCAAGGACGGGATTCAGGAAAGCCAGAAATGCGGTGAAACCCTTGAAAATGCAATATTTGAGGATTTGACCGCATTTCTCATATGTATGTATCGCATTCCAGGGCTTGGATTCATTGGGCAATGCTATCTTTAGATGATGTTGCCCAATAGAAGCCTATGGGCTACTCTTCGCAGAGTGATGTGAGCGAGATCCAACTGGATCCCTCCCAGCACCCCCCGCGGCGCGTGTGTCTTTCGGCGCATGCGCAGAATGACACCAGACGGACTTCTGGGTAATAGATCCGAAAGTACCTCGCTTGCAAAGCACAGCTCTTACCGAGAGAGCTGTCCTTTGTGATTGTTTCCATGCATACCAGCGTATTTAACACCGGCATAAGAGTGCCAGGATGCATCACATCCCGAATGCCATGCATCATGTGTCCCGCCCCTAGTCTTCTGTCTGGTCTCTGCCTCTAGGACAGGGGTGGGGAACCTTTTTTCTGCCAAGGGCCATTTTGATATATATATATAACTTTATTTGCGGGCCTGGTGCAGGCCATACCCCCTCTGTGTGATGTCACATGGGGACGGGGCCACAATCGCCAGTGATTACAGCAATGCCTGGAGCATCCTGAGATGCTCCGGGGAGCTGTAAGGGCAGCGGTGTGACCGTCTGAAGTGTCCAAAGGATGCTCCAGGCAGCACTACTGCATAGATTCTGGCTGCAGGGTGCCATTACAGGCACCCTGCTATCCAGATGAGGCTAGCAGAAAAAATCTCAGAGGGCCAGAAAAGATGATACCGGGGGCTTTATACGGCCCCCGAGCCTGAGGTTCCCTATCCCTGCTCTAGGAGGTAGCATTATTTCCATGAGCTACTCTAATTTGTCTCTTTAGGATGGTACAGTATAATGTTTTGAGAGGGACCATTTTACAACATCACAGTCCTCTAGGGCCACTCCACAACTGGCCTCAACCATACATCCTTGCTGTAGAGACCAAGGGGTTTATCTATGAAGTGTCGGATTGTAATAGGACAGTGCTTTTACTAGCTGTGTCTTTCTAGTAAAAGCACTGCCCTTTTAGTTATCGGGCATAAACATGAACAGAAGACATTAGAATTCTGCAGTTACACATACTGTATTTGGAACACATGTAAAATGCATGTGAATTTAATCATTGTTTCAAAGGAGACCATTTACCTACAGTATTTCCATTTTGATATGTGTTGCGATGCGGAACCTTTTTGTAAAGCTACTTTCCATTCGCAGTTTTACTATATACAGTACGTTAAAGGTAAATATGCATATTAATTACAGTGACTGCATTTTACTAGCATTTTTACTTGCTTTAAAGTTTGTAGAAGCTTTGTGAAAAAATAATAATAAAAATAATTCTGCACTGAATCGAAAGCTGATATACAAATCTGCCTTTATGGAGGTCAAAGTATATATATCATTTCCGTTATGCCCGTTCCTAAATCTATATTCCTATGTTCAGAAATAATGAAAAAGTTAAGTCAAGCGGATGGACAAAATTATAATGGAATGAAAATAACCGGTTTGATTAGATTTTTTTACTGATACAGAAGACGTTGCAGTTACCACTCAGGTCCCGTTCCACAACCACCAATGTGGCAATGATATAAAAGTCTGATAAAAAAAATAATAGTGCACAGATAATTATAGGCATTATAATAAACAAGTTGGCGATGACGGCAATGTACACAGGAAATCTATTACAAAACAATCTATATTAAATTTTCCTTCCAGTGGTCGACTTAGGCTGGTCACAGGAATCACATGACCAGATGCCATAATTCTTCAGCTTAATATTGTTGTGTTGTCAGGTTTATCGAGTAGACAAGGGAATACTTAGTTCCATATTGGGGCGGGATGCACTAACACAGTACAAAACTTACCGCCAGTCACCGCATTTGTGCTGGTCGCATATGCACTAACATATGCGATCAGTACAGCAAAGGACAGCTCTTCCGATAAGAGCTGTCCTTTGCAATCTCCGCTGTGCCTTTGACTTCCAGGTTTATGACCCGGGAGTCCGTCTGCGCATGCGTAGAATGACGCGGCAGTCGCAGGCAGGGGCGGATTGGCCGTTAAAGTCACCGGAATGTTTCCCGGTGGGCCGAAGGATCTGTGGGGCCTTAGGGACCGTGAAGCTGCCTGTTGCCCCTCCCCTCAGTAGCGCGTCACACACTCTAGTCCTTGTATGATTGACAGCCATGGTTTGTCAGCGGCCCCGCCCCCTGTAGCGGCGTCTCTCACACTGGTCCCTCCTGCATGCTTCACAGGCAGCCCACCCGAGTAGCGTGTCACTCACCTTGTGCCTTCCAGTCTGCCGGCGCCTGTCATTAACCCCGCCCCCTGTAGCGCATGCATCCATGGTGAGACTGAGGGAAGGGCCATATGAGGGCTAACCCACTTGTAGTTTCGGAGCTCCGCCTCTTCTGCCTCCCTAACCAGTAAGAATAAATGCTGGTAATTCATGTGACGTGACGCGATGACGTCATGCCGCGCGTGGCCATGGCATTCCTGGGTGAAGAAGAGCCAAGGAGGAGAAGGCTGAGCTGCTTACTTGCAGAACTTAGTGGATACCGATTTGGCTCAGTAACAGCTGTGTGTCCCTGACAGAGAAGAGAGGTAACCTGCTGCAGAAAAGGGTGAGGAGCTCTCTTTTTTGCCGTAGTCACAAATGAAGTATAATTGGTGAAATCCCAAATTGAAAGCATTCTTTTGCTACAGTAAATTGCTTTGAAAAATATTTCCTTAGTCTCATACTAAACAGGGGGAGAGAGAGAGAGAGAGAGAGTGAGAGAGAGAGAGAGAGAGAGAGAGAGAAAGAGAGAGAATAGACAATAGACACACTGGGTCACCACAGTCGCCTCCTCTGCAGCTCCTCCTGTCCCCATACCCTCTCTGCCCCCCGCCACCTCCTGTCCTGTTATACTTACCCCAGTGCTTTTCTCACCCATTACTGCGGTGTGCGCGTGCTATGGACGCTGAGGCGGGCACTGTGCACATTAGGTTTGACATGCCAGATCTGCCACCTAATTTAGATCAGGGTTACATTTTATAATAATGTATATTATACATTATATTATTTATAATTTGATGATAATGTATATGTGTGTATAATATATATGTGAGGAGCTGTGATAAGGGGGCCTGTGCTATGAGGAGCTGTGATGTGGGGGCTGTGCTATGAATGACTGTGATGAGGGGGCTATGCTGTGACGGGCTGTAATGAGGGGTTATGCTCTGAGGGGAGATGTCATATGAGGGAAACTGTGCTGTGAGTGGGCTGTGCTGTTAGAGGGTCTGTGCTATGCAGGCGATTGTGCTGTGAGGGGCTGTGTATTGGGGTCGGTGTTGTGGGGTGCTGTGTTGTGGGGGTCTGTGTTGTGGGGGTCTGTGTTGAGGGGGTCTGTGTTGAGGGGGTCTGTGTTGAGGGGGTCTGTGTTGAGGGGGCTGTGTTGAGGGGACTGTGTTGTGAGGGCTGTGGTGAGAAGGGCTGTGTGATGTGAGGGGCTGTGGTGAGGAAGGCTATGTTGTGAGGGGCTGTCATATGAGGGAGATTGTGTTGAGGGGGGCTGTGTTGAGGGGGGCTGTGGTGAGAAGGGCTGTGTGATGTGAGGGGCTGTGGTGAGGAAGGCTATGTTGTGAGTGGCTGTCATATGAGGGAGATTGTGCTGAGGGGGGCTGTGGTGTGGAGGACTGTGCTATGAGGGGGCTGTGATGAGGAGGGCTGTGCTGTGAGGGGCTATGAAGGGGACTGTGAGGAGTGCTGTGAGGGGAGAGAGTTTTGCTGTGCTGTGGGAGGATGTTGTGATGTGGGGAGGGGGTTGACAATGGGAGCACAGAGGAGATGGTGCTGGGGCAAAAAGGAGATGGCAATGGGCACAAAGAGGAGCAGGAGCTGGACAGTGGGATGTATTGGAGAGACCCAGGTGGATGGTATTGGAGAGTGACAGGGGGGTAGTACTGGTGAGATACAGGGGGATGGTGCTGGTGAGATACAGGGGGGTAGTACTGGTGAGATACAGGGGGATGGTACTGGTGAGAACCTCTGTTGCATGTTGATGACATGGGCTTTATTCATACGCTAACAGGCGGCTTCCGGACCATGTGATCTCCTGCATGAATAGTGACTACTGACTCAGGACACTGCCTATCTAGGGAGGATCAGTTTCTTCAGAGTTGCAGAGAAATCATAAAAGGTAAGAAAATACTTATTCACACGCTGTTTATTCTCTGGTGAGAGGGACTGGGGGCATGTCCATCAGCTCCCGGAGCGGTGGGCATGTCCCCAGCATGATGAAAACAAGGAGACCAGCTTGCGGGCATAACATTTCACACAAGGCCACACCCCTTGACGCAAAGCCACACCCCTTGGCGTAAAGCCACACCCACTTTTTTGACGCGCGCCTTCGGCGCACACTCATAGGGCCTCTGCATGTTTTTTCCCAGGGCCACTTTCAGTTCCCAATCCGCCCCTGGTAGCAGGGCATGCAGGGAGGGATGCAATCGGATCCCTCATAGCAGCGCGATGCGGTAGAAGCCCATAAGCTTCTATAGGGTAACGCCAGCAAAAGCTGGCGTTACCCACCGCATCAGAGTCAGGTGGCCAGGACAATAGTGCATATGGAAAATGCGGTATAACCCCAGAAACAGGGTTTTTACCGCATTTTCCAGTTAGTGCATCTCGCCCCAGGTCTGTACAGCCAGCAAAAAGAAAACACACAACATGGCTGATGAATGAAGCTTATTCTGCTCCAGGTTATTCTCAGGGCCAGGGTTGAAAGTGAGGGTTCTGGTTCGGGAACCAAACGAGCCTTCATTATTCAACTGGAAATGATGGAGTACAGGGCTGGTTCGGAGGTGTAAACTATTGCAGAGCCGCTGCGGCTATATACATAGTGGCCGTGCTGTAATATGCTACTGCTGCAGGAGGCGTCTTGTGTAATTAGACACCTCCTGCTGGCTTCTGTGGTCCGCTGCTGTATCCGAGGATGCAGCCATCAGTTCAATTCAACAGCGGCCATCTAAGTAACCTTCAAGTTACTCAGCTTGGCAGTGAAATTCACACAGCCGGGGCCAGTTAAGTTGCATCGGAAGACGCGGCCACTGACCCTGGCACGCAAAGAAAATGGGGCCTACATGCCGCCATTTTCTGTGACACTGGACATCGCTGCCCCTTCCCTGCCCCGAAACAGCCACAGCATGTCAATCAGGCTGCGGCTTAAGGGACACTGCGACACTGATCACTACATGCACAGTACGGATCCTGCGCGTGCGCTGATCTGTAACCATCGGAGTTGTACGCAAGTTATCGGGTTTGTGTACAACTCTGAATCAGGCCCACAGTTTGATATAAGAAAAACTGCAACCAACCTTACCCAGAACATGCTTTAAAGCTACCTGTAAATGTATTTACTCTTACTGAATCCTGGTCCAACAGAAGAAATGTATCCTTTTCTCAAATGGTGAAAACTACAAAAAAATTTTTTAGTTACACTGGGTGGATAAAGCCAGAGGTTTGGTTGATGGATATTAATAAATAAAATATAAGATAGGCATAAAACACTTTTAATTATGGCATAAAACACTTTTAATTTAAATACATATAGTAGATAATATCTACATAAGTAAACATAACAGCCAGAAATGTGTAATAAAAGTATCCACGTTTCAAAATAATGTGAGGGGATTATGGCCCTCATTCAGAGCCGCACGTTAATAACAGTACGCTCGTTGCGTTCCGATGTTGACTAACCGCGCATGCGTCGGTGTTACACTGCGCATGTGCGTACGGCAGATTGCGAGCTTTTTTTCTCTCGTTCCTAAAATAGCGTACAGGAAGTGACATGTCAAATGTGATTGACAGAACAGGGCGTTTTTGGGTGTTGACGGGGGTGGAGATGGAAAAACGCAGGCGTGGCGAGGCGTTTTTGGGGCGTACATACATTAGCAGATGCGAACGTCAAATGTGTTCGGACCGTCTCATACGTCACTGAAACATCCGCTTTCCCTTCAAAATGCTCGCACAGCTTAGGGTCAGGATTACTCGACCACATTGGCGATGGCCTTCTCCTCCGTCCCGGGACTCCACGATGGTGCTGCGATTAATCGCGGCTGGTCAGTAAAGTAATTAGTGTTGGATTGAAATCCGGCTTGGTATGTGTTTGGAAAGCAGTTTATTGGGATAGCACAAAAGCGTACGCAGGTGGAAATCAGAGCTGCTAATGTCATGATTACACAATCAATTAGCGTACATTTTTGGGGTTTTATTTTGGCCACAATTTGTTGGTTATGGCCTATTGTAACAATAATGTCATCATCTTTTAATTAGCTCCCCTTTTTTTTGGTTTACTGTGGAATTTGCATCGCTATGTGATTTTTGAAACGTTCCTTAAAGAGGCCTTTTTTTTTTTTTAAGAGGGTCAGTTTTTGCCTTTAGGGCCAGGATTAAATGTAACCCATTTGTACAATAATGTCACAATACAATGTCAGTTTTTTGTTTTTAATTTATTGTTTAAACACAAACAAATTGGCCTAATATTTTGTTGCCTTTTTTTGTGGCCAAGATATTTGATCCAAAAAAAAAAAAACCATAACTGCTAACATAAGCGTAAATACAAAATTTAAAAACATTTCACAAGAAAGGAGAGGGAAGTTTTGACCAGAAAGGAATATGAGCCAAGCACAGAAGGAGTGTGGGAAAAGTCGCCATTGCTGTCACCGTTTTCTCGCCCGTTTGGCTGGGTGAGGGTGGGCGCCAGACCGGGTCCGGGATGCCATCGGGCTGGCCTGTCCAGAGGCAGATGTTGTGGCCTCTGGACTAGGCACAGGGCTAGGCACATTTGGAGGATTGCCTGATGTTGTGCCAGAGGTGGAGGATCCGGATGTTCCGGCAGGAAGGGAGGTCGGCTCCACCATGTGCTGGCGAACGAGCTGCTCCAGGGCATCGGCGATGCGGATGTTGGCCCTGGTATTTTCCGCCAGGGCCTGAGCAATGGTCACGTTGGCCGCAGCATTTTGCTCCAGGGCCTCAGCCACCCGTATCAGACTGGCGTCCATCCTCTGCAGAATCTCCGTATGGCAATCCGATTTAAAATTGAGTTCTGTGAGGAGGCCCACTGCCTGCGAGGGGGCACGCCCTGGACTGGCTTCTGCAGGGTCCTCAGCCGGATGTACTGGTTCCTCCCCTGCAGAGCCAGCAGAAATTCTGCGGCCAAGGCTCCCCTCTGGAGCAGACTCATCCGCCTCTGTCTCTGTTAGGAAATTGGAGAAAAGACTCACATTAGAATCTACATATTGGCACAATAGCATTTCAGAGTTGGTGACATCACAAGACTTACCTTGGCCAACATGAGGAGCCGCAAAGTCTGGCATGTCCGTATCCATGTTGGACACGCCAAACACCTCCACAGCCTGCACACACCCCTGTGCCATCTCTTCTAAGTCTGTCAACTCCAATGACACAGGGGTGGGACCCCCACCTGTCCCCCTTGCATGCCTAGCCCTGTCGGCAAGTTTTTGTTTGAGACGATATTTGAAGTCTGCCCATCTGTGGAATGAATTTGGAACCATTATCCTTTTTTTTACAATGGGGTTTGTTTATAGGATGGGAAAGTGTTTACTTACCGCCGTTTGACATCCCGGGCTAGACGGACATAATCACCCACCCTATTGACAGCAACGGCGACCTCCTCCCACATTCTCCACTTCTGGCTTTGGCTCATATTCCTGGCTGCCTGGGGCAGGATGTCAACGCACTTCTGGATCAAAACCTCCATCTCCTTGCTTGTGAAATGTGGCTGCCTTTTTTTTTGGGCAGCTTTGGCGGGTTGACTGGGGCCAGCAGTCTCATCCATGTCATCCTCCTCACCTATTTGGGTAAATATTCCGATTTAGCCACTTCACAACTTGACCAATATATTTGTGTTAAAATAATCATGGAGACAAAAAGCATGAAGGCCTTACCGCCGGATTTTTGGCCATTGTTTCCCTGGTCTGAAGCCATGTTTCTGCTTCCAGAATGAAAACAACCAGAAATTCAATGTGATTTCGTGACGTATTTATACATGCGTCCTTTGTTTGCGGCCGCATCATTGATTGTGCGTCCCTATGATTCATCCTTAATTTGTGCGGGAAAATAAACACTATTTATGGCTTGGTGTGTGTGGAGTCGAGGTGGGGTTGTTGGAGTGTTGTCGGTTAAGTTGTTTGGATTTGGTTTTTTGCGGTTGGAGGATTTGGCAGAGTTGGTTTTTTGTTTGTTTTTGCTACATTTCTTTTGTTTTTCCGTTCGCATTTTTTTCTTTTTTTCCACATCCTTTCCTGATTTGGTAAGTTTTGTGCAGTCAAATTTGTGGCCAATTGGTGTCTTCTTCTGTTTTGTGGTTAGTTAATTTTTTTAACACTCATTTCATCTTTTTGAGTTTTTTTTGGTTTTCGGACCCAAAGAAGTTTTATTGGGAAATCTTATATATTCGAGTTGGGTAAGTCCATTTTTTGTCTTGCATTTGCGAATTAATTACCGCATTTTTGACTGTTGGTGTAGTGACTTGCATTTGCGAATTAATTAACGCATTTTTGACTGTTGGTGTAGTGACTTGCATTTGCGAATTAATTAACGCATTTTTGACTGTTGGTGTAGTGACTTGCATTTGCGAAATAATTAACGCATTTTTGACTGTTGGTGTAGTGACTTGCATTTGCGAATTAATTAACGCATTTTTGACTGTTGGTGTAGTGACTTGCATTTGCGAAATAATTAACGCATTTTTGGCGGCTTATTCATCATGTAATCCAGTTTTGCTTTTCCCTTTTCCATTTTTTGGGTCCATTTGAACCCTATTTGACGTACGGTGTGCAATGTCGTTTTCATCGATGGCCAAATGTGTGTTTCCGCTATTTTCTGTGTTGGCTTGCAACAATTTGAATAAAAAAAAAACACCCTCTAAATTTTTGAAGTCTCATTGTTGGCTTTTTTACAGTTTATACGTATCATGACAATACCCCGGCATGTAAGCAGCTATGGATGGTATCAGAAAGCTAAGTTGTTTTTTGTTACTTTTGGGGTGGGTCAAAAGCCTTACATTGTAAACCTTGAATTTCAGGTAGATCTGGGGCGAATTGTTCTGGCCCTGCTCCCGGAAGACGACCAACCTCAAACTCGTCCCAGGCGTAGGCATCGTAGGCATGCAAGGCCCCAGATATTTCGAACACGTGTCACCCTTTTTGGAATGCCCGATGATGAGGTTTTAAGACGCTACCGTCTACCTCCCAAAATCATCATAGACACTCTCTCATTAATAGAAAGTGATCTTGAGCGGCAAATTGACAGTCCAACAGCAATACCACCACTGACGCAATTTATGGCGGTGTTACATTTCTGTGCCTCAGGATCGTTTCAAACAACGGTGGGAATAGTGGCGGGCATCTCCCAATCCTCCTTTTCCAGGATCCTGAGGGCAGTGATGGAGGCACTTTTCAAGCACCTCCATCATTTTATTAAAATGCCTTTGGATATGGGTGCCCTTAGTGTGGCCAAGGCCAATTTTTACCAAATAGCTGGCTTCCCACACATCATAGGGGTTGTGGATGGTACTCACATACCACTTCAGCCTCCAGCACGGCTGGAGGCAATATTTAGAAACAGGAAACACTATCACTCCCTGAATGTAATGGTGGTATGTGATGCCTCCCTCCAGATCCTGTCCCTGAATGCTAAATTACCCGGAAGTGCTCATGACTCCTTCGTCATCCGGCAATCAGGGATATGGCAGAAATTAACCAACCTACAAGCTGGTGATGCGTGGCTTCTGGGTAAGTGGAGACCTTTAGTACATAACAATGTTAAGCTTGATACACAGTGTTCCTGATGTGGTCTATTTTTGTTCACAGGAGACAGTGGATACCCTTGCATGTCCTGGCTGCTCACTCCTTATTTGGCTCCCACACCAGGGCCACAAAGTGCATATAATTCCGCACTTACAGCCACCAGGCAAGTGGTGGAGCGCTGTATCGGCCTTTTAAAAGGCCGATTCAGATGCCTCCACCGCTCTGGTGGCGAGCTCATGTATGTGCCGGATATGGTGTCGAAAATTGTGGTCCTGTGTGGGATATTTCACAACATTGCCATAAGGAGTGGTGTCCCAATGCAGCCAGAGGATGCCTTACCTGAGGATGGCCCCCCCGAGGTTGGTCGAAGGTCAGTATGTGGGGGGGACATACGCGATGATGTGGTGGCCAGATTTTTTAGGTAAGTTTGAACAAAACTCCAGTGTTTATACCTAATGTGTTTTTTTTTTTTGGCGAACATCTAATTTATTTTTATTTTTCTCACCATCTTCTGTTTGTTCACATAATCTTTGGCACTCCAACGCTCACTACTTCCTGCTACCCTTACCAAACCTGGATCTGGTCCTTTTGGGCATATATTCTGGAACCCATATCGCAACGCCATGTTTGTGGAATCATGTTGGCATGGTCCTTCGTCAACCAGTTCTTGATTTTGTGTTTTTATTTAATTATTTCTTGGTATGTGTTGTATTTGAATTTATCACTGTGTATTTTTTTTGGGAGTGACCACTTTGTTTTCTCTGTTATGTTGTGAATAAATGTTTGAAGAGTGAAATGGTCTTCCTTTTTTGGAACGTTAACAGCAAGTGTAACCAGGTTAACACAAGTTACATTTGACTAAGGGGTAAACCAGTACTGACGCCAGTTGAGCTAAACTGAAATATGTTTTCAGCTTCCCAATCCACACCAAAAGGAAGCCTGGCCCAACCTTGGGATTTGTAAGATTGGCCTAAGCAGCTTGCGCACCAAGTAGGAACCTGGAAAATGTAGAAATATGTAATTGACACTACACCCAAAAAGGGAAATGACATTGTTACTGTTATGTGTTTCTTGTGTCTGTTTGACATACAAAGACAAAACACAATCTAACTTTTAAAAAAGGGAAATCCTTGCAGGAACAGTCTACTTATGTCAGGCTAAACTATCTTGGTTTTGGTTTTTAAAAATGAGCCACAACGTATATTTGTCTTAATAAATTTAATTGGAAAATAGAACAAAAATAAAAAAACTAATGCCGAAGGAGGCCAGACAGCCGGTCGAGGGCCACCAGAATGCCGATGACATGTTGGCGCATCTGCCCCACAACATCCGCCACCTGTTGCCGACGCCTCTGTTCCTCTGTGGGTGAGAAAAGTGTGTGGGTTAATACAACAATAGGGAATCCACAGAAAAATTAAAAAAAACAACCAAATCACTCCTAAACCCAAAAACAAAAATAAAAAGGGTGGGCTGGCAAAAATACAAGGCCTAGGTACAAATTCCCACAGGTATGATATGTGTATGTTTAAATCACCAGGAAGAGGTAAAGGCAAACCTTCACAATCAACAAAAGTCAAGCCACAAAAACACGAAGAAAGGCACGACACATGATTACATACAAACAGTTTGTGCTTTAAAAAAAAATCAAAAAAAACATACCGGGAGACAAAACGGGAGCTCCGGGCAAACCTCCATGATCCTCCTCGGAGGATCCGTCATTCCCCAAAGAATGGGGCGGAGTTATGCTGGACTCCGGGGAGGGGGTAATTGGAAGAGGGGTGGGTGGAGGAGAGGGGGAAGTGGGACGGAGGGGAAGGAGGCCCGACATTTCCAGGAGAGGGTCTGGGAAGGATGGGGAGGAGTGGGGAATAGGGGAAAGATTTGGGGTGGAGTGTTGGCTGGGGGTTGGGGATAGTGGCGGGAACGCCGTCTGGACGGACGGTGACGGCGGAGTCTTGGCTGTCCCCCTAAAATATGACAAAGAAATTGCGTTTAGTTTATGGACAAATCCGGGCAACCAAACTAAAAAAAAACAAAAAAACAAATAGCAGTAGAATTAAAAAAACAGAAATAGAGGGGAAACATGCAGACGCAGATATGAGTACAAATAATAAATAGAACAGACAGGAAAACATGCAGACGCAGATATGAGTACAAATAATAAATAGAACAGACAGGAAAACATGCAGACGCAGATATGAGTACAAATAATAAATAGAACAGACAGGAAAACATGCAGACGCAGATATGAGTACAAATAATAAATAGAACAGACAGGAAAACATGCACACGCAGATATGAGTACAAATAATAAATAGAACAGACAGGAAAACATGCAGACGCAGATATGAGTACAAATAATAAATAGAACAGACAGGAAAACATGCACACGCAGATATGAGTACAAATAATAAATAGAACAGACAGGAAAACATGCACACGCAGATATGAGTACAAATAATAAATAGAACAGACAGGAAAACATGCAGACGCAGATATGAGTACAAATAATAAATAGAACAGACAGGAAAACATGCACACGCAGATATGAGTACAAATAATAAATAGAACAGACAGGAAAACATGCACACGCAGATATGAGTACAAATAATAAATAGAAGAGACAGGAAAACATGCACACGCAGTTTGCCCCACAAACACAAACATTAAAAACACAATACATAACACTTACTTGCCAGGATCTGCATGCGAAAGCATGCCAGCAAGCGGGGCGTTCGCCGTTGCAGGTCGGACCACCTGCGCTCCAGCTGCCCGATGTTGCGGCGTGAGCCGAAGGACCGCAGGCGGGACCGTACCTCCGCATACGCGGAGCGCTTCTGCCGGTTGGTCATGGGTTGAGGCTGGCTGGTGATCCGGCGATCCATGACCTCCGTAAGCACCAGCAGCTCGCGCCTGGTGAATGCGGAGGCTCTCATGATGGCAATGGTGTTTTTCTTAAAAATCATTTTTGATAAAGTGTGTAAAAATTTTCTGATTGGCTAATGTATTTTGGAAATTAACAGGAGCAATTTTATTGGTTAGTGTATGAGTCATGTGTTCGACAGGGCCAGAAATCTCTGGAGAGTTAGGATAGGCTTGATGCAGTGACATGCGTAAGCAAATTTAAATAAAGAAATGAACCCAGGGAAATATGCGGGGATCCACAGCAATAGAACAATTGTTTAATTGTGGTTCACATGTTTTTTGAACAATAAAAGCGAATGTTTCATCCGTACGTATACTGCGGGTAAACACAAACACGGACAAGAGTAAAGTTTCTTGCATTGTGTTGAAAAAAACAAACAATTAAGCTAATTGATACATTGATTGGCATGATACGATTGATGGAGGTAGGCAGAATAAAGGAGCAGGTAATCGACATCTGACAAGGCCACTTCCTGTTTATACTTGTGCGTGCGTTCCTTTCAAGCCATTTCGGGGATGTACGCTCGCTATTTCGTACGCTCGTTAGTTAGAGGAGGGGTCGTCTGAGTTTTGGGAGGAATTTTAGATGCGAACGAAAATACGAGCGAGCCATTGAATTTAAATATTTTTGTACGTACGCCTAACGTACGTGCGCCCGCTTGCGAGTGGGTCTGAATCAGGGCCTATATCGGTTAGTGGCCGCGGGTCATGCATGTAACAATTCTCTGCTGTAGTGAGTCACCTGTCTTGCAGTTCATTAGGATAGTTTGCAGCTGTGAGCTGACTCCACTTGCCACATGAACAGGATGATTAGAGGTCGCTTCCTGGACCATGATGCACGATGATGTAGATGATTACATGAAGCAAATCAATTAAATGGTAATAAGGAGAAGCCTCCGATGCATTTAGACTACATTCAAGGAGTCTTTCTCAGAATGATAGACTTCTTGTGCTTTGGTAGTTTACATACACCCACTGTAATAATAAATCAATTAATAAGCACTTCAGGCAAAATTATGTTGGCTTGCTATAAAAATAATATATACAAAATGTGTGGAACATGGCAGATATGCAATAGTATGTTTAAAAATAATATTATTATGTAAACATTATGCAGATTTTAAAAATTAAAATAACTAGTTCAGATAAACTGGAAGTGAGAGGTGAGGCTGAAGCCAATAGAGGTATCCTGTACCATAATGATAGGACTTTGGAGAGACAATGTGACTTTCTTTATTACCAGTTAGTTATATAGCGCACACATATTCCGCAGCACTTTACAGAGCATACTGTATTTCTCCATTCACGTCAGTCCCTGCCCCAATGGAGCTTACAGTCTATATTCCCTAATCAAAATAGTGTATGCAAGCAAAAAGTCTGGAAACAAATATTCCAGAGTGAGCATATAAAAGATCCTATTGTATATAAGAACACATGTTTCTCTTGGTATAGGATATACTCAATATTGGGGAGACGTGGTACCCTATTCTGTGTCATCAACTATTCCAGCTCATTAAGGATAGCCTCAGAAAGATTAATAAACCTATACAATGACCGCTATGTACAATTGATTGAATTTTGTGGCCTTGGTGCATTTTAATGTGTGTACTTTTCACTTTTATCTATTGAATATTGCATGTATTTTCGCTGATTATTGTCTCTTTGGTAAATGTCAACACGTATCACAATTTCACAGCATTAAATATAAATTTTCCTCTATGTTGTATTGTCCTTTTATATGCTCAATCTGGAATTATTTTTTCCAGACTTTTTGCTTGCATATACTATTTTGATTCCAGTATTTTAAATGTATGAATTAAAGATTTACCTTTTATGAAAATTATTTTTGGAGGTGTTCCCCAATCATAGGAGTACTCTTTTTGCTTCCTTGCATTCTTGTTACCTTCCAGTTTCTGCTCCGTGGGTGCACCCTCTTAAGGACCTCAATGTCCGGTTAAATTGTTTAGGAATCAATGTGAGTTGTCACACATATTTATTCTTATTTGTTTTTTGTTTCCTGTGCGGTTGACCCTCCCTCATATTTATTATTTTACCTCCCATTACCCTTTCCTCCCCTCTTCTCCTTAATATTGTGAATCTGTATTCCCTGTCACATGCGCACACACATACACACTAAGATTAATTTTTTGGGGAGCCAATTAACCTACCAGTATATTTTTGGAATGTGGGAGGAAAATGGAGTACCTGGAGGAAACCCAGGCAAGCACAGGGTGAATATACAAACTCCACACAGTTAGGGCTGTAGTGGGAACTGAACCTTCTGGAGTCTATTCTTTTCATTCATTTCATTAACTCATAATTATTTTGTTTTTGAGGACACTTTTATGTAGACACCTGGGACAGCCATGGGCACCAGACTCATGCCTAATTTTGATAATACCTGCATAGGACAGTTCGAGGAAAGGCTGCTCTGGAATGGTCCCTATCAGGTGTATCTCATGTACAGAATACCAGCTGGGAATTGTATACCGGCTGAGGGAAGATCTAAGGCGGAGAAAAGGATAAGCCAGCACCGCAAATGACCTTTGCAGAAGAAGAAATCTTACCAGCAAGCACCATCTGCGGGATGCCGCTGTGTTTAATGTATAACATACGTCCGAGTGGCCACATGCATACACCACTTACCTGCATCAGAGATGATAAGAGAGGTTCGAGCAACTAAATGTACTGATGACTGACTAAAACTCCTGTATAGAGTAAAGTATTTTCTCTCTGTAGACATTCTATTAATAGAGAGCTATATATTTCAGCACAAAAGAAAACCCTGAAGCAAAAGGCTAATATAGTTAGTGATGTTTATTGGATCTCCATAAGATATGTTTAACAACATTTTTTCTTGTCTCTAAGTAAAGCTGCATGATTGAATAGAAGCACTTTCTGCGTGATGTTACATATTTGCAACATTTTATCACTTCTGTAACAATAACTAGGACTGTGTTCATAGCAACATTGTTTTACAAGTACCTTAGGAGAATCTGTCACAGTATTGTGTTTTAGCCTATAGCAATTAAAGAGTACTTTTGTTAATAGAGCGTGTCTGAATAGCTGTTTCCAACTACCATACTTTGGCATATAATAATTAATCTCTAATATATATATATATAGAGAGAGAGAGAGAGAGAGAGAGAGAGAGAGAGTTTGTTTTTTCCGAATATTACATGTATCTTAGCGCCATTCTCTCCTAAGCACTACAAATTCTACAATCTGTTAACCTACCGAAGGGACCCCACTATATTTATGGGAGGCAGCAGAGATATAGAGATAGGAAGCGCAGTCAAACAAATACTTCATATCTCATGTACTATTGGTGATATATTAACAATTAATTTATTATTTGGGATGGGGTATCTGGTTTGGCACTTCATTATGTCACTTATCTGTAGATGAATACCTTTCATTTTGAGTTTACTTATAAACAATATATATTTATTCTTCTTATCCAAAACCTGCGGACTCCAGCAACTATTCATATTGCACCAGTGACCATTATAGACCGTGAATTAATAGTATTCTTAAAGGCCAACTAGGAAAACTGCAGAAACTGCATGCTAGATTCAAATTATCTTGTACAAGCAGAAAAGATGGGGAAAGCTTTCACTGAGAGAAGTTATCCTCCAACTTTAATAGAAAAAGCAAAAAAAAAACAGTATCAAAACAACAGACAGGTACTGTACCACATGCTTTAGTCTAAATCAACAGAGACTCTAAAGAATCAACAGACGATTGCTATAACATAGAGAGTAATATTAAATTTAGCTCTATAGTTTTGTCTCTAAATTTTATAATATATGCTGGCAAGTGAAAGATGTCACTATGATTTTCTCAAGACTGATCCTGTTTTCGGTAAATTGTTATAAGACAAACCCACAACAGTTTTTTAAGAAAATTTAGAGATATAATTAACATCTTAGCTCCAAGTTCTCACGACCCAGGTTTCGGGGCGATCCTTCTGGCAGTGGAACTGGCGTGTTGAGACTGGCATTGTGTGTACGCAGAGGTCTGCCAGCGTTGGGCCGTCCTGACAGAGGTAAAACTAGTGGCATCTCTGCGTCACGGCTGTTTGGGCGCCACCATGTTGTTTTTGGCCATGTGACATAGCAGGCCAATCGTCGGTGGGTCACCTGCTCTCTCTGGCCTATCACGTTCTGTTGCTGGGTACTTAAGGGTGTTAGGAGCACCCTGTAGTTGGCAGTGCAACGTGTTTCACATCGTCAGCTGTGAGAGAGAGTTCCTGCGCTCCTGAACCTGAGACCTGTGCTCCGGTGCTTGCCCTAGCTCCTTGTCTGCCTTCGGCTACCTGCAGCCTGCACCGCTCTGCTTTGCCTTGCACTCTGCTAGAGATCACCCTGCACCTTCCACCAGTCCCACTCCTGCCTGAACCTGTCTCTGCAGTTAACCCATTCCTGTACAGCCATCATCACAGCATTACCTGATTCTCCTTTCAGCCATCATCACAGCATTACAGGATTCTCCTTTCAGCCATCATCACAGCATTACAGGATTTTCCCTTCAGCCATCATCACAGCATTTCCGGATATCCCTCTCAGCCATTACTCTGCATACCCGGATATCCATTTCACCTTTACAGTCTATCTGGATTCACATTATTCTTCTCTGTCACCGTGCTGGACATTTGTTTATTCCCACTCATTACAGTTTCCTCCTGCTATATTTATTAGTTTGTTATTACTGGACTTTAGTTTATCTTATTGTTCATATCTACCAACATTCACATTAAACAACCTACTTTTCAGTTTAAGGGGTCTATTTACTAAGCAGTGTTAGGAGACAGAGTGAAAAGTGATAAGGTGCCAGCCAATCAGCTCGTAACTGTCATCTCACAGGCTGTGTTTGAAAAATGACAGTTGGGAGCTGAATGGCTGGCACCTTATCACTTTTCACTCTGTCTCCTAACACTGCTCAGTAAATAGACCTCTAAATCTGTTCCGGTGTTTACACCTGTTACCACCCTGGGTCCACAACAAACACAGACTCTAACACAAGTATCTTAATGGATTACCAAAAATATGACTATCTGGTTACCACCAGGGTGATCAGGTGACCGAGCCATCCCGGCGAAACGCGCTTCCTTACTGCACCGCTCTGCAGCTTTCTCTATCACTCCCATGTGCTCTCTCATCTGAGTCCCTAGCATGTGACTCCTCCTGCAATGCCTAACTGGTAACAGAGGAGAGATGCAGCTGCTATCTCAGACAGCAGAAGCACTGTCTGTTGTTTCTCCTGGGTGTTACGCTGCACTCACTCTCTCATTCCCTGTTTGACTGAGACAGGGGAAAGCAGAAGTGAATCCACGACTTGCCACCCCAGGTCTTACATCCTTCAGCAGTGCTTTCTAGCATCCCTACTCATGTGATACTATTATTTGCTATGTATGACTCTAGTGTATCTCCTGATACCTCACATTTTGTCAGGTGATATATGATCACTATTTGGAGTATACAATACCACTTGATTGACTGCTGTTTGTGATTAATTGTGAACAGATACTTTTGACAATTTTTGTCAGTTTTAATACTGTTATTTACACCAGACTTTGAGATTCAGACCTTTTGGTTGCAGCATGCTGATTGAATTAGTAGATGATTTCCATGCTTTATAAATTATATATAAGCATGATCAGTGCTATCTTTGACTGATTATTATTTGTGTGTTTTACCTGACCCACCGTGGTTTTCAAACGTACGGATCAGGAACAGAGATCTAGTATACTCATATTTTCGCCTTTTCTAACCTTGCACATACCATAGTAAATTATGCTTCCCCATGAACATATATGGTGAAACTATTCCTTTGTTGCTAAATTCAATTATTGTTGGGCAATCATACATGGATATGAAAATTCACTTGCCTGAGATAAGAGAATTTTCATACTTCTAACAGAGGTGTAATCAGCTGCATATTTTTTGCTACTATGTGTTCCTGGATGTAAGGTTTATATTACCTACTACTATTTGATCCTGATTGGTTTATACCCCTATTTATTACAATTTATGTGAATTATAAGTTACCCGTAGGATAGAATTTATTTTAAAAAGGTTCTAAAATAAACGTTAAGTTTTATTAATGCCCATCATATCTTCCAGATCTCAATTTCTATATATTTTTCAAGAGTGCCCCAACTAAGGCATATTTGTCTTTTCTCTCACTTTTACTCTCTGCAAAAGTTTTTTAAATGTGTATTGCACAAATCCTGTGGGCGCACCACCAACCTAGAGTCATCCAAAATTTACTGTCTGAGATAGACCATTATGTTGGTATATGATGATTTATACATGTCTAAAAAGTGATTACTTATAATATATTACTCATTACTAGTGCAAACTCATTCTTTTGTTCTACTTTACCACCACAGTGTGCCTTACCTCGAAATCCATCCTCAGTAGAGCCCACATGGTCCACTCAGTGGTAGCAAATAAGAATCATGCAATAAAGCAATTTATCAACAGTGCTGCAGTTGATCATAAGTGCTATAGTGTGAATGTGGATTACAATATATTGAGAGATCCAGTAGATCACAAAATAAAATCTGGTGCAGAGAACTTAGTCATAATATTGAATGGGGTATCTTGACACATGGGGTTTCCAAACATTCTTACATACACACCACTATTGTAACCGAGGTGGGTGTGGGTGTGCCAAAGCCTTGAGGGGGGAGACCGTTTTAGAAATCCATGCTTGGGAAAACAGGGAAATGAAAAAAGAAATGAGAACTTTATCAGGAAAAAAATATATTTACAAATGAAATGGTTATCTCTTTGGGCTGCCCCTGGATCCAGGAAGTGGCCTCTATTTATACCATTAATGCAGCAAGTCTCTGTTGATTTAGGCAGCCCATCCTACTGAGCCACCAGAGCCGCGACTCAATACAGCTGAGGATTGTTAGGATACATTGGATACTGGCTATTATAATATCCTAGTATGTATGAGGGACTATAATATGTTGGTTAGGTTTTATTGGGCACTGGTGGTTGTGATATACTGGTTCTGAAATTCTAGGAAGGATTATGCTATGTTGACATTGGTGATTATAATATGTTGGTCCTGATATGGTATGCTGAACTATTGTATTTTGCATTGGATATGTTGAGGAGTGTTACTTTATGATATGATGGTACTGATTTGGTTGTGTTGGTCTATATTATGCTAGTTAAGATATGTTGGGCACTGGTGGTTATTATACGATGGTTCTGGCACTGCTGGTCATAGTATTTTAAGTATAGCATAATAGAAATAATGGCCCTCATTCAGAGCCGTACGCTCTGAGCAGAGCGCACGCTCTGCATGAGGGCCGGGCTCCATTTTCATGGAGCGTCCTCCTGGACGCTCGTATAGCTGTGGGTCACCACCCACAGGCTATACGAGCGTGCATTTTGATGGCCGCGATGGTCGTGACCATCGCGACCATCGAAATTGCGAGCCGGAGCCTGCGGTTGAGGTTTTCAACCGCAAGCTCCGGAGTGATTTTGGCTCTATCAGAGCCAAAATCACTCCCACTGACATCACTAGTGATGTCAGTGGGCCGGCTTCTGACGGGACGCCCCCGGCACGCCCACCAAAGGGGGCGTGCTGTCAATCAACATTGACAGCACGCCCCCTTTGATCGGACACAACGAGCGAAGGAAAGTCCTTTGCTCGTCGTGTCTGGCGCATGCGCACGACAGAGCTCCCTCCGTCGTGCGCATGCTCAGTGCAGACCATCGACCCACTTGCGAGCGGACAGCCGCTCGCGAGTGGGTCTGAATCAGGCCCAATGTTCCACTACGGTAAAAGTATTGATCTGTGAGTAATGGTAAAAGCCACTTTCCCATAAGTGGCCATGTTATGTTGAGCCAGACCAATAAAAGGGGAAATGGGGCTCTAGACTAATAGGGACATTCCTGACATCTACTACAGTCAGGTGCATAAATATTGGGATATTGACAGAATTTTCATATTTTGGCCTCTATTCACCACCACAATGGCTTTGAAATGAAACAAACAAGATGTGCTTTAACTGCAGACTTTCAGATTTAATTTGAGGGTAATTACATCCATATCAGGTGAACGGTGTAGGAATTACAATGGTTTATATATGTGCCTCCCACTTTTTAAGGGGCCAAAAGTAATGGGACTATCAACTCAAAAGCTATTTCATGGACAGGTGTGGGCTATTCCCTCGTTATTTCATTATCAATTAAGCAGGTAAAAGGTCTGGAGTTGATTCTAGGTGTGACATTTGCATTTGGAATCAGTTGCTGTCGACTCTCAATATGAGATCCAAAGAGCTGTCACTATCAGTGAAGCAAGCCATCATAAAGGATGAAAAATCAAAACAAACCCATCACAGAGATAGCAAAAACATTAGGTGTGACCAAATCAACTGTTTGGAACATTCTCAAAAAGAAAGAACGCACCGGAGAGCTCAGCAACACCAAAAGACCCGGAAGACCACGGAAAACAACTGTGGTGGATGACATAAGATTTATTTCACTGGTAAAGAAAAACCCCTTCGCAACAGTTGGCCAAATCAAGAACACTCTCCAGGAGGTAGGTGTATATGTGTCAAAGTCAACAATAATGAGAAGACTTCACAAGAGTGAATATAGAGGGTTCACAACAAGATGTAAACCATTGGTGAACCACAAAAACAGGAAGACCAGATTAGAGTTTGCCTAACAACATCTAAACAAGCCATTACAGTTCTGGAACAACATCCTATGGACAGATGAGACAAAGATCAACTTGTACCAGAGTGATGGGAAGAGTATGGAGAAGGAAAGGAACTGCTCATGATCCAAAACATACCTCATCAGTGAAGCATGGTGGTGGTAGTGTCATGGCGTGGGCATGTATGGCTGCCAATGGAACTGGTTCCCTTGTATTTATTGATGATGTGACTGCTGACAAAAGAATTCTGAAGTGTTTCGGGCAATATTATATGCTCATATTCAGTCAAATGCTTCAGAACTCATTGGACGGCGCTTCACAATGCAGATGGACAATGACCCGAAGCATACTGCAAAAGCAACCAAAGAGTTTTTTAAGGCTAAAAAGTGGAATGTTATGCAATGGCCAAGTCAATCTCCTGATCTGAATCTGATTGAGCATGCATTTCACTTGATGAAGACAAAACTGAAGGGAAAATGCCCCAAGAACAAGCAGGAACTGAAGACATTTGCAGTAGAGGCCTGGCAGAGCATCACAAGGGATGAAACCCAGCGTCTGGTGATGTCTATGCGTTCCAGACTTCAGACTGTAATTGACTGCAAAGGATTTGCAACAAAGTATTAAAAAGTGAAAATTAGCTTTAGGATTGTTTAGTTTGTCCCATTACTTTTGGCCCCATAAAAAGTGGGAGGCACATAGAGAAACTGTTGTAATTCCTACACCATTCACCTGATTTGGATGTAATTACCCTCAAATTAAATCTGAAAGTCTGCAGTTAAAGCACATCTTGTTTGTTTCATTTCAAAGCCATTGTGGTGGTGAATAGAGGCCAAAATATGAAAATTCTGTCAATATCCCAATATTTATGCACCTGACTGTATGTGAAGAAGGTAAGAGTGACAGATGCCATCTGGAGAATGAAATATGACTGAAAACACAGTAATGCCATTAGAAGGGTGTATCTGGATCTTGTAAGTGTTCAGTAGAAAAGACAGCAGAACTCAGGCCTCCATGTGACACATTAGACTACAGGCTGTGTTACTCATAGCAAAACAATCTGGGTGATGAAATGCTCACATGCATGTGCAGGTAATTATTATTATTATTATTATTATCCTTTATTTATATGGCACCACAAGTGTTCCACAGCGCCTTACATAGTACATAGAACTAATAAGTGAACAAGAAACAAGTAACTTACAGTACAATACAGTGCAGGACAAGGACACGATTTATATACATTGCTGCAATAGTGATTAAAGCACTCACAATAAGCAGCCGGGAGTTGGCAGTCCCGTGTTAGGTGCCCTTATGGGGAGTAAGGAGTAGAAGAAAGTGTAAGGAGAAGCACATGAGGGAAGAGGTCCCTGCTCGTGAGAGCTTACATTCTAAAGGGGAGGGGCAGACAGACAGGCGTGACACAGAAGGGGAAGATAGGGAGGAAAGAGCATGAAGTGGGTTAGGACGAGAGCTGGAAGGCCTTGATGAAGTAGTGGGTCTTGAGAGGTAATCAGTCTTTTCATGGAAATGTCTGCATAATAATAATTTTCTGAGATGAAGATAAATCACATAAATCACATAACACAAGAAAGCAAAAATCTGAATATGTTCAAATACTTTCTCTAAGCGTTACATAAAACAGCCTCTAGTTTTCCGACCTGTTCCTACCAAGGGAAAGATTAAGTGTTGCCCCATAATTTGAAGGAACCTCCACAGTGTCTAGTGGGAGATACTCTCCCCGTCCTCCTAACTTCCCAGAACGCTGGTCAACTACTCTTGCTGTCTTTAGCCCCTTTCCCTCTGAGCATAATTTAATTGTGGAGCCCTAGAATGTATAGGCGGTAGCACTTTCGGGGAGCAAATTAGACACCTTGCTGCTGACTGCGGGTACTATACTATTTTGTAGAAGAGAGGGCAGGGAAAAACAGGGCCCAGAATAGTATGCTTTGGTTGATTCAGTCTTTTGACCAGATAGAATTGTTCTATGATGAGCCAGATAGAGCAGAACCGGCAGAGGCCAATCTTGAGACTTTAATGCAAGGCTGTTGCCAGTAGGAGATTATTGTGCTGGATTCAGGCGTTGGGCTACTGAGTGTAGATGGAATGATCCAGCACTCAGTAGTGAAATTCCATTAGTTCTTAGGGCCTGATTCTGCAAGGATCGTAATTGCAAAGCTGCACGCAGGCTATAGATATGTGATGTATGCACACAGGCTATAGATATGTGATGTATGCACACAGGCTATAGATATATGATGTATGCACACAGGCTATAGATATATGATGTATGCACACAGGCTATAGATATATGATGTATGCACGCAGGCTATAGATATATGATGTATGCACGCAGGCTATAGATATATGATGTATGCACGCAGGCTATAGATATATGATGTATGCATACAGGCTATAGATATATGATGTATGCACACAGGCTATAGATATGATGTATGCACGCAGGCAGCTTTGCAATTGCGACCCTTGCAGATATGGTAATGCAGCAGGAGGCATCACGCAGCCTGTGCATTATTTATCCGAGCTGCGTTGTCCAACGCAGCATTGGATAATCTGTGTGACATCGGTCGGCTGCAGTGACCCATGGGCCATCGGCCGCCGTAGTTTAGAGGAAGAGGCCAGGAAATCTCTGTGAGCCGACGGAGATCCTGGCTTCTTCCCTCCCCCACAACAGCAGCGACATGCCTCCGTTTCTGGAAACAGAGGGCATCGCCGCCCCCTCACCACCCTCAAATGGCAGCAGACTGTCAATCACTGACACTTTGCTGCCAGTCTGCGAGCGAGTTAGCAGAACCCATTATGCACACTCACAGAATAGGTCCTGCGCCAAACATTCGGAATCTGCGTTCAGCACAGGGGCAGAACTATGGGAGACCATGGAGGCAGCTGCCGCCGGGCTCCAGCTCGGAAGGGGGCACCTCCTCCATTGCCCACAATATATTCACTCCACTTAGGGCTGTAACTATGTACCCAGAGTGTACCGTCACAGCCGCCCAATACATGGCACCCCTTCCCGGCATCTGAGAAGCCACCATACACTAGTGGAGAGCTTCATGTCAGTCCATCAGCTGCTGCCTTTGTCTATCACCTGTCTGCATGCGAATTGCTACATTACAGTGTCAGCAGCTGTGACGGGGGAAGGGCACCAAATTATAACTTGCCTCCGGGCATCTGGGATGAACTTACGCCACTGGTTCAGCATGCACTGCTGAGTCAGGCCCTTAGTTCTGAGAAAATGAAAGACTTCAATTTACAATACCTAGTCCCTGATTCTCTGGAATCATTAATGTAAAATGCTGTAAAGTATATATTGACAGATTCTAGACACTTTCAAGACAGAAAACGGGAACCGGAACTGTGTTTCTTGACCTCACATACCACACAGCTGAGCCCATGCAGAATGGGGCCTTTTATTTATCAGTCAATAACAAAGAGTACAGATACACACCCGAACTTTGGTGTTCCGAATCGAATTGAGTCCTGGCTCGGATCACTTTTGAGGTTCTGAGTAGAACCGAGTTCTGGCTCAGGTCTGCTCTAAGTTCGGAATTCGGATTCAAAACCGAATCTCGGGTTTTGGATTTCATGTAAACAGGTCCAAATGACATGATTTTAGCTGGTTTTATCCATTTTAAAGAAATCCTGCCTAAGCTGAATGTTTTTGTTTCAGATGTGGGCACCATTCCTGAGC
The DNA here is from genome assembly GCA_031769625.1 of Taudactylus pleione. Lineage (NCBI taxonomy): Eukaryota > Metazoa > Chordata > Amphibia > Anura > Myobatrachidae > Taudactylus > Taudactylus pleione. Next base: position 47,638,212 of record JAUIMM010000031.1, read on the forward strand.
ATTGGAGCAAGTCTGGGAGTCTGGGGGAGCAGCAGAAGAACTTAGCACTGTCCTGGACATATATGTACATATCGGTCTCCTTATGCACTGGATAGGTTTAGAATATAGTTTTATGTTTGTGTTTTCTTAGTTCAATGCAAGGTATATAGACCCAGATGCTAGCTTAATGGTATGTTCTGTTTGTTTGTTTAAGGTAATTTATTGCTTGCAATAATAGTGGGAGTGTTTTGGGGGTAGTTAGAAATTAGTGGTTTCACATGCTAGGTCTCCTATGTAAGGTTCATTAGAAGGCTGGACTAAGCCTTGGCTGGGTGCCCTATCTTTAGAAGTGTCAACTTCTTTTTAAATCGATTAATTGGCGTTATATCAGCGTTAAACAGCAGTGAAACAGAAGGAAACCCACCAAACTACAAACAACAACCTAATTAATTGGACAAAGTGGAATGAACAATTGTGAGTTCACAGTCTCCATACTACTAGCTCCTGTGGACACATAACCAGGACTTTCATTATTGAACTCCCTGTCTGGTGGCTGCATAAACCTGGTGCCTCCCTTGCTACTATTGCTGCTGGCTCTGTGCTTTACATATAATCCTAATGCATACTTATCTGTGTTATGTCAGTTTTCCTCTATAATAATGTACTTTTACCTTAGCTCTTTTTCTAAGTCTTATATCTAGCTCCTACTACTGTATATTTTACTATTTAATTTCTGCTCCCACCAAATCTCCACTTTTTTATACTCAATAATAAACTTTTGCAGTACAGACTCTTTTCCCACACTGCACTATTACTTGCGTTTCTGGAAATCTGCTCTCTCCTACATTCTGTCTTCATTCCTACTTTTAACTTTTCTTCCCCTATTTACATCATCCTTACTATTACCATGTTTTCTTCAAATCCCACCTTCACTCAGTGTCTACCTGATCTTTTGTTCTGCCCCTTGCTTCCATCTTTATCCTTTCCCCCTTGTCTCTTCCATTTCCTCTTCCCCTTATCTCCTCTCCTCTGTTTACCTTCCTCCCCATCTTCTCCCATTACTCCACTTTCATTCTCTTATACTCCACAGGGGTCCTACAACCTCACTGCTAATCCCTCCTCCCACTCCCCTCTCCATGTCACTTTACCCCACATCCATCCACACATCATTAATTTCCCTTCCTGCCCACCTTCTACTGGCTCCCCTTCTAGCACTGGAGTCTGCACCATCGCTACACTCTATTCAGCTCGGTCCCCCAAATTAATCTCACCCCCACGCTATAGCAACCCTGATAATCTCATTCAAATCTCTCCAACAAACTCTGTCCCTCTATCCTGTGCCCTCTGGAATGCCAGGTCAGTCTGTAATAAACTGGTCCCAACCCATGACCTTTTCATCTCCAACTCCCTGAATTTCCTAGCTATTACTGAAACCTGGATTTCACCCTCTGACACCGCTTCTCCTGCAGCTCTCTCCTCTGGGGGCCTCACCTTTTCCCACACCCCACGACCTGGGGGTCGCCATGGTGGTGGTGTTGGGGTCCTTCTATCCCCTGGTTACTCATACCAACCCATTCCCTCTGAACCATCCCTCACATTCTCTTCATTTGAAGTCCATGCTATACGCCTCTTCCACCCAGTACACCTCCAAGTAGCTGTCATTTACCGTCCCCCTGGCCCTCCCTCCAAGTTCCTTGACAACTTTGCTTCCTGGCTCCCTCACTTTCTCTCCTCAGACCTTCCCTCCATTATCCTAGGTGACTTCAATATTCCAACTGATATCCCCACAGAATCCTCTGCCTCCAAACTCCTCTCCCTCACATCGTCACTTGGTCTCTCCCAATGGACCTCCTCACCCTCCCATGTGAGTGGCCATGTGCTTGATCTGGTATTCACACACCGTTGTGATATTTCTGACCACCTCAATTCCCCATTCCCTCTTTCTGACCATCACCTTCTCTCTTTTAACCTGTCCCTCTCTCCTTCCCCTCCTCTACCTCCAAAAGCCTCCATTACTAAGCGTAACATTGACACTATCGACACAGGTTCCTTTTCTTCCCTGCTTGACTCACTTCTCTCCCCTATCCTCTCTCTCTCCTGCCCTGAACAAGCCGCCTCCCTATACAATGCCTCCCTTACTTCTGCTCTGGACTCTGTTGCCCCAGCGATCACTATTCACACTCGCAGATCTACTCCTCAACCCTGGCATTCCAAATGCACCAGATACCTGCAAAAGTGTTCTCGAACTGCCGAGCGACAGTGGAGAAGATCACCCTCTAAGGCAGATTTTCTCCATTTCAAATTTATGCTCTCATCCTATAGTGCTGCGCTCTCCCTCTCTAAACAGTCATACTTTAAGAACCTCATCTCCTTCAGTCCTCTAATCCCCAGCGTCTCTTCACTACTTTCAAATCCCTCCTTCGCCCACCCCCTCCTCGTCTCCCCTCCTTGCTCACTGCCCTTGACTTTGCTACCTACTTTACATCTAAAATTGATTCCATACGTCAGGACATCATATCCAATCAGTCCCCCAGCTCTCCACCTCCTCCTTTCCCTAGTCACCCCTCCCCATCAACTTTACCAACTCTAACATCCTTCTCCCCTGTATCTGGAGAGGAAGTCATGGCCCTCATCCGGTCCTCCCCCCCTTCCACCTCCCCCCTTGATCCCATCCCCTCCCGCCTCCTCCGCTTCCTCTCTCTCTCAGCCTGCTCCCATCTTGCCCACCTCATTAACCTCTCCCTCTCATCAGGCACTGTTCCTTCTGCATTCAAACATGCCCTTGTCTCCCCCATTCTTAAAAAACCTACCCTTGATCCTAACCTTCTTTCTAACTACCGTCCCATCTCTCTCCTCCCCTTTGCCTCCAAACTCCTTGAGCGGATTGTCTACAACCGCCTTACCACTTTTCTTTCCTCCCACTCCCTCCTTGACCCTTTTCAGTCTGGCTTCCGTTCTCTCCACTCCACTGAAACTGCCCTCACAAAAGTCAGCAATGACCTCCTTGCTGCCAAATCCCAAGGCCACTACTCTCTTCTCGTTCTCCTTGATCTCTCTGCTGCTTTTGACACTGTGGACCACCCTCTCCTGCTGAATATCCTTCACTCCCTTGGTCTACGTGAAACTGCCCTCTCCTGGCTGTCATCCTACCTCTCTGACCGATCTTTTTCAGTTTCCTCTCACGACTCCTCTTCCCCTCCACAGCCTCTTACAGTAGGTGTTCCCCAAGGTTCTGTTCTTGGTCCTCTCCTATTCTCCCTCTATACTTCCTCTCTAGGTGAACTCATCAGCTCTTTTGACCTCCATTATCATCTCTATGCTGATGATACTCAAATCTACCTTTCCTCCCCTGATCTCTCCCCCTCTCTTCTGACTCGTATCTCCGACTGTCTCTCTGCTGTCTCTTCCTGGATGTCCCAGCGATTTCTTAAACTTAATATGTCTAAGACAGAGCTAATCATCTTCCCACCCTCCCACATCACCTTACTTCCCACTATTTCTTTATCAATTGATGGAATAACTATCTCATCTAGTCCCAAGGTGCGCTGTCTTGGAGTTATCCTGGACTCATCCCTCTCCTTCAAACCACATATCCAGAACCTTTCACAGTCCTGTCATTTCCATCTCAAAAATATTTCTAAGATCAGACCCTATCTCACCCAGGATGCTACTAAAACCCTCATACACTCACTGGTCATCTCCAGATTGGACTATTGTAACCTCCTCCTATCTGGCCTCCCCAAATCCCATCTCTCTCCTCTCCAGTCTGTCCTCAATGCTGCTGCACGGCTTATCTTCCTCTCCAAACATTCTGTATGCCTCCCCTCTCCTACAAGCCCTACACTGGCTCCCCTTCCCTTTCAGAGTCCAATTTAAGGTTCTCACGCTCGCTCACAAAGCCCTCACCCAATCTTCTCCCATATACATCTCTGATCTCATCTCCCTTCATGCTCCTCTCCGCCCTCTTCGCTCAACTAATGCACGCCGCCTTTCATGCCAGCTGATTACTTCCTCCCACTCCCGCCTCCAAGATTTTGCCCGCACTGCTCCCCACCTCTGGAACTCTCTCCCACTCTGCATCAGACTCTCCACCTGTTTGCAATCCTTCAAACGGGCTCTCAAGACCCACTACTTCATCAAAGCCTTCCAGCTATCATTCTAACTCCTTGCTACATGCTCATTCGTCCCCATCTACCCCATCTGTGTCAACCCAGTTTGTCTTCCCCCACCTTTTTAGAATGTAAGCTCTCACGAGCAGGGCCATATACCCTCTTGTGCTTCTCCTTACTATAGTGTCATTTACTTCTTACTCACCACTAGGGCACCTAACACTTGGTTGCTTATGCTCTGTTGCTTATCTGGGTGATATGGTCACTAATGTAGCAATATATATTATCCATGTCCTGTATTGTATTGTTCTGTAAGTCACTTGTATACAATTTGTTTTTGTACTTTGTAAGGCGCTGCGGAACACTTGTGGCGCCATATAAATAAATGCTAATAATAATAATAATAGTGTATTATTCTACAGTATTAATAATTAACCCTATTGATGGTATATAGCAGTGCACCTCTAATAGTGCATGTTTTCCACATCTCCTAGTTGGTGCACAGGTATATTTATTACTGGCTGACATTTTAAAAGATCCACAGGTGGTGCCAATAATTTCATTTGTGATACTGAGAAGAACATGCAGCACTAGTAACATTCTATTATATTACTATTTCTATTGTGGTCATGGTGTGTGCTGGGGAGGGGGGTTTCCAGGCAGATGGAAACCCCCCCCCCCCCCCGCGTTTGCCTATGGCTCCTGAGTCCTCTACTCAGCGCAGTAGAACAGCCATGGCTGCTGACCCTCCACCCAGGAACAGGTGCTGCTGGACACCTATTCTCGGCAAGGTCAAATAGACCCTGTGTGGGGACCCCTCTGTGTGTGGTGGCCCCGGGATGACTGCCCCTGTTGCCCCCCCCTTAATCTGGTCCTGTTCTCAGCAAATTTCTTGCAATATACATCAGAATAATGAGCATTCTGTACAAGCAAATTCTGCAGGCAAGTGGTAGCAAGCCTAATAGGCTGACCAAACATGTCTCAGAACACTGGTCTCCCTATTCAGAATTACACTTCTATCCCAATCAATCCTGCGATTGTGGGACTATGGGGGTCGAGGGAGCTCCGTCGTGCGCATGCGCGAGACCCGGATAGCGACGGGCTCTCCGTCGCTCCGGGTCTCGCACCAAAGGGGGCGTGCTGTCGATTTTGATTGACAGCACGCCCCCTTTGGTGGGCGTACCGGGGGCGTGGCTGCCAGACGGAGGCGTTCCCATGGGCTTGGGGGGGGCATTGGCTTCACACTAGAATACCTAGAAAACCCCCTTGACATACCGATTCCCCCTACACTCCCTTAAGCCAATACGGCAAGCCCCACCCCAATATACCCGCAAATCGCAACATTAGGTCACGGGGACGGGGCCTAATGAATCAAGGTGCCCGGCCCCATTTACAACTGCTGCATCAAGTGTAAGTATGTATGTGTACTGTTTTAGTGTGTATGTGTATGTATGTGTTAATGTGTATGTGTGTGTTTCTGTGTATATATGTTTATGTGTTATTGTGTATATGTGGTAGTGTGTCTATACTGTGTATGTGTAGTATGCATGTATGTGTTAATGTGTATATACCGTATGTGTTAGTGTGTATGTGTTTATGTGTATATATGTGGTAGTGTATGTATACTGTGTATGTGTATGTGTGAGTGTATATATATATATATATATATATATATATATATGTGTGTTTATATATGTATATCTATATTTAGAACCCTGCCCCCCCCAAAAAAAATCCTGCATCTGCCCCTGGCTTCATGTGGCTTGGGGTGGGCTCTGTGTGGGGATTTCAGGGTGAGGGGGGGGCAAGGCTCTGTGTGACTTGGAGGGGGCCCGACAATTTTCTTGCCCTGGGGCCCCCTCAAGCCTCAATCCAGCCCTGGCTGAGAAAGTGCCTCCATATAGGAGTTTTGATTCCTCCACTGAAAATATGCCAGGAGCTAAACTGTATTTACATTATCTAAGCCAGAGGGCAAAATTTACTAAGCGGCGGTTTCCATTCTATTCTAAATCCTGGCGGTTTGGTGGCGGGTTCTATTCTGTTCTAAACCCCGGGGGTTTGGTGGCGGTTTTGCAGCAGTTTCTAAATGAAAGCCCTTTTCTATTCTATTCTAAAATGTGTTTTGACTGCCGTTAGATTTACTAAGGCCAAAACTGCTGCAAAACTGCCATCAAAATACATTTCAGAATAGAATAGAACAGGGCTGTTATTTAGAAACCACTGTAAAACCACCACCAAACTGCCGGGGTTTAGAACAGAATAGAACCTGCCACCAAACCGCCAGGGTTTAGAATAGAATAGAACCCGCCGTCAAACCACCCCTTAGTAAATTTTGCCCAGAGTCTCTCTCAGGTCATTGAGCATCAGATTGACAAGAGTTTAAAAAAAGGTTGTGTCAGATCTCTCTTCGGTATGTGCAGAATTCTTTTGTGGTGTTAATAGAGACTGCAAATCATGCCCCTGTACGGACGGCACTCTGAGCAAGATTACAATAAAAAAAGAAATATTTGCACCCTCTTATTTCTGCCCACTTTGATTAGGTTAAAGGTCAAAGGCAATATTAGGGGTTGTCTGGTGCGGCTTCTGCCCCGATGCAGAATATGGGATCTCCTGCAGGGGCGCCAATTGGCGCTCGTATGCTGCACAGACAGGAAGTGAACACACTTCCGCTCTGAGCACGGTATTGTTGGGCTCTGATCTCTACTCCATTTGGACTATGGGCCTGATTCAAAGACGCATGCAATGCCTGTCGCTGCTTCAATCCTGTACACAGAGGACTTGGAACAATGTGCTAATGACTTAGGGGTCTATTTACTAAGCAGAGTTAGGAGACAGAGTGAAAAGTGATAAGAAAGTGATAAGGTGCCAGCCAATCAGCTCCCAACTGTCATCTCACAGGCTGTGTTTGAAAAATTACAGTTGGGAGCTGATTGGCTGGCACCTTATCACTTTCTTATCACTTTTCACTCTGTCTCCTAACACTGCTTAATAAATAGACCCCTTAGCCACCATCTTGTGCACAGAGACGCCCACCTCCAACGTCTCAATTCAATCACTTACATACAAAAGCAAAAACATCAGAAACATCAGACTCCTGAGCAAGCTTATGCTGTCTCAGCAAAAACAGAAACATCGGACCTCTGAGCAGGCTTATGCTCTCAGCAAAAACATCAGAAACATCGGACCTCTGAGCAGGCTTATGCTGTCTCTGCAAAAACATCAGAAACATCGGACCTCTGAGTAAGCTTATGCTGTCTCAGCAAAAACATCAGAAACATCGGACCTCTGAGCAAGCTTATGCTGTCTCAGCAGAAACATCGGACCTCTGAGCAAGCTTATGCTGTCTCAGAATGAGCGTCTCACGCCGGTGCCTCTCCAGCTGTGTACGAATTGGCGGAAGCTCATTAGGGCATGGCCAGAAAACATCCCGATGCACCTGAATTCTTCTATCCCTTCCACCACACGCACGCACGTTACCTTCCTCAAACGCTGATCCTCGTGACTCCACTTTAGTTGTATATACAGTAGATCTGTATGGTATATTTGTTCTACTTATGTTCTACTTATGGGGTTTAATTAACTTTGCCAAGGAAACTAAAATGAAACTACAAGCACTCATTCATTAGTTTAAGATTGTATACTCAAATAAATATATAAAAATAGAACATTTTATGACAGGATGTGTCTCCCAATGGCAGTTTATAAATATACAGTAAATGTATGGTGCTGTACAGAAATGTGTCTGACAAGGTTACAGCACATGGTTAACCTGTGCCAAAGTTACCAATATTTTACTGCGCAGTGACATACGGTATACCCTCTGCTACATACTCATTTAGGAATTGGATGTAAATATATCATACCTTCCTCATTGGCATCTAGGCATGCATACTAAACTTGTCATTATGCAAAAATTGTATTTAAACTATTCATCTGATTGCCAATATTAATTACCATACCAATTAATATAAAAAAGCATGTAGCCATGCTATGTACCATACATAATGTGCGTAATGAAATTTGTTATTAAAATCATGTGTGTTCAGAAATAAGCTTAACGGTGAAGTCTGCTCAATATATTTATAATTTAAAGGAGGAGATTTATCAAATCTTGGAGTTAGATAAAGTGGAGATGTTTTCTATAACAACCAATTAGCTTCTAAGTGTCATTTTACAGGCTGTGGGCCTCATTTATAAACGAGTTGTATCATACGCAATGAGTGTTAAAACTTGTTGCGTATGATAAAAGGTGCTCAATCCAATCAGCTCTCAACTGTCATTTTTTTAAACAGATGACAGTTGGGGGCCGATTGGTTGGAGCATCATTTATCATACGCAACAGGTTTTATCACTCACTGTAAGACATAGGTGATCCCGTACCAGTCACATATTCATCATTGTAAAGCAAACCCTAACTCACTATATACAAATACAAAAGGGACTACTATTCAATGATATATTTCTGAAGAATATCATGTCATGGATGGTAGTAACCAGTGGCGGCTCCAGAGGTGAGGCCGCAGCGCAGTCCAAAATTCAAATAGGGGAGCCACACCAACTGCCAGTGAGTCCCAGCCATCTATGTTTGGCAGTGTTTAGGGTGGCAGTTGGTGTGGTTCCCCTATTTGAATTTTGGACTGCTCTGCAGCTCCACCTCTGGAGCCACCACTGGTATTAATCTAATCCTTAGTACAGAAAAATTCTGATTTGATTGTGAGGTGCTACCACATACTCAACGAGTACAGTACAGTGACAACTAAAGAGAAAAGGAGTATTTTATGTGGTGCACTAACAAAGATTTTCAACTTCATGTGTTTCCAATAGTGATGTTAGCTTAATTAAAACATAGTAAATCTTTATTTCATATTATTAAAATATTATTTTCAGGATAGTGAGGCAAAATATTTTTATTAAAAAATAAAGTTGTTGTGTAGAAAAGATTAAAGATGTGTTTTAAAACCATTCTAGTACCGCTGGTCTAATGCCAGTACTATAAATCTAAATTACAAGTAATTATCTGTCTGCATTATCTCCCAGGCATTTTGATGTGACTTAAAAGGTTTATGCGGCTTTTTCCTGCTGTCACTGTGATGGATGAATTGCTAAATTCAATAGCAGCTTTCAGTGTGTTTGTAACAATATTTCAATATCATACAATACAGTTAATCATAGAGACAAGTGACAGCCCGAATGCTTGTCTGACTAATACAATGTACACATGGAATTGTTACCGTGCAGCATTCATATACACGGGTGGAAGGTTTTGTATAGTACGTCTTCCCTTTTGTAATCAATAAAATATAATAACCACAAAGCTTCTTCTTATACTATTATTACAAATGATCTTAAGGCCTTGGGTTGGCCTTTGGTTGGCCTTGAAATAGCTGCCATAGGTGAAACGCGCGTTGGCGTTTCTTACTATATACAGCTGGCTACTTTGATACATATGCTCATATTGTGTTAGTCTGTAATAGTCTGGTCGGGAACACTATTATATGCTCCACAGACTACTGTACACTGACGGCAGGAGCGGTTGTGTGAAAGCTGACAGCCGCACACCGCAGAACTGATGAACACTTAAACTGTGAATTCATAGCCACAGCTTTGAGTATTGATAATATTACATGATCCTGTAAAAAGATACTTGTGTGAAAGAGAGACCGGTCTGTGAACAACAATATTTATAGTAAATCCGCGAAGCTACAGTACTTCAGCAGGTCAATCTCTAATATAATAAATATAAATATTTGTTTAACTAACTAATCCTGCTCATTATGTTGGCTGCCGATTGGGGAATGATTGTATGAATCAATTATAATTCTACTGACCATAATTAACTAAATCACGCCAGTGATTTCATGTAAACTCCTATTTAAGAGAGAATGTGTCTCTAAGGTCATAAGATTAGATGCAAGGTGAGTGTAGTTATATAGGCAGAGATGTATGAAGCTCAGTAGCGGTATCAGCGCACGTTATGTTCGCTGATACCGCTTCTCCCCGATGTATGATCAGGGTTTGGGCGGTAAATGACAGGGGCGCTATGCGCCCCTGTCATTATCGGCGCTGCTATCTACAAGATAGCAGCGCCGTTAGCCTGGGTCATGTATGAACGGTCATATCGCCTGACAGTTTGGCTCGCTGTAGCTGTCGTTATCGACAACTACAGCCTGACACTGTCCTATCCCCACAGCAGGGACAGCGCTGTCCCTGCTGTGGCGGCTGCCGGCTCCAGGCTGCGCGCGGGGATCTTGTGATACTTGCGGATCCCACACATGCTCAGTGGAGCCGGCCGGGACTGACACACATCACATCAGCACTAGGCTGATGCGCTGTAGTCTCTAGAGGGTAGCGCCGGAGGAGGGACTTAACGCTCCCCCTCTCCGGCTGATGAAATGTTTATACATCTCATCGGTTGTGCTTCCTGCTTTGCCTCGGTAAAGAGGCGAAGCGTGAAGCGTTATAGCGGCACGTTAAGTTCCTCTATAATACATCTACCCCATAATTCTATATCAGGATCTATAAGTGTAGTAGTGACAAGTACGCCATAATACCTTAAAGAATGAACAACATTTTCAGTAAACATGCAGTTCCTCAATGCATTGTTATAAAACGATCAGTATAAATATATTTCCAAAGGTAAGTAAAGCCGGGTATACACTAGACGATTGTGTGCCTAGCGACGGCAGATGTGAAGGCACAATATATCAGGTGGTCCGTACACACTGCACGATCTGATGTACAACCACCCGATAAATTGGTTCCCCGCCGCATCCAGCATGGTGTCGAGGACCGGATCCTGAGATCTGCCTGCACTGGAGGTAGATCTGAAGATGCGATGAACGACGCACAGGAGCGCGCAATAGTGCGTACACACTGGAGGATGTGGACAATTTGTCGTTCAAAATGACAAATTATCCAATATATCGTCTAGTGTGTACCCAGCTTAATTCTGACTGGAGGAAAATTGCAATTCAACCTGTGAAATGTTTAGCTGGTCACACATTTAAATGATAAGACATAGGGGGCCGGATGCATTAAGCATCACATATTGGATGTGATGCATCCTACCAATCATCGCATGCATACCGGCATTTAGTAAGGCTGTGTGCATGATGACTTCAGCAAAGGACAGCTCTCCCGATAAGAGCTGCCCTTTGCGGTGTCGGGACTTGCATGCGCAAGCTGCGGGAGACCCTGGGAGGGATCCTATTGGATCCCTCTCTGGGAAGTATCCAGAAAAGAAGCCCATAGGCTTCTATTAGGCAACGCCATCTACAGATGGCGTTGACTATCGGTTTCAAGCTGCAGAAAGCTTCGCATTCCAGACACTGGTACATATGGAAAATGCCATTTTAGCATTGATGCATCCCGTCCAGGAAGAGTAGAAGCAGCTTAGTTTGGCTGGTTGGAACAAAAATCTGGTAATGTATGTGGGTAAATGACTAATCTGTAGATGTTTGTCCGACATTAGCCACACAACATGTTTAAATTCCATAGCATGACTCATTTCCCCCAGTACAAACTGATCTGTTTCCACACCTCCTAGCTATTAATTACTGAGTTGTTAAAGTTCTTTTGTAAACTGCAATTATTTAATTTAGCCCACGTTTCTGACATAGGAAAAGTAGGACCTCAGACACAAGGACGTTACTCATGCTGGGCATACATTATACAATTATCTGTCAGAAAGTAAGCTCTTATGAGCAGGGCCCTCTACACTCTTGTGCTTCTCCTTACTCTACTTTCATCTACTTCTTACTCTCTACTAGGGCACCTAACACTTGGTTACTTTGCATTGTTGCTTATCTGGGTGTTATGGTCACAAATGTAGCAATGTATATTATCCATGTCCTGTATTGTATTGTACTGTACTGTAAGTCACTGTAAATCAACCTATCTGTTTATGTACTTTGTAAGGTGCATAAACACTTGTGGCGCAATATAAATAAATGATAATAATAATAATAATAATAATAATAATAATAATAATACTAAAGATATCTGTCCAACCATCTCTGGTTGGAATGAAAACCTGGTAATGTTTGGGAGCAAATGACAGTCGATCATATGGTCTTAAACACTGGAAAACGGACAAAAAACAATTGTTCAAATTGGTTAAATTTGTGTGTTTTAATTATAACGTATTTGTCTGAACAACCATTTTTGTCTGTTTTCCAGTGTTTGTGAGCAAATGGTTGAATGTCATTTGCACCTATAATAATTGTATAGTGTATGCCCAGCATTAAAGTGCATAAAAGCCAAAGAAATTTTAAAGTTACCCCTGGAGCTTACATAATGTTATGTTGTTCTGCATGCGACAGTAAGATGAAACACAGCTATTTGAATCTATATAGGAGCTAGTTAACAAGCAGCTTTCAACTGGTTGTAATTAGCAAGAACTGTTAGGTGTGGTGTTGTCCTCCCACAAGCCGAGAAACAGCTGACTCACTAACTACGTAACTCGGGTTTCATGTGCAACTCATGAGGGTCAGCAGTGTGGCTCGTAAGTGTCAGCTGTGTGGCTCGTGAGTGTCAGCTGTGTGGCTCGTGAGTGTCAGCTGTGTGGCTCGTGAGTGTCAGCTGTGTGGCTCAGACAAAATCTGACATTCCAATCTGTCCACTGCTAAACTTCAAACTAGGGATGAGCGGTTCGGATTCTGTGGAATCCGAAACGCTCCGAACATCGGGGATCCAAGTCCACCCGAGCCGTGGCTCGGGTGTTCCTGTCTGACTCAGATCCCACTGTGAGGATGAACGTCATCCTCCTGACATCAGATTTTTGCAAGAGTTTGGCTCTACATAAGGCGCCGAGACCAGGACTCGGCGCCATTTCTATCCCACGCTCCGCACTGCGCTATACTCTGCTGATTAAGTGGCTGTGTCCAGAGACTCACAAGTGGCTGTACTGGCAAAGTGGCTGTGTATAGGGGGCACACTGCACGCTGATGTATGCTGCGTTATACTCTGCTGATTAAAGTTACTGTGTCCAGACTTAAGGTGGCCATACATCAGAGACCGGATTTTGCAATCCGGCGATGCGATGGGAAGTGCCGGCGTTTCCGGGTTAGAAAGGCTGACCTCCCACCAATGATGTTCTGCGATCCGTCGCCAGATCACCGACATTTTCCATGTTAAATGTCGGCGATTTGACTATCGTGATAATTTTTTGATCGTGATCATCAAATCAGGAAAATCCAACATGTTGGATTTCTGCGATCCTGTGAAGCCAGGTTGCCGCATCGCGGGATTGCAGCAATCCATCGCTGATGGATGGGCCCCATTAGGCTGGGTACACACCTAAAGATTTTCTGTGGAACCATCCAACTAGTTGATTGGTTGGAATGAAAATCTGGTAAGGTATGAAAGCAAATGACAATCAGCAATTTGCTCCCAAACGCCGTTTGAACAAATTGGCTAGATCAAACATTTAACAAACTTTAAGAACAAATTGCTAATTCATCATTTACTTCCATATGTTATTTGTTCATTCCAGATCTTCATTCCAACCAATCAACTAGTTGGATGGTTGGACAGAAAATCTTTACGTGTGTATGCAGCTTAACAAGTGGCTGTGCTGGCAGAGTGACTGTGTAAGGGGGCACACTGCACACTGATGTATGCTGCGCTATACTCTGCTGATTAAAGTGTCGAGACTCACAAGTGGCTGTGTGTACAAAAAAAAAAGTTTAAAAAAGTAAAACAAACTTTCAAGAAAGTTTTTTTTTTTTAAATATTTTTTTGTCCTGTACCCCACTGTGTATAAAAGCACAGTGAATCCTTGGGCCTTAGCCCACTGTGTATACAAGCACCATAACTCCTTGGGCCTTAGCCCACTGTGTATACAAGCAATGTGACTCTTAGGGCAGTAGCCCTCTGTGTATACAAGCACCATGACTCCTTAGACAGTAGCCCTCTGTGTATAAAAGCACCATGACTTCTTGGGCCTTAGCCCTCTGTGTATACAAGCACTGTGACTCCTTGGGCAGTAGCCCTCTGTGTATAAAAGCACCATGACTTCTTGGGCCTTAGCCCTCTATGTATAAAAGCACCGTGACTCTGACTCTTTGGGCAGTAGCTTTCTGTGTATAAAAGCACTGTGACTCCTTGGGCCTCAGCCCTTTGGGTGTACAAGCACAGTGACTCCTTGGGCCTTAGCCCTCTGTGTATACTAGCACCATAGCTCCTTGGTCGTTAGCCCATTGTGTATAAAAGCACCATGACTTTTTGGGCAGTAGCCCTCTGGGTATAAAAGCACAGTGACTTCTTGGGCCTTAGCCCTCTGTGTATAAAAGCATCGTGACTCCTTGGGCATTAGCCCACTATGTATACAAGCACCGTGACTCCTAGGGCAGTAGCCCTCTGTGTGTATAAGGCTATAAGCACCGTGACTCCCACAAAAGTGGCACTCCCTGTAGCTGAAGTGCTTGATTTGTTAAAGCGTGCATGTCCTTTTTAATATCCACCCAAGGACCATTCCATCTTGCACTACCTTTCATTTCTGCCACTACTGTGTGGCAATGTGTCATAGATGTGCTTTAAACTGTGGTGTCTGTGCCTCTGTTCCGTCGCTTAGAACCAGTCAGCTCACTGCAACCTTTGGCCAATAATGGTGAAAACAATACCATAAGCTGTGAGGTGGTCTAAATTGACTGTAAATTACTGGAAAGTAACGTTCTAGAGGTTAATAACACTCTAGGAACAAGAAAAAAGCCCAAATTATGTGATTTTACCTTTTTTTTTAACATTTTTGTAAAAAATCCAAATCCGGTCACGGCAGGTTTGGCAAATCCAAATCCAAAGTTGGACGAAGAATAAGAGCCAATTCCAAATTGAAAAATGGTCCGGCGCACATCCCTACTTCAAATAAATATAGAATTACAGTAAATGACTGTGTGTGTTTTCATTTTGTTATTACACAAAGACTTGCTCCATCTAGAAAGTGTAATGTTTACGCCATGACTAACAGAATTGATTCCGTCAGTGCTTAAGTGGAAGGTGCAAAGTCAGACAAGTATATAATTATCTTTTAGTGTAATTAAAGCTCTTTCAGCATGACCCATTTCACCTGGTACATAATGATCTCCTCCTGTTTATTTTCCAATTCTAAACAAATTAATTAATTGTTTAAGGAAAACAATAATTGCTTTCCTTGTTCTGTATGGTGGGTGTATTTTCCCGGACATGTTTTTATTTTGTGCGCGAGGATAGTACTATTTGTTGTTTTCTTTCTTTCGTTTCTGGACAGCTTCAGTCTATCGTATAATGACACTGAATGGTACAGTTGCTCACTGTGTGCTGCCAAATTTATATCATCCTGCATCATAAAACCCAGAAGCCAGCTGAAAACATGGGCATACTTGCCTACCCTCCCGATTTGGTAGGGAGCCTCCCGAAAATCGGGTGCCGCTCCCGACCTCCCGGGATGGTAGGCAAGTCTCCCGGCTGCCGCAATAACTTGTAAAAACCCCGGCAGCAAAGGGGGGCGGTGACGCGATTTGCGTCATTTTGGCACCGCCCCCTGCTTCACACTGCCTGTAATATCGGCAGTGTGTAGCCGAGGCGGGGCCAAAATGACGTGCTCGCGTGGCTCCGCCCCCGCCCCGCCCGCAAAAACTTGTCATCTGGCCGGCCCCGCCCCCGTTTGCTGGCCACACCCCCCAGTAAAGCCAATCTGGCTGCTCCCTCCCGGAAGGGGCAGCCAGATAGTCAGCATGTATGAACATGGGATGTAGTTGGCATCCCAACAGTAAGAGTCCCGACGGTCACTATACTGGCTGCGGGATACCGATGGGTTAAATTGCAGACAAGTTGAAACAGTATGTATTTGGGGGAGGGTTATGCTTAGGCTGCGGGAAATGAGGGTTAGAGTTATGCTGCGGGGGGGGGGGTTAGGGATAGGCTGTGGGGGGAGTGTGAGGGTGTCTAAGGGGACGTTTATGGTTAGGCTGTGGGGGGTGGGGGCGGTTAGGGTTAAGCTGTGGGAGGAGTAGGTTAGGGTTAGTCGTAGAATACCTACCGACTCACTATTCTAACTGGTGCGCCGCGGATCCCGGGATCCATACCCGCTGCCAGCTCCCTTGTATCCCAGGCATGACCTTTCAGTCAGCAATGTGGCGGAGTGGCATCATAGGTCACGACGCCGCATGTCGTCCCCACCCATCAGGCAGGCTGTGGTGGTGAGGGGTTGGGGTGATGGGGAATGGGGGCAGAGAAAGGTGATGGGGCTGGGACTGAGGAAAGTGAAGGGGGTTGGGGGTTGAGGAAGGTTTAGGGGGTTGGGGGCTGAGGAAGGTGAAGGGGTTGGGGGCTGAGGAAGGTTGGAGGCTGAGAACTAAGGAAGGTGATGGTGGTCTTATGAAGGTGTTGAGGTCAAAGGATGGTGATGAGGGTCTGAGGCTGAGGAAGGTAATGAGGGGCTTTTGGGCTGAGAATGGTGATGAGGGTCTGAGGCTGAAGAAGGTGATGAGGGTAACGGAGGTTGTCACCACCCCCTCCCCCCGCCCCCAAACGCAGCAGACTGTCAATCACTGACAGTCTGCTGACAGTTTGCAAGCGTACTAGCAGACCTGTTCTGCACATGCGCAGAACAGGTCTGGCGCCTGCAAAGATTCCCAAACATCGGGAATCTGCGTTCAGCAGTGCACTAGCATACACTGCTCAATCAGGCCAACACTGCATCTCGAGAGAATGTGGGTCATGCAGCAAGATAACTACCCAAAGCACACAAGTCATTCATAGTTAAAGAAAAATAAATTGAAAGGTTTAGAATGGCCAAGTCAAAGTCCTGACCTTAATCCAATCGAAATGTTGTGGAAGGACCTGAAGCGAGCAGTTCATGGGAGGAAACCCACCAACATAACAGAGTTGAAGCTGTTTTGTACGGAGGAATGAGGTAAACTTCCTCCAAGCAAATGTTTAGGACTAATCAACAAGTACCGGAAAGGTTTAGAAGCAGTTATTGCTGCACAAGGGAGTCACACCAGATACTGAAAGCAAAGGTTCACCTATTTTTGCGACTCACAGATATGTGATATTGGGTCATTTTCCTCAATAAAAATATGAGCATGTCTAATTTTTTTTTATCACATTTGTTTGATTTGCTTCTCTTTATCTACTTTTAGGACTTGTGTGAAAATCTGAGCTAGTTTTAGGCCAAATTTCAGTAGAAATATAGAAAATTCTGAAGGGTTCACAAACTTTCAAGCACCACTGTATACACCAGCCAGTGATGTATGTAGGCAGTGGAGCTTGTATACGCAGAATGCGCTGTATACGGGGGCACCGAGAGCAGCGTCGGGCCCGGGGGAAGAAGGGAGTGTGGCCTAATCGCGGGAGGCATGGTCACAACCCCTTATGGGGAAAATAAAAACATTTTTGCAGTGCCGCAGAGGGAGGCGCTGTGAACCCCTCAGCCTGGCGCATAGCCTGTGGGGGTGCAATCAGTGTGATCACTCCCCCCTCAGGCATTGGAGACTGCTATGGCTGCTGCTTAGCAGCCACGAGCAGTCTCCCAGTGCAGCCCAGCACACAGCAGCATATGCTGGGCTGCTTTGATGTAAGAGGGAGGGGGGCACCGGGCCCCGCCGGCCCCTCCAGCAAGCCCGGGCTCGGGTAATTAGTACCCGCTGCCCCCCCTCTCGGCGCCCCTGGCTGTATATATGGCAGTAGGGTCTCTGGAGCTATGTGGAACATGTCTGTTTTCCATTGTGGTGCTCACACACAGCATGTACATAAGACCAAACGGTGGCCATCTTGGTTAGGTGAAATGCTTCCCCTTAGAAGCATACATGAAGGCAATGCAGTAGCAGTCCATATTTCAACATCTATAACCTACACTACATCACTGATCCCTCTATTCCCTACACTACATCACTGACCCCTCTATACCCTACACTACATCACTGACCCCTCTATACCCTACATTACATTACTGACCCTCTATACCCTACACTACATCACTGACCCTCTATACCCTACACTACATCACTGACCCTCTATACCCTACACTACATCACTGACCCTCTATACCCTACACTACATCACTGATCCCTCTATTCCCTACACTACATCACTGACCCTCTATACCAGGGGTCTTCAAACTTGGCCCTCCAGCTGCTGTGGAACTACACATCCCAGCATGCACTGCCACCTTTTTGATACAACAGCATGATAAAACTATGTGCAGTGCATGCTGGGATGTGTAGTTCCACAGCATCTGGAGGGCCAAGTTTGAAGACCCCTGCTCTATACCCTACACTACATCACTGACCCTCTATGCCCTACACTACATCACTGACCCTCTATACCCTACACTACATCACTGACCCCTCTATATCCTACACTACATCACTGACCCTCTATACCCTACACTACATCACTGACCCCTCTATATCCTACACTACATCACTGACCCTCTATACCCTACACTACATCACTGATCCCTCTATTCCCTACACTACATCACTGACCCCTCTATACCCTACATTACATCACTGACCCTCTATACCCTACACTACATCACTGACCCTCTATACCCTACACTACATCACTGACCCCTCTATACCCTACACTACATTACTGACTCCTCTATAGCCTACACTACATCACTGACCCTCTATAGCCTACACTACATCACTGACCCTCTATACCCTACATTACATCACTGACCCTCTATACTCTACACTACATCACTGACCCTCTATACCCTACACTACATCACTGACCCCTCTATACCCTACACTACATCACTGACCCTCTATACCCTACATTACATCACTGACCCTCTATACCCTACACTACATCACTGACCCTCTATACCCTACACTACATCACTGACCCCTCTATACCCTACACTACATTACTGACTCCTCTATAGCCTACACTACATCACTGACCCTCTATAACCTACACTACATCACTGACCCCTCTATACCCTACATTACATCACTGACCCTCTATACCCTACACTACATCACTGACCCTCTATACCCTACACTACATCACTGACCCCTCTATACCCTACACTACATCACTGACCCTCTATAGCCTACACTACATCACTGACCCTCTATAGCCTACACTACATCACTGACCCTCTATACCCTACACTACATCACTGACCCTCTATACCCTACACTACATCACTGACCCTCTATACTCTACACTACATCACTGACCCCTCTATATCCTACACTACATCACTGACCCTCTATACCCTACACTACATCACTGACCCTCTATACCATACACTACATTACTGACCCCTCTATACCCTACACTACATCACTGACCCTCTATACCCTACACTACATCACTGACCCTCTATACCCTACACTACATTACTGACCCCTCTATACCCTACAATACATCACTGACCCTCTATACCCTACACTACATCACTGACCCTCTATACCCTACACTACATTACTGGCCCTCTATACCCTACACTACATCACTGATCCCTTTATATCCTACACTACATTACTGGCCCCACTGTAAGCTGCACTATACTGTAAAACATCACTATGCTACCTCTCTGCACTACATTAGAAAGAGAAACACTGATAAAGTGGGCAACAGACACTGACACACTAGACCAAAAACGGTAGATCGCGATAAACCAGTAGTCTAGCATGCAGGTGATGTCATGACGCACTGTAAGAAGCCCACCGCTGCTGCTGCTGTCCGCCTGCCTGGCCCCATAGAGCGTGCTGAGTGGCAGACTTAGAAGCAAACTTTCTGCAAGTGCCAGAGCAACTTCTGGAGGTAGTGTGTGGGGAGTGATAGTGTTAAATGTGTGGTAAAGGGGCTGCAGGGTGATGCTGCCAGGGCACTGCCTCCTCCTGCTGTGGTACCATGCCACCATAGGCACCGGCTCCCCGCCACATACATCGACACTGAGACGAGAGATTGTTGAATTTTATGTGGCGCATGGTGAAAAGGGTATAGGAGCAGCAAATGTGACTGTCCCTGGAGGTGTACCAGTTCAAGCCAGCAAATATGCAGCAGATTGTGACCAACATTGGCGCTATCCAAATTTGCAGAAGTTACTATAGAAAGGTTCCTAGTCAGCAGTGGTCTTGTAGGAGACGCTACTATCCTTCATACAGATGGAGAAAGCCATACAGATGCAGGGCCAGATTCAGCAGTGGACCCAATGGCGATGTTTACGCAGCTCGAACAATTTTTGCCATCGTGTATGTGTATAAGCCACAGCGATCGCAATGCGATTACGGATGCCAAGAGGAATCCATTGCTAAGTGAGTGACAGGTAGTCAGCATTTAGGGGTCGTAACGAGGGGGGTGGTCCAAAAAACACAGACGTGTCTGACCGTTTGAACGTCATTTCGTGGGCGTGCATAAATTATCCATTGTGATTGCATTTGCAGCATGAGAGCTCTCTGTGTGTCAGGAGAGCTGCAGTGTTTGCAGCTGGTCAGACTTGTTGCAAATGCTGCACGAACAGCCGATGTACATCGATGGTACCGATGTTTATGCAGGAGAGCGACATTGGACAGATATGAGAAGGCAGCAGTGGTAGTCTTTATGCCGGCTGTGCGTTGGCATGCATTAGCATATTTTAGCAACTGCACTCTGTAAGAGATTGCAGATTGCATTTGCGTCCACTGCTTAATCAGGATCACAGACCACAGCACTACAGTGTCCCAGTGCAAATAAAGTGTGGGAAAGAATGGATGGCCCAGGTGCAGAAGAACAGATTAGTCCAGTGCACCAGTACCTGCAAAGCGTAGTCTGATCATCACCTCCTCAAGAAACACAATGTCAATATCAACTCAGTATGGAGGACACCTATTCCAATGTGGTTCACAGTGATTGTCCAGAGCCATGTACAGCTGAATAAGGCTCTGGATGAGTTTCTGACCCACCTATAGCAGAAAGGTTGTGGCCTAGTGAACGAGGGGAACCATGTATTGCAACCCAAGAGTCCCCAATGAATGCTCCAGCAGAGTATACATTACCAGATTCAAAATATACTGCTTTACATTCTAGAGCAGTGTTTCCCAACCTCGGTCCTCAAGGCACACCAACAGTCCACGTTTTAGTGATATC
The DNA here is from genome assembly GCA_031769625.1 of Taudactylus pleione. Classification (NCBI taxonomy): domain Eukaryota; kingdom Metazoa; phylum Chordata; class Amphibia; order Anura; family Myobatrachidae; genus Taudactylus; species Taudactylus pleione. The sequence continues at coordinate 47,659,370 of JAUIMM010000031.1, forward strand.
CATGGCTGAGCACAGATTGTTAAATCAAAATAACTGAGGTACTAAATAAGACACCTGTGCTCAAGTATGACTATCCTTAAAACCTGGACTGTTAATGTGCCTTGAGGACCATGGTTGGGAATCCCTGTTTTAGAGAGATATTATAAATTGTGCAGAGGGCTTTGAGACAGGCAGAGGAAAGTACCAGAGGTAAACACAGTCAGTAGTACAAAGCAAAAGTACCAGAGGTAGACACAGGCAGTAGTACAAAGCAAAAGTACCAGACGTAGACACAGGCAGTAGCTCAAAGCAAAAGCACCAAAGGTAGACACAGGCAGTAGTACAAAGCAAAAGTACCAGAGGTAGACACAAGCATAGTACAAAGCAAAAGTACCAGAGGTAGACACAGGCAGTAGCTCAAAGCAAAAGTACCAGAGGTAGACACAGGCAGTAGTACAAAGCAAAAGTACCACAGGTAGACACAGGCAGTAGTACATAGCAAAACTACCAGAGGTAGACACAGGCAGTAGCTCAAAGCAAAAGTACCAAAGGTAGACACAGGCAGTAGTACATAGCAAAAGTACCAGAGGTAGACACAGGCAGTAGTACAAAGCAAAAGTACCAGAGGTAGACACAGGCAGTAGTACAAAGCAAAAGTACCAGAGGTAAACACAGGCAGTAGTACAAAGCAAAAGTACCAGAGGTAGACACAGGCAGTAGTACAAAGCAAAAGTACCATATGTAGCAACAGGCAGTAGTACAAAACAAAAGTACCAGAGGTAAACAAAGGCAGTAGTACAAAGCAAAAGTACCAGAGGTAGACACAGGCAGTAGCACAAAGCAAAAGTACCAGAGGTAAACACAGGCAGTAGTACAAAGCAAAAGTACCAGAGGTAGACACAGGCAGTAGTACAAAGCAAAAGTACCATATGTAGCAACAGGCAGTAGTACAAAACAAAAGTACCAGAGGTAAACAAAGGCAGTAGTACAAAGCAAAAGTACCAGAGGTAGACACAGGCAGTAGCACAAAGCAAAAGTACCAGAGGTAAACACAGGCAGTAGTACAAAGCAAAAGTACCAGAGGTAGACACAGGCAGTAGTACAAAGCAAAAGTACCATATGTAGCAACAGGCAGTAGTACAAAACAAAAGTACCAGAGGTAAACAAAGGCAGTAGTACAAAGCAAAAGTACCAGAGGTAGACACAGGCAGTAGCACAAAGCAAAAGTACCAGAGGTAAACACAGGCAGTAGTACAAAGCAAAAGTACCAGAGGTAGACACAGGCAGTAGTACAAAGCAAAAGTACCAGAGGTAAACACAGGCAGTAGTACAAAGCAAAAGTACCAGAGGTAGACACAGGCAGTAGTACAAAGCAAAAGTACCATATGTAGCAACAGGCAGTAGTACAAAACAAAAGTACCAGAGGTAAACAAAGGCAGTAGTACAAAGCAAAAGTACCAGAGGTAGACACAGGCAGTAGCACAAAGCAAAAGTACCAGAGGTAAACACAGGCAGTAGTACAAAGCAAAAGTACCAGAGGTAGACACAGGCAGTAGTACAAAGCAAAAGTACCATATGTAGCAACAGGCAGTAGTACAAAACAAAAGTACCAGAGGTAAACAAAGGCAGTAGTACAAAGCAAAAGTGCCAGAGGTAGACACAGGCAGTAGCACAAAGCAAAAGTACCAGAGGTAAACACAGGCAGTAGTACAAAGCAAAAGTACCAGAGGTAGACACAGGCAGTAGTACAAAGCAAAAGTACCAGAGGTAGACACAGGCAGTAGCTCAAAGCAAAAGTACCAAATGCAGACACAGGCAGTAGTACAAAATAAAAGTACCAGAGTTAGACACAGGCAGTAGTACAAAATAAAAGTACCAGAGTTAGACACAGGCAGTAGTACAAAGCACAAGTACCAAAGGTAGACACAGGCAGTAGTACAAAGTAAAAGTATCAGAGGCAGACACAGGCAGTAGTACAAAGCAGAAGTACCAGAGGAAGATACAGGCAGTAGTACAAAGCAAATGTTCATATATTTGTTAGATGTAATTCTTGTTTAAAGCTCCATGCTTAGTTCACATCAATGATGATGTTCACATAGTTGTGCAATTATTTGCTACTGCGCATGCGCAAAATATTCTGAAAACCAATAGTATGCATATGTTGCCCTAAGTGTATGCACAAATGCGCTGTTGCATACGTGAACCATGGCATCAGAAATGGCGAGGAAAAACCATGGGCATCCCTGGGTTGTGACTGAGAGGTGACCGGAAGTGAATGCAAAAAAATCAGCATCTGGACGTGTTATGGGAGTATCGAGGGGCGTGTCAGTGATAGCAGCTGCATTCTGAGGTGCAGAGCTGCAACCACAGAGGCCATGTGCAGCCGCAGACACTGCATATCACTGGAGCTGGAGCAAGTGTGGATGGTGCATGTGAGCAGAGCCGTAACTGGGCATTTTGGTGCCCTGTTCCAGAAAGAGCATTGGTGCCCTCTGCACACATATTTTAAAATGGGATAGTGCTCGCCGAAGCCACGAGCCAAAAATTAAGTTGAGTGGCCTCACAGGAAAGGGACATGGCAACACAAAAGAACCAATTCACATTACACCTCACAGTAGTGTCTGTTATTCACATCACACTGCACAGTAGTGTCCCTTACACACATTACACCACACAGTAGTGTCCGATATTCACATTACACTGCACAGTAGTGTCCCTTACACACATTACACCACACAGTAGTGTCCCTTATACACATTACACCTCACAGTAGTGTCCGTTATTCACATTACACCGCACAGTAGTTTCCCTTATACACATTACACCTCACAGTAGTGTCTGTTATTCACATTACACTGCACAGTAGTGTCACTTACACACATTACACCACACAGTAGTGTCCGTTATTCACATTACACTGCACAGTAGTGTCCCTTATACACATTACACCTCACAGTAGTGTCCCTTATACACATTACACCTCACAGTAGTGTCCGTTATTCACATTACACCGCACAGTAGTTTCCCTTATACACATTACACTGCACAGTAGTGTCCGTTATTCACATTACATCGCACAGTAGAGTCCATTATTCACATTACACCGCACAGTACTGTCTGTTATTCACATTATACCACTCAGTAGAGTCCGTTAATCACATTACACAGCACAGTAGTCTCCGTTATTCACATTACACCACACAGTAGTGTCCGTTATTCCCATTACACCACACAGTAGTGTCCGTTATTCCCATTACACCACACAGTAGTGTCCGTTATTCCCATTACACCACACAGTAGTGTCCGTTATTCCCATTACACCACACAGTAGTGTCCGTTATTCACATTACACCGCACAGTAGTGTCCGTTATTCCCATTACACCGCACAGTAGTGTTCGTTATTCCCATTACACCACACAGTAGTGTCCGTTATTCCCATTACACCACACAGTAGTGTCCGTTATTCCCATTACACCGCACAGTAGTGTCCGTTATTCCCATTACACCGCACAGTAGTGTCCGTTATTCCCATTACACCGCACAGTAGTGTCCGTTATTCCCATTACACCGCACAGTAGTGTTCGTTATTCACATTACACCACACAGTAGTGTCCGTTATTCGCATGACACCGCACAGTAGTGTCCGTTATTCGCATGACACCGCACAGTAGTGTCCGTTATTCCCATTACACCGCACAGTAGTGTCCGTTATTCCCATTACACCGCACAGTAGTGTCCGTTATTCCCATTACACCGCACAGTAGCGTCCGTTATTCCCATTACACCGCACAGTAGCGTCCGTTATTCCCATTACACCGCACAGTAGCGTCCGTTATTCACATTACACCGCACAGTAGTGTCCGTTATTCCCATTACACCGCACAGTAGTGTCCGTTATTCCCATTACACCGCACAGTAGTGTCCGTTATTCACATTACACCGCACAGTAGTGTCCGTTATTCCCATTACACCGCACAGTAGTGTCCGTTATTCCCATTACACCGCACAGTAGTGTCCGTTATTCCCATTACACTGCACAGTAGTGTCCGTTATTCACATTACACCACACAGTAGTGTCCGTTATACACATTACACCGCACAGTAGTGTCCATTATACACATTACACCGCACAGTAGTGTCCGTTATTCCCATTACACCGCACAGTAGTGTCCGTTATTCCCATTACACCGCACAGTAGTGTCCTTTATTGAACATTACACCGCACAGTAGTGTCCTTTATTGAACATTACACCGCACAGTAGTGTCCGTTATTCACGTTACACCGCACAGTAGTTTCCCTTATAAACATTACACTGCACAGTAGTGTCCGTTATTCACATTACATCGCACAGTAGTGTCAGTTATTCACATTACACCGCACAGTAGTGTCCGTTATTCACATTACGCCGCACAGTAGTGTCCGTTATTCACATTACACCGCACAGTAGTGTCAGTTATTCACATTACACTGCACAGTAGTGTCCGTTATTCACATTACACTGCACAGTAGTGTCCATTATACACATTACACCGCACAGTAGTGTCCATTAGTCACATTACACCGCATAGTAGTGTCAGTTATTCACATTACACCGCACAGTAGTGTCCATTAGTCACATTACACCGCACAGTAGTGTCCGTTATTCACATTACACTGCACAGTAGTGTGTGTTATTCACATTACACCGCACAGTAGTGTCCGTTATTCACATTACACCGCACAGTAGTGTCCATTATACACATTACACCGCACAGTAATGTCCGTTATTCACATAACACTGCACAGTAGTGTCCGTTATTCACATTACACTGCACAGTAGTGTCCATTATACACATTACACCACACAGTAGTGTCCATTAGTCACATTACACCGCATAGTAGTGTCAGTTATTCACATTACACTGCACAGTAGTGTCCGTTATTCACATTACACCACACAGTCGTTATTCACATTACACCGCACAGTAGTGTCCTTTAATCACATTACACCGCACAGTAATGTCCGTTATTCACATTACGCCGCACAGTAGTGTCCGTTATACACATTACACCGCACAGTAGTGTCCTTTAATCACATTACACCGCACAGTAGTGTCCATTATACACATTACCCCAAACAGTAGTGTCCATTATACACATTACACCACACAGTAGTGTCAGTAATTCACATTACACCACACAGTAGTGTCCGTTATTCACATTACACCCCACAGTAGTGTCAGTTATTCACATTACACCCCACAGTAGTGTCAGTTATTCAAATTATACTGCACAGTAGTGTTCGTTATTCACATTACACTGCACAGTAGTGTCCGTTATTCACATTACACCGCACAGTAGTGTCCGTTATTCACATTATACTGCACAGTAGTGTCCGTTATTCACATTACACTGCACAGTAGTGTCCATTAGTCACATTACACCGCACAGTAGTGTCAGTTATTCACATTACACTGCACAGTAGTGTCCGTTATTCACATTACACCACACAGTCGTTATTCACATTACACCGCACAGTAGTGTCCTTTAATCACATTACACCGCACAGTAGTGTCCGTTATTCCCATTACACCGCACAGTAGTGTCCGTTATTCCCATTACACCGCACAGTAGTGTCCGTTATTCCCATCACACCGCACAGTAGTGTCCGTTATTCCCATTACACCGCACAGTAGAGTCCGTTATTCCCATTACACCGCACAGTAGCGTCCGTTATTCCCATTACACCGCAGAGTAGCGTCCGTTATTCCCATTACACCGCACAGTAGCATCCGTTATTCCCATTACACCGCACAGTAGCGTCCGTTATTCACATTACACCGCACATTAGTGTCCGTTATTCCCATTACACCGCACAGTAGTGTCCGTTATTCCCATTACACCGCACAGTAGTGTCCGTTATTCACATTACACCGCACAGTAGTGTCCGTTATTCCCATTACATCGCACAGTAGTGTCCGTTATTCCCATTACACCGCACAGTAGTGTCCGTTATTCCCATTACACCGCACAGTAGTGTCCGTTATTCCCATTACACCGCACAGTAGTGTCCGTTATTCCCATTACACCGCACAGTAGTGTCCTTTATTGAACATTACACCGCACAGTAGTGTCCTTTATTGAACATTACACTGCACAGTAGTGTCCGTTATTCACGTTACACCGCACAGTAGTTTCCCTTATACACACTACACTGCACAGTAGTGTCCGTTATTCACATTACATCGCACAGTAGTGTCCATTATACACATTACACTGCACAGTAGTGTCCGTTATTCCCATTACACCGCACAGTAGTGTCCGTTATTCACATTACACCACACAGTAGTGTCCGTTATACACATTACACCGCACAGTAGTGTCCATTATACACATTACACCGCACAGTAGTGTCCGTTATTCTCATTACACCGCACAGTAGTGTCCGTTATTCCCATTACACCGCACAGTAGTGTCCGTTATTCCCATTACACCGGACAGTAGTGTCCTTTATTGAACATTACACCGCACAGTAGTGTCCTTTATTGAACATTACACCGCACAGTAGTGTCCGTTATTCACGTTACACCGCACAGTAGTTTCCCTTATAAACATTACACTGCACAGTAGTGTCCGTTATTCACATTACATCGCACAGTAGTGTCAGTTATTCACATTACACCGCACAGTAGTGTCCGTTATTCACATTACACCGCACAGTAGTGTCCGTTATTCACATTACACCGCACAGTAGTGTCAGTTATTCACATTACACTGCACAGTAGTGTCCGTTATTCACATTACACTGCACAGTAGTGTCCATTATACACATTACACTGCACAGTAGTGTCCATTAGTCACATTACACCGCATAGTAGTGTCAGTTATTCACATTACACCGCACAGTAATTACACCGCACAGTAGTGTCCGTTATTCACATTACACTGCACAGTAGTGTTTGTTATTCACATTACACCGCACAGTAGTGTCCGTTATTCACATTACACAGCACAGTAGTGTCCATTATACACATTACACCGCACAGTAATGTCCGTTATTCACATAACACTGCACAGTAGTGTCCGTTATTCACATTACACTGCACAGTAGTGTCCATTATACACATTACACCACACAGTAGTGTCCATTAGTCACATTACACCGCATAGTAGTGTCAGTTATTCACATTACACTGCACAGTAGTGTCCGTTATTCACATTACACCACAGAGTCGTTATTCACATTACACCGCACAGTAGTGTCCTTTAATCACATTACACCGCACAGTAATGTCCGTTATTCACATTACGCCGCACAGTAGTGTCCGTTATACACATTACACCGCACAGTAGTGTCCTTTAATCACATTACACCGCACAGTAGTGTCCATTATACACATTACCCCAAACAGTAGTGTCCATTATACACATTACACCACACAGTAGTGTCAGTTATTCACATTACACCACACAGTAGTGTCCGTTATTCACATAACACCCCACAGTAGTGTCAGTTATTCACATTACACCCCACAGTAGTGTCAGTTATTCAAATTATACTGCACAGTAGTGTTCGTTATTCACATTACACTGCACAGTAGTGTCCGTTATTCACATTACACCGCACAGTAGTGTCCGTTATTCACATTATACTGCACAGTAGTGTCCGTTATTCACATTACACTGCACAGTAGTGTCCATTAGTCACATTACACCGCACAGTAGTGTCAGTTATTCACATTACACTGCACAGTAGTGTCCGTTATTCACATTACACCACACAGTCGTTATTCACATTACACCGCACAGTAGTGTCCTTTAATCACATTACACCGCACAGTAGTGTCCGTTATTCACATAACACTGCACAGTAGTGTCCGTTATTCACATTACACCGCACAGTAGTGTCCATTGTACACATTACACCACACAGTAGTGTCCATTAGTCACATTACACCGCATAGTAGTGTCAGTTATTCACATTACACTGCACAGTAATGTCCGTTATTCACATTACACCACACAGTCGTTATTCACATTACACCGCACAGTCGTTATTCACATTACACCGCAGAGTAGTGTCCTTTAATCACATTATACTGCACAGTAGTGTCCGCTATTCACATTACACCGCACAGTAGTGTCCGTTATACACATTACACTGCACAGTAGTGTCCCTTATTCAAATTACACCGCACAGTAGTGTCCATTATACACATTACACCGCACAGTAGTGTCCATTATACACATTACACCGCACAGTAGTGTCAGTTATTCACATTACACCACACAGTAGTGTCCGTTATTCACATTACACCCCACAGTAGTGTCAGGTATTCACATTACACCCCACAGTAGTGTCAGTTATTCAAATTATACTGCACAATAGTGTCCGTTATTCACATTACACCCCACAGTAGTGTCAGTTATTCAAATTATACTGCACAATAGTGTCCGTTATTCACATTACACCACACAGTCGTTATTCACATTACACCGCACAGTAGTGTCCTTTAATCACATTACACTGCACAGTAGTGTCCATTATACACATTACACTGCACAGTAGTGTCCATTATACACATTACACCCACAGTAGTGTCAGTTATTCACATTACACCACACAGTAGTGTCCGTTATTCACATTACACCCCACAGTAGTGTCAGTTATTCACATTACACTGCACAATAGTGTCCGTTATTCACATTACACCCCACAGTAGTGTCAGTTATTCACATTACACCCCACAGTAGTGTCAGTTATTAAAATTATACTGCACAATAGTGTCCGTTATTCACATTACACCCCACAGTAGTGTCAGTTATTCAATTATACTGCACAATAGTGTCCGTTATTCACATTACACCACACAGTCGTTATTCACATTACACCGCACAGTAGTGTCCTTTGATCACATTACACCTCACAGTATTGTCCGTTATTCACATTACACCGCACAGTAGTGTCCCTTATACACATTACACTGCACAGTAGTGTCAGTTATTCAATTATACTGCACAATAGTGTCCGTTATTCACATTACACCCCACAGTAGTGTCAGTTATTCAATTATACTGCACAATAGTGTCCGTTATTCACATTACACCACACAGTCGTTATTCACATTACACCGCACAGTAGTGTCCTTTGATCACATTACACCTCACAGTATTGTCCGTTATTCACATTACACCGCACAGTAGTGTCCCTTATACACATTACACTGCACAGTAGTGTCAGTTATTCACATTACACCCCACAGTAGTGTCAGTTATTCAATTATACTGCACAATAGTGTCCGTTATTCACATTACACCACACAGTCGTTATTCACATTACACCGCACAGTAGTGTCCTTTGATCACATTACACCTCACAGTATTGTCCGTTATTCACATTACACCGCACAGTAGTGTCCCTTATACACATTACACTGCACAGTAGTGTCAGTTATTCAATTATACTGCACAATAGTGTCCGTTATTCACATTACACCCCACAGTAGTGTCAGTTATTCAATTATACTGCACAATAGTGTCCGTTATTCACATTACACCACACAGTCGTTATTCACATTACACCGCACAGTAGTGTCCTTTGATCACATTACACCTCACAGTATTGTCCGTTATTCACATTACACCGCACAGTAGTGTCCCTTATACACATTACACTGCACAGTAGTGTCAGTTATTCACATTACACCACACAGTAGTGTCCGTTATTCTCAATACACTGCACAATAGTGTTTGTTATTTATACTACATCACAAAATAGTACCCCAAACCCCTTATGCACTTTACCCCACACAGTAGAGCCCCTTATACACATTACGCCACACAGTAGTAGTGCTGTAAGGGGATTCTCATAAATGTAATCCATAATTTGAGATGAATAATACCCACTTAACCCTCCTCCCAACCCCCTCATATGCATGTTCTGTGACTAGTCAGAGTCACTCTGACTGCCGGGATCAAACACTCCCCACTGGCACTGTCACACATCTGCTGGTGACCTGTTGGTGCTTCTGGCAGCGGCTACTGCCAGACCTGTCACTGTCTGTTTAGGACCTACTGTAAACAGAGCTTACTGATGGACACCGTGCCGCCTATCTTACTGCAGCTCTGATGGTGACTCACCGACAGTTCCTCACCCTAGGAACTGTGGGAACGGAGGAGAGATGGGCAGGCGTCAAGAGACAGTGCACAGCAGGACCAGGTTGGGAGGGAGGCGGAGACTAGAGTATATGAGTGACATGCCCCTTCAGTGGAAGAGTCAGCGGTTAGAAATTGCGGTGGGCAGCTGGTTCCGCCCTCAGGGCTGTTGCACTCTGTGCAGCTGCACTGGCCCTGCATGTGATGGTGTGCTGGTGGTGGCATATCACCGGCAGTGCCACAGCATGCAGAGACGTTGAAAGTGCTTGCACATTCAGGTGCACGCTAGTACATGAGGGGAAGGCTGAAACTGGCATTTGCATAATATCGCCGCCGTGATCAGGCCCTTTGTGTGACATGTACTGTAGTGCATGTATAGCACTATGTAATATCACCATGATTAATACATACAGTATAATAATAATAATAATAATAATAATAATAATAATAATAATAATAAGATTAAATGAGTCTATTCATTGTGTTTATCACAGAACCCGATATGAATTTGCTGTTTTGCCAATAGATAATTCACTATTAATAAGCTTCCTCTGTGGAAGGAATGTTGCATAAAGCATTCATGTTTAAATGACATCACCTGGATTTTATTCAGAAGGAAAATACACCATTGCTGCCTAACTAGCGGCTCACACAACATGCATGATATTTGCATAGCGATTATCTCACCATATGTACTAAAGATAAATCATTTGTTAAAGCTTTTGTTTATCAATATTAAAATGACAATACACACACACGTTTAGAGATAGACACATGTACTCACAAACGGATGTACTGTAGAGAAATACGAACACAAGAAGGACGTAATTCCTGCTCAAACAAAGACCGGCGTATTAGCCTGTATACACTTACAAGTGTGTGTACACACTCCCCAGCATAGACAATGTGTAGAGATAAAGGGTAAGAGTATTAGAAGCAAAAGTTGCATCATCCTATTTAGTACAATATAATATTGTAATGAAGTGTCAAATACACAAAAGAGACGAGATTGGCTGTTACTAGTAAATGCAATAGTTGTATTTTCAATATGAAATATAATTAAATACAAGCGCTAATGCAAAATACAAATGAAATTCAATAAAATAAAATATATAAATCTATTAAATCCCCCCTTTAAAAATCAAATGTGAATCGACATTCTTATAGTAGTCCAAATAGAAATTTTGAGTAAAGGCCCCCATACACGGGGCGATTTGTATCAGATCCGAACTCGCATACGATTCCCTTGAAAAGTCTTCCCTTGACATTCTGTACGAATTGTGTTTAGAAAAGGTACAATTGTACAAACAACCATACGATCCGATGTATTAAGATGTGTCACATCTTACTGATCTGGCGAAATCTTTCTGCAAAACCATCTCATCTACCATGCCGATACACGACGCCGGGGGACACGCATCGCATCATAATCATGTGTGAAAACACTTATTTTCACACGATTGGTCTTTACGATCAGTCGAAAACGTTCATATCGTGTGAAAAATCGCCCCGTGTATGGGGGCCTTAAGTGATGCAAATAAATGACTCCAAGGGGTCTAGTTACTAAGCAGTGTTAGGAGACAGATTGAAAAGTGATAAGAAAGTGATAAGGTGCCAACCAATCAGCTCCCAACCGTCATTTTTCAAACACAGCCTGTGAGATGACAGTTGGGAGCTGATTGGCTGGCACCTTATCACTTTCTTATCACTTTTCACTCTGTCTCCTAACACTGCTTAGTAAATAAACCCCTTAAGCTTCATATAATACAGCTGCAGCACAAATAAATTAAGGGGGAGATGTACTTTAGCGACACTTATTGTGCTACAGCTCTTCCTGCTTTGGCTCTTAACGAGAAAGAACTTCCTCTGCCGGCGATCCATGCAAGACCCGCAGCACTCAGCCTAGGGCTGATGCACTGTGACTTACTTCCTAGCCGACCCCACTGCGCAAGCGTGAAATCTCGCAAACATCGCAAGATGTCATGTGCAGACTGAGGGCCTGATTCAGACCCGCTCGCGAGCGCTGACCGCTCGCAAGCGGGTCGATGGTGCCCTAGTGCGCATGCGCACGACGGAGGGAGCTCCGTCGTGCGCATGCGCGAGACCCAGATAGCGACAGCCAAGCTGTCGCTCCGGGTCTCGCACCAAAGGGGGCGTGCTGTTGATGTTGAGTGACAGCACGCCCCCTTTGATGGGCGTGCCGGGGGCGTGGCTGCCAGACGGAGGTCTTTCCATGGGAACGCCTACCATCTGGGTCCGGCCCCACTGACATCACTAGTGATGTCAGTGGGAGTGATTTTGGCTCTGATAGAGCCAAAATCACTCCAGGGCTTGCGGTCACCGAGACCCTACCGCAGGGTCTCGTCGCAAGCCCGATGGTCGCGATGATCTTGACCATCGCGACCATCATCATGGACGCGCGCATAAGCTGTGGGTGGTAACCCACAGCTATGCGAGTGTCCAGGAGGACGTTCCAAAAAAATAAAAAAAGCCCTGATTCAGAGACCCCACAGAAGCCACAATGCCGCCGCAGGTTAGTATACATATTGGCAGGTAAACCTACCGATATGAGGAAAAAAGGTTAAGCCATAAAAGTGAATGATTTTCCGTTGCATTCTCTAAGTTGAATCTGTGCCTGCGTCCATGTCTTTACGTAAGTTATAATTACAAGAACCCACACTTACTCTATATGCCCTTCCCTTCTGGGGCTGTACATAGGGGTCCGAGCTCCCCTGGCAAAGTAAAGGACTGGCACCCCCTCCCTTATATTGTAAATAGGCATGTGGCAAAACATTTTAGGTGTGTGGCCTCATGGGGAAGGGGCGTGGCCACAATTTAATACAAATTCAAATTATGCCACGGGTGGCGTAACATGGGGGGTTGAGCAGGGCACATGCGGTCTGTGGCACTACACATTAAAACAAACACAGCGGCAGCGGTGTGTTTGTTTTAGCACTGCAGCCAATAAGAGTCAGACAGACTCTAATTGGCTGCTGCTCCCGGGGCCAGAGCCGGGCTGGAGCTCACTCATGAACTCCACCTTCCGGCTCCCACACTGGGTGAAGGGAGAGACATCATGACGTCTCTCCCATAGTGGCGAGTGGGGCGGGGGCAGCAGACAGCGGCGGCGGGCGCAGGAGTGGGGATTCCAGTAAGTAAATTATGTGTAGCGTGTGTGTCTTGTGTGTAAAAGGCACTACTGCTGAGGGCACTGTATATTGGGCGCTACTGGGGGCACTATATAAGGGTCACTAATGGGGGTACTATATATTGGACACTACTGGGGGCACTATGGGCTCCATTTACTAAAATGAAATATAACCCCTTTAGCGCTCTTTGATTACTGCTGTTTTTGCAGCATCGCTCTCGCCATCTTTTAGATGGAGAGAGCGATGCAGGCCCAATGCCGGCAATGGAGACTCGGCGGTGCCTTTCCAGCTTCAGCGAAGCCTTCCAGGTACTGCCGGGTCTCCCTGTCATGCACATGCACAGACAGACAATATCGCATGCACATTACACCGAGCCCCGTCGCTGGCAGTGTGAGGCTGCCAGCAGCCCAGCGGAGTACCTCGCCGAGGACGAGGACTTCGCGGGACATCGCCAGAGGGGTAAGTATTACTAAATACCAGTGGAATTTTCGTTTGTATCACAGTGATACTAAAACGAAAATTGTTGCTGGTATTTCATTCATTAGTAAATGGAGCCCTATATAAGGGTCACTATATATTGGGAACTACTGGGGCACTGTATAAGGGGTACAGGGGGCACTGTATAAGGGGCACTATATATTGGGCACTACTGGGGGCACTGTATAAGGGACACTCTATATTAGGCTCTACTGGGGGCACTGTATATTGGGCACTACGGGGGCACTATATGTTGGGCACTACTGGGTGTACTGCTTAAGGGGCATTAATGGGGGCACAGCATAAGAGGCACTGCATAATGGGCACTACAACAGTGGGCATTGCATAATGGGCACTACTACTGGGGGCACTGCATAAGGGACACTACATAAGGTTCACTACAACAGGGGGCATTGCATAAGAGGCAATACTACTGGGGGCACTGCATAAGGGGCACTACTACTGTGGGCATTGCATGAAAGGTACTACTATGGGGGGCATTGCATAAGGGGCACTGCTACCGGGGGCACTAAGGTGCATATGGAATGGAAAGGAATGTTCCCAGAGTGGCAAGAAATGATGGTGTGTCATGTTGACATGCCCCTTGTGGCATGTGGTCACGCCCACTTTTCCAGCAAGCACACCATCGGTGTGCGCACATGGGGGGGGCTCCATTTTTCATCTTGCCCTGGGCTCCAAACAGCCTAGTTATGCCACTGCACGTTACACCAAACAGTAGTCCCCTTAATCACATTATGTCACTTTATTCATGTTACGCCACACAGTAGTACCGCTCATTCATGATACGCCACACAGTAGTCACCTTAATCACTTTATGTCACACAGTAGTGCCCCTTATTCACATTACGCCATACAGTAGTATCCCTTATAAAACCACTCACCTCCCAATGCATGGGCGAGCTACGAGTGGGTGGGGTGGTAGGTATTACACAGAGCTGAGCCTATGCCCCGGGTGACAGCTTGACTGCACCCCTGTCAAATTCACTCACATGGCATGTTGCATACACATCCTGAGATGACGTGTATTACTAAGGGAAAGTGGGCGTCTTATGACAGGCTGGTGGGCATCTAAATACACACCGCGATCACAAGCCAAGACATAGTGGGCGTGCTAATGCCTTGATGTGCGATTGCGGGATTTGCATACTTTGGCAGCTGGCGGCTTCGTGCGAACGCATCTAGCGAGCGAGTCTGAATCAGACCCTTATTACAAATTGAGCCGGTGATACCATTCAGGTAATTACCATTTCCCAAGGGCAAGTCTCTGCATTTGAGTCAGCTTTCAGTTCCACTAATGTGAAAAATGTAACTAAATTTAAAAATACATTTTAAGCATTTTTTTTTTAAAGCAAACATTTCAAGCATGATACTGTAGTATACAAATACTTTCTTCAAAGATAAAGCATATTTTAAATGTTCCTGTGAAAAGTGTAAAGATAACAGGTATCACAAGGGCACAAGTACCTCCGCAGTTTTGTAAAGGGGCTGTCATCAGCAGCAGAATGAGTTGAGCCCTATCCTTGGTGAATACAACCACTTCCATCAGCAACCAGGCTCTTCATGTATAGCTACAGTAAATAGGCTTTATAGCTGCATTTTAAATAATGTCAGCCATATGTACTCTATATATGTTTTTGTATTACTGTAGTTAGAGGTTACAACTTCCTCAATTTAGAGATTTGTCCTCAGTGTGGAAGATTCTAGACGATAATAGCTAGAATTTGATTGGTTGCTAGGGGTAACAACAACACTTATAAAAACCCACACTTTAGTCAATATACCCGTTGTACTCTGGCTCCTTGAATGTCTTATGTATTACACAGAGTTCCTTTTTTAGCGCCTTTAGGTGTATTTTTATGTCCCTGGTATCTTAACTGTTTTATTGTTTGTTTATTTTGCACAGTTTCCCAAGTTCAGCTACAATAAAAAGACAGTAATGCATATAATTGTTTAATCAGTAACTAATGAAACAATGCACCTCTTACACATTACCTAATGCAACAGACAAATGAAGAGTTTACAGACAGAAAGTTATAGATATCAGGTGATTTTCCGCAATCCTCTTGCTCATTTTAGTTCCCAACTGCACCTGCCAAATAAGCTCTTGACTCAAGTGATTGTATAGTAGAGGTTGCAGGTTTAATGTACAGTAATTTTCCTAATCACAGAAATGCTCGGTTTAGACCTTAAGCAATGCATTAGGCTACAGTTCAAGACTGGCTTCAAGTTACATTTCCCTTGTTTGATTCAGTATATGTTTGTTTTTAGGTGGTGACTTTTATACTAGAGGGACCTAATTCATCAACCCTAAAGTTTCGTGTTTAAGCTAATTTTTGCTATATTTATCTTTCACTGGTATTCATTAAAACACGTAATGCAGGAGATATCACTGATATCTCCTAGTTAAGTCCGTTTCCGTTAATCTCCACACTCCCCATATATTAATATGGGGATGTCAAAATTCCTTTATTCGTCAAGCTCCGAAAATCTTAGCTTTACGGTAATTATGTTGTATACGTATGTCATCACCAGATGACGTACAGCCTCCGAAAGCGCTCACAAGCTGCCGTTTAGACGGCACGGCAGCTTGTGTAGCAGATATTCCTCCTGCTTCTGTGCGCTCCTACTCCCTCTCCTCATGGTGTCTGGCAGCGGCCTCCCTCTCCTCCCGTCTCATGACAAATCTTACCCCGGCTGCTGCCTACTGTTTACAGAAGGCTTTTCTGGGACGTGGGATCAGTCCTCCGGCTCCTTCTTGAGTCGGGTCCCTCCGGCTCCCTCCTCCAGGTCCCTCTGGCTCCAGCAGCACCCTTGTGTGCTCTCCCCGCAGCTGCATGCTGCCGCTGACCGGAAGCATCTCCCCTCAGTTCCCTGGTGGCACTTGTAAGGAAGCTTAATAATTAACTGTTTATTTACTATAGACAGTTAATTGAAGAAGCACTTTCAAGTGCCACTGGGGAGCAGACAGAGGGGATCGCTTCCCGTCAGCAGCAGCATGCAGTGGCGGGGGGAGAACGTAGATAAGTATCTTGAAAAAATGTAAATAAATCAATAAATTTTATATTCGATTACCGCAACAGTAATCAGTGCTGTGCATGCACCGCTTCTGTGAGCGGAAGCAGCGCATGTGGAGGACTGATTACATCTGCAGTAAGTTAGAGTAGAGAGGGAAAAGTATCTCTTTTCCTAAAAGCTGTCATCGCAGAAATAACAGCTTTTCGGAATAGATACTTATGGAGCGGAGGAATGATGAATTCCTCTGGTATTTAGGTAGGACTCCATGCGAGGTTTAAACCTAATTATTTCCACAGATTTTTTAGTAATGATAAATAGACCTAAAAATCAAGACCATGCTTAGGAGAACTAAGCCGTTCAAAATGAGTTCTAACAGTCAGTTACAATTCAGAGAAGCGGCGACATGCAGCGCACAGGCACGCCAAGAGCAGCTCCCGGGCCCAGGTAAAAGGGGACGTGGCCTAATTCGTGGGAGGCGTGTCCATGCCCCCTTATATAAACAAAAAGTTTTGCAGTGCCGCTGTGAGCTCATCAGCCCAGTGCATAACCATTGGGGGGCGCGATCAGCTCGATCGCTCCCTCTACAGGCATAGGAGACTGCTGTGGCTGCTTCTTAGCCTCCCAGTGCAGCCCAGCACACAGCAACGTGTGCTGGGCTGCTGTTATGTAAGAGGGGGGGAGCGGTTCCAGACCCCTCCAGCAAGCCCAGGCCCGGGTAATTAGTACACGCTCCCCCTCCCCTCTTGGCGCCCCTGGCAGCGCATATCATTCCTCCATTGGCAGTGCCTCCATGCAGACACATTTCTCAGTCATTTGTAGCCCTGGCGTCTATAATAGGGCCCAGAAAATAAAAACAAAATAAAGTTCTACCATCACTGCTAAGCTGCATACACACGGTACGATCTACACAACCAACAATATCGCTGAACGGTTTCCCTTGAACTTTCTGTAGTGCAGGACAAACGATATTGGGTGTACACACTGATAGTTATCTATGATACATATCTTTCAGTGAAGTCATCCTGTCACATCTCTGAACATGCAAATCGTGATGAAATTGTCCAAGTTGGCATGAATGGACGACCATAGATATTGTTACCGTCCATGCGTGAACGCGCATTGTTGGTCGTTCGTTGTCGTTCACTGCATAAGAATGAACTATATGAACGATTTATCATTGAACAATATTGTTATCGTTCATATATCATTCATAGCTATCGTACCGTGTGTACGCACCTTTAGACCACCCTCCTAATTCCAACTTCCCCTTTTGTCTCTTATTTGGGCTGTATTTATGTCTGTAAGGGCGGGATGTACTAAGCATTGCATTCGCGATGCGGTGCATCCCGCCTCTCTCCGGGTACATACCGTGGCTGATTACCGCATTATGGGCCTGATTCAGACCCGCTCGCAAGCGCATAGTGCTCACAAGTGGGTCAATGGTGGCCCAGTGCGCATGCTGGAGACGGCTCCGATGTGCGCATGCGCGAGACCCGGCTAGCGACGGGTGCTCCGTCGATCCAGGTCTCGCACCAAAAGGGGGCAGCTGTCGATTTTGATCGACAGCTGACACCGTTTTGGAGGCGTGGCCGGGGGGTGGCTTCACAAACGGAGGCGTTCCCAAGAGAACGCCTGCCGTTTGTGGGCGGCCCCACAGACATCACCAGTGATGTCAGTGGGAGAGCTTCCGGCTCTATTAGAGCCAGAAGCTCTCTGGGGCTTGCAGCCACGAGACCCTACCACAAGGGTCTTGTCGCAAGCCCGATGGTCGTGCTGGTCTTAACCATCGCGACCATCATCCTGGCCACTCGCAATAGCTGTGGGTGGTCACCCACAGCTATGCGAGTGGCCAGAAGGCCGCTCCACTAAAAATAAAAAAAATCCCTGATTCAGAGCGAGCGCTCTTTCAGAGCGTCCGGCTCTGAATCAGGGCCTATGTACCTAGAGTATCGCAAAGGACAGCTGTCCCGATAAGAGCTGTCCTTTGCAATGCCCCTGGACAGAGGGACTTCCATGTTTAACACCCAGAAGTCCCTCTGGCGTCCTTTTGCGCATGTGCAGAAGGACGCAGGCTGTGGGGGGACATGGGAGGGATCCAATTGGGGATCCCTCTCCCTCATAGGCTTCTATTGGGTAATGCCATCTGAAGATGGCATTACCCATCAGGACCAAGCAATGTATTCCGGTGCTTTGTTCATATGGGGAATGCAGTAAAACTGCATTTTCCCCTTTAGTACATCCCGCCCTAAATCACAAGTGTAAGGTGATATACTGTAGGGCCTGATTATGAGTTGAGTCATTTTGCACCTTGGTAATACCATGCTGAACTGCAGGTGGGGCAGAATTAAAATGTGCAGAGAGAGTTAGATATGAGCGGGGCGTGTCTAAACTCAATTCTATGGGCGTGGTACAGAATGTGAACATGGTCTTCTGAATGTCGATAATCAGAATATCAACATGGACATTATGACGACATGTGAAATTACATTGTGGATGTCTACAGTCTGCATGTCAACATAGCGTTTTTAGGTAATTTCAGCCCTAATCCTAACAGCAGTCCAGCCCTAACAGTAGCTGACATGAAAATGGCCCCGATTCAGAGATGGACGCAGAAGTGATATGTGCTGCGTTTTGGCTGCAGCGGATCTAAAAAGTTATGTTACTGCAGCAGGAGGCGTCTTTTGTAGAAAGACTCCCACTGCCGACTTCTTAGATCCGCTGCCTCCATCCAAAGACGCAGCATTCGGATCACCATCTCCACCATGGGCCGGACCATCGTACATCTGCGCAACCCTAAGGTTGCCCAGAATGTCTAGCTGCCAAGGCCAATGAAGCCAGCGATGACAGTCGCTGGCTTCAGCATGCCCCTAAAACACTGGTTACACACCTGCAATTACCCTTGGTGCTAAGAAAATTAGAGCGCAGCAGACTATATATACTGACTAACCAGCAGCTGCCACCATCTATAGCTAGAAGGATACTTAAGAAAAAACCCAGCAGCACTTGGTCTTTAATATATACAAATCCTCAACAGTAGAGAATAATTGAAATAATAACCACAGATATATACAGTATATATATAAAAAATATCAAAACACAATTTAATAAAATGCATATAAAAAATTAGAACTATAGTAATAAAATTAATATACCCTGATACAAATTCCGCACATATATATACATTTGTATGTGTAACTATAACGCCTGAGGCACCAACCACATGTAATTAGCACTCCGAATATATAAATCCTCTACTCACACACAGAGGATTTGCAACAGAGTGAACTTGTAGTAACTGTTAAAATTCCTTCGATTAGTTGCGGTGTGAATGATATATTTGAAAAGGCTCCGATGGGAACAACAAATATTACAATCACATGTAAGGAGCCGGCATCGGCACATTTTTTAATAATAAATCCTTTAGATCAGGGGTGGGGAACCTTTTTTCTGCCGAGGGCCATTTTGATAAATATAACATTATTCGTGGGCCTGTTGCAGGCCACACCCCCTCTGTGATGTCACACAGGGGTGGGGCCACAATCGCCAGTGATTACAGCAATGCCCGGAGCATCCTGAGGATGCTCCGGGGAGCTGTAAGGACAGAGATGCGACAGTCTGAAGCGTGCTAGTGACGCTCCAGGCGACACTGCTGCATAGATTCTGTCTGTAGGGTGCCATTCTAGGTACCCTGCTAGCCAGATGAGGCTAGCAGAAATGAGCTCAGAGGGCCAGACCAAATGATTCTGCAGGCTTTATAGTGTCCAGGCAGCGTCTGCACGTGAGTCACAGAGGCCGGTTGTGACCGCCGGCAAGCAAGCTTACCTCAAAGGGAAACTGTGTCCCAATAATAGGAGGAGTTGATTGCAGTCTGAGAGTCACTCTATCCGGTGGGGAGTATCTGCTCCACAGAAAGCCGAGGGACGCTCCAGCGCATCGAGGCTGCAGAATTATAGGAGCTCTTCTTTCTTATGCTGCAAACGTGTAGCGGTGGATGCCACAGGATACCACTGGGCTTCTTTGGACTTCCTAACGCTTCTTCACACCTTCGTTTTCCCAAATAACCACAGCCTGTCAGTCAGGCGACGGCTTCCCCCCACACTGTAACTGGAGCCGCAGCAGCATCACGGAACATGCACACTACGGCTCCGGCGCATAGGCACTCCGAAAACATTAGTCAATAGCAACCGAATCAGGACTGTGTCCAGGGCTGACTCAGCTCCAATGTCAACATTATATCGGTGTCGACATTGTAAATGTCCACATACTGAATGTAAGGATAGTGTCTATGTCGACATTCTGAATGTTGACATATTGGCTACCCAAATCTAGATCGCCGTGTAAGAATAAAGCTGTCCATCATCTGTGGGCTACATGCAAAAACAGCCAGTATTTACCCTGCAGGCAAAATAAGTAAATGTATTTGCACCCCTTGTATGGCAGCATGGTTTGTCCAGGTGCAAAGTTACTTGTTTTATTTTATATTTTTTTTGCTTTTCTCCTAAGTCAGAATCAGGCCCATAATCATTGTCTTCAGATTGTGTGTAATATTTGTACATTTCAAAGTTTTTAATTGCATTGTTCTTTTACGGGCATATAAAGGTACAGTATCTTCTAATATAACATGCGCCGTTTTGGTTCAACCATTAGAAGTAGTTGTTGATGCGCAGTGGCGTAAGTTCATCCCAGATGCCTGGAGGCAAGTTATAATTTTCTTTTTCTTTTTTTCTTTTTTACTTTAAGGAAATCAGAAATCTGACATGTTTTTTGTTCCCTTTAAATATATAATGACATTATTGGCCATTCTCCGAGTGTTAATCCACTAGACTATTTCTTTAGGACACACTTTTGACCTCTGACTCAAATTTAGAATGTTTCCCTTTTCCTAATAGGATGTAAGACATAAATGCTCCACCTACATAACTAGGTGGCGCCTATTGTAAAAATAATAACATCAATTAAACTTTGGGTATACTTAATTAAATTTTACTTATGCATATTGCTTTATTCAGTAATAGTCAGCAATACAAAATGTTTTATTATAGGCTAATATCCTATTGTCGTTTGATTTCATTTAAATTAAGTGAGTCCCTGGTCCCCACTGTACCTTGAGAACTTGGCAGTGATCTATCAGGGTTCTGATTTGTTCACAATTATGAGACAACGGAACAGGGTACTATGGGCTCTATTTATTAACATTATTTTACTAAACTAAAGGGAAAAAGGGTGTTTTCACACCCTTTTCACATTTTAGTATCACCTATATTTGCTAAAGAGCAATTGGAGTGGAATTCATAAAATTCTACTCCAAGCCCTAATTATCACATATTTTTAGTAAGCAGATCACATTTCACATAATTGTAATGGGAAATGTGATCTGGCCAAAGTTACTAAAAATAAATTGTGAAAAATTACCGGGGAAAGTCCTGTGATAATAACGCCACCTGGAGGTGGCATTATCCAGGGTCTCCCCTGGTTACCGGACTCCTGCTCTGCTCTAACAGGCAGGACAGAGCCAGGAGCCGTCCCCAGTGATCAGCTGTGTGGTCTAAACAAACCACAAGCTGATCACTGCTAAAAAAAAAAAAACTTACCTGAGCCTAGGGCCGGTATCGGTGCTCCGGTGATGTCCTATGTGGCTCCGGTCAGCTGGTATCCCAGCCTGCACTGTGACCGGGTCACAGTGCAGTATGGGAGACCAGCTGACCGTAGCCACGGATGACATCACCGGAGCACCGATTACTGGAGGTAAGTGAAATTAAGTTGGGGGGGCGAGGGGGAGACCCACGGGGGGGTTTGCAATCATGGTGGGGTGCATGCGCAGCCACCTAGGTTTAGGCACTCAGGAACAGAGCTTTATCGCAAACTCTGTCCCTGCAAGGGATTTTTAATAAATCCTTGTGATATTGGCTGAATTCGCAATGCAAATTCAGTCAGTAATATCACACTGCAATCTGCACTTTAATGCGGATTGTAGTAAATAGAGCCCTTAGTCTTAGAGTGCCTACATAGGCTTATAACACTCAAGGCCATAAAATGTATACTCAAAATCATAATAATCTTAGAAATGAATTAAAGGTGGATCTGGCAGCAGTAATGAAAATGAATCTTTATAATATTTC
Organism: Taudactylus pleione; assembly: GCA_031769625.1. Lineage (NCBI taxonomy): Eukaryota > Metazoa > Chordata > Amphibia > Anura > Myobatrachidae > Taudactylus > Taudactylus pleione. Next base: position 47,682,266 of record JAUIMM010000031.1, read on the forward strand.
CCTACAGATTGTAAGCTTGTGAGCAGGGCTCTCTTACCTCTCTGTCTGCCTGTAAACACCCATGGGGAGATGTACCAAGCCTTGGAGAGAGATAAAGTGGAGAAATTGCCCAAAGCAACCAATCAGGTTCTAGCTGTCATTTATCTAGCACATACAGTTAGATGCTGATTGGTTGCTTTTGGCAACTCCTTCCCTGTTTCTCTCTTCAATGCTTGATACATCTCCCCTCCAGTATTGTTTTACCAGTAAATTGTAAAGTGGAATATGCTAGTTAGCTCTATATAAGTAAATGATGATGATGTTGATAATGTGACTCATGTTCCACATACATATACTAGGGAGTAGGTGCACAGGCTAGTGGCAAAAAAATCGGTAAGTTAAATGAAGAGGAGCTATGACAGTACTGAAAAACGGGATGTAGTTATTAGATCTACAGTACGATCGGGATGCCGGCTGATAAAATCCCAGTGCTGGAATCCCGACACCAGTTCAGATGCCGATGCCGGAATCCCGACATCTGGCATCCCGACTGTAAGTATAGCGGGCCGGGTTAGGTGTTTGTCGTGGGGAGGGCGGGTTAGGTTTAGGCACCACGGTGGCGTTAGGGTTAGGCTTAGAGGGGAGTGGGGCTAGGGTTAGGCTATGGACGGGGAGGGGTTAGGTTTAGGCATCACTGGGGAAGTTAGCGTTAGGCACTAAGGTGGGAGGGTTAGGTTCAGGACCAAAAGGGGGAGGGTTAGGTTTAGGCACTAACAGGGATGGTTAGTGTGCGGAGGGGGGAGGGTTAAAATGCAGGAACAGAGGGTTAGGGTTATGGGGAGAAGGGAGGAGGGTTAGCATACTTACGGAGCCCCTGTTAGGATACTGAGCATCGGGATGCCGCTGTCTGTATTTCATACCCAACCCCTTGAAAAACTGCTAATAGATTTATTACAATAAAGAATATTTTCAAATGTTCTTATTACTATTTTATTTACTTTTTAACACAAATCCCTTTCTTTTGCCAGCTAGACCCTTTCTGGGACTCTGCGGCTCCACCTAGTGGCAGCCTGCAACATTATAGTGTCTACTGGCTCTTATTAGAGCCAGGGGTATCACAGGTCATTCAGCAAGAGGCGGTTTCGAACCACTTAGTTTGTTTAAAACAAATATGTATCTGTCTCCAATTGTGGGGGGTAGATGGTCTATATAGCCATTGATAAGAAGGGTGAAACAAGAGGGAGTGTAAAAAATGTAATAAGTAGTTAGAAACCGGGGCCAATCGCTCATTCGGAAAGGATAGCGTGTAGATGGGGCCATGACACAATATCAAATACTTTCTCAGTATCAAGACTGATAAGCTTGGCTGTGGAGGGGTCCGAGGGAAGACGGAAGGCCATTAAAACTGAGGCTATTACCAAACGGATACTGTGAGTGAAACCAAATTGGTTAGGAGTACGGATGGATAGAACAATAGATTAAAGTCTGTTAGCAAATATTTTTGCCAGGATTTCATAGTCCTGGTTAAGGAGGTTAATTGGTCTATACGAAGAGTCTAATTCCAGAATTGTATTCAATTTAGGAAGAAAAATTGTGTGGGCGTCATGAAAGGATGGGTAGGGAGGGCAGACGTTGTGCAGTTTCCGTTATATAGAATTGAGGATGGGTGTGTTATAAGGATTATGTCGTTTATACATTTCAGCACTAAAGGTGTTGTTGCCATTGGATTAATTAATAGGAAGGAAATATATTACCTGCTGGACCTCCGAGATTTCTGCATTTAAAAGATTGTGGGCATAGGATAGTTTGGGTAGGTTTGCCTCGGCCAGTAAACAGAAACGTAGCATCGGAGAGTTGGGAGGGCAATATACATTTGTTTGTAAAACCTCTGTACTTCTGCAGTAATGTCATGGGTAGCCATCAATTTGGAGTGGGAATAGAAAAATTGTATGGCTAGAATTAATTTTCATCTGTAGTGAGTTGTAGTCAAAGAGGCCAAATATTTGCCAGTTTTGTTGCCCCAGAGATAAAAGCGGTTTTTGGAGTAGTCCATTTTTTGTTGTGCATAGGAAAGAAGAAAACCTTGCAGAAGCTGGCTAGTGGAAGTGGAATTTTGTAAGTTAACATCAATGGGGGAAGCAGTAGAAACAGAACATGTGGTGTGCAAAGCAATTCGGAAAGACTAGCATTTCACCCAGCCTTGTAAGAATGTACGTGACATCTCATAACTGACTTGGCAGTCTCTCAGTAGAGGATGGGTTCATCCCAATGGAACATTGGGACATATTATATTAACGTTGATGCACTCATGCCAACGAATAGATAGGAAATCTAAAAAAAAGTGAGTTTGGGAGAGATTCGAAAGGAATCTCCAAGACCGAGGACCCTGATGAGGAGTGTGCCAGCCAAGCGTTACAGAGTTGGAAGCATGTTCAAAAATATAATGAAATTCAATTGGTACCAGTAAAAAGAACAATATATTTATTAAAAATATACGATATTTATCATATCAATTGAAATGTAAAGTGAACATGTACAATAAAAACATACAATCTCACCCACAACTTTGGATTAGAATGTCCCGATGATGGCAGACTGTTATATAGATAGATGGGCCCTTATAGGGTTTGTGAAGAATGAAAAATGCAGATCTTTATAGCAGCCTATTCCTCCTAGTATCCGCTAGAGGGATGTCCCTTGATCCACTCACAAGTAGTGCGGCTTCCATCAGCAAACAGCTGACTGTAGATGATAAGCAGTTGCTCCGTAGTTCCGTTTTTTAGTCCCAAGAACTCAATAGGCAGTGGGTTAAATCCACATCAAAGTCGGTGGTGAGATAGGTAGTGAAATGAGTCCTTACGCGTTTCACTGCATCCTGGTGCAGTGAAATGCGTTAGGATAAAGCTGCACCGGGATGCAGTGAAACGCACTACTTGAGGATATGCCATATTGATTCACTACCCTATCCTCTAGCGGATACCTATACAAGCGCAGTACTCTGTCCCAATTGAGCTCCCTGCAGTTGAAGATATCAGCCCAAAAAAGGAGGCATAATACATTGGATCACAGCGTGTTACCTATGGATACCGCAATATTGAGGACCCAGTGAGTGGATCAAGGGACATCCCTCTAGCGGATACCAGGAGGAATAGGCTGCTATAAAGATCTGCATTTTTCATTCTTCACAAACCCTATAAGGGCCCATCTATCTATATAACAGTCTGCCATCATCGGGACATTCTAATCCAAAGTTGTGGGTGAGATTGTATGTTTTTATTGTACATGTTCACTTTGCATTTCAATTGATATGATAAATATTGTATATTTTTAATAAATATATTGTTCTTTTTACTGGTACCAATTGAATTTCATTATATATTTGTATGTGCATTTATCAATAGCGCTGCTATTTGTGTTGGTGTTTTCTATTGTGTAGGGATTGACGATCCCATATTTCAGCAGCTGCTAGATCAACAGCTCATTCCAGCGCCTGTGTATACCCAATTGGGTATCTTTCTCTTCATGTTCAAAAATATGGATGTTGTGCATATCAGCATTCTAGAGGCAGGGAAACATGATATTCTCTATCAGTAGATAATCGATTCTAGAGAAAGTACGATGTACAGGTGCCTGAAATGGTGAAGTAAATGCCAAGATTCGGAAACATTGCGCCAATTCCAAAGACAATTAATGCTTTCCTACTAAGAGGAGGAATGAGAGGGAGAAAGGGAGGATTTATCATGTTGTGGATTATCCATGATAATAAAATCTCCATATATCATAAAGTTGGGAGTAGATCTTCGTAACAACAGTGCAGAAAAAGAGTTAGAAAAATAGCAGTTAGGAAGGTAGATAGTGACCAGTTGAAGGCCTCTGTACTAGGTTGGGCTTTCTTTTATCAATTGAAGGCAGATAGTAATACATGTAACCAATAAATTGAGTGCAAATCAACAAACTTTATTTTAGTAACAAACAGAGTATATACTCAACTTTGGTCTTTGTATTCAGACAACACCGGCTAATCATCTTCTTCTTAACATAGGGTGTTATTTCCATGGGGCCCCTTTGTTGTCCACTACATCTAGATCAAATAATAAATATATGGACATCCTACTGCAGTCTCAGACCCCGTGATGAAGCCGAGAGCTATTGTGCAAGGACCCTGTGTATATACTAGAATCTGGGTGATAGCTGCCGGATATTAACCCCATATTAGTTACAAGCTGAGTACCAGTTGTAGGCTGGTACAACATAGCATGAACCGTTCTTATCTCTTACACTTGCGCAGTAAGCACTGATATATATATATATATATATATATATATATAATATATATATATATTAAAAAAAAAATCAAGACACAGATATACAGTAATGATGTCCTGGAATGCCTAGAATTACACTATCTTTGTCTGGAGAATATGGGGGAAGAGTCAAACCAGTGTTATTAACCCATAATGCTTAGTGTCTCTACATCTCAATGCTCGTTCTTTTGAATGTGGCTCTACACACCATATAATGAAAAGTCCTGGAAAAGCAAGATTTTGTCGACAGGGACCCGCACTTCAGGAGCCCACCGGTAGGCCTGTAAAAGGGTCTATTTGTCACAAAAAGGTCTCTATCCCACTCAGGTACCGGATAGGGTAATGTCCAGAGCAGAGAGGAGATCAACCTGGAGGAAGGTTGAAAGGTCAGATCCCATTACCGATTCTGGAATGCCTAGAAAACTGAGATTATTTCTCCTATTACAATTTTCAAGGTTATTCAGTTATTCAGCCATGCCATGTATAGACAATGAGAAGAAAGTATTCTGGGCAGTTACCAGAGAGCCCTCAGTATCGGTCAGTGCATCAACAGTGCGGCTGCTATTACTTAAGAAGCACCACCTGGGAATTCACCAGCGGCACCAGGTCCCCCCTGCTTTGATACAGGCAGGTCCAAGATGCAGCAGATCTGATCTAACCTTGTGGTGCTCCACATCATTTACTTTGTGCAGTTTATGGTTCCAACAATGTGGCCCTTGGATGAAAACTGAGAGGACTACGTCTAAAGACATGTATCAAAGATAGGCGCTGTGTGCAAACACTGTGTCTAACTATTGTATACTCTATGTATATATATGTGTCAACCATTTGACCCTGTCGATCTTTTGTACCTGTTGACCTTTATCCATGTCTACCTTTTGTGTTAACCTTTTATCCCTGTTGATCTATTGCCTGTCTAACATCTGTTGTCTATCTGGACATTGTCTGTCAAGTTCATGTCTATCTGTTATACAAAACCGATAGGAATAAATAAATAGAAAACATTTTGGTCACTGGGATTCATGGGTGTCCTGGGTTAGCAATCACGAACATTGGGAGGTGGCGTGAGTAAGAGGTGTAGAGGGCAATAATATGTTGAGAAGTGAATGTTATGATATATTGTCATGAGATATAGAATATTAAGCCTTAGGCTAGGAATAATATGCATTATCCAGTTACATGCAATGTAATCATATAGATAATGTGCGTATTTTTAGCTGTAGAAATTCAGAAACTGACCTCATGGAGCCACCACAATACCCAAGTTGTTAAAAATAGAATTATGTAAAAAGAATTGTAACCTGTGGTTTAGGTTTCTGCATATTCAGTATCCATTGTTAGCTCAGTATCCCTAAACATCAATAGTTCTTTTGCAAACTAGCACAATAATATTCACGTTTTCTAAGAAAAGTGCTCAGTCATGTGACTCACATATTATGTAATCTCAATACACTACTAAGGGGACATTTGATGAGTTATATCCCACGTGAATAATGGGATTAATTGAATAGAGCATTAGACATATCAAATAACTTCATTTAGAATCTTCAATGTTAAGGAGATGGTCTAGGAAAGTGCCTCTTGGTTACCTCCAAAATTATTAAATTGCAAAGAGGTCTTCCTGTTATTGAGGCAAATTATATGTGACAGCAAAAAATGTCTGTTGTCTGGGTAAATATCTGATAATGGGGAGAACAAGCCTCTCATACCATCTGCCATTACTAGCAATCCCAGTTATAGATACAAAGATATCTGGTTCCAAATAGGTCTCCTATGATAATCACAGATTCAGCTCCTCAGAGGTCAGTTAGAAGCTGATTGGTTGGTTTTTCTCTCTTCAATGCTTGATACATCTCCCCTCCAGTATTGTTTTACTAGTAAATTGTAACGTGGAATATGCTAGTTAGCTCTATATAATTATTATTATCCGCCCAGCCGACAAGGGGGGCGGAATTGTTATTTTGAATTTAAAACTACATTACTGAAGCCAATAAACAACTGGCAGATGTTAATGTTTATAGCAAATTGTCTGAGGATCCCACCTCTCGTTTTGTAAAAGAGCTTGATGGCATATTACAAGAAGCTGTTGAAAGTAATATCATTACTAAGCAAGTTGCGGCCTCACTGCTAACAGTAGCTCCCACACTACCAGTGTTTTATCTTATTCCGAAGCTGCACAAAGACATTGAAAAGCCACCGGGGCGGCCTATTATATCGGCCAGAAATTCCCTTTTTTATGATGTTTCAAGGTACTTGGACCACTACATACAGCCTGTCATACAAGTTGAGAAGACCTATCTCAGAGATACTACTATGTTTTTGAATAAACTTAGTTCATTTAACCCACTTCCTAAGGACATATGGCTATGCACAGCTAATATTGTCTGCCTATATACCAATATACCCCACAACAGGGGATTGCAAGCCATGAGAGATTTGCTTGAGGATAATCTTGAATACAGAGGTCCCAGATTATCTTTATTTCTGGAACTCTTGAAAAAGGTATTGACGAGAAATTATTTCCTTTTCAATGGAGAAATCTATAGACAAACATCGGGCTGCGCAATGGGTTCATGCGTGGCCCCTGCTTAATCGAACGCGTTTATGTTTAAAGTGGAAAAAGACATGTTTTTTGACAATCAGGCATATGCCACAAAAATGATTTTTTACACCCGCTACATAGACGATGTGTTCATGCTGTGGAGTGGTACCAAAGAGGGATTTCATGAGATGATGACAGCTGTGAATACTTCAGATACCAATATTAAATTTACTTTTGAGATTGATCAGCAGGAGATTCATTTCCTTGATGTGCTTGTGACAATAGACAGAGGCAAGCTTAGCACCTCTGTGTATCAAGAACCCACAAATGCCAACAATTTATTGTTGGCTTCCAGCTGTCATCCAGGCCCCCTGAAAAAAAGGACTACCTAATTTCCAATTCCTCAGGGTCTGACGGATTTGTTCTGAGTCGGAAAATGAAAAGAAACAAATGGACATAATCTTTATTAAATTTCTCCAAAGGGGGTATCCCAGAAAGTTGTTGAATCAGGCAAGAGACAAAGGGCCTAATTCAGACCCACTCGCAAGCGGGTCGATGTTGCCCAAGTGCGCATGCGCAATAGGGAGCCGGCTCCGTCGTGCGCATGCGCGAGACCCGAATAACGATGGCCAATCGATGGTGATTGACAGCACGCCCGCTTTGGTGGGCGTGCCGGGGGCGTGGCTGCCCAGACGGAGGCGTTCCCATGAGAACGCCTACCGTCTGGGGCCGGCCCCACTGACATCACTAGTGATGTCAGTGTGAGTGCTTTTGGCTCTGATAGAGCCAAAAACATTCCGGGGCTTGCGGCAGCGAGACCCTACCGCAAGGGTCTCGTCGCAAGCCCGATGGCCGCGATGGTCTTGACTAGGGGTGAGCGGGTTCGGATTTCTGAAATCCAAACCCCCCCGAGCCCCCCCGATCCGAGGCCGATCCGAGTCAGGCTCGACTTTTTCCGCCTGACTCGGATCTGAAATCGAGGCAAAACGTCATCATCCCGCCTTCCGAGTCTCGCGGGTTTTGGATCCTATATAAGGTACCTGCGTCGGCGCCATTTTCTCACTCAGCTGTGGACAGTGAAGAGGGAGGGTGGGAGTTAGGGCTGGCTGGGCTGTGTAGTGTAGTGTAGTGTAGTGCAGAGTAGTGTTGTGCTGTGCTGTGCTGCGCTGTGCTGCTGTTGTCCACTACTTCAAAGTCCATAGGGGCTGGCTGTGTTGTGCTGTGCTGCTGTTGTTAATAGGGGCTGTGTCCACTACTTCAAAGTCCATAGGGGCTGGCTGGACTGTGTTGTGCAGTCAGTTCTCCATAGGGGCAGTGTCCACTCCAAAGTCCTGTGCAGTGTCCCAGTCCTAAAGGGGTGCTGTAGTGTTGTCCAGGGGGTGCTCTGTCCATCAGGGGTGCTCCCCCCAAGTGCTAAAAAAATAATATTTTTTGTGTGTTTGTGAATTGTGTGCGCAGTAGCCGCACGTGCATCAACAAAGTAGTGCCAAGCGTGCGCCTGTGTCATAAGTAAAGGGCCGGCTGGCTTGACCGTTAAAGGGTGCTGTAACCCCCAAAGTACACTCCAGTCCAAACCAAAAAAAAAATTATTTTCTGTGTTTGTGAATTGTGTGCGCAGTAGCCGCACGTGCATCAACAAAGTAGTGCCAAGCGTGCGCCTGTGTCATAAGTAAAGGGCCGGCTGGCTTGACCGTTAAAGGGTGCTGTAACCCCCAAAGTACACTCCAGTCCAAACCAAAAAAATATATATTTTCTGTGTTTGTGAATTGTGTGCACAGTAGCCGCACGTGCATCAACAAAGTAGTGCCAAGCGTGCGCCTGTGTCATAAGTAAAGGGCCGGCTGGCTTGACTGTTAAAGGGTGCTGTAACCCCCAAAGTACACTCCAGTCCAAACCAAAAAATATATATTTTCTGTGTTTGTGAATTGTGTGCACTGTGGCTGCACGTGCATCAACAAAGGAGCAGCGCCAAGCGTGCGCCTGTGTCCCATAAGTAAAGAGCCGGCTGGTTCATTTCTTAAAGGGTGGTGTAACCCACAAAGTGCACTACTCTCCAGCAAAAATAAAAAAATATTTTCTGTGTTTGTGTGCGCTTTAGCCGCACGTATATATCAATATAACATAAATGGAGGACCAAACTTTCTGCGATAAAAATAAAATAGGGAAAGAACCACTTCCTCCTAGTGCTGTTGCTGCTGCTGGGAGTTGTTCATCATCCCAGAGAGGAAGTAGGAACATCACTACTTTTACTAAACAATTGACCCTCCAACAGTCCCTAGCGATGAGGATGAAGTACGACAACAGTCATCCTGAAGCAAAACGTATAACTGAGGCCTTGACTGCTATGTTGGTGTTAGACGTGCGTCCGGTATCCGCCATTAGTGCAGTGGGATTTAGACAATTGATGGAGGTAGTGTATCCCCGGTTCCAAATCCCGTCTAGATTCCACCTGCATCCTCAAAGCAGCAGCGACAAGCGTGCGTCTGTCTGTTAAAGGGTGATGACACCCTCAAAGTGTGCTACACAAACAATAAAAATATTCTTCTTTTTTTTTCTGTCTTTGTGAATTGTGTGGGCTGTAGCTGCACTTGCATCCTCAAAGCAGCAGCGACAAGCGTGCGTCTGTCTGTTAAAGGGTGGTGACACCCTCAAAGTGTGCTACACAAACAATAAAAATATTGTTCTTTTTTTTTCTCTTTGTGAAATGTGTGGGCTGTAGCCGCACCTGCATCCTTAAAGCAGCAGCGACAAGCGTGCGTCTGTCTGTTAAAGGGTGGTGACACCCTCAAAGTGTGCTACACAAACAATAAAAATATTCTTCTTTTTTTTCTGTCTTTGTGAATTGTGTGGGCTGTAGCCGCACTTGCATCCTCAAAGCAGCAGCGACAAGCGTGCGTCTGTCTGTTAAAGGGTGGTGTAACTCTCAAAGTGCTCCAAAAAATAAAAAACTATTTTTTTAATGTGTTTGTGACTTGTGTGCGATGTAGCCGCACTTGCATCCTCAAAGCAGCAGCGACAAGCGTGCGTCTGTCTATTAAAGGGTGGTGACGCCCTAAAAGTGTGCTACACAAACAATAAAAATATTCTTCTTTTTTTTTCTGTCTTTGTGAATTGTGTGGGCTGTAGCCGCACTTGCATCCTCAAAGCAGCAGCGACAAGCGTGCGTCTGTCTGTTAAAGGGTGGTGACACCCTCAAAGTGTGCTACACAAACAATAAAAATATTCTTCTTTTTTCTGTCTTTGTGAATTGTGTGGGCTGTAGCCGCACTTGCATCCTCAAAGCAGCAGCGACAAGCGTGCGTCTGTCTGTTAAAGGGTGGTGACACCCTCAAAGTGTGCTACATAAACAATAAAAATATTCTTCTTCTTTTTTCTGTCTTTGTGAATTGTGTGGGCTGTAGCCGCACTAGCATCCTCAAAGCAGCAGCGACAAGCGTACGTCTGTCTGTTAAAGGGTGGTGTAACCCTCAAAGTGCGCTCCACAAACAATAAAAATATTGTTCTTTTTTTTTCTGTCTTTGTGAATTGTGTGGGCTGTAGCCGCACTTGCATCCTCAAAGCAGCAGCGACAAGCGTGCGTCTGTCTGTTAAAGGATTACATCGGTGACAGCATCCAAGTAGGCATGTCAGACAGTCCGTACCTGTACTGGCAGGAAAAAGAAGCAATTTGGAGGTCCCTGTACAAACTGGCTCTATTTTACCTGAGTTGCCCCCCCTCCAGTGTGTACTCCGAAAGAGTGTTTAGTGCAGCCGGGAACCTTGTCAGCGAAAGGCGTAGGAGGTTGCTTCCACAAAATGTGGAGAAGATGATGTTCATAAAATGAATTATCAACTCTTCCAGGGAGACCAGCCTCCAGAACGTACAGAGGGACCTGTGGTTGTGGATTCCAGCGGGGATGAATTAATACTCTGTGAGGATGAGGATGTACACAACACTGAAGAGGGTGAGGAATCGGTGGATGAGGCGGATAAGGACGACATCTTGCCTCCGTAGAGCCAGTTTGTGCAGGGACAGATTAATTGCCAGCTTGTTTTGTGGGGGCCCAAACGAACCAATCATTTCAGCCACAGTCGTGTGGCAGACCTTGGCGCTGAAATGTTTGGTTTGTTAAAGTGTGCATGTCCTGTTTATACAACATAAGGGTGGGTGGGAGGGCCCAAGGACAATTCCATCTTGCACCTCTTTTTTTTCTTTGAATTATGTATAGTTTGGGGCCTAGTTTTTCAAACTGCCATCCTGTCTGCCACTGCAGTGCCACTCCTAGATGGACCACGTGTTTGTGCCGCCCACTCGTATCTCTTAGCATAGTCATCCAGCTACCTCGGTGCAACCTTTTGGACATAAAAACACTATTGTGAGGTGTGAGGTGTTCAGAATAGACTGGAAATTAGTGGAAATTAAGGTTATTGAGGTTAATAATAGCATAGGAGCAGAAAAACCCACAAATTCTGTGATTTTAGCTGTTTTTATGCTTTTTTTCAAAAAAATACAGATCCAAAACACAAAACCCAGAACCCAAAACACGGAAGGGTGGTTTTGGCAAAACCAATCCAGATCCAAAACACGAAGAAAGATCCAGATCCAAAACCAAAACACAAAACACGAAAAGTGGCCGGTGCACACTCCTAGTCTTGACCATCGCGACCATCATTTTGGCCGCTCGCTATAGCTGTGGGTGGTCACCCACAGCTATGCGAGTGGCCAGGAGGCCGCTCCAAAAAGGAGAAGAGACGGCCCTGATTCAGAGCGAGCGCTCTGTCAGAGCGTCCGGCTCTGAATCAGGGCCAAAGCTCTGACCATTCCAAAGGAAAGTATGTTACAAAAAACCACCTCTCAGAAGGTAACGGACAGCACAATCATTTGACTAAATGAATACTCTACAGCAAGTGACAACTTGAAGAGAACGGCTAAACGGTTCTGGCCCATTATCACTATGGATGACTCCCTACCATTTTTGACTTTTACTATGCCATAAGTGGATCAAGCACAGGTTAACGTGCAGTAGCCAATTTGTCATCTATTACATTAAGGGCATCATTCAGAGGCGGTCGGAGGATGCAAGCGGTCGCTCAGAAACTGGGCGGCCGCTTGCATCCTGACCGCCCGCCTCTGTTTCGGTCGTTAGGCTGTGGGTTTACACCCACAGCTCTAACGACCGCTAGGGTGATGGTCACGATGGTCAGAGACCATCGCGACCATCGGGGCTTACGACGAGACCCTAGGGTAGGGTCTCACTTGTCGTAAGCCACGGAGAGCTTCTGGATTTGACAGAGCCGGAAGCTCTCCACTGACATCCCATGGGAACGCCTCCGTTTGGGCTGCCACCCCCCCGGCCCGCCTTCCAAACGGAGCGAGCTGTCAATCAACATCTACAGCTCGCCCCCTTTGGAAAGAGACCCGCTACGACCGGCTCTGTCGGTCGTAGCGGGTCTCACGCATGCGCACGAAGGAGCCGGCTCCCTCGTGCGCATGCGCACTTGACAAACATCGAGGCGACCGTGCGGTCGTAGACCGTACGGCCGCCTCTGAATGAAGGCCTAAATGTCTCTGTGGACTGTACTATATTGGTTAGACTACCAGACGTTTCAGTGCCCTTTTATTAATATTTGTGGCACCTGATGAAAGTGCCACAAATATTAATAAAAGGGCACTGAAACATTGTCTATTACGTTGACGTATCTGTGATTATTCTGCGCCAGGAGTGCTGCATCAACCGGTGTAGTATATATATATATATATATATACACACACAATACAGATATATAGGTGGCACTCAGAGACAGATAAATCCATTACCTTCACCTGAGAGATTTTTTTTTTTATTGTGGGTCGACGTTTCGGGGTCTGACACCCCTTCCTCAGGACAACATATTAAACAAAGTGCATACAAACAAAACTTAAATACATATTAATCACACTTACCCCAATCCCTCCATGTTAGACCATGTCCACCTGGCCGTCCAATGTGCAATTTCAGGAGCCTGATATAGAGTTGGTTTTGAGTTTACTCAGTTTTACATTGTCTCATAACTATTTTTTATTCTATGGTAAGTTTTATAGACAGCGCACTGGCTGTGCAATGTGTTCTGCGATGGCCCCTTCCTTTGCTAACAGCTAGATGAGGGAGATGGAAAGAAGTCTTTTCTTGGAGATCCCAGAGGTTACTAAAGATATTCTTTTTATATTTCCGCTACATAGATGATTTGATAGCAGGATACCGGCGTCAGCATCCCAAACCCCGGAAGCCCGAACGTCTGGACGCCAGTAAGTACAGACAGTGAGTAAATTCATCCCAAGTTTCTGGAGGCAATTTCTATACGCACAAAAACACTAGTATAGGAAATGTGAATTTGTTTCTATTAGACCTATTTACTAAAGTAAATTTGCAGGAAATTTCTCCCCCCTACACACTTTTCCGGGTATATAGAACTATGCACTAGTCACTAGCAGGAGGCTCATGGTCCTCCTGATTGAGGCGAAAGCCTTCTGATGTGGGGCGGGAGCCCTCCTGATACCCCTGATGGAAGGGAAAAGCCAACTGATGTGGTGTGGGGAGCCCTCCTGATACCCCAGATAGAGTGGAAAACCACCTGATGTGGGGGGTTTTGAGGACTGAGTCTGAGTCAAGATACTGTAAGACTGCCACTGTGGTGGAACTACAAATCACAATATGCCCAGTCTACTGCCAACTGCTTCACATGTCGGGAAGTTGCTCCACCAAAGATCTGCCCTCAGATTCAGTTGCTGGTGCCCCCTGCCTCCCATGCCCTCTTACCCGCAGCTCTGTCTGGTGCATCCTTTGTGACATCTAGCTCCTGAAAGATCTGCAGCAGCGCTTATATTCTTGCCTGCCACACAGGTCCGCATCTAGAGCTGCCACCAGGAAAGAGTGGGGCAGGGAGTAGTGGGTGAGGGGGGGGCACCAGAGTCACACTGGCATGAGAAGCTGCTGAGGAGCAGCGACATCAATGAGCAGGAACAGGCTATAGAGGGAAGTGGCATCTGATGGCCTGACATGGAGCTCTCCACTAGTATATGGATGTGGTAGCTTCTCAGGTGTCGGGAAGAGGTGCCATGACGGTACACTCCAGGTACATATTTACTGCCCTAAGTGGGGTAAATATATTGTGAGCAATGTAGGAGGTGCTCGGCGGCAGGCGCCTCCATTGTGCCATAGTTCTGCCCCAGAGTACAGCACTGTCCCTGGGGATGGGGGGGATAGGTTTAGGCACCCCCAGGGGGACATTATGGTTAGGCACCCCCTGGGGAGGGTTAGGGGACTGAAAGAGGGGGCTAGGGTTAGGCACCCCTGGGGGGAGGTTAGGGTTGGGCACTAGGGGGGAGGTTAGGGTTAGGCACCACTAAGGGAAGGCTAGGGGGGGAGGGGTAGGGATAGGGTAGTTACTGCCCCTGTTGTGATCTGCAATGTTCTGGGTTCCGGCGTTGGGATTTGAACCGCCGGTATTTCATACCACTCCCGTATATACATGTGTGTGTGGATGGATATATATATATATATATATATATACATACAGTGTATATATATTTATATATACAGATTCAGACCTCCCATCATGCCATTTTAATTGCAGGTGTCTCACCTGCTCTGCCCGGAGCCAAAGAGGAGGAGACTGGAGTGCAGTGACTGAGTCACTGACACTCAAAGGCCCATGAGAGCAGCAGCCTAGAAGCTGGAGTCGGCCATCTCCATGGCTTCTCCAAGAGCTGCTGTGCATGCACGGCAGCTCCGATCACTGCCCGTGCCCCATTCGGCGCTCAGAAGGTGGCCATATGAGACAGAGACAATATTCTCTATCTCACCAAATATAAAGAAATTAGAAAAAGGATCGGTGTGGAGCGGCAATGGATCAGCGCAGGGGGAGAGTTTCAGACATTGTCCCGCAGAGGTTTTAGGGTGGAGCGCCATTAGATCAGGTCCGTGGGAAGGTCAATGCAGCCGTTGCATGTTTTGTTATTAGCTTGGGGGGACGTGTTATACGGCACCCCCGTTTGCATTATGAGGAGGAGAGCTTTACAGGCCCGATGGGGTACACCTGATTGGTGTAGGGCTGGAGCTGTTTATTAAAGAACTCTGTGGGTTTCTTTGAGGATCAAGAAGGTCACAGTTTTGTGGTGGGCCTGGTTTCTACGAACTGGGCTTTGGCGGGAAGCAGTGTTTCTGGGCGGCCTATTATGGCGCAGGAGTGCCTGGGTAGCATCTTTTCTTTGAGAGTGGCAAATTGGTTATGGGGGGTGGCTTGTCTCGTCCAAAGGAAAGGCCAAGGCTGTGCCAATTAAAGGGGGATGGTACTGCCTCAGTTAGGTCTGTGCGAGGCGGGAATCCCCCTATTATTTAGTTATTGTATCCAGCGGGCTGTGCCCTCGGAGCACTGCTTTTTTTCTGCCACCTATTCTCAATTTTCTTTTTCAATTAGATCCACACATTCTGGCTGTGACCTCTTTAAATTCCATTTACGTGTCGGTGTGATTATTTCTAGGTTTTGTTTTAAGTTAATTTAATAAAAGGCAATAATAAAACAAGTGGGTGACTTAAAGCATCCGAATACTCTAATGATTTGAGGATAGCTAAGCACCCTGTTTTTATGGAGTTTTATTAGGCGGTTTAAGGGTTGAAGGGGTTCGGTTAGGTATTAGTCACTTGATAGATGTGAGCCTATGATAGAAATTAAGGGGAGGGACTTTAGGACCGATATATATATAGCCTGGGGCCTGCTTTACACAAACAACATCCTCATCAACAACATCATCAGCATCCTCATCCTCAGCATCCTCATCATCAACATCTTTATTAGCATCAGCTACACAAATATCCTCCTCATCCTGGTGCACTTCCACAGAAGAATCCTCAATTTGTATGTCAGCATGTTGACTTGTGCTGCGCATCCCCACATTTGCAGAGGACACACAAGTGGTGGAAGCTGACTTTTCCAAAACTTTGAGTATAGTTTTGGAAAACTCAGGCTCATACATGGCACCCGCCCACACACTTAGACTCTCCTCAGGGATTTGTGACATTTCTGAGTGCACAGTGGGTTCCTGTGCCTTAATGATTTAATTTTTTTTGTAACATCTACAGGGAGAAGGCCTTACATCACCATAAGAGGCAGAACCACCAGTCATAAATAAAGACCAAGGCTTTAGCATTTCCTTGCCACTTCGTGTGGTGAAAGGCATATTGCCAATTTTATGTTTTTCTGCAGCTAACTTTCTTTACCAATGTAAAATATTGCTTCTTTAATTTTAGATGCCCTGACTTAAGCCCTGTATGCCCTTGGACATCGGCTTTAGTAGATGAAGTAGATAGACTAGTATCGTCATGACAGGTGGCACTGGCAGCAGCTCCAGCACTAGTATGTGGTTCCTGCTCTCCTCTCAACGAATCGCTCTTCATATCAACAAACACGAATGAATTGGGGTACAGCACACACATCAATTTGTACCAATTTTAAATATTACACTGCGAGTATAAATGACCTACAGTGTCACAATATTTTTTATGAATAATACACTGTGCCATCCGTTACAGTGTCACAATACTGCACTGTGCTGCTGCCCTCACTGACAGCCGGGACACACACACACGCTGAGGTATCCTCCACAGCGCAGGTCTGCCCTTTCACTAAGCTCCCTCAGGACTGCCCTGTAACCGACTTAACTGTCCCCCTCAGCCACCTGCAGCTGGTTCTAGCAGGTTCTGCATCATGTGACCTCCTGCTGACCGGAAGAGTCCATATTTCCCCCATTGGAGGGGGAGTCCAATAGGGCAATAACATAGGGGAGGAGCACCACAAAAACACTATAAAGATACTGTAGATACAACATTGGCCACATTTTAATACAGTGCCATTTGTTTAAAAACACCATTTTACATATATATATTCGTATCTTCAACATGTGATGCACCCAGGTTCTGGGGTACCACACACCCTATACAGAAAACTAAATATACAAACTATATATTTCAGTACAGCCTGTGCCCCCCTTTTTTTAACCATTTAGTATACACCATTCTTTTATCTCCCGGGAGAATTGTAAGTACAAAGTTTTTAAAATATACTGAAGCAGATAAACAGGAGTTTTTTTGCACAAAGGCTGCACTAAGCTGAATAGAGGCTTCTGAATGAGTATGGAGAAGGAATAAGCACTCCCATTTATATGCATGTATGCGGTCTGGGATTATTGCTACAACTAACAAACCTATCCACAAATAACCCTACAAAAGCCTGCTCACTATCTCAGCAAACTAACCACAGCTTTTTGCTTCATGCATGAACATTTACTTGGCTTATTACTAATTTCAAGCTGATTGACATATCAACTATATAACAGCATTCAGTCACCTTTAAGACTGCAGTTGTAAACTGATTTTTTTCTCCCAAGTGGAGGTTCTATAAGGGATATATGTGAATTACTATTCTCTAACAACCCCTTAAGGTTGGATATATATTGAATGGAGGTTTTACCAGCCGGTATTCATTAATTCATTAATATTATGTTGACATTTATTTGGTTTTATTTTTATTTTTATATTTATTTTTATGTCTATTATTATTATTTTTATTTTCATTGCAATAAATTGTCTTTTCTACTAGCGCTGTCTGCACCTTTGTATATTTAGTTTTCTGTATTGGACAACATAGCCCCCCTTGGACGAAGCACAGCCTGACAGCCCAGGACTCAGCAAACAAATGGCACCGATCACCGCGGGGAGGGACTTATATACAATCCAAAACTCGCAAGAATCCCACAGCGGAATTATGACATTTTACCTCATTTTCGGCGGGAAACTCCAAGCCGAACTCGGATCCCGGCCCGGGTTTGGACGGGTCCAGATCTCTGAGAACCAGACCCGCTCATCTCTAATTAGAAGCTGTTTTTGTTCAAGGCCAGATAAAGGGCCACATGGGCCTGGGGCTGAAAATGATCAAGGGTTTATTGTGAGAAACAGAGGAGGTGTGGCCAGTATTGTGTGGGTGTGGCCAGTGCCATGTGGGCGTGTACACCCCCTAGACTATCAGCCCAACACTCCCCAAATACATAAAAGTAGAACAAGTGCATAATTTTGTGGGGAACATAGAAATACATTTTTAATACTTATGATTTATGGCGACTGTGTGGCCAGCTGATGTCGATGACGGGCCTTTAAGTTTATGTGCAGTCCCATCCTCCCCATTGTTAATATGGCCCTGCCCAAGCCTGCACTCATAATGTAACTTTTGCTGGTTGCATCTATAGGAAATGGAAAAGGACACAAGTCAGGGATTGATGGATGTATATAACCAGCAGTGGCTCCTACCCACCTGGACGTGGGGGCTGCCCGTGCTGCACTGTAGTCTGGCAGAGAGAAGAGACAGTCCCAGCTCAGACGGGCCCCAGCATCTGCGCAATGGCAGCAGTGGGACAGTTCATGCGCAAAACACCCGTTTTTTTTTGGACTTCATCCGCTGCAGCCCCTAGAAGGCAGTTAGGGCTGCCCGAAAGGCAGAGGAGGGGTTTTCTGTTGGAAGCTCTCTCTTTGGCAGTCCCAGAGGGAGAAAACTCTGGGACTACATGTCCTGTGTGTGATTGGTGAGCTACCAGTGGGAAGTCAGTGCCATTTAAGCCAGTGCACGGACTCACTGGCTCACAGGGGGTGGCAGATTTTACTGGGGGGGGGGGCTGAAGCCCTTTACATAACACTTTCCAGTATATACTTTCCAGTATATCTGGCATTTGATATCAGTCCAAATATCATGGACACCTATATTTCCTGCCGTCAAATCCAATAGGATTTATTCTGTATGCACCTGTCCCAACTGAACAGTATGACAAAGCAGCCTCCAGTTATGCAACATGGTTGCCTGCAGCTGGCTCTTTATTAGGAATCAGTATGATTTGAATCACATGGCCGGCGGTTCATACCACGACAGCGGAAGCCCAGCAGGGGTGAAAATCCTGAAGCTACAAAAGGTAAGTATCTCTAACCTTTTTTTATCCCCTGACCCTAACCCTCCCTTAGGGGTGCCTAACCGTAACCTCCCCCCAAGTGCCTAACCCTAACCCCTCTCTAAGTGCCTAAACCCAACCCCCCCTTCTCCGCTGCCTAAACCTAAGTCTCCCCCATCCCCCCTGGGGCTGCCTAACCCCCCCTTCCCCTAACCTAACCCTAACCTCCCTGGGGGGTGCCTAACCCTAAGTCCCCCTCAGGAGCCCCTAACCTAACCCTTCCCCCCAGTGCAGCTGTCCGCGACCGGCTTTCCTTCGATCGGTAAGACGGGTGTCGGGCTCCCGGCACAGGCCTAATGACAGGCATAGGGATTTCGACGCCTGTCAGTAGTACCATGCCGGGATTAGACAGTCGGGAAGCCGGCGGTCGGGATTTTGTCCGTCGGCTTCCCGACTGCTTCCCCTTTATTGTGAATTTAAACCTAGCTACTGTATAGCAAAGCAATAAATGATTATACACCATACTTGCCTACCCTCCCGATTTGGTCGGGAGCCTCCCGAAAATCGTGTGCCGCTCCCGACCTCCCGGGAAGGCAGGCAATCCTCCCGGCTGCCGCCCTCCCCTCCTAATCCCCCCTACAATAACCCCTGCAACCCCCGCAGTAAAGGGGGCCGGTGACGCGAATCGCGTCATTTTGGCCCCGACCCCTACTTCACAATGCCGATATTACCGGCATTGTGTAGCGGGGGCGGGGCCGAACTGACGCGATCGCGTGGCTCCACCCTCGCCCCGTCCCTAAGTGTGTGTCACCAGCCCGGCCACTCCCCCTTGTCACGGACACGCCCCCCCCGTCCTGCCGATCTGGCTGCTTCCTCCCGGAAGGAGCAGCCAGAAAGTAGGCAGGTATGTTATACACCTGAACAATTGTGCACTAGTAAATTGTCGCTCCTGTTTAAGGCCCTCATTCAGATCCACTCGCAAGTGGGCGTACGCACGTTCGGTGTACGTAAAAAAATATTTAAATTCAAGCACTCGCTCGTATTTTCGTACGCAGCTAAAAATCCGCCCCAAACTCAGGCGACCCCTCCTCTGACTAACGAGCGTGCCAAATAGCGAGCGTACATCCCCGAAATGGCTTGAAGGGAATGCACGCACAAGTACAAACCGGAAGTGGGACTGTCAGATTCCGATTACCTGCTCGTTTTTTCTGCCTACCTCCCTCAATCGTATCATGCCAATCAATGTATCAATTAGCTTAATTGTTTTTTTTTTCAACACAATGCAATAAACTTTAATCTTGTCCGTGTTTGTATTTGCTCGCAGAATACGTACGGCTGAAACCTTCGCTTTTACTGTTCAAAAGACATGTTAGCCCCAATTAAACAATTGTTCTATTTGTTTGTCTCCCCACAATTTTTCTGTGGTTCATTTCTTTATTTAAATTTGCTTACGCATGTCACTGCATCAAGCCTATCATAACTCTCAAGAGATTTGTGGCCCTGTCGAACACATGACTCATACACTAACCAATAGAATTTGTCCTGTTAATTTCCCAAATACATTAGCCAATCAAATTTTTTTGTGGTGCTTAATTAAAAATATTTTGTCAAAAAAACACCATTGCCATCATGAGATCCGCCGCATTCACCAGGCGCGAACTGCTGGTGCTGACGGAGGTGATGGACAGGAGGATCATCAGTCAGCCTCCACCCATCTCCAATAGGCGCAAGCGTTCCGCATATGCGGAGGTACGTCGACGCCTGCGCTCCTTCGGCTCACGCCGACATATTGGCCAGCTGGAGCGCAGGTGGTCGGACCTGCACCGGCGGACGCCCCGCTTGCTGGCATGCTTTCGCATGCAGATTGCGGAAAGTAAGTGTTCTGGACTGTGGTTTTCAAGTTTATCTTGTGGGCCCTAACTGCGTGTGCATGTTTTCATGTCTGTCCTATTGAGTCATTGTAGTCATATCTGCATGTGCATGTTTTCATGTCTGTCCTATTGAGTCATTGTAGTCATATCTGCATGTGCATGTTTTCATGTCTGTCCTATTGAGTCATTGTAGTCATATCTGCATGTGCATGTTTTCATGTCTGTCCTATTGAGTCATTGTAGTCATATCTGCATGTGCATGTTTTCATGTCTGTCCTATTGTGTTTTTTTTTATTTTATTTTATTTTATTTTTTTTTTGGTTTCCTGTTGAAACTAACCACAATATTTTTGTAATTTTTTAGGGGCACAGCAAACACTACGGCGGCATCGCCACACAAGACGCCAGTCCTGGCCCCTCTCTCCAACCCCCAATTCCTCTATTACCCCCTCCTCCCCAGACCCTGTGGCCGAAATTTCAGGCCTACTTCCCCTCCAGCCCAATTCCCCCTCTCCTCCATCCGTCCCTCCTCCAAATACCCCCTCCCAGGATCCCGAAAACACCTTGCCCCTCGGGTTGGGGAATGTAGCCACCTCCGAGGTGGTCCAGGGAGTGGCTTCTGGCTCTGTCGTTTTGGAGAACGGTATGTGTTTAAAGTTTATTTTGCACACCACAAACTGTTTGTATGTAATCATGTGTCGTCCCCATTTTTTTTTACTTTTTGTCGCCTTAGGGTATTTTTGGGGGTTGTCTTTACCTGTTCCTGCTGATGTCACCATACACATATCACACCTGTGTGCCTTTTTTTAGGGCCCTTGTATTTTTGCCCTTAGACATTTTGGGGTGCTGGGTTTTATCCGTGTAATGTTTTTTTGGCCCACAAGCTTGTAAGTTTTGGTTTGCTTGTTTTGTGTTTTTTTACAATGTTGCTTCATTATCGATTTATTAATCCCCAAACTTTTGTCACCCACAGAGGAACAGAGGCGTCGGGAAGAGATCGTGAATTGTGTGGGCCGTATGCGGGAGCAGGTCACCGGGCTTATGCAGGGCCTTGACCATCTGTTGGTCCTCCTTAGGAATTAGGTTTTTTTTTTATTTTTTTACAAATTGTTTCTTAATAAATCTGTTTTAAATCAAGCTCTGTCTCATGCGTTTGGAGTAAATCCAAGATTCTTTACACTGACATAAGTAGACTCTTCAAGCAAGGTTTGCCACAGAATCTCACTACAGATTGTGTGTTGTATTTTGAATGCAAACAGGCACAAGAAACACCTCCCAGTACCAATGTAATTTTCCTTTTCTGTGGTGGTCAACATGATAGTTTACACCATTTTTCAGGTTCCTATTTGGTGGCCAAACTGCTTCGGACAATCTTACGAAGGCAACTGATTGTACACGATTCCTTGTTGTGTTGGTTAGTACCCCGAAAACATATTATATTTTAGCTCCACTTGCTTCATTACTGGGTTACCCCTTAGGTAAAATTAACGTTTGGGAGTTTGTTTACACTTGCTTCTAACGTGCCCAAAAAGGAAACAAATTACACTCTCCAAATATTTATTCCCAACAGAAATCAAAATACAAAGTGGTCACTCACAAACAAAACACACAGTGATAATCAGAAAAACACCACATACCAAAAACACTAAACAAACACACAACAAATCAAGAACTGGTTGACGAAGGTCCATGCCCACATGATTTCAAAAATATGGCGTTGCAATATTGGTGTCAGAATATATTCCCGAAGTTTCAACAGAAAGGTTTTTGAAGGGTAGCAGGAAGTAGTCATCGTGGGAGTGCCAAAGATTATGCAAACAAACAGAAGATGGTGCAAGAATTAATATAAAAAAAGATGAACATTAAAAAACCGTAACACATTGGGTATACACACTGTTGTTTGATCAATAATTACCTAAAATATCGGGCCACCACATCATCGCGTATGGCCCCCCCACATACTGACCTCCGACCAACCTCGGGGGGGCCATCCTCAGGTAAGGCATCCTCTGGCTGCATTGGAACACCACTCCTTATGGTGATGTTGTGAAAGATCCCACACAGGACCACAATTTTTGAAACCATATCCGGCAAATACATGAGCTCACCACCAGAGCGGTGGAGGCATCTGAATCGGCCTTTTAAAAGGCTGATACAGCGCTCCACCACTTGCCTGGTGGCTGTAAGTGCGGTATTAAACACACTTTGTGGACCTGGTGTGGGAGCAAAATAAGGAGTGAGCAGCCAGGGCATGCAAGGGTATCCACTGTCTCCTGTGAAAAAGAATAGACAACATCAGGATCACTGTGTATCAAGCTTAACATTGTTATGTACTAAAGGTCTCCACTTACCCAGAAGCCACGCATCACCAGCTTGTAGGTTGGTTAATTTGTGCCATATCCCTGATTGCCGGATGACGAAGGAGTCATGTGCACTTCCTGGTAATTTTGCATTCAGGGACAGGATCTGGAGGGAGGCATCACATACCACCATTACATTCAGGGAGTGATAGTGTTTCCTGTTTCGAAATATGGCCTCCAGCCGTGCTGGAGGCTGAAGTGGTATGTGAGTACCATCCACAACCCCTATGATGTGTGGGAAGCCAGCTATTTGGTAAAAATTGGCCTTAGCCACACTAAGGGCACCCATATCCAAAGGCATTTGAATAAAATGATGGAGGTGCTTGAAAAGTGCCTCCATCACTGCCCTCAGGATCCGGGAAAAGGAGGATTGTGAGATGCCCGCCACTATTCCCACCGTTGTTTGAAACGATCCTGAGGCACAGAAATGTAACACCGCCATAAATTGCGTAAGTGGTGGTATTGCTGTTGGACTGTCAATTTGCCGCTCAAGATCACTCTCTATTAATGAGAGAGTGTCTATGATGATTTTGGGAGGAAGACGGTAGCGTCTTAAAACCTCATCATCGGGCATTCCAAAAAGGGTGACACGTGTTCGAAATATCTGCGGCCTTGCACGCCTACGATGCCTACGCCTGGGACGAGATTGAGGTTGGTCGGCTTCCGGGAGCATGGCCAGAACAATCCGCCCAAGATCAACCTGAAATGGCAAGATTGGAATGTAAGGCTTTGGACCCACCCCAAAAAAAAATTAAAAACAACTTAGCTTGATGATACCATCCATTGCTGCTTACATGCCGGGGTATTGTCATGATACGTCCAAACTGAAATTAATCACAAAAATAATTTGACAAATTTCACTCTGTGCATTATTGTTTCTAAATTTTGTGCTAGACAAAACTTAAAATATGCGAAACACACATTTGGCAAAAGAGCAAAACGACATTGCACACAGTACATCAAAATGGGTTGAAATGTTTGCCAAAAAAGCGAAAGGGCAACCACAAAAAATTTTACAGGATTAATAACCATTTAAAAATGCGCTAATTAGTTCGCAAATACAAGTCACAATAGTAAGTAGTAAAAATGCGCGAATTCGTTCGCAAATACAAGTCACAATAGTAAGTAGTAAAAATGCGCGAATTAGTTCGCAAATACAAGTCATAATAGTAAGTAGTAAAAATGCGCTAATTAGTTCACAAATACAAGTCACTATACAAACTGAGAAAAATGCGCTAATTAGTTCACAAATACAAGTCACAATAGTAAGTAGTAAAAATGCGCAAATTAGTTCGCAAATACAAGTCACAATAGTAAGTAGTAAAAATGTGCGAATTAGTTCACAAATACAAGTCACAATAGTAAGTAGTAAAAATGCGCTAATTAGTTCGCAAATACAAGTCACTATACAAACTGAGAAAAATGCGCTAATTAGTTCACAAATACAAGTTAAAAAATGGACTTACCAAGAGCAAATATATAAGAGTCCAAATCAAAAGGTCTTTGGGTCCGAAATTAATAAAAAGCTAAAATATATGAAATTATGGATCCAAAAATTAAAAACAAGAAGAAACACAATGAGACAACAATTGATCAAAAGTTAGACTTCACAAAACTTACCAAATCAAGAAAAGAGGCCAAAAAAATAAAAACCAAAAAAGAGAACGGTAAATAAAAACGCAAATATAGCAAACAAAATAAACTCCAAACGCCAACTCCTTTATCCGCAAACAAGAAACTCCAGCCAAGGTAACCTCCAACAATCCAAAAACGCCACCTCGACTCGAGACACACCAAGCCATAAATAGTGTTTCGTTTCCCGCACAAATTAAGGAGGGATCATAGGAACGCACAATCAATGATGCGGCCGCAAAATAAGGACGCATATATAAATACGTCACGAAAACACATTAAAATTCTGGTGTATTTCTTGTTTGGACCTCAGACATGGCGACAGACCAGGGAAACAATGCCCAAGAGTCAGGCGGTAAGTCTTTCATGCATTTTGTATCAATGATTAATTTGACACATAAGATTGGGCAAGTTGTGAATTTGTGAAATCTGAATATTTACACAAATAGGTGAGGAGGATGACATGGAAGAGGCTGCTGGGCCCAGTATTCCGGCCAAAGCTGCCAAAAAAAAAGGCAGCCACATTTCACAAGAAAGGAGATGGAGGTTTTGATACAGAAGTGTGTGGACATCCTGCCACATGCAGACAGGAATATGAGTCTAAGCCAGAAGGGGAGAATGTGGGAAGAGGTAGCCGTTGCTGTCAATAGGGTGGGTGATTATGTCAGTCTAGCCCGGGATGTCAAACGGCGGTAAGTAAACACTTGCCCCCCCTAAAAACAAACACCATTTTAAACAAAAGGATAATGGCTTCCATTTTTTCCCACAGATGGGGCGACTTCAAATATCGCCTAAAGCAAAAACTCGCGGACAGGGCTAGGCATGCAAGGGGGACAGGTGGGGGTCCCACCCCTGTGTCATTGGAGTTGATGGATTTAGAAGAGCTGGCACAGGGGTGTGTGCAGCCTGTGGAGGTGTTTGGCGTGTCCAACATGGATACGGACATGCCAGACTTTGCGGCTCCTCATGTTGTCCCAGGTAAATCTTTTGATGTCACCAACTCTGAAATGTTATTGTGCCAATATGTAGATTATAATGTGAGTCTTTTCTCTTTTTTCCTAACAGAGACACAGGTGGATGAGTCTGCTCCAGAGGGGAGCCTTGGCCGCCAAATTTCTGCTGGCTCGGCAGGGGAGGAACCAGTACATCCGGCTGAGGACCCTGCAGAAGCCAGTCCAGGGCAATCCCCCTCGCAGGCAGTGGCCCTCCTCACATAACTCAATTTCAAATCGGATTTCCATACGGAGATTCTGCAGAGGATGGACGCCAGTCTGCTACGGGTGGCTGAGGCCCTGGAGCAAAATGCTGCGGCCAACGTGACCATTGGTCAGGCCCTGGCGGAAAATACCAGGGCCAACATCTGCATCGCCAATGCCCTGGAGCAGCTCGTTCGCCAGCACATGGTCGAGCCGACCTCCCTTCCTGCCGGAACATCAGGATCCTCCACCTCTGGCACAACATCAGCCAATCCTCCAAATGTGCCTAGCCCTGTGCCTAGTCCAGAGGCCACAACATCTGCCTCTGGACAGGCCAGCCCGATGACATCCCGGACCCGGTCTGGCGCCCTCCCTCCCCCATCCAAACGGGTGAAAAAACGGTGACAGCAATGGCGACTTTTCCCACAATCCTTCTGTGCTTGGCTCATATTCCTTTCTGGTCAAAACTTCCCTCTCCTTTCTTGTGAAATGTTTTTAATTTTTTGTTGTATGTTTATGTCAACAGTTATGTTGGGCCAATTTGTTTGATTTTGGGACAGATCTTTGCCAAAAAAAGATGTCCCCAAATTTTTTAATAAATTTTTTTTTGTTTGACCAATAAATTGACACCAAAAATCTGACATTGGATTGTGAAATTATTGTACAAATGGGTTACATTTAATCCTGGACCAAAAGGCAAAAACTTGCCAAATAAAAATTTTTTTTTTTTTTAAAAAACGGGCTCTTTAAGGAACGTTTAAAAATTCATATAACGAGGCAAATTCAAGAGGCAAAAATAAAATGGTGAGAAAATTAAAACATGATGACATTATTGTTACAATAGGCCCTAACCACCAAATTGAGGGCAAAATAAACCCCCACAAATGTACGCAAATTGATTGTGTCATCCTGACATTAGCAGCTCTGATTTCCACCTGCGTACGGTTTTGTGCTATCCCAAAAAACTGATTTCAAAACACATACCAAGCCGGTTTTCAATCCAACACTAATTGTTTTTCAGCCCTCCCGCGATTAATCGCAACAACATCGTGGAGTCCCGGGACGGAGGAGAAGGCCATCGCCAATGTGGTCGAGTAATCCAGACCCTAAGCTGTGCGAGCATTTTGAAGGGAAAGAGGATCATCCAGTGACGTATGAGTCGGTCCGAACACATTTTACGCTCGCATCTGCTAATGTATGTACGCCCCAAAAACGCCTCGCCACGCCTGCGTTTTTCCATCTCCACCCCCGTCAACACCCAAAAACGCCCTGTTCTGTCAATCACATTTGACATGTCACTTCCTGTACGCTATTTGACGAACGAGACCAAAAAAGCTCGCAATCTGCCGTACGCACATGCGCAGTGTTACACCGACGCATGCGCGGTTATTCAACATCGGAACGCAACGAGCGTACTGCTGTTTGCGAGTGGCTCTGAATGAGGGCCTAAGCCTGTATGAAATGCCATAATCAAATAATAAGGACAAATTATTTATATACTGTACAATATAAAAATAGATCTTTCTAAGAAATGTCAAGGCCTGTACAGAACATGAAAATCTTCCAATAAGAGTTCTAACATGACGCTTGCTGTAATTGCTGAAATGACTGGAAAAGCCAGTTTATCTACTCTGAAAATGGGTATATTATCATATGTAACAAACTATCAGTATTCGTGGCCTGGCCTCACCGTCAAGTCCGACAGCTGTGCTATTCATTGTGATTTAAAGAAAAAAAAATAACATGAAAAGACTCTAAATAAATACAGATGCAATTTCCCTGAAGCCTTATGTCATGTCCATTATCTTCCAGGAAACAGGGAGATGAGCTCATTTGTACACTATAAGAACACAGTTGCCACTCCACCTACTGGTATTTATTCATGCCAAAAGGATAAACAAGGGGATTGTAAAGACTGGATAGAGCTAAAGAATTTTATACTACAGCCATGTTTTTATTTGTGTTATTCAAGCTAAAATAAATGCTAATCACATTACAGACATTCACAAGATCCAACAGGTATCCCAAGAAAACTTTGACTGATGGAAAAAGATTGAGGGGTCTATGTACTGAGGGGAATATTTACTAAGCCTTGGATGGAGATAAAGTGAACATGGATAAAGTACCAACCAACCAGCTCCTAACTGTAATTTTTTAAAAACAGTCTGTGGCATGTCAGTTAGGAGCTTATTGGCTGGTACTTTATCTTCTTTCACTTTATGTCCATCTAAGGCTTAGTAAATAGACCTCTCGGCCTGGGAGAGAAAGTGGTTGGTGACATGGGCCTCATTTATCAACGAGTTTTATCACTCACAATGGGGTAGATGTACGAAGCCTAGAAGCGGTATCAGCACACGTTATGTGCGCTGATACTGCTTCTACCAGATGTATGATCGGGGGTCTGGATGGTAAATGACAGGGGCGCTATACGCCCCTGTCATTGTCGGCGCTGCTATCTACACGATAGCAGCGCCGAGCGGCAGGGCCATGTACGAACGGTCATACCGCATGACCGTTCGCCCGGCTGTAGCTGTCGTTATCGACAGCTACAGCCTGGCGCTAGCCTATCCCCACAGCAGGGACAGCTCTGCCCCTGCTGGGGCTGCTGCCGGCTCCAGGGCTGTACACGGGGATCTCGCGATACTTGCGAGATCCCGCGCATGCTCAGTGGAGCCGGCCGGGACAGAGACACAGTGCATTAGCACTAGGCTGATGCGCTGCTGTCTCTAGCGGGTAGCGCCGGAGGGGGGAGTTAACGCTCCCCCTCTCCGGCCGATGAGATGTTTATACATCTCATCGGTAAAGAGGCGAAGCAGGAAGCGTTATAGCGGCACTGAACGTGCCGCTTTCATACATCTACCCCAATGAGTGATAAAACTCGCTACATATGATAAATGGTGCTCCAGCCAATCAGCTCCCAACTGTCACTTTTCAAACAGATGATAGTTGGGAGCTGGGGCACCATTAAACTATCATCCGATTACCATGCACAGTCATATACAATAACACTAACCTTATGCTAAAAATAAGATGCAGACACCAAACTTGCTGTGAAAAGGGGTCAACTTTTTATTGTATGTAACTTTAAACTATTTGGTAAACTATTTATTGCATAATTATTCTTTCTGCTATAATAATAATGGTGGCGGGGATGCGAACGGATGTGAACATAAAAATATTCCAGCATTATATGAAATATAAAAAACTCAGGCCTAAACAGCACTGCAGCAAAATCTAAAAACTCCACAGGACCAACTGCCCCGAACCTTTACAACTCGCCAGGTCAAAGCGCAAGGCCCGACTCTGCGGGGACTACAACATGAGAAGCCCCCCATGCAGCCGAGAAGGGCGGAACCCACTTGGACCAGTGGCATCCCCAAACTCCCGATCTCGCCCTCAGCCTCCCCAGCCGCATGGGTAACTCCCCAGGACCTAACAAATATCTAACCATAAAGCAGACGTTTGCACCATGGCCCCTCAACAAGCTGACACCAACAAAAAACTTTAGGGAGGGTTGGTGGGTCAAACTTCTCTAAGGAAAGAGATCCTTCCCAGTGCAACTTTCCCATAAATCCCCACTGCACCCAGGGCCGCCATCAGGGGGGGACTGTCGGGACTACTGCGCCGGGCCCGGAGACAATGACAGAAAAGGGGGGCCCGGCCCGCTGCTACCACTCGCCCGCCGCCTCTACTGTTGCTCCCAGAGGGTCTGCTCCCTAACCCACCCTTCATAGTCCCCAATGTGAAAGGACAGAGGCTGCCGCCCGCCGCGAACGAGGTGCCTGCTGTCCGCCCCTTCTGGCGATGTAACTTTATTGTACATCGGCAGAAGGGGCAGACAGGCCACCCGTTCATGGCGGGCAGCAGGCTCAGTGTCCTTATCTGGCGTGCGTGATGTC
Source organism: Taudactylus pleione (assembly GCA_031769625.1). Lineage (NCBI taxonomy): Eukaryota > Metazoa > Chordata > Amphibia > Anura > Myobatrachidae > Taudactylus > Taudactylus pleione. The sequence goes on from JAUIMM010000031.1 coordinate 47,711,995, forward strand.
ATTACGTCACAGCGCGGCGCAAGCTAATGAAGAAGAGGAGCTGCTGCCGCGCCATCACCAGCCTGGCCCTGGAACAAAAGGGTAAGGCAAGATTTATATGCTGTCACTGTGCCGGGCTGGAGAGACTACAGTATGTGTACTAGGCACATATGCTGCAGATGCAGATATACAGGGCCGTAAGCCGGGAAATGCGGTCATAGGTTTCCATATCGGGGGGTGGGGGGGGCCCTGCCTATTTTGTCAGTCCCGGGCCCACAATTTCTGATGGCAGCCCTGACTGCACCACCCCTAAAGCAATATACTACCTGCCAATTGGTTCTCACAAAAAAAACCAAACACCTCCTCCAACTTTAACCCTTAGAGTTCCTAACTGTACATGGTGACAGACTAGAGGTTTATGCTACTACAGACGTATTAAATGTCCTCCGTTCTCTTTATCATATGCACTCGTTGTGAGTGATAAAACTTGTTAATAAATGAGACCCCTTTATCTCCATCCACTTTAATTCTCTCCAAAGCTTAGTACATAGGGGCCTATGTCAGCAGGAGAAAGCACCAGAAGCTGATGCAGATCTGAATGTATGGCCTTTTAGGTAGGCTGTCTTGCATGAATGGGCACTGGGCATGCTCAGGAAGAGTACGCACACATACGGTATGCAGCTAGGCAGACCGGCAAGCATTCTGCATGTATACCAAACTTAACAACCAGAAGTGTGGATTGGGGGAGGGGTGCTCTTACATAAGCAAAGTTCACTAAGGAAAGGTTTGTTCAAATTCGGCCCATGCACAAGCACATCTGTTAGGAGGAGGATTGTATGCACCTACTACAGGATGGATGCAAGATGATGATGATGACTGGATGTACTCATCTGTAGATGCATACAGCTTTGCATATGAGCAGAATTACACTATTTTTCCATGCACTTTACTGTTGTGTCATTTAGGCAGTATTTACTTACACTCTTTACCCATGACATTGTCAGCAGGATCAATGAGGTGCCTTAAAAAATACCCTTTCTTCCTAATCCTATGAATGTAAATTTTTGATGTAGTATAAAACTTTTTATACTGAACCCAAGTCTGCAAATTATTCTTTAATCCAGTAATAGGTCTTTACATGGTGCTACAACACCAGAATAGAGCTTTGCATTGTATAGTGGTCACAAAAACTGGACTTTGCAATATATGAGCTACACTGTGACCGGAATTGCGGTTTTCAAATCCGTCTTGGGACCCTTGGGACCAGCTCAAGCAGGAGTTGGGTGAAACTAGTAGACTTGATGACTGGTCTGCTCATGGAGCAGATATGGACTATAGCTGACAAGCTCAGACATCCATGGCAAACCCGAACACACAGGGTGAAACTCGGGACTGGAGTCTGCACAAGAGCCTGGAATCGTTTGCATGGAACTCAACCCCCAGCTCCCAACAGAGGAGCTAAAGATTTGAACCCACTACTAGGAACTCAGACTAACACGACCAGAGAAACTTAGAGATGCATAGTACCGAACCTGGAGTCTAGAAACTCAGAACTCAGAACCTGTGTCAAAATGAAGATACTCAAAGCGAACAACCACAAGGGTTGAATCGCCCTGGAACCCACACCCCAATTCAAAGGCCTGGCACTGGAATCAGAATCTGTAACTCAGTCACTAGAAGTGGAGATGCAGCACCTCGGACCTCTGACTGAACCAGCTGGGCGAACCAGGAAACTGTAGCCCACCTCAGCCCTGGAACTGAATGGTGACACTCAGGAACAACCCCAGTGTAGAAATTCAGAACAGCAGAAACCAAAGACCAGTACAGACCTATGGTTAGCAGCCACAGGGATGGAGCGAGAGTCCAGATATACTGATGCTAGGGAACCTTCTGGAAGAACTGCAATAGATGGTAACAGCGGGTGCAGGCCAGGAAGGCAGGATAACAGCAGACTGCTGAGGACAGCAGATATAGGATAGCTGGTGGATAGCACGAGTCTACTCAGCAGGATATAGATGACAGCTGGCAAAACTGTAGATAGTGAGAGTGAGACACAGAAGCACTATAGCATATAGGAATAGCACAGGAATGACTGTAACCTGGGGACCAGGAACTGTCTAGGGAAAATTTTGCTCTGGCAATGTGCTGTTCTCCTGTGGGGGTTTAAATGGGCAGCAGTGAAAGTCCATAGGCTGCCAGTATCATGTGACCAAGGTTGCAGCACAGGGATTGGTCTGGGGAGTCACACGGGGAAATCCAAAATGGCCACGGCCATGCAGCCGGTTTGTTTGTTTACACATGTGCTGTGGAGACCTGGGTTGCCTCTGGGACACTGGAGATGTGCGGAGAGCAATGATGTGAAATCGTCCGATATGATAAGTGGGGCTAAGACCTAGATTAGTGACATACACATTACATTATGGTTACCAGAATATGGGCTTTGCATTTTACTGTGTTCTTAAAAATATGTGCACTGCATTGCACTAGGTCATCAAATCTGAGCTCTGCACTACATACCTCTCAACCATCCAATTTAAGGGGACTTTCCCACTGACCTTATTTGCGGGGATTCAGGGGGAGGGGAGAGCCGCTGCTACACACCTTGGAAAAAAAATTACTGGGGGAGTGATACAATTTAAATAAGATGTCCCAGAAGGATGCGCCTAGGTAGCTGAGGTCAAGTCCCTCTATAGGATGTACCCAAATCCTGTGGTTTGTCTAAAAATATATATGTTAGGAGGACCACACCTCGGCGCCACAAAATAATCACCCTACACTCCTACATAAAGGATGTGTGACAAACAGATACTTATCTCAAGAAACTTGTCTTTATCCTTAATTTGCAAGTAGAAACACTTGTTGAGCTTTTGATTTGCACCCCACATGTGAAAAAATGGAGAAAATCTAGTACAGATTGTTTTACACTCATTCACTATTAATTACTCCTTTAAATTTCCTTTAAGAAGACAATTAATAATTAATAATTATGCAGACTGAAAAAGATAATGTCACATATAAACACAACTGTTCCTCCTTTTCTTTTTATGAAACACAGTTTTTAATGCAACACACACAACAAAATAAATAAATGTTTACTCTGTCCAACAGAGAACAGGTATATAAATCACATATACATTTGAGCAAACTTTGATGAAGGTTGACTCATATCAGAATCATATCAATAAACGAGCCTGTGGTAAGCTTTAGCAGATGTTAAATTCCCGGAAGTCTTAAGCCGACCTCTAGGCACTGTCTACCAACCGGTTCTGGAATGTGGTCCTGATGTCCCTCTACTCCGCCAACGCGTTTCGACCCCTTGAAGGGTCTTTTTCAAGGCAGTGAGGGAGATGATTTGGTGGCTCCCCTATATACCCCTATCAATCCGGTAATAATTACTGTGAGGAGTCCTCTTCATTTACAATTTACTCAGAGAATTCAAAAAGGCACACCATATTCTGGTGACCTACATCCATACTATACATCATCTAATCTATCATTCCTAATATCATGAAGATGTCAAAAAAATAAAATAAATTTAAAGAATCGATTGCACATAATTATACATTATTCACTTCCGGTTTCCGCCAGTGGTCCATGTTCGTATATAAACAATAAAGTAATTAAATTATGCCCCCAAGCTGGAGGGCATCCTGCCCTCAGTTGTTATCCACCAGAAGTGACATATCGGAATGTCCGTATATTGGATCCTTGTGCGGCTGTCCTGGAGATCCCGTTATTGGAAGTGACGTATCCAGTGGTCGAAGTGGGGCGGTATACGGCGGTATGACATACCGCCACTTCCCAGCCCCACTTCATTTTAGATGTAGAAAAGATTGCACCAGCGCTGGGATCCAGTGTGGGATCCCAGCGCTGGAACAGCGGCGGCAATGTATTAAGATGTGTCCCACAGGGGACACATCTCAATCGGGGCAGTGGAGGCGCTAGCATGTAGCCGGCACAAAGTACCTGGTCCCGGCTGCACTGTACGCACCACGTACTGGACGGCTGCCAGCCAATCACGGGGCTCGCAGCCGCCAGCCAATCACGGGACTCGCGGCCGCCAGCCAATTGCAGGGCTCGCAGCCGCCAGCCAATGAGAAGCTGCCAAATGGCAGCTTCTCATTGGCTCACAGCAGCGCCAATGAGAAGCTACCAAATGGCAGCTTCTCATTGGCTCGCAGCAGAGCCAGATAAACTGGAGGGAAGACCCGAGGATCCCGGTGGCTCCACTCCAGCAGCGCAGGTAAGAGAGAATTAGAGAGAGGGGAGGGTGTGAGAGAGGGGCAGACAGAGGCAGACTAGCTATTGTAGGGGGTGAAAGAGAGCGGGAATCAGTAAGGGTAGGGTGTGAGAGAGGGGAGCAGGCAGGGAGAAGTGTGTGTGTGGGGGGGAGTTAGAAGTACAATGGAGTGATATGGAAGCAGGGGCCCATAGGGGGGGGAAGATTCAATCTCCATACCCCCACCTCTAAATTACCACTTCGAGCACTGGACGTATCGTCATGCTTTGCATGAAAACCGGAACTACACAGCATTTACCCACATGGAATCTTGGGACTTGTAGTCAAATTATTAAACGGAATAGATGACTCGTAATCCAAATCCTTTTATATGGATAACTGTTCAAAGTGCAATAAATGGTTCATTGTAATCACTGTTAAAAAGATACATAAATGAAAATACATATTACCAACAATAAAAACTAAATAAATCTAAAAACCATTTTACTTCAAAATCTTTGTTCAATCCTATTGGTTGTAATGTTTTTAAAGAATAGATAAAGTGCATTTCCGTTTTTGCTAACATTTTGGCTAAATTATCCTCTCTACCATTGTTTTTTACCTGTTTTAAAATGCCAAATTCTTTAATTCCCATGGTATTTTGTTGATGAACTGTTTTAAAATGACTCAATAGAGCATGTGTATCAAGGCCCTTTTTTATGTTTCGGAGATATTGTGATAATCTCACTTTTAATGGTCTGGACGTTCTACCTATATAATATTTGTTGCATTCACAACCAATAACATAAATAACATTTTTTGAATTACATGTTGAAAAGTCCTCTACAATATGTGTAGTCCCATTAATATATACCTCCGTACATTTTTTTACCCCCTTAACCATTCTGCACATGGCACATTGTCCACATCTGTAGAAACCTTTACTTAAGACACTTCCCTCTCTTTTTGGTGGAGATAAAGCACTTCTTACTATTTTATCTTTAATATTTTTAGTGTGTCTATAGATAAACTTGGGCTTATCTGGGAGTAGTGATTTCAAAATTGGATCGCCTTTTAAAAATTCGCCAATGTTTTGCAATAATACATTCCACTCCTTTATACTGTGAATTATATTCTGTAATAAATGCCATATTAAAACTATCCCCCATTGATTTTATCTTTTTCTTTTGAATCAATAACTCATTTCTATTAACATTTTCGCATTTTTCCAAGGTCTTTTTTATCTTATCATTTCTATAGCCACTATTCTTAAATCGCTTAAACATTTCGGAAGCTTGTGTTTTAAAAACCTTTTCGTCTGAACAATTTCTTTTGAGCCTTAAAAGTTGGCTATCAGGAATGGATTCTAGCCAATTTAGATGATGGCAGCTTGTTGCTGCCAAATAGGTTCCAGATTCTGTTGGTTTAATAAAATTCTGAGTCATAATAATCCCATCTTGGATATAAACCATAAGGTCTAAAAAATTTACACTGATGTTACTCATTTCAAAAGTTAATTTAATATTATAATTATTATTGTTTAAATAATTCAAAAAGTTGACGATCTCCATTCCATATGAATAAAATGTCATCTATATATCTGGCCCAGGACACCAGGTTTGCCCCAAATTTCTGATTGCCCCAAACATGCTGGGTCTCCCAGAGACCCATAAACATGTTGGCATAATTTGGGGCAAACCTGGTGCAAATCGCTGTGCCAACTTGTTGTAAATAAAACTGATCCTTAAAATTAAAATAATTATTATCTAAAATGAAGCTAATACCCTTGATTAAAAACTCCTGTAGGTCCACTTTTAAGTCACTGTCTTTTAAAAAGGATAAAACCACTGCTAAACCTAACTCATGTTTAATTATTGTGTATAATGAGCTGACGTCAGCTGTGACTAAAAAATAGCTCTCCCTCCATTCAATATTCCTTAATAAATTAATAACATCCACAGTGTCTCTAAGATGGGATTGATTTTTTAAAACAAGGGGTTGTAAATAAAAATCAATAAATTCCGAAAGATTTGCCTTAACAGAGTTTGTACCTGACATAATAGATCTACCGGAGGGATTCAATGCGTCTTTATGTACTTTTGGGAGTATATATAACACTGGTATTATAGGTGCCTCATTAATAATAACCTCAGATTCTACATCTGTAATTGTTTCCTTTTTCACATATTCATCCAACAAAACAATTAGATTATCAAAATCTTTTGAGTGGGATTCCCTTGTAATTTTTTATATGTAACCTCATCTGATAATTGTCTTAAAACCTCCCCTTCATATTTTCCATGATCCATTAAAACCACACACCCCCTTATCCGCAGGTTTTACAATAATCTGTTTATTCTCCTGTAAATCACTTAATGCATCTCTCTCCTTTTTTGTTAAGTTATATGGAATCTTTCCTCTGGGTAATTCTTCTATATCTTTCTGTACCATCTCATTGAATGTTTCCACAAAATTACCCTTAGTATATAACGGATAAAATACCGATTTCGGTTTGAAATGAGATGAACAGAGGTTCAATATCTTGATTGGATTCAATATCTCCTTTGAGCACATTAAATCGTTTTAGTGATAATTTCCTCACAAATTTCTGTAGATCAACGTATATATTTTACATTTATTTAATCCACTGGTGGGAGCATATTTTAAACCCTTCTCTAGAACTGAAATTTCATGCAAATTCAATACATGATTACTTATATTGAAGATTTTTACTTTATTGGACACCTCTGTGCTATCATGATTAGACTTCTTATGAAGGTCTTTATATAATGCTTTTCTTTCCTTTTCTGGAATTTGATGATGTTATTATATTTCTTTTGATCCCCTCTTTTCCCTCTATGAGTGGGGCCACCTAATATTGTCTCTGTCTCTGATTTTTTTTCTCCTGTCCTAAAAAAATGGGTTCTGTATCAGGGTAAAGAGATTCAAACCTATTTTGAATGGGAACTGGTGATATTCCCAACATCCATTATCTATCATCCCAAATTTTTTCATATTGATTATCATCCCTATATCTCAGAGGTCTGGGAGGGTCCTCCCAGTCTCCATGAAATACTTCCTTATGCATTGTATCCCAATTTTTCCTTTGAGGATACTGATTTTTTTGCTAAAATGTTTCAACTAGGGCCTCCCGGCCCCTGACAAAAGATCTTTTATCTCTCTGGTCATAATGATAATTTGATCTCTTTTTCCATCTATTTATTCTATTCACTGGTGTCCTATCCTGATATTTAGAGAAATATCCTTTCTGTCCTTTGTCCTTCTTAGCAATCAAGTGAAACATTTCTTCCACTTTCAATCGTGGGAGTCCTATATGTTTCCATATCCATATTATCTAATGGATTGATTTTTTTCTAGCAGATCATGCTTATCTCTATTAAACTTCTTAATTTTTTTGTTCATTAATTCTCTCTCATATTTTCTTAGTTTGAACTCATTTGTCTTTTCCATTTCAATATAATCCTCTAATTCTGAAAATGGTGCAACCATTGATTTTAATATTGCAATCTATTCCTCTAGTTCTTTAAGTTCTGCTCTTCTCTCTTTTATAATTAAATGCATTAGGTCAAAAGAACAATTATTAATAACACCATCCCATTCTTTTTTAAAGATCTCTGTTGCATTAGAAAATGAGGGAGTTTTAGTCAACCTTAACCCTCTAGGAATTAATTGATGTGCCACATATTTCTCCAAAGTAGTGACCTTCTACCAAATTTTACTTTCCTTTACTAATTTAAACTCCAATTTTTTCATTATATCTTCTAGGTCATTATCCTCTAATATGGTATCATCCTGATGGTTATTAAACAAATTATCAAATAATTTTTTTATATTTTCTCTAATGGAGTACATACTTGGCTGTATCCACAGAACACCTCAATGGATACACGTAATGATACAATATAAATAAGATGTCCCAGAAGGATGCACCTAGGCAGCTGAGGTCAAGTCCCTCTATAGGATGTACCCAAATCCTGTGGTTTGTCTAAAAATATATATGTTAGGAGGACCACACCTCGGCGCCACAAAATAATCACCCTACACTCCTACATAAAGGATGTGTGACAAACATATACTTATCTCAAGAAACTTGTCTTTATCCTTGATTTGCAAGTAGAAACACTTGTTGAGCTTTTGATTTGCACCCCACATGTGAAAAAATGGAGAAAATCTAGTACAGATAGTTTTACACTCATTCACTATTAATTACTCCTTTAAATCTCCTTTAAGAAGACAATTAATAATTAATAATTATGCAGACTGAAAAAGATAATGTCACATATAAACACAACTGTTCCTCCTTTTCTTTTTATGAAACACAGTTTTTAATGCAACACACACAACAAAATAAATAAATGTTTACTCTGTCCAACAGAGAACAGGTATATAAATCACATATACATTTGAGCAAACTTTGATGAAGGTTGACTCATATCAGAATCATATCAATAAACGAGCCTGTGGTAAGCTTTAGCAGATGTTAAATTCCCGGAAGTCTTAAGCCGACCTCTAGGCACTGTCTACCAACCGGTTCTGGAATGTGGTCCTGATGTCCCTCTACTCCGCCAACGCGTTTCGACCCCTTGAAGGGTCTTTTTCAAGGCAGTGAGGGAGATGATTTGGTGGCTCCCCTATATACCCCTATCAATCCGGTAATAATTACTGTGAGGAGTCCTCTTCATTTACAATTTACTCAGAGAATTCAAAAAGGCACACCATATTCTGGTGACCTACATCCATACTATACATCATCTAATCTATCATTCCTAATATCATGAAGATGTCAAAAAAATAAAATAAATTTAAAGAATCGATTGCACATAATTATACATTATTCACTTCCGGTTTCCGCCAGTGGTCCATGTTCGTATATAAACAATAAAGTAATTAAATTATGCCCCCAAGCTGGAGGGCATCCTGCCCTCAGTTGTTATCCACCAGAAGTGACATATCGGAATGTCCGTATATTGGATCCTTGTGCGGCTGTCCTGGAGATCCCGTTATTGGAAGTGACGTATCCAGTGGTCGAAGTGGGGCGGTATACGGCGGTATGACATACCGCCACTTCCCAGCCCCACTTCATTTTTGATGTAGAAAAGATTGCACCAGCGCTGGGATCCAGTGTGGGATCCCAGCGCTGGAACAGCGGCGGCAATGTATTAAGATGTGTCCCACAGGGGACACATCTCAATCGGGGCAGTGGAGGCGCTAGCATGTAGCCGGCACAAAGTACCTGGTCCCGGCTGCACTGTACGCACCACGTACTGGACGGCTGCCAGCCAATCACGGGGCTCGCAGCCGCCAGCCAATCACGGGACTCGCGGCCGCCAGCCAATTGCAGGGCTCGCAGCCGCCAGCCAATGAGAAGCTGCCAAATGGCAGCTTCTCATTGGCTCACAGCAGCGCCAATGAGAAGCTACCAAATGGCAGCTTCTCATTGGCTCGCAGCAGAGCCAGATAAACTGGAGGGAAGACCAGAGGATCCCGGTGGCTCCACTCCAGCAGCGCAGGTAAGAGAGAATTAGAGAGAGGGGAGGGTGTGAGAGAGGGGCAGACAGAGGCAGACTAGCTATTGTAGGGGGTGAAAGAGAGCGGGAATCAGTAAGGGTAGGGTGTGAGAGAGGGGAGCAGGCAGGGAGAAGTGTGTGTGTGGGGGGGAGTTAGAAGTACAATGGAGTGATATGGAAGCAGGGGCCCATAGGGGGGGGGAAGATTCAATCTCCATACCCCCACCTCTAAATTACCACTTCGAGCACTGGACGTATCGTCATGCTTTGCATGAAAACCGGAACTACACAGCATTTACCCACATGGAATCTTGGGACTTGTAGTCAAATTATTAAACGGAATAGATGACTCGTAATCCAAATCCTTTTATATGGATAACTGTTCAAAGTGCAATAAATGGTTCATTGTAATCACTGTTAAAAAGATACATAAATGAAAATACATATTACCAACAATAAAAACTAAATAAATCTAAAAACCATTTTACTTCAAAATCTTTGTTCAATCCTATTGGTTGTAATGTTTTTAAAGAATAGATAAAGTGCATTTCCGTTTTTGCTAACATTTTGGCTAAATTATCCTCTCTACCATTGTTTTTTACCTGTTTTAAAATGCCAAATTCTTTAATTCCCATGGTATTTTGTTGATGAACTGTTTTAAAATGACTCAATAGAGCATGTGTATCAAGGCCCTTTTTTATGTTTCGGAGATATTGTGATAATCTCACTTTTAATGGTCTGGACGTTCTACCTATATAATATTTGTTGCATTCACAACCAATAACATAAATAACATTTTTTGAATTACATGTTGAAAAGTCCTCTACAATATGTGTAGTCCCATTAATATATACCTCCGTACATTTTTTTACCCCCTTAACCATTCTGCACATGGCACATTGTCCACATCTGTAGAAACCTTTACTTAAGACACTTCCCTCTCTTTTTGGTGGAGATAAAGCACTTCTTACTATTTTATCTTTAATATTTTTAGTGTGTCTATAGATAAACTTGGGCTTATCTGGGAGTAGTGATTTCAAAATTGGATCGCCTTTTAAAAATTCGCCAATGTTTTGCAATAATACATTCCACTCCTTTATACTGTGAATTATATTCTGTAATAAATGCCATATTAAAACTATCCCCCATTGATTTTATCTTTTTCTTTTGAATCAATAACTCATTTCTATTAACATTTTCGCATTTTTCCAAGGTCTTTTTTATCTTATCATTTCTATAGCCACTATTCTTAAATCGCTTAAACATTTCGGAAGCTTGTGTTTTAAAAACCTTTTCGTCTGAACAATTTCTTTTGAGCCTTAAAAGTTGGCTATCAGGAATGGATTCTAGCCAATTTAGATGATGGCAGCTTGTTGCTGCCAAATAGGTTCCAGATTCTGTTGGTTTAATAAAATTCTGAGTCATAATAATCCCATCTTGGATATAAACCATAAGGTCTAAAAAATTTACACTGATGTTACTCATTTCAAAAGTTAATTTAATATTATAATTATTATTGTTTAAATAATTCAAAAAGTTGACGATCTCCATTCCATATGAATAAAATGTCATCTATATATCTGGCCCAGGACACCAGGTTTGCCCCAAATTTCTGATTGCCCCAAACATGCTGGGTCTCCCAGAGACCCATAAACATGTTGGCATAATTTGGGGCAAACCTGGTGCAAATCGCTGTGCCAACTTGTTGTAAATAAAACTGATCCTTAAAATTAAAATAATTATTATCTAAAATGAAGCTAATACCCTTGATTAAAAACTCCTGTAGGTCCACTTTTAAGTCACTGTCTTTTAAAAAGGATAAAACCACTGCTAAACCTAACTCATGTTTAATTATTGTGTATAATGAGCTGACGTCAGCTGTGACTAAAAAATAGCTCTCCCTCCATTCAATATTCCTTAATAAATTAATAACATCCACAGTGTCTCTAAGATGGGATTGATTTTTTAAAACAAGGGGTTGTAAATAAAAATCAATAAATTCCGAAAGATTTGCCTTAACAGAGTTTGTACCTGACATAATAGATCTACCGGAGGGATTCAATGCGTCTTTATGTACTTTTGGGAGTATATATAACACTGGTATTATAGGTGCCTCATTAATAATAACCTCAGATTCTACATCTGTAATTGTTTCCTTTTTCACATATTCATCCAACAAAACAATTAGATTATCAAAATCTTTTGAGTGGGATTCCCTTGTAATTTTTTATATGTAACCTCATCTGATAATTGTCTTAAAACCTCCCCTTCATATTTTCCATGATCCATTAAAACCACACACCCCCTTATCCGCAGGTTTTACAATAATCTGTTTATTCTCCTGTAAATCACTTAATGCATCTCTCTCCTTTTTTGTTAAGTTATATGGAATCTTTCCTCTGGGTAATTCTTCTATATCTTTCTGTACCATCTCATTGAATGTTTCCACAAAATTACCCTTAGTATATAACGGATAAAATACCGATTTCGGTTTGAAATGAGATGAACAGAGGTTCAATATCTTGATTGGATTCAATATCTCCTTTGAGCACATTAAATCGTTTTAGTGATAATTTCCTCACAAATTTCTGTAGATCAACGTATATATTTTACATTTATTTAATCCACTGGTGGGAGCATATTTTAAACCCTTCTCTAGAACTGAAATTTCATGCAAATTCAATACATGATTACTTATATTGAAGATTTTTACTTTATTGGACACCTCTGTGCTATCATGATTAGACTTCTTATGAAGGTCTTTATATAATGCTTTTCTTTCCTTTTCTGGAATTTGATGATGTTATTATATTTCTTTTGATCCCCTCTTTTCCCTCTATGAGTGGGGCCACCTAATATTGTCTCTGTCTCTGATTTTTTTTCTCCTGTCCTAAAAAAATGGGTTCTGTATCAGGGTAAAGAGATTCAAACCTATTTTGAATGGGAACTGGTGATATTCCCAACATCCATTATCTATCATCCCAAATTTTTTCATATTGATTATCATCCCTATATCTCAGAGGTCTGGGAGGGTCCTCCCAGTCTCCATGAAATACTTCCTTATGCATTGTATCCCAATTTTTCCTTTGAGGATACTGATTTTTTTGCTAAAATGTTTCAACTAGGGCCTCCCGGCCCCTGACAAAAGATCTTTTATCTCTCTGGTCATAATGATAATTTGATCTCTTTTTCCATCTATTTATTCTATTCACTGGTGTCCTATCCTGATATTTAGAGAAATATCCTTTCTGTCCTTTGTCCTTCTTAGCAATCAAGTGAAACATTTCTTCCACTTTCAATCGTGGGAGTCCTATATGTTTCCATATCCATATTATCTAATGGATTGATTTTTTTCTAGCAGATCATGCTTATCTCTATTAAACTTCTTAATTTTTTTGTTCATTAATTCTCTCTCATATTTTCTTAGTTTGAACTCATTTGTCTTTTCCATTTCAATATAATCCTCTAATTCTGAAAATGGTGCAACCATTGATTTTAATATTGCAATCTATTCCTCTAGTTCTTTAAGTTCTGCTCTTCTCTCTTTTATAATTAAATGCATTAGGTCAAAAGAACAATTATTAATAACACCATCCCATTCTTTTTTAAAGATCTCTGTTGCATTAGAAAATGAGGGAGTTTTAGTCAACCTTAACCCTCTAGGAATTAATTGATGTGCCACATATTTCTCCAAAGTAGTGACCTTCTACCAAATTTTACTTTCCTTTACTAATTTAAACTCCAATTTTTTCATTATATCTTCTAGGTCATTATCCTCTAATATGGTATCATCCTGATGGTTATTAAACAAATTATCAAATAATTTTTTTATATTTTCTCTAATGGAGTACATACTTGGCTGTATCCACAGAACACCTCAATGGATACACGTAATGATACAATATAAATAAGATGTCCCAGAAGGATGCACCTAGGCAGCTGAGGTCAAGTCCCTCTATAGGATGTACCCAAATCCTGTGGTTTGTCTAAAAATATATATGTTAGGAGGACCACACCTCGGCGCCACAAAATAATCACCCTACACTCCTACATAAAGGATGTGTGACAAACATATACTTATCTCAAGAAACTTGTCTTTATCCTTGATTTGCAAGTAGAAACACTTGTTGAGCTTTTGATTTGCACCCCACATGTGAAAAAATGGAGAAAATCTAGTACAGATAGTTTTACACTCATTCACTATTAATTACTCCTTTAAATCTCCTTTAAGAAGACAATTAATAATTAATCATTATGCAGACTCAAAGATAATGTCACATATAAACACAGCTGTTCCTCCTTTTCTTTTTATGAAACAGTTTTTAATGCAACACACACAACAAAATAAATAAATGTTTACTCTGTCCAACAGAGAACAGGTATATAAATCACATATACACTTGAGCAAACTTTGATGAAGGTTGACTCATACCAGAATCATATCAATAAACGAGCCTGTGGTAAGCTTTAGCGGATGTTAAATTCCCGGGAGTCTTAAGCCGACCTCTAGGCACTGTCTACCAACCGGTTTTGGAATGTGGTCCTGATGTCCCTCTACTCCGCCAACGCATTTCGACCCCTTGAAGGGTCTTTTTCAAGGCAGTGAGGGAGATGATTTGGTGGCTCCCCTATATACCCCTATCAATCCGGTAATAAATACTGGGACGACTCCACTTCATTTACAATTTACTCAGAGAATTCAAAAAGGCACACCATATTCTGGTGACATACATCCATACTATACATCATGTAATCTATCATTCCTAATATCATGAAGATGTCAAAAAAATAAAAGAAATTTAAAGAATCGATTGCACATAATTATACACTATCCACTTCCGGTTTCCGCCAGTGGTCTGTGTTCATATATAAACAATAAAGTCCTTAAATGACGCCCCCAAGCTAGAGGGCATCCTACCCTCAGTTGTTATCCACCGGAAGTGACATATCGGAATGTCCGTATATTGGATCCTTATTGTGCGGCTGTCCATGGAGAGTGTATAATTATGTGCAATCGATTCTTTAAATTTATTTTATTTTATTGACATCTTCATGATATTAGGAATGATAGATTACATGCTGTATAGTATGGATGTAGGTCACCAGAATATGGTGTGCCTTTTTGTATTCTCTGAGTAAATTGTAAATGAAGTGGACTCCTCCCAGTAATTATTACCGGATTGATAGGGGTATATAGGGGAGCCACCAAATCATCTCCCTCACTGCCTTGAAAAAGACCCTTCTAGAGGTTGAAACGCGTTGGTGGAGTAGAGGGACATCAGGACCACATTCCAGAACCGGTTGGTAGACAGTGCCTAGAGGTCGGCTTAAGACTCCCGGGAATTTAACATCTGCTAAAGCTTACTACAGGCTCGTTTATTGATATGATTCTGGTATGAATCCACCTTCATCAAAGTTTGCTCAAGTGTATATGTGATTTATATACCTGTTCTCTGTTGGAAACATTTATTTATTTTGTTGTGTGTGTTGCATTAAAACTGTGTTTCATAAAAAGAAAAGGAGGAACAGTTGTGTTTATATGTGACATTATCTTTGAGTCTGCATAATGATTAATTATTAATTGTCTTCTTAAAGGAGATTTAAAGGAGTAATTAATAGTGAATGAGTGTAAAACAATCTGTACTAGATTTTCTCCATTTTTTTCACATGTGGGGTGCAAATCAAAAGCTCAACAAGTGTTTCTACTTGCAAATTAAGGATAAAGACAAGTTTCTTGAGATAAGTATCTGTTTGTCACACATCCTTTATGTAGGAGTGTAGGGTGATTATTTTGTGGCGCCGAGGTGTGGTCCTCCTAACATATATATTACTGGGGGAGTATCTTTGTCAACCAGACTGACCTGGTCATGCCTGTTCAGATTTTGCAACCTCCCAATGTTGGGAGGAATGACACTAGACTAGACTATAGTCACCAGAATCTTAAATGCTCATTCCATTATATTTGTCCATGAAATCTACATGCATTTTTTTTTAAAGTTTTTATTAAAGGAATGAGTGTTACAATAAAGAGCAAGCAATTAGAACAACAGAATGACCAGCAGTTTGCGATCTTCATTAAAGCTAGAAATATCATGAAATATCATCCTAGATGAAAGGTCATATAAAAGACAGCATTGAAATTTACACTTACTAAAAAAGTTAACTTATTTGCCCTCCCTCCCCCCTCCCGATCTGAAGCAACCTTCCTCTTCTGCATAAATCTTGTATTATAGAAAAAGGGAAAATCACATATCAATTGGGGGATCATTATCTACCATACGGAGCATGTACCATGTTGTATATGAAAAAGAACTCTGGATTTAATGACTGCAGAGAGTGTCGCTATGTAGCTTTCCCATACTTCAAAGAATTGTTCAAATTTTGCCTCCCCTTCCAGCGTTGTTCCCACCCATTCCATTCTAAAGAGGTAAAAAAGTTTGGCCTTAAAAAGGGCTACAGAGGGGGGGTCGGGATGTGACCATGTTTATAGGATGACTTTACATGACGCTGCGCTTACTGCTAGCAATAGTTTCTTACATTCTCTAGTTATGCGTAGGCTCTGCAGAATGATTCCGAAAAGCGCCCACTCCAGTGTTAGGGGTGAATAGTTTATTAGGTGTTCAACAGAGTAGGTGCATATTCATACCCAAAACTGGCGGATCATGGGACACTCCCAAAGGCAGTGCAGTAGATCTGAAGTGTGCCACATTTAAAACATAAGTGGGAAGCAGAAAGGCCGGTCAGAAACCTTCTGTGTGGGGAGAGGTATGTTCTGTGGAGTATGTTTAGGAACATTTCCGTGTACATTACAGAAGATAATGACCGGCACGACCTTAAGTGACCTTTAAGTAAGTACTTGAAACCTGGGATCTGGGAAGACCATACCACAAGGCCTCTTTGGGACTTAGAATGGTCCAGTGGAACTTGGAGTCTTTTATAAACTAGAGAAATGGCCCCTCTGCTGAAAGGCTGCTACTGAAGCAATGTATCAAGCAGCTTTGCCAATCATTCAGAGAGAAGGATCTAATAACTAAACTGGTATAATGTTGGGCTAAAAGGAATGCCACTCGGTGTCCAGCCAATACCGGGTACTTAACAGAGGCTTCCTGGAATGTGAGAGGCAATATTAACCACTCCGCCCAGTCTCCACTTATTAAAGAGATATCTAGCTTGTCCTTCCTGAAAATCAGGATTGGAAACCAAGGGAATATACAAAGTTTTGTGAGCATTCACAGCAATCCCGATGCCTGATCTGGCCCAGTACAAAATCCCGACACCCGGCATACCGAACGAAGGTAAGCTGGGTGTCTTTGCGTTTAGCCGCGCGGGTGGAGGTTTAGGGACCCCCAGGGGGAGTTAGGGCTAGGCACCCCCCAGGAGGGTTAGGGTAGGGAAAGGGGGGGTTAGGCACCACTAGGGGGGGTTAGGGGTAGGCACCCCCCTCGGAGGGTTAGGTTTAGGGTGTGGGGAGGGAGGTCAGGGTTAGGCACCACTAAGGGAGGGTTAGGGTAGGGAGAGGAGAGGGTTAGGGTACTTACCTGCTGCAGTCAGGATTTCGATTCGTCGGGCTGCCACTGTCGGTATTTGATCCGGCAGCTAAACAGCCGTCGGCATTACATACCGATTTCCCTGGAAGATAATGGACATGACATAAGCCATCAGGGAAATTACATCTGTATTTGTTTAGATTCTTTTCATGTTATTTATTTTTTTCTAAATCACAATGAATAGCACAGCTGTGGGACTTGACGGTGAGGCCAGGCCACGAGTACTGATAGCTTGCATAGCAGCTGCGTAAAATATCGCAGTTGCGATGGGATTAGTGTACATCTTTGAATCAGGCCCTGTGTTACCCTAGTCAAGAACTGGTAACCAGCATATGGGAAGCTGGAAAGCAAGCAGAACCATCTATGCTGGGAATACACTGCCCTCAGCACTTGATGGGAAAATACTTTCCTACTCACAGTATAGAACTCTGCAGGAGGTATACATACTTGACAGTATTTCCTGCACAAAGCTTTTGGAATGCTTTTGACACTTTAGCTTTGCCTTTTGTGTTTCACCGTTTTGCCTACTCTTTAAGCAATGTTTTCATAGTGTAAACCAGTGTACATTCCACCTATTATTATTTATTATGTGCCGAGGTATAAATTAGAAGGGAGATTTATGTATGGTCATTGTGTTTTCAACTAGTAATTATATGGGTTTAAACTTCTACAGGTTTTCCTAGTTTTTCTCACAACATCTGCATTTGGCTTGCAGGGTGCATTGAACGTCAATCTGCAGTTTGTACCACTGCTGAATAGCTGCCTGATGTGTCCAGAGGAAGCTCCAGGCAGGGCCGAATGAAGGGGGTGGGGTGACAGGGGCGGTTGCTCCGGGGCCCCAACACACAGAGGGGTGTCACACAGGGTCGGTGTGACCCTGACAAAAACAGGTGCCCAGTGGCCACTGGCATTGGAATCACACTTTAGTCCTGTCCACACTTTGTGGCATTTTCTAGCCTCTACTCCTCTACTGCGCCTCTTTTTCCTATCCCTCCGATTATGAACTCTCTGCTGCAAAATGCGTGGGTATTAGAAGTCAGCTAGGATTTTTGTAATAATCTTACAGAGGGGATTGTATTATGGTGGTGTGACCGGTACAGGGACAAGGGGGTGGCACAGCTACTACCCGTCCCTGGTCCCTGAAGGCTCCTGACTCTCTGCTCCCGACACGACGCTGTCAGCACAGATGACCTAGAAAGAAGCAGAAGAGCACAAACAGTAGATGAGCCAGTAAATATGGGGTGTGAGTGTGTTTGTTTGGGGGTTATTGGCAGAGGTAGAGAGAGGGGGGTGTATCATGTTTGAGGGGGAGGTGTGGGGTTGGCACAGGGCTGAAAATCGTCATGCTCCAATGCTGTTTTCAGGACAAGAGTCTAATTTATGTGTATTTCTATTTGTTAGTTGCATTTCCTCCGAATCTATCCATTTATGTTGCAGCAAACATTCTGGGGGGAATTCAATTAGCCGCGATAACCCACGTAAACGTGACTATGGGGCCTATTCATCATTACATAATTAATGTAATTAATTAATTAATCAAGAGTGATAATTATGTTTTAAAATTTCTGCGAGTTTAAAAAATGTTTTGGAGGCATTCATCAAGCCTCCCTAACAAAAAGTATCACTTCCAAAAAGCTGCTCTTTTTGTGGAGTCATCATTTTGGAAAAGTGATACTTTTCCCTCTGTGCCCTCTACACTCCCAGCCGGCTGCCTCTGCCCCGTGTCTCCCCTTTCCAGCCGGCAGCCTCTGCCTCCATCCTCTCCCCCAGCATCTCCTCTCCCAGAAATCCCCGCTTCACAGCCTGTCCACGGTTTCTCTGCTCTCCCTGTCCTCACATGCTCCCACACATCTTCCCTCTCACTGGCTGCCTCTTCTCCCTGTGTCTCCCCCTCACTGCCCCGACCTCCTATTCGTGTCTCAGTGACCGGATCACCTCCCCATGTCTCCCCCTCACTACCCCAACTGCATCCTACAGTGTCTGATTCACAACCCCCCCCCTGCAGGTGTTCGAAACGCCCCACCCCGACCCCCTGCACCGCATCTTCACCCCCCCCCTCGGCTCCCTTTCACCTGTCTCTTCCGTCTTTGTTCTTCTGTGTCTTCAGTTGGTGAGTATGTCCACATGTCTGCGGTGCCCCGGAGCTCTCAGTTCCGGGGCTCTGCAGTGCAGGCACAGCAGGGAGGGATCTTAATAGATCTCTACGATGGCTGCAGTGGCAGTGCTTGCAGGTATTTCTTCACAGGCTGCCATGTA
Organism: Taudactylus pleione; assembly: GCA_031769625.1. NCBI lineage: Eukaryota > Metazoa > Chordata > Amphibia > Anura > Myobatrachidae > Taudactylus > Taudactylus pleione. The sequence goes on from JAUIMM010000031.1 coordinate 47,731,524, forward strand.
AACAACAGCCAAAGATATTCGAGGGCTGTACGCCATCTCGGGGTGGCGTACAGTTTCTCAGTCAAATTCTTTTTTGGAACTTGATGAATTTATTTACCAGTTATTTATATAGCGCACACATATTCCGCAGCGGTTTACAGAGAATAGTTGGCCATTCACATCAGTCCCTGCCCCAGTGGAGCTTACACTCTATATTCCCTATCACATGCGCACACACATACACACTAGGGTTAATTTATGTTTGGAGCCAATTAACCGACCAGTATATGTTTGGAGTGTGGGAGGAAACTGGAGTACCCGGAGGAAACCCACGCCAGCACAGGGAGAATATAAAAACTCCACACAGTTAGGGCCGTGGTGGGAATCAAATTTCATAATTTCTACAAGGCGCAATTTTAACCACAAAATATCTGTGATATCTCCTGCGTTACAAGAATGATGAATGGGGCTGACACTTAAATGACACAAATTAGGTGAAAATTTTAGTTTTCACCTGCTTTTGTATAAAGTGATGATGAATAGACCCCTTAATGCAGCTGCGCAAAACGTTTTCACTATTAAATTAGCCATGCAAGTCAATCTGCGTTAACTCTCTCCATAGGAATTAATGCAGCTTTATGTTCGCAGCCCCAGAGCAGGTGAAAAATTGGGGAAATTCCCTGTTTTAACGTAAAAACGTCAGGACTTGGTTCAGAACCCCCGGGACACCCCCTTAATAATTATTTAGGCACTTAGAAGTTTTTAATTAGCATAGTCTAGCCCAGTGGTTCCCAAACTTTTTCAGTTCAAGGCACCCTTAGGGTCTCCATGTTTATTTCAAGGCACCCCAAGCCAAAATAATTACCAAGCAGTCTCTTTTTTAAAGTAGTTGGGTCAAAATAATGTAATTCGTATTTAGGTCAGGACAGAAATATTTTTTAAACTTGTTTGCAAATATAACATACAGAAATCCAAGGAAAAATAATGTATATATATGTTTTCAATTATAATTCATTTAAAGAACAAATTACAGCACTCATTAACAGGAATTAGATCAAAATAAATATATGCACCAAAATGTGTCCTCCTCCATGTGTCTCTCATTGCAGCCCCCTCCTCCATGTGTCTCTCATTGCAGCCCCCTCCTCCATGTGTCTCTCATTGCAGCCCCCTCCTCCATGTGTCTCTCATTGCAACCCCTCCTCCATGTGTCTCTCATTGCAGCCCCCTCCTCCATGTGTCTCTCATTGCAGCCTCCTCCTCCAAGTGTCTCTCATTTCAAGCCCCTCCTCCATGTGTCTCTCATTGCAGCCCCCTCCTCCATGTGTCTCTCATTGCAGCCCTCTCCTCCATGTGTCTCTCATTGCAACCCCTCCTCCATGTGTCTCTCATCGCAATCCCTCCTCCATGTGTCTCTCATTGCAGCCCCCTCCTCCATGTGTCTCTCATTGCAGCCCTCTCCTCCATGTGTCTCTCATCGCAACCCCTCCTCCATGTGTCTCTCACTGCAGCCCCCTCCTCCAAGTGTCTCTCATTTCAACCCCCTCCTCCATATGTCTCTCATTGCAGCCCCCTCCTCCAAGTGTCTCTCATTTCAACCCCCTCCTCCATGTGTCTCTCATTGCAGCCCCCTTCTCCATGTATTTCCCATAACAGCCCCCTCCATGTGTCTCTCATTGCAGCCCTCTACTCCATGTGTCTCTTACTGCAACCCCTCCTCCATGTGTCTTCCTTAGCAGCCCCCTCCTCCATATGTCTCCCTTTGCAGCCCCCTCCATGTGTCTCTCTTTGCACCCCCCTTTTCCATGTGTCTCCCTTTACAGCCCCCTCCCCATGTGTCTCCCTATGCAGCCCCCTCCTCCATGTGTATCTCATTGCAGCCCACTCCTCCATGTGTCTCTCACTGCAGCCTCCTCTTCCATGTGTCTCTCACTGTAGCCCCCCCATAGTTCCCCCTCCCCCCCTCAGTGCAGCCTCCACTATCGTTCTCTATGCGGTCCCTCCCTATAGAACACTATGTGGCACGCCTCCCCCACTCCGCTCGGCTCACAAACCCAACTCTCTCTCACACATTGCAGCTCTTCAAAGTGCAAAGTGCAGAATAATGAGTTAAATGATGTGGCACAGGTACATGGGGTGCTGTATTCATGGGACAGGTTTTTTTTCAGCTTGCAGGTGGGAGTTACAGGAGTTTTTAACACAAGTGGTCTAAAATGACACAAAAATCAACTTGCATGCATTTTTATGCACCCCAATTTTACCTATAGCGTTTAACTTGATGAAAAACACTTACATTCTACAATTTTTTCACATTTTAAGAGCCCCAAATACTTTGCTTATGGCAACCAAAAGCCTTTTATACAGTTATCTAATGTTAGTTTGCACTTTTTTGGAGTACAGGCTGATTTCCCCATTTTTCCCACACTTAACGAGGGTATTACTATCCAAAATTACCATGTGACTGACAGGATAAGTCTTTTCCAATTGAATTGTGCATGAAGCGGGAGCCTGCATTATACTTGCCTACCCTCCCAGAACGGCCGGGGGGCTCCCGAAAATCGGGTTGCGCTCCCGAAAATCGGGTGGCGCTCCCAGCCAGCCGGAAGGGGGGCAAGTCACCCAGCCGACCACCACCCCCTCCAAAACCCCCACAAATCCCAGTGTTCCTTTTCCCCCTGCAGCCGCCCACTAATCCGATACAAGTGACCAGTTCCGGGGGGAGCTGATGGCGCGATTCAAGCTGATTTGTGTCATTGTGGCCCCACCCCCTGCTGCACAATGACGGTGATCTCTGCATTGTGGCGCTATGATGCAATGTCGCAGTCACACATCCCACTCCGCAAAAAAGTATAAATAAATACTAGACCTGTGTGGATCTGTTAGGTTGGAGGCACCCAGCAGCAGTAAAAAGGAGGTATGCCAGCCTCCCAAAAAATTCTAAATAAAACAATAATACTACACTGGTGTGTCCCCGTCCAAACAACGCACATATATATTTAATGAATACATTTATTAAAAAGACAAATAAGGAATAATAAATGTTAAAGATCAGATCAATTTATAAGTCCTATACAGCAGCCAAATAAATGATACACGTACAATAGCACCTTATATTGCAACAATGTCCTATTTGAATACAAAATTACATATCTCAAAGTTCTCCAGTACTGGGATACCTGCATTATAAATCCTCTATAGCAGCAAAATAACGATGTGATATAGACATATAATAGTAATGTATATTGCAACCATGTACCAAACAAGTACAAAATATCAATTTGCAGAATAGTTATGCATATATGCTGTAAATGTGTTGGAATAGTCCTGTACTTGATTTTAAATCCAAAAAATGGAGAAACAATCTAGACATAAGCCGCGGCTTGTGGTAGCCAAGATTAACCTTTAATTTCCAGTCATGTCTCTCAGCTGTGATTTTAGTAAAGAATATATGTCTGATTATAGACAGTTAACGGCTAATTTAGCCAAATGGGGAAAGCTAACTTTATTTCTCCACAATATTATCCTACCACAATCACAGAGCGTCTCCAGCCCGGGTCCCGGTGAGCAGCTGCGTGCCCAAACAGACCGCGGCTCAATCTTACAGCTCATTGTATTCATTATATTAGTTACATTAAAAACCATTTAAAATACATATATATTTATTGATTTAGGTGAGGTTTTCACAAAAATTTTGACGGAGGACTAAAATAGACAGAATTAGGGTCATTCAAAAGTATCGGTACTAGAATGGTACATAAATGTATTATAACCCAATTGCACCATTATAATACCAATTAGTTATATATTAAAAATATATTCAAAAATAATAATAATAAAAAGAAAAACATGAGAAAAAGAAAAAAACATTTTTTCTATAGGAGATATATATAACCCTCTAGCTGCAGATAGCCCAGAAGGAGAAATACTCTCACTCTTTTTACCATTTCCAGGCAAAAAATGTCATTCATACAGATCTTATTCTAACTAGGGGTGTGCACCGGCCACTTTTCGTGTTTTGTGTTTTGGTTTTGGATCTGGATCTTTCTTCGTGTTTTGGATCTGGATTGGTTTTGCCAAAACCACCCTTCCGTGTTTTGGGTTCTGGGTTTTGTGTTTTGGATCTGTATTTTTTTTTAAAAAAGCATAAAAACAGCTAAAATCACAGAATTTGTAGGTTTTTCTGCTCCTATGCTATTATTAACCTCAATAACCTTAATTTCCACTCATTTCCAGTCTATTCTGAACACCTCACACCTCACAATAGTGTTTTTATGTCCAAAAGGTTGCACCGAGGTAGCTGGATGACTATGCTAAGCGACACGAGTGGGCGGCACAAACACGTGACCCATCTAGGCGTGAAACTGCAGTGGCAGACAGGATGGCAGTTTGAAAAACTAGGCCCCAAACTGTACATAATGCAAAGAAAAAAAAGAGGTGCAAGATGGAATTGTCCTTGGGCCCTCCCACCCACCCTTATGTTGTATAAACAGGACATGCACACTTTAACAAACCAATCATTTCAGCGCCAGGGTCTGCCACACAACTGTGGCTGAAATGATTGGTTCGTTTGGGCCCCCACAAAACAAGCTGGCAATTAATGTGTCCCTGCACAAACTGGCTCTATGGAGGCAAGATGTCATCCTCATCCTCCTCATCCACCGATTCCTCACCCTCTTCAGTGTGTACATCCTCATCCTCACAAAGTATTAACTCGTCACCACTTGAATCCACCACCACAGGTCCCTCTGTACCTTCTGGAGGCTGGTCTCCCTGGAAGAGCTGATAATTCATTTTGATGAACATCATCTTCTCCACATTCTGTGGAAGCAACCTCCTACGCCTTTCGCTGACAAGGTTCCCGGCTGCACTAAACACTCTTTCGGAGTACACACTGGAGGGGGGGCAACTCAGGTAAAATAGAGCCAGTTTGTACAGGGGCCTCCAAATTGCCTCTTTTTCCTGCCAGTACAGGTATGGACTGTCTGCCATGCCTACTTGGATGCTGTCACCGATGTAATCCTCCACCATTCTGTCAATGGTGACAGTATCATATGCAGTGACAGTAGACATGTCAGAAATTGTTGCCAGGTCCTTCAGTCCGGACCAGATGTCCAAACTTGGTCCTGCCTGCCCTGCATCACCGCCAGCGGGTTGCTTAGGATACCTAAGTTTTTTCCTGGCAGCCCCAGTTGCAGGAGAAAATGAAGAAGGAGCCGTTGACGTGTCACGTTCCGCTTCAGCTGACAGTGTGTTCACCAGCAGGTCTTTGCACCTCTGCAGGCTTGTGTCGGCCGGAAAGAGAGACACCACATAGGCTTTAAACCTAGGATCGAGCACGGTGGCCAAAACGTAGTGGTCTGATTTCAACAGATTGACCACCCTGGAATCCTGGCAAAGCGAATGAAGGGCTTCATCCACAAGTCCCACATGCCGAGCGGAATCGCTCCGTCTTAGCTCCTCCTTCACTTTCTCCAGCTGCTTCTGCAAAAGCCTGATGAGGGGAATGACCTGACTCAAGCTGGCAGTGTCTGAACTGACTTCACGTGTGGCAAGTTCGAAGGGCTGGAGAACCTTGCACAACACGGAAATCATTCTCCACTGCGCTTGAGTCAGGTGCATACCCCCTCCTTTGCCTATGTCATAGGTGGATGTATAGGCTTGTATGGCCTTTTGCTGCTCCTCCATCCTCTGAAGCATATAGAGGGTTGAGTTCCACCGCGTCACAACCTCTTGCTTCAGGTGATGGCGGGGCAGGTTCAAGAGTGTTTGCTGGCGCTCCAGTCTTCGGCACGCAGTCGCTGAATGGCGAAAGTGGCCAGAAATTTTTCGGGCCACCCAAAGCGTCTCCTGCACGCCCCTGTCGCTTTTCAGAAAATTCTGCACCACCAAGTTTATTGTGTGAGCAAAACATGGGACGTGCTGGAATTTGCCCAGATGTAATGCCCGCACAATATTGGTGGCGTTGTCAGATATCACAAATCCCCAGGAGAGTCTAAGTGGGGTAAGCCACTGGGCGATGATTTCCCTCAGTTTCTCTAAGAGGTTGTCGGCGGTGTGCCTCTTACTGAAACCGGTGATACACAGCGTAGCCTGCCTTGTAACGAGCTGGCATTTCTGAGATGCTGCTACTGGTGACACTGCTGCTGTTGCTGCGTAAGGTGATACATCTACCCAGTGGGCTGTCACAGTCATATAGTCCTTAGTCTGCCCTGTTCCACTTGTCCACATGTCCGTGGTTAAGTGGACATTGTGTACAACGGCATTTTTCAGGACACTGAGGACACTTTTTCTGACGTTTCTGTACAGTCTCGGTATCGCCTGCCTAGTGAAGTGGAATCTAGACGGGATTTGGAACCGGGGACACACTACCTCCATCAATTGTCTAAATCCCACTGCACTAATGGCGGATACCGGACGCACGTCTAACACCAACATAGCAGTCAAGGCCTCAGTTATACGTTTTGCTTCAGGATGACTGCTGTCGTACTTCATCCTCCTCGCTAAGGACTGTTGGAGGGTCAATTGTTTAGTAAAAGTAGTGGTGTTCCTACTTCCACTCTGGGATGATGAACGACTCCCAGCAGCAGCAACAGCAGCAGCGGCAGCAGTAGGCGTAGCAATGCAGGATCCTCCAGAGGAATCCCGGATAGGAGAGTCAGTCATGCCAGTGACATGGCCTGCAGGACTACTTCCGATCCTGACTAAGGAGGAAATTGACGAGGAGGGAGTTGACGGTGTGGTTTGCAGGCGCTTGGATACAACAGGACAACGGGATTTAGGTGTCCCTGGACTGCTTACGGTCTTAGCCAAAGTTTCTGAACTTGACAGTAACTTTTTATGAACGCGCTGCAGGTGCCGTATAAGGGAGGATGTTCCTAGGTGGTTGACGTCCCTACCCCTACTTATTTCACCTTTACATATGGTACATATGGCAAGACAGTTGTTGTCCGGATTTGGATAGAAATATTGCCAGACCAAAGAGGTGGAATGTTTGGTCTTCTGCCCAGGCATGACCGTGATGGGCTTTTTCATCCCACGGACAACAACTGTCTCCCCCGGAGCCTGATTTAAACAAACCACATCACCATCAGAATCCTCCTCGCCAACTTCCTCCTCAGCGCCAGCTACACCAGTATCCTCATCCTGTTGTACTTCAACAGTGACATCTTCAATTTGCATATCAGCAAGTGGACTGTGGGTGCTCCTTTCAGCACTTGCAGGGGGCGTGCAAATGGTGGAAAGAGCCACCTCTTCCCGTCCAGTGCTGGGAAGGTCAGGCATCGCAACCACCACCACCACACTTGGACTCTCCTTGGGGATTTGTGATATCTTCTTAGAAAGCACAGTTCTTCGCTGTGCTTTTGCCAGCTTAACTCTTTTGATTTTTTTAGTGGGAGGAGGGCTTCCATCGTCATGTGAAGCTGAACCACTAGTCATGAACATACTAGGGATCGACCTTAGCCGTTCCTTGCCACTCCGTGTCGTAAATGGCATATTGGCAAGTTTACGTTTCTCTTCAGCTGATTTAAATGTCTTTTTCAAGGTCATTTTCCTGAACTTTGCCATTTGGGATTGTATGTGCCCTCTACTATGACATTGGGCATCGGCCTTGGCAGACGACGTTGATGGCATGTTATCGTCTATGTCATGACTAGTGGCAGCAGCTTCAGCACTAGGAGGAAGTGGTTCTTGATCTTTCTCTATTTTATTTTTATCGGAGAAAGTTTGGTCCTCCATTTATGTTATATCGATTTGATATATACGTGCGGCTAAACACAGAAAATAATTTTTTTTTTGGTTTGGACTGGAGTGTACTTTGTGGGTTACAGCACCCTTTAACGGTCAAGCCAGCCGGCCCTTTACTTATGACACAGGCGCACGCTTGGCACTACTTTGTTGATGCACGTGCGGCTACTGCGCACACAATTCACAAACACAGAAAATAATTTTTTTTTTGGTTTGGACTGGAGTGTACTTTGGGGGTTACAGCACCCTTTAACGGTCAAGCCAGCCGGCCCTTTACTTATGACACAGGCGCACGCTTGGCACTACTTTGTTGATGCACGTGCGGCTACTGCGCACACAATTCACAAACACAGAAAATAATTTTTTTTTTGGTTTGGACTGGAGTGTACTTTGGGGGTTACAGCACCCTTTAACGGTCAAGCCAGCCGGCCCTTTACTTATGACACAGGCGCACGCTTGGCACTACTTTGTTGATGCACGTGCGGCTACTGCGCACACAATTCACAAACACAGAAAATAATTTTTTTTTTGGTTTGGACTGGAGTGTACTTTCGGGGGTTACAGCACCCTTAACGGTCAAGCCAGCCGGCCCTTTACTTATGACACAGGTGCACGCTTGGCACTACTTTGTTGATGCACGTGCGGCTACTGCGCACACAATTCACAAACACAGAAAATAATTTTTTTTTGGTTTGGACTGGAGTGTACTTTCTGGGGTTACAGCACCCTTTAACGGTCAAGCCAGCCGGCCCTTTACTTATGACACAGGCGCACGCTTGGCACTACTTTGTTGATGCACGTGCGGCTACTGCGCACACAATTCACAAACACAGAAAATAATTTTTTTTTTGGTTTGGACTGGAGTGTACTTTCGGGGGTTACAGCACCCTTAACGGTCAAGCCAGCCGGCCCTTTACTTATGACACAGGTGCACGCTTGGCACTACTTTGTTGATGCACGTGCGGCTACTGCGCACACAATTCACAAACACAGAAAATAATTTTTTTTTGGTTTGGACTGGAGTGTACTTTCTGGGGTTACAGCACCCTTTAACGGTCAAGCCAGCCGGCCCTTTACTTATGACACAGGCGCACGCTTGGCACTACTTTGTTGATGCACGTGCGGCTACTGCGCACACAATTCACAAACACAGAAAATAATTTTTTTTTTGGTTTGGACTGGAGTGTACTTTGGGGGTTACAGCACCCTTTAACGGTCAAGCCAGCCGGCCCTTTACTTATGACACAGGCGCACGCTTGGCACTACTTTGTTGATGCACGTGCGGCTACTGAGCACACAATTCACAAACACAGAAAATAATTTTTTTTTTGGTTTGGACTGGAGTGTACTTTCGGGGGTTACAGCACCCTTAACGGTCAAGCCAGCTGGCCCTTTACTTATGACACAGGTGCACGCTTGGCACTACTTTGTTGATGCACGTGCGGCTACTGCGCACACAATTCACAAACACAGAAAATAATTTTTTTTTTGGTTTGGACTGGAGTGTACTTTCGGGGGTTACAGCACCTTTAACGGTCAAGCCAGCCGGCCCTTTACTTATGACACAGGCGCACGCTTGGCACTACTTTGTTGATGCACGTGCGGCTACTGCGCACACAATTCACAAACACAGAAAATAATTTTTTTTTTGGTTTGGACTGGAGTGTACTTTGGGGGTTACAGCACCCTTTAACGGTCAAGCCAGCCGGCCCTTTACTTATGACACAGGCGCACGCTTGGCACTACTTTGTTGATGCACGTGCGGCTACTGCGCACACAATTCACAAACACAGAAAATAATTTTTTTTTTGGTTTGGACTGGAGTGTACTTTGGGGGTTACAGCACCCTTTAACGGTCAAGCCAGCCGGCCCTTTACTTATGACACAGGCGCACGCTTGGCACTACTTTGTTGATGCACGTGCGGCTACTGAGCACACAATTCACAAACACAGAAAATAATTTTTTTTTTGGTTTGGACTGGAGTGTACTTTCGGGGGTTACAGCACCCTTAACGGTCAAGCCAGCCGGCCCTTTACTTATGACACAGGTGCACGCTTGGCACTACTTTGTTGATGCACGTGCGGCTACTGCGCACACAATTCACAAACACAGAAAATAATTTTTTTTTTGGTTTGGACTGGAGTGTACTTTCGGGGGTTACAGCACCCTTAACGGTCAAGCCAGCCGGCCCTTTACTTATGACACAGGCGCATGCTTGGCACTACTTTGTTGATGCACGTGCGGCTACTGCGCACACAATTCACAAACACAGAAAATAATTTTTTTTTTGGTTTGGACTGGAGTGTACTTTGGGGGTTACAGCACCCTTTAACGGTCAAGCCAGCCGGCCCTTTACTTATGACACAGGCGCACGCTTGGCACTACTTTGTTGATGCACGTGCGGCTACTGCGCACACAATTCACAAACACAGAAAATAAAAATTTTTTTGGTTTGGACTGGAGTGTACTTTCGGGGGTTACAGCACCCTTAACGGTCAAGCCAGCCGGCCCTTTACTTATGACACAGGTGCACGCTTGGCACTACTTTGTTGATGCACGTGCGGCTACTGCGCACACAATTCACAAACACAGAAAATAATTTTTTTTTTGGTTTGGACTGGAGTGTACTTTCGGGGGTTACAGCACCCTTAACGGTCAAGCCAGCCGGCCCTTTACTTATGACACAGGCGCACGCTTGGCACTACTTTGTTGATGCACGTGCGGCTACTGCGCACACAATTCACAAACACAGAAAATAATTTTTTTTTTGGTTTGGACTGGAGTGTACTTTGGGGGTTACAGCACCCTTTAATGGTCAAGCCAGCCGGCCCTTTACTTATGACACAGGCGCACGCTTGGCACTACTTTGTTGATGCACGTGCGGCTACTGCGCACACAATTCACAAACACATAAAATAAAATTTTTTTTGGTTTGGACTGGAGTGTACTTTGGGGGTTACAGCACCCTTTAACGGTCAAGCCAGCCGGCCCTTTACTTATGACACAGGCACATGCTTGGCACTACTTTGTTGATGCACGTGCGGCTACTGTGCACACAATTCACAATCACAGAAAATAATTTTTTTTTTGGTTTGGACTGGAGTGTACTTTGGGGGTTACAGCACCCTTTAATGGTCAAGCCAGCCGGCCCTTTACTTATGACACAGGCGCACGCTTGGCACTACTTTGTTGATGCACGTGCGGCTACTGCGCACACAATTCACAAACACAGAAAATAATTTTTTTTTTGGTTTGGACTGGAGTGTACTTTCGGGGGTTACAGCACCCTTAACGGTCAAGCCAGCCGGCCCTTTACTTATGACACAGGCGCACGCTTGGCACTACTTTGTTGATGCACGTGCGGCTACTGCGCACACAATTCACAAACACAGAAAATAATTTTTTTTTTGGTTTGGACTGGAGTGTACTTTCGGGGGTTACAGCACCCTTAACGGTCAAGCCAGCCGGCCCTTTACTTATGACACAGGCGCACGCTTGGCACTACTTTGTTGATGCACGTGCGGCTACTGCGCACACAATTCACAAACACAGAAAATAATTTTTTTTTTGGTTTGGACTGGAGTGTACTTTCGGGGGTTACAGCACCCTTAACGGTGAAGCCAGCCGGCCCTTTACTTGTGACACAGGCGCACGCTTGGCACTACTTTGTTGATGCACGTGCGGCTACTGCGCACACAATTCACAAACACAGAAAATAATTTTTTTTTTGGTTTGGACTGGAGTGTACTTTCGGGGGTTACAGCACCCTTAACGGTCAAGCCAGCCGGCCCTTTACTTATGACACAGGCGCACGCTTGGCACTACTTTGTTGATGCACGTGCGGCTACTGCGCACACAATTCACAAACACAGAAAATTATTTTTTTTTTGGTTTGGACTGGAGTGTACTTTCGGGGGTTACAGCACCCTTAACGGTCAAGCCAGCCGGCCCTTTACTTATGACACAGGCGCACGCTTGGCACTACTTTGTTGATGCACGTGCTGCTACTGCGCACACAATTCACAAACACAGAAAATAATTTTTTTTTTGGTTTGGACTGGAGTGTACTTTCGGGGGTTACAGCACCCTTAACGGTCAAGCCAGCCGGCCCTTTACTTATGACACAGGCGCACGCTTGGCACTACTTTGTTGATGCACGTGCGGCTACTGCGCACACAATTCACAAACACAGAAAATAATTTTTTTTTTGGTTTGGACTGGAGTGTACTTTCGGGGGTTACAGCACCCTTAACGGTCAAGCCAGCCGGCCCTTTACTTATGACACAGGCGCACGCTTGGCACTACTTTGTTGATGCACGTGCGGCTACTGCGCACACAATTCACAAACACAGAAAATAATTTTTTTTTTGGTTTGGACTGGAGTGTACTTTCGGGGGTTACAGCACCCTTAACGGTCAAGCCAGCCGGCCCTTTACTTATGACACAGGCGCACGCTTGGCACTACTTTGTTGATGCACGTGCGGCTACTGCGCACACAATTCACAAACACAGAAAATAATTTTTTTTTTGGTTTGGACTGGAGTGTACTTTCTGGGGTTACAGCACCCTTAACGGTCAAGCCAGCCGGCCATTTACTTATGACACAGGCGCACGCTTGGCACTACTTTGTTGATGCACGTGCGGCTACCGCGCACACAATTCACAAACACAGAAAATAATTTTTTTTTGGTTTGGACTGGAGTGTACTTTCGGGGGTTACAGCACCCTTTAACGGTCAAGCCAGCCGGCCCTTTACTTATGACACAGGCGCACGCTTGGCACTACTTTGTTGATGCACATGCGGCTACTGCGCACACAATTCACAAACACAGAAAATATATTATTTTTTTAGCACTTGGGGGGAGCACCCCTGATGGACAGAGCACCCCCTGGACAACACTGCAGCACTCCTTTAGGACTGGGACACTGCACAGGACTTTGGAGTGGACACAGCCCCTATGGAGAACTGACTGCACAACACAGTCCAGCCAGCCCCTATGGACTTTGAAGTAGTGGACACAGCCCCTATTAACAACAGCAGCACAGCACAACACAGCCAGCCCCTATGGACTTTGAAGTAGTGGACAACAGCAGCACTACACTACACTACACTACACAGCCCTAACTCCCACCCTCCCTCTTCACTGTCCACAGCCGAGTGAGAAAATGGCGCCGACGTGGGTACCTTATATAGGATCCAAAACCCGCGAGACTCGGAAGGCGGGATGATGACGTTTTGCCTCGATTTCAGATCCGAGTCAGGCGGGAAAAGTCGAGCCTGATTCGGATCGGACTCGGATCGGGGGGGCTCGGGGGGGTTCGGATTTCAGAAATCCGAACCCGCTCACCCCTAATTCTAACATATATTGGTCATTGAGATTAAAAAATTAAAAAAGTTTTTTAGACAGTTTTATAGAGTATCAAATATATAACACATGATTTGAAGGAGCAAATTACTGGAATCTAATTATATTATTACTCAAACAAACCTTGAATGATAAGGGATTGAATATTTGAATATTTCTCTGGCCATCACTAAAAAGTATCTAAGCAGAAATATATATATTTTTTTATTTTATATTATTTTTATAAAGTTATAACAAGTGCAGGTCTCTATAGCTAAATATAAATTATATTTATAATAACAATACCTTATTCTCCATAGCTAAATACCTACATATCAGATCCCAAATAATTAGCATTAAAGGTCTGCCATTAATACTATAAGTAATAAAATAAGTAGTAAAAAAACAAATATCTCACAGAGTGTAAAGAGTGTAAAGAGGTGACTGGGAGAGGTACTGTCCACTCCATTGACCGGTCGGTACATATGGAGAGGTGAGATCCTCTCCCAGTTACAGCATCACTCAATAAATTCCAGAGCGTCATTAAGTCCATCTGGGACTAAAGTCTGCAACTTAAAATCCACTTAGATTCGGCGCGACATACTGTAGATTTTTATATCTGACGTTGTTTTATATATGATCTCAACTTCTACAAGTTTTAGACCACTTGGGTCTTTATGGTGATCCTCAAGAAAATGACGGGATACGCTATGTGTATATAATCCTTTCAAGATCGCCCCCTCCTCGCTGTGAAATCTATGGCATGCATACGCGCGGTAAGCAAATTTACTGCACAATAAGCATGTTACGTTAAGCTGCTGTAAACCAAGATTTTACTGCTGCTAATGGAATTCGGCCCTCTGTGGCATAAAAGATTAAAGATACGTAAACAGTAACACATGTACTCTTAGACAGAAATAAAACATATGAGGATAATGAAGATTGAGATATGGACTCAAAGCCTCCGATCATCCATGAAATCCACAGCTCTACATGACTCAGCTTTACATCAAAAGACTTTTAATCTATAAGTGTAGTGAATTAGGTTAGCTAAAACACTGCAGTGGATCAGTCATTGCAAGGATACTTAAATATGAGTAATATTACTTTTAGTAGTAAACCTAAAAGCTATTTATCAGTATGAGGGTTGCAGTAATAACAGACTTTAAAAAAAAAAGAAATGAATTGCCTTCTATTGCAACCAAGCAATGTTTATTACATTCCCATAGTGCACTGAGGTGAGTGAAATTACAGCCTTCCCATATGCAGGTCATTACATATAATGAGTAGGAGGTGAGCTGGGCAAGATGTAAAAATGTTATTAGCCAAAGTTCAATATTATTCCAGAATACATGCAGGAGATCCTGTCTCAACTATTAGAAAAACAGTCCCTCTGAGGGGCCGTTTCAATTAACCGCGGAGGTCGCCGGAGCAGGTCCCACCAGATTCCGTGAATTAACTGCAAAAGGCAGATTCTGCCTACCCCCTATGGAGATGCGAACAGAATCTGCCCACCATACTGCTCGAAAACATGCGCAACGTGAGATGCCAACGTCAGATATATGAATCTGCCCTGAGACTCCTCTATCCAGGAGAGGGGAGGGAAAATGGCTGGATAACTAGTAGGATTATCCTTTAGCAAACCTAGGTACACAGTCGGCACTACAAGGCCCAGATTAACCAAACCTATTTTGTTTTTTCTTGACACACAGAGGTGAAAGGGGCCACAAACCAAAATGTTGACTAGGGCCCATGAGGTCTTTATAAGGTTCTGGCTGGAAGCAGCCTTCAAGTTGACTACATACTCAGGTACACTTACCTCCTGTCCCGCTTCCTTCCTACATCACAGTTTCAAATGCTGTGTTATCGCTGAGTAAGGGGTACGACCAGTGGCAGCTCCAGAGGTGGGGCTGCAGCGCAGTCCAAAATTCAAATAGGGGAGCCACACCAACCTCTAGAGAGTCCCGGCAGGCAGTGTTTGGCAGTGTTTGGAAGGGCAGCTGGTGTGGCAACCCTATTTGAATTTTGGACTGCACTGCAGCCTCACCTCTGGAGCCACCACTGGGACCGACCTATGTGGCTGGCTACAAATTAAGTCTGAAAAAATGTTAAGTCTGAACTTAGGGATGCCATTATTGAAGTATCACAAATATAAATGTCCAATGTTCGCCTTACAGCCGCTAGTATTGTTTCCTCGCAGGGCTAGTGCTTTAATTTGAGTCTGGCCAGCAGGATTTCTGTGCTGCATTTGTATACTCTCCACATGTTTTTGTATGTTTCCTCCAGGTGCTCTGGTTTCCTCCTACAGAACAAAAACACACCATACAATATAAAGTTTACAAAATGCGAAGTGCCAGCGACACATGGCATTTGCAGAGGTGCCAATGCTAGATTACAGGTTGAGGCAGCAGGTCTGGGAAGTCCCCAGTGGGCAGTAACTAAGGTGCCACAGCTGTCCACCATTTCCTGATGGTACCTGAAGAAGAGGCATCCCCTCAGAGCATTATTGAAGATCTGAGAAGAACGTGAAACCGGAGGAACCCAGTGAGCGACTGCCCTCTCTACCGTCGAGGAAGCTCTCCCCCCTCAGCGCAGCCAGGGACCACACACTGAAGAAGATGACAGCACCCTGATCAGGAAGACTAGGCCATGTCCTGGATGAAAGGCATGCAGACACGAGTCCCCTATCCCCTGCTAGTATCCGAGTGAGCAAAAGTTTACACAGCAGAGAGCTGTTTGGTAGAGTACGTGCATTCCTTGCAAAGTATAAAGTAGGTGCACTGAGTATTCAGGATGTATTTATAACTAAGGGGTCTATGTACTAATAATCGCGGAACTGCCGCAATTATTATCTAATTATTTTTTTTAACACATTTTTATTGTAGCATGTCCAAAAAACAAAAACGAACACACATCAATGGATTGAAAAAAGGAAAACATCAAAATATAATAATTGTATAGAATAGTTGCACACATTAAAGAGATAATCTTAGTACAAAATGAAAATAATATACATATATTAAAAGATCAAAAAAATAACATGTTCCATGGCAGTCATAAAGATTCAGCAAGGAACACATACGCATACGCAACCTGACTACTAGATACCGACAGGAAGTTTAGCCGTTTTATGAGTGAGGTCTGACCTGCCTTAATTGTGCGTAAGGTTGCGATGGTACTCGATGGTACCGATATTTTTGCAGACTTGCAGGGTACTACGGATGTGAGTAAAGGGAAGCGGGCGCCTTTATGTTGTGCTGCGGAAGCATTGCGATCGCAGTCATTTGCATAATTTTAAAAAATGGCTACTATTCTCTTAATGCGCACCGATCATGCAGCCTAAATACATCAAAAATAAGGTTTCACAGAAACCTCTCAACCACTTAATAACTCCAACAAATTTTTTATGGGCATAATGGCGCTTGATGCATTAATTACAATAATATTATAGGAGTATATATCCCTTATGTAAACATCTCCGGATTCACCCTTGGATCAAAGGGCCTGATTCAGACCTGCTCTACACTATAGCACTCGCAGTGCTTGCGGTAGGGTATGGTCAGCCACAAGTCCTGCGAACGCTTCCGATGGTTGCATACACTTCCTGGACATGATGTGTATAAGTGGGTGTCTTAAGCCAGGCTAGTGGGCGTCTGCATATACAGAGCGATCGCATGCTAAGAAATAGTGGGCATGCTATTGTCTTGCCGTGCAATTCGCAGATTTGTATACTTTCGCTGCGTGTGAACGCATCTAGCGAGCGGGTTTGAATCGAGCCCAGAGTTCATACATAAAAAAGGAAAAACAAAATACAATATAGTGTAATCCAGTTTAAAACCTTTAACATAAAAATGTTTTAAATATAAAGTTCAATTTCCCAATGTGATTTAGGGCTCTATTTATTAACATTATTTTTACTAAAATAATGTGAAAAAGGGTGTTTTCACTCCCTTTTCACATTATTTTAGTATCACCTACAGTTACTAAAGGGCAATTGGAGTAGAATTCGTAAAATTCTACTCCAAGCCCTAATTATCACTTATTTTTAGTAAGCAGATCGCATTTCCCATAATTGTAATGGCAAATGTGATCTGTCCAAACTTACTAAAAATACAATGTGAAAAAATACCGGGGAAAGCCCTGTGATAATAATGCCACCTGGAGGTGGCGTTATCCAGGGTCTTCCCCGGTTATTGGACTCCTGCTCCACTCTAATGGACAGAGCAGAGCCCGGAGCCGGACAGACCACACGCTGATTCACTGTAAAAAAAAGTAAAAAAACCCCAAACTTACCTGTCCAGGGACTGGTGATCGGGGCTTCGGTGATGTCCTCCCTCCGGTCAGCTGGTCTCTCATGGTGCACTGGGGCCCGGTCGTCACCTGACAGGGTCCCAGTGCAGAATGGGATGTCACCTGATCGGAGTGACAGAGGACATCACCGGAGGCCCGATAACTGCAGGTAAGTGTAATTAAGGGAGGGAGGGTCGCGGGGGGTCCGAGATCGTGGGGGCGGGGCTTAGCAACGGGGCGGGGCTTGGCGACAGAGGGGGTAGCAGCGGCGGCCGGTCGGCACATGCGCGGGGCACTTGTCACGGTATTTTTTGCGAAAATACCATGATAAGGCTCCGGAGGGGATTCGCAGGGACAGAGCTTTCTCGCAAGCTCTGTCCCTGCAAGGGATTTGTAGTAAATCCCTGTGATATTGCCTGAATTCGCAATGCCAATTCAGTCGGTAATATCACACTACAACAGGGGTGGGGAACCTTTTTTCTGCCGAGGGCCATTTTGATATATAAAACATTATTCGCGGGCCTGGTCCAGACCATGCCCCCTCTCCGTATGATGTCACAAGGGGCGGGCTCACAATCACCGGTGATTACAGCAATGCCTGGAGCATCCTGAGGATGCTCCGGGGAGCTGTAAGGGCAGCGGTGTGACCGTCTGAAGCATCCAGACGGCACTGCTGCATAGATTCTGGCTGCAGGGTGCCATTCTAGGCACCCTGCTAGCCAGATGAGGCTAGCAGAAAAAAGCTCAGAGGGCCAGACAAAATGACTTCGAGGGCCTTATACGGCCCCAGGGCCTGAGGTTCCCCATCCCTGCCCTACAATCTGCATTACAAATGCGGATTGTAGTAAATAGAGCCCTTAGTGTGAATTCAGGGGTATCCCCTTGCATACAACTCACACTTTAAGAATAAATCATGTGCATATCAAAGGTATCACTCTTGGGGCTCTATTTATTATCATTATTTTTACTAAAATAAAGTGAAAAGGGGTGTTTTCACACCCTTTTCACATTATTTTAGTTTCACCTAAAGTTACTATGGGGCAATTGGAGTAGAATTCGTAAAATTCTACTCCAACCCCTAAGTATCACTTATTTGAAGTAATCAGATCGCATTTCCCATAATTGTAATGGGAAATGCGATCTGTGTGCAAGTTACTAAAAATTAATTGTGAAAACAATACCTGGGGAGGCCCTGTGATAATAACGCCACCTGGAGGTGGCGTTATCCAGGGTCTTCCCCAGTTACCGACAACTTCTCCTCTCTAACGTGTTTGAGTAGAGCCCGAAGCCGGCCCCAGTGATCAGCTGTGTGATCTAAACAGACCACACGCTGATCACTGCTAAAAAAAATATATGTATACTGTATATATAGTGAAAAAAAGTAAAAAATTACCTGAGTCCAGGGACCGGTGATTGGGGCTCCGGTGATGTCCTCCCTCCGGTCAGCTGGTCTCCCATTCTGCACTGGAACCCGGTCAGCTGACTGGGTCCCAGTGCAGGATGGGAGATCAGCTGACCGGAGCCACGGAGGACATCACCGGAGCCCCAATCACTGGAGGTAAGTGTAATTAAGGGCAGGGGGGTCACGGGAGGGGTCACGATCGCGGGGGCAGGGCTTAGCGGGGGGGGCTGGGTTTAGCAGTGGCCGGTTGGCGCATGCAAAAATACTGTGATAAGTGTGCGGAGGGGATTCGCAGGGACAGAGCTTTATCGCAAGCTCTGTTCCTGCAAGGGATTTTTAGTAAATCCCTGTGATATTGCCTGAATTCGCAATGCGAATTCAGTCGGTAATATCACACTACAATCTGCATTCCCAATGCGAATTGTAGTAAATAGAGCCCTTGATGTTTTAAGTTCAAATGTTTATTCCATCACCATAGCAACATGTGGACAAATATCAGGGTTGCCCCCACACCATTCCACTCACGAATTGTTGATGAAAATCATTCATGTAACAGGTTCTTGTATTTGATCATCCACTTTTTCCGTTCAAACGGATAAACTCCACCATAGATATCATCCCGAAAAAAGATGCACCTTGAAAAAGATCCTATTATAGCATCGAAATGTGTTGGTGGAGTACACTTACACTATATGGACTGACTGAAAAGAGGGAGGACTTTGTGTTTCTGCATGTGATAGGAACCTGATTTACCAACTACTGCAGACCTTTTCCTTATTTGATGTATCCGATTAAATGTTTTTTTACTACAAACCTATATCCATTTTTTGGGATAATATCTATGGTGGAGTTTATCGGCAAGGCAGGCGATCGCACGTCAAGGCATTAGCACGCCTACTATGTCTTAGCGTGCAATCGCATTGTGTATGCGGACACCCACCAGCCTGGCTTAAGACACCCACTTATACACGTCATGTCCAGGAAGTGTATGCAACCATCGGTACCATCAAGTACCATTGGAAGCGATCGCAGCGCTGTGGCTGACCATACCCTATTGCCAGGGCCGGCCCACCCATTACGCCGACTACGCATGCGCGTAGGGCGTCAGAGGTCAGAGGGCGCCGTGAAACCGCCGGGCCACAGTTCCGTTCCCGGCAAACCCACTGAAGTGGTGTAGAGAGATGATCCCTGGGTTCATCTCTCTACTGTCTGTAGTAAAACGAATGGGTGGTCCGGATGTGCACCGGACCACCCCGCAAATACCGCTAATTAAATTCCGCCCGGTCAGGATTAGATTTACTGCCTGCCGTGACCGGGAGGATTTCTATGGCTTCTTTTTAACTGCAGCTCCGCCTCCTCTGGCTGCGCAACGTGGCGTGGTGACGTCACGCCGGCGCCGCCCACCCGCTCTCTTCTTGCTGTTGTGCCAGTGATGATGAGGAGCTGCACGCTGACGCTCCTCCTAGGATGCCCACATATACAGTAGAAGTCAAGGTGAGCACTAACCTGTCAGGCTGCCTGTCACGCACATTGCTATATCTTTTTAAAGACCAGCATTAACATATTTAGTGGGAAAAAAAAGGTGGAAGTCATTATATTTTAATTAATGTAACTGCAAATT
Source organism: Taudactylus pleione (assembly GCA_031769625.1). Classification (NCBI taxonomy): domain Eukaryota; kingdom Metazoa; phylum Chordata; class Amphibia; order Anura; family Myobatrachidae; genus Taudactylus; species Taudactylus pleione. The sequence continues at coordinate 47,751,908 of JAUIMM010000031.1, forward strand.
TTGTTGTTTTCATTTGATGGGACATATACAGTATATGCAGTTATTTGTAAGCTTTACCCTCCAGCTTTAGATATCTGGTTAAGTGACCGGAAATATTAAATTACAGTTAAGCCCGCAAGTTTACCCCAGGGTACATTTAATGCTTTTTTTTTTTCCTTTGCAGAATCTTGAGCTGATAGGATAAATCTGCATTAAGTGAACACTCCAGGCTAGTTGTGGGCATACTAAGGGCAATACTGGATTACCTCCTGCCACTTATCCCGAGATCTACAGATATTTTTTGTGGCTAACCGTGGGCTAACCATGAGGAATAATTAGATTGCTCCAGGCACTTAACCCAGAAGCACATGCACACAGGCATTTACACAGTGCGGGGAGAATTTCTGGGGGGAGCCCATAATCTCCAGGAGTGCTGGGCACACCCCCAGAGCGACGAAACAGTGGTGTGAAGGAAGGCCACGCTCCCCTTGCAGACGGCGCACGTTGTGTCCCGAGTTTAAGACATTAAATGTATGTCTCGTGGGTAAGCCATACCCACGAGAACACGCCCTTTCCCTTTTCGGATTTGTGACTTCGGTACATGCAAAGTCCACCAAGGGGCGCCAAAATCTATGTTCGCTTACCAAAAAAATAAAAAACGGGCCGGCCCTGCCTACCGCTAGCACTGCGAGTGAGTCAGTGTGATTTTCAACCATGTGACATGTACTATGACGCTGCCTTTTAATTATGCACGCCTCTGAAACGGCGTTAAGATGCTCAGGCACGCCTGCGTTCACACCTCCACTCCCCCATTTCTAGCGGCCAGTACCTGTCACCACCCATAAATGGCTTCTCCTGTCACTCAATCAGCCAGACAGTCTATGCGCAGCGAGCGAACGCTTCCTGATCGTCATACCATGGGGCATAGCTATCCACCTACATTCAACCATCTCCGAAAGACTTCACGGAGCTGCTGTGTCTGAGCCTATGCTGCTGGTGGACATCGGAGCTCATACAGACCTGCTCGCAAGATGCAGCCGCTCGCTGGCAAAAAGGGGCCGGATATTTAAATTAAATGCTCGGACTGCGTGGCGTAAGGACGCCCTCTATGTCTTAGCGAGCTACGGCACTGAGCGCTCGCTAGTGTATAAAGATGCCCCCTTTCCCCCCGTGGCCTAATTACCATAGCTCATGCCCCATAAATTATGTTATTTGGGCCTTCAGCTAACATCAGGCTGGGGGCAAGCCCAGCACTACATTAGTAACTGGGCTGACCCCAACCCTCTTCCTGCACTACATGGATGCCACACGCATCCATTCCTCTATTCCCATGGCTGGCGCCGCCGCACAGCTGCAGTGGTGGAGGTGCCCCTGTTCGACCGCACTGTTCGAGCGTGCCTCGAGCCAGCCCTGTCTGTGGGCCTATTTGAATGGTGGGCCTGGAGCTGCAGCTCCATCAGCCCCATTATTAATCTGGCCTTGAGTGCGCAGTGGGTGTCACCAGACCTGGTGACACCTCTGCGGGAGAGAGGTCTATCTCCTGCTCCTAAACCTCCAAAGGCTTAAAGTAGTTTACACCACTTGAAGTAGACTACCGGGGCCAAACTAGGAAAAGCTTTTCATTTTGCTTTGGAGTTTGATACATAGTGGTCAGATCGTAGTCCCCATTGATAATAATGGGGACTGCAATCTGAAGTGCTAATTAGCACGTTTCCAGAGATTTCTGTGAAATCTCCTGCCTTGTGCCATTATTGCATAGCTACAATACACAAAATTATGCAGAACATGCAGTATCTACTTAATTTTATGTAAAAAAACAGCTTGACACATAGGCTTCTTAGTGTTGTGTATACAATGCAGACAATTACAGCTGACTTGCGTTCGGTACTGTATCATCCCTATAAGCCATAGATATAATTTTTACACGTTCGTTCAGGGTCCAAAATTTGTGAAACTATAGGGTCTACTTATTAATTAAAAAAACAGGAATGGGGTGTCCAAAAGATGTCCTCCCGCACACTAAATTGTACCTGCAACAATACTTGAAAACTATACAGTAATAGAAAGTCAGAGATATTTGTTGCATGCATTTGCAAATACATGGTAAGCCACCAGGCTAACTTCACGGCTTCTCTGATAACTGGTGGTCCCTACACTGCATGATAACAGTACCCACTCTGGGCCATGTAATTGTCTATTGTAAGGCCTCATGGGAACACACAAATAAATTGAGAGCCAGCTTACCTGGTAGTCACCCCTAATTAGCACTATAGAAATCAACATGCCCTCCAAATGATGGTTCCATCTATGCCTCTCGAAACAAAACAAAGTGGAAGCTGCTCAAATCAGTTTGGCAATACTATTCAGGTTCATGAAAGGGAGGGGTCATACTAAACATAAAAACAGACAGGGGGGTGTCCTCCAGCACACTAAATTGTACCTGCATCAATACTTGAAAACTATATGATAATAGAAATTCTGAGATATTTGTTGCATACATTTGCAAATACATAGTAAGCCACCAGGTCAACTTCAAGGCTTCTCTGATACTGGTGGTCCCTACACTACCTATTAAAATATCAGTGAGAGAAAATCTTCCTTAAATGACCAAGATGACAGGAATGCGGCAGTACATTTGTCGCTATCCTTGTTAAATTGGAGGTACTCCGCTAGTTTCAAACTGAAGGCACCTCTAATGATAATTATCTGTTTATTAACAAGAGAAAAAAAAAGTTTTAATGTAGAAAAATACTTTACACTAATGTCTTAATGTTCTCTGCTCATTGGAGAACTTTTGTAATTAGTTTCATAGCCCAATCACCACAGTACATCAGTGCGCTAATGACTGAATAAACAGTTTAACCTGCTCTTGTCTTCAAGTAGCTGCAAAGTGATCTTTAACATTCTTCTTAGCAGACAGAGCACAGACTACACTTGTCAGGGAAACAGCTTTGGGCTCACAACAGCATTGCTTTTTAGTAGTGTTTCACAAACCTCTTTTACTCAACCTCACATGCTCATTAGCCCCAGGAACCATTCCTCATTACACTGTCTTACATTAGTTCACAAAAGTTGCTGAAAATTGTAGCATCATCTCCCCGTCCTGCCCATTTTACTTGGAAGTAGACATGATGTGGGCAGGGGCGCAGAGAGGGAGGGGGGGATGGGTACTACTACTAATTACCCAGACCTGGGCTTACTGGAGGGACACGGAGGGAGCCTGGGTCCAAGGCTGACCTCCCCCTCCCTCTTTCCTGTCAGCAACCCAGCACACGCTGCTGTGTGCTGTGCTGCAGTGGGACAGCGGGAGACTACTTGATGCTGCTGCTGCTTGATCAGTGTGATTGTTCCCCCCCACTGGCAGAGGAGACTGCTGCGCAGCAGCAGCAGTCTCCGCTGCCAGTGGGGGGGAACAATCACACTGATCACGCCCCCCCTGGACTTGCGCCGGGCTGAGGGGCTCACAGCGCCCCCATCCCCAGCGGGCAGCAGTGCTGCAACTGTTTTTCTAAGGGGGCATGGTCACACCTCCCACAATTAGGCCACGCCCCCAGCCCGGTTCTGGATGTGGGAGGGTGACCTACTCTCCCGGGAGACTGTGGAACTACTTGAAAATTCGACAGTGTCTAGGGCGGTCTATCAAAGTCATGTGCGGCCTAACACACAGGATTACAAGAAATGCCAGTATTCCTCCTACCTCTCAATGCTCCACACAGATCTGTTAATAGCTATCTGTGACAATACCAGGTGATAGTTAATGCTGTCACCAGCCAAGGGCAGAATATGCCTGGCGTAGGTTAAAACACGAGGCTAGGGGCAGGATTGTGTGAAGTCACATGTGTCTGTTCAGCCAGTTGGTCTTTGTGTGGTGGGGTTAGAGCTTAGTGAGTATAATGTTTGGGGGTCACATGTCTTAATGCTTGTGAAAAATGTTCAATTCCTCCCACCCTTCAGTCTAAGGGCCCCTTTTAACAACGATCCTTATTACCAGCGGCATATTTCACTTAGTTTGCAGTGATACTAACGAATATGCCATTGGTATTTACCATTACTTACCCCTCCAATGAGGTCCAGCGACATCCCTCTCCTTGGCGGCATCCTCCACACTGTTGCTGGTAGTCCTTCGCTGCCAGCATCGGGCTGTTGTGTCATGTGCATGCGCGAAGGCCATTCTGTGCTTGTGCATTACACTTTCACCCGGCTGGGACTCGACAATGCCTGGAAGGCTTCAATAAAGCAGGAAAGGTTGTTGCTGGGTCTCCATTGCAGGCAATGGTGACCATATCACTATTGCTATCTATAGATGGCATAAGAAGTACAGTGACAAACAGCAGTAAGCTAAGCTTACCGCTGTTTGTTGAATACTGAAAGGAGGACATAACCACTTTAGCCCTAAGTTTAGTTGATTTTATTGGCTATTAACTTGTTGCAGGAAAGAACAGCAGATCATCAGCCTGGGTGCAGTTGATTTGTTTTTGGGTGCACTCATCTTGTTTGAAGTCTGAACCACCCCTCTGGGGGCAGCACTACATCTTTCCGGGTGATTTGTTATGTTGCATGGTTGAGTTGGATACACTTAGCGTTATGTTGTAAGCATCCATAGGATGTGCCTGCAATGGATGTTGTCTGTTTGTATTAGTGCATTGTTGGGCTGTGCTGATTATACTTTATTGCCACCATGCAGTGTTTTTCATGTTAATCTTTTAAAAAAATAGCTGACCTATTTATGTAATTTTCATTCTCCATGTCTTAATTTTATTTATGGTTAATTTTAAGGGTATGCGACCCACACAAGACACACATCAGCCATGATTAGGTTTATATTTCTTCCCTTAGTAAACAGACCCTTATATTTCCGCAAAGTTGCTGTCAGGATGCGGTCTGGGATCGGCCACTACTCACCTCCGCGCCGGCGTCCTTGGGTTTAGGTGTTCATTTGCTGGGAGTGGTGATGAGTGGTATATGAGTATTTTCCCCGGGGTCTGCTAGGGCTTCCGTGCGTGCGTCCTGGTTTCCGGGTTGCCGGACATGGGCGCAGCCATGTTGGTCCATATCACCTGACTAGTCTCTCCCAATGGTAGTACTGTGGTCACTCAGCTGATCCTCTGATCCAATGACCAGCTACCCAGGGGTATTTAAGTCTGACTCCAGGAACAGGAAACTGCTGTTCAACTTTGCTGTTCCAGCAATTGTTATGCTTTCCGGTGTTTCCACAAAGTATCTACAGTATGTTGTTTCAGCCCTCACACTGATCACCAGTGTTACTTGAATTAGTTCCCATGCTAATTCCCAGCGTGTTACTTCAGCTCTCACAGAACTCCAGTGTTTCTTGTAAATCCCTGTTTTGTCTTTTAGTGTGCTGCTCTAACTGCCTCCCTGTGTTCCTGTGGTGTCAAGTTTACTAATTACCAGTTAGCTCTCAGCTGGATCTCCAATAATTCCCAGTCCATGCCTGTATCCACATTTCTCTGTGTTCTTTGTGCAAGTCAGCACCTGGATCTCCTGTACTCAAGTATTCAGTACATTGCTGATCCCCTGTACTCATGTATTCAGTTCATTTGCCGATCTCCTGTGTTCAAGTATTCAGTTCATTTGCTGATCTCCTGTATTCAAGTATTCGGTTCATACCCTGATCTCCTGTGCTCAAGTATTCAGTTCATTTGCCGATCTCCTGTGTTCAAGTATTCAGTTCATATGCCGATTTCCTGTGTTCAAGTATTCAGTTCATTCACTGATCTCCTGAATTCAAGTATTCAGTTCATACCCTGATCTCCTTTGCTCAAGTATTCTGTTCATACCCAGATCTCCTGTGCTCAAGTATTCAGTTCACGCTGATCACCAGTGTTCAAGTATTCATTCTAATATAGTTCCGGTCTTCCTGCCACTCCCAGGTACCTGTCCTGAGGCCCGTGACCTGCTTACTTGATAGTGCGAAACCCATATCCCAACTGGAGGGGTCACTGGTGAAGACCACCAAGTGAGTTAGACTCTGTGCCTCTGGACAGGTTTAGCCAAACCTGGGTTTGGCCACAATAGGGAGACTAGCCACCCTAACCCCCTGGCTTTTTCCCATACGGTTGCTGACAGTTGCCCTTCGTATAGATGGGTGAATTTGCCTTATTCATACTGAATCTAGTTGTCTTTTGTGCTAACTTAAGGTGCGTACACACTAGACGATGTGCTCATGATGCGATATCGTGAGCGATTTCCTTGAACTCTCCCTGGCAGCTCCCCAACGCTCCAGTACACGATATGGTACTAATAAGTGTCCAATCTAACCAACGACCTATCGTGCGTCCTTAACAATTTCCAGTTAGTCATGTACGAGATTGGCAGATCTTGCCTGCTGTAGTTAAGATTTGAAGATGCGATGTATGACCCATGGTTACGCGCATCAGCATCGTGATCATGAGTGAACACTCATGATTTGGTCATATTTTACACAATTTTTTGATCCGATGCATCGAAATCGAATCCTGCAAAATATTGTCTAGTGTGTACGCACCTTTACAGGTGATTTTATTATTTGATACATTTTTAAGACTTTACTTTGCAAAGAACAACAACTCAGACAATATCCTATTACCAGCCAGACATCTAATTTCCAGTTTCCCTTCACTAACCACAGTGTAGTTCATGTTTATATAGTAACAGGCATTGTTGCAACATGATATTATAATTGTAAATAGATTTTCCAATATGTTCCATTGTGTAATAAGTGGGAGGGGCTTTATTCTAATTAACGTAACCATGCAAACTTTCCTTTTTTCTTGCTTATGGCAGGAAAAACAGACCTACAAATAGTGAGCACTTAAATGTACTGACTTTTCAAATGCTTCGTCCCTCTTCATTTTGCAATGCTGCATTTTGCTTTTCCATCTCACCAAATTTAAATACCACCCCACAGAACTACTTAATCAATATTTTTTGCTGACTTATGTTTACTAGGGGCTCCTGCCCATTCAAGCCAGAAATTGTACGTTTCACGGCCATCACTGTCTGGTAAGATGGGTGAGTCTTTTACCAGAGGTTGGGCAGGTGATCATGCCTGGGGAAGATTGGTTGTAATGGACATGTAATGGAGAAGAAAATACATTGGTGTACTACGTTCTTAACATCTTGGCCATGGTTCCAGCCAAAGTGAAAGCATGCCACCAATGAGTGAGGGAGCACTGTGGAAAGGGGTATATATCCTTTCACCCACACACATGTAAAATATATATCAATGGGTGCACCCAACTCACATTTGAAACAATTATTCCGTGTGTGTAAAGGTATCTTTTATAATTCACCCAAAATGGATATTAATGGGCATACCCCATTCACACTTGTACTTATTATGTCATGACATCAAGGTATCTTTGTCAGGTCCCAGCAGTTGGCTGCATGTTGCTGTCATGACCAGGTCTGTTCCCAGCATCTTCCCCACTGCTTGTTCTACCAGCTCCATCAGCTGAACGCCACCATCTTGGATTAGGTCAGCTGACCGCCGAGTCGCCAATAGGGAAACAGGACCCAGCCATGTGATTCAGACCACCAATCACAGCAAAGCAAGTGGTATAAAAGGCCTTCCTGGTGCACTAGCAAGTTACCAGTGCAGTCCTGGCGTGTCACATGCTCTCTTTGACCTATCGCGATTCTGCACTGGGTACTTAAGGGAGTTCAGAGCTTCCCATAGTGGCCAGTGCAACGTGTTTCACAGCGTATGCTGTGAGAGAGTTCCTGTGCTCCAGTAAACCTGCCTGTTTGAGTGCGCACCTGTGCTCCTGCTGGATCCCAGCTTCCAAGTAGCCTGCACCACTCTGCCTGCTCCCAGTCTCCTGCTGGAACCTTCCTGCACCTTGTACCCTTTCCCTGGCAAAGGACCTGTGTGTACAATCAGTGCTCGAAGTGTGCCGGTATGCAACGGTTTGACAATACGCCACTTCCAGCACTAGTAATTTTTTTTTAGCTTTTTTAATTTCTCAGGACAGTGGAGAGCTGAGTATGGAGGGTGGAGGCGTGGCTTGAGCGCCGAGTGGGAACATGCAGAGTGACAGTCTATCTCACAGAGTCAGGCATGCTCAGGAGCCCTGCTGTGCTGCCACCCCATCCCCCGCTACCATGACAACCCCTCATAGTGCCCACTGCCCGCCGCGGCACCTGGCTAGGCTCTCTCAGCTCACCGTTGCTATGCTAAGGAGCCCTTCATGGTACCACTGCCGGCCTGTGACTGCCTGTCTCCCCCCTGAAAAGAGTCTGCTTCACTCACCCACTCTGGTGAGCCATGCATGTTGCAGTGTGTCTCGGCCCGCCTGTTCATGCCCTTCCCCTGCTGGAAGAGGTTTGCCTCACTCGACCACACTTGCGGAGCCCTAAAATGTGCTGCCTGCTTGCCTGCCTGTGTGTGCCCGTCAGGACAGTCCGAGAGTTTGCCATGGTGAGTGTTGGTGCGGCTGGCTGAGCCCTGGGGCCAATCAATTGCTGGGGTTTCCCCTCCCCCTCCCTAGTACAGCATTTGCTGCCACAGCCACTGTCACCTGCACTGCTCCATGCTTCACTCTGAGTCCTCATCACTCCTCCAGATGGATCCCTCTACACTCCACCTTTACAGCCCTCATTCACAGTCAGACAGCCTCCTCCACAGCTCTTTATAGAAGAAACTGGTGAGTAATACCAGGATTCACAGTTATTGTTCCTGTGCAGAGTGTACCCCACCTTTCCTGGTGTACCCCACCATCTCTGGGGTACCCCACAACCCCTGTGTTCCTCACCACCTCGGTGTCCCTCATCTCCTTGGTGTATCCCGCCACTTTGGTGTTTCTCACCTCAGTGTCCCTAACCACGTCTGTGTCTCTCACTTCCTCTGTGTACCCCGCCACCCCGGTGTCCCTCACCTCCTCTGTGTACCCAGCCTCCCCGGTGTCCCTCACCTCCTCTGTGTACCCTGCCACCCCGGTGTCCCTCACCTACTCTGTGTACCCCACCACCACGGTGTCCCTCACCTCCTCTGTGTACCCCGCCACCCCAGTGTCCCTCACCTCCTCTGTGTACCCCGCCACCCCAGTGTCCCTCACCTCCTCTGTGTACCCTGCCACCCCAGTGTCCCTCACCTCCTCTGTGTACCCCGCCACCCCAGTGTCCCTCACCTACTCTGTGTCCCTTGCCACCCCAGTGTCCCTCACCTCCTCTGTGTGCCCCTCCACCCCGGTGTCCCTCCCCTCCTCTGTGTATCCTGCCACCCCAGTGTCCCTCACCTCCTCTGTGTACCCTGCCACCCCGGTGTCCCTCACCTCCTCTGTGTACCCCGCCAACCCAGTGTCCCTCACCTACTCTGTGTCCCTTGCCACCTCTTTGTCACTCACCTCCTGTGTCCCTCACCACCTCGGTGTACCCCACCACCCGTGTACCTCATTACCTCTGTGTGCCTCACCACCCCTGTGCACCCCACCAACTCTGTGTACCCCACATTTTCCTATCAGTGTCAATGTGTGTGTGTATTTTCATGTAAAGACTGGGGTATATTCAATTAGGTATGAAAAGCCATTTTCGTCAAAAAAGTTTTGCCGGTGATGTCATTTCCCCAGCAGGAAAGCAGGCGAAGAAAAGTGCAGAATTGGAGTTTAGGGGTGCAAACTTGCGGAATCCACACAGTACCCTTGGGACAGCCCCCCATAGCTAAACTGTGTAAAAAAAATAATAAACTACTTAAGAACACCCCAAAAAAGTACTTTCAATTTGGGGGCGAAAAATACCAAAGTTGGGGGACAAACATAAAAACTAGCGAAATAGACTCCAGGGAGGTCCCCAAGGATGCCCAGGTGTTTTTAAGATTGCAGGTGCTTGTGGAAGGTGTTTTTTTTTTACGTTTATTAATACTTCACTTTAGCAACTTTTAAATATGCTAGCACCAATTTTCATGTACCCCAAATTTGCTGGGACTACTTATTTTGTTGAAAACATATTGCTTAATGCCATTCTTCACCACTTATGCAAAGACTCTAATAGCAAGCTTTTGAAAAAAAACAGTACCTAGAATAGCTTTATTAGGGGTATTAGAACACCCTATGTTAGTGCAGCTTTTTAGGGGGTACAGACTGTTTTCCCCATTTATGACAGTACTTTTCACTAGCTCCGAATTTGCTGGGTGCCGTTTTCACTGATTTTTAAATGAATACGGGGATAAGCGGGGACATGCACGATACTTTTCCGCATGGAAAACCAGCAATGACGGCGAAAGGTCCAGCATACGAAAAGTACTTGACTTTTTGCACCTAATTGAATATGCCCCTATGTGTTTTATTTTTTTTCTGTGGGGACCCATGTGTTTCTAAATTATTCTATCGGCGCCAATGCGTGCATTTTTTTTTTTCATGTAAAGCCTATTGGGGGAAATAAAATTTTTCTGTGTGGCATCTAATGTAACAGGCACCTGTCTGAGCAATTCAATTGTTCGGGCACCCATTACTGTTGAAGCGCCTATAAGCACTGGATGCGCAGCTAAACCCGTCAAAAAGTCATGGTTTCAGCACGAGAGAAGATGATGACGCAGAAGGTTACACGGAGAGGGGAGGGAGTGAGAGGTGAAAAGGGTTATAGATGGAGACTGACACCCCCCCATTTTGAGTGGCCACTCCCCTTGTGATGAGGCCACACCCCTTGTGACATGTGGCCACACCCATTTTTTGTGAGTGCCTCCATACCCCCACTTCAAATTTTGCACTTCGACCACTGTGTACAATTAACCCTGAACCTACACTGCCTTGATTTACCTAGCTCTCTGTTTTCTACACCGAGTCATCTCAGTTCAATTCACTAGCTGCTGCTAATCCAATTACTCTATACCTCTCTGGATATCACCTCACCAATATCAATCAAGTAACTGTTTTCCTGTCTGCAGCCTTGCAGTAACCCTTTTGGATTACTTAGACTTTTTATTAGCTCTGCCACTAATCGGACATTGTTTATTATTACTTCAATACAGTTTCTAATCATCACCACTTCTTAATATTCTGGACTTTATTTTATCCATGTACATGTCTGCAAATTAACCCATTAATAAACCCAATTTTCAATTTAAATCTGTTCAGATGTCTGCATCTATTACCACCCCGGGTCCACAACAAACTCAGATCCTAACACCAACCCAGCATAACCAGTCCCAGCTTGGCATCCAGCATAACCGTACCCATCAAAGTACCCAACCTAGCTGGTCCCAGCACTGCATCCAGCATAACTTGTCCCACCTCGGTACCCAGCCTAGCCGGTCCAAGCCCAGCATCCAGCATTGCTAGTCCCAGCCCTGCAACCAGCATGGCCATTCCCAGCCTAGCAGGTCCCAACCCAGCATCCAGCATAGCCATTCCCAGCCTAGCCGGTCCCAGCCCGGCATCCAGCATAGCCGGTCCCAGTCCAGCTCCCAGTTCAGCCAGACCTGAACCAGCTTAGTTACATAATCCTCTAACTCACTATTTATCTGCTCTTCTCAGCCATTACTATTAGCTGAGAAAACAAAAAAATTGACTTGCGCTAACAGAACGGCAGCAGGGGTCCAACCCAAAGAGTCGCCAGCTCTTAACCTCACAAAACATATACAGAAAATATCGGAAGGCTACCCAGCGCTGGTCTGAAAAAAATAGTTAATTGAATAATGAAATCCAAAATATATTATAAGTAGTTCTTCTGTGTAGTGACATCAATCGAAATCCTCAGGGAACTTTAAATAATCAATGTCGACTGATATATCCCAATGAGAATATGCTCACCTCAAATTGGTGAGATGTGTACACATAAGGGTATCTTTTAGAAGATCTTCTAGATTTATTCAGGGATAACACTTATCCCACTATAATCGATATTCCACGGACCCTCAAATAAATCACAGAGAGCGGGCTCCCATTGTGTAAGGCAGTAAGGCAATTTATTCACAATAAAAATACACTGAACATGTGACAAACGATACTGGACAGAAAAAATCTATAATAAAAAATAAATAAAAAAACCCCTTCGGGGTATCCTGCGTACCGGAATGGGCCCAGAAATAGGCACTGCAAAGAACGTGGGTGGATGGATGTTAACCCGGGTACATCTCCTCCCCGATCAGTCCAGAAAAAATCCCTTCCTAGGTCCAGCCAGGCAGCAGTAATTTCTCCCACACCACCAACGCGTTTCGGAAACTTGTTCCTTCCTCAAGGTGCATGGGAGAAATGGAAACTAAAGCTCCTTATATACATGAGCACACAATTAATGATGCTCATTAGTAAAAACACCTGTGATCTTAAAGCAATATATGCTTTAAAAAGTATCAAAATATCTCAAATATTCCCATTCTATCCACAATGGTTATCTAAAAACCCTAAAACAATCAATATTTAATAAAAACCATATATAAAATGACACAATCTATCCCCGATTGGTGAAAAACAAAGTGCAGTGCATAATCCTAACATAAACATATACATCCTTAGTGATCCCATAGTTCTTTAAGTCCATTTACTGTTTTGGTAGTGCAAAATGATGCATCCGGAATAAAACTGCAACGTAATATCCGGTGCACGGAGCCCAAAGGCGGAAGTCGTTCACCAACAGCAGGTCCGTCTAACATGGCACGCAAGGAAATCCTGCTGCCATGATTGAATTGGTATTTCCGGGCCATGACCCGCAGGACTGGAAGTCGTAACAGTATCCCAAGTCCTGACCTTGGAACGCATAAACGGATGTCATGGGTGAGATGGACAAGTGGCTCCGCAATATAGACATCAGTTAGCCGCACGCTCAATTAACTCTTTATTCACTGCGTCTCTGTTCACTGAATAGCACCATGGAGATTACATTTTTCTCAAGATGCTGATAGCACCGCAGGCCCAGGGATACCTCATAATAAAGAATAAAAACATGCAGTAAGGAAACAATATAATAAAAAATCTTATACACTCTAAAATCTATATTTATAAAAAATCAATATTTATGAAAAATCATAAAAACCACTTAGTTTCAAAGTCGATATTGAGACCCCTTGGGGTCAATGTACGTAAATTGTAAATAGTCCTCATTCCCAGCCTGGCTAAATCCCCTTCCTGATCTTTAGTTCTCCATTTACATGGAGATATCTTAATACCACAAAAAAAGGTAAAAAATTTAAGATCACATAAATGTTTTTCTTTAAAATGAAGGGGAACACTATGAGTCTCAACACCCTTGCAGATATACCTGCAATGTTCTGAGAGTCTTTCTTTCAACATGCGAGTAGTTCTACCTACATACTGACTCCCACAGCTGCATTCCAGTAAATAAACACAATTTTTACTGTAACATGTAATAAAATCTTTAATAATATACGTCTTCCCTGTTTGATTTGATTTATATTGAGTGATTTTACTCGTGGGACTTTTACATGTTTTACACATCGTACAACTCCCACATTGTTGGAACCACTCTGTTTTAATCATTTTCCTTGGACCTGGTTCAGAGGTCATACTACGTACCAAGGAGTTTTTTAAATTATCAGCTCGTCTATAGATAAAAGTGGGTTTCTTCTCTATAAACTTTCTTAATGCTGGATATCTATATAAAATCTGCCAATGCTTAGAGATGACACTCTCCACTTGACGAAATTGGTTGTTAAATTTTGTGATGAAGGGAATACATTCCTTATTATATTCTTTATGTCCTCCATCTTTTTTACTAAGAAGATCATTCCTATCGGAATTTCTAATTTTTACACGTGCATCTTCAAGTTTTCCAGCATCATAGCCTTTTGCCACAAAATGTTTTTTTAGAATTTCTGATTGTTCCTCATATTCTATAATTTCCGTGCAATTCCTGAAAATGCGTTGGAACTGTCCTGCGGGAATATTTTTCAACCAATTAAAATGATGGTTGCTGGTATAGTCTATGTGAGAATTAAAATCTGTAGCTTTAATGTAATTCCGTGTTCATAGACACCCATCTTTTATATACAAGGTCAAGTCCAAAAAATTCACTTGATTAATACTAATATCAAAAGTTAAGACAATATTCAGGGTATTGGAGTTAAGAGATGAACAAAATGTATCCAAAGATGGTCTGTCCCCTTTCCAAATAAAAAAGATATCGTCTATATAGCGTGTCCAGAGCACTAGACTGGCCCCAAAGGATGGATCCTCAAACACCGAAGAGGACTCCCAAAAGGCCATGAACAAATTGGCATAACTTGGAGCAAGTCTAGTGCCCATCGCTGTCCCGGATACCTGAAGATAAAAGTTATCTAAAAACCAAAAATAGTTATTATTTAAAATAAAGGAAATACCATCAATAATGAAGGATTTCTTATCCTCTGAAAAATTCTCCCTATTCAAAAAATATTTAATGCCCTCTAAACCTGCTTGATGTTGTATTATGGAGTACAATGAAGTAACGTCCGCAGTGACTAGAAACCAGCCTGCTTCCCAAACAATATGTTTCAACCATTCTATCAAAGCTAGACCATCTTTCAAATAAGAAGGAGTTTTGTTAACTAATGGCTGAAGTAGATGATCCAAAAAATGGGATAAATTTGAAGTCAAACAATTGGTTCCAGCTACAATGGGGCGCCCTGGGGGGTTTTCAGCATTTTTATGTATCTTAGGCAGGATTTATAATACCGGTACTGACGGTTTTTCTATCTTAATGTAGAGTCTCTCTGAGTCTGAATAAATACCTTTATTTGCATACAAAGCCAAAAGGATGTCTACATTTTTTTCAATGCTTTCAGAGGGGTTACCCCTCAACTTCTTATAAGTATTTGAATCTCCTAATTGTCTCAAGACTTCCGCATTATAATCCTCTATTGACATAATTACAACCCCCCCCCCTTTATCTGCGGGTTTTATAACTATTTCCTTGTTCTCTTTCAATGATTTAATTGCTTCTAGCTCTTCCTTTGACAGACTCATATCTGTGATTTATTTGAGGGTCCGTGGAATATCGATTATAGTGCGACAAGTGTTATCCCTGAATAAATCTAGAAGATCTTCTAAAAGATACCCTTATGCGTACCCATCTCACCAATTTGAGGTGAGCATATTCTCATTGGGATATATCAGTCGACATTGATTATTTAAAGTTCCCTGAGGATTTCGATTGATGTCACTACACAGAAGAACTACTTATAATATATTTTGGATTTCATTATTCAATTAACAATTTTTTTCAGACCAGCGCTGGGTGGCCTTCCCCTATTTTCTGTATATGTATTACTATTAGCTGTCCTTTCTTGCCTAGTTCTTCTGCACTGACCACTCCAATCACCCCAAGCATCTGTGTGCAATCTAATGCACACGAACTACATTAGACCGCCAAGTTTCCTACACACGGCTTTCACCTCTGTTCTAGCCCTCTAGCATCTACTCTGAGAACACAAAACCCTACCTATCTGACCATCTTTCTCCAAGAAATGGGCGTACCCCACTTACACTGAAACCAACTACATCAAATGTATCAAGATATATTTGTGCATCACAGGTACCTCCGTATTGTCTCCAACTTAGATGTATTCAATAATTTGTTCCACATGGCATAAAAAAGTGGGCATTTATTGAAACAAGTAATCCTAAATGGAATAAAAATAAGAGATCCATACATAAACAATAAAAACAAAAACAGCAAAATCCATTAACATATAACCGAATAATGAAAAACAAGGTAAAACAGGTTACAGGTGTAGCTGCATCACAGGTGAATAGAAAAGGGCAGTAACCTGCTGCTCTGCAAAATAGGGTCCGGACCTCCGCGAGCACAGGAATCAAGGCTTTGATAGGGAGTCTTCTGGGGTCAGGTACAACGCGTTTCGACCTTTATCTAGGCATGCAGAGCTATGTAATGAAAGTGGAATTTATACTTACAGCCGCCAATCATGGCCATCCAGAAATGACAATACATTAGGACCAGAGACACAGCATCACGGCTAGGACAGGCCGCTTAAACCAGATGTGATGTGACAGGTTCGGAAGTTGCCCCCCTATTGTAATGCACCAAATCTTAAGTCTAAACTAGTGTCAAGTGCTCTACCTTCTACATCCAATTATACTACAATTACCACAACTTGATTTTACAGATGGGGATCCTGTCAGGGTTGTAAGACTATGTAAAATATTCTGATTAACAATCAGACTGTATCCATCAGAGAATTTATCACATGTAATATCAAAAATGCTAGGAATGATGAAGATATGGAAGAGCAACGATATCAGCAGCGCAACAAAAGCACGGTTGGTCAATGCAATTGTTTTTCCGATCTTTATGTATGCATGCGAAACCTGGACACTCAAGAAGGCAGATCGCAAGAGAATTGACCCTTTTCAATTGTGGTGCTGGAGGCGAATGCTGCGCATACCATAGACAGCAATGAATACGAACAAGACAATCCTAGAGCGGGTCAAACCAAAAGTATCATTAGAAGGCAAGATCACCAAACAACGACTCTGGTATTTTGGACATGTCATGTGAGCTAATTCCCTAGAAACAGCGCTAATGCTTGGATTCGTCAGCGGGTCCAGAAGAAGAGGACGCCAAAGAACTCGTTGGCTGGACACAATAAAGGCTGACACGAACATGCCCATAAATGACCTGAAGGAAGTGGTCAGAGAAAGAGAAGCGTGGCGTTCACTGATCCATAAAGTGTCCGAAAGTCGATGTCGACTAAATGGATAATCATCATCATCAATATCAAAAATATCATCTATGCTATTAAATGGACCTGCAATAAGTTTTATATAGGGAGAACATCTATGACATATTAAAAAAAACACTAAAAAAAACACTAGAGTCACATGCATTATCACTCCAATTCAAAGAAGTCCATAAATACTTACTGTAACAACAAATATTGTAGGTTCCATTTGGGATTACTTGTTTTAATAAATTCCCCCTTTTTTATGCCATGTGGAACAAATTATTGAATACATCTGAGTTGGAGACAATACGGAGGTACCTGTATAGCACAAACATACCTTGATACATTTGATGCAGTTGGTATCAGTGTGAGTGGGGTACGCCCATTTCATACAGAGAGACATACCTTAATGTGCATGACATGATAAGTACAAGTGTGAGTAGGGTATGCCCATTAATATCCATTTTGTGTGAATTATCTACGCCCATTGATATTTATATTATATGTGTGTGGGTGAAAGACTATTCCCCTTTCCACAATGCTCCATCACTTGTTAGTGGCATGCTTTCACTTTGGGTGGAACCACGTAAAAAAAATTTAAGAATGTAGTACACCAATGTATTTTCTTCTCCATTACATGTCCATGAGAGAGAGAATTGAAAACATCAAGGACAAGGAAGATATTGAAAAGATTGACCTAAGGGCCGTATATTGTGATATACATTTTATAGCCATAAAATATTGTTCTTTTAAGCTCCTCTCCTGTATGAACTCCTATTTCCTTTCTATCCTAAATTTCTTACCTCTTTATTCAACCACTAAAAGACTTACAAAAGCTCTTCACAATGTTATCTATAACAGGACTGTAACTATTGGTCAGCCCAGAATGGCCCATGCCAGAAGCACCAGTCAAGGGGGTGGCGTGACGTGGCTCAGCCACCCATAAATCATAAACACTGGGGGGGACTTGTGGCTGCCCTACTCTCCACAAATTATTCCAGCATTGCCTTTTCATCTTTGCTCTATTATGAAGCCTCAATGATGTTGTGGAGCAGAAGTGCATTACGCGCAATATCATGAATCACAATACAGATCAGCAAGTCCTTCACTTACCCAGGAGCGCCAGAACCCCTAGATACACTACTGATCTATAAAATAAAAATATTATATAATAAACATAAATACATTTTTGGGACAATTTTATCTGAATCTTTTTTTTTTTTTTGCTTTATTATGTAATGGGAAAACCTCTTTCTACTTTTGCAAACCTGTCAATATCCTGGACACCCTTTCTACTGCATCCAAATCTGCCACTTTTCTGACTATTTTGCTGAAAGGCCCTAGGAGTTCTGGGGTAAGATTGGTCTCCCCTGCATCATCCTCTTCATCTAAGACCTCCATCCAGTCCTTCTGTTCTCCCTTTGCACCAACAGGAGACTCTAGGACCCTATCACGGCTCCATTCCTGTCCTGTTTTACAGTGAACAAAGCCTGCTCAGTCTCTTGACAGCCTGCCTCTATAGCAATGCCTTTGAAGGATCTATAGCAATGCCTTTGAAGGATCTAAAGTAATGCCTTTGAAAGATCTATAGCAATGCCTTTGAAAGATCTATAGCAATGCCTTTGAAGGATCTATAGCAATGCCTTTGAAGGATCTATAGCAATGCTTTTGAAGGATCTATAGCAATGCCTTTGAAGGATCTATAGCAATGCCTTTGAAGGTTCTATAGCAATGCCTTTGAAGGATCTATAGCAATGCTTTTGAAGGATCTAAAGCAAGGCCTTTGAAGGATCTATAGCAATGCCTTTGAAGGCTCTATAGCAATGCCTTTGAAGGCTCTATAGCAATGCCTTTGAAGGATCTAAACCAATGCCTTTGAAGGATCTATAGCAATGCCTTTGAAGGATCTATAGCAATGCCTTTGAAGGCTCTATAGCAATGCCTTTGAAGGCTCTATAGCAATGCCTTTGAAGGACCTATAGCAATGCCTTTGAAGGATCTATAACAATGCCTTTGAAGGATCTATAACAATGCCTTTGAGGGCTCTATAGCAATGCCTTTAAAGGACCAGCTCTCTCACTACTTGTTGATTCTCCAAAGTTGCAGACATATCATATGCATGGCACCACTCTCTTTGTTTCTTCTTATGTCCATGTTTTGTCATAAGATGGAAAACAGAGTCTATGCCTTGCCTAGGATAACCGATTCAGCTTTCCCAAGCAAAGCCTCACGGTGCAGACCTGGATAAAATCTCAAATTATGTCACTTGGTAATGTCACTGGGATTTCCTGTGATGGCACGTTGTCTGATGTTATCACATTGTGCAAATATTCTTCTGCTGAAATCACATTTAATTATACCAATTAAAAAGAATTAAATATGAATACATATATTATAGTTGTTCTTTCCGGACATATCATCCCAGTCCCATCCTCCAGACTTACTTCTCTCTTATGGCAGTCACTGTGGCCAGATGTGTAAGTGTCATAAACTCGATCGACTACGGTATCTTTTAATTACTGGATTAGTAATGGCGTGTTACTGTTGACTATTGTGTTTCTCCAAACTATCAACAATCCTCACTATTGTGCTCAACTCTCCCAACTACAGCCATCTCTCAACGCTCAAGGTTCCACCCACATCACTGCATGGAATTGCTAAATGCTAGCTGAACGTTTTGGCAAGCATC
The DNA here is from genome assembly GCA_031769625.1 of Taudactylus pleione. Lineage (NCBI taxonomy): Eukaryota > Metazoa > Chordata > Amphibia > Anura > Myobatrachidae > Taudactylus > Taudactylus pleione. The sequence continues at coordinate 47,771,185 of JAUIMM010000031.1, forward strand.
AAGTGTTGCCATGGCACTCTACTTATGGCGTGAGTTGTATGCCTGTGAATGTGACATTGGAATTGAAGATGGATTTGCTTACATAATTGTTTGGACTGTCAGTATCAGTGTTGACCAGTCTTTGAGAATGTAGTGAAATGGTAAAATTAAACTAGTGTGTGAGCTGTCTAGAAGCAAGATTCACAAAAAAGTTGTAAGACATTTCTGAGCTGCTTCTGAGTAGGCCACTTTCCCATAATGCTGTGGCTGCGTTCTTACTACCTTATGCTAACTTGAGTACCTGCCTGTGTAATCCTGATTATATGTCTGTCTTAATGCAGAAAGCTGCAGTGTCCACTTTATCTCCATCCTCGCTACACAAATTATCACAGAAGTTTACTTATACCTCTTTTACACCAGAGCTAAAACCCGAGTTATTGCAGGGTTAACCTGGGCAGGGGCTGGCTGGCAACTTTTAGCCTGGGGGGCAAATGCATGCAGGCGGCCCTGGCAGAGGAGTAGCGTGTAGCCAGGGTGCCCGAAGAACGTGCGTGCTACGGCGCCACCCCCCCTCAAGTGTTTCAGGGAGGAAGCGGGTCCATATGGGATTAATGTAAGGTAAAAGTAAAGATTAGGGGCAGCCCCCTGTCGTAGTGCCCATATGCAGTGCCCCCATGTGCCACAGGAGATAACACCCTTATGCAGGCCTCCAGTAGTGCCCCCAGTAGTGATCCCCCCCTATGCAGTGCCCTTTGTGCCCCCAGTAGAGGTCCCCCCTGTTCAGTGCCCCTTGTGCCCCCAGTAGTAAGCCCCTTATATAGTGCCCCAATAGTGGTACCCCCTATGCAGTGCCACCAGTAGCAGTCCTCCCCCCCCATGCAGTGCCACCAATAGTGGTAACCCTTATGCAATGTCCCTCACAGTGCCCCCAGTGGTAGTCCCCTCCCCCTATGTAGTGCCCCTAGTAGTAGTCCCCTCCCCCCTATGCAGTGCCCCTAGTAGTAGTCCCCTCCCTTTGTAGTGCCCCCAGTAGTAGCTCCCCCTTGTAGTGCCCCCAGTAGTAGTAGTAGTCCCCCCTTGTAGTTCCCCCAGTAGTAGTAGTCCCCCCCTTGTAGTGCCCCCAGTAGTAGTAGTCCCCCCCATTGTAGTGACCCCAGTAGTAATCCACCCCTCTGGTAGTGCCCCCAGTAGTAATCCCCCCCTGGTAGTGCCACCATAGAAATCCCCCTCCTGGTAGTGCCCCCATAGTAATCCCCCCCTGGTAGTGCCCCGAGTAGTCCCCCCCCCAGTAGAGAGAGACTTAATAAAAAAAAATACACTTACCTGAAACTCCCGCTCCTGGTCCCGACGCTTCCACCGGCTCCTCTGGCCGCTTTGCATTATGGGAGAGACGTCGTCACGACGACGGCTCTCCCATTACCCACTGCGGGAGCCGGAAGATGGCTCCCGCAGTGGGAGCAGCGGCAGCGGATGAGAGTCTGACAGACTCTCAGCGGCTGCTGATTACAGCAAACACACAGCTGCCGGCACAGTGACCCAGGCGGCCCCCGGCCCGCATGACTCTGCGGCCCGGGGGGCACATGGCACCCTGCCCCCCGGCGCAGCCCGCCACTGAACCCGGGTAGCTCCTTGGTGTAAGAGGGTAAAGGGTTGGATTGCCGGGTCGAGTGACCCGGCAATCCAACCCAGGTGATTGCAGGGTTTAACACGGGACTAACCTGTGAAACCCTGCAGTGTGAACGGAGTGCTCCGGGTCACGATGACCTGTGGCGCGCTGCATGCCGGCCGATTGGTCCGCCTTCAGTGGCGCTTGGAGATGACGTCATCTCCAAGCGTCCATTTCAAAGCCGGAAAAGCCAGGTCAATGCAGACCCGGCTCCGGTGTGAACGGCGCCAACTCTGAAATATAATTGGCCAGTGTCGGGGAAATTCCAGGCCTGATTCGGGTTGGAACTCCGGGCCTGATTCAGAGCTGAACGCTCTGACCAGAGCGCTCGCTCTGAATCAGGGCCCTCCTACCTTTTTTGGAGCGTCCTCATGGACGCTCGCATAGCTGTGGGTTACCACCCACAGCTATAGCGAGCGTCCATGATGATGGTCGCGATGGTCTTCACCATCGCGACCATCGGGCTTGCGACGGAGACCCTGCGGTAGGGTCTCGCTGCCGCAAGCCCTGGAGTGATTTTGGCTCTATCAGAGCCAAAATCACTCCCACTGACATCACTAGTGATGTCAGTGGGGCCGGCTTGAGACGGTAGGCGTTCCCATGGGAACTCCTCCGTCTGGCAGGCACGCCCCCGGCACGCCCACCAAAGGGGGCGTGCTGTCAATCAACATCGACAGCACGCCCCCTTTGGTGCGAGACCCGGAGCGATGGTGAGCCCGTCGCTCGCCGGGTCTCGCGCATGCGCACGACTGAGCTCCCTCCGTCATGCGCATGCGCAGTGGGGAACATCGACCCGCTTGCGAGCGTCCTGCCGCTCGCGAGCGGGTCCTGCCGCTCACGAGCGGGTCTGAATTACCCCCTCTGTTCCAACTCCTTGTCAGGCCCGGAATTTCGGTGTAAAAGCGGTATTACAGTACACACACACACACAACACTTCCACAAGGCAAAATCAGTTCCCTGCAATCGCATTGTAGACGGACAGAAATGTCCATTACACAGAAAGAGTGTTCTGACAACGGATGGATCGGACTCTGCGCTGTTCAGTCTCAGTCCATGTCGGTATGGAATGGCACCTGCAGAGTTTGCAATTGCTTTCTATCCCGCATGCGCAGTTTGTAGATATCCAACTTAGAATTAGCCCCTTCATCTTGATATTCCCTTCTTAGCTAACTAAACAGAAACCAAAGGGAATATAAACATAAAAATTTCATAACATGGAAACTCTATAATGGAAGAGTTCATATATTACGCCTTATCCTATAAACTGGTAGGTTAATTAACAGTTACTATTTAATGCAGAGGTGGGCAATAAGTGTCCCTCCATTTGTTGTTGAACTACACATCCCAGCATACCTTGCAACAGTTCTAGCATGGTCAAATAGCAAAACTGTGGCAGGGCATGCAGGGAAGTGTAGTTCTACAACAGCTGCGGGGCTGCCTATTGCCCACCCTTAATTTAATATGTATTGTTACTGAAAGTCACATGATTATTCAGCAAAATGCCAGTAGAATGACACAGAAATCCACCAGAAGGTTTCATCAGTGATATTATATAGTTAATATAATGGATGTTCACGTAAGAACAACGTATACTGAGTTTGTTAATTACCTGTTGGAAGTCCTTATTCTATCATCCCTCAGGACTACTTTGCACAAATAACCTATCATTACTTTGTAGTACACAGAGATTTCAAGAGAAATTAGGTCACAGGTAAAATAAATCTGTCCTTTCTCTGTTATGAAATTGATACATAAACTTGCAACACCAGTTAGCAAGCTAGAATTATACCACACAAGGGAACGGCCTCGCCGTGTTTCCATTACAGAGATCATGTATGGAATCAATTACAATGCACAGAAGTTGGTTATTAAATGTCTCAGAACTCTTTACAGTAAACACATAATTATCAAATGTCTCTTTGCTCTCTGCACTCCTCAGGCCATGTAACATGTTAGATATTTTATTTGTTTATGTAATACGTTTATACGTACTTTTAGTGATACATCATGGTGACATGTTTATACTATCATCAACGCACTTTTGCTATGTTTTTATTGAGAGGCATTACTCTAATATCTTGTATCATCCAGAATTATTATTTTGTTGGATAAATTTATGGGTCGATTTTGCCATAATTAGTGCTTTTTGCTATTTATCAAGGGTGCCGCCAGCAGCAGCGGCTATTGGCAAGTATAGCCGGTGGTAGCGCTCTCATGCGATGACTTCCGTGTGCAAAGTAAAGGGAGCTAGATATGGCTATTTTTTTAGGACATCTGCAGACAATACAATTCAGAAAGTGAGGACGATGTAGGAAAATATGCTTTATAACTAAAATACTTTCCATTAGTAGTACATACATTTATATTTTTTCTTATATTATTATCAAAACCTATTATTATAATAATTACTTTTTAGTTATTTATTTGTTTATTTTTAAAATCGTATTTGCACTGAAAGTCCACATTCAGGGCCTGATTCAGAGCCGGACGCTCTGACCAGAGCGCTCGCTCTGAATCAGGGCCCTCCTCCCTCAACTTGGAGCGGCCTCATGGACGCTCGCATAGCTGTGGGTTACCACCCACAGCTATAGCGAGCGTCCATGATGATGGTCGCGATGGTCAAGACCATCGTGACCATCGGGCTTGCGACGAGACCCTGCGGTAGGGTCTCGGTGACCGCAAGCCCTGGAGTGATTTTGGCTCTATCAGAGCCCAAATCACTCCCACTGACATCACTACTGATGTCAGTGGGGCCGGACTCAGACGGTAGGCGTTCCCATGGGAACGCCTCCGTCTGGCAGCCATGCCCCCGGCACACCCACCAAAGGGGGCGTGCTGTCAATCAACATTGACAGCACACCCCCTTTGGTGCGAGACCCATAAAGACGGCTTGGCCGTCGTTATTCGGGTCTCGCGCATGCGCACGACGGAGCTCCCTCCATCGTGCGAATGCGCAATTCGGCACCATCGACCCGCTTGCGAGCGTCCTGCACTCGCAAGCGGGTCTGAATCAGCCCCTCAGGCTCCTGCACATCAGCACAAGGCAGCCCGAATGGCCGCTGATGTGTAAGTCTCGCTGCTGCCGGTCAGTATCACCGGGAAGCCGGACTGCTCAATAAATAGGTCCCTTAGATAAAAATCCCAGTGATAGGGCTTCATTTGCTTTGCCATATACATGACGAGGTCACCACTGGTGATAAAACTGCTATCACTGACCAGAACCCAGGGGTAAATTTTGCCATGTATGAGGAAGCTTATAAAAAAAGTATTGCAGAAGTAATTAAAAATGTTTTATTTGTTGACTAATGCATTTTAATCCTTAAAAGTAAATGTTATCTATTTTTAAACTTTTTTTTTTTATTTGAGCCATAAATGCACGGGCCTGCAAACTATCGCAGGCATGCATACATGGTAAAGCAGTAAGTTAATTACCACCCTGGGATAATTTCAGCAGGGTGTTTCTGCAATATTTTCTTTTGATAAATGACAACAAGCAGGGCCGGTTCGAGGCATGTTCGACCAGTGAGAACAGGGGCACCAGCCCATAGAGGGCACCCCCCCCCAGCCACTCCCGATTTCAGCGGGACAGTCCAGCAGGCGGACGGGAGGTTGTGCACCTCCACCATCACAGCTGTGCGGTGGTGCCGGCCTCGGAGAAGAGGAATGCATGCTGCACGCATGCACATGGCATCCATTCAGTGCAGGGAGAGAGCTGGGGGCAACCCAGCTACTGACGTAATGCTGGGACCCCCAGCCTGACGTTAACGAGGGCGTGATATATGGGCATGCCCCCAATTAACATCATTTAGGGGCATGGCCTATGGTAATCAGGCCACACACCCATTTTCGGTCACGCCCTGCACAGGGCGCAGCTCCCCCTGGAGCCGGCCCTGACAACAAGACTTATAAAATGTCTTACTAATAGCCATAAAGGTGCTGTTAATAATAAGTAGGCCCCAGAGAAATTTGGAATGCTGTGATTTTTCTGGCCAGGATATGGCGGGGTTCTGAAGAGAGGATATGCACAGTCAGCCTAACATTAAAGTGATCTGAGAGAGTTGTTCCCGTCAGACCAGAGTAAGTCGGATGTCAAAGCTCTGCATTCTATGTAACTGTATGAAGGTATTGTGATACCCTTGGCTTCCTATTGAAGTAGGGATGGCCATCGACCATCGATGATTCATAATCATTGAGGGTTTATAGCCAATGTCGAATGCTTTTACCATCGATGGGGGAGAACCAGATGGTTTCCCTCCATCGATGGCACAGCATAACCGAATGTTTTTGTTTGTTTTTTAACAAGGTGCCGGGACATGGAGCATAGCTCTGTCCCCGACACCCACTATGCCCCACCCCCAGGTTCTGATTGGCCCACAGGCCAGTCAGTCAAATAACAGGAATGACCATTGGCTGGTGAAACTATCGATGGTCATTCGTTGCATAGTTGGTAACCATTAATGTCCACTTGCTACAGTATATCGCCATCAATGATAACCATCGATGGTAACCACACCAATGGCCATTCCTATATTGAAGCCTACGGACCCTGCGATCCTGGAGGCCAACACCTGGTGGTGCTGTGGAGCAAAAAGAGGTCCTTCAAAAAAGACTTGTTGTCTGGACATGCGCAGTTGGATTGAAACTGGAGCGCAGAGATGAGGGGACTGGGCAAGTGACATGTATGAGTTGGTGCTGGGAGACAATGAGTACCCACTGTGTGGAGCACTAGGGACCGCAGCTGTTACAGCAGTGTTAGGGAGGGACAGCGTGGCAGCGCTGGGGATTGCAGGGGATCCATAGAGGCTTACAGGTTACTGAGCCAAAAGGGAGACATTCCGCTGTCAGTTTAAGCCACATCTTAATATTGATATACGAGGTTGGTTTAACAAATAAGGTAACTAGACCTCTAATTGCGTCAATTTATTCAACTCGTACAAATACGTATAATCAATAGTATTGCCTTGGTACAGGTTATTTTTCCACGTAGTCCCCATACTTGTCTAAGCATTTGTTCCAATGGTACACCAAGGCACCTATCCCGGCATAGAAGACATCAGTGTCAAGTGTCTAAAGCCAGGACATGACAGCTTGCTGAACTTCACCCTCATTTGTGAATCATCTTTCACCCAGCTACTTCTTCAATGGTCCAAAGAGATGGTCCAGTACCTTCCAATGGTAGTGCCATAACAGCTCATACGTGCGGTTGGCTGCCGCACCCTGCCCTTCTTTGCTGATGGAGTTTTTTTTCATTTTTCTAAAGGTGGGGATGATGCATGCACATACTAAGCTGCACCATCGTTGCACCATCAGTAGTAAGATTGAAGATTGCACCTACCCAATTTTACCATCTAAACATGGCCACCTCTGTCAGTGCAACTAGCCACCCTCATGGGTGGAGGGTAATGGGGGCTAGCCACCCCATTACCTCCTTGAAACATCCCCCGAAATTGCACCTCTCTGCCTGCAAATTTAATTTGCGTCTTAGAGCGGTATCCATCGGGACGCATGTGTGGAGAGACTCGGACGGATGCACAGACTGAAATCATCGGCCACTTGTGTGCGACATCTACATTACATGCACCTCTGAATTGGGCTATAGAGGGAGACATAGAGTAACGCTAAGTGCTGGAGAAGATAGTGCACTCAGGACTGAGATATATATATATAGCTGCTAGAGTGCTGAAGATATTTGTGCCCTCAGGACTGAGCAATATAATTACTAGAGTGCTGAAGCTACAGTTTTTCTGAGTGTTCCCTATTGTGAATACAGGAATGCTATAGGACAGTGACCACATAGCCAGAGAGTACTAAAAAAAAACTCAGTGTTCACCTACAAGTAAATGACTGATCAGTCTGTGGTATTTATGGTCTATTGCGTAATAATATATTTTTTTATTTCCTTATATGTGTTTATATGAAAGTTACTTTATATCTTCAGAGTATAACGGCTTGAAGTACTGTAATTGAAGAATTGCATTTTCTACTAAGTAATAGCTAAAGTGGTGCAGCAGCAGCTGAAGTTAAGAGTTAACAGTTTATTTCTTATTTACCATAGTATTGATAAGAAATTAGTGCATATTATTATCATCTCAATTGCATTGTATGTCATTTGTATAATGGTCATTGGGCCTGATTCAGAGCCGTTCGCTATTTGCGGTCGTTCGTTCAAAAACAAGGGGTGGCTATTCAAATGATCCGTTCGCAAATTGCAGTCTGTTCCCACCTCTAAGTCTGAACGAGCGAGCAAAACATACGCTCGTTTATTTGATAAAAACGCCCCCTGGCCGCACGCACCATACGTCATGTCCGCTATTTATTAGATTAATCGAGTACATCGTACAGCGTATGAACTGCTCGCTATTCTTGGTGGTTGGTGTTTTCAACCGCTATTTTGCGAGCAGTTCTGAGTTAAAAAAAAACAAATGACGTGGTCAATGACGCTGCTGTATTAATTATGCACTCCCTTAAAACGCCCGTTTTGACCTTTAAGCACGCCTGCGTTCTGATCTCCACTCCCCGTTTTCAAGCACCTTCCCCTGTTACCACCCACATACGCCTCATTCTGTCACTCAAAATAGCAGGCATTCGCTATATAGCGTACCAACGATTTTCAGCCGCACTGACTGGTTCGCGCATGCGTACTAAAAACCGTACGCATGCGCAGATGTGCGAACATCGCTCGGAACGAGCGAACTGCCGCTAGCGAGTGGCTCTGAATGAGGGCCATTATTTTCTATTTGTTTGCTGCTTATTCTTTATTTTGTGATGTCCCATGTCATTTGTATGCTGATAGTTATTTTCTGTATATTTTATCCCTGGACCTATGTCCTCTTATCCCCTTTAATAAATGTGCCAGATTTATTCTGTTTATCAAAGGTGTCACATTAAGTTATTTTACAGCATAGGGGCCTAGCCTCTCTGCTACAGTCTGAGAAGGACAAGCTGGTGGAGTCATCGCAGGAGAAAGAAAGATCTACTAGGGCTGCAGTCTCTATAGTATATAATATAGGCATGTGCGCCGGACCATTTTCGCTGGATTTGGATTTGGTTCTAATTCATCGTCTGGCTTTGGATTTGGATTTGCCAAACTGCAGTGACTGGCTTTGGATTTGGATTTGGATTGTTTTACAAAAATTAACCAAAAAAAAAGCTAAAATCACATAAATTGGGCTTTTTTTCTTCCTAGAGTATTATTGACCTCAATAACCTTAATTTCCAGTCATTTACAGTCAATTTAGACCACCTCACAGTTTAAATTATAGTTTTCACCATTATTGGCCAAAGGTTGCAGTGAGCTGACTGGTTACCAAGCGACAGAGCAGCGTCACAGACAGCACAGTTTAAAGCACATCAATGACACGTTGCCACACAGTAGTGGCAGAAATGAAAAGTAGTGCAGCCACCCAGTGGGGTACGGCCAGCAGAATCACAGTACTTGTTTACAAAGTGGGCTACCGCCCTAGGAGTCACAGTGCACAATCTTATTCACATTACACCGCACATTGGCCCTGACTCAGAGCCGGACGCTCTGACAGAGCGCTCGCTCTGAATCAGCGTCTTTTTCCCTAATCTACATCTACAGATTTCGGCTGCATCAACCATCTATTGATCTTGGCTCTTTAACGCTACAATAACAGACACCCACAAGAGCTCACTGGTTATAGGAAGATACGTGTTTGTAACCCTTAGATTACTGATAGGATCTAAGTTGTATATTATCTGCAATATATGTGCCTCCACCCAGATGATTAAAGGTTGTCTGGGAAACCTAACTTTACTATATGTGTATCATACTTGTTCTTATGCAATAGCGTGTATGTACTATCATTTAGTAAACACGAGATAGATACAAAGCTTAAAACTGTACAATTGTTACCACCTGACTCTGTTCTTCTTTTCTTTACAGGTGTTCACTTTCCAGTGACTTCTCTGCGCACATAAGCTAGGTAAATATAACTCAACAATGACAGAAACTTTTATGTATTTTTATAAGTAGTACACTAGATAACGTATACAAGTAGTAAACAGGTACAATACAATGTCATAGGATATATATTAATATGACTATCACCAAATAAATAGAGTCCTTTCCTCTTTTCACATCCAGTAATATGGTGTATATAAAGTCTTTCCTTTATATGTCCCTCCTGTGTTTTGCTTATAGGAATTAGGAAATATATATATAGTCTCGATATTTCTCCAATAAACTGCAAGAAAGTCTCGAATGTATAATTATAATTTCCAAGCAAAACTTGTCAAGAACCTGTGGGTTCTATAATAAACTCTTTTTCTGTAACAGATATTTCCCTCCTGTGGCTTGTGGTATAGAGCCAAAGCAGCTGGCTATATGCTATTTGAGTACCTCAATATGTACAGGCTGTAAAGGTATTATGCTGAATACTGGTACGGGCATTCCCCTGTTACAAGGATGATAGATGTAAAGTCCTTTCCCTGGGTTACTTATGCAGGAGTTCAAAATAAATAATAAATCGTCTTCACCTCAATAACACTCTCCTGTAGGATTATTATAAAACCACAGCATGAGGCTATGGACGGTATTAGAATTCCAATATCCGTAAGTGGTAGGGGAATTACGCTGATAATTATTATCCCCTACTAGAGTCTAGAGTAACATTCCCTTTCTGTGCTTTAGGATTTTCCAGGAGTCTCAATAGTCAACTGGCGCCCTCAAAACAAATCAACCTGCTTTGAAATATTGCAGGTGTGTTCCTAGCCGGCTATTATAATCCATTAGTGAAGTGCCAGCAACTGGCAGCGGCCTATAAATGTGTTCCTCTTCAATAGGAAATATAGAGTTTAAGTAATCCTTAAAATAAAGGTAATTGGTTTATTTTTCCCTAATAAGTATATGTAGGTGACCCCTTATAAACTGAGGTTCACCTTAGTGTTTCTCCTGGGTATGACTATACTTCTGGGCTACTTTGCTTCTCCTTACTGAGCGTTACTATAGGCAGTGCAATATGTGTGAGTAAACAAAAAAAAAATGGCAGCTGCTCGATCAATCTAGCAGCACTAATCAGGTGCATGAAAGGGAGGGGTCATACTAAGTAGAAAAAGGAGGGGGGTTTAACCCTCTATTGTTCCTCAGCACACTGAATAGTATCTGCAACAATATATGAAAACTATATGGTCATAGAAATCAGAGATATTAGTTCCATGCATTTGCAAATACATGGGAAGCTGCTAGGCCATGTTTGTATTTTTTTCATGTAATAATTCACATATATTTTAACCCCTTTTTCCAACACTCATTAATTAGTCTTACACACCTATACTTTACACTGCACTGTCACTCTTTTTCCATTTTTCGTGTGATGCCCTGGGGGGGTCCTGGGCTGGACGATGTGAACCCCTTAGTGTTAGGGACTGCTAGTGACAGAGAAGCCGTGACGTGGCCTAGCAGCTTCCCATGTATTTGCAAATGCATGCAATATGTGTGAGTGCCTGAAATAGAGTACTCACTGTCCCTTGGTGCTGCTGATGTTATCAGCGCTCCTTCTGCAGTCCCCAGACATCTCTCAAGCTCAGCTCTGCTGCTGCCTATTTCCTCACTTCTCAAAAGGCCCGCCTCCGGCCGCTATTGGCTGCCAGCCAATCTTCCATAACTGGCTCCCGATGCTCTCAGATGACAACTTCCGCTGTCAGGACGCCAACTGAGCCGCTGGCAACAGTGGGAGGTCCTCCTGACCCTCCCCTGTCCTCCGGAATACACACACCAGTGTGCTTCCGCTCCACGCTATAGACAGCCCCAGCCGTCACATGGATGCCCCACGCTGGCACCGCTATCGCGGACCTGAGCGCCCCGCTCTAAGCAAGTCAGTCGCGATGCGGTCACTGGAGGGGGGATCAGCAGACTGACCCTGGGCGCTAGCGCAGCCCTTATATAGCTAACTAGCGCCGCGCGACCTATCTCCCTTCCCACTCACAGCGCGAGCTCCCTCTCTTCCTCGCGCTGCTTCCAACAGCTTCTGCTCCTCACGCTCCCTGTCTCTCTTCAGCCCTGCATGAATAAACAATCATACACTGCCCCTGCTTTGGCTTTACCTAACCCCTCACAATCTGAGCAATATTTATTCACAGTATCAAATGCAAGTCTTACAATACAATTTCATAAGTATATAGTCTACCCCTATATATATATATATATATATATATATATATATGGGTGTAACAGGTTAAAAAAACATAATGGTGCCAGACAGCACTCTCAATGCATTTATTGGGTATAGATCCTAACATGTACTTGACCTATTATACTAGGGCTACATGTTACATTCTCCCTTCAGTCCTATGACTTAACGGGCCTTCACATCAAACAGAAAATAGATAACCATTAATATCCATGCAGGTACGTGTCATACCAGAGCAATTCTCATGCAATTGCTTTACTATATAGCCATAAATCAGTTATTAGCCATAATGCCGGCAAACACTCCTGGTGGATCAGGAGTATTGTCTATGGTGCCGATAGGATTGGCAGGATTGGACGTAGAGACTCCTGCTGGTACATGGAGTCTTGTGTGTGCATGTGCTGTAACGGAGAACGTGGATTCGGGAGTTGCGTCCCTCAATCACTACATTAAGCCGGCACACTGGATATAGCATTGCAAAATTATTGTGTCCATTTACCGGTGTCTATAGATACCTGTTCCACACTGGTCACAAGTGTACCGAATTTTCGGCATGGACCCTAACCATGCTTTTTGATAATTCTATGGCTTCTAACTGTATCCAAAACTCTGGCCTTAACCCTGACCGTACTTGCTGATAACTTTCAGGCTTCCAAGTGTATGAATCCTGGGCATGATTGTGGCATTATAGGGAGGCATGGTCTTGTCTGTCTTGCACTCCCGAGCCCCAGGGGATGATTTGTATTCTCATAATCTGGCCACGTGCCATCATTCAATCAAAAGTGACTAGATGGTGCTTCCAACTGTTATTATCATCATTGCCTATCGTTGCACCAGTCCTCTGCTAGAGATATGTCTTTTGCTGAAAGTGTGGCATCTGTGGATGCGTCCACCAGTTCCGGAGCATAGCGGCACTGCCCCATGTGCAACCCCTGCCATCTGAATGTATTATGTAATGATGTCATGCCGAGGGGTTGGTGCCACCAGCACTGGGATGTACAGTACTGCTCAGAACGCTCTCAAGACACTCCGAACAGGTGTAGAAGCTGCAGGGTGCGTGCCCGAAGCACCCAAATGATGCTCTGGGTAGCTCTTGAACAGCGATACTGGTTGCAAGGTGCCGTTCTTAAAGCCAAATGTAGGGGCTGTGGGGCACTGGTGGTGGCCCAGAGCACTGGGAAACTGCACTGTTCATATATCTGTAGTTACGACCCTGTCTCATTGTGTTGCAGTTATATGAACATGACCTTACTATACTTGGCATTACATTTTCCTGCCCCTGCACAACCCTGTTCTGCTTATCCAGGCCCAAGTCTATGTACATGAACAATATTTAAAAAACTATATAAAGATGAATGTATAAGCATGTTTGGTGTGTATGCGCAATATGGAATTGCGTATGTTACAACAACAAAAAAAGCAGTAAGTCCAACCGTAGATTAGCCTCCATGTCTCTAAATAGACAAATACAAAGGGAAAAATACATTATAAGTACTGTGTGCCTTTAACATTTTAGGGATCATCTAATGTGTACCTATATGACCTCTCTCAGTTTGCGTTATTGTATTGATGGCAGCCTGTCAATGTTAGCTACAACAAGAAAAACTAATGGAGCAGCATTTTTTTTTGCTATGTGCCAAAGGAAATTGTATAAGTTCCCGACTGGTTATGCAGATTCTGAAAGGTTATGTAGCATACCACTGAACACAAGCCTTAAGTGAAGGTCTGCAACACACATTTGTAGCTCTCAGCAGAATTATTATTTACAGCACAGATCATGGTTCCGCTGTGATACAAGAAATCCCTCTAATTAAGTTGCCTCCAACAATGGGGAGTAATTACTTTGGACATTTTCATACTGTACTTATGCTACAATGTATATTATTGGCCGGGATATGAATTAAATAAAAAAAAAAGTTTAACCAGCCGACCCACCTAAGTGACAGTGCAGAGTTGGACCCAAGTCAGCTGTAACTGCACCCACTATTCCGGACCTCCCCCTCATGTCAGCACCGCCACCACTCATCATCCGGCCTGCCCCCACTTGTCATCCAGCCCACCCTCACTCATCATCCAGTCCACCCCCACTCGTCATCCGACCCATCCCCACTCATTGTCTGGCACACCCCCACTCATTGTCTGGCACACCCCCACTCGTCATCTGGCCCATCCTGTCATGACCTGGCCCTTGAGGTATCCAGTCAGAGGACTGGGAGTCAGGGAGACTAGGTGGGGAGGCAGCTGTAAATTAGGAGGAAGTATGTATGACTTCCTCATCAGCTAATTCCGGGTGTTGATGAGACCTGATCATAGGCGCAGGGTCTAACTCATTGGTGGTTTTCACCAGTGACCCCTCCAAATGGGATATGGGCATTTGCTGTGCCCAATGAGCAGGTCGCAACCCCTGGTCAGGGACCCAGGAATTAGCAACTGACAGAGGAATAAGGAAATGGAGATCCCGCACCAGGTTACTAATGGTAAATTATGTTCACAAATGAGGAATATATTTCTAAGTCTTTCCCTATAGAACACAATTTTCTATTTCTATAGGTGCAATGCAGGTGTCACCCATTGATTCAAAGATACATATTTATTTGTGTGAAGAAAAAGGAATCAATTTTGAATTGGGTGCACTCAATCCCTCAGATGTGATCGGTATGAATGACCGCCGGACGTGAGCCCGGCAGTTGAAATCCCTCTAGTAGTGCCTAACCCGGCTTACTTTTGTTTGGTATGCCGGGCATCGGGATTTTGGCAGGTGGATAATGATAAGCGTTGGGATTTCGACGCCTATCATTACTCCCATGCTGGGATTTTACAGTCGGGAAGCCGACGGTCTCACTGAATTGTATATAAAAGTACAAGTGACCCAGGGGGAATACCAGCCATTGTGTCTGCAGCATGCAACGTATTTTACATGCATATTAGTATATTAAAAACACATTATGTACACGTGTGGGAACCATATATCATGGTGTAATTTAAACGTTTAAAGTATACCTAATAAAGATTTGATTATTTTATCCTTGTCTGGATTGTGAAAAAAAAAAAATAATAATAATATCAAATCATAGATAATTTATAATAATAACAAATAATTTCTGAATAATACATCATAATTATATTATGGTAAGCAGCACGTGTGCCGCGTGCTATCCGTAGATTAGAAATGGAAAAAATTTAATATATGTGTTTGTTGTGCCATGGAGGTGTGCGGAAATACCATCCGCTATAATTAAATGATCTATACACGGAGAAAATACATGCAGTGTGAAGGAGACCACAGTGATTTAGATAGAAGAGACAGGCGGCACTTAAAGAATACCGGTGCCGGCATAAGCGGTGCATTGTGTGATTACTATCAAATCAGATTATAACAGATGCATGTGGTCTCACTGAATTGTATATAAAAGTCCAAGTGGCACAGGGGGAATACCAGCCATTGTGTCTGCAGCATACAGCATATTTTACATGCATATTAGTATAATAAAATCACGTTATGTAAACATGTGAGAACCATGATGTAGTTATGAGACCGACGCCTATGTTAATCCCGATACCAGAACGCTGAGCATGCCAGCCTGAGCGAAGGTAAGTCCGGGGCGCCCTTAGTATTAGCCGCAGGGAGGAGGGTTAGGATTAGGGGCTCTAGCAGGGTTAGCGTTAGGTTTGGGGGGGGAGATTAGGGTTAGGCACCCCTAGGGGGGAGGGTTAAGGTTAGGCACCTTTCCGGGAGAGTTATGTTTAGGTTGCGGGGACGGGGGGGTTAGGTTTAGGCACCCCCAGGGGGGATTTAGGGTTAGGCACAACCCCAGGAGTTTAGGGTTAGGCACCCCAAAGGGAGGGTTGGGGGGAGAGGGGAGGGTTAGGTAACTTACCTCACGCTGTCGGGATTTCATCCTGTTGGCCTGACACTGTCAGGATTTGGCATTTCAATCCCATTCCATGGGAACCATATATCATGATGTAATAACTTGTACTCCACTATATGTGAAATAAAGTCCTATACATTCATAGAATCACTAGATTCATAAGGTTGGCAATACAGAGGGGACAACAGCTACTAATACGGGTTATGTTAAACCCAAATTTATTATTGATACCAATTATAATATTAAATATTGCAATATATATTTGAATAAAAGTGTAATGAAAAGTCCACACATTTACCTAACTGCATATGCCATTTTATATATAATAGACTATGTGAATGTAGTTGGATTATTCATCAGAAGAATATATCGGGCAGCACAGATGGTGTAATGGTTAGCGTTACTGAATCACAGCACTGAGCAGTGGCGTCACAAGGGGGGTGCAGTGGGTGCGGGCCGCACCGAGTGTCACCCTCCAAGGGGGTGACACCAAAATCTGACTCATCCCCGCCCCCCGCTCAGCAGAGCCTGCACTGCAGGGAGACGCCAGGCTGGAGAGGCGCTCTCCCTGCAGCAGCTGCTGAGACAGCTTTTAATTCTGCCGGCTGCCGCTGCCCCTGTCACACTGAGACAGCCAGCGGCAGCCTACTATACAGTAAGTGGCAAGTGCGGCTGTGCTCTTCATACAGTCCCCTACATGTGGGGGGGGAGCGCCAGAGGCAGGGGGCTGATAACCTGCTGTCAGTGTAAAGACGATCAGCCTGACTGAAGCCGCCGCCGGGGTGGATGGCAGCTGAGCTCCTGCTCCTCCTCTCTTCAGTGAATCAGCTCCCTGCCTTACAGATCGTCACGCTGGGAGCAGGCAGGGACAGTCTACAAAACATTTGCCAGTTTACAAGTGTATTCAAATACTGTTGATTACACTTGAATACTGACAAGTAGTTTGTACACTGTCCCTGCTTCTTCCCAGCGTGACCCTCTGACCTCCCAGTCAGAGAGGATGAGAAGGAGCTGGGAGACAGCATGCAGTGCAGCAGCAGCCAGCACAGTGACTATGGTCTAATGTATACAGTAGGTGTAATGGGAAGTAACTAATTCAGTGAGGAGAGAGTGTCTATGCTGGGGATGGTGTATTAATGTATGTGCATGGGTATACTCACTGTGTTTCTGTGTGTATAAGGGGTGTATTCATGTTATGGGTTATATGTGGGTCAATGATGCTCTCTGCATTATCTGGCGGTTACTGCGATGCTCTCTGTATTATCTGGCGGTTACTGCGATGCTCTGTATTATCTGGCGGTTACTATGATGCTCTCTGTATTATCTGGCGGTTACTACGATGCTCTCTGTATTATCTGGCGGTTACTGCGATGCTCTCTGTATTATCTGGCGGTTACTGCGATGCTCTCTGTATTATCTGGCGGTTACTGCGATGCTCTCTGTATTATCTGGCGGTTACTACGATGCTCTCTGTATTATCTGGCGGTTACTACGATGCTCTCTGTATTATCTGGCGGTTACCATGACGCTCTCTGCATTATCTGGCGGTTACTACGATGCCCTCTGTATTATCTGGCGGTTACTACGATGCATTATCTGGCGGTTACTGCGATGCTCTCTGTATTATCTGGCGGTTACTACAATGCTCTCTGTATTATTTGGCGGTTACTACGATGCTCTCTGCATTATCCGGCGGTTACCATGACGCTCTATGCATTATCTGGCGGTTACCATGACGCTCTCTGCATTATCTGGCGGTTACTACGATGCTCTCTGTATTATCTGGCGGTTACTACGATGCTCTCTGTATTATCTGGTGGTTACTACGATGCTCTCTGCATTATCTGGCGGTTACTGCGATGCTCTCTGTATTATCTGGCGGTTACTGCGATGCTCTCTGTATTATCTGGCGGTTACTATGATGCTCTCTGTATTATCTGGCGGTTACTACGATGCTCTCTGTATTATCCGGCGGTTACTACGATGCTCTCTGTATTATCTGGCGGTTACTACGATGCTCTCTGTATTATCTGGCGGTTACTACGATGCTCTCTGAATTATTTGGCGGTTACTACAATGCTCTCTGTATTATCTGGCGGTTACTACAATGCTCTCTGTATTATCTGGCGGTTACCATGACGCTCTCTGCATTATCTGGCGGTTACTATGATGCCCTCTGTATTATCTGGCGGTTACTACGATGCTCTCTGTATTATTTGGCGGTTACTACGATGCTCTCTGCATTATCCGGCGGTTACCATGACGCTCTCTGCATTATCTGGCGGTTACCATGACGCTCTCTGCATTATCTGGCAGTCACTCTATGCAATACAATAGGGGTCATTACTTCTGGGGGTAATATTATAGGGGGCATTACCACTGCCATTGTGGGCACTATTAGGGGGCATTACTAATGGGGGCACTACTACAGGGAGCATTACTTTTGATGGCACTACTACAGGGGGCATTACTACTAGGGGCACTACTAATGGGGGCATTACTACTAGGGGCATTTCTACTAAGGGCATTAATACTGGGGTCACTACTATAGGGGGCACTAATACTATAGAGGGCACTACTATAAGGGGCATTACCACTACCGCTGGGGGCACTATTAGGGGGCATTACCACTGGGGACATTGCATAGGGGCACTGCATAAGGGGCACCACTACTGTGGGCACTACATATGGGACACCACTACTGGGGGCATTGTGTAAATGTGTCTGCTGGACTGGTATTTGGGGAGAGGTTGAGGAGCTGCGCATCAATTTTATTTATTTTTTTTGGTGGGGGGGGGTGTCACCATGAGTTATAGCACCGGGTGACACCAACACTAGTGACGCCTCTGGTGGCACTGAGGTTGTGGGTTCGATTCCAACCACAGCCCTAACTGTGTGGAGTTGGTATATTCTCCCTGTGCTTGCGTGGGTTTGCTCCGGTTTCTTCCCACACTCCAAAAATATACTGGTAGGTTAATTGGCTCCAAAATATTGAATTAACCCTAGCATGTATGTGTGTGCATGTACATGTGGTAGGGAATATAGAGTGTAAGCTCCACTGGGGCAGGGACTGATGTGAATGGCCAAACATTCTCTGTAAAGTGCTGCGGAATATGTGTGCGCTATATAAATAACTGGTAATAATAAATAAATACATATGAATAATAAATAACCTTTTACTGAGTTGCAAGACACAGTCAAAATACCCACCACATCATATGAGGGAATACATACGTTATGTATGGCCGGCGGTTCAAGTACCTGACGTGGATGGAAATCCCGATCGTCTACAAGGTAAATATCAACTAACCTAACTGTACCACCTAACCATAACCCTCCCTTAGGGGTGCCTAACCCTAACCTCCCCCCCCCTGCCTAAACCTAAGTCCCCCGGGGGGGTGCCTAACCCTAAGTTCCCCCCGGGGGTGCCTAACCCTAACCCTCCCCCTAGTCTAAACCTAACCTCCGGGGGGGTGCCTAACCCTGAGATCCCCCCGGAACCCTAAACCTAACCCTCTCCTCCCTGTGGCTGTCCAAGCTCGGCCCCCGGCATCCCTTCGATCGGGATGCCGGGCGCCAGTCTCCCGGTGTAGGTTAATTAACCCTCGCCGGGATTCTGCAGTGGAAATGCCGGCGGTCGGCATAGCGATCACCAGCATCATAAACGCATCCCTATATGAGAATTAAAATCTTGCTAAGAGATTTATATGATATCGTGTGACAGATATATAGCAATCCTATTTACTGCACAATGATATAAGGAACAGATGTGAGCACTATTCCTGTGAATAATAAGTGATGTTTACTCCCTCTGTGGGATTTTGAATAAAATGTATCAGTATGAGACATCTGATGGTTTAGTGGACACGGGACCTGATTCAGACCCGGTTGCTAAGGAGCGATCGCTCGCTGCCAAAGGATTGTTGCTCAGTGCGCATGCGTATAATTTGCAGTGCGCGTGCACAAGCCAGTCTCAGCGATGGGGAATCGTGCGCTCGTAGCACACAGACTGCCTTCTACTTTGAGTTACAGATAGTGCCGTTTGTGGGTAGTAACAGGGGAATGTGCTTGTAAACGGGGGTGAGGTGTTGCCAACGCAGGCGTGTCAGGCCAACAAAACGCTGTTTAAAGGGCGTGCATAATTAGCAAAGTAGCGTCATTGTACACGTCACCTGCAAGTATTTCAGCCAGCACTGATCGCAGTGCTTACGGCGGGGTAAGGCTACCTCAAGGGCTGCGAGCAGCTCCGATGCCTCTCGATGTTACCGATTAATCAAACAATTCCAGGAGATGACGTGTGTTGCGAGGGGAAAGGGGGCGTCTTCATAGACTTGTGAGCGCTCAGTGCCGTAGCACGCTAAGACATAGAGGGCGTCCTTACGCCATGCAGTGCGAGCATTTAATTAAAATATCCAGCCCCTTTTTGCCAGCGAGTGGCCGCATCTTGCAAGCAGGTCTGAATCAGCTCCACTATGTATATGAATTAGGGGTGTGCACCGGCCACTTTTCATGTTTTGTGTTTTGGTTTTGGATCTGGATCTTTCTTCGTGTTTTGGATCTGGATTGGTTTTGCCAAAACTACCCTTCCGTGTTTTGGGTTCTGGGTTTTGGATCTGTATTTTTTTTTAAAAAAAGCATAAAGACAGCTAAGGGCCTGATTCAGACCCACTCGCGAGCGGCTGTCCGCTCGCAAGTGGGTCGATGTTATGCACTGAGCA
Source organism: Taudactylus pleione (assembly GCA_031769625.1). Taxonomy (NCBI): domain Eukaryota; kingdom Metazoa; phylum Chordata; class Amphibia; order Anura; family Myobatrachidae; genus Taudactylus; species Taudactylus pleione. Next base: position 47,791,571 of record JAUIMM010000031.1, read on the forward strand.
TGCGCACGACGGAGGGAGCTCCGTCGTGCGCATGCGCCAGACGCGACGAGCGAAGGAAAGTCCTTCGCTCGTTGTGTCCGATCAAAGGGGGCGTGCTGTCAATGTTGATTGACAGCACGCCCCCTTTGGTGGGCGTGCCGGGGGCGTGCCTCCCTGATGGGGGCGTTCCCACGGGAACGCCTCCCATCAGAAGCCGGCCCACTGACATCACTAGTGATGTCAGTGGGAGTGATTTTGGCTCTGATAGAGCCAAAATCACTCCGGAGCTTGCGGTTGAAAACTTCAACCGCAGGCTCCGGCTCGCAATTTCGATGGTCACGATGGTCTCGACCATCGCGGCCATCAAAAAGCACGCTCGTATAGCCTGTGGGTGGTGACCCACAGCTATACGAGCGTCCAGGAGGACGCTCCATGAAAATGGAGCCCAGCCGTCATTCAGAGCGTGCGCTCTGCTCAGAGCGTACGGCTCTGAATGAGGGCCTAAATTCACAGAATTTGTGGGTTTTTCTGCTTCTATGCTATTATTAACCTCAATAACCTTCATTTCCACTCATTTCCCGTCTATTCTGAACACCACACACCTCACAATAGTGTTTTTATGTCCAAAAGGTTGCACCGAGGTAGCTGGATGACTATGCTAAGTGATATGAGTAGGCGGCACAAACACGTGGCCCATCTAGGAGTGACACTGCAGTGGCAGACAGGATGGCAGTTTGAAAAACTATGCCCCAAACAGTACATAAAGCAAAGAAAAAAAGAGGTGCAAGATGGAATTGTCCTTGGGCCCTCCCACCCACCCTTATGTTGTATAAACAGGACAAGCACACTTTAACAAACCAATCATTTCAGCGCCAGGGTCTGCCACACGACTGTGGCTGAAATGATTGGTTCGTTTGGGCCCCCACAAAACAAGCTGGCAATTAATCTGTCCCTGCACAAACTGGCTCTACGGAGGCAAGATGTCGTCCTCATCCTTCTCATCCACCGATTCCTCATCCTCTTCAGTGTTGTGTACATCCTCATCCTCACAGAGTATTAATTCGTCCCCGCCGGAATCCACCACCACAGGTCCATCTGTACGTTCTGGAGGCTGGTCTCCCTGGAAGAGTTGATAATTCATTTTTATGAACATCATCTTCTCCACATTTTGTGGAAGCAACCTCCAATGCCTTTCGCTGACAAGGTTCCCGGCTGCACTAAACACTCTTTCGGAGTACAACTGGAGGGGGGGCAACTCAGGTAAAATAGAGCCAGTTTGTACAGGGGCCTCCAAATTGCCTCTTTTTCCTGCCAGTACAGGTACGGACTGTCTGACATGCCTACTTGGATGCTGTCACTGATGTAATCCTCCACCATTCTGTCAATGGTGACAGTATCATATGCAGTGACAGTAGACATGTCAGAAATTGTTGCCAGGTCCTTCAGTCCAGACCTGATGTCCAAACTTGGTCCTGCCTGCCCTGCATCACCGGCAGCGGGTTGCTTAGGATACCTACGTTTTTTCCTGGCAGCCCCAGTTGCGGGAGAAAATGAAGAAGGAGCTGTTGACGTGTCACGTTCCGCTTCACCTGACAGTGTTTTCACCAGCATGTCTTTGCACCTCTGCAGGCTTGTATTGGCCGGAAAGAGAGACACCACATAGGCTTTAAACCTAGGATCGAGCACGGTGGCCAAAATGTAGTGGTCTGATTTCAACAGATTGACCACCCTGGAGTCCTGGCAAAGCGAATGAAGGGCTTCATCCACAAGTCCCACATGCCGAGCGGAATCGCTCCATCTTAGCTCCTCCTTCACTTTCTCCAGCTGCTTCTGCAAAAGCCTGATGAGGTGAATGACCTGACTCAAGCTGGCAGTGTCTGAACTGACTTCACGTGTGGCAAGCTCGAAGGGCTGGAGAACCTTGCACAACACGGAAATCATTCTCCACTGCGCTTGAGTCAGGTGCATACCCCCTCCTTTGCCTATGTCATAGGTGGATGTATAGGCTTGAATGGCCTTTTGCTGCTCCTCCATCCTCTGAAGCATATAGAGGGTTGAGTTCCACCGCGTCACAACCTCTTGCTTCAGGTGATGGCGGGGCAGGTTCAAGAGTGTTTGCTGGCGCTCCAGTCTTCGGCACGCAGTCGCTGAATGGCGAAAGTGGGCAGAGATTTTTTGGGCCACCCAAAGCGTCTCCTGCACGCCCCTGTCACTTTTCAGAAAATTCTGCACCACCTAGTTTATTGTGTGAGCAAAACATGGGACGTGCTGGAATTTGCCCAGATGTAATGCCCGCACAATATTGGTGGCGTTGTCAGATATCACAAATCCCCAGGAGAGTCTAAGTGGGGTAAGCCACTGGGCGATGATTTCCCTCAGTTTCTCTGTCGGCAGTGTGCCTCTTACTGAAACCGGTGATACACAGCGTAGCCTGCCTTGGAAAGAGCTGGCGTTTCTGAGATGCTGCTACTGGTGACGCTGCTGTTGTTGCTGCGTAAGGTGATAAATCTACCCAGTGGGCTGTCACAGTCATATAGTCCTTAGTTTGCCCTGTTCCACTTGTCCACATGTCCGTGGTTAAGTGGACATTGGGTACCACTGCATTTTTCAGGACACTGAGGACACTTTTTCTGACGTTTCTGTACAGTCTCGGTATCGCCTGCCTAGTGAAGTGGAATCTAGACGGGATTTGGAACCGGGGACACACTACCTCCATCAATTGTCTAAATCCCACTGCACTAATGGCGGATACCGGACGCACGTCTAACACCAACATAGCAGTCAAGGCCTCAGTTATACGTTTTGCTTCAGGATGACTGCTGTCATACTTAAAGGACTGTTGGAGGGTCAATTGTTTAGTAAAAGTAGTGGTGTTCCTACTTCCTCTCTGGGTTGATGAATGACTCCAAGCAGCAGCAACAGCAGCAGCGGAAGCAGTAGGCGTAGCAATGCAGGATCCTCCGGAGGAATCCCGGATAGGAGAGTCAGTCATGCCAGTGACAAGGCCTGCAGGACTACTTCCGATCCTGACTAAGGAGGAAATTGACGAGGAGGGAGTTGACGTTGTGGTTTGCAGGCGCTTGGATACAACAGGACAATGGGATTTAGGTGTCCCTGGACTGCTTACGGTCTTAGCCAAAGTTTCTGAACTTGACAGTAACTTTTTATGAACGCGCTGCAGGTGCCGTATAAGGGCAGATGTTCCTAGGTGGTTAACGTCCCTACCCCTACTTCTTTCACCTTTACATATAGTACATATGGGAAGACAGTTGTTGTCCAGATTTGGATAGACATATTGCCAGACCAAAGAGGTGGAATGCTTGGTCTTCTGCCCAGGCATGACCGTGATGGGCTTTTTCATCCCACGGACAACAACTGTCTCCCCCAGAGCCTGATTTAAACAAACCACATCACCATCAGAATCCTCCTCGCCAACTTCCTCCTCAGCGCCAGCTACACCAGTATCCTCATCCTGTTGTACTTCAACAGTGACATCTTCAATTTGCATATCAGCAAGTGGACTGTGGGTGCTCCTTTCAGCACTTGCAGGGGGCGTGCAAATGGTAGAAAGAGCCACCTCTTCCCGTCCAGTGCTGGGAAGGTCAGGCATCGCAACTACCACCACACTTAGACTCTCCTTGGGGATTTGTGATATCTTCTTAGAACGCACAGTTCTTCGCTGTGCTTTTGCCAGCTTAACTCGTTTGATTTTTTTAGTGGGAGGAGGGCTTCCATCATCATGTGAAGCTGAACCACTAGTCATGAACATAGGGAAAGACCTTAGCCGTTCCTTGCCCACTCCGTGTCATAAATGGCATATTGGCAAGTTGACGTTTCTCCTCAGATGATTTAAATGTTTTTTTAAGGTCATTTTCCCGAACTTTGTCATTTGGGATTGTATGTGCCTTCTATTATGACATTGGGCATCGGCCTTGGCAGACGACGTTGATGGCATGTTATCATCTATGTCATGACTAGTGGCAGCAGCTTCAGCACTAGGAGGAAGTGGTTCTTGATCTTTCCCTATTTTATTTTTATCGGAGAAAGTTTGGTCCTCCATTTATGTTATATTGATATATACGTGCGGCTAAGGCGCACACAAACACAGAAAATAATATTTTTTTTTTGTTGGAGACTAGTGCACTTTGTGGGTTACACCACCCTTTAAGAAATGAGCCAGTCGGCTCTATACTTATGGGACACAAGCGCACGCTTGGCGCTGCTCCTTTATTGATGCACGTGCAGCTACAGTGCACACAATTCACAAGGACAGAAAAAAAAAGAAGAATTTTTTATTCTTTGTGGAGCGCACTTTGAGGGTTACACCACCCTTTAACAGACAGACGCACGCTTGGCGCTGCTGCTTTGAGGATGCACCTACAGTGCAGACAATTCACAAACACAGAAGAAAATGTTTTATTTTTGTTGGAGTGCAGTTTGGGGGTTACACCACCCTTTAACAGACAGACACACGCTTGGCGCTGCTGTTTTGAGGATGCAGGTGCAGCTACAGCCCACACAATTCACAAAGACAAAAGAAAAAAGGAGATTTTTTAATTTTTTTTGGAGTGCACTTTGCGGGTTACAGCACCCTTTAATGGACAAGCCAGCTGGCCCTTTACTTATGGGACACAGGCGCACGCTTGGCACTGCTACTTTGTTGATGCACGTGCAGCCACAGTGCACACAATTCCCAAACACAGAAAATATTTTTTTATTTTGTTTGGAGTGCACTTTGGGGGTTACAGCACCCTTTAACGGACTAGCCAGCCGGCCCTTTACTTATGGGACACAGGCGTACGCTTGGCACTGCTCCTTTGTTGATGCATGTGCAGCCACAGTGCACACAATTCACAAACACAGAAAATATTTTTTTACTTTGTTTGGAGTGCACTTTGGGGGTTACAGCACCCTTTAACGGTCAAGCCAGCCGGCCCTTTACTTATGACACAGGCGCACGCTTGGCGCTACTTTGTTGATGCACGTGCGGCTACTGCGCACACAATTCACAAACATAGAAAAAATATTTATTTTTTTTGCACTTGGGGGGAGCACCCCTGATGGACAGAGCACCCCCTGGACAACACTACAGCACCCCATTAGGACTGGGACACTGCACAGGACTTTGGAGTGGACACAGGGCCTAATTCAGACCTCGCAAGCGGGTCGATGGTGAGGGAGCTCCGTCATGCGCATGTGCGAGACCCACATAGCGACAGCCAAGCTGTCGCTCCGGGTCTCGCACCAAAGGGGGCGTGCTGTTGATGGTGACTGACAGCACGCTCCCTTTGGTGGGCGTGCCGGGGGCGTGGCTGCCAGACGGAAGCGTTCCCATGGGAACGCCTACCGTCTGGGTCCGGGCCCACTGACATCACTAGTGATGTCAGTGGGAGTGATTTTGGCTCTGATAGAGCCAAAATCACTCCAGGGCTTGTGGTCACGAGACCCTACCGCAGGGTCTCGTCGCAAGCCCGATCATCATGGACGCTCGCATAAGCTGTGGGTGGTAACCCACAGCTATGCTAGCGTCCAAGAGGCCGCTCCATTTTTAAGTAGGAGGGCCCTGATTCAGAGCGAGCGCTCTGGTCAGAGTGTTCGGCTCTGAATCAGGCCCACAGCCCCTATGGACAACTGACTGCACAACACAGCCCAGCCAACCCCTATGGACTTTGGATGAGTGGACACAGCCCCTATGGACAACAGCAGCACAGCACAACACAGCCAGCCCTTATGGACTTTGGAGGAGTGGACACAGCCCCTATGGACAACTGCAGCACAGCACAACACTACACTACACTACACAGCCCAGCCAGCCCTAACTTCCACCCTCCCTCTTCACTGTCCACAGCCGAGTGAGAAAATGGCGCCGACGCGGGTACCTTATATAGGATCCAAAACCCGCGAGACCCGGAAGGCGGGATGATGACGTTTTGCCTCGATTTCAGATCCGAGTTAGGCGGGAAAAGTCAAGCCTGACTCGGATCGGCCTCGGATCGGGGGGTTCGGATTTCAGAAATCCGAACCCGCTCACCCCTAATATGAATATATAGCAGAGGCATTCAAAGGATCTCCATAATAAATAAAACTGAGGTATTACCACTCAGAGTTATTATTTATCCTCATGAATAACCCACACAACTTAGAATAAATACTATACACCTATAAATAAGGACAGAACACGGCATGGTTTTTAAACCTTATTTCTTTCACAATTGTTCATTCTTTATCACTCTATGGGCCTGATTCAGACCCGCTCGCAAGCTGGTCGATGTTTGCCCCCTGCGCATGCGCCGCATCCGGCGTGCGCATGCGAGACTCCCAGCGAGCGAATGAAGTTCAGTCGCTCCGGGGCTCGCTACAAGATGGGGCGGCTGTCGATGTTGATTGACCGCTCGCTCCGTTTTGTAGGCGGGTAGGAGGGGTGGTTGAGCAAATGCAGGCGATCCCAAAGGAACGCCTGGCGTTTGTGGGCGGCCCTACTGAAATCACTTGTGATGTCAGTAGTGGACTTCCACTCGGGTTTGCGAGAGCTGAGATCCTACCACAGGGTCTCCTTGTAAGCCCGATGGGCGCGATAATCGCGACCTTCTCCAGGTCACTCGCAAAAGCTGTGGGTCACCCACAGCTTACCGAGCTGCCTGAAGAAAAAAAGATTAAAAAATCCCCGCCCGAATTCAGAGCAACGGCTCGCCAGCAGCGAGCGGCTCTGAATCAGGCCCTATATTTCTTTAAACATCCATTCATTTTATGTTTTGCTTTATTTGACCCTATGTAAGGGCATTTTACAATGATATACAAGTATTGATTAGAAGAAAGCAATAAATAGCCCTTATATTGTGATTTAACGAGGCCCGAAGCTTTTAAAGTATACCTAATAAAGATTTGATTATTTTATCCTTGTCTGAGGGATTGAGTGCACCCAATTCAAAATGTATTCCTTTTTATTCACACAAATAAAGAGGAATAAGGAAGACAACTGAGTGGCTGGAGATTATCACTTGAGAATATCGGTAGTGACTGATGCTGAATATCACTGGAGAATGTTGGTAGTGACCGATACTGAATATCACTAGAGAATATCGGTAGTGACCGATGCTGAATATCACTAGAGTATATCGGTAGTGACCGATGATGAATAACACTAGAGAATTTCGGTAGTGACCAATGATGAATAACACTGGAGAGTATCGGTAGTGACCGATGTAGCACACTGAGGTAATACAGCAGAGAGCGCACTGAGGATACAACAGTGTGGTGCCTGGAGCAGCAATCCGATGCTAGCAGATACTGGAGAAGAGAAGTCGTTGATGAAACTTCCTGTTTCCTGGAGTCCTGCTTTATACCCTTAGGTAGCTGTCCATTGGAGGAGAGAGTCAGCTGAGAGATAGTAAGGCTACCACTGGTGGAGGGTCCGTTCAGGTGAGAAAGACAACATGGCTGTGCCCATGACCGACACCGCGGGAACTGATATGGAGGATTGCGTGGAAGTCAACAGGGCCCCGGGGAGAATACTCAGCGTGTCACCCGCCACCGCACATGGCATCAGACAGCGCGGCTAGTCAGGGGAAGCCGGCACCATGGTGAGTAAAACCCTATCGCAGGCTGAATCCTGACACACCCTCACTCATTGTCCAGTCCACTCATCCGGCCCTTAGAAAATGCAAGAGACTGCACAGTGCAGGAGTGTGCTATAGCCGAGGGGGCTCCCATGCCCCCTTACCCTTCATCTGGCTCTGCTTTATGGAGTCCTGGGGGTATATTTACAAAGTGGTTGCCTATTTAGTTTCGGCCATGAGAACAATCAGAAGACATGAGGGTGCACATAGTTTCTTAACATAAAACAAGTTACTTCACATGTGGTAATATACACATACTTGAATTCAGTATTGTGTATGCATATCAATATACTCAATCAATAAATCGCAGATCTCAACGTCCCAACTAGAATGCAAAACCAGGACTATAGTTTGATGTCCTATAGTAAGGACTTCTGCTTTAATATCTACGTGACAAATTTGCAGTAGCCAGATCCATGCTCTCCACCAGGGCTGCCACCAGAAATTGTGGGGCCCGGTACAGAGAAAATAGGCAGGGCCCCCCCTCATCACATTGCTGTCTCCTCTCCCACTCTACCCTCCAGCCCCTAAGTGTGATGCCTCCCTCAGTGTTACACTCCTAGTGTGGCCCCCTCCTCACCATCTAGCCCGTCCTATAGGGGTCATTGTGCTTGAGGTGGCATACCCTCTTGTTCCGGGAGAAATGTAGAAATAAACAGCGCTGCTGACGGCACTTCATATATGGTGCTGGCCGCTATCCAATCATAGCTCAAGGACCGGCAGCCAGTCAGGAGCAGCCGCTCCTGATTAGCTGCTGGTCCGCGAGTTGTGATTGATCGCTGCCAGAGCTGTGACGTACATCTGAAGTGCCGGTGGCAACGCTGTTTCTCACTGGCTGCCGGTGCATATCTGATTCTGCACCACTGCAACCCGGGCCCCCGCTCTCTCCGGGCCCGGTACTATGGGCCTGGCAGTCCACCCTGATGGCGGCCCAGCTCTCCACAATGAATTTCACATTCTCGACAGTCAACTCTATGATCTGTACAGTGTTGGAAATCATGTGTGTTCAGGTTTTGATATTGCAGAGTTATGTAAGCAAACACCAGCGGATGACTCAACTCTGAACAGCCCAATTACTTGTTAGAATGTCACTGTCCATACATGCTGGGCACTAGGACCCAGAGTCTGCAGGAAGGTCTGACCTTCAACCTGATGTGCGCCTGCACATTTGACTGCAGCCATTTTAGTACTGTGTAGAATGACATAGTGGACAGAAATCTCCTGCATCACTACCTGTAAGCAGCATTTACTCACAGCTAGTGAGCTGTATCGGACCCTGCTCAGTGGCGTAAGTTCATCCCAGACGCCCAGAGGCAAGTTATAATTTGGTGCCCCCCCCCCCTCACAGCCGCTGACACTATAATGTAGCAATTCGCATGAAGACAGGCTATATAGATAGACAACGGCAGCAGCTGACGGCCTGATACGGAGCTCTCCTAATGTATGGTGGCTTCTCAGGTGCCGTGAAGGGCCATGAAGGTACACTCCGTGTACATAGTTACAGCTCTAAGTGGGGTGAATATGTTGTGGACAATTGAGGAGGTGCCCCCTTCAGAGCTGGAGCCCGGCGGCAGGCGCCTCCATTGTCTCCCATAGTTCTGCCTCTGACCCCGCTCCAGTATAGCTGTACCTGTTTCAATAAACCAACACCACTGGTTAAGTAACTGGGCTGTTCATAGTTTGAGTTATCCACTGGTCTATGCCTATAAAACTCTGTATCAACACCTGCACACACATCATTTCCAACATTATTAATCTGTGGTGCTGGTTTACTGAAGTATAGGTACAGTATACTGAAGTAGGTACAGCTGTACTCACTGTTACATGTACACTCTGGTAATGGAGCGGAGCAGGATTCTATACAGTTCACCAGCCAAATGGGAAGTGGTAAAGGAATTTGGAACTGTATTAAATGCAGGTATTAACAAGGTTCTATTTAGGAGCTAAGCATGATAATTCTGTCTCCCGCATGTCACTGTTACAAGTCGCGGTCACGACTTGTCTCCCTCCAGAAGTTCACCGTTGCATAACGCTCTTGTTCCGGTGTCCTCAGTTGCTAGGCGATCGGCACGCCTCAGGACGTGACATGCTATACATTGCACTGCGTGATTGGGCGGTCTTCCTATTTGTACATACTGGACTTTTGCCGCCTCGCCGACTATAGCGTTCCTGTAGGTTCACTCGGCTCAGCCACACCAACAGCTTCTGTGCTGCCATCGGCTCACCTGTCTCTCCTACAGCTCTCTGGCTGCACCAACAGCTTCTGTGCTGCCATCGGCTCACCTGTCTCTCCTAAGGCTCTCTACCTGCACCAGCAGCTTCCCTGCTGCCATTGGCTCACCTATCTCTCCTACGGCTCTCTACCTGCACCAGCACCATTGTGCACTAAATTGCGTACCGGCTCTCAAAGCCGAAGCAAACGAAATTGTACACAAACTGTACACCAAATTGCGTACCGGCACTCAAACCCAAATTACATGAAATTGTACACAAACTAGTACACCAAATTGCGTACCGGCTCTCAAAGTCGAAGTACACGAAATTGTACACAAACTTGTACCCTAAGGGCCATATTCAATTAGGTGCGAAAAGCCGTGATTGGCAAAAAAGATTCGCAGATTGCGTCTTTTTCGCCAGGCGGAAACTATTCGCCGTATTCAATTGCAAAGACTTTGGACCTCATTCAGACCCGCTCGCAAGCGGGTCGATGTTTAGGCCCTGCACAAGCGCAGCGGCCGCACTGTGCATGCGCAAGCCCCAGAGCAAGAGAGAATTTCTCTCGCTCCGGAGCTCACTACAAAAGGGGCGGCTGTTGATGTTGATCAACAGCTTGCCCCATTTTGTAGGCATGGCGGGGGGGGTGGTTTCATAAACGGAGGCGTTCCTTAAGGAACGCCTGCCGTTTTGTGGCGGCCGCACTGACATCAGCAGTGATGTCAGTGGGGAGCTTCCTTGGGGTCTCATCGCAAGCCCCTTGACCATCGCGACCATCAACCTGGTCAGTCACTAAAGCTGTGGGTGGTAACCCACAGCTTAGCTAGCGACCAGGAGGCCGCACTTCAAAATACAAGCAGCCGCCCACATTCAGAACGAGCGCTCGCATTTTGTGAGCACCTCTGAATGAGGGCCTTCTTGCGTACGTGGAAAGTAAATGCAATGTAATAGGCGAAAAAGTTTAGCCTATGAATACCTGGCAGAAAAAAGTGCAGAATTGCGGTTTTTGGGTGCAAAGGTGCAGAAATCACTCTGCAGCCTTTGGACAGACCCCAAAGGATAATTGCATCAAAAAAACGCAAAAAAAAAGAGGAACACCCCAAAAAAGCACTTTGAAAATGGGGCGAAAAAATACAAAGTGGGGGTACAAATGCAAAAACTAGCGAAATACACTTTTGAGGGGTCTGCAAATATGGGGGAGGTGTTTTTTTTATTGCAGGTGTTTGCTGATTGTGGGTTTTACGACTTTAGCGATTTTTAACTATGCTTGCACCCATTTTCAAGTACCCAAAATTTGACAGGACTACTTATTTTCACCAAAATATACTGCTTAATGCTATTCTTCACTACTTGTGCAAAGCTGCTATTTTGGAGCAATTGACAGCACTTAAGTACCCCAAATAGCATCAGTAGGGCTAATTGTGGACATCTATATTGATGCCCAATGTTAGTGCATCTTTTGGGGGGTGTCAGGTTGATTTCCCTAATTCTGTCAACACTTTTCGAATGTTAGAGTTTCGCCGGGACGCGTTTTTGCGTCCTTTGGAATTGAATATGGCGAATAGCGGGAGCACGTACGATACTTTTTCACATGCAAAACTGGCGATGTGGTGTCACAAACTTGTACACCAAACTGCGTACCGGCACTCAAAGCCTAAGTACTCGAAATTGTACACAAACTTGTACACTAAACTGCGTACCAGCACTCAAAGCCTCATCAATTTATTTCTACTACTATCGGCTTCAGGCCGCACCATCGGCTCACGAAGCTGCATCAGTTGTGTACTTCTTTCTGCTACTGGCTCCAAGCCGCACCATCGGCTCTCTGAACCTCATCAATTACTTTCTTTCTTCTACAATTGGCTACAGGCCGCAACATTGGTTCTCAGATCCTCATCAATTGGGTACTTCCTTCTGCTACCAGCTCCAAGCCGCACCATCGGCTCTCAAAGCCTCATCAATTGCTTTCTTTCTTCTACAATCGGATTCGGGCCGCACCATCGGCTCTCAAAGCCTCATCAACTTCTTTATTTCTTCTATAACCGGCCGCAGCCGCACCGTCGGCTCCCAAAGCCACATTGATTGAGTACATTCTATTACAACCGTCTCCAAGCCGCACCACAGGCTACCAAAGCTGCATCAATTGAGTACTGTCTTCTACAATCGGCTCCTAGCCACATCATCGGTTCATCAGCCACATCATCAACTCTCAAGTCTCCTGGATACCAGTCCCTGTTCCTATCATTCCTCTCTCCATTGAATCCCATTGTATTTCCGTGTGTACCTATATTTCCCCGAGTTACAAGACCAAGCGGCTGCCTAAGTACCGGTGAACATTTCATAGTTCTAAGGGAACAACGGACGGTTGTTATTGGTGGAAGACCTCGCTAGCCTGGGTTTTAGGGGGTTCACACGGAGCAGGCTTTGGGATTCTAACAATCACTCTTACACAGTACAATCAAGATGGCCTCTACACATGCTCTGTAGATGGGTTGGAACAGGGCATGAAGTCTGCAGTAGTGCACATCTCTTTCAAAATCACTCCACCCCATCCTCTCTACAAGCTTCTCCATGTTACACAAACATTTTATTTCAGATTTTTTGTAGCAAGCTGTAAAATAAATTGGGTTAAACATATGAAAAATTATCAACATATCATGTGACTTCCAGTCCACTTTTTCTCAATAGCATCATAAGTGAATGTGATGTGACCCGTTTTCGTTAGCACATCTACAGGATTCTCCCTGATGGCAATGTGGACTACCTTAATAGATCACTATTCCACAAGTTCATGAATGTATAATATGATTGGACCTTTTGTGATGTAAAGTGCTGTGTGACAAAACGATAGCACCTCTATTGTCGCATTCAGTGTTGATGGTATCTTGTATTTTTATGACATTCAGTTCACCCAAGGTTTCCTTGAGGTGTAGAGCCTCCTTACCCGATTCAGTCGATGCCTTATATTCTGCCTCTGCGGTGGACAATGCTACTGTGGGCCACTTCCTGCTTGCCCAGCTGACTTTGTGCCTGCTAGTAGGAACAAGTTTCTCATGTAGGAATGGTGGTGATACTCATCTGTCCCCCATTCCAGAATGACTCCAATGTGTAATTCTCAGACCTGGTGAATTCCAACTTCATGGATGGTGTCTCTTTTAAATACCTCAGTATCCTTTTTACAGCTGTCCAATGCTGTCTTCCTGGGTTTGTAGCAAACTGGCTGACTTTGCTCACCCCATGTGTGATATCGGGCCAAGGGCCTGATTCAGGTTGGATCGCAAGGCTGCGTTCGCACACAGCCAGCCGACGTTTGCATTGTGCACATGCATATAAGACGCAGTGCGCATGTGCTAAACCGGCCGCTGCGATCGGGAAGCGATCGCAGTAAGCACGCAGAGTCTTCACACAGTGGTTGACAGAAAGTGACGGTTTGAGGGTGGTAAAGGGATGGTCAGAGAAACGCAGGTGTGCCTGGGCATTTAAACGCCATTACAGGGGCATGCATTAGTAAGCCTCTGCGATAGCATACGCTGGCAGAGGTCTAGATGAGGACAGGAAGTTTAGCAGTTTCTGCTTTAGGGTTAGGTCAACCACAACTGTGCGGATGGTTCCGATGTTATTTGATGTTACTGATGTTTTCGCAGACTTGTGAATGCATGTCATGGGTAGTGGGCGGCTTTATAAAGTGGTTGCCATTCTGGTATAGTACTGCGGTTGCCATGCGATTACATTCATTAGCATATTTTAGCAGCAAGCGGGGTGCAAGCGAACGCAGCCTTGCGAACCAACCTGAATAAGGCCCAAGTTCTAATGTTTACATACATCAAATGCCTGTAACATTTTTCATCTTTTCTGCCTATTTCTCATCTTTGGGTGACAATCTCGATGGAATGACTATAGTTTCGGCATCCGACATACTTTTCAAGTATACGAGGTGTGGCTATTAAATAAAGAGACTGATGCTATAATTTCTGTGTAATTATATTAAGTTCATTTTAACCCAATTCCCCTTCTATGTACTCCCCTTCTGCATCCACATACCGCTGCATTCTTATTTTCCATTGGTCAGAGCCGTGCTGTAGCTCATTATCTGTCAGCTCTGTCATTTTCTTCTTTACCTCAATAACTGATGCAATGCCAGTTTCCTTGAGTACAGATTTGACTCTAGGGAAAAGAAAGAAGTCACACAGTGCTAGGTCTGGCGAGTATGGAGGGTGCTCTAGCACTGCAATCTGTTTCTCTGCCAATAACTGCTTCACAGAGAGAGCTGTGTGGGCTGGTGAGTTGTCCAGATGGAGGATGAAACCATTTTCCACAGCTCTGGCCTCTTTTTTCTGATTCTTTCCTGCAAAGTTGCTAGAACATTTTGTAGTAATGTTGATTCAATGTTGCACCTTCTGGTACCCAGTCTTCCAAAATAACACCCCTGATATCAGAGAAAGCAATGAACATGGCAATGAATTTGGATTTGCTGTGACGTGCTTTCTTCATTGCTGATGATGGTGTTTTCCAGCGCATAGACGGGCGTTTGTCTCAGGATCGCACTGGAAGATCCATGTTTCATCACAGGTAATAACTTTATCTACAAACTGTGAATCCTCTTGAACTTGTTCCAAAGTGTCTGTACAAATTTGCTTTCTGCTCGGCAGTGAGAACTCTTGGAACCATCTTCGCACAAACTTTTGTCATGTTAAGATCTTGATGCAAAACTTGCCTAACAGTTTCTCTGTCAATGTTTAACATTTCTGCTATCATTTGGCTGCCGAGTCGAAGGTAATTTAGAACAATTTTTTCACCTTTTAATTTGTTTCTTTATGTGCACGGCCTTCCGGGACGTTCATCATCTCCGACATCCACACGACCATCACTACATCTTTTGTGCCACTCCAACACATGTGCACGTGACATACAATCTGCCTCGGTTAACATACAGAATGATTCGGTGGGTGTTTTGTTCAATTGAATTAAAACTGTTAAGTGAACATGTTGCTCTACTTTTGCACTAAGCATTTTTACGATGCACAGGAAAAACGCAACTTTTTCAAACGCTGTGAGACAGCAAACGATCTGTGCGAGAAGGGTGAAAGCTGCAAAACCATTTTGGGATAGTCCAAGGTCAATGGACCTCATTCAGAGTCGGTCATAAGCGGCCCTCGGTCGTACGCATTCGATGTTTCCAAACCATGCATGCGTACGGTTAGTTCTGCGCATGTGAGTACGAGACCTTGCGATCCAAAATGCTGTCGATCGTACGGCTTACGAGCAGAAAGTAGCTTCCGAGAGTTGATTGACATGAAAGGCCGTTTGTGGGTGTTGACGGGGGTGGTGGTCTAAAAACGCAGGCGTTCCTCACCATTTTCAAGGCGTACAGGGGCGTACATAAATTTCCTGCTACTACCGACATAGAAGGCTGGAAGTAGTAAAACGTCACTCTGCGAGCAGGTTAGAGGTCTGGCTGATCGTACAGCTTGAGGTTGGGTATGTGCTCTCTCAAGCCCCAGAGTACAATCGATACTATCGAATGTGACTGATGTTATGTTTGATGTTTCTATTTTGTGCCACACAATGCAATCAGCTAATAATCATTTGTTGTTGCTAATAACACTGCTAATTGTAGAGTAATAATAAAGCTGTGCAGTATTTGTGGGCTACATGCAAAATCAGCCAGTATTTACCCCACATGTAAAAAAAATTATATATTTACACCCCTTGCATTGCAACATGGTTTGTTTAGGTTCACAGTTGAGAGAAATATATAACTTTATTCCCAAGCCTGAATCAGGCCCTTAGTCCATGTTGACCTTTTAACTGTTGACCATTTGACCCTGTTGACCATTTGAAGTCAACCATCTGCTGCCGATCTTGTGACTGTCGAGACACTGTAGATCTTCCATTCTTGTACCTTATTCAGTTTGTTCACTGTAATTTAACAATTCTATATTTTATTTGCCCATATTTGCTATCTGGGCCTAACCATGTCTCATAGAAAGCACTGATGTTTCCTTTTTGCCCAGAGATGATGAGATTTCACCGTCACTCATCATCACCCTTACTCCCCCCCTCCAAAGGCCTGTCAGACTGGTTCTCATAACAGTTATCAGCTGCTGTGGGTCAGAAACCGCTGATGAACAACCTTGACACTCTCCATACAGAAAGACAATAGGCAATAAAGCTGATTCTGAGTTGTCGTGTCTTTTGCAGCTTCTAAGTCTTATGCTAATGCCGCAACCGATTCTTGTAAACCCATCTGAGCAGGTCTTTAGATGCACCATCACTGGTCAATCGGACCAGGCGCGTTAGAGAGGAGGGGGCCTGTGTGCAGTCTCCATATGGGACCGCTCATCTCTGCGGTGCAGCAGACTCTGGCATTGTGCCAGAGTATACTGTACATGGGCAGGTCTCCAGTAACATGGCGCCTATGCCAAGGTCCTGGAGACTTCTCTACTGTGCATGTGCAAATCTCTGGGAAAATGGCCGCTGTGCCATTTTCCTGGTGATTTGTGTAGCTGCTGCAGCACCGACCCGCGGGACTCAGGATATGCCATGGAATTGGACGTGCCACCCCTGTGGCAGGTGCAATTTCTTCCTCTGAACATGGCGTCACAGTGGCGGCTCCAGAGGTGGGGTGGCTGCAGAGCAGACCAAAATTCAAATAGGGGAGCCACACCAACTGCCAGTGAGTCTTGGCTGGTGATGTTTGGCAGCAATGGGGTAGCAGTGGGTGTGGCTCCCCTATTTGAATTTTGGACTGCACTGCAGCCACCCCACCACTGATCAGCACTACTGTATCATTAGACGCAGCCACTGTCAGCGACACGTCTGCAGCACACCCGCATTTGGCTAGCCACACCCCTATTATCTCCCACTGAAATCCACATCTCATGCATCCAAAGTTGCTCTGCATCCCGCTGCAGTAACCATCGGGATGCATGTACAGTACTTGGACGCATGTGCAGAACTTCCAACATTGGCCAGCTGTGTGCGTATCGGCATTGCCTGCAATTAGCGTGCACCTTGGAATCAGGCCCCTATGCATGGTATGAGTGTTCTATCATCTATACTGGTGTATGTATGCACTAGCTGTCTGTGGGTGCAGCCATTGGAAACAATCTCAGGAAAGGAACATAAGGGGTTGAACTGTCTAAAACCGAGTTCTAGAGCTTTAGTAATGTAAATACTGTTGTTCTGAACTTTCCAGCAGAGGTACGCCTATTGTGAACCCTTTCCCCAAAGCTTTGTTATACAGATGCATACTGACAATATCTAACTGTGATCTCTGGTCCTAATTCAGACCAAGGGCCTGATTCAGCAAGGATTGCTGATGCGATCACGTACGGCCGATTGTTGCATACAGCGCATGCGTATGCATCGCAGTGCAAGTGCGCAAATGCCTAATTGCAATCGCACTGCGATCACGGAGACCATGCAGAGCAATCGCAGAGTGATTGACAGGAAGTGAATGTTTGGGGGTGGTGAAGGGGGGGTGGTAGGAGATACGCAGGCGTGCCAGTGCATTTGAACGCCGTTACAGGGGCGTGCATAAATTAGCCACTGTGATGGCATACACAGCTTGAGCTCTCACTGCGTGCAGGAAAGTTAGCAATTTTTAAGTGAGGTCTGACCTGCAGTAAATGTGCAAGTGATTCCGATGTACTTCGATGTTACCGATGTTTTGGCTGGATTGTAAGTTATTATTATGGATGTGCGAGAGGGGAAGTGCTTTGCGATTGCACATATTAGCTAATTTCACAGCAGACCTGCATACCCGATTGCAGCCTCGATCGCATCAGCAATACTTGCTGAATCAGGCCCCAAGTCTGATGGTGTATGGTCTGCAGGGTGCATGTGCTGTGGTGCCACTGCAACTCCGGTTACAGTGCCCTGACCAATGCAGCCTGATTGACAGGCTATGCCCATTTGAGGGCGGGGCATGGGCGGAGACGTAGAGCGTTACCCGGCTGAGCAGTTTCAGTGGGCATTCTGAGTAAGCTTAGGCTTACTCAAAAGGCCAATGGCTGTGACCATCGCAGCCGATGGTCGCTATGGTGATCTCTTCCTTCGTCTTCGGACGTAGGCATCGGATCTGATATGCCGGTTGGACGCGTCCTGCAGCATTAGCGTATATGCACACAGCAGCTATGTGCGTCCTAAGTTGCAGCCTGTGTGTGCATAGCGTACAACTCTGAAGCAGACCCTCTATAGTAAGCAATGGGTAGCTGTAATTATCTAAAGCATGAAGCCCCTGTTTTATGGGGGCAGGGGTTATAGAACATGATTTACAAAATAGTTTTGAAAACCACCCAAAATTGTGGTAAGCAACAGACCAGTGTAGTCAGGGGCATATTTATAATGGATGCAGGCTGTGCGGGGCACACGAGCCCCTGGGTCCAGGGGGGGGCCCACACCGCACACCATGCACCCATAATATACTTACCATTCAGGAGTCCCACGTCAGCGCAAGGGTCCGGCGCTGTAAAACTGGCTGGAAAATTGCCGCCGCGCCCATTTTCCCATCGTCTGCGCATGCGCAGTACAGGGAAGATGGGTACTGCGGCCATTTTCCCGGTCGCCTGAACATGCGATGTAGACTCTGGGTGCACTCTAGTACCCAGAGTCTATAACTACAGCGCTGGCCGCGCACATCTCAGTGCGCTGCCGGCCATTGGATGGAGAGGAGGGGGCCAATGTCGGAGACTGTACACGGGCCCCCTCCTCTCTAGAAACGCCCCTGAGTGTAGTTATTCACACCCTACACATTGTTCCACTGCATCCTAATATGTTTGTGAGGTGGATATGTAGAGAAAGCTGTTCATTTATACTAAGTTGCTACTCCCATTACAAATGGCAGAATATTCCAATAGACATAAACTCAGTCACCTTGTGACCTATTGTACTTTGTGCATGTCATTCCTTGGTGTGATGGATATCCTGTAATTTTGCTATTTGACATATTTATTGGTAAAGGGTAACAATTTCTAGTCCAAGCTAATGCCTCAAGGAATCATTTCTGTACAGGTAAGCAGGGCCAGCTCCAGATCTACTAACACCCTGGGCAGAAATGTTGGACTGGCCCCCACCCACCTGCCAGAGGCAACTATATATATGGAGTACTTTTGTTAATCAAAAAATATTTCCTATTTTTTATTGAAAGAAATGATTCCACAGAAGAGAAACAAAGTAAGGGCAAAAACAACACACACACACATTGGCCCCCCATAGGGTAAAAAAACACATTGCCCAAACAGGGCAAATAACACCTACACTGGCCCCCCATAGGGTAAAAAAACACATTGTCCCCGACAGTACAAATAAGTAACACACTCATTGGGCCCTCATTGGGTAAAAAAAAACACACACATTGTCCCCAACAAGACAAAAAACACACACACACATTGGCCCCCACAGGAAAGGAATAAAACACACACATTGTCCCCGACAAGACAAAAAACACACACACACATTGGCCCCCACAGGAAAGGAATAAAACACAGTGAGTCCATGATTGCCCCCACAAGAAAAATAAATTTAAACACATTGATTTATTGCCCCCACAGGCAGGAAAAAATAATACACACATTGATTAATTTCCCCGACAGCTAGGAAACAAACCACACAATGTCCTCTTATTACATATATTCCTTGTGGTTCGTGGTGTATATTTTAATCTGAGTGTTTTCTCTATAATTTTTATATCACATCTATATTTTGACTTAAGCTGGGTACACACTGGAGCGACCGCCAGTCATCACACAGATGATTTGCCTTGAGCCCAGAACTAGCCACATTGAGCATACACACACTGCAATCCTGTGACCGACCGAACAATATATCGCATTGTTTGGTCGTATACGATTTATCGTTGCCCCTGTACACACTAGAACAATCGTCATTAGAATCCCCTGGAAATTTGAATAATGGGCTGTACAATGTACAGTGGGCTGTGCTGTATTACAGAGGAAATAGGGAAGCCGCTATTTTCTCTGTGTAGTATTGCTTTGTCTGCTGAATGCTCCACATAGTACTGCTCTGCTCTGTTTTGTTTTGCTCTACAAAGTGTTTTTTTTTGCTGTGGAAGTTATGGATGCATATGGCTTTCAAGCCTACACTGTCATATTGGCGTCAATGCCCGATACCCAGAAGGCGCGCAAGAGGAGAAGAGTGGAGAGAGCCTATCATGCCTTATGCATATGTGTTATATCTCTTGCCATAAGCATTGACATCTTAGTGCTGATTATAGTAATAATCGATATCGAAGCTGGAGGACCTTATCCCGACAGTCGGCTTCCCCACTGCTTAATCCCGGCGATGGTTAAATGACAGGCATTTAAATCTAGACGCCTGTCATTTTACCAACGCCGGGCGCCGAGCGCGGACAGCCGCGAAGGGGGGATGGTTAGGTTTAGGGCTCCCGGGGGAACTTAGGGTTAGGCACCCCCCCTGGTGGTTAGGGTTAGGCTAGGGGGAGGGAGAGTTAGGGTTAGGCACCCCAGGGGGGCTTAGGGTTAGGCACCTCCCTGGGGGACTTAGGTTTAGGCGGCGGGGAAGGGGGGGATTAGGTTTAGGCACTTAGAGAGGGGTATAGAGTTAGGCACTGGGGGGGAAGGTTAGAGTTAGGCACCCCTAAGGGAGGGTTAGGGCTTGGGTGTAGAATTAGGTTAGTGAATACTTACCTGGGGACGATCAGGATTTTCATCCTTGTCAGGCTGCCGCTGTCGGGATTTGAACCGCCGGCCAGGGGTCCTGCGGTAAATCATACCGATTCCTTGATATCAACCCCATCTAGTGGTCAGCACAGTCGTAGTGTAATTGTGAATTTCACAGGCCACCTTAGCTTAGTTCTCAAGGTATTCTGGGTAATTAATTACTGGGGGCAGCCATTTCATTCCTCATGCAGGATATCCACACACATGTTCTCCTCTCAGCCAGTATCCGAGGGTGAGTTTATTATCCCTCAGATTGCCAATAGATCTGCTGACAGAGAGTATGTATTCCAGCCTACTCTTGGATATGTGACTCATTAATGTTTGCCTGCTGCGTTCATGTTTCTGCACTCTGCATGTTTGTATGTTTGCATTGCAGTATCTCATCTGTGCAAGGTGTAATTGCATTCTATCATTCATTTTCACAGTTTTACCAATTTCCTCTATTGTACAATAAAACACCATTATCCAGATCACCACATCTGACTGGGATTATTGAAAAGTAGAGGGAGGGGTTATGCCAGTGGTTCCCAAACTTTTTTATATTGCGGCGCCCTAGTGCATCAGAATTGTTTTCACGGCACCCCTAAGCCAAAAGTTTGTTATTGAGAAATTCTGAAAAAATGCAGTAAAGTAGTAAAGTGAAGTAAATTGTGCTTAGCTGTCATCCTTAGGCTCAGTTATGTGGTGGAGGACAGGTTTGCACTTCTGTTTGTTCACATATTTACATTACATTGACCATAAATAATTTGATTTGGTGCTGGACCACCAACCGGAGGCACCCCTGCAAATGTCCCGAGGCACCCCAGGGTGCCACGGCGCACAGTTTGGAAACAACTGCTGTATGCTTTAAATTTATCAAGAGATTTAGTGAGAGGCTGAACAGGGCAGCTGATGCAGAGAGACTCCATGGGGTCTAGTCATGTAGAACATGTAGTGGCTAATAAAAGATATCGCTATATATCGCATCACTGCCTACCGTGACTGTACGACCCTGGTGCGCGGCAGTGAGGACTTTGCGCTACAGCAGTCTATTGTCCACAAGATAGTGTATTGTCCCGCACAAGACAGAAAATAAAAATCTTTTTGAATAGTTTGTAGGTATGAGAAAACCAGCAATGTGTAAATAATAGGTTAAATGATAACCTGTTAACATAAAATTAGCTGGAGGTGCCCCAGGAATCTATTATCCTCTTGTGGCTTTGGCTGGAGGCTGAGTTGCCCTCTTTCTCCGGCATAATGGGATGGGCTCTGGCGATGTGACTGTCTCATTTTCTATGGTCTGGCTGGACAATGAACTGTCCAGATCTGGAGGTTCTTCGGGTGATTTTGCCAAAGCAGATGGCTGAAATGTAAAAAAAAAATGACATTAAAAATGATGATGTGATGTATAATGAAAACATTGACATTTTTTTTTCCTAGTTCCCTACAACTGCGGGGGAGTGGACAAGAATTATT
The DNA here is from genome assembly GCA_031769625.1 of Taudactylus pleione. Classification (NCBI taxonomy): domain Eukaryota; kingdom Metazoa; phylum Chordata; class Amphibia; order Anura; family Myobatrachidae; genus Taudactylus; species Taudactylus pleione. The sequence continues at coordinate 47,813,538 of JAUIMM010000031.1, forward strand.
GAGGAATTTGAATCCCAGTGGAATTTCCCAAACTGTGGAGGAGCCATAGCTAGGAAGCATGTCCGCATAACACCACCTCCCAACAGTGGATCCTATTATTATAAGTGTAAAGGCTTCTTTAGCATTGTGCTCATGGCCATGGTCAATGCTAACTATGAATTAATTTTTGTGGACATCGGGAGGATGGCAGGGCTTCAGATGGTGGGTCTTTTCAGCAGGCTGCATTCTAGGACAATCTCATGTACAAGACTCTGATTATACAAGCAGTCACAGAAACCAAGGAAGGGCTTCCATTTGTTTTTGTGGCTGATGAGACTTTTGCCTTGCACAAAAATGTAATGAAACTATACCCGCAAAGGACATCGAGCAGAGAGAGGCGGATTTTTAATTATCGACTTTTGCGGGCTAGGCGGATTGTGGAGAATGCTAAGGAATAGATTCTGCATCTTTCATACAGCCATAAATCTGCGTGTGGACAAAATTGACAGGGTGGTAATGGCGTGCGGTGTATTGAACAATTATCTACGGAGTAAAACCAGACAACAAAGGCCAAGTTTCACTGTTTTCCAGTATGAAGTTGACATGCAGAGGAGGGAGATAGATGGACACCAGTAGCGGCAAATACTTCACAAACAGCCAGTGCACGTGCCAAGCAGACCCAAGAGGACTACATGATATATTTTAACAGTGTGGGGGCAGTGCCATGGCAAGACAACTTTATTAGTATATTTTAATGGTGTGGAGGCAGTGCCTTGGAAAGACAACTTTATTAGTATATTTTAATGGTGTGGGGGCAGTGCCATGGCAAGATGACTTTATTAGTATATTTTAATGGTGTGGAGGCAGTGCCATGGCAAGATGACTTTATTAGTATATTTTAATGGTGTGGAGGCAGTGCCATGGCAAGATGACTTTATTAGTATATTTTAATGGTGTGGAGGCAGTGCCATGGCAAGATGACTTTATTAGTATATTTTAATGGTGTGGGGGCAGTGCCATGGCAAGATGACTTTATTAGTATATTTTAATGGTGTGGGGGCAGTGCCATGGCAAGATGACTTTATTAGTATATTTTAATGGTGTGGAGGCAGTGCCATGGCAAGACAACTTTATTAGTATATTTGCATGGTGTGGAGGCAGTGCCATGGCAAGATGACTTTATTAAATAATACCTAAAAATTAAAGAACTTACCATCTCCATGCCGCTACATTCCAGCTCATCTACATCTACCCCTTTTGCCAAGTCTTAAAGAGTTGAACGAGGCTCTCTGCTCGCCTTAGTCCAGGATGAACTTCAACAGGTCATAGTAGTACCAAAGTTTTGTATGGTAAACTTGATCTACTCCTGTCCTGGATCCCTTTGACACCTGGATATTATTATGCTCCTCTAGGAATACAGGGCCTTATTCAGCAGTGCATGCTAGTGAACTGCTGAACGCAGGTTCCCAGTGGTCACAGGCTCCGGACCCATAGCACGCATGTGCAGTACGTGTGCTGCGTGTTTGCAGACAGAGCGGCAGCAGGCTGTCAGTGATTGACTTTCTACTGCAGTCTGGGGGTGGGTGGTGGCGACAGCCTCCATTTTAGCTAACGGAGATTTCCTGGCCTTTTCTCTCATCTGCGATGGCCGGTCTGCTTGACCCTATGCTCACTCAGCTGGCTAGGGATCATGCAGATGATCAGATGCTGCGTCCATGGACGCAGGCCGGATCATTAATGCATTCAGGATGCATGATGCCTCCTGCTGTATTAACTTAATTGCAAGGAACTGTTTTGCAATTCCGTCCACTACTGAATCACCCCCACAGTGCAGCAGCTCTGTTTGAATACAATGGGCAATTTATAAACTGTATTATTTCATCATATATAATGTTCTTATTGTTGACATTTTTCGTCTTTCAATGTTGATATTAAATGAAAGTTATGTATTGTTGAATTTACAATTTTAGGAACTTGCAAATAAAAGTTTTAACTTAAAAATTCTGGTTTGTTAGAGCATTTGATAAAAAAATATTCAGATTGGGCCTGATTCACTACGGATCTTAACTGCGATCGCGACTGCAATTACACAATCTGGCTGCGATGATATGCTAATTCATTGCGATTGCTATGCTGCTGCAGCACTACACAAGGACACCCGCTTTACCTTACACCCATATGTAATGGTTAGCAAGACTGCGAAACCATAGGTAACATCGAGTACCATCGCAGCCTCAAGCACACTTGCACAAGCGCTGACCTTAATCAGGAATTGCTAACTTCATCACACGCACTGAGCACTTGAGCTGCGTACGGCATCACAGTGGCTAATTTATACATGCCCCTGCAACAGCGTTCGAAGGCACTGGCACGCCTGCGTTTCCCAATCCACCCCTCCCCCCGTCACCTCCCACAAACGGCACTTCCTGTGAATCACCCTGCAATGGGTCTGCGTAGTCACTGCGATCACAGTCCCGATTGCAGTGGCTAGTTCGTGCACACGTGTGACACCCACCTTCGTTATCCAGTATTTCAGGTAGGTTCTTTCAAACGTAACAGGTTCTTTCTTCCTTGGCAGAGAGGTGAAGGTGACCTGGCCCCAGACCCAAGAATCACACAGGTTAATAAAGGAAAATTCTGTTTTATTTGACTGGATCGCTTCCCAAGTAATAAAACCTGTTTGCATTAAATCCAGCTAATCTAGCATCAATGTAATAGGTCTGTTAAACATTAAAACACAAATTCCAGATTATACCAAACTATGTATGCACACAAAATTACAGTAAATATAATAAATACTTCTATATGTATTCTCATTATTACTATCACCAAAAGCCTCTCCTAATGGCTCACACTACACGGCCCTAAATAGGGGTATAGGACATTGCAATTTACATGAAGCAACAATTTTCATTTACCTTCTTACACATTCTAATTACCCATTATGAGTCTCTCTATGCACATGGCCATGCTACCATGGTGCACTTATTCATTACTATGGAGTTGATTGAATAGTAGCATCCAGTAAGATCATTACAGTAGGTAGTAATTCTGTATTAGGTGACTGTAGTTGTCAGGTGAGGGTATCCCTGGTGTTACTGGTTAGAGCTGTGTGTGCTGCCTGTATGAGTGCATAGCCTGTCAGCCATTACTGTCTGTCCTCAGTGCTGTCACAGAAGTACTTATTTTATTAAGATTAAACAACTTCTCTCAGATGATGTCTGTGGTAATGGCCAGGGCTGCATATGTATCCTCTGTCACAAGTGGCAGCCTGAATCTCTGTTACTCTATGTGAGGGGTGCAGGGCAGTATTATCATCACAGACCTGATCCTCCGAAATCTGTCAGGTCCTGCTCCCACTCCTGGGAATCTCCATCCTCTGTCAGTTCAGGGCTCTCTGGCTGTCACCTCTCAGGGCTTTACTTAAGCTTTAGGTAGTTCCCTCCATTTCCTCTCTCTCTTATGGCAGTCTTGAGGCTCCTCACCCACAGCTGCATCAGGTGTCTGTATATGTGTGGGGGGATGGGTTAGTCTGGTATGTAACTCCCCTGTTCCTTCAAGAAAGCAGTTTATATTAAAACATAAATATAAATGATGACGTGATGTCTTGTTTTGGGGTATCACACACGTATTGCGATATATACGCAGATCGCAACAATCGGCCAAATGCGTGCATAATCGCAGTTGCGATCTGCAATGATTCAGGCCCATAGACAGACATATATAGGTTGTCTGGTTGGATGTACGGTATGCAATCGGGAAGCCGACTGCCTAAATACCGGCAGCCGGCTTCCCGACCGTCATATCCCGGCAAGGGTGAAATGCCGGGCGTTTAGATGTAGACGCCAGGCATTCCCTCAACGCCGGGAGACCGGCGCCCGGCATCCCGATCGTAGTGATGCAGGGCGCCGCGAGCGGACAGCCGCGGGGGGGGAGGGTTAGGTTTAGGGCTCCTGGGGGGGACTTAGGGCTAGGCACCCCCCAGGAGGGTTAGGCTAGGGGGAGGGAGGGTTAGGGTTAGGCACCCCGGGGGGGGACTTAGGGTTGGGCACCCCCCGGGGGACTTAGGTTTAGGCAGCGGGGAAGGGGGTGGTTAGGGTTAGGCACTTAGAGGGGGGATTAGGGTTAGGCACTTGGGGGGAGGTTAGGGTTAGGCACCTCTAAGGAGGGTTAGGGTTAGGGGGGTTAGGTTAGGTTAGACAATACTTACCTATCCACGATCGGGATTTCCAGTGCTGTCGGGCTTCCGCTGCCGGGATCTCTGCTGATGTCGGGCTGCCGCTGCCGGGAATCGGCCGCGGCATGCGGCCGGCGGTATTTCATACCAATTCCGGATGTACACACTAGGCAATGTGCATTATATCACTAACGTGTGCAGCACATCAAACCTGATGACGTCACATGCGACCATGGGAGCGCGCATATTGAGTGTATACACTGAGCAATGTAAGCCCGACATCGCTCAAGTGTGTACCCAGCTTTACACACCAACACATTAAGTCACACACTCCACGACAGTGGACTTTACATATTTATTTGAATTTCCACCTTTTTTTTTTTTAGCCCACGCTCTATTTTCTTTCTTGTAATGCAAGGGGTAAAGCTAGGCACACACTATGTGGTTTTTTGATCAAACCGATAAATGGGATGATTTTTCGGCAAAATCACGGTCCCGATATCTGTGCTACACACTATCCAATTGAAATGAAATACCTGACAAATTTCACAGTGAGTTTGCATATCTACACCCACAAGGATGATAAGGAAATCAGGAAATATCATAGGAAATAAGAGCAGATTATCGAGAATGCACACACATTGCACATCATCGGGAAACTGAGGCTTTAATTTTCGGTATTGACCGACAGATGGGATAATCGAAAGAATGCGTTTGTGGCTGTTTATTAGCAGTTTTTTCGGTGAATCGCTGAAACGATTGTTCATACACAGTATACAATAAATGAGACAGATCATCCGATTATTGGCAAATTGGCCCAATAATTGTACAGTGTGTAGGTAGCTTAACTATAACCTTCAATATATACCTCACACCTGTGAGAGTCTATAATTATTTATAGTGTTTATTTAAAACATACTGTATGATTCATCAGTATTTATGAGAAAAAGTCATTTTCCTTTACACAAATATCATGAGATTGTATTGAACAAGCAGCTGAAGGAGAGCAGCAGCTGAAGAATCCCAGAATAGGATACTAAGGGCCTGATTCAGAGCCGCTCGTAAGCGGCCGCTCGTTTGCTCCGAGCGATGTTTGCCCAACTGCGCATGCGTACAGATCATAATACGCATGCGTGAACCAGTCAGTGCGGCCGAAAATCGTTTGTACGCTAAATAGCGAATGCCTGCTAATATGAGTGACAGGAGGAGGCATATGTGGGTGGTAACAGGGGAAGGTGCTTGAAAACGGGGAGTGGAAATCAGAACGCAGGCGTGCTTAAAGGTCAAAACGGGTGTTTTAAGGGTGTGCATAATTAATACTGGAGCGTCATTGACCACGTCACTGGGTTATTTTATAGCCATAACTGCTCGCAAATTTGTGGTAGCAAACACCAGCCACAAGAATAGCGAGCAGTTCATACGCTGTTCGATGTACTCGATTAATCTAATAAATAGCGGATATGACTATGGTGCGAGCGGCCAGGGGGCGTCTTTTTCAAAATTACAACCGCAAGTTTTGTTCGCTCGTTCAGACATAGAGGCGTCAACAGACCGCAAAGAGCGAACGGTTCATTTGAATAGCCACCCCTTTTTGTTGAACGAATGACCGCAAATAGCGACCGGCTCTGAATCAGGCCTTAAGTCTGGACACTGTGAAAAAACGACAAACTGAAAGATGCATTGACACATACTATGTACTTGTTAAACCAATCATATGTATTTTCTGTCAAACCATTTTTGGCAAATGTTTGTGACAGCAGTTTTCTGAACTTATAAAAGACGGCTCAAAGGGGATGTACCTCGGAGAGCTAAGTGGAATTCATCACAAGTGTATTGAGTTTCCTTATCTTCCCAGCCGGCTGTAAGGAAAATTAATAAAATAGGAGCAGCGTTTCTAATACCATGATCCAGGGGTAGGAAGCCTCATCACCCCAACATTTATGGGGGACTCGTCTGGGATCCCCAACTGCCTGTCTGTACTGACGAATATCCACTTGAAAATTTGGAACTGCAGAAGCAAATTCCGATCGGTGAGTATTGAAAAACAAATGCGCATTTGCGCTTTTCAATGCTCTCTTCTGCGCTTCCTAATTAGTATTGTGGGGTTCAGTATGGATGGGCTAATTGGGGATTTATGAATATATTGTATGCCAAACCTGCTCTTTTAAAGTATTAGTTGTCTTGTCTTGAAGTGAGTGAAAGGAGTGTGATTGTATGTGTGCTAACTGTGAGATGTATATGAAGGAACCAGATCTTTAAATGATCAACCAAACACTGCACTTCTCATCTGCAATTAGAGGCTTGTCCTGTCTTTTGAGAGGTGTGACCCCTGGGTTGAGACATTCACTGATCTCCTTGCTCTCATAGTAGCTGTAAAAAGTGACACCTAGCGCCTAAACACGGCAAAAGTGTTTAGGAGTGCAGAGAAAGGTGCCCATTGATTCTGGATAGGGTCCTTCACGTTTCCTCGTTGGTACCCCTAGGGGCGCCTGGGGCTGGAGGGATGTACATGTTATTCATCTGTGTAGCATCCCAGAAGGATTAGAACAGTGGGTCATAATCTGTGGGAGTGTTATAGTGACATTGGGAATACTGTATTGTCTTTTTAAGGTCAGGGATAACAGGTCTCTAGAGTCTGATATTTGAACCACATATAACTAAAGTGTGAGGGGTGTACTTGTGTAGTGATATTACAGTAAACCAGATCATTTATAAGTCCTGATCTAATAGCTGTAATAAATCAGAGGATCCCTGTGGTATATACTTGCCTCATAGGGTGTCAACATATTTGGCTACCAGGATAGATAAAGACTGGGCTGAACTAATAAATTAGTTACCCAGTAATTTGTGCAGGGATAGTTCAGTAGTAGCCTGTCCAGTTATTAGGGGGTTGCCAGCTGATAGGCATTTGAAGCTGATAAGACAGGTTTTGTTGTATAGTTACCCAGTAGGAACGCAGGAATAAGTGAATGTTCTTTTGAATAAAATAAAGATTCCGCAGGGGATTCAGGAAAAACTAGGAGCGGTAACCCATAATAGGGACTCAGGGCAGTACAGGCATGGTAATAGAATTATCATGTGCTCCTGCAGATCTAGTCGAATCCAGGGAGGGGAAAAGTGCACATAAAGTAGGGGTGAGCGGGTTCGGTTTTACTCGGATTTACTCGGTTCTTATCGCCACTTTACCGCAAATTCGGATTTATTATATTGGCTATCCAAAACACATGATAGGCGATAGCCAATAAAATGCCGTTTAAAGATCCGAGTAAATCCGAGTAAAACCGAACCCGCTCACCCCTAACATAAAGATATTCAAAAGATACTACAGAAAGCAGGGATGCCCAGTGTGGGTTCCCTGGATCCTGTAAGATGGGAAACCTTTGCAAAAGAAAATAAGGCTTGGATAGAGTGTAAGAAAGTAGGCAAGCAAGTGCAGGCTTGGTTAAAGGTAGCCAAAGAAATACATAAAGAACAGGAGGTAACACAAGACACTGAGTTTATGGAAGATTGTGGTCCAAATACTGAGAGGCCTGTCCCAGTGATCCCTTTTGTAAATCAACAGGCATCACTAACAGCCCCTGATTTAAGCCCAAAATACCCAAGTTTGGCTCCATTTACCACACCAGTAAGGGATGGCAGGAAATGCCCAGGATGTGGTAAATGTGTACCTAATGCTAACACTAATTGTCCATTTTGTGGGAATCAAGTGCCTTAGCCAGGGGAACCCTGTGATCAACAATGCTTAACCAGATCACCTCATTATCCATCACCTCCACACTTATCACCAGTTACACCACCATCTCCTCCACTGCCTTATTCTGGAGGAAATTTCAGCCCTAGGATGGTCAGGCACCTTAATGCCTTGAATGTTTAACAAAAACAGACACAGGACACAGGTGTGCAAGAAGCAAGCCACAGGCAATAACGATGAACCTTGTGGCTGTGAACACTGTGGGGGTAAACAGATGTATTTTCAGAAAGGGACAGGTCCACCCCCATAGCAAAACACATCTGTAGAGGCTTATCCTGTAACTACACATGAGGTGTTTGAACCAAATCCCCAGAATGCAGCAGTTATGATAAGAGTAAGAACCCAAATTCAAATATGGGCAAACAGTATTGCTGGACTAGATAACCCTAAGGAGGGGCAACCTCTCCATCTGCATTTACAGAGGCTATGTCCATCATACTGCAAGGGTGGAGACCACAGTTTGAAACCACCCAGTTGTTGCAGTATGTGGATGATTTGCTCCTTTGTGCAGATATAGAGGGACAGTGTCAAAGTGAAACCAAATCATTACTTATTTTTCTGTGTGAACAACATTGCAGAGTGTCAAAAGAAAAACTGCAAACAGCTCAAGCACAAGTTACCTTTTTAGGACATTGTATTTTTCAAGTTACAAGACATTTGACACAAGATAGGATATCAGCTATACAGAAAGTGCCAGAGCACACTACCACCAGGCAACTCAGAGCATTTCTAGTTCTAATAGAGTATTGATGGAATGGATTACCAATGCATCCCTCATAATGCAGCCCCTCTATGATGCTTTAACAGATACAAAAGACAAAACAGTAATATTAACATCAGAACAGAAGAAAGCTTTTATGCAGATAAAAACTACAGTTACCCAAGCACCAGCACTAGGATTACCCAGATATGACAGGCCTTTTATGTTATTCTGTCATGAAACACAAGGACATGCTGAAGGGCTATTAGTGTAGGAACATGGTGGTAAACAATAGCCCCTGGCATATTATTCATTGCAGCTTGATAGTATAATCAAAGGAGCACCCTCTTGTATAAGAGCAGTAGCAGCTGCAGCTATGCTTAAAGACAAGGCAGCAGATTTAATGCTGGGCCACTCACTGATCATACAGGTTCCCCACTCAGTAACAGAAATACTTAACCAGGCCAGAACTAAGCATCTTTCTGCAGCCAGGTTAATTAAGTATGAGGTAGCCCTACTAAGCCCTACCAATGTGACCATTAAGAGGTGGACAGTATTGAATCCTGCTACATTGCTTCCAACACAGGATTCAAAAGAGGGGAATAGTGGGGGAGGCATACATACATCTGTTGATAACATACCAGATAATGGCAATAAGGAACACAACAGTGAGGATGATGAGGGGGATAATGTACTGCAAATACAGTCACATAAAAATACAAATCAAAATTTTTCTGGCCATGATTGTCTTGAACTTATGAAAATGGAAATTAAGGAACTAGAAAATGTAACAGATGTTCCCTTATCTAATCCAGACTGGGAATTGTTTGTAGATGTTTCTAGATATTATCATGAAGGGTCCCCAAGAACAGGGTATGCAGTCACCACCATAGATGAGGTATTGATTCAGCAACCACTCCCACCTTCCTGCTCAGCACAGGAAGCAGAGTTGAGGGTACTCACTGAGGCATGTATAATGGCTGAAAATCAGACAGCAATCATTTACACTAACTCCAGGTACGCCTGAGGTGTGGCCCATGATTTTGGGCCTATTTGGAAGAGTAGGGATTTTATGGGCTCGGCTGGTAAAACCATTAAGCATGCTGAGCTCATTAGATTGTTATTTGCAGCTTTACAGCTTCCAAGTAGAGTAGCCATTTTAAAGGTGCAAGCACACACCAAGGAGAAAACAGCTGAGGCCAAGGGGAATGCCAAAGCAGATGCTGCGGCTAAGCAAGCTGCCCTGTTAGCTATCCCAGCCCTCTATGGTATAGAAACAGACACAAAGAAAGACCCCTTGGACATACAGGCTTTACACCAGTTTCAAGAACAAGCCATAGAAGGCGAAAAGAGAGGCCACTTGTGTTAATATGAATTGGGCTAAAGCCATCAGGTGGTGCCTCCCGAGGGCCTTATATCCCCTGATGACCCAGCTGGCCCACGGTCCAGTGCATAATTCAAAGGAGGCCATGGTAAACACGGTGCTCCAGCACTGGATAGCACTAGGCTTTAATGCAGCAGCTACAGCATACGTAGCATCATGCCAGGTGTGTGGGAAACACAATCCAGGACAGACAGTAAGAGTACCACAAAGACATACACCAAAGCCATTATACCCATTTCAGAGACTGCAGATAGACTATATTCAGTTGCCTAGGGTGGGTAAATATGAGTACGCCCTCGTTTGTACAGACCTCTTCTCTAACTGGCCAGTGGGCATGTAGATACTAAATGGTACCCTCAAACTAAAGATACAAAAGATCATGGCACAGACAGGCAAGACATGGGTGGACTGTCTGTCCATAGCTTTATATTCAGTTAGAACCACCCCCAGTAAGAAACATAAGCTGTCACCTTATGAGATACTATTCTTAAGACCTCCTAAGTTAGTTCCCCCCAACAGTAGCAGCACAATCATGCAGATTTAATAGACTATGTAGCTACTCTGTGTAATCAAGTGAATAACATCCATTCTTTAGTTTTCTCCTCCCTTCCAGACCCAGAAGCAGTACCTGGTGTACATTCATTGGAACAGGGCGATTGGGTATACCCTAAGAGACACATCAGAAAGTCTCTGGAGCCAAGATTTGATGGTCCATATCAGGTTCTGTTGACTACACCAACTTCAGTGAAAATTTCAGGAAAGAGCACGTGGATACATACCTCACATTGCAAGAAGTTGACGGTCAAGTTTGAACCACCATCATGAATCCTTTTTGTGTGATAATGTTGGCTATACTTAGTCTAAGGGTATTGCACACACGCCAGGGGACAACAGGAGGACAAATAGAGTACTCTAGGGTAGTCTATGGTAACCAGGCTTACCAGTTACACAGATTTAATGTAACCTGGTCAGGAGGTTCGATATATGTAAAAAGTTTGGGACAATATAATATAAGGCATCTCTACTGGGCACCAAGGGAGCATGATAATATTACTATCATAAGTGGAATAAAAATTAAGTGTGGTACTGATAAGTTCACGGGCTCTAAAGGATTTAAGAAAACATGGGCATTGGGTATTCAGTGTGTCAATAGTACAGACCCTGGTATACCCATAGGAAGCCCAACAACTATAGAAAGAGATGTAGTACTAGCTTGCACCAATGCTATGCAATTACCATATAATTCAGTAATAATGACAAGGATGTACATCCTAAATAGCAAGCCCACTATAAGGAATGACTCACTAGTTAAAGTTCCCTCCACTTGTGTAAATGTGGGTACCCAAAGACAAATCACTATATTAAGATTTAATATTTCTTTCCCCCCAGATCCAAAATGCTATAGCAGACAAAAGAGAGAATGGTATGAAACATTGCTAGGAGCATCAAGTACAGGTATAGGGTTACTTAATAGTATAGATATAGAAAATTTAGCCAGCAAAATGAGTAATGCAGGAGAAGATATGAGAAGATTAGTTACAATGCAAGCTACATGGATGCCTACAGTATTTACCCCATTACAGGCCAGTATATCTTGGGATAATTAATATTTACAGGTGTTCAATATCACATTGTTTAACACACTTTACCTGTCAACAAAATTTTCTGAACTGTTTAATTGGACTGAATGTTCTCTCAGAACCATGCATCAAAATATGCAAAAGGGTAAAGCACAAACACAGTTAATGACAGGTAACGAACAAGTATACAGAAGGATGTTTAATATATCTTCTTTGTTATGGATACAAATTCGGGGAAAGAAGATTTTGTGTACTGACAACTTTTGCACGGGTGAAGTTCATGTGTATAATTTCACACAGAAACAGGTTATGTGTAAGTAATTCATCTTATCAGTCCCCTTGTGGACAACTACTGGAGGCACTCAATTGTGGACTCCCCAGATGAGAGGTACACACATAGACACCAGTAATAGGACACATGACTTATCCCTATGTACTGATATCGATGATGGATTAGTATGTCCTCAGCAAACACAGCTATATAAGCCTTGTAAGTTAGAACACCCAACCAGTGTATGCAACTGGGAATTGCATAATAAAGAGGTGGATATGTTTATAGAGGTAGAGCCTCAGGTTGTATGCCTAGTCACATATGGTATGAATACAACTACCCTCTATAATTTACCAAATCCTTTTTCTGGATGCTTATTTAACATTACACACCTCAGGTGGAAGAACACTACTTATGTGTTCTTTGCGAAGAGACAAGAAGATGTACAGTTTGAATTTCAGGTGACTGAGATACCTTCCCATAACCTTACAGTTAATCTCCAAAGTATCATTAATGCCATTAATAATACAATAAAACTTGCTCACCACTTACAGAAAGTAAACTATTCTGCCCATCATGTACAAATACAGACAGTTGTAGAAGCAGAGAAATTGGTGGAAGTAGCAACACAATTAAAAGATAATTTACAGCACCATTGGTGGGATGTGTTCACAGGTAACTCACCTTCAGTCAAAAGGATGTTTAGTGGTCACATTCACCCAGTAATCATTATAATCATTGTATTAATTTTGCTCATTCTGTGGAATTGCTATCTATCTTATAAGTATCAGAAAATGGTAAATAAGGCATCTGCAACGGTAGGGACTCTCTTTGTCACACATAAGAAGAGTGCCTCCGTGTGGGAAAAGTGTTCAGCGTGTGAATGAATTTCATTGATCACACCTGAGAAGAAATGTGTTTTCTGTAGTACTGATGTTGGAAGAAACCCCTCTTTCTAGGGAAAGATGCGCCGGGATTCTTGGTATTCTAGTGATGAATGATGCTTGCATCTACTTGCATAGGGTGACTATGGAAGTAATATAGTTACTATGAAAGCCATGACTCCAATAAGGGAAAGATAGTATGTTTTAATAAAAAGAGGGGATTGTGAGAGTCTATAATTATTTATAGTGTTTATTTAAAACATACTGTATGATTCATCGGTATTTATGAGAAAAAGCCATTTTCCTTTACACAAATATCATGAGATTGTATTGAACAAGCAGCTGAAGGAGAGCAGCAGCTGAAGAATCCCAGAATAGGATACTAAAGCTGGCCACACATCTAAAGATTATCTGTCCAACCAGCCAACTAGTTGATTAGTTGGAATGAAAATCTGGTAAGGAATACCATCAGCAATTTGCTCCCAAACGCTGGAAAATGGACCAAAACTGTTGCTTGAACAAATAGTTTAGATCAAACATTTAACAAACTTGTCTAAACGACCATTTTCATCTGTTTTCTGGCATTTAGGAGCCAATTGCTGATCATCATTTACTCCCATACATTACCAGACTTTCATTCCAACCAATCAACAAGTTGGCTGGTTGGATGTAAGTTGGCCTGGTGTGTGGCCAGCTTAAGTCTGGACACTGTGAAAAAAACAACAAACTGAAAGATGCATTGACACATACTATGTACTTGTTAAACCAATCATATGTATTCTTTTCTGTCAAACCATTTTTGGCAAATGTTTGTGACAGCAGTTTTCTGAACTTATAAAAGACGGCTCAAAGGGGATGTACCTCGGAGAGCTAAGTGGAATTCATCACAAGTGTGTTGAGTTTCCTTATCTTCCCAGCCGGCTGTAAGGAAAATTAATAAAATAGGAGCAGCGTTTCTCATACCATGATCCAGGGATAGGAAGCTTCGTCACCCCAACACACCTGAATTTAATTACCAGCATACAGGGAGGCCCAAAAGTAGGTGTACAGTATTGTTTATTGGGCTGAAGGACACCACATTCAATATTGTTTGCCTTTTTTAGTCTCATAGGTGCTCAAAATTATCTTTCATTATTCTTTCTCTTTTTGTGGCAGAATTGAAATGTTGAAACATGAATGTTTCCTTGATGTCAGGACATTTCGAGTACCTACAAGGCTAAAAAAGACAGACAATATGGAATGTGGTTCTAAACAACTTTTGGATATGACAGATTTAACATTTTGTATATAATATCGGGTTGTTTAGGAAGATGATCACAAAACACTGGATCAGATCTTAGAACATGGCAATGTTTTTGTAATTTCTTTCTCCTGACTATTAAACTGTACAAAGGGACAAAAATATTTATTTTTACTCTTTACTCTATAGTTCAAAAGTTCATTCCTATCTCTACTTCTTGCTTTCATTATAGAAGTCTCAATGAAACCAGAGAGATAACCACATTCCTCAAATCTAATTTGATATATATTAGCCTGTTCTTTAAAACGTTCTATAGTGGAACAGTTTCTCTGCAATCTGGAGAATTGGGAATAGGGAATATTTGTCTTCCATTGTGATAGATGACAACTATGAAAGTCCAAATAGCTATGGCTATCAACCTTCTTGATAAATGTGTACATCTCAATTTTATTGGTGCTCCTAAAGTTGGTAGCATCGAACACCAGATCTAGATATTCTATCTTATTTTCTTTGAAAGTATAAATAAAAAACAAGAAGTAAGAAAAAGGATTGTCTTGTATGGTGCACATCTTAAATATAAAACATAACCTTTAATAATTCACAATAAAATGTATCCAGGGAAATATAACTAAAATACAGTATACATAGAAACACTTACATAGATGTGTTAATAGATTGAAAATGTGAATTTAAAACAAAGGATCACTGTGTGTTGTTTAGCTCACAGAATATAGTAATTTATATAAAATTAATAAATATTTGTCAGTGTGTGTATATAGTGAAACATTCTCCACACCATCCTATACCATAATTAGATATTGTACAGTTCGGTAACTTTGACTAGTACTTGGTATTAGCAAGGTTAATGACCAGGAAATGTCCCATCGTAATGATAATCTATACATAAAATTATGCTAAAAAGCTACTATTTCATCTAGCTAGATTGTAGTACTTTATATACCGAGGTATTGAAGAAAATAAGTAAAGAGAGACGTTGTTGAATATATTTTTTTTATTATTGCTGATTGGTCTATCAGGTATAAATGGAACTTCCTACATCACAGAGCCCATCCCTCTGAAGAAAGTCCCTGATGAAACGCGTTAGAATTGGAACACTGTGACGTACTTGTACACCAGCTTGGCTCCGTCCTTGCATTCCATACTAAGGTGCTGTTACCGGGTGTGGCTTGTTACCGACAGGCGACAGCATGTGTAAGTGCCCTGCGGTAGAAGTGGTAGGAGCAGATATGCCTTATGGGATTCTAGCCCACACAGTTTTATTTGAGGTACAGGCATGATCTATATATGTTAATACAATAAAACAAATGGGTAGTTCCAAAAGCGCTGTCTTCTGTGATAGTAAATAGATATCCGCCTTGGTGAGTGCTGTCACTCAGAAGTAAAGAAAGAAGAAAGTACACAGCAAATTATGCTATACTATAATAAAAACAATAGTTGTCTGGTGTCTTCCTTTTAGGGCTCACCTCTTGACTAAACAATGCATTCACATAAAGGTATCTTTCTCTTGCGATTCCATTAATAGGTATGCAAAATCATTTTCACACGTTCCCCATTCAGAACCCTTAAGTGTTGGAACTCTCCTGGGAACAGGTATAGACGTTCACATAAAGGTATCTTTTTTTCTTCATTGAGGACATAATACTGTATACCAAAAAGCATTTTCTAGCATAGATAAATTAAAAGATGTTTAATATATTAGAAAAAAGTGGTTCCAAGAACCAAGTGCAACTAGCAAATCAAGAAGAAAAATGGGATAAATAAACAAAACAATTAAAATACATTCACTGGATCCAATGGAAAGAAACACCTCCTCCACTCTCAGGTATAGTGGATGGAAATGTCCAAAAGGTTATCAAAAACCAGAAGAAAGAGCAGATCCAGAGGTATTCCAGAGTCCTTTTTTGTAGCAAACTTCAACGCGTTTCTGACTTTAAGTCCTTCCTCAGGGTGTAATAGAACTCCAAGCAGGATGGGGTATATATACCCAAATTCCTGGTCACATGACAAAGCATGGATGAGAATTGTTCACAGTAAAACCCGGATACATTACACTATATAGATACAATACTTAAAAAATATCTCCAACTAAACTAAAATCACATTTCCAGTTGGTTAAAACTGTACCAGAATAAATACTTAATGCATAGCCACAAATACATACAATAAGAGAATATAAAACAAATCCAGTGTATCCAGTCCATTATTTACAATTGCCTTTTTGTGAGTCCATTTGGGCGCCAAGAACGGGACCAGTAGATGAAAGAAATCAGAGACGTTACTGCCGGTTTCCTGTATTTGGAACGCAAAGAACCGGAAGTGGTCACGACGGAGCTACCTCCGCCATACGCGTCCATCTGTGTAGGGCTCGTCGAGAACAAGGAGCATCGGTATAACAGTTCTTTGAGATGAAAATATTTTCTGGGGAAGACGTTCTCATCAGGAAACAAACGGAATTCTCCTTTGTTACTCAGAGCCCGTCACACATGCAGGTTAAGACTGTCAATCATGGTCCAATAGTACAATGGATTCGTGAAGTTTCATTCATATAAATAAATCAGAAATCCTCAAAATTGATCAGGTGTACATGTAATAAAGAAATAAAAGAATTAATAATCATGTTAAAAATGGAAGATACACTGGAAAAAAAATAAAAATTATTAAAAGAAGTACTAAAACAGGGATCAGAAAAACCATTTAATCTCAAACTCCACATTTAAACCTTTTGGAGACAAAGATTTAACAAATAGATGGTTTTCATTTCCATCTTTGCAAGCATGTTATCTTATCATGTTATCATGTTTCTTGGTATCAATTTCTTGGAAGACTTGTCTTGGTCGTCGCATGTTCCGTCACTGGTAGGTAAGGCTCAGCAACGCCTGTACTTTCTTAGAAAATTAAAAGTAAATGGATTATCAAGGCCGTTGCTGGTAAATTTCTACTGCAGTATAATTGAGAGCCTGTTAACTTATTCGATCACTGTTTGGTACGGGAACTCCACATGTCTGGAGTATAGATCGTTGTCTCGAGTGATTAGGGCAGCTGAAAGAATTATTGGTCAGTCTTTACCTAGGCTAGAGGACATTTATATTAAAAGGTGTGCTTCTAAAGCTAATAAGATGGTTGCCGATCATAACCATCCTTGCCATTCTCTGTGCTCTCTTTTGCCTTCTGTAAAGCGTTTCAGATGTCTCAGGTGTCGTACTAGTAGGATGCGGAATAGTTTTTTCCTTGCTGCTATAGTTAATTTAAACATTTTAAACTGTTTTATGTAATTGTTGATTGTGAGTACCTTGCATTTCACTTTCGCTGAAGCATTTTATGTGGATGTGACAATAAATTGATTTGATTTGATTTATCGGTTCTCCAATCAGTTTTAACTGTTTGTATGCTACAAAATGAGACCAGGTGTTTTATGCTATATATGTGCTCCATTGTTTTTAACATTAAATAATGTATTTTGCACTATGAGGCACCCACCCTCATTGTACAGTGTATCATTGACATATACTGTATATATATATATATATATATATATATATATATACACACACACTTGTTTGATGTGTTCACCCACCGGGGTGTGCAACACTGCGCGGCACTACAGGTCTTAGAAAAATATGACGTTTATTCACGACATTTCGAGGTGCGTAACCTCGTCCTCAGGTGAAGAATACAGACAGTGACAAACAAATAAATCCTACCTAATATCCCCTGTCTCCAAGTTCCAAGTATAGCTCGATCTGACCGGGCACCGGACTCCGGTGTGCTCCCATCGAGCGG
Source organism: Taudactylus pleione (assembly GCA_031769625.1). NCBI lineage: Eukaryota > Metazoa > Chordata > Amphibia > Anura > Myobatrachidae > Taudactylus > Taudactylus pleione. Next base: position 47,831,305 of record JAUIMM010000031.1, read on the forward strand.
CGCCTAATGATGACATCCATAACTCGTGGGTGATGGTTGCCAGGCAACAGCGTAGTTAGTTCACGGCACCCGGCGGCTGTGGGATAGAGTGATAAAAACAAATGAAATTAAAAAGGTAGATACAGTAGTCAAAGTAAGTATAGCATGATACAATTAAGGGTTTATCACCCAATAGAATTAAATGAAAAGATATTCATATTGGTCTAAACAAGGAATACCTGCAAACATGGCACGTATATACTAATATGACACCATAGAAAAGTCAAAACAGTATAAATAAAAAAAAGGGAATAAATAGTAATCAGTGGTTATAATAAAGTGTTCCAGAAGATGCGCTCATTTTGACCGTTTGGAGCAAATGTGTCCAACTTAAAGGACGCTTCTCTCTTCAAAAGAGCTTTAGATCGGTCGCCCCCCCCCCCCCCCCCTAATCGATTCCAGGATATGGTCTATTATTTTATATCTCAATGTTGTAAGTCGATGACCATATTCCTTAAAGTGCACTGCCACTGGTTAGTCAATAGGTTTGCCAACTAGCGCAGCTTTTACGGCAGGCCTGTGGTGTGCCATTCGCTCCTTAAATTTACGGGTAGTCATGCCCACATAGTACTTGCCACAGGGGCAAATAATGACATAGATGACAAATCGAGTGTCACAAGTTAATACATGCTGAATGTGAAACATCTTTCCCGTATGAGGATGTTTAAAGGTAGCTTCGGAGGTAAGATAATTGCAAGTCACACAATCAGGGCATCTGTAGCAGCCCGGCGGTTTTCTGCTTATTCCTGGTGTATCCACAATGTTCCTGCCCGTAATATCAGTTTTAATCAAAAGGTCTCGCAGTGGTGACTACTGTACTGAAGCAAAGTATTTCTGTCTGTCTCTTTGTAGTGAATCGTAGTGGAGATTTGTTTGTTAGACAATAAGGTGAAGAATACAGACGGTGACAAACTAATAAATCACCTTATATCCCCTGTTTCCAAGTGTAGCTCGATCCAACCGGCCAGCCAGGCACCGGACTCTGGCATGCTCCCGACGAGTGGCACCTAGTGATGATGTCCATAACTCGTGGGTGATGGTTGCCAGGCAACAGCGTAGCTAGTTCACGGCACTCGGCGGCTGTGGGATAGAGTGATAAAATATTGATATTTAAGAAATCTAAATGCATCACTGTCCATCAAGACTAAATAAAATGAGAATAAAGTCTATGGGTGGCTTACAGGCACTGAACCGGGATTTCACCAACGGTACCAACAATCATGGCAATAAAACAACAAGAGCCTCTAAGAAACAAACAGATCAATCAACATTTAGTGACAGCGATTTCACTGTAGCCGACTCTGTTGAGCCATCTATCTCAGCTGGGCCCCCTTTAGGTATGATTACCAGATGGGGCATAGACACAAAAGGAAAATAACCCGCAGGGGGGGCACAAAACGAAAGGTAATACAAGAGCACCTGCCAAAAAGAAGATTTCATTTTCAATTTATCAAGTAGGAAATAGAGGAAATAAAAGTCCTTAACAAGGGCTTATCTTTTGTTCCTACCACACTACATAATCCATTTGAATGGCAGGTGGATCTTCACTGCATGAACAGAAAGTTACATTTAAAGGAACACTTTCAACATAAACAATGCAAACCAATAACAAGCCCTTTATTAAAATGTATACAAACCAAATCACATTCAACGTTTGACCCTTCTTCACAAAACGCGGCCATTAAAACCTATACAAGATTACTGGATGAATCTATTAACAAATACACACAAGCAGCACCGATACCTCCATCAAATTTGTCAAAAAATGAACGTAAAGCATTAAAATCATTAAAAGAGGACAAATCTGTAGTTATAAGACCTGCAGACAAGGGAGGAGCTATAGTTCTCCAGGATTTAAGTGAGTATAGAGCTGAAATAATGAGTCAACTAGCTGATGAACGTGTATATATTAAATTACCTTCAGATCCCACTAGTAGGTTCCAACGGGAACTAATGGAAATTTTACAGCAAGCACTAGATTCAGGCACCATTGATTGTAAAACCTTTGAAACGCTTCTACAGAAAACTCCTATAGTACCAGTTTTGTATAACGTGCCCAAGATTCATAAGAACTCTACTCATCCCCCCGGTTTACCTATAATCTCAGCCAGAGGCAGTCTATACCAGCCCATATCACAACTATTGGATGCGTTAATGCAACCGCACATAGTTACACAAGTGACTTACCTTAAAGATACCACAGATTTCCTTTACCATATACAGATGATTACACAGTTACAAGAGAATACCATTATGTGCACCATGGATGTTTCAAGCTTATATACATCCATTCCCCATTCATTGGGATTGGATGCTATGAACGAATTCTTGTCAAATATTCCAGATAATTTTTGGTTTAATAAGGATTTATATTTACAATTATTGAAGCTGCTTTTGCTGAGAAATAATTTTTTATTTGATGGGTCATTCTATTTACAGGTATCTGGATGCGCAATGGGCTCAGCGGTGGCACCATCTTACGCAAACATCTTTATGTTTAAACAAGAGAAACATTTACTTTTTTCGCCACAATATCGCCAGCACATTATATTTTTTTGCCGATTCATAGATGACCTATTCTTGCTGTGGAATGGGGACCCTCAATTATTTGATGATAAATGATGAACCAAATCAATGAATTGCCTTCTCCCATAAAATTCACCTTCTTATGGAGTGATTCAAGCATAAACTTCTTGGACGTTAAGGTCTTTTTGTCTAACAAACAAATCTCCACTATGATTTACTACAAAGAGACAGACAGAAATACTTTGCTTCAGTACAGTAGTCGCCACTCACCCTCTTTATAGAGAGGCCTTCCACTCTCACAAATATTAAGAGTGGCGGGAATATGTAGTATTAAAGAGGAACTACTGTATCATCACAACTTCACCTCATTGTATCAAAATTCCATGAGAGGGGCTTCAGACTGACAACTCTTTTGGAAATTAAGGAATCAGTTTTACAGAAAAAGAGAGAAGAAATATTGGTACCAGTCAATAATAATAATAATAATAATAATAAGACTGAACGGTCCTTTCTCTGGATAACTACGTTTAATACTTCAAGTACAGTAATACCAAAGGCCAGTAATGCTTTATGGCCTATCATTTCATCAGACCTATGGTTTGCTACAGACGTGGCCGAAATCTGCGAGACTTTTTGGTTAAAACTGATATTATGGGCAGGAACATTGTAGATACACCAGGAATAAGCAGAAAACCGCCGGGCTGCTACAAATGTCCTAATTGTGTGACTTGCAATTATCTTACCTCCGAAGCTACCTTTAAACATCCTCATACGGGAAAGATGTTTCACATTCAGCATGTGTTAACTTGTGACACTCGATTTGTCATCTATGTCATTATTTGCCCCTGCGGCAAGTACTATCTGGGCATGACTACCCGTAAATTTAAGGAGCGAATGGCACTCCACAGGTCTCCCATAAAAGCTGCGCTAGCTGGCAAACCTATGGAATAACCAGTGGCAGTGCACTTTAAGGAATATGGTCATCAACTTACAACATTGAGATATAAAAAAATAGACCATATCCTGGAATCGATTAGGTGAGGCGACCGATCTAAAGCTCTTTTGAAGAGAGAAGTGTCCTGGATCTTTAAGTTGGACACAGTTGCTCCAAAAGGTCTAAATGAGCGCATCTACTGGAACACTTTATTTTAACCACTGATTACTATTTATTCCCTTTTTTTTATTTATATTGTTTTGACTTTTCTATAGTGTCATATTAGTATATATGTGCCATGTTTGCAGGTATTCCTTGTTTAGACCAATATGAATATATTTTAATTTAAATTCTATTGAGTGATAAACCCTTAATTGTATCATGCTATACTTACTTTGACTACTGCGTCTATACTTGGAACACCTTTTTCATTTCATTTGTTTTTATCACTCTTTCCCACAGCCGCCGGATGCCGTGAACAAACTACGCTGTTGCCTGGCAACCATCACCCACGAGTTATGGATGTCATCACTAGGCGCACGCCGGAGTCGGGTGCCCGGTTGGCCAGTTGGATCGAGCTACACTTGGAAACAGGAGATATAAGGTAGGATTGATTTGTTTGTCACTGTCTATATTCTTTACCTGAGGACGAGGTTACACACTTCGAAACATCGTGAATAAACTTAATATTTTTCTAAGACTTGTAGTGCCGTGCAGTGTTCCACACCCCGGTGGGTGAACACATATCAACCAAGCATATCAATTTTCCAGCAGGCAACGGGACATTCACACAGAGTGCCGGTCCAACACCAAGCTATATATATATAGTCCACACTCACGTAAAAATAAAATCACCATCTTGCTGGGGTGACTACCCAAAAGGGTCCAAGGACTCCAACCATACAAAAGCATAAATCAGGGGTGCACTCAACGCAGCAGACCTGCAAAATTAGCAGGGTTTATTCAAATTGAGAGCATAATAAGGCACATCAATATTTTGGTCCTATAAACAGGGCCCATTATCTTGACAAAGGTCCCTGTTTAGGACTGAAACATTGATGTGCTTTATTATGATTTCAAAATAATGCGCACAGGTATTCAATTCACACAAATAAATCAAAAGTGTATAGTTTTACATGAATATAAATCTAATAAAAAAAAACACCAAAAAAACACTCCTCACCCTATAAGTGAGTGGAAGCTCTAAGTGGTGAGACACAATAAATAAATAATTAGATAGTGAGGGTAAGTGGAGTGTCTTCTAGTGTAGATGGAACGTAGTATCAAGGTGGTTGGTAAATGAATATGAAGTTAAATAGTAAATTAACTTGTTCAAGATTCTTCAGTCACATGACCCATCATAGAGGTCAGCATATGGAAAATATATGTCTATATACACCCTGAAATTAAAGGAATTTGTACTTAAATTTAAGGTTTTCACAGAGCCTGCATAACCCATACATTGTTTATAGTGTGTCTGGTACTTTCAGTGGCTTGTTACCTATCTTCAATATTCTTTTGCGTGTCTTGTGTGTTTTATTACTTATACAAAAACTACATGCTTGTCCTAGGTTGTCCTAGGAAGGTCACATTCTTTGCCAATTTAAATTTCCTTCTCAGTATGCTTACGTTAATAGCATTTGCATCGGATTCGGCTTAAGTCATAAATTCTAAGTAATTTATCTCCAGCAGACATTATATTGTGCCCCATATAGACCTAAGGTGCAGTATGGTAATTGTCAACACTTTAAAATAATTTCTAAGTACCATAGCTGCTGTTTTGTACTGTTGAATCTGACACAGGCCAGTTTAAACAATGAAATGTGTTTTGGCAACATTTTTAATTTTTGCTATTTTTTTTGTGGTAACAAGTTTATTAAAGGCAAAATCCAGTTTGTCCTAGTGAGAAATATTTATATCAATCACACAAGAATGAATATACATTTTTGGCAAATTGTCTCATTAAGTAAACCCTAGGCTGCCCCTGTCTGATGCTGGTTCCTGCGTGAAGTTTGGTTGCCATAACAAGTTTTTCCCAATCATTAGATTGGTTCTGCTGAGTACCCCTACAGGTATATCTGTGCCCCTCCACTCTATCTTCATAAACAGGCTTCTAACTGACTAAAGACAACACACACTCCAGGTAAAGGGTAAAAGCCCCATGGAAAATGTATTACAATGTAACTTGTAGGGCGGTAACCTGTAGTAGTGACTTAAAATAAATGTATCTCCAATAAGAGTGATATGGTGGAGATTAATGTATCAAGTTGGAAAAATGCAATAATACAATATAGGTAGGTAAACACTGAACACAGATTTGCAGTAAACTAATAATGGTATGTAGTTATGAGAACTGGGACAGTGTAATCCTGGCAAGGGATTTAACATAGGCTTAGAAATACTGATGCCTATGATAAGCCCGACGCCAAAATCCCGACCCCCGACATCCCGATCGTAGCTGACGGGGTAAGTATTACACTTAGCTCGGGGATGGGGGTGTTAGGTTTAGGGACCCCCGGGGGGACTTAGGGTTAGGCACCCCCCCGGGGAAGGTTAGTGATAGGCTAGGGGTGAAGGCAACCCCCCCATGGATGGTTAGGTTTAGGGTGTGGGAGGGAGGGTTAGGTTTAGGCACCCCTGGGGGAGGTTAGGGATAGTCACTAGGGGGAGGTTAGAATTAGGCACCCCTAAAATAGGGTTTGGGGGGACAAGGTGCCAGGATTTCTACCGCCGGTATCTTAACTGCATCCCGTGATGACAAAAGATATAACAATATCAGAAGAAAATTAGATAAGCAACTAGCGACCCGCCCCGGCTTTGCATGGGAGTAACTTCATCTTTCCACAGCCCCCTGCATCTTATAACAACCCACACCTTGTCACCACAGCCCCTGCATCTCACCACACCCCATGCTTCTCACTCCTGCCCCCTGCATCTCACCAGTAGCACTACAACCCCCAATGCTGCTTCCCTGCAGCTGGCTGGGGCCTGGCCACTGCGATGTGCTGGGAAGGCAGGAGGATCATGGATGAGAGATTTGTATGGCAGCTACCGTAAGCATTATCAGCAACATGTCCAAAGGGCTGGGGCACCTGTGCATATTTTTCCACACCCCTCCCCAGCTACCGAACATAGCGATGAGCAATGTCCTCTTAGGAAAATGTACCCTCTATTTTCTGGGTGTAACGGGTAAGCTTAGACAACCATTGGGAGACTGAGATGATGCAAAGAAGTAAGCTTTTTATTCCAGGCTTGAGGTCAGAATAATGACTTCTTACATAAGGTAAACACAGTTCAGGAACAATAATTCGGCTTACATGAGACAGCAGTTCAAATGAGCAGAGTATTACCAGCACAGTCATGGTTCAGATTGTCCAGTATAGAGAGAGCTGCTAAAGGTGCAACCTTTCTCTCACATTTCCACTAACTAAACTTACCATGTTTTTATACCTTAGCTGGACTTAATTGAGGTGAGGGTGTTGTTCCTCCCTGGCTACAGGGAACTCAACCCTTTCCTCAGAATGTGGGATAGACCCACTCTGTCACACTGGGGTTCCTGTTGAGCTTCGTTTGCCATGGTGCCCCTGTCCGAGAACAGCGCTGACTTCCATGGGAGGTGCCTCCTGCTTACCTAAAGCATGTGGCTGAGCAGGAACATCATGCAGCAGAGGGAGCACTTCACGGTGGAGGAGTGGTGGCCAGAGTCTGCCTGTAGGTTCAGCGTAGGTATGGACATCAGAATTCAATGGTTACTAACCTTCAATGTTTTTGTTCTAATGCTAGTGTTTTTACCATTTAATGGAGGTGGTCCGATGTTTTCCACCATCAAATGGTGTCAAACATCTGGCTACTTTGTCTGCATCAGGGCATCCTCATTGGTTCATTGGAGACTGTCTCGCACTCTCTGTCTGACTCAGATGTGACCCTGCTCAGTCCCTGACTCTCTCCTCTCTAGGCTGTGGCTAAGCAATTGGGCACATTGCTATCTCTTATTGACTCTCCCTTACTTAGAGAGCCAATCAGAGTGCAGCCCCCAGTCCTGCAGCAGTGGCAGTCAGTCACTCATACAGCACCACAATAGTGTCTTGTGTGATGCTTCATTCTAAGCCTCAGTTTCTGATCCTTTCTTGCAGTTTCAGCATCCTGGCCAGCTCATATACAGCTGATTGGTGCAAGATTTATTTTCTGTGACTTGCTTCACTAAAATCGTCACTGCAGCTCCCTATTTTCGCAGATGAATGGTTCATACATCTAAACCTTCCTTGACCAATGCTGTATAGAATTGTGAAAATCCAATCAAAATCCGTCCAGTGGTTCAAGAGATTAGCCTGAATGAACAGATAGAACCCTAATCAGGGGATTTAGGACCTCATTCAGACCCGCTCGCTAGATGCGATCGCTCGCATCCAGGGTATGCAAATTTGCCAAAGTGACGGCATGGGAAGCGATCGCTCGCTAAGGCACAAGCACACCCACTTTAGCTGTGCAGGCGACCGCTCTGTGTATGCAGACACCCATTAGCGTATGTAGAGACACCCACTAGCACTCGTCATCTCCAGGAAGTGTATTAAAACATTGGTGCATCGAGCACCATCGGTAGCGATCGCAGCGCTTGTGGTTGCTTTACCCTGCCGCAAGCACTGCGAGGACTTCAGTGTAAAAAACAGACATGTGACGTGTACTATGACGCTGCCTGTTAATTATGCATGTCTTAAAAACGGCGTTGAAACACAGAGGCATGCCTGAGTTTGCACCTCCACACCCCCGTTATTAGTGTCCTGCCCCTGTTACCACCCACAAACGGCCTCTCCTGTCACTCATTTCACTGGGCTGTCTTAGCTGGGTGAGCGAGCGGGTTGATCGTCAGGTGCGAGCGGTAGCATTGGTTGCTGTCAGCTGACACCATCCTCCAATGGACTGCTACCTTATGGTATTTAGCCGGAGTAGTTTGTGCACGCACACACATGTGCATTCGCAAACCATCGAGCCACTTGCGAGCGCACAGGATCAACCATTACTCGCCTCAGCACCAGCTTTCCCTAACCTCTCGAGCAGTCAGATGCCAGGTGCGGCGGTGAGTGACGCGCTGAGGATTATACTTGGGGTCTGCTAGGACATCCATGTGCTCGCTCCGTGATTTGGTTCCTGCGCTTACTGTCATGGGTGCAGCCATGACAGTCTACATCACCTTATTACCCTTTACCCAACGGTAGCATTGGTTGCTGTCAGCTGACACCATCCTCCAATGGACTGCTACCTTATGGTATTTAGCCGGGCCCCAGACAACAGGAAGTTGCCTGTACAACGTTGTTACTTCCAGTGTATACTTGCTGTTGCAGCGTTCCAGGTTCAAGCTCCTTTCTCCCAGTTCTGCACCTGAAACCATAGCGTGTGCAAATTTGCGTAAGCAGGGCGATCGCATGCCAAGGCATTAGCACGCACACTATCTCTTAGCGTGTGATCACTTTGTGTATGCAGGCGCCCACAAGATGCCCACTTGCGCACGTCATCTCCAGGAAGTGTGTGCAACCATGGGTACATCGGGTAACATCAGAAGCGATCGCTGCGCTTGAGGTTGACCATACCCTGCCGCAAGCACTGCGAGCACTTCAGTGTAAAATCCAGCCAGGTGACGTGTACTATGACACTGCCTCTTAATTATGCATGGCTCTGAAACAGCGTTAAGACGCTCAGGCACGCCTGCATTCGTACCTTCACTCCCCCGTTTTTAATGGCCAGCCTCTGTCACCACCCGCAAATGGCTTCTCCTGTCACTCACTTTGTTGGGCAATCTATGCGCTGCGAGTGAATGCTTCCCAATCTCTTGCAGTGGTTCGCGCACAAACATTGCTATGCGTACGCATGCGCAGATTGCAAATCATCGGCTGGCTGCATGCAAATGCAGCCTAGCGAGCGTGTCTGAATCAGGTCCTTAGTTCGTTATCTGAGTACTATCTCCAAAATGTCATCTTCTGTGCCAGTTCTGCATCTGAAGCCACAGCATGTGTACTTAGGGCCTGATTCAGAGGCGCTCGCTGTTTACGAGAGCTCGCTCTGAATCAGGGCGTTCTTTTTTTTTTTTTCCAGCCTCCAGGCCGCTCGCACAGCTGTGGGTGACCACCCACAGCTTATGCGAGTGGCCTGGCCATGGTCGCGATTACTGGGTCTCAGCACTCGCAATGCCGAGTGGACTTCCTGCTCTAATAGAGCATTAAGTCCACTGCTGACATCACGAGTGATGTCAGTAGGGCCGCCCACAAATGGCAGGCGTTCCTTCGGGAACGCCTCCGTTTGTGCAGCCACCCCCCTACCCGCCTACAAAACGGGGCGAGCTGTCTATCAACATCAACAGCCACCCCGCTTTGTTACGAGCACCGGAGCGAGTGAAGTTCTGAGCCACCATCGAGTGCGCACTGAGCCACCATCGACCCGCTTGTTAATCAAGTGCAAACTCCTAGTGTCATCTCCTATGCCAGTTCTGCGTCTGAAGCCACAGCATGTGTACTTAGGCCCTGATTCAGACCCGCTCGCTGCCGCTGGCCGCTGGCTGGGATTGTGGGCATTTTATTTTTGTTCCCCCGGCCGCTCGCGAAGCTGTGGGAGACCACCCACAGCTTGTGCGAGTGGCCAGGAGACCATCGTGATTATCGCAACCATTGGCCTGCGACAAGACCTTACGGTAAGGTCTAGGCTTCCGCAAGGCCGAGTGGACTTCCTGCTCTAATAGAGCAGGAAGTCCACTACTGACATCAGTAGTGATGTCAGTAAGACCTCGCAACAAACGCCAGGCGTTCCTAAGGGTTGTACCCGCCCACAAAATGGGGTGAGCTGTCACTCACCATCGACAGCTGCCCCGTCTTTTTGCGAGCCCCATAGCCACTGAACTTCAGTCGCTCAGCGGGGCTTGCGCACGCCGGACGCAGCGCATGCACAGTGCATAAACATCGAGCTGCTTGCGAGAGCAAAGCGCTTGCATAGCTGCTCTGAATCAGGGTCTTAGTACGTTATCCAGTGACAAACTCCTAGTGCCATTCTCCTGGGTACATTACCCAAGTACAAAACTTCCAGTATCATTCTCCTGTTCTTTCCCTGTGATAGTGTTCTTCCATTTCCCACTTGTGCCGGATACCCGACCAAAGGGCCGCGACCGGCTTGCTGGGTGCAGCTTAAGCCCAAATACCCTTTGGAGGGGTCACTGGTGAACACCTCCCAGTAAGTTAGACTCCACGCCTTTGGTCAGGTCTAGCCAACATCTGGTACAGGTGAATGAGGAAGGTACTTATTCAGGCCTCTCGCCTTTTATTCCTATATCAACCTGGGTCCACATCTTCTAACCCCCTCTAGGGGACCACCGTAGCCCGAACATGACAGTTTGTACAAGCCCTATGGAAGCCATAGGATCTGAGGGTGCAGGGGCGTTATAAGTTTTCACATCGAGAATCAGGAGGCAACACAAATCAAGTGGCTCAATATCTCCAAGAACTCTCTGGTCAATTACTTTCCATTCAGTCGACTTTGGCCACTATACTTCCTGTTCTCTCTGGATCTGCTACAGTTACTCCTCAAGTAGTAGTAACTCAAGTCTCGTCTACACTTGGCCTCTCCTGAGCGCTTTGATGGAAACCCCAAATGCTGATGGGGCTTCATCAATCAGTGCGAGATACAGTTCGAGTGCCTGCCCCAAAATTTTTCCACTCCAAGGTCAAAGGTGCCATACATTAACTCCTTACTTTCCAGAACTGCCTTGGATTGGGTCTCTCCATTATGGGAGTGAGCTGATCCTCTCATCTCCAATTATGAAAATTTGATTTGTTCTTTCAAAAGAATCTTCGGTGAGCCAGGCCAGACTCCCTCGGCTTTCTCTGATCTCCTACGAGTTCGACAAGGGACACGTACAGTGGGCCAGTACGTGGTTCCATTTCAGATGATTGCTTCTGAGTTAAAGTGGAATGATGAGGCGCTTAGGGTAGCATTTCTTTATAGATTGTCCGAGAGAATGCAGGATGAGTTAGCTTCTTGAGATGTTCCGGAGTCCTTATCTGATGTAATATCTTTATGTATTAAGAATTACTTGGGCCACAGAGAACGGCAGGCTAGTAAAGGGCGCGAAGATCATGTCAAGGATCGATTTTCACCAACTGCATGTTCTCTCCTGCACCAACTAAAGAGTAACCTATGCAGGTCAACCGGTCTCGTTTGACTTTGGCTGAGTGAACCCGCCAATTCCAGAACAAGCTTTGCCTCTACTGTGCAGCTCCTGATCATATTGTTAAAGTTTCTACTCTCCTCTCAGGAAATGAAAGACCCTAACTGGTTTCGGGAACATCTGGTTGGGGGTGATAACTAAGCCTTCCCACTCATTGGATACTCTTTTACAGGTGTCTATTTGTTTCAAAACTCTAATCAAAAATATTAAAGCTTTGGTGGACTTCACTTTCTGGAGTAGATGGCAATGTTATCCTAGGAGACGTTATATCTTCAGTGACTCTACCTGTTTCACTTCTGGTAGGATGCCTACATCAAGATCAGTTAAAATTCTTGGTTCTGGGTGTGGCCTGACTGGCTTCCTGGACAGCAGCATTTCCCTGGAGCTCCTGACTCCTGCACCTTTAACGGCAATATAACCTGGCCTCTTCCCTCCCTGATGGCTTACTTCACCTCCCTGGAGTGTCTGCTCCCCCCTGGCCCGGTTCCTGGACTTTGAAGAGGTTCTATGGGAGATGGCGAATCGCAGCCTAGTGTGCCTCCAGAAGCCGGGGCCTAAATTTTGCGGCAGACCACGTGACGTCATCGTCGCGGCCACCGCTGTACTCTGCTGCACTCTGCTGCTCTCCCCATCTACCCCAGCCTCTGCTCCTGGCCTGCAGGACCCTGACCCCTTCTCTGCAGGAGTGTTTCTCTCCTGGTTAGCACAAGTGTTCCTGAGGATCGACGGGGGCGGCCATTTTGGAATACAGTCTGCTCTCTTCAGTGTACTTGGATGCTGTCTCCTGGGCCTCTATCAGCTCTTACCAGTTGTCATAAGGCTCTCATGTCTCTCTACTCCTGTACTCAAGTTGGTGACTGTCTATTTCCCATTTACCTTCCTGTAAGGCTATGATCCCCTGCATCTCCATGCTGTTCCAGTGATACTTTTCTACCTCCCCCATGAGACCTCCGCAGCTCCTTCTCCCCTGATAGGATTTCTGCAGTTCATATCATTCCAATGTGATCTACAAAACTCCATACCTACCTGCTGTGACCTATGCAATCCTTGCCTATATGATATAAGAATCCAGCATCTCTAAAAGCCATTTGGTGTGCGTTTTTTCTTTACTACCGCCTGTGCCTCCGACCTCTGAAGACCGTCATGCCTGCCAGACAAGGCAAACTTTCTACCCTTGCACCTCCCATTAGATTTATCTCACAAAATACCCCCATTGCTGTACCTACTGGGAAGGCCTCAGGGGCATCCACCTCCATGGCTACTTCCCCACCTAACCTTATGTCCAGCCTGAACCCTCCTACTGATGCTCCACTTACAGTTCGTCCAGCTCCATCAGATGCTCCAGGCATTTTGGACAGACCTTACCTCTGACTTCCAAACCTTTGTTAAACAACTCTCTACTGAGGTAACAAATGTGGGTGATCACTCTAATCACTTAGAAATAAAAATACAAGAACTTGTGTCCTCCCATAACGATCTGCTCACCTCCCATAATTCGGTTCTGATGGAGCTAACAGCGGTTAAAGATAAACTCGCTGACTTGGAGGATAGATCCAGGAGAAATAATATCAAGATAAGGGGTGTCCCGGAATCTGTGCTTAATGACGGTCTCCAGGACTTTGCTCTGACCCTCTTCCAGAAGTTATTACCCTCGGCTGAGGTCCGTGACCTGTTAATTGACTGTATTCATCGCCTCCCTAAACCCTGCACAGCCCCTGTTAGTTCCCCCCGAGATGTTCTGCTACGCAGTCATTTCTTTCACATTAAGGAAAACGTCCTTAGAGCTGCAAGGCTGGCGGAGGATACAGAGGTTCTCAACAATCTCCAATTATTCCCAGACCTCTCGATCCACACCATCAACAAACACAGATCCTTCCAACCAATCACTAAAGCTCTCCGTGATAATGATATTCAATACCGTCGGGGTTTGCCGGTAAAGCCTTTGCTGCGGAAGGATGGCCCTATGTTCGTCATATCATCTTTGGAAGCAGGTGCCAAGCTTCTATCGGAGTGGAACATTCCCGTCTCTAATGCATCGTCCTCTCCAAACCCCCTTCTTCAGTCGGAATGGTCCCAGGTGGGGTGAAGATTTCCGGATTACTGGATTTATAAATCTCTTTTGCTACTTCATTGGCAGAGCCATATCCACCTGCCTGGACTGGGTCATTGCTTGTTAGTATATTATAACAACATTTGTTATTAATGTTTGACCCCTCTCAGTGAGCACACAATATCCAGCCAGCAAAGCACGTTGCAACAACCTTGAGCTGCCCGACTACTGTCGTGCTCCATGATGTTGATGATGAAGATGTTGTTGATGAGGATGTTGATGCCGAGGATGTCCTTTGTGTAATTAAGGCAATAGCTGTTGCCCATGGTTTGAAAGAGCCAAAGCCCATTGTTGTCATGCCGGGACAAAAGACAAAAAAATCTACTTCTGACGTGTGGAATTATTTCCATCCTGATCCGGACAACAGTTGTCAAGCCATATGTGCCCGTTGCCATACAAGAGTGAGTAGAGGGACGGTCCTAAACCACCTAGGAACCTCCTCCTTGTTACGTCACTTGGAGTGCATTCATCAAATATCAAAGTATACGTCGTCAAGTTTCAAAACTCAAAACGTAACAAGTCCAGTGTCACCTACGTGCTCTCTCTCTGTGAGATCCAAGCTCCTTCGATCTCCAACACCTGCATCATCAACATTCTCATTCGTCATTGGAAGTAGTCCTGCTGCATCCAATGTTGGTATTCGAAGCATGATTGACTCCTCTCCTATCCGTGATTCCTCAGAAGGATCCTTGATGCTACGCCTGTTGCTGCTGCTGTTGCTGTCAGTGGATCTTCATCCCAGAAGGGGACCAGGAAGAAGACTACTTGTAGCATATCCTCCAAAAAACAATTAACTGTCAAACAATCGTTTGCAAGGCAAACAAGTATGACAGCAATCACCCATTTGCACAGCAGATTACTGACGCCATAACAGCTATGCTGGTATTAGATGTGCGTCCAGTGTCCGCCATTACTGCAGTGGGTTTTCAACAATTAATTAAGGTCCTGTGTCCTCGCTACCAGATCCCTTCTAGATTCCACTTCGCTAGAACAGCAATTCCAAGTCTGTGCAAGGACATTAAAAAAAACCTTATTAATGTCCTCAGAAATGCCATTGTACCCACTGTCCACTTGACCACTGATATGTGGACAAGTGGGACAGGGCAAACTAATGATTACATGACTGTGACAGCCCACTGGGTAGGTGTATTGCCTACAACAGCAGCAGCAACATCTCCCAAAAGACAGCTGATACAGAGGCAGGCTACTCTTTGTACAACTGATTTCACTAAGAGACATACCGCTGAGAACCTCTTAGAAAAACTCAGGGAAATCATTGCTAAATGGTTTACCCCACTTGCACTCTCCTCGGGATTTCTGATTTCGGACAATGCCACCAATATTGTTAGAGCATTACATGTGGGTGAATTCCAACACGTCCCATGTTTTACTCACACAATTAATTTGGTGGTGCAACGTGCTTTTAAAAAGTGACACGTTCATGCAGGAGATGGAAGATGAAGGAAGAGTTCAGCTGGCAACCTTGTCAGTGATCGGCGTAGGAGGTTACTTCCTCAAAATGTGGAAAAGATGATGTTCATTAAAATTAATTACAAATTCCACGAGGAAGACCTCTACCAACAATTACACCTATGGTGGATTCCAGCGGGGACGAATTAATATTGTGTGAAGGAGAGGATGTACACACTGCTGGGGATGACGAGGATGAGGACAACGTGTAATGTAAAGCCAGTTTGTGTATGGGATCATCTTGTTTTATGGGGGGTCCAAACAAACCAATCATTTCAGCGACAATTGCCAGTCCTTGTCACTGAAATGACTGGTTTGTTAAATTGTCCTGTTTCGTATACAACATAAGGGTGGGTGGGCCCAAGGACTATTCCATCTTGCACCTTTTTCCTTTCCATTATGTGCTGGTTGGGGCATTGCTACCTGACATTTTAAATTAATGTTATGGTTGGTTTAGGAACCAATGATTTATTTTTAAATTAATTTATGATCAATTTAACAGCCAGGGGCTGCACCCAATGAATTGTTTTTAAATTAATTTATGATCAATTTAACAGCCTGGGGCTGCACCCAATGAATTGTTTTTAAATTAATTTATGATCAATTTAACAGCCAGGGGCTGCACCCAATGAATTGTTTTTAAATTAATTTATGATCAATTTAACAGCCAGGGGCTGCACTCAATGAATTGTTTTTAAATTAATTTATTGTCAATTTTACACCTGGCTGTCACTGTCATCGGAGTAGCTGTGCAGGGGTGCTGTGTTCCTGACTGTCGAGGGGCTGCTGTCCAAAATAATAAATAAAAAAAAATTTGTGTGCATGTCAGCCACACCTGTCATCGGCATAGCTGTGCAGGGGTGCTGTGCTGATGTCTGTCAAGGGGCTGCATGAATATTCAAACTTTTTTTTTAAGTTATTGGTTTACAAAAAGTTTATTTTTTTAATCTTAAACATAGCAGAAATGTTATCCTAACAGCTTATAAAGTTATATGCTCTAAAAAACTAAAGCCTATATTTGTAAAAACTAAAGCCTAATTCTGCCATCACGGCTAAACATAAGAGTCACCTTCTGGATGTGAATTGTCTCATTTGCATGTGTAAAACCCAACCCTCAGATGAGATGGATCTCAGCCAGTGGACAACATTGAAATCACCATTAAAAGGTCACAATGGAAGACTACAGTGTGGAGAATCTTTCTTCACAGTCAGGAGAGGCCTCAGAGAACATGAAAAAAAAGATGCTCTAGGTGCTGAACTTCAAGAGATTTCTCCATAATGTTCTGCAGTGTGGAAAGGATTCATTCACATGTTTTCTATAAAGCAGTTCAAAGTTACAGCCTTCAAAGTGTCTGGCTATAACACCCACCTTTGCTGGGAATTACCAAAGATTATTACAAGCAAAGGATTCATCTGTCCAGAATCTGTCTGGGAATTCATGGATCTTATTTGGCCTGAATACACTAAGACATCCAGTGATTCTGTCACTGTGTTCTGTAGCCCACTTTATTCCTACCTGAATCGCAAACTGAAATACGGAATAGTAAGCACAGACAACATGGAGGCCTCTATTATTCTGCTGCCTGCATGCCAACCAATACCTCCCAGACTACACCCACTGGGGGGACCAGGTCTTGATAATGACCATCCCCATCTGTTGCTAGGCCTTCTTCTTCCAAACCATCCATGCTGGACTTCCTGTCCAAAAAGGGTAAGGAGGGTACAAAAAGACGAGCTAGATGTCCCCAATTACATTTTTTTTCTTCTATCATAGATGATGTGGAGAGATAAGCACTTCAGATGTTGGAAGTACAGGGGCTCCCACCTATTTGGCTTCCCTCCAGAGAAAAGAGCTCTGTTCCTCAGGAAGTGTCTATGCCTGAGCTGATAGGTAGGTAGTCTCTGTCTGTCGGTAAACATCCTTCAGGAGATGGCAACCCAGAATAACAACAACTATAATATAATGTGTCCACTGATAACCAGCCTGATCCCTTAACAGCAACATACCCCATATGGCCAACTCATAACATGACACCCAGTTTGCAGCCTCCTCTTCCTTATGACACTAATTCAGTCGCCATGGTTGATCAATCAGCCATGTGTGGTCCACCCAATTTTTGGCCTTTTAGAATTCTAACATTCACATATCTAAGAAGAAGTGGACAGTGGGAACAATGGCAATTTGAAGGCCACTAACTAACTCTTTTTTTTAATGTCCCTGTACAGATCGGAAAATTCAGTTACAGACAGAAGGTTTGCAAAGGATTATTTAAGTCAATTGTCTATTTATTTTTGGAAAGCACGCTTCCTGGTCCCCTTTTGGGATGAAACAAATCAACTCCCAGCAAGCAGGCATGGCGCTCAAGAAAGACACAATACTTAAACATTAGGTCCTGAAATGTTGCATTTGCTGCTCTGTTCCGCTTGTTCACAATATATCTCATATGGTTAAGTGGACAGTGGGAACAACGGCAGTTTCAAGGCCACTAACTATGTTTTTTTTATGTCCCTCTACAGGTTGGAAAATGCCTTTATAGAAGAATTGCAAAACATTATTTAAGTCAATTGTTTATTTATTTTTGGAAAGCACGCTTGCTGGTCCCCTTGTGAGCTGTGAGGCAGTCAAAATTGACTGGAAATGAGTAGAAATAAATGTTATTGAGGTTATTAATACTGTAGGAACAAAAAAAGGCCCACTTTATGTGATTTTAGCTGTTTTTTTATTTTTTAAGAAAAAATCCAGATCCAAAACCAAAACACGAAAACAAAACACGGAGGTGAGGTTTTGGCAAAACCAATCCAGATCCAAAACCAGGGCAGATCCAGATCCAAAAACCAAAACACGAGGGTCGGCGCACATCTCTATTACTGATACAGTTGACAACTTTAGCCACTGCCTGGATGAACCACGAAGTCTCCTTGCTAGGCCGCCTGGCGGCATTCAAGATGATGTTACTGCCTAAACTGATGTACCTGTTCAGGGCTATCCCATATGCAATACCTCGCAAGATGTTGCAGCAAATGCTGAGACTGATGCTGTCTTATGTGTGGAAGAGTAGAGCTCCCAGAATGGCCTATAGTCCCATGATTTGCTCTAGACAACAGGGAAGACTCACTCTCCCTGATCTCCTCAGATACCATGAGGCAGCCCTCCTCTCCCAGTTATGTGATTGGTTTCCCCCCCCCCACATGAAGTCTTGGGTAGATCTGGAATGTGCTCTTTTTCAAGGTTTTCCTTTACCGGATCGTTTGTGGTTACCTAAACAACTACGCCCACAATCCCCATCACTTCCTAAGTCTGCCCTTGATACCCTAAGGATTTGGGATTTTAAGCTCCTGACACATTTTAACCTCATTCTCCCTACAAGGACAATGGCCCTCATTCAGAGGCGGTCGCAAGAAGCGATCGCTCTCTCTGAATGAGGGCAGCCATTTCATTTTTGAAGTGCGGCCTCCTGGCCATTAGTTAAGCTGTGGGTTACCACCCAAAGGTTGAAGGTTTATGATCGTGATGGTGAACACCATCGCGACTATCGGGGCTTGCGACGAAACCCTAAGGTTGGGTCTCGGCAACCGCAAGCCCCAGGGAGCCTCCTGCTCGATCAGTGATGTCAGTGCGGCTGCCCACAAAATGGTAGGCGTTCCTTAAGGAACGCCTCCATTTTGGAAACCATCCCCCCGGCCCTTAAGGAACGCCTCCATTTTGGAAACCATCCCCCCGGCCCGCCTAAAAAACGGGGCGAGCTGTCGATCAACATCGACAACCGCCCCTTTTGTAGAGAGCTCCAGAGCAAGAGAGTTCCTCTCTCGCTCCGGGGCTTGCGCATGTGAAGTGCAGCCACTGCGCGTCTGAATGAGACCCAATATCTCTACAAGCATTAGACAAATCACTTCCCAATCTTCATATGTTTTATTGGATGTGATTGGGTATTAAGGACCTCATTCAGAGCTGGTCGCACAGAGCGTGCGGTCAGTCTGAATGAGGGGAGGACCTCTTGAATTTTCAAGACGTCCTCCTTTGCGGTGGTAAGGCTGTGGGTTAATCGGGGCTTACGACGAGACCCTAGGGTAGGGTCTCCCTTGTCGTAAGCCCCGGAGAGCTTTCGGCTCTGTCTGAGCCGGAAGCTCTCCACTGACATCACTAGTGATGTCAGTGGGGCTGCCCCCAAACGGTAGGCATTCCCATGAGAACACCCCCATTTGGGCTGCCACCCCCCCGGCCCGCCTTCCAAACGGGGCGAGCTGTCAATCAACATCGATAGCTCACCCCCTTTGGATCGAGACCCGATACGACCGGCGCTGTCGGTCGTAGCGGGTCTCACGCATGCACAGGACAGCGCCGGCGCCGCCGTGCGCATGCTCTGTGGGGAGCCATCGACCCGGTCCGAGCGCATCGGCGCTAATGACCAGGTCTGAATGACCCCCTAAGTCCCTAGCAGAATTTTTTTCCCCGTCCTCTATTTTATCGTTCTCTGATTTTTGTGCTAAATGTAAAGTGGGCCCATCAGCTTGGTTTTATTATCTTCAACTTAAACATTGGATAGTTCAATTAGATACTGGCCCCGCTACATTTCAAACACCACCGGACCAAATCCTAAATAGATTGTCTAGATCCTCCTCCCGTGGAGCCATATCCTTCTGATATTTATTGCTGTCTCCCACTGATCTGATGACCAAATCTTCTGTTCAGATCCGTTGGGAAACTGACCTCCAATGTTCTTTTACCCTTAAACAATGGGAATCTATTCATCTGTCCTCTTTTTCCCTCTCCAAATACAATAATCACACTGAAATGCATATTAAACTCTTAAATATACTGTACTTGACCCTTTCCAGATTACATGGGATATGGCCTACAGTCTCTAAATTTTGCTGGCGCCTTTGCCACTCTGAAGGTACAATTTTTCATATTTTTTGGGAATGCTCCTCTTTACGCCCTTTCTGGTTAGATGTATTTTCCCTTATAAAGGAAGTTCTTGGCCTTACACTACCTCAAGATCCTTCCCTAGCCCTTTTACACTGGTATCCTCTCACTATTCCCAAATCTGCTCGTTATGTCCTTGGTCATATTTTCATATCTTTTAGGGCTACTATAACCTGACATTGGAAGTTTCCTCCCCCCCCCCCCATTTGCCAAAGTAATTACAAAAACCCATCCTCTCCTATTGTAAAATGGCATCCATGGCATACCTATGTTACTGATGATGGTAAAGGTGCGCCCTCTGCAAGACTTACCCCACTAACCCCGTCCTCTCCTTGTAATCTAAACGAACTCCCCTCAGGAGATTCAGATACCTAGTCTGTCTATCTGTAGTGTATTAGTATTGTGATAACTGTTTGATATATATGGATATCCTGTTATTTATTTATTTTATTTTATTTTTTTCTCTCTTGCTCCCTATGTCCCCCTCTCTTTTTTCGGTACCCCCATTTTTTATTAATTTCAATAAAAAATTATTGATGGAAACTCCCTATCCTCTAGTTCTAGGTCTACTGGCTTGGGGATCCAAATGTTTTCACCAGTGTCTTCCTCATGTTGTTCCAGTACAAATCCAACAAGTCTCTACTGAATCTTTCCCAAAGCTTCCTACGTCTGATCAATTGACTTCTAACCTAGATTCGCGTCTGCCAAAACCATATCAAGATTTCTCTGACGTTTTTTGTGAAAAAGCTGCTGACAAATTGCCTCCCATCACCCTTGAGACTGCAACATCGATCTAATTCCCAGGAGGATGCCACCCCGTGGCCGTATGTACACTCTTTTGGTTCTGGATACAGCTGCTATGTCCGACTACATAAAAGAAAACCTGGCCAAGGGTTTTATAAGACCATCTTCCTCTCTTGCTGGGGCCGGATTCTTCTTTGTCAGAAAGAAAGACGGGGGGCTTTTTTTTTTTTTTTAAACATTTTATTAATTTTCCAAGAAAATTGAATAGGCGATACAGTAAATGACAGCACTGAAACTCTGCCAAAACTGTTGACAGTGAATTACCTAGAAAATACAATATTTTGACACAGAATTCAGACCTTCAAAAAAAAAAATAAGAAAAATATTAAACAAATGTAAAGGGGAATAAAGAGGAAAACAAGAAGGGAGGGGTAAGACAAAAACACATTCAAGAATATATGGTATAATTCTTACATCAGAAATATGTAAATGATACTTCATTAGAATCATGCACAAAATCAATCAAATTAGTGTCGGACTATGAGGAATGAGAGTCCAGTTGTCTGTACAAAAACAAAACCAAGTGGTAGATTCAAACAATTTATATAAATATATATATATATATATATATATATATATATATATATATATGTATATATATTATGTGTGTTTGTGTTGACAAATCAAGAGCAGTAATATAATGTTCCCACTTTCTGTGGAATTTAACAATCCCTTTCTCTATATGAGGAATGGTAGCTCTCCTTTCAAAGTACATAACACGGAGAAGAAAATTCTTCACCTCAGCTAATGAGGGAGAAGGTCTCTTAAGCCAGTATTTCAGAATCCATATTTTTTGCTACAGTAAGAATAACCGTTAGAACAGGAATCGGTTCCTTTCCATGAACGCCTAAATCCCATACAGAGAAATGAATAAACAGCCATGCTAATGGATTCTTAGAAAGATTCAATTTGAAAATCTGATTAATATAATTAACAATTTTATGCCAAAACACCTCTATTTTTCCACACTGCCAAAAGTTGTGAAAAAAATGTAGCTCCCTGCATTCTACATTTTGGACACTTACCAGACTCTTCTGGAACCATATGAGCCTGAGAGATATAAGCTCTGTGCAATGTTTTGAAATGTGTTTCCTGCAATGAAGCGGAATGTAGATATTTAAATACCATTTGACTGTAATCTAGTAGTACAAGTTGGATAGGTCCGTGATATCATTAGACCAACTTTTAAATGTGCAGCTCCAAAGTCTGTCACGTCTCGTTACCCTGAGATACATATTATAATGTTTGAGTCTGTATAGACTAGTATGAGAAAAATAAAATAGACTCTGCATAGGATCAGGAGTCTCATCATCAGACATAGGTTTTGGCATTGAGCTGATAAAATGCAGAATCTGCAGATACATAAAAAATTGTTTGTCTAATAAGTTGAATTTACTTTTTAATTCAGAAAAAGATAATAGCAATTAGCAACCCACCCGGATCAAAAACATTCCGCATTGATGCGATTCCAGCCTTCCTCCACACTTTATACATAGCATTATGTAGGCCCGGCGGAAATGCGGGGTTTCCCCAAAAAGTTGTGAATGTAGAACAGGGGTTCCTCTGTAATTTAGTATTAGTATACCTCCAGGACTGATAGGTGTCAGTAAATAAAATATAAGAAAATATCCTAAAAGGTATATCTGTCCTGGGGGTATGAAGCAATGCGCTAGGAGAAAATGGAAAGAACAATTCTAATTCCAAGTCATAGTTAACAAAAATAGATCGACCCCAAAACCAGTCCAAAATCTATCTAAAAGATGTAGCTCTACTAAATGTCTGTATATCTGGCAAATGTATCCCTCCCTCCAAGCGAGGTAATTGTAGTTTAGCGTAAGCTATCCTTGGTTTCTTGTTACTCCATAGAAAATTTGAGAATATAGAGTTAACATAAGAAGTAGCCTTCTTTGTAAGACTTAAGGGGAGCATTTGTAATAAATAGGACAACTTGGGAAAGCTATACTCTTGATTACAGTGTTTCTGCCCAGCAAAGATAGAGGCAGATTCTTCCACCTAGATAAAAGCGTAGATATAGACGCTAAAATAGGTTTAAAATTAGCAGTATATAAATCATGTAGAGATGGAGGAAGCCGAGTTCCTAAGTATGTCAGTGCAGTTGTGACCACTGGAAAAAGGGATAATATCGGATGAAGGCCAAACCGCATAACATCCCCTGACAAAGGGAGTAATTCTGACTTAGAGTAATTTATCTTGTATCCAGCAAACGACCCAAAATCATCAATCAGAGATATTATCGCAGGTACAGAAATAGAGGGATTGGATATAAATAGGAGCATGTCATCTGTGAACAACGCTATTTTAGCCTCCATTTTACCCACTACGATACCAGAAAACAAAGAGGAATTCCTAAGGGCAATCGCCAGGGGCTCCAGGGCCAATGCATAAAGTAGAGGTGATAATGGACATCCCTGGTCAGTGCCCCTCTCTATACAGAATGGGGTGAACAGAAACCCATTGCCTATTACCTGAGTCATAGGATCAGAGTACAAACTAGACATTAAGCAAATGAAGTCCTCTGGTGCACCGAACCTCCACGATGAATCAAATAAATGATCCCATGTGACTAGGTTGAAGCATACTTGCCGACAATCAGCTCCCTCCTTCCGGGAGGGAGCTGAATGTCGGCTAACAGCGGGGGGCGTGTCCGGATAGCTGTGACAAGTTTGGGGGCGGAGCCGGGGGCGGCGCGATCACGTCATTGTGGCCCCACCCTCTATTTACAATGCCGTTATTTTCAGCACTGTGAAGCAGGGGGCGAGGCCACGATGACGCGATTCAGCGCGAGTCGCGTCACTGCCCTCCCCCCCCGCTGTGGGGATTTTTTGTGTATACCTGGGGGAGGTCGGGAGGGTTGGGGAATGTCAGGAGGCTTGCCTGCCTTTCCGGTGGGCCGGGAGCGGCACCCAAAAATCGGGAGGCTCCCAGCCAAATCGGGAGGGTAGGCAAGCCTGGGTTGAAGGCCTTTTCGGCATCTAATGATAAAATTCTGTTAGTATGAGAGCAACCAGAGGAGTCCACCCACTGCATGACCGAAAGCACTTTTCTAATATTCACAACAGATTGGCAGCCATAAATGAATCCAGATTGATCCGCATGAATAATAGAAGGTAGAATCAGTTTTAACCGATTCGCTAACAATTTAGTGAAAATCTTGTAGTCCGTGTTGATTAGCGAAATCCGGATGGTATGAACTAGGTAATTCATGATCACGGCCCAGCTTTGGTAGCACTCTAATAATGGCGGAGTTGAAATATTGTGGACGACTGTTGCCCAATAAAATATTGCTATATACCTCTATGAGGGTTGCAGAAACTTTAGAAGACAAAATCTTGTTGAAATCATTTGTGAGGCCATCAGGACCTGGGGCTTTATTATTCTTCAAAGAGGAAATCACTGCCGTAACTTCCTCTGTAGTTACTGGTCTCAGCAGCGATGAGGCCTGATCTGCTGACATGGCAGGCACATTAACATTGGACCACAAAGCCTCTTTGTTGGATTCATCTATTTCCGGTTTAGAATGTAATTGTAAGTGTGTCTGTAATACCAGCATTGGATCTAATTAGGGTTCCATTATTATTCTTTAAAGCTTTGATAAAGATGGGTGAGTGATGACCCTTCAATAAATTAGACAGTAATCTACTGGATTTATTTCCATAGCTATAAAATCTAAATTCCTTGCTGAATGTATGTTTTGACTACATTGAGGACAAAACATTATCAAATAGAGTTTTCTGGTGGTAATATGACTGTTTGGACGCAGGACTAGGGTTACTTTTGAACTTATGATATGCAGAGGTAAGTTTCGCTTCAGAATCTAAGTAATCCGCACCCATCTGTTTATCTCTATGCTTACAGTAGGACAAAATTAAGCCTCTTAGCACTGGTTTAGAAGCCCGCCAAAACAAAAGCGGATTGTCATGTTTATTATAATCCATCCAAGCTGCAAAACTTTATTGAACTAGATAAATAGGAAGGAAAGCGCCACTGGCGTATTGGGCCTTTATCAGTGGTGACCAAAATGTTCATCCAACATAAAGCATGATCAGAAATATGAATTGGTTCGATCCCAGAGTCTAAAACTCTAAAAAATAAACGATCAGGGAGTAAAAGGTAGTCGATGCGCAAGAGGGTGCCATGTGCAGCAGAAAGGCAAGTAAAGTCACGCTCTACCAGATGGCACGCCCTCCACACATCCACCAACCACAACTCACTGGTTATATAAGGGATACCAACCCTGGGAGGAGAAGACCGTATAGATGTTGTGTTTCTATTCAGCACATTAGAAGCAACCAAATTAAAATCCCTTCCAATAATAAGCGAAGCGTCTGTATAGACATATAACTTGGAAATTATATGCGAAAAAAAAAATTTAGACTGTACATTGGGGGCATATAAATTGCACAAAACAAACCTAGAGGCGTTAATGGTTACATCCGTAACGACATGTGGATCAGTGATGACCGAATGGATAGTAGTATGACCAACCAAGCATGTTTAATTTAGCCACCACAGGAGGGAGAAGATGTGACTCCTGCTAGAAAACGACATCAAGTTTGAGTTTCCTGAAATACAGGAGAATCTTCTTCCTTTTAGTTGGGGAATTAATCCCTCCTACATACCAAGTTTCATATAAAAGACTAGTCATAGTGATCTATATAGAAAATGTAGCAATGACTGAACTGTGTTAACACCATCATGCAAAAACGTGTCATAAAAATCAGAGCAAAAAAACATACAAGACAAGACACGAGAGGAGAAAATAAAACAAAAGGGGAAAAAACAAAAAAGGAACAATAAGGGTATTGACATACCCAAAGGCTAAGCGAATTTGAACTTCCGGCGTAAAAGAACACACAAACATCTTATAATCTCGTTAGGTATGCGCATAGCATACCCCGGCATAAAGCACAAGTAAATATCATACATCATAACACTCTATAAGCATACAGCAATGTTTTTCCTTTTTGGTAGCTATTGGAAATGTAGGCAGAAAATAGAAATAACTGAAATTACAGTAGCATTCAATCAAGCCTATCTATGCTAATATAACATTCTAAATAGAAGTCAAAAACAGATAATCACAAGAGTAAACCCAAGTAGGGACTGAATATTGCTCACGTAACTGTCCCAGTAAATTCACGTCTCCTGCACAGAAGTAGATGCCATCTCTTCAGACAAGAAAAGATCTGCATCAGCTACAGAAGTGAAGTCCTTAAAGGGGATGTAGTATGTACCGCAGCCGGCGGTTCAAATCTCGACGGCAGAAGCCCGGCAGAGGTAAAGATCCCGATCGCTAATAAGGTAAGTTTAACTAACCCTATTTTCCCCCCTAACCATCCCTTATGGGTGCCTAACCCTAACCTCCCCCCAAGTGGCTAACCCCCCCTCTAAGTGCCTAACCCTAACCTCCCCTTCCCTGCAGCCTAACCCTAAGTCTCCCGGGCGGTGCTTAACCCTAACCTCTCCCCAGGGGTGCCTAACCCTAACCCTCTCTTCCCCTAGCCTAAACCTAACCCATTAGTACCTTGCCGGGATTAGGTAGTCAGGAAGTCGACGGTCTGTATTTAGACCGTCGGCTTCCTGACTACATCCCCTTAAAGAAGCCTCCATCAAACAACCGAAGCCTTGCAGGATAAAGCACTACAAAATTTTGGTTAGCCTTAAACAGGCGAGAACAAAGCAGGGAGAAATCCTTCCATGCACGAGTGACTTCCGCTGAGAAATCCTGGAATATGCGAAACTTCGAGCCCTCCCATTGAAGATCATCTTGTCGCCTTGAAGCGTTCCAAATGGCGTCTTTTCGAAGAAAGTTCAAACAGCGAAGAATAACTACTCGCGGTCTGGTATCTCTAGAATCAAGTACTGGGCCTATTCTGTGTGTCCTTTCCACTACCATGTCAGAGCACTGGTCTGTAATATTGAGCAATTCAGGCAGGAATGATTGAAGAAATCGGGTCAGCTCTGCACCCTTAAAAAATTCAGGCAATCCAGTAATGCGGAGGTTGTTCCTTCTTGATCTGTTTTCAAGATCATCAAGTTTATTTAAAACTTGGTAGTGAGACTTTTGTAAGGAAGCAGTAGTAGTTTTCAATTCCTCCACATCATGGAACATAACCCCCAGCCTATTTTCATTAGCCAGAACTCTCTGAGAGATTTGTTTAATTTGAGATTTTATATCTGAAACTGCTTGAGACAGTTTAGCTGAATGTGTGTCCATAATAGGGCCCATAGCCTCTTGTATTGCCTTAACTACCTTACCATATATGACAGGGCTGTGCTGGATGTCAGAGGAGGCAGAGGCAGGCTGCGATGTGGCAGAGTCTGCAGAGAGATCTACAGTGATGTCCGGCGTCTCAGGGGCGACAGGCATGTTGGATTCTGCCCTCAGCTTTTCTGAGCGGGACCTCTCCTGCTTAGACTGCCTTTGAGAGGGACCAGAGCGCTCCATCAGATGACAGGTGCTTCCCCACGGTCAGTGATGTGTGGTATGGTAGGAGCCGCTGTCGCGACTTTGCAAAGGTTGGTCGGCGGGGCTGCAACGGAGCTCCTCCGCTATGCGACCATCAGCCTGAGAGCAGCAGACTGGGGTCTTAGACCCTGCAAAGACTACCGTGGGCTGAATCAAATCACCGTGAAAAATAGATATCCTTTGTCACTCAACTTGGAGCTCTATGATAAAGTTTGTGGAGCATCTCTTTTCACTAAATTGGATCTCCGTTGAGCCTATAATTTAATCCGTATTAAGGCACGGGATGAGTGGAAAACCACTTTTAATATGCGAAATGGACATTATGGCTTCTTGGTGATGCCTTTTGGCTTGTGTAATGTGCCAGCAGACTTCCAGAGCTACGTCAATGAAATTTTCTGAGATGTCCTTTGTAGTCTATTTGGATGACATTTTTAATTTTTCAGAGAACCTGCAATCACATCGTCTATGTCATGACTCTAGGGAAATTGGCCTCCCATGATGGAACAGGCTTTGCTGGCTGGGATACTGGCAGCACAAACTAAGAAGGTCTGAGATATGTTTTCGTCGTAGGACAGCACAGAGCTAGGAGAGCTGGTTATAGGAACAACAGGTGAAGGAAGACTGTATTGAATCTGGAACTTGATAAGAGATGGTTAGATTGAGGTAGTGGTAATGGTAGAGTAATAGTCCCGGTGTAGAATAGAACTCAGACTAGAACAGCAGGCATCCATAGTAGCAGCAGAGAATATTCCACTGGATAAATGCTGGAGACCTTGGATAGATGCTGGAGGCCTTGGATCTGTGGAGAGTACTGTATACAGGAGCACTGGGTTGGCCCAGGTAAAGGCAGAGTCTTTACTGAGACAGGCTCAGTTATAAGATAACAAAGTTCTTAGAACAATAGTGCTGAGCTATGCTCAGTGAAATGATGACTTGAAAGCTGGTTTAGGAGTACTGAACCAGGTTCAGTAAATAGACAATAAGGTGACCTCCGCTGTGATCTAGCAGCCCAACTCCTGACAGTCTACATGTCAGAGAAGTATTGTCCCATCTTCGAAGTCATCATCTGTACGGGAAAATTTCGAAATGTCTTTTTGAACAGTCCTCAGTGCCATTTTTGGGGCACATCATATCGGGAAATTCCCTTTAAATGGATTCAGACAAGCTAAGAGTCATCCAAGACTGGCCTCAACTGAACTCCTTGAAAGTCATCCAACAGTTTATTGGCTTCTCCAATTATTATAGGAGATTAATTTTAAAGTTTTCTGATATCATTGCCCCCATCACAGCTCTCACTAAGAATGGTGCTAATCCATCTCGTTGGCCTTCTGCAGTGGTGGCTGCCTTCCGAAGCACTCAAAACAGCTTTTTCCACAGCTCCAATTCTTTGTCAACCACAGCTTGAGAAACCCTTCACGTTAGAAGTCGAGACCTCTTCGGTGGGACTGGGAGCTGTAGTGTCTCAAGTGGCTGAAGATGGAAAGAATCATCCCTGTGGTTTCTTTTCCCATAAATTTTCCCTGGCCGAGAAGAATTATGCCATAGGGGATCACGAATTGTTGGCTTTGAAATTGGCACTAGAGGAAAGGAGACACCTTTTGGAAGGCGCTACATTCCCTATTACAATCATCACTGATCAAAAGAATCTCCTTTATATCAAGACAGCTCATCATTTGATTGCAAGAAAAGCTAGCTGGTCTCTTTTTTTTTCCCGCTTCGATTTTAAAGTCCAATTTCGTCCTGGCATACAAAATAAAAAGGCTGATGCACTCTCCCGGTCCTTTCTGCCCCCACAAGAAGAAGAAGAACAACCTCAAGTTCACCCTATTTTAGATCCTCTTGTTTTTGCTCAAACTCAGTTGCTGACTCTTCCTCCTGGCAAGATCTTTCTGGCGCCTCAGTTGCATCATAATTTATTAACTTGGGCTCATGCCTCCTTGTTTGCTGGCCACTCGGGCATCCTCAGAACTTTTAAGTTTCTACAGTGCTCCTACTGGTGGCCCATTATGAAAGATGACGTTTGGAATTTTATTGTTTCCTGTGCCAAGTGTGCTCAGCATAAATCCACTCACAACAAAATTATTGTACCCTTGCATCCTCTGCCTATTCTTGATACTCCTTGGACTCATCTGTTGATGGATTTTATTACTGAGTTACCATCCTCTAAGGGACATAATATTATCTGGGTGGTAGTAGATCGATTTTCAAAAATGTCTCATTTTATTCCCTTGGTTGGACTTACTTCAGCTCCACAGTTGGCCAAATGTTTATTCGTGATAACTTTCGTCTTCATGCACTACCCAAGGAGATAGTGTTGCATCGAGGTGTACAATTTGTGGCCAAATTCTGAAGGGCTTTATGTGCCTCTTGTGCAATTAAACTGTTTTCTTCTGCCTATCACCTGCAAACAAATAGCCAAATGGAGAGGGTGTTTCAGGAATTAGAAACATTTCTTGGACTCTTCATATCTTCTTCTCAAGATGACTGGCTTGATTTATTACCTTGGGCAGAGTTTGCCCACAATTTTAGGTACCAATCCTCTTCAAATTCTACTGCATTCTTTGCAGCATATGGAAAACATCCGCTTGTTCCAGATTTCCAAGATTTACCCTCCATGGAAGTACCTGCTGTCACAAATCTTGTGGAATCATTTTCTGATACATGGAAAAACATTCACTCCTCCTTGAAAAAAGCTTCTAATAATTACAAAAAGTTTGCGGATTGTAAACATCTTGCCATTCCTCTTCTGAAGATTGGAGATAGGGTGTGGCTGTCAGCTAAAAACATTCAACTGAATGTTCCAAGCATGTAATTTGCTCCATGTTTCTTTGGACCGTATCATATTTTTAAAGTTGTCAATCCGGGGGCGTATAAACTGGAGCTACCTCCTCAGTTGAAGATTTCCAACACATTTCATGTTTCTCTTCTACGACCATTAATTCTTAATCAATTCCACCATTCTCCACTCAACACACATCAAGAATAGCGATATATAAATGAACTCAACCAACGGACTTAGGTGGTATTAATCTACCATGTCTTAAAACGTTTTCTTTAGCTGCAAATTACAGATACGCAGTGGATTGCATAAAAGACACAAATGAATTTGCTAACACTAAAGTAGAACAATCCTGTTGGCCAAATGAATCATTAGTGAGTGTACTACACACAAAAACATTAACACATAATTCACAACTAAAAGAAAATCCTTTTAAATATACAACATATTTGGCATGGAAACAGGCAAGAGCACAAAATAGTCTAAGCTCTAATATATCACAATTTTTATCTATTGGACATAATCCAGGATTTCACTTGGGGTTTAGTAATATACTGTATACGAAATAGTATAATCAAGGATGAAGATATATACATCAGATTTTTGATAAGACAAATAAAACAATTTTTACATATGAGCACATTAAGGAGAAATTTCCACAAATAGAAATGTCTTTATTTATGTATTTTCAAGCAAGAAGCTATGTTAATATGATAATCACAAAAACACTTGGTGGGGGTCTAGAAAATGGGTTAGATGACATGCTGCTCCGCCGCTCGGGACAGGTAATTTCAACATCAAAAATATACAGTCAGATACGCAGTATAATAAATATGGAAACGGAAAAGGTAGGAATAGCTAGAAGGAAAGAGATATTCCCAGATATAACCATAGAAAATATGATCAAAACTATAGTAAAATTAATAAACAACTTACAACGGCAGCATATACTGAGATGCATCTTAAAATACTACATAATGCATATATAACTCCAGCAGTGAAATATAAAATGGGATTGGCATTAAATTCTGCATGTTTTAAATGTAACCAACCCGAAGCGGGGATAATGCACTGTATATGGGAATGTAGGGAAGTAAAAGCACTTTGGACAAGAGTACAAATGTATATTCAAACAGTGTTAGGTACAGTTGAACTAACGCCAGAATGGGCAATATGGGGCGTTATAAACAAAATAAACAAAGATAAATTGACAACAGGGGAAAAAAATGGATAAGTAAAATTATCTCAGCTACAAAAAAAACAATATTAGTACAATGGATCTTGAAAAATCCAATAGATATAATACCAATGCATATAAGAGTTATATATTTATGCAGAATGGAATGGATAGAAATGTCAAAGGATAAAGAAAAAAAACTGAAAGGATTTTTATCAATATGGGAATTAGTTAACAGAACAAGTTAAAAATACCCTAAGAGAAGAAGTGAGATAAACGAAATGGTATAAGGAAGAAAAGATACAACTAGGAGAGGATATATTTTGATGTATGAAAATGTTATGAAATATGTAAAGAGTATAAAATGATAAATGTGAAGAACATAATAATAATCATGTAATTGGTGGATAAACATAGGATAAAATATGCATATAAACATAAAAACCTGTTGAAAGAATAATATGTACAATGCCGTCTTGAAATAAAAATATTTATGAAAAAAAAATAAAGTTCATACTCAGTTGGGAGTTAAATTTGAGATTGATAAGATCCTTGACTCTCGACATTGGTTGAATCAACTTCAGTATCTCATTGATTAGAAGGGGTACGGATCTGAAGAACGAGCATGGATCAAGGCATCTGTCCATGCCCCACAGCTTGTTCGAGCTTTTCATAAAAAAGTTCCTGATAAGCCTTGTGGGTGTCCAGAGTCCAACCTGAAAGGGGGAGTACTGTCAGGTTGCGGCCTAGGATCGGCCGTTACTCACCTCAGTGCTAGCTTCCCCTGACCTCTCGAGCGGTCAGACACCAGGTATGGAGGCGAGTGACGTGCTGAGGATTATACCTGGGGTCTGCTAGGACATCCATGTGCTCACTCCGTGATTTGGTTCCTGTGATTACCGTCATGGGTGCAGCCATGATAGTCTACATCAACTGATTGCCCTTTACCCAATGGTAGCATTGGCTGCTGTCAGCTGACACCATCCTCCAATGGACTGCTACCTTAGGGTATTCAGCCGGCCTCCAGACAACAGGAAGTTGCCTGTACAACGTCGTTACTTCCAGTGTATACTTGCTGTTGCAGCATTCCAGGTTCCAAGCTCCTTTCTTCTAGTTCTGCGTCTGAAACCACAGCGTGTGTACTTAGGGCCTGATTCAGACCCAGACGCTATTTGCATCAGCTCGCTGGCTAAAAGGGGCCGGCTATTTAAATCATGTGCTCGCACTGCGTCGCATAAAGCCGCCCATTTAGTAATAGCGAGCGATCGCACTATGCGCTCGCACCTGTATAAAGACGCCCCTTTGCCACTCGCAACACACGTCATCTCCGGCAGTTGTAGGATTAATCGGGAACATCGAGAGCCATCGGAGCTGCTTGCAGTGCTTGTGGTAGCCTTTTTCCACCACAACATTGCGAGCAGTTCTGGCTAAAATACAACCCAGTCACGTGTGTAATGATGCTACTTTGCTAATTATGCACACCCATTAAGTGCCCGTTTTCAAGCACCTTCCCCTGTTACCACCCACAAACGGCACTATCTGTAACTCAAAATAGCGGTCTGACTGTGGGCTATGGCGAGCACTTTCCCATCGCAATGACTGGATCGCGCATGCGCATTGCGACTCATACGCATGCGCAGATTGCGAAAAATCGCTCAATGCGAGCGAGTGCAGCATAGCGTCCGGGTCTGAATCAGGCCCTTAGTTGTGCGCATGCGCGAGACCCGGATAGCTACGAGCAATCCGTCGCTCCGGATCTCGTACCAAAGGGGGCGTGCTGTCGATGTTGAGTGACAGCACGCCCCCTTTGGTGGGCGGGCCAGGGAATGGCTGCCCAAACGGAGGTGTACCCATGTGAACGCCTCTGTTTGGGGGCGGCCCCGCTGACACGAGTGATGTCAGTGGGAGAGATTTCGGCTCTGTTTGAGCCGAAATCTCTCTTGGGCTTGTGGAAACGAGACTCTACCACAAGGGTCTCATCGCAAGCCCGATGGTCGCGATGGTCTTGACCATCATGACCATCTTCCTGGCCGCTCGCTATGATAGGGCCAGGAGGCAGCTCTAAAGAACAAGGAGGCCGGCCCTGATTCAGAGTGGATGCTCTGTCAGAGTGTCCAGTCCTGAATCAGGGCCAGAGTGTGCACACAAAGGTGCTGCTGCGATCGATTCAGATCAGAAATGTGGACTAAAAGTGGATGTTCCTGGGCAGTGACTGGAAGTTGGCTAGTAGTGCACACAAAAATGGACTGTTTAGTAGGGGTATTATGGGAGTATTGTAGGCATGTCAACGAAAGAGGCTGCGTTTCCAGATGCACAGCCGCAAGCATAGGAGCATTGATCAGACAAGGAAACTGCATCTGCATAGAGGGCTGCTGCAAGCTTTGATGGTGCGACCGATGTTGGACT
The DNA here is from genome assembly GCA_031769625.1 of Taudactylus pleione. NCBI lineage: Eukaryota > Metazoa > Chordata > Amphibia > Anura > Myobatrachidae > Taudactylus > Taudactylus pleione. The sequence goes on from JAUIMM010000031.1 coordinate 47,865,170, forward strand.
ATAAGTATCAATTGGAATCAGGGGCGTAGAGAGCCACGCGGGGCCCCGGTAAAGAGGGGGCGTGGCCTCATCCCGGGAGGCATGGCCATGCCCCCTTGAAAAAAAATATATTATTTTGCAGCGCCGCGGAGGGGGCGCTGTGAGCCCCTCAGCCCGGCGCAAAGCCAGAGGGAGATGCGATCAGTGTGATCGCTCCCCCCTTCAGGCATAGGAGATTGCTGTGGCTGCTGCAGAGGGAGGGAGGAGGGAGGAAGTGAGGGGGGGCGGTGCCGGACCCGGGCCCCCACTGGGCCCCTCTGGAAGCTCGGGCCCGGGTAAACTGTACCCGCCCCCCCCTCTCGGTGCCCCTGATTGGAATGACAGCATGCAAATGCAATAAAATTCATTGGCCGCACGGAGGTATACAAGAGAAGGCGTTTGTCAGCCATTTGCATAAACGGGCAACAGCCAATAGACGCTGCTGCGTGCGCCTTTGTGCATGACTCAGAATCAGCCCCATTATGGGCAATTTATATAGGCGTTGTGTTGCATTACAGCCAGTGCCTCCCTAAAGTTACACATACAGGATTGGCTGCAGGACTGTCAATCAAAAAATACCCAGCCAGGACAAATCCTCAATCTGATTCCAATCAGATCTCTGGATTTATGTGGTCAAAGCATGAAAGATTAACCATTAACCCATTCATGACCACTGGAGTACTGCTCACACGGGAGTTCTGATTAGTTGACCCTTGTCCAGGAGCTACAGGGTAAAAGCTAGGCTGGTATCACATGAGTCTTGGACTGCTCTTGTTCATCATCCACTTCCAGGGGCAGAACTAGCGGCGGTGCAGCCGGTGCCTTGCACCAGGGCCCGCTGTGGTTCAGGGGCCCATGGCCGCCTGCATCTGCCCGCCGACCCAGTCCCCATTAAGACAAAATGGTTGGGGCTGGAGCGGACACGCTTCAGCCGCTCCGGCTCTAACATGACCTGACCTACACGGTTGATGCTAGATCCTATGTGGCTAAAGGACCTCTGTGACGTATCAACCATGTGACCGCTGCAGGAGGCTGGACCGCTCCTGTGTTACCATCCACTAGGGCATAGAGGGGGAATAAATATTTGTGGTGAGCATAGCGAGCCACCGTGCCCGAAGTGTGGTGAGGGGACACTTTTGGCGCCCCGTTCTCATACTTGCCCCTCCCCCTTTCAGAGTCGGACACGTGGATGTGACATCACAGGTACCCTGCAGCCCCCTATTCTAGTCATAACCTGACCTACACCCGCCGCTGCCCAGCCCCTTGTTATGACGTCATGTGCGCTGTGTCATAACAAGGGGCCGGGCTGTTGAAGGGAGAGGATTGGCTGAAGCCGTGGACCAAGAGGAGCAGCGAGGAAGAAGCAGCCAAGAAAACTAGGTAAGTGGCAGTGATTGTGGCGGTATTTTTTGGGGGGGGATTGCGCAAAGCTGAGACACATGCTGGGGGGGAGAGCCGAGGCAGACACACCCAGAGGGGGGGAGATTGAGGCTGACACACTGGGGCTGGGGGGGAGAATGAGGCTGACACGCTGGGCCTGGGGGGGGAGAATGAGGCTGACACGCTGAGCCTGGAGGGGGGAAGAATGAGGCTGACACACTGGGCCTGGGGGGGTGGAGAATGAGGCTGACACGCTGGGCCTGGAGGGGTGGAGAATGAGGCTGACACGCTGGGCCTAGGGGGGTGGAGAATGAGGCTGACACGCTGGGGGGGTGGAGAATGAGGCTGACAGGTTGGGGCTGGGGGTGAGAATGAGGCTGACACGCTGGGGCTGGGGGGGTGAGAATGAGGCTGACACGCTGGGGCTGGGGGGGGAGAATGAGGCTGATACGCTGGGGCTGGGGTGGAGAATGAGGCTGACACGCTGGGGCTGGGAGGAGGAGAATGAGGTTGACACAGTGGTCCTTGGGGGGGAGAATGAGGCTGACATGCTGGGCCTGGGGGGGGAGAATGAGGCTAACACACACTGGGCCTGGGGGGGGAGAATGAGGCTGACACGCTGGGCCTGGGGGGGTGGAATGAGGCTGACATGCTGGGCCTGGGGGGGAGAATGAAGCTGAAACGCTGGGCCTGGGAGGGTGGAGAATGAGGCTGACACGCTGGGCCTGGGGGAGTGGAGAGTGATGCTGACACGCTAGGGCTGGGGTGGAGAATGAGGCTGACACGTTGGGGCTGGGGGGGAATGAGGCTGACACGCTGGGGGGGAGAATAAGGCTGACACGTTGGGGCTGGGGGGATGGAGAATGAGGCTGACACACTGGGGCTGGGGTGGAGAATGAGGCTGACATGTTGGGGCTGGGTGGGAGAATGAGGCTGTCACACTGGGGCTGGGAGAGAGAATGAGGCAGACATACTGGGGCTGGACAGACTGGATTTAATGACTGGGGGGGCAGTGAGGGGTGGTGTAAAAACAAGTCTAGGCAGGTGGACAGACACTGGATCTAATTACTGGGGGGGGGAGTGAGGGGTGGTGAAAAAATGTTGTGGTGCGGGGTGCCAGGAATGGTCAGGGGGGGGGGCAAAGCATATTCTTGCACCTGGGCCCACCACTCTCTAGTTCCGCCACTGTCCACTTCCATTAGCGTCAGCCTCCACTGCCATTAGAATATGGGGCCTGATTCAGAGCCGGACGCAAGTGGCTGCTCGTTTGCTCTGAGCGATGTTTGCCCAACTACGCATGCGTATGGATCGTAATACGCATGCGCGAACCAGTCAGTGCGGCCAAAAATCGTGTGCTCGCAAAATAGCGAATGCCTGCTATTTTGAGTGACAGAATGAGGCGTATGTGGGTGGTAACAGGAGAAGGTGCTTGAAAACGGGGAGTGAAGATCCGATCGCAGGCGTGCTTAAAGGTCAAAACGGGCGTTTTATGGGTCTGCATAATTAAAACATCAGCGTCATTGACAACGTCACTGGGTTGAACTGCTCGCAAAATTGTGGTAGCAAAAACCAACCACAAGAATAGCGAGCAGCTCATACCCTGTTCGATGTACTCGATTAGTCTAATAAATAGCGGACATGACGTAGGATGCGAGCGGCCAGGGGGCGTAGTTTCCCAAAAAACGACCGCAAGTTTTGTTCGCTCGTTCAGACCTAGAGGCGTGAACAGACCGCAAACAGCGAACGGTTCATTTGAATAGCCACCCCTATTTTCTTGACGAGCAAGCGCAAATAGCGACCGGCTCTGAATCAGGCCCCTGGTCAACTATTTTCTGTCTCCTGGCCCTGAGTAAGTACTGTGTTTCAGCCACATGGCCATATCTATAATGGGTCTGGGGGGGCGGGTCCACACTGCACTGGGGATCGTGAGCAGTGGGCCACCTCCTCTGAGCAATGTCATCCCCCCAGAGCCCTACAACTGGTACCGACAATCAGGTCCCTTCTCCTCCATGGCGCCATCGTCCAGTGATCTTCGGGAAGATTGCGCGTGCCCACAAGAGAGCAAAGGGTCTGGCACAGAGCCAGAGTCTTTGCTTTCACTGCATGGCGCCATCTTCCTGAACATGTCACTGGGAATATGGAGCGCTGTGGAGGAGGGACCTGCTGCCGATACAAATAAAAAAGTAATATCAGTGCAGGGGCCGGTGTGCACTGCACACCCTACACCCATTATATATACACCTATACCCTGTAGGCATTCACTATACTTACCTCTCCATCGGTGCACAGTGCAGGTGCCATGTTTCTGAAGACCTGTGTATGGGCACTACAAAAATCACTGGGAAAATGGAACCCCCACCATTTTCTGGGAGATTGGAGCTTGCACAGTAGACTCTTGTATAGTGCCAGAGTCTACTGGGGACATGCGCCAGTGAGAAAGGGGGGGCCCGCACGGAGACAGCACACGGGTCCCCCCTCTCTTAAACCGTCTTGTGGGTTACCTCAAACCATGAAGTAAACCACAGCTAACCCACTTCCAACTTCTTAGCTCAGTAAAGTGTTGGAAAATGCATAAAAGTGCATTTACTTACACAACTTATGTTCTGCTATGAAAGCAGCTCTAACTACAGTACATCCCATCTGGATAAGGGGTTTCACAAGTATGAATAAGTTATGATTAAGACAATGAGAATCAGATGTCTGTAATTAGATTATACAATAAATTGTAATAGTTTCCAAGAGCATAATTTCATGTTATGTACTACAGTGATTATTAGAGGAGGATAAAATAAATATATTTAATAATAGGTATATTGCAGCTATACTGCACTGATAAGTTGTACATTCTCCTGTTTACTGTACTCATTTAATTCATTCCTTGTCCCTCTCTCTCTCTCTCTCTCTCTCTCACTCTCTCTCTCTGTCACCCCCCCCCCCCCCCCAGGGGCAATGAAAGGGTCTTAAACTTTGGGGTTTATTTACTAAGCTTTGGATGGCTATAAAGTGAACGAAGATAAAGTACCAGCCAATCAGGCTGTGTTTAAAAAATGACAGTTAGGAGCTGGTTACTTGGTACTTTATCTCCGTCCAAGGCTTAGTAAATTGACCCATAAGTCTTTGAAAGCTTTGGACCTGTTTCAGATATCTATGTAAACCCGATGGTTTAGGTACATATGCGATGATTGTGGGTCTGCACATGTGCAGAGCGAGTCCTGCGTGTTAGCACGCAATGCCCCCAAGCCTCAGCATGGTTGATATTCAATTTTGCAATTAAGTTGTTACTCCATTCTAGTAAACCTGAGAAAAAAAAGGGATATTCCCTCCAGCACACTGCAGCAATAATGTTAGGGACGTCGGTATACAGGAGCTTTGACGCTGGCCCGGTGCTTAATCATATATTTGCAAATGTACGCAACTAATACCTCTGAATTTCTATTATCATGTAGGTTTCAAGTATTTTTGCCAATATTGCTGCAGTGTGCTGGAGGGAATATCCCTTTTTGCTCTCTGGTTCAGTGTAAACCCCGCCCTTTACAAGCACCTGGGCAATATCATTAAGCTGATGTGAGCGACCACCATACTTTCTATTCTAGTACACCTGTCAAATAACAAAATGACAGGGCATCCATCATATCAAGGCATTAACTATGCAAAATAATATAGTCTGGGCCGAGGTGTGCTCTCCAGCTCTTACAGTATCAGTTGTCAGAGTCTGTGTTCTTTGGAACATTCTGCCCAATATAATTAGCACTAGCTAAATATAAATGATCAGCTTTGCCTACAGTATCCACCTCAAACTGGCTTGTGACGGATGAGCTGTAAATCCTATGTACACTTTTGGTATGGGAGAGGAGCTCAGTACCTGACTTTTGAGGTCACTGAAGATCAAGGTGTTGCAAGATAATTTTTTGCAGTCTCCAATGTGGGAATGGAGATCTGAAGCATTTCCTGAGCTGTGGCTACAGGGCCTGATTCAGTGATAAGCAGGGTCGTAACTAGGGTAGTGTGACTAGTGCCATGGCACAGGGCATCGCAGGGCAGGGGGCGATGTTTGGGCCTGTCAATTTTCCTGTTTATTATCATTCTCACTTGTAGCTTCCTCTTCCTTTATCCTCAGCATCTCCTGGCCCCCCCTATCTCTTCCCTGGCCCTTCCTCATGAGGCCATGGCTCTTTTTCAGGTGTACTATCTAATGTCCCTATTTAAAAAATGGGGGGGGAGCCAATGCTCTCTCTGGCACAGGGCACCAAAAAGTCTAGTTACAGCTCTGGTGATATGTGCAGATCATACAGCCACTGCATGCTGCAACGTTTGGGGCACTGTGAGTGACATCGCAGCCCAGGTCTGTAGTACTCTGTACATTTGCAGATCTAAGAAAACATCAGAGATGTATGGATACATTGGGTTTACTTACTGTATATCTCTTAATGAGGTCCATAGTCGACATTCACTCTATAAATTCACTTGGGAGTCAGGACTAGTGAAATCACTAAGAAATGGGACACTAAGGGGTACATATATTATCTGTCAGTGTTTTAAAGCCACCGGTGATCGGTGGCTTTGATCAATGGATTACAAAGGTCAATAGTAATCAATGCTAAACAAGCCCAATTTAGATAAAGATAAAGTACCAGCCAATTAGCTCCTGTCACATCACAGGCTGTGTTTGAAAAATTACAGTTAGGAGCTGATTGGCTGGTACTTTATCTCCGTCCACAGCTTAGTACATAGGCCCTGATTCAGAGCCGGACGCTCTGACAGAGCGCTCGCTCTGAATCAGGGCCGGTATTTTTTTTTTTTAAGAACGGCCTCCTGGCTGCTCGCATAGCTGTGCAATTTTATTTTGCATTAACTATGCAAAATAAAATAGTCTGGGCCGAGATGTGCTCTCCAGCACTTACAGTATCAGATGTCAGAGTCTGCGTTCTTTAGCACATTCTGCCCAATATAATCATAGTACTAGCTAAATATAAATGAACAGCTTTGCCTACAGTACAGTATCCACCTCAAACTGGCTTGTGTCGGATGAGCTGGATATCCTATGTACACTCTTGGTATGGGAGAGGAGCCCGCCCAGTACCTGTGACTAATACTGTATGTGCACGACTCTGGGTCTGATTCAGAAATGTACTTTAATGCCATTGCAACTGCGATCCCATACACAGCTGCTGTGCCAAAATATGCAAATGTCGCAGACGCAGAGACATGTATTGAGACGCCCACCTGGGGCTTTGCAAATGCCAGCATCTGCATGCACAGGACCTGATTCAGAGACGGACGGAATTGCAGAGCTGCACACAAGAGGCTGCGCAATACCGACCATCTAACATGCCGAGTCAGCAGAAGGTGTCTGTAGGAAACAGCACCTCCTTGCTGCATCAGCCATCCCAGCGCTGCGACCGAGGTCACAGCCTGGGATCACCATCTCAACCATCGGTCACGATGGTTGCTCCTTTGGCCAGGCTGTGGAAGCTGAAGCTTACCACAGCCTGACCGGGTCCACCGATGCAGACCCCTGGCTTGGTCCCTCACGGAAAATGGGGGCGACACTCCCCCATTTTTGGGAAGGGTGGCCAGCCATGCCCCCGCTGTTTAGAATATATGTTATAGGTAGTTATATGATCAGCATGGTTAGACAGCAAAGCCACGGTGCACTGAAGTGTGATTGAACCCTTAAGAGTAATCTGTGCCCATAGTTGATTTGGGGCTTAGGGCCTAATTCAGAGTTGTATGCAATGGTTTATGTACATCTACGATGTTTGTTTACAGGACCCCATACCGCGCATGTGCAGGACCCCATACCGCGCATGTGCAGGATCCGTACCGTGCATGTGCAGGACCTGTATCACGCATGTGCAGTTTGGGTCCTGCATCGTTTGACGCAGTGTGGCTGCAGACGCCAAGTGAGTTACAGTCTGTAGCCATTTGGGGGCAAGGAGGGGGTGGCAAGGGGGAATGTTCTGAAAAACTGAGAAAGTCAACCCCATTTGGTAGGCATGCTGAGGCCAGAGGCTGCATCTTCTGATGCAGCTTCACTGGCCCTGGCAGCGTGAAAACACCGGTCATCCTGAGTGACCTGAGGGTTACTCAAATGACAAATGTTCGCGTAGATGAACCGATGTTGTATCTTAGGTCGCAGCATCAGGATCACAAAAGCCGGCAGTGGGCATCCAAAGATGCAGCTGCGGTGTGATCCACATTCATCTCTGAATCATTTTGTATGACGGAGGTCACTGTGACTAAATACTTACCTGCTGGCTCCAGGACAATTCCTGCTGAGCAGCCGCAAAAGGGCACCATACCATGTGAGCGCAGTGCGGCCGCTGCCGATTCCCCGCTTACTAAAATGTACTTCAGTAGTCTGGCTGGCCTGGGTTGAGAGTTGTGGCTAGATGCAAGTTGGAGAAAGGACCTCTGATGTCACAACCATGTGACGGCTATGGCAAGGCCGGTCCACAACTAGTGTTAATATCCACATGGGCATAGAGGGGAAATATAAATCTGTGGTGAACATAACAAGCCACCATGCCTGAAGCATGGTGAGCAAAGCGAGCCCGCGAGGGGACACTTTTGGCCCCCATTCTGTACCTTGCCCATTTTGCCGCGGGTCATGTGGTTGTGATGTCAGAAGTCCTTTACATTGCCTCGTTTTAGACCTAACCCTGGGCTGAGCTGGGCTGCTCAGGCGTGACCCCCCCTAAAGACTGCGAGTAGGCACGTGACAGCCACATGCCATGACAGTCTCTGCCCACGCACAGTGTCAGTGACTCAGTGAGTGAGTCATCCATCACTGACACTGTGACACATACTATCGCAGTGGCAGTGCGTGGTGCTGCTGAATCCAATTCTGGCAGGTGGCTGCTGTGCGACCTGTGGGTGAGGGCCGTGAGGGAACCTTTCTTGAAGAGTAGATTATCTGGCTCCAGTAGTGGTGCTATGCTGCTGAGCCTAGGGCAATTGAGCAGGTGAATTAAGGTGATGGAATAAATTAAGCATGTGGTGATAGATGGAATAAATTGAAGTGAGCGGGTGAATAATGGTGATGGATGGACCACGACTTGGGCTGAGGGGGACTGAGCAGCACTGCAGTGAGCACAAGTGTGAGTGAGGGTGCTGCCACTGAGGTGGGGGGCTGAGCACTACAATGAGCAGGTGCTGAGGCAGTGAGGGGGACGGAACAGTGGCTGAGGAGGGCTGAGCAATGCAACGAGCAGGTTCTGAGTCAGTGAGGGGGATATACAGTATTAGTAGCTAAGCAGGTGCTGAGCACTGCAGTGAGGGGGGCTGAACAGTGGCTGAGAGGGGCTGAGCACTGCAGTGAGTAGGTGCTGAATCAGTGAGAGGGGCTGAGCACTGCAGTGAGTAGGTGCTGAATCAGTGAGAGGGGCTGAGTACTGCAGTGAGGGGGGCTGAACAGTGTATGAGGGGCTGAGCACTGCAGTGAGTAGGTGCTGAATCAGTGAGAGGGGCTGAGCACTGCAGTGAGTAGGTGCTGAATCAGTGAGAGGTGCTGAGCACTGCAGTGAGGGGGGCTGAACAGTGTATGAGGGGCTGAGCTCTGCAGTGAGTAAGTGCTGAATCAGTGAGAGGTGCTGAGCACTGCAGTGAGGGGGGCTGAACAGTGTATGAGGGGCTGAGCACTGCAGTGAGTAGGTGCTGAATCAGTGAGAGGGGCTGAGCACTGCAGTGAGTAGGTGCTGAATCAGTGAGAGGTGCTGAGCACTGCAGTGAGGGGGGCTGAACAGTGTATGAGGGGCTGAGCTCTGCAGTGAGTAGGTGCTGAATCAGTGAGAGGGGCTGAGCACTGCAGTGAGTAGGTGCTGAATCAGTGAGAGGTGCTGAGCACTGCAGTGAGGGGGGCTGAACAGTGTATGAGGGGCTGAGCTCTGCAGTGAGTAGGTGCTGAATCAGTGAGGGTGGCTGAACAGTGGTTGAGGAGGACTGAGCTCAAAATACACCTGTTAAAACTAAAAGAGTGTTAAAACTTGCGTCATTTCCAACAGTTCCATAATAGTAATCCCACAGGTTTAAGGTTCAAGGAAATTTAATTGGTTGGGGTTGATAGGAGAGGAGGTTATAGAGAGAGAGAGCCCTTTTGAAGCGTGAGACCTTTTGGATCCTTACCCTAAGTACACTGGCGCCAAAGGGATTAAACGTGGGATTTGAAATGACCCCTTTGTTGCACTAATCTCTGCCTTATATTGTTAATGGCGGGGGTACCACTATGGCTTTGAATGTGGTTAATTTGTACGAAATCATTGATACATTAGAGTTTTTATGTATCAGGTTATGTGGTCTAGGCTAATATTGAAACAATGTCATTAGCAATGCTTACTGCATAATGTATGATTATACTCTCTATTAGAATCTTCATATGCCAGAAATGTGATCCTCGGTTACTATGATGTAGTTACAGTATAGAGTGACGAAAGGCACATTTTAATTCAGGGGTAGTTTTTAAATGATACTTGCTGTTTTTGAAGTGTTTGGCTAATCATCATCTTCTATTCAACATGAGTTGTTTTGTACTAATATATTGTAACTGCTTGTCAGATCCCCTTATCAGTATATGATACATGTGATATATATAGAGAGAGAGAGAGAGAGAGAGAGAGAGAGAGAGAGAGAGAGAGAGAGAGAGAGAGAGAGAGATCATGATTCTCCCAAATGCTGTTCATGAAAAAGGATACTGGTATAGGGCCATATTCAATTTGGAGCGAAAAGCCATTCTCTGCAAAACGTTTTCGCCGGTGACGTCATTTTCGACGATTTCACTTATCCCTGTATTCAATTGTAGAGTCTTTTCACCGGTGCGAAAACACAATGCAATGTAATAGGCGAAAAAGTTTTGCCTATGAATACCCGGCAGAAAAAAGTGCAGAATTGTGGTTTTGGGGTGCAGATTTACGGAAACCACTCTGCACCCTTTGTACACCCCCATTGATGCTAACTGCATCAAAAAATTCTTTAAAAAAACACACAGGACACCCCAAAAAAAGTACTTTCATTTTGGGGGCGAAAAAAAAAAAGGGGGGGACAAACTTCTAAACTAGTGAAATAGACTCAGGGGGGGTCCCCAAATATGCACCAGGTGTTTTTTTTATTGCAGGTGGTTGCGGCAGGTGGATTTTTCACATTTTTAAAAGAAATCACATTAGCCACTTTAAAATATGCTTGCACCCATTTTCAAATATCCCAAATTTGGTGGGACTAGTCATTTCTCAAAATAAAACTTGCTACATGCTATTCTTCAGCACTTTTTAAAGACGCTAAACAGCAGCTGTTGAGACCGTTTAAAGACCCCACTTACCTTTAGCAGGGCTATTCGGGGGTATCCATAGTGAACCCCCACGTCAGAGCATCTTTTGGGGGGTGTCAGGCTGATTTCCCCAAAAATGACAGGACTTTTCTACAATTTTGTTTTCACCGGGTCCCATTTTCGCTGATTAGGAATTGAATACAGGGAAAAGCGGGGACGAGCTCGTTAACTTTTCGACAGGAAAACCTCCGATGACGGCGAAAAGTCCGGCAACTGACTTTTCGCTCCAAATTGAATAGATGACTTATAGTTGGATGTTAATTATAACCTAATTTAATATCAGTCTCACTCTGTTTGAGATGAGTAAATTTTTAATTGTTGTATTTTTGTGCATTGATATGTAAACTTTTTTTCTAAAGTACCAAGGTCATGGGTACTATTGAGAATAACTTCGACTAGTACTTGGTATTAGCAAAGTTAATGACTGGGAAATGTCCCATCATAATGATCGTAATCTGTAATATAAAATTCATTGGGTACAATACACTAAATGGTACAAAAGAGACTGAAAAAAAAATTGTGGGGGGGTGGGCCAGGAGGCGGGGACGCAAAGACACTAAGGGGCATATACAATTGGGTGTGAGGTTTAGCGAGTTAAAAACCTCGCGTACCTCGTGTCCAATTCCAGAATACCACGGGTATGCGCGCTTCCGCTACCCGCGGTATTCAATTAAAAAGATAGTGGTCGCGCGGTTTTCAGCTCTGAAAATCCTGCGCTGCGTAAAATGCAAAAAAAAACCAAAACACCTACCTGGCAGGGGGTCTCCGCGGTTCCCAGTGGCTTCCCCTCTCTCTTCTTACTGGAGAGGGGGCTGCTGGGAGTCCCTGGGGCTGATGGGAGGAGCTAGGGTGTACATTCCGGGGGGGCCATACACACCGCACCGGGGGTCACACACACACACACTCATACACACACACTCACTCACTCATACACACTTACATACACCACACACACTGACATACTCACCCTGCTGCAGAAGAAGCGGCTCCCGACACTGGATGCAGAAGAAATGCAGAAGACAGCGCTTCGGAAGGTGAGTAATTAAGGACTAATTAAGCTAATTGTATTTTTTTAAAAACCACGCACCTATTAGAATAGCAAAAAACCCGCACCTGCAGGAAAAACCACGCAGGTGCAGGTTTTTTGCTATTCTTGCACACAAATGAATGTGCCCCTAAGAATAAGTAAAAAGTAACATGACCTCCTGGGCCATACGGAAACCATAAACAAAACCTAATCACTGTTATAAAATGTAATCCAGGCCTGGTAGGGTTCTGCTGTAGGCCCTGATTCAGAGCCAGACGCTCTGACAGAGCGCTCGCTCTGAATCAGGGACGGTCTTATTTTTTTTTAGAACGGCCTCCTGGCCGCTCTCATAGCTGTGGGTGACCACCCACAGCTATAGCGAGCAGCCATGATGATGGTCGCGATGGTCAAGACCATCGCGACCATCTGGCTTGCGACGAGACCCTTGTAGTCGGGTTTCGTGGCTGCAAGCCCCAGAGAGCTTTCGGCTCAAACAGAGCCACTGACATCACTTGTGATCACTTGTGATCTCAGTGGAGCCGCCCCAGACAGTAGGCGTTCTCATGGGAATGCCTCCGTCTGGGCAGCCACCCCATGGCCCGCCCACCAAAGGGGGCGTGCTGTCACTCAACATCGACAGCACGCCCCCTTTGGTACGAGACCCGGAGCGACGGATTGCTCATCGCTGTCCGGGTCTCGCGCATGCGCACGATGGAGCCGGCTCCGTCATGCGCTCTGGGCCACCATCGACCTGGTTGCAAGCGCTCAGCGCTTGCGACTGGGTCTGAATCAGGCCCATAGTGAGAATACCAAGGAGTCCCCACTTCATGGAACTTGGAGACTTTATTCTGTAACAGAGCAGCAATATACTCCATAGAAGCGATATACCAGACTTTATTAATGAGAGCAGTAATAGAAGGCACGGCAGACTGCTTCCAGTTAGTGGCAATCAAAAGTTTAGCAGCGTAAAATATATAACAAGGAAATTACACGGCGCTAAATACTTGGGGTTAACAGATATTTTCGCAGCAGTATGAAAAGAGGAATTTGCCAACCTCACATAAATATGCAAATAATAATCATTTACTGCACTGAGAATACTTTTGTCGGGACATAGAAAATATCTATATCCCGACAAAGGTATTCTCAGCGCATTAAATTATTATTCTTAGCGTAAAATATATGGTCACATAGTTTATTATATGGCTTATGGTGCATACACATAGTCAGATCAGACAACGATAACAATTTCGTCTGATTGTCCTGCATGTGCTGCATGATCGATATCGATCATCCAGCACGCCACCAACCCCCAAACGACTAAACGACCCGCGATCAACGATCTCGGGTCCCTATAGTAACCTGGTCGATATCAACCAGGTTGGACTGCATGCACGGGCGATAGTCGTTATCGACCATCCATGCCCGTGCATCGTCCGTCGTTTGGGAGTTGGAAGGGGCCAAAAAATGGACGATATGAATGATATAACGATAACGATATCGTTATAGTTTATATCATCCTACATAGTCTGAACGTGTGCATGCACCATTAGAAGTTCCGATATACGGTTTGCATAATAAAACATGCGGCGGGTCCTTATGAGGTACATTGTTAATCTGCCTATCAATGACAAAACTTCATTCTAATATATAGAAATCACTGGACAGTTCCACCAAGTATGAAAGTACGAACCCTTTTGTCCACATTGACGCCAACATAGATCTGAAGTTGATGGGTAAATAGAGTGGAGCTTCTCAGGGACCATAAACCATCTAGTATAAAGCTTGAAGGAGTTTTCCTTGAGATTTGTATTAATAGAAGCTTTAGCAACCTGTTGCCAAATATCCGGCCACTCCTCATCATCTAGTCTTCCACCTAAATCAGTCTCCCATGCCAGCTCAAATGGTTCTTTCTGCTCTAAAAATTAAGCTACTGTACCAACAGGGAATACAGAATTTAAATTGCCCCCTTACACACAGGGTCATTGGTACAGAGACGTTCAACACGGAGAAGTCCCCTAAATGTACATGAGGGAATTAATAAAACCAGTAATTTGTAAGTATGCAAAATGATGTCTAGTCTGCAACCCATTTTTCTCGCATAATTCCTCAAAAGTCAGAGGGGCGAAATCCCCGGCAATATGTAAAACTCTCTAGTAATACCTGCAGCAACCCAGGGGCACATGTATGGATCCACACAACCCAAAGAAAAATGGGGATATCTCCATAAAGGTGTAAGTGGGGACGGATATGGAGCTAATGCTAGACATTTGTTCAATTTATCCCAAATGTCCATGGTAGCTTTAACACAGGGAACTAAATGTGCCGAGGCAGGACAGAAATGTGGAAGGAGACATGGAAGAACACCCACTCTTTGGTCCCCAATCAAATTGCTTTCAATATCTACCCATTTCTTTTGTGCTTGTTCAACATGCCAAGACATAAAATAGCTTAGCTGTGCAGCAAAAAAATATCTGGGGAGGCCTAGACATGCATTAATGGAAGACTTAGCTAAGCAGTATCTTTGATTACGAGGCTTTTTTTCCTGCCAAATAAAGATGTCACAAATCGATTGTATGGTACGCAGGAATATTGTCGGGACAGTAATTGTTTGAAACAAGTAGAGCAGCCTGGGTAAAATATTCATTTTGATAGAGTTTATGTGACCAATCCAGGAGATACAAAGGGGAGCCCACCTAGACAAATCCATTTTTACGGATTGCAGAAGAGGAGTAAAGTTAGCAGCATATAATTGGTTGTACAACTTAGTTATCTAAATACCAAGATATTGAAGGGATTTTGGACACCAAAGGTAATTAAAATTAAGTTCCACTAATTTGTAAACTGAGGGAGAGTGGTGAAACGCCAGTGCCTCCGACTTTGATCCGTTGACTTTATATCCTGAATATTTACCATACAGGGCTACCTGGACATCCAAGTGAGGAAGTGAGGTCACAGGGGAGGAAAGGGTCAGCAATACATCAAATACCTAATGTCAGGGTTGTTCCGTATCTTAGCCGCCAAAAGTTCAATGCTAAACGCATAGAGCAAAGGAGAAAGGGGACAACCCTGTCTGGTCCAATTACTTACTTTAGTTTTGGATTGCAAAAATTACATGATTTTAGCTGTTTTTAAAATCTTTTTATCATTTAAAAAAAAAAATCCAGATCCAAAACCAAAACACTTGAGGGTGGTTTTGCAGAAAATAAACAAAAACACAAAGATGAACTCCAGATCCAAAACAAAAACATGGGGATCAGCGCACATCTCTAATATCTATATAAAATATTGGTAAGTCCGGCACAAATAGCAGCAATGTGGGTGCAGCACTCTGATCCAAATAAACCACTCATACAGTGCAGCCTGCAAACAGCATTTCAGTTTATAACTCAGAATTGATATTGAAGACAGTTATAAACTGAAACATTGATAGCAGACTGCTCTGCTGGAGTAGCTTATTTGGACCAGAGTACCGCACCCACACTACTTTTATACTTGCTGACTTTTAGTTGCTCCTCTCCGGGAGGTGGGGCTTAAATTATACAAATTGTGTCATTTTAGCTCTGCCCCCTCAATACGGACCCGCAATTCCCGGTATTATCTCCCCATCCTGCCCACTTCAGTAGGAGGTGGGTGGGATGCAAGAGATCCACCTACTCTTCTGGGGATTCAGGGGACTGATCTTTTCATCCAACATTAGTTGGATATAGGTTCTTAATTGGGGGGTGTTATTAATTAGCATGGGAAGTTCTTGAGGTGGACACTTGGTATTTATAAAAGTCAGCCTCACTTGGATGTGTATCTTGAGAAAGGTCCATGGTTGGGACCGAAACGTAGATATGCTGTAACCCTGTCATGCTGTGATTTAATAAAGGTGATTTTTTTTTGAAGACTGGTGAGTGCACCCAATTTAAAAAAAATTTGTATGCATGGGCATTCTGACTCCAGACCCCCATTTGGGTAGCTACCCCAGCAGTTTCAGTTGAAGACGTGAGTGTGGACCAACCTGGAATTATATATTTATTTAGTTATTGACATATTGAGCAAACATTGTGGGTTACAATAAAGTACTATGTATACATAGCAAAATCCAGCCAGTTATTATATTATATTTACCCACAAATAAAAAAATAAATACATAAGCATAAAGGTGTGAAGATGTGAAGATGCCATAATTATTCCTAAAACAAAATAAAATAAACAAGAACAAAAAACAATATGCAAACTGGTGCCTCTGTTACCCCCAATAATCCGAAAGGAAACTAGCCAGTATCATCAAGGTAGTCAAAGCATTAGCGTAAATGCAGGGTGAAAGAGGATAGACAAAATGCAAACAAGAAGCAAGGCACCAGGAGAGTGAATTATCTTTTAATCGTTTGATCAAATACCACTCTGGGTCTATATGTTTCAATACTTAACATTAAGGTGTATTTTTAAATACATACTGTACACTGGACTATAAAGCTCTTATTATTAATTAAATAACTAACAGCATTCTCAAACAAATAAATTAAGAACAAACAATTTCCTGATTCCTAAATAATATCCCCATTCTTAAATAAACAAAAATTGTTCCTATTCTTTAATAAAAAAAATTAAATACTAAGAGAATGAAAATAAATAATATGGAATACACAGACAGATTTGTCCCCAAGATGCACATAATGCAAAATGAATTAAATTATTTAATACCTGGGCAGAGCAGGGCCTTAAAAATTGTCCAGCTATTAATAATTTACCCATTTGATCTAAACTGATGCAATAAAAAATGTATTTAAAATTAAAAGCTATTTTATATAATGAATACGTTTTTTATTCAGCAAACCACAGAGGAAGAATAATTTTCATTAAAATTCATTTATATTCAAAATAAAATTTTATAAATGTAGCAATAAACAAATAGCAAATTGATAAAAAGGAATCCAGGTAAAAATCTAAATTGAATCTTGTCAGAGCAAGAATTTGAAGTGCGAAAATCCATTTGGATTCCAGTCTTGAAGTCCTTACAGACTCCCCTCTCCATATCTTCCATAATTTCTCAATGCCAAATAATTTAAGACTCATGGTCATTGTTGTGTGCCTTTAAATATTGGTATACAACACTTTGGGTGTTTATATTTTGAGAATGATCAATTCTTTTTTTCTTCAATTTTCTTTTTTTTCATTCACATTTTGGAGGCCCCACAAGCACATCAGTACATGTAAAATCCCTTGCATAACAGTTAATTTAATAAGTGTTAAAAATATTTATATTTTGTTTATCAGATCCAATTTATTTTACTGGTCTGGTGGAACATGATGGGTTGATATGCATCCCAAGAAACATGTGCAATGTTTTTTTACATCCATATTTTTATGTGCATTATGCTTGCAGTAAAAAAAATTTGGAGATTACAATATTTTTTTTACTTTTTGTAGATAATTTTCTATTTTGAAGTTCACCATTCCTTAGGGGTTTCATCCATCTAGTGGACATGTCAGTGTTTGTTCATGCTTGATTTTATTGTATTCCCACTATTACTACTGTGTTGTGTTATGTTTTAAAGAACCTATTCTTTAGATTTCTTATATGTTAACAAAATATATCTCTGTGTATTAAGATACACAGAGGTAAATTTTGTACTTGCAAAGAACCGATTTTATGTGGCTTGAGTGTGTAAAGTGCAAATCAAGACAAATTATTCTAGCTTTAAAAAAACAACATTTTAATTTATGGTATTAGCTATAGAGTCCAGATTTAAATTATGTGTATTTCTAGTCTGTTGGGTCTCTCAATAACTTTTTTTGGGGGGTAACTACATTTACTAAAAGTTGGTCAATATACTGAGAAAGAGTACTGTAGGTGTAACCATATTACTGTACAATAGGGATACCAGGTGGATTATGTACTGTATGTCTTTATGTAGGTTTGAAAGATAATAAAAACAGCTATTCATTGGTGTTTTGTGTAAAGAAATTCATATTTTAAGGTGTTCCAATAATGTAGATGAATATTAAGTGGTGTGGGCCCTGGGGAGATGATTATATGTGCTATTTACTTACAGTAATCTTGAGCTTTCTTTCAGAAGGCCTTCTTTTGAAAAAAAAAATTCAACTCCTTTATATGCTGGTTTTAGAATTTTCTTCTTATCTTATACTCGTTAAAGTGCATATTGCTCATCTTTTGACAGATTATTTGTAATTTTTGGTTTATCTGGAATGGTTTTCATATTGTGTTCCACGTTTTTGGAGGTTTTCAAGGATGGTATTTGTAATATAACTGGGGAAAAAAGTTGGCTTCAGCTTCTAAAGGCACACATCCACTTAAAGGCATTAAAAAGACTGCCCAATTATGACATTGTAATCGTGCAGTTGTTTGTCAGTGTGTGATGTGCCTACACTGAACGAGCAGTCATTCAGTGTAGGCACATCAATCATTTCCTAACATGATGAACCTGACGTTATCGTCAGGTTGTACAACATTTTTGCCCTATGATAGATGTCTAAACGACCAGCGGCAGCGCGCAGCGCTGGTTGTTTTAGACATTTTAGTGAGCGATTTGCAAACGTTTTGCAAACAATTAATGATAACAATATCATTATCGTTAATCGCTCAATTTAATTGTCTAGTGGATGTGTGCCTTTAGTTTGTATGAATGAACTTATGCTGAGATATATCATGATTACAATATATTTTAAGAAGAATTTTATCAGTGATAAATTTATGTTATATTTATGTTCATCTATATATATATATCTATATCTATATATCTATATATATATATATTTAAAAAGTATGGAGAATATCACATCTCAGATGAGTAATGGAATGTACATGAATTTAAAAATACTTTTTTTATCTTATGACACTGGGTTTATTTTTTTCCTCTTTATTTGCCTCTTAGCATGCAGTGATTTTTCCTTCTTTTTGTTCTCATAGCTGTGTTTTCCTTAATCTAAAATTGATTGTTTGGGGTAGAAATCTTATTTTTAAAGTTATTTTATTTTATTTATTGTATTGGGGCTGTATATACCATATATTTACCACATATTGCAGTAATAGGAAGCAAAGTCTAGGACAGCCTTAAACAGGGCTCAGCAGAGGAATTTATGTTTAACCAATGAACACTCTTTAGATGTATAGTACACTCCAACAACCCAATGTTAATCATTAATATCATTCTAATACAAATTGTAATCCCATTATACTCTTAAAATACAAAAAAAACAATACATCTACCTAAACCTGACTACTGGACAAATCATATTATAATTATATTACACTTTGTACAGGTACAGAACAGTTCCTCTCAACATGACTTGTCCACTGGACATACTCATAATACAATTATTTTATACTCTATGTAGACAGAAGCCTACACCACCAACATAACCTGACCACTGTACGTTATCATAATTCTATTACACTCTATACAGACATAGGACACTACACACCCAACATGATCTGACCTCTGTCAATGACCATAATACATTTCTATTACAATCTATACAGACATAGGACACTACACACCCAGCATGATCTGGCCTCTGGAAATGACCATAATACAATTCTATTACACTCTATACAGACATAGGACACTACACCCCCAACATGATCTGACCTCAGGAAATGACCATAATACATTTCTATTACGATCTATACAGACATTGGACACTAAACACCCAGCATGATCTGACCTCTGGAAATGACCATAATACAATTCTATTACACTCTATACAGACATAGGACACTACATCCCCAACATGATCTGACCTCAGGAAATGACCATAATACATTTCTATTACGCTCTGTACAGACATAGGACACTACACCCCCAACATGATCTGACCTCAGGAAATGACCATAATACATTTCTATTACAATCTATACAGACATAGGACACTAAACACCCAACATGATCTGACCACTGGAAATGACCATAATACAATTCTATTACACTCTATGCAGACATAGGACACTACACCCCCAACATGATCTGACCTCAGGAAATGACCATAATACATTTCTATTATGCTCTGTACAGACATAGGACACTACATCCCCAACATGATCTGACCTCAGGAAATGACCATAATACACATCTATTACACTCTGTACAGATATAGGACACTACATCCCCAACATGATCTGACCTCAGGAAATGACCATAGTACATTTCTATTACACTCTGTACAGACATAGGACACTACACCCCCAACATGATCTGACCTCAGGAAATGACCATAATACACATCTATTACACTCTATACAGACATAGGACACTACATCCCCAACATGATCTGACCTCAGGAAATGACTATAATACAATTCTATTACACTCTGTACAGACATAGGACACTACATCCCCAACATGATCTGACCTCAGGAAATGACCATAATACATTTCTATTACAATCTATACAGACATAGGACACTACACACCCAAACATGATCTGACCTCAGGAAATGACCATAATACACATCTATTACACCCTATACAGACATAGGACTCTACATCCCTAACATGATCTGACCTCAGGAAATTACCATAATACATTTCTATTACAATCTATACAGACATTGGACACTAAACACCCAGCATGATCTGACCTCTGGAAATGACCATAATACAATTCTAATACACTCTATGCAGACATAGGACACTACACCCCCAACATTATCTGACCTCAGGAAATGACCATAATACATTTCTATTACGGTCTGTACAGACATAGGACACTACACCCCCAACATGATCTGACCTCAGGAAATGACCATAATACACATCTATTACACTCTGTACAGATATAGGACACTACACCCCCAACATGATCTGACCTCAGGAAATGACCATAATACACATCTATTACACTCTATACAGACATAGGACACTACATCCCCAACATGATCTGACCTCAAGAAATGACTATAATACAATTCTATTACACTCTGTACAGACATAGGACACTACATCCCCAACATGATCTGACCTCAGGAAATGACCATAATACATTTCTATTACAATCTATACAGACATAGGACACTACACACCAAGCATGATCTGACCTCAGGAAATGACTATAATACAATTCTATTACACTCTATACAGACATAGGACTCTACATCCCCAACATGATCTGACCTCAGGAAATTACCATAATACATTTCTATTACACTCTGTACAGACATACACTATTCTTTAAAAGTTTTAGAACTCCCCCATTTTTTCAGATTTATTGAAATTTAAGAACAACAAAAGAGGATGCAATCTGGCACTGAATGTATGCACAGCTGAATTAAAACTTCAGACTGACGCTTTCAAACTCAGGATAGGTTATACCTTACCTACCAATAATTCCACAAAAATATTTTTATAGAATAATGAAGCACTGTCTGTAAAATAGCTTATTATTGCACAGATTTATTAACACACACCGGCTTATCGACCGTATCCACTTCAACGCATTTCTCCGCCTTCACACAGATCAGCGGCTTCCTCAGACACACCTCTTACTTCCTGAGGAAATAATTGTGCTCCTTCTACCATACTGGGGAGGACGGAATACAAGAGCATATTCCCACTGAATCAGACATTGGAGTAACCTTTTATGTAACCATTCATGTTACTAAGTTACAATTTTGTTTAAATTACTCTCTGCTGTTAAACAGCGTTTGGAACTGATATGGACTTATTTTAGATTGTGTCTATATTTGCTTGATACTTTTGACAACAACCACAAGGATATATACATATATATTTTAGGAACACCTCATTCATTAAGACTGCTTTATAGCTGTACATCTGTAATAATTTTGTTTTCATTTAAAGGTTTTAAGTTTTTATGGTTCTACTGGCATCACCAGGTGGATCTGGTAGTAATTTGTTTTTTATATGTGAATAAATCTGTGCAATATTAACGTATTTTACAGACAGCGCTTCATTATTCTATTAAAAAAAAATTATTGAAAATTACGCTGTTTAATGTCTGCACATACTCTAAATTTAAAGCATAGAACAATAAACAATTTGAGATCAAAAAGAACTCATATAATCATTTTGTTTAACAATATTTATTCAAAATTTTTGACTCATCAAAGCAGTCGCCTTTATAACTAAAGAGGAAAATGTAATAGCTTAATGTAATTACTTCCATTGCTGCAGAATAGCTGTAAGTTCTTAACCCATTACTTGTTTCCTGGAAATGGCCTTTGTTTATGACTCTGATATTTACTGTAAATTATTTTTCATTGTTTGCTAACCTAAACCTTTTTTTTTAACCTGTAGCAGTTAACGGCGCTTACTTTTTGTACCATTTCAGGTTACTCACTGGACTAAAATTGCTTACATTTCAATAAAAACTGGAAAAATGGGGGTGTTCTAAAACATTTCATCAGTAGTGTAGGACACTACATGTACTCAAGATGGATAAAAAGACGACACCTTGATGTAGAAGAACTTTTAAACAGTTGATAAAAAATAAAACTACAGAAAGATATCTTACCACTGCTAATGGAGTGAGTCAGTGTCCAAAAACAATGAATAATATACTGTAAATAAAACAGCAGCGCTAGATAACTGTGTATAAGATTGAATGGAATAAGATTGTGGAATACCTCACATTGATGAGAAAAGTTATGTGTGATTGATTGGTGGTGGAGATACACTATATGGACAAAAGTATTTGGACGCCTGACCATTACACTAACAGTGACTGTAATGACATTGTATTCAGATACATATACTTTAATATGGAGTTGCTCCCCTTTTTGCAGCTATAACAGCTTCCATTAGATTTTGGAGTGTTTCCGCCAAACCCAGACTCGCCCATCTGACTGCCAAACAGAGAATTGTGATTCGTCACTCGACAGAACACGTTTCCACTGCTCCAGAGTCCAGTTTCAGTGTGCTTTACACCACTCCATCCGACGCTTGGGATTGTTCTTGGTGATGTGAGGCTTGCATGCAACTGCTCGGCCATGGAAACCAGTTTTTGTGCTTACATTATTGCCAGTGGATGGTTGGAACTCTTCAGCTATGGAATCAGCAGAACGTTGGTGACTATTATGCACCGTGCACCTTAGCAGTCGTTGACCCCACTCTGTGATTTTACGTGGTCTTCCGCTTCGAGGCTGAGTTGCTGTTGTTCCTAAACGCTTCTACTTCTAATAATGTCACTTACGGTTGACCGTGGAATACCCAGTAGGGATGAAACTTAACAAACTGTCTTATTGCAAAGGTGGCATCCTATCACAGTACCACGCATCCTATCACAGTACCACGCTTCCTATCACAGTACCACGCATCCTATCACAGTACCACGCATCCTATCACAGTACCACGCATCCTATCACAGTGCCACGCATCCTATCACAGTACCACGCATCCTATCACAGTGCCACGCTTGAAGTCACTGAGCTCTTCAGAATGACCCATTTTGTATAACAAATGTTTGCAAATGGAGACTGCATGGCTAGGTGCCTGATTTTATACACCTGTGGCAACGGGTCTAATTGAAATACCTCAATTCATAATTAATAGGTGTTGCCAAATACTTTTGTCCATATAGTGTATCTCTTGTATATTTAACTTCTGGATTAATAAGAAATCAGGTGCAGACAATGTATACCAGGAACAGAACTTGTTACTGTCCAAGATATACTTTTCCAGTTTTGCATTAAGGCCATTGTTGAGCATTGCTGATTGCATTGCTTGCAATCCCAAGTAATTAAAACCATTTTGAATTGTTATTATCAGGGGCATAACCAGAACTTTGTGGGCCCCATAGCAAAATCTTAAAAAGGCCCTTTCCCTACCCATTGGCACCGAGAGGTTAAAAAAAAAACATTTGCCCCCACATGAAAAAAAACACATTGGACCTCCACATGAACAAAGCAAACATACCCAGTATACTGCTTTACTGCTCTACACCAATTTATGCTCCCTTACCTTCCTCTATACTGCTCTACACCCCTCTATGCTCCTCTACATCCCTCATTACAGAATGGGTATGATATGCCGGTGCATGAGATGTCGGCGGTTCAAATACCGACGCCAGAATCCTGATCATGTAGAATCCCTACAGGGGCCGGTAAGTACCCTAACCCTCCCCCTCTCCCCCCTAACCATAACCCTCCTTTGGTGATGCCCAACCCTAACCTCCCCCCGGTGGTGCCTAACCATCTCAATTTATAATCTTGGTGAAACCATGCTGCACTGCAGGTGGGGCAGATTTAAAAAGTGCAGAGAGATTTACATTTGGGAGGAGTGTTTCCAAACTGACATCTAAAGTGCAGTGTAATAATAAAGCTGTGCAGTATTTGTGGGCTACATGCAAAATCAGCCAGCATTTACCCCACATGAAAAAAAAATTATGTATTTACACCCCTTGCATTGCAATATGGTTTGTTCAGGTTCACAGTTGAGAGAGATATCTCACTCTATTCCCAACTCTGAATCAGGCCCTCAGGCTGTATACCGGTGTCCAATCTGTGCGTGATTGGGTGCAGGGGGAGCGGCGGGCCTTGGTGGCAGCCTGTGCCCCATAGCAGCTGCACCCCTTGCACCCTCGGTAGTTACACCACTGGTTATTATTGTTTATTTACTGTATATAGCACCAATAACATTATGCAGCACTATACAGAGAATATAATATATCCCACATCAGTTCCTTTTAAATTCCCAATCACAAACACTAGGGCAGAGATATTCAACATTCGGCCCTCCAGCTGCTGTGGAACTACAAATTTTAGCATGCCCTACCAAAGTTTTTTCTATTGGGGCATGCTAAAACTGGCAGGGCATGCTGGGATGTGTAGTTCCACAGCAGCTGGAAGGCCACATGTTGAATAACCCTGAACTAGGTTTCATGTTTTCCAGTAGTTAATTAACTGACCAGTATGTTATGGTGTGAGGAAACCGGAGCACCCATAGGAAATACATGCAATTATGGGTAATGCTCGGGGGTGTTTCTATAATAAATGGGTCCAGGGGGGTCCACACCGCACAACCTGCACCCATATTTTTAATACTTACCTCCGGGGTCCCACGTCAGCACCGCTATCGCACTGTAAAAATTGCCTGGAAAATTACCACCGCGCCCATTTTTCTGGCGTTTTACGCATACGCAGTAGGGAGAACACTGGGAAAATGGCCGCGGCACCATTTTCCTGGTGACCTGCGCATGCGCTGTGGACTCCGGGCACACTCTAGTGGGACAGAGACTGCACATGGACCTCCTCCTCTCTTGAAACGGCCCTGGTAATGCTTATGAACTCCACAAATAGGGCTCTGGTTGGAATTGAACCCACGAATTCAGTGGTGTGAGGCAGCAATGCTAAATACTGTGCAACTGTGCCACATCACCTCTATCTTGAAAGGAAGAAAGAAAACTGTGCTGCAATGGTGAGAAAAATATATATTAAGTGATGGTGCTTGATAGACCAATTAAATACAGGCTTCTTCTGACTGTATATAAAAAAACATTTATTTCAAATACACATACAATATAAGAATATTAATATCAGTAGTGCATTCCCAATACTGCTGCCAATAATGGATAATACGTTAGTAACAAATTCACAAACCAATGTAGATACAATGTATCCTATAAGGTGTATGGCTTATGCACTCATAATGACCACTGCTTACCAGAAGATAACCTGTCAGATCTCCATAGATATTCTCCACAGAGCAATGAATATGCTGGATCAGTAGGAATAGGATATCACTTGAATAGTAGAAAACCAGAGCAACTCCTGAGATTAGTTAGTATGATTCTCCACTGGGGACATATATAATATTCCCCTGTGGACAGACTCTGATGCCGGGCTGTATTCAAATGAAAAGTATAGTACCTGCATATACGGCTGCTCATATAACACTTGTAGTGAGTAAATAGGGCCTGATTCAGAACCGCTCGTAAGCGGCCGCTCGTTCGCTCCGAGCGATGTTTGCCCAACTGCGCATGCGTACGGATCGTTATACGCATGCGCGAACCAGTCAGTGCGGTCGAAATTTGTGCTCGCAAAATAGCGAATGCCTGCTAATTTGAGTGACAGGAGGAGGCGTATGTGGGTGGTAACAGGGGAAGGTGCTTGAAAACGGGGAGTGGAGATCCGAACACAGGCGTGCTTAAAGGTTGTAAGCTTGCGAGCAGGGCCTTTCTACCTATATATCTGTCTGTTATTACCCAGTTTTGTTCTATCAATGTTGACAATTGTAAAGCGCAACGGAATATGCTGCGCTATATAAGAAACTGTTAATAAATAAATAAATAAATAAAGGTCAAAACGGGCATTTTATGGGTGTGCATAATTAAAAGAGTAGCGTCATTGACCACGTCACTGGGTTATTTTCTAGCCAGAACTGCTCGCAAGATTGTGGTAGCAAAAGCCAACCACAAGAATAGCGAGCAGCTCATACCCTGGTCAATGTACTCGATTAATCTAATAAATAGCGGACATGACGTAGGATGCGAGCGGCCAGGGGGCGTATTTATCCAAAAAATGACCGCAAGTTTTGTTCGCTCGTTCAGACCTAGAGGCGTGAACAGACCGCAAAGAGCGAACAGTTCATTTGAATAGCCACCCCTATTTTCTGGACGAGCGAGCGCTAATTGCATCCGGCTCTGAATCAGGCCCATAGTGTGCAGCACTGATGGTCCCAGGCCAGGTCTCACTGTGCCCGACCTTACAGCGCTTCAGCCGCAGGAGTGGCAGAGCAGCCGTGGATGGCAGATAACAGCTGGTATAAATAGCAAGCCTGCTTGTATGCAGGGCAGTTTCTAGGGTCAGAGGCTCCCAGTGCGAGCAGTCAAAATGCGCCCCCCCCCCAAAGAAGCAGTAATATTGTGAAGTGGGCGTGGCCTCATCGTGAGGGGGTGTGGTATCACAGTAAGGGAGCGTGATCTCGAAAGACCACAGAATGACAGCCACGGTGACTACTGAGTACAGGGGTGGCAAACCTGTCAGAGGCAAAGCGCTGAAAAATATATGTAGCTAAATAAAAGACAGACAGCATGTGTGCGCCGGAGGCGCGCGCTCAAAGAATGGGGTGTGGCCTAGCTGTCACAAGCCCACGCCGCATGTCTGTGTGCATGCCTTTGGTGTGACATTTACAGAAGTATGACTTTGTATCACACCCGTTTTTAGTCACGGGGGCGAGCCCAAAACATTGAAAATACAAGCCAGATCCACATATAATACACTGTAACAAACCACTTCCACATAAAATATATTGGAAAAGCCAGAGGCACATAAACTACGTTTTAAAACCACATCCACCTCAAATACATTATTAAATCCAGAACCACATGAAACACATTGAAAAAACAAGATCCACATAATACACACTTCATTCCAGCCCCCTCCCTTACCATTCCATCCCGACAGATCTTAGGCTCCCCCCCCCCCACTGGCTCTCAGGCAAAAGTGCCCATTATGCAGTGCCCCCTGTAGTTGTCCTCATATACAGTGTCCCGTGTATTTATGCCCCTTATGCAGTGCCCTCTGTATTTATGCCCCTTATGCAGTGCCCACAGTGGTTGTGCAACTTATGCAGAGTCCACAGTAGTGGTGCCCTTTATGCAGTGCATCAAGTAGTAGTGCCCCCAGGAGTGGTGCCCCTTATGCCATGCCCCCATTAGTAGTGCCCCCTGTAGTCATGTCCCCTGTAGTCACGCCCCCATCAGTAATGCCCCCAATAGTAATGGTCCCTGTTGTAGTGCCCCAGTAATAGTGTCCCCAGTTGTATTTCCCCCAATAGTAATGCCCCCTGTAGTAGTGTCCCCTGTATAAATTCCTCAGTATTAATGCCTCTGTATTAGTGCCCCCAATAGTAATGTTCCCTTTGTAGTAGTGCCCCAAGTAGTAGTGCCCCCAGTAGTAGTGCCCCTGGGCCCTGAGTAATGCCCCCAGTAGTGGTGCCTCCTAAGCAATGTCCCCAGTAGAAGTGCCCCCCGAGTAATGTCCCTAGTAGTAGTGCCCGGGTGCTCCCAGTGGTAGTGCCTCCCCCAGTAGAAGTGCCCCCCTTATAATGTCCCTAATAGTAGTGCCCGGGTGACCCAGTAGTAGTGTCTACCCCAGTAGAAGTGCCCCCCTTGTAATGTTCCTAGTAGTAGTGCCTGGGTGCCCCCAGTAGTGGTGTCTCCCCCAGTAGAAGTGCCCCCCTGGTAATGTCCCTAGTAGCTGTGCCCAGGTGCCCCCAGTAGTGGTGGCTCCCCCAGCAGAAGTGCCCCCAGAGTAATGTTCCTAGTGGTAGTGCCTCCCCCAGTAGAAGTGCCCCCCTTATAACGTCCCTAGTAGTAGTGCCCGGGTGCCCCCAGTAGTAGTGTCTACCCCAGTAGAAGTGCCCCCCTTGTAATGTTCCTAGTAGTAGTGCCCGGGTGCCCCAAGTAGTGGTGTCTCCCCCAGTAGAAGTGCCCCCCTGGTAATGTCCCTAGTAGCTGTGCCCAGGTGCCCCCAGTAGTGGTGGCTCCCCCAGCAGAAGTGACCCCAGAGTAATGACCCTAGTAGTGCCCTGGTGCCCCCGGTGGTAGTGCCTCCCCCAGTAGACGTGCCCCCCTCCCCTAGTATTGTCCTGCACAAAAAAAACAGCAATACTTACCATCAGGCCCCCTCCGGCGTCCGCTCTGCTCGGCTGCTCCTCTGCACTACGGGAAAGACGTCATGACGTCCTCCCATAGTGCACACTGGGGGGGCCGGAAGCTGGAGCCTCCGTCTCCGGCTGCTCTGCTCCGCCGGGCACCCGCTGGTAACTGAATCTCAGTGGGCGCCTGGCAGGTCACAGGCTGTTTCTGCAGCAGGGGTCGGAGGCGGCGCGCCCCATGCGATTGCCTGCCCCTAGAAACGGCCCTGCTTGTATGTTCTGTGTGTGGCAAGAACCTCAGCTAACTGCCACACCCTTCACTGATGCTTGTCCACAGGGAGGAGGGAGCCGCCAGTCCACTGTCAGTTTGAATGATGGCAAGTCCAAAGCTGGGCAAACAGGAGATCAAGGCTGGTGAGCAGTGAGATGATTAACTTTAAAAAGGTTACTGTACATAAAGTACATTTTGCAAATTTGAAGACCAATAATATCAAAATTTTGGCTATCAAGGGAAGGAAATAATTTTTTTCATGGTGATTTTAGGAGTCTCTGTAATCTGTATAAGGTCTGAATGTATAATTTTTCTTTTCAACAATAATCCTGAACCCTTAAAGGTGCCCATCCACTAGACAAGCTGAAAACAACTGCACGATTACGACATTGTAATCGTGCAGTCGTTTATCAGTCTGTGATGAGCCTACACTGAACGAGCAGTTCGAACATTTCAGGGAGATTGTGAAAGCAAAACCTATGAGTGCGCCTTAAAGTGGGCTTGTACTGCTACATCTGAGAGGCGTGTCATATAATTGCTTTACATCCAAATGTAAATGAGCCCAAAAGCAGTTAGTAAGATCTATTTGTTGATGAAAACACACTAATACTTTTCAGAGGATGCATGTAGCCATAGGGATCATAAGGCCTAATTCAGACCCGCTCGCGAGCGCTGAGCGCTCGCAAGCGGGTCGATGTTGGCCCAGTGCGCATGCGCACGACGGAGGCGGCTCCGTCAAGCGCATGTGCGAGACCCGGATAGCGACGGGCAAGCCGTCGCTCCGGGTCTCGCTACAAAGGGGGCGTGCTGTCGATGGTGAGTGACAGCACGCCCCCTTTGGTGGGCATGCCGGGGGCGTGGCTGCCCAGACGGAGACGTTCCCATTTGCTGCACAGCAGCAAAAATCACTGGGAAAATGGTGGTGGCCATTTTCCAGTGACTCACACATGCGGAGTACTGATGTCCCCGGGAATAATGCGCAGGCGCCATTTTCTTGGAGCCCCACACATGTGCAGTAGTTTCTGGCACCAAGCCAGAATCTTCTGCGCTGCCAGAGAGGAGGGGGCCCATACTGAGTGTGCACACTCTCCTCTCTTAAGATGCCCCCAATATTAGCAGTCCCACTACTAAACATCGATAGTCAATCAATGATAAAACATCAATGATTGAAATCGTTAGAATAAAACCATCGATGGTAAGACACCCCCACACCACACTAACCCCTCTTTGAGAGCAATAATACAGCTCAACACCACACTACCCTATACCCAGGTAGTAAAGGTGTTGTTTTAACTAGAGGATTTTTGGACTAAAGGAAACTATGACTCATGCCATCTTGGCCATATTTTCTCGTACACACTTTCTACTGTTATACATGAACCATTCATGGCCAGCAGTTAGGGTAACTGAAGTCACCAACTCTGTGAAAGGAGGAGGTCTTGGGGCCATCCATGGGAACCTTAGCCTGCACACATAAATTATTAACATATAATTGGGGGGTAGAGGGTCCATGCCAACCCCAAAGATACACAAACTAGGGTCAAATGTGGGGATACGCACTGCTATTCTCATCATGCAGTCAATAACTGCAGACTAAAAACGTGAGATTTCAGGACAGGTCCAAAGGAGATGCCAGGGGTAAGCCCATCCTCCTCCCCAATTTGGCTAGTCTAAATGTTGTTGGAAATACTAGAAGACAAACAATTGCAGCGCTAGAGAATCGTGAATACAGTTTATTAGCCTATACACAACTGTCAAAACTTCATAAAATTAGTTAAAATTAAACAAATGGTCTGGTTTGAACCAACATATGATGATGTAGAGTTAAAAAGGCATGGTTATATAAAAAGACCCTGATGCACCAGAATTAATAAAATTTAGAGTCCAAGCACTATTAGTGAGCGGACAATAAATAAGTGTCCCACATGGGAATGGCGATGGAATTACCGGCTGAAGTAAATCTCAAGATTGTCCTGAATTAGCGATGGTCCCACACTGAGGTATACTCCAATACAGAGATGGAAGCAATCCTTTGCAATGAGAAATTGAGTCAGTCGCTGATGATCCAAACAATGTCCCAAATCCAAGTACTGTTCCCAAACTCACAGCATGCTGGTGCATAGATGCCAAGTGCCAAATGTCAGGTACCAGGTGCCAATAAAACAGGGTAAATCTGTCAGGTATTCACGATTCTCTAACGCTGCAATTGTTTATCTTTTAGTATTTTCTATAGAGACTAACTATCTCTACCTAGCAGCTGCTTGGGACAGCAACTCAATACAGCGCCCTCTATATTCATTTATAACCTAAATGTTGTTGGAACCTTACTGATGCAGTTGCCTTTCCAGAAGGCTCTAAAGGCTCTAAAGCAATAGCCCAGTCTTCATCATCCAATATCCCCAAATCAATTTCCCATTTGGTACAAAGACTGAGTAATGAGTTTCCAGCCTCCTTATCCAATAAGTAGGAGTAGATGCAAGGAAGCAGGCAACTGACAAGTCAACTGGAGATGTTCAAACACCCTGCAGCCAGTATTGTTGTAGAGCCACCTGGAGCATCTAAGGGACGCCCCGGGCAGGCACCCTCCAGCCTGTGGAGCTGCCTTCAGCGCCCTAAAGATGCTCCGGGCAGTGCGCTACTAACTAGAGCCATCGGCCCCACCCCCTAGGTGTGACTGCATTAAATAACAAGTTTAGGGGGCTGGGGCGTTTCAAATAGGCATAGAGTCCTGTTCTAGCTCTGGCTAGAACGTCCATCCTCCAAATTTAGCAGAGATGTCCACCCTCCAAATTTAGCAGTTAATGAAAATTAGGATTATCCCAGAGTAGGGTCAATGAGGGGATCAACAGGTGAAGGCTAGGAAGCAAGTCACACTTTTCAAACCTGCATTAATAATGGGAGGGCGACCACGGAGCAATCCAGAGATCAAGAGAAACTGCAGGGGAGTATGACAAAGACCCACTTGAGCAATCAACACGTCTGGAGCAGTCCGTCATACTCAGGTAAAAAACAATCTCTCAAGTGTGCCAGTTTAGATGCCAGATAATAAAATCGTAAGTCAGGCAATACCATACCCCTCTCTTTCCTCATCCTACATATCATCTTGATAGCATTATGGGCTTTTGTCTCACCCCACACCAGTGAAGAGATGTACCTATTTACTTGATGAAAAAACTGGGTGGGTAAAAATACTGGGGATTGATTGGTGGTCAGTGAAACGCAGGCGTGCCAGTTTGTTTGAACGCCATTACAGGGGTGAGCACAAATTAGCCACTGTGATGCCATACGCAGCTTGTGTACTCACTGTGGCCCTGATTCAGAAAAGTGAGAGACCGCTCTGAATCAGGGCGGCCGCTTTTTTTTTTTTTGAGACCACCCACAGCTTATGCGAGCGGCCAGGTGATGGTCGTGATGGTCTCAACCATCGGGCTTGCGACGAGACCCTTGTGGTAGGGTTTCGTCTGCCACAAGCCCCAGTGGGCTTCCGGCTCTAATAGAGCCGGAAGCTCACTACTGACATCACTGGTGATGTCAGTAGGGCCGCCCTCAAATGGCAGACATTCCCCCCCTCCCCGCCTACAAAGCGGGGCGAGCTGTCGATTAACATCGACAGCCATCCCGTTTTGCTGCGAGTCCCGGAGCGAGAGAATTCTTGCTCGCTCCGGGGCTCGCGCATGCACTGTGCGCATGCCACACGTGCGCACTGCCCGGCCATCGACCCGCTTGCGAGCGCATAGCGCTTGCGAACGGGTCTGGATCAGGCCCTGTGTGCGATGAGGTTAGCAATTCCTGAGTAAGGTCAGAGCTTGT
This sequence comes from Taudactylus pleione, assembly GCA_031769625.1. Lineage (NCBI taxonomy): Eukaryota > Metazoa > Chordata > Amphibia > Anura > Myobatrachidae > Taudactylus > Taudactylus pleione. Next base: position 47,897,560 of record JAUIMM010000031.1, read on the forward strand.
GCAAGTGTGTGTGAGGTTGCGATGGTACTCGATGTTACCTATTGTTGCGCAGACTTGCTAAGTATTACGCATGTGTGTAAGGTAAAGTGAGCGTCCTTTTGTTAGGCTGCCACATCATTGCGATTGCAATCATTAGCATATTTTCAGAGTGAGCCTGCGTGCGTAATCACTGCTGCAATCGTAATAGCGATCTTTACTGAATCAGGCCCAGAGTCAGTTCTAAGTGGAAAAATACTGTACTTATATCAATAAATTCTGATACCAGTAAAGGAGCCAAATTGAGTAACTATGGACAGGAGTGTAGGCATACTGAGACTGCCAGAAATAATAACATATTGCCAATGCATAGAGATATCTTCTCCACTCTAGTGGAGTCAACTAGGCCTCAGACAGAATCAACAGCCCCTATAGCACATGCTAGGGGTTCAATTGCCATTACGTACAGGAGGGACGAGAATGCACAACCTTGCCTAGTGCCCCTAGCAGAAAGAAAATAACTCTGTGACAAAGACATTAACTCTTGCTACTGGTTTAGAGTACAGTAATTAAATCCGCCTCAGAAAGATATGCCCCACACTGAAGCTGTCATGTCTGTGAGTTTTCCTGTTCCCGGACTGGAGTATGTGGCAGGAGCTGGATTGGAGGCTACGTGTAGAAAGCTAAGTGGCTTGACGAAGTTGCTTTGCATAGAGTACGAGCAAAATCAAGGAGAGTAGGCACTAAGTAATTTTTAGCAGGCGTAAACCCTAGGGGATCAAATGGGGATCAACAGCTATAGCTATTAACCACCAGGCTGGGACTAATATGTAGTAACTGGGAGGCACTGGTGAGTTGTGACCGGGCTAGAATTAGTACATCAGTATATGCTAACACAGGGTGGTGCTAAAAGCCAGGTGCCGTGCAGGTGTCCTTGGGCACATACCTCTGCCACTCGCTCACAACTTCAGGCCGTCATCACTCTCCTGGTGGACGGTGCTGGGATCCGGGATGGATGAGGACAGTGGAGAAGGACCTTTGGTAGTAAACACAGCTAAAACCGGATGACCTCCACTGGGATCAGTAGTTGGTCATCATTGAGGTAACTTTTGGCCTCAGACTGGTTACACCCACGTACCAAGCACAAGGATGCAACCCGGATGGAAACGCCTGAAGGGAGAGGGGTAGGGACGACATATAACACAGACTACAGACAACATGAATTCCACTCACCAAGACACCCTTGTCCTCTTTTTTTGGGACGGTTGGTCCTGATCATGCTCTATAACAAAGCACAACAACTCCTTGCTCCGTGGTATGCTCACCCCTGACTAGCTGCTCTGCGCGCCGGAGGCCCTGACTTGCTACCTGCCATATCCACAATGCGTAAATATAATACACAGAAACCCATAGATATAAAGCACAGCACACAGTACCTGAGTAGATATGACATAGCAAACCAAGACTATATGTATATACAAGGCACAACACACAGTGAATGGGTACATCTATATACAGGTCACATGGCCAACCAAGAATATGTAAAAGAACACAGCAAGCAGTATATACTGCTATACACGGTCTACCACCCCATTATTTTATTTGATGTCCCTCTTTTGGCTGTGCCGACCTCCCGCCTACCCAGGCCCTAATGTCGCTTAGCCTCAGACCTAGTGCCCTTATATGTTTGTGGGGGGGCTAGTGCCCCTTTCTGCCTAGGGCCTATTGCCCCTGGTGCAGGGCCTAATGCCCTCTCACAGACCTAGGCTGCCTCTGGCCTGCCTAACCAAATGTATCAACAGTCCTTTGGGGCCTAATGCCCCCTTGTGTCCCCTCGGGCCTAGTGCATGACTGCATGGAGACAGGCCTAGTGCCTGTTGATGCCCATGGGCCTTGTGTCCGACTGCAGGTGGTCTAGGGGGTTCTGTCCATACCTGCTCTGTGGTCTTCGGCAGTACCAGGCCTGGTTGGCCTCCGGACTGTTCACCTGAGGGGCAACCCCCTAAGGATTTCCTTAAAAAGAGAAATCACATTCCGACACATTGCCTTTTGATGCCTTTCATTTATTGCCTCCCATTTCTCCTCCTCCTGGATTGGACCTCCTCTCTCTTGTGAGTAACTTTAACCCTGTACGGTCTGGGTCATGCCCCAGCCCCCTCTGCTCCTTCAGCAAAACACGTCTTCCCTGCGACAAAAGGCTATTCATCAATGTAGCCCCAATTTATTCCCCAATACCCCATTGCATATCTACATCGCGTCCGGATTGCAGACGCTGCTTCCATGTAAGCTGCTTAGGTATGAGGGCTTCCCTTCTTTCTACTTCCTGGTAGTATCTTTATAGCATTCCATATGAGCACCTCTGAACCCCATTGAATAAAGACACAAGACACCATAGCTGGAGGAAGAAGATCCAATTTATTTATCATTTCCATAAAGTTGGTGGCCCAGGAAAAGCAATTGCAAACACACTATTCAATTCGGTCATTTGGGTGGGTACTCCCACCCCATCCACAGATGGGCCCATCCAAGCCCACCCAATTCAAATGGACTGGTTTCTCCAATCCTACTGACTGTGAAACCAAGACCTCAATCACTCCTCCCTCACTAGCAGGGTGATGGTCCGAGTTTGGACCTAGTGCCCCACGATGGTCAGCTTCAGAGGAGCCTTCATGCTCGATCATCCAACAAAGAGGGCCATGATGCTACTAGTAGCACTGCTGTCCACCCTGGCACAGGTGTCATACACTGACATACGTGTGTTCTACCCGTCATGAGGCAAACCGTTCCAGGTAGTGTGCCGAATCACTACATGGCTCCGGAGGACATATCATCCTCCCATCACGTCATTGACAATGTACCTTGATTATATTAAGTTTGCAATTGCGTTTCACGCCACAGCTAGACCTACCCATGACCCCACCACCAACTAGCCTCCTACCGCCCTAAGCTCTGTAGTAAGCCCTCACCTAACCACCGCATATCAAGTTCTGACAGATGCACCCCATCTGTTCTGTACAGGGGTTCCATTTTAGGTTTCTGCCCGGGCTGGGTGGTATGGTGTGCATGGGAGAACACATCAGGAAACTGCATATTTCACACATAGTCATGTCAGAGATGCATGTTCATGTGATTATTAACGTACATCTCCGGTGGTTAGGGGTCTGCGCCTGCGCAGGACCAATTCTGTGCATGTGCAGAACGGGTCCTGTGATTACACTCGCAAACCCCCAGAAGCCGTATCAGATTGACATGCTGCAGTGTTTCGGGGTGGAGCGGGGACTTGGGGGGTCACCGGTTTCCAGCAGGGACGAGGATAGGGTCTGCGTCAGCAGATGCAGATTCCTTACCTCTGAAGTGACCAGTGCCGGGAAGCTGGCAGGCTGCGGGAAGCTTCAGCTACCACAGCCTTACCAAAGGAGCAATCAATGCGACCATCGGTCGCTATGGTTGCGATTGTGCTCTCAAATGCAGCAAGGAGTTGTCTGACACCTCCTTCTGCATTTGTATTAAGATGGACGGAATTGCAAAGCTGCTTGTGTGCGGCTCTGCAATTCCATCCTGAATCAGGCCTGTACTCTCTAGCCACATCCGGGTCATCAAACTGAGTCCAGCCAATGGGCCTGATTCAGCGTGGTGCGCTATTCCAATGTTCACACAATTGAGCAATTATCAGTGGTCTGAGCATGTGACAGCCCTAATGCACATGTGCACCGATAAAATTCTGATTATGGTTGCAGTAAGGATTCATTGCTAGTGATTGACAGGAAGCAACCTTTTGGGGGAGGTAATGGGGAGTGTCAGCTAAAATGGAGGTGTGTTCTGGCCATTTTCAGGGTGTGTTTCCAGTTATATCTGCTATGCACTATGTCGTCCACAGCCATGGCCTACACATCAGAAGTTATTATTGACCCACTTTAAATAAAATCTTGCCAGGTCATTATTAAATAAAATAACAGTAAAATATAAACTTTCAAAGTTAAAATATTGTCTATTATTGTGCCTGGGGTTTGGGAGACCTGTATCTCTGCTGTGGTGTGGGGGAAGACATTTATACAAACATTGGCTGAAAAATGAGTATCTGAACAAAAGTAACCTTCCCTCATCCTTTCCTAACTAGTAACTCTGAACCTGTGAGTACATCCTTCACATATAGTTATCTGTATATAGATTCGGGGTTGTTACATATGTATTTATGTAATATTTGTGTCATTGTGTTCTCATCACTGTACAGCACTGCGGATACCTTGGGGTGTACAATAAATAAAAGTGAATAATATTTCCTACGACCTTGACGTCTTATGCTGAGTCTCCAGCTGTTTGCTTGCTCACAAACATGGAATTCATACCTGTGTTTGTACTGACTGTGATTCTTAGCTTATGACTATCCACAATCATATACACAATATATTACACAGGTCTGTAAAACCCCATTGGCACTAACAAGCCTTGCCCCATTGGCACTTACCGTCTTAATTCCCTAACATATTGCTTCAATAAGCAGCTCACTAACCTACTGATACATTTTTGATATGCTGGAAGAAAAAGGAGAACACTGAAAGAACTGGTAGTTCCCTGGTTGTGAATTAAAAACATGACTATAATGCTATGAGGCATCAATGCTACCTACTGTGCCACCATGCTGTCCAACATTAAGGCAATGCTGAACATAACGCTACTCTACCCATGAATTTTAAAATTTGTCAATTGTTTCCAGTGTACTGCTGGAGGGAACTTTCCTGCAACGAGAACCTAGAGAATGGGCATCCATGTGATGTTAGAATAAGTAGATTATTATCCATTGCATCTATGGAGAGATAACAAAGGTGGTTCCATGCTAGGAAAAAACTGGCTTAATCTATATATCTGATTAAAAAAAAATAAAAACATAACAGGAGCTGAGTCATTTTGTGTCACTCATTCAATGGACATTGAGCAATATTCTATGTACGATCATTACATTCCACAGCCACTTGATAATAGTAATTACATGTTCCATAACTGTTGGCACAAACATAATAACTGCATTACCAATCGTTAAGAGAATCCAAGTGGCTTAAGATACAGCAAAGCAAGCTCAGGATTTGGCGCTTGTGTCTCATGCTCCGTGTGGAGTATACAGGACTAAGAATGTGTGCTGGCCAGCAGTGGCTTAGCGCCCCCTAACTTTAAACATGGTGCACCTGGCGCCTTCTTAATTTGTAAAAAGATGTCTTTGTTAAGCAGTGATCGCATAACACAAAAAAAATGGACTCCGCCAACATTCCTGCATACAGAGTGGAGATTCTGGCTATAGGAATGAGCAGGATGTGTCGCTGTCACATGAAGAGGAGTGCGCAGGGCTACATGGGTTTCAGTGTCCATCCTACTCTACCAGCTTCAAGACGGCTGGTGCCAAGGCAGTGCTGTTCTTCCAGAGAGATGCCGATAAGCGGGTGGCCTTGTCAAACCCAGGGGCATCAGAGCAGATGTACTAAGCTCTGGAAAGTGATAAGTTGGAGAGTGATAAACCACCAACCACTCAGCTCCCAACTGTCATTTTTCAAACACAGCCTGTAACATGACAGGTAGGAGCTGAGTGGCTGGTAGTCTATCACTCTCCAACTTATCACTTTCCAGATCTTAGTACATCTCCCCCATGGTGAACAGTGGCAGATACAAATTAGCCGCAGTGTAACCATGCCCACCACCATGCTGTGATCAGGGCTGTTGTAGGCCCTGGGCAAAGCAATGCACTTGGGACCCCTCCCCAACTATTCATGGGAATGAAATTTTAAATGCTCAGTTCAATTAAACCTTTAGATTTCTTGGTACTTTCAACAAAATCAATGTTTCAAAACAACTTGTAAAGCGAGGATTACTGACTCCACCTTCCACCTCTCTTCTCCAGTTCTCAGTGCAGATCCTGCTCTGCACTGCAGCTGTGATTATAGTATGGGGGCCCCTTTTGCCCCTACCCCCCTCTTATTTTGTCTCTGTGGCTGAGGCTGGGAGGCAGGTAGAGAATACTGAATACTAATTCACAGTCAGAGTGGCCGGGGAGCATCTTTTTCTGCCTGCCTCTCAGTCAGCTGCCCTATGCATGGAGCGACCGGTCGCAACACTCCATGTAGATGCCCCCCGGCCCAGACAGTCCCTGCTTAAAGGACCCTACAATTGTGCAGCTGCCCAGTGTGCACATACGTTAAGATGGCATGGCTGAGATGATGGGGCAAGGACGCCCACCTTAAGTCTTGGTGGTCCTGGTCCAGCCCCAGGAAAGAAAAGAGTGTGGTAGATTGTGGCCTCTGTGGGAGTTTGACATGGACATCTCTAGAGCAGGGAGGAGGTGGGGCGGGTACTCTTTCCCCGGGCCCGAACTTGTTGGTGGAGGATGCGGCACTTCAGGCAGGTAGACAGAAAAGACTGCTGCTGCTGCAGCCGCTCTCCCCAGCCCAGCATAGGCTGCATTCGCTCCCCCATCCCATATCTGCCCTCATCGCCCCCCTGTGCGGCACGCGCGGCCACGAACATAGTGGTTTTTTTTTTTTTTTTTTTTAAAGAAGGTGGTCTGGCCACACATCCCCAAGTTGGCCGTGCCCTCTCCCAGTACCAGGGTCAAGAAGAAATGTCTGTGGCCCTGCTCCTGAGCAGGAGAACCTCATGCCAGAGCACAGATCAAAGAGGAAAGTGGCTGGGATAGGCCAGTGACATCCAACAGACACATCAGTGGACATATGTGCTGACTGCCCACAGCTAAGTGATCTATATACAGCATCGAAGTAAATCCCTTCAAATTTCTAGTACCAGTCCTTATTTATAATAGTGAATTAATCTGCCTCTCCTTGTCCTAGACCTCTGTGCATTTCGGGAACTGTTGCTGCACTCACCTATTGTTATTGACAGCAGCCGCTGAAGGGTAGGAGCAGGGGTGTAACTAGGTATATGAAGGCCCCATAGCAAAAGTTTGTAAGAGCCCCTATGTACCACCCAATGGTGAAAAATGTATATAACACATGTAACTTTGTCAAGGAAGATGGGCCGCCCTCAGCTCTGGGCCCCATAGTAGCCCCACCCCTTGCACCTATGGTAGTTACAGCCATGAGTAGGAGTATTGCAATACAGAGGTAGAAAATCCCAAGGAGGGGTCTACAGCAAACGAATAATAAAGAGTAGTCACACATACTAGTATTCATTTTGTATGTATCCAATTAACCTACTGGTATGTTTTTTTTTTTGGAGTGTGGAAGGAAATTGGAGTACCCAGAGGAAACCCACGCAAACATGGAGAGTACAAACAAACTCCACATAAATGGGATATGACTGAGAACTGAACTCATAACCTCAATGTTGAGAGGCAGTAATGCTAACTACTACATCACACTAATATGCTTTTACCATGACACTACGCTATTACTAACGTCACACTACATGCTTTTACATCAGCGGTCAGGGAACTTTTTTACTTTTTACCCCAAAATATATTTAGATACGCCGACATTACCCCCTTGATTTGAAAGGAAGGAAATCATATAGTAGTGCCCCCATATAATGCCCCTGTAGTAGTGCCCCCATATAGTGCCCCTGTAGCAGCGCCCCAATATAATGCCCCTACAGTAGTGCCCCCATATAATGCCCCTGTAGTAGTGCCCCCATATAATGCCCCTGCAGTAGTGCCCCCATATAGTGCCCCTCAGTAGTGCCCCCATATAATGCCCCTGTAGTGCATCTTGTACAAAAAAAAAACATTTACCTTAATTCACGCTTCTGCATCTGCCGCCATCCTGTCCGCCCGGCTGCTCCTCGGCACTATGGGAGAGACATCATGACTTCTCTCCCATAGTGCGCATGGAGAGAGGTAGAAGCTGGAGTTCAGAAGAGAACTCCAGCCTCCGGCTAACGCGGTGCTGCAGGGACGGAGCCAGGCGCCCGCTGGTAATAATATCTCAGCGGGCGTCCGGCTTAGAGCCTCCCTGCGGCACAGCCGGGCATGCATATGAATCATTCTATATTATAGAATGATTCATATGCATGCCCAGCTGCCCATTGACCCCAGGAATTTCATTTTTACCACATGTGGGGCAATTTACCATTATTCCCTGACCACTGTTTTACATAGACAGTTTCCTTTCCATTTCAAACCTCAATATAAACCAACCAACATGCTACCAGATGCAGATATTACAGGATTCAAATAGGTGTCTGAAGGATCCGATAACTGTAATAAGTTTAATGACAGCACAAATAGAAATGGTGGTAATCTTTCTTTGTAGTTTATTATGATTTTTTAAACACATAATATCAACACTTCCATTATTCAAATATAATCATTAGCAGCATGTGGCTCGTTATTGGCAAAATGTTTACAACACAAACATATTGGATCCAATTTTGAATGCAAATTGGCCATAATTACATGCATGGGTAAAAAAAAAAAATGTAGATATTCACCTGTATGCCAGTTCTACGCATTTAAGGGACTGCACTGCCTTGATCCACACACCTAGTTTCATGGCCATTATCAGTGGGCATCAGCCCTATCCTTATGTAAGTCATCCATCTGAAAATACAACTCTGGCTAGTGTTAAAAATTACAGCAGTTCTCACTGTAGTAGCAGCTGGCACTTGGTGACAGGTGCCGGGACTTTGCACAGTAACTTAATTTTGGTGTTGAAAGAGGAGTGTGCCACTGCACAGACTCCAGTCTTCTGTCCCTCCACTGCACGGACTCCAGTCTTCCTGTCCCTCCAGAGAGGCTTCATGCCCTGTTCCAAGATGGCCAATGTGACCACTACTGAGCATGTGCAAAGGCCATGTAGTCTTTACTGTGTAGAGTGACATGGTGGGAGACAGAAGTCTCATACTTAGCTCCTATGAGAGATCAGGTTAATTACTTGCTATAAAGTTACTCCAGATCCCTTCACCGCTATCCGTTTGCAGCATACACTCACAGGCTGGATCCCTGCTCCGCTCAAGCTCTGTACCATTACCAGTGTATATGTAACAGTGAATACAGCTGTACCTGCTATCTCAATAAAACAACACTGGTTAAGTAACTGGGCTGTTCATAGTTTCAGTCATCCGCTGGTGTATGCCTATATAACTCTGCAGTATGCACATACATCCTTTCCAACAAATTTCTATTCTGGCCATAGCCTCGGTTGTCAAGGAAACCCCCATTACAATCCCTCTCTTAGAGCCGATTCTCTTTTGCAAAGAATGGGCGGACAGTTAATGCTCACTGTATTGGTCCAGCTTTGCCTGATAGGCTACCCAAAACTGTAGGTATATGCTGAAGCTGGCACTGGGGGTTCCGCTTTGGCACTTCCTCCTCCGCCAGGTCATGGACTACTACCCCATTCCCCCTCCCTCAAATACACTACTCACCAGGATCACCTGGCCACCACGGTGAGTAGTCTATGTCCCGGTGGCAAGGAGGGACGAGGTAGTCCAAGTCCCGGCGGAAAGGGAAGTGCCGAATCGGCATACCCTGTGCCGGCTTCTGTGCACGCCTATACCCACAATGGTGAGAGTTTGGTAACAATATCACTTTTCTGTTTGGTTCAGGTCAGCTTAACTATTGTGCCATTAGGCAACACTTACAGTATGTGAGTATAGGCTATAATAGCTAGCGCCATCTAAATGTAATGTAATCTACCAGGGCCAAGCTCCAAAAAGCTGTCACCTGCTTTTACTAACAAAACAGAGGGACCATATCAGCGATATATCTAGTAGTGCCCTCTTAATAAATGGCCACGGTACTTAAATAATGCGGCAATCATCTGCCTGATTTCTAGCAATTGGCCGCATATGTAGTTTAAAAAATAGTCCAATAATTAAGTGACAGAAGGTTCTATGTATAAAAGGAATAAAGGGCGCCCGATTCAGACCCGCTTGCAAAATATGCAAATCCCACGATCACACAGCAAGGCATTAGCACATCCACTATGTCTTGGCGTGCGATCGCGATGTGTATGCAGACGCCCACTAGCCTGTCTTAAGACGCTCACTTATGCACGTCATCTCCAGGAAGTGTATGTAACCATCGGTAACATCGAGTACTTGTGGTTGCTCATACCCTACCGCAAGCACTGTGAGTGCTTCAGTGTGAAATTCAGCCATGTGACGTGTACTATGATGCTGCGTCTTAATTATGCACGCCTCTTAAATGGCGTTAAGACGCTCAGACACGCCTGTGTTCGCACCACCACACCTCCGTTTTCATTGACCATCCCCTGTCACCTCCCATAAACGACTCATCCTGTCACTCATTCCAGCGAGCTGGCTATGCTCAGCGAGCGAACGCTTCCCGATCGCATGGACTAGTTTGCACATGCGCACTGCGATGCATACGCATGCGCACATTGCGAAACATCGGCAGTTACGAGCGAAAGCAGCCTAGCGAGCAGGTCTGAATCGGGCCCAAAGCCCCTTTCTCTTGTTTTTTAGGAGGAAAAAAGTTGCTTACTATACAGTATATACAATAAAAAAAAAGCAGAAACAGTGGAAAAACAATCAGATCTTGGCTGTTTCGCTTTGTGTAGAAGTGCTGGTCTCATAGCCTACATGGTGTCCGTGCACTAATGAAACTAATAAGTAAATCCCTGCACATAAGTGAAACTAATGTAAAAAAAAAACCACCACCTGAAGATGGTGTTACCTGTACCTACCAGACGGCACTCGAGAGAAAAGCAGGGAAGAGAATTATCTCCTCCTGCTTTCTCCCATAATGCACCAGTCGCGCATGTAGAGACAAACCTCTCGGATTGGTGTCTGATGTTACAGGGGTGAGACAGGGCCGCAGTGCGTTATGCTGTTAAAGACTTCTTTCGCCATTGTGGAAGACATGTCTGAGCACTTAGGATCTTTTCATCGGGGCAGGGCTTTACCGCTTGGTCTGTCCCAGCAATTAGAAATTGTATAAATAAAAGCAGGAAAAAATGTAAACTGCTGCAAAACTTTTTAAACAAACCGCTTAAAGTTTGATGGAGGAGGAAGAGCCTGTAGTTGATTGTGTAGGCTATGGTGGGACATACAGCCTAATTCAGATCCACCCGGCAATGCCATCGCAGCTGCGATCTCTCACAGATCGAAATAGCAGAAAAATGCTAATGTCTCCAAAGCTCATCTATGCATAGAGACACCCACTGCTGCCTTCTCATATCCGTCCGAGGGCTATGGATTGAAAGATAAACAGTGAAAAGGTGGACAAAGTCTAGATAGACACCAGATGCTAGACAGTGAATAGGTCGACAGGGACAAAGGGTCGACATACTAAAAATCGACATGTAAGAAGGTCAACAAGTACAAATGGTTGACAGGGTCAAAAGGTTGACGCAAAAAAATGGTCGACCCATTTTTTTTTTATAGCTCTACTCTTCACCTTAACCCTCCCACCTGGTGCCTAACCGTAACCATCGGGGTAAGTGCCTAACCATGTCCATCGTGGTAAGTGCCTAACCCTAAAAAAACAACAACAAAGTGGCGACCATTTTTGTGTCGACCTTTTGTACCCATCGACCTTCTTACATGTCAATCATTTGTACCAATTGACCTTCTTACATGTCGACCTTTAGTGTGTCGACCTTTTGTCACTGTCGACCTATTGACTGTCTAACATCTGGTGTCTATCTAGACATTGTCCACCTTTTTACTGTCGATCTATAGACCAGATCCCTGTCCGTGGACCTGTAACAGTATAACATCGGGAACACAGACTCAGATCAAACAGCCATGCAGCTTCTGGGTGAGCCTGACCTGCCGCAAACACTGTGGGCTCGATCCAATTAGTTTCAAATTGTGTGTAGCGAGTTTGTTTCTTAAAACTCGCACAATTTGTCGCGAAGCGCGCTCCTGAGAATTCTCCATTCCAATTAAAAATGCCTTTTCGCACTACTCGCAGCGGAGGGGTTGCGAATTGACTGCCAAATGAGATTTACGAGAAATGCATGAAAATGTGGGGAGACCATCCTGGACCCCCCCAAATGGATAATTTAGTTAGCAAGACTGTATAGACGGCTGTTTGTTGCCATTAGAAAGTTACTGTAGGTTTTGAAATGGTGTCAAATGGCTGATTTGTGTGTTTTTGTTTAAATGCAAGAAAATGATAAAAAAAAAACTTTTTTCGTATAATCTCAAAAGAATTAAACGAAAGATGCAAAAAAAACTAGGAAAAAGGGTGATTTTGGGGTACTTTGAGGGCACCTTGAACATTTGAAAAACAATTATAAAAACAATTATTTTTCAACTAAAAAATTATTATAATTAAATTTGAGGTGCCTAAGCTAACAAAAAGTTGATTTTGGAGTAATTTGAGGACATTTCCCCTCCCCCTCCCCCCCCCCCCAAAAAAAAAATTACATGTAATTATTGGACTAAATAAGCTAATTAAAACTTCCAAATGCCTAATTAGTCATCGGGGGGGTGTCCGAGAGGTTCAGCACAGTGTCCCCAGATTTTAACCTTAAAATAAAGATTTTCCTTTCCATCTCTCAGGGAGGTGCGAGTGGAAAGTTGCGAATTCAGGGCCTGATTCAGAGCCGGACGCTCTGACCAGAGCGCTCGCTCTGAATCAGTGCCCTCCTACCTAGAAATGGAGCGGCCTCCTGGCCGCTCGCATAGCTGTGGGTGACCACCCACAGCATATGCGAGCGGCCAAAAAGATGGTCGCGATGGTCAAGACCATCGCGACCATCAGGCTTGCGACGAGACCCTGCGGTAGGGTCTCGGTGACCGCAAGCCCTGGAGTGATTTTGGCTCTATCAGAGCCAAAATCACTCCCACTGACATCACTAGTGATGTCAGTGGGAGTGATTTTGGCTCTAGTGACACTAGTGATGTCAGTGGGGCCAGACCCAGACGGTAGGCGTTCCCATGGGAACGCCTCCGTCTGGCAGCCACGCCCCCGGCACGCCCACCAAAGGGTGCGTGTTGTCAGTCACCATCGACAGCACGCCCCCTTTGGTGCGAGACCCGGAGCAACAGCTTGGATGTCGCTGTCCTGGTCTCGCGCATGCGCACGACGGAGCTCCCTCCGTCGTGCGCATGTGCATTGGGGTAACATCGACCCGCTTGCGAGCGTCCTGCGCTCACGAGCAGGTCTGAATGACCCCATGAGTCTGACTATCAGTGCGAGTTGCTAATTGGATTGCAAAATTAATTTGCTATGAGAATTTGAAGTGAAAATCGCAACTCGCACCTCGCACCTAATGGGATTGAACCCTATGTCTCTCCTGACACGCTGAGAGCGCTCATGCTGCAAAGTAGATCGCAATGGCTAGTTTATATACACGACCATGAAACAGAGTTTAAATGGTCCCAACACGCCTGCGTTTGCCCAGCCACCCCCAGTTACCTACCCCAAACTCTGACTACGTTACTCACTTTGCGGTGAATACTCTGTGCGAGCATAATCGTAATTAAATCAGCAGCAAATGCGCAGTGCAGCTTTCACACATGCACAATGGCTAACAATCGCTCAATCTGCGTAGACATCAGCATTTGCGTGCGGGTCTTAATCAGGATCATAGTAAGGGAGTGGAGTCTTGGGGAAGAGGGTGCTGTGAATGAGAAGGTACAATATGGCGAGGAAGATGACACAAGAGAGAAATGAATATTAAAACACAATAGATTAGCATGTACAGACACACGATTACCTGACATACTACCTTTTAATTCATTAGTCACATAAATATAATAAATGACTGTACTGTCAGTAATGGTGGAAGGAGAGTGATAGACACAGGATAGAATGGCAGACTGAGGAGTGAGATAGTACATCGGGAGTGGGCGGGTCTCTCTGCATCGTACACCTGCCGGTGTCCCAACCACTGCCCTAGCCAGGAAGCCTGAACCGAAGTACTGCTGCTCTACATTCAGCCTTCCCATCGGACCGAGCCTGCCCTGCCCGCACCCGCCTGGTCTGCTGTCCACCTGCCCTATCTCATACATTCTGGTGCAGCTGTGCATCCCCTGTACCCACCATACCGGGCGCTGTGCTGCACCCCCTGTACCCACCGGCCCGGGCACTGTGCTGCACCCCGTGTACCCACCGGCACTGACGCTGGAGCTGCACACAGGTACCGCGTTTCCACGATGTTTAGATGAGCTATGTATGGAGCAATGAGTTTGTGGATCAGCTCTCTTCCTTTCTGTGTGTTTGTGTGCTGATAGATAGACAGACAGACAGATAGATAAAAATAATATATACTTACTGCATTAATGATCTAGAGTTATTTGCTGTTGATTTATGTGCATGTGTCTTTTTATTATATCACTCTATTATTATTATTATTATTATTATTATTATTGGTACAGCAATAATGATGATATGTTTTTCTGTAGTTTCGTTAAAGTATATTTTAGTGTATAGGTTTGTGGATTACAATGAGGATAGGTACTACTAAAGGGAATGAAACAGCTGGAGCTGGATGGCTCCTATTCGTGGTGCATTAATACAGAAACAAATATTACAGCTTCGGGCCTTAAACCCCTTTTAGCCTCATCTTAAACACCGTGGCTAATTAAATCTGCCCCAACGTGTATTTGCAAGATCACCGTACAATACAGAGTTATATTTGTAATACCGCCAAACAACCTAGTGTTTTGAAAGAATTAGCTCCTGTCTAAAGTGTCCGGGAGCTAATTCAGTTGTTTTGGGCGACCAGCCCTGAGGTTTCACTTATTGAGAATTTCTGCTGGCACCTGCGTAAAGTAGGATTTTGGGCACGAGTGCCAAGCACGCTGTAACTGGAGCTGCTTAACACGAAAAAGGCGGCCGCCGCATTAGCTCCTCAAGCAATTGAATCGCCCCCCATGTGCAGTTGTGAGACCACAACACAATAAAGTGCATTTTTGTTAATTCCGCACATTAAATGATCCTTCTTCAAACATCGCTCGAAAACCCTACAAACAATATATTGCTCAGTGCATCCGGCTGTGTGTATACACAATATATAACTGTGAATGACGTTGTTCACAGATATATCGTGTTGGCTGTACCACATGGCAGATGCGATATATCTTGCAGATATATTGTGCGCATTTGCCGGTGTGTACGGGCGATTGATCGACATGTTATGATGGCCGCCGGAACCGCCTACAATGACATCACGACTGGGCAGGCAGGCAAAATTAAATGCCCGCCCAGTTATGTTTGGTCAGACATATTGAGCGGCCGATTGGTGAGTGTATTGGTTGGCTGGCCAACGGGTTGGTCAGGTGTATACCTCACATCAATTAATTTAATTCATATTCATTAATCCTTTACTTCCCTCAGTATAATTAAAACAACTCCTTAAGCTTAATTAACTACAATAAAAGTAATAACCCTTTCAGCTTAACACTATTACAGTATTAACCCCTCCAAACAAATAATGAGGCCCCCCCCCCCCCCCCAGTACCTGTTGCCTGGTCTGATCATCTTCTATCTGAACTGTTGTCACAGTGATGCTCCTGGTCTTCTATGTCCTTTTGAAGTAACCAATGTTTTAACAACCGCTGGAAACCAGGTCTCTGCCAAGACCGTGGTGCCGCCTTGTGAGAACTGGGGGAGGAGTCACCAGAGCGGGGGGGGAGACGGGTGCGGGAGCACAGGGGAAGAGGAGGAGGTCAGCACCACGGAAGAAGAGGAGGGCAGGACCACCAGGGAGGAGCAGGCGGCACCACAGGGGAGCAGGAGGCAGGGGCTGTACATTATAAGAATAGGCTGCACGGCCACTGCACGGAGGAGGAGGTGTAATGTGCGGCCTTTTAACCTGGCGGGCCGCCACTCCTCTGTCCTACATGAGACTGGAGACCCTCTCAAATGTTTGCCACCCTTGCCCCACTCCCCACTCCCCGTTCTGGCGCACCTGAATGGGTGTGGGCAAATTGGATGATATCCAGCCATTCAGCACCTGCCACTCTTCGCATGCATGCCGGCGTTAATTACGCCAGTATGCATGAAGAAAAACGCAAAGGACAGCTATGACCAAGAAGTCCCTCTGGCGTCCTTCTGCACATGCCACACAGCCGAAATACATCAAAACAAATGTGCTGTATAAAAAGCTCAGAGGAAGGGTCTCAGTGTTTGGCTGCTAGAATGCACAGGTAATGCAGGTAACAGGGCTGAAGTAGCTGTTATGTACACTAAACACAGAGTTCAAAAACAAGCCAACGGGATCTAGTCACTAAGCCTTGGAGAGTGATAAAGTACCAACCAATCAGCTCCTAACTCTCACCAGACTGTGGGCCTGATTCAGCAGTGCACGCTAGTCCGTTCCCAGCTTGTTGAAGTGGCTGCTTCGGGGGAGCTTATGACACGATCCGTGCTGAATCACGTCATCGTGGCCCTGCCACTCGCTACACAATGCCGGTAATCTTTGCATTGAGTAGCGGGGGCGGGGCCGCGATGAGGTGATCGCATGGCCACGCCCCTGTCCTGCCCTTGAAATTGCATCATGCCCCCCTCCCCCCACCGCTGTGTCGAGCTGGCCGTCTCCTCCCGGAAGAGGCAGCCAGATTGTCGGCATGTATGCTGCAGATCTTCATCCAGGAGCTGGATGTCAACAAGGATGCATCAAACAGAACTGCGGGTAAGGGGACATGAAAGGCAGGGGCCTGGGGCACCAGCGACTGAGTCTGGGGGGCAGATCTTTGGTGGAGCAACTTCCTGGAATGTGATGCAGTCGGCAGTAGACTGGACATTGTGGGATTTGTAGTCCCACCACAGTGGCAGTCTTACAGTATCTTGACTTAAACTCAGTCCTCAAAGCCACCATATCAGGTGGTTTTCCCCTCCATTAGGGGTATCAGTAGGGCTCCCCACCCCATATCAGGTGGCTTTCACCTACATCAGGAGGACTCTGAGCCTCATGCTAATTGCACCATACTGGTCACTATCTTATCTGTGACTAATGCATACCGATGTGTCCACATACATCTATAATGCATGAGCTCCGAGTGATGCCGCGTATCCACTTATAGACATACAAAGGAGAGCATGAATGCGACATTGCAATCTTGCTGTTGTTTGTATGTCTAGTGATGTACCTAGACTGGACATTTACTCGTTCAGTCCAGGCACATCCATCCTCCCCTCTGGGATCGTCAGGTTGACCAGCATGTACGGGCGATGATAGATGGCAAAGACGACCAGTGGGCACACGCATCGCTGGTCATTTTTGGCATTTACATGCCCGATTTCCGGCGATTGCACTATAACGACGTCGTTATCATGCAATCGCCTGTCAAAATCGCCTAGTGGATACCCGCCTTGACTCGGTAGCGCCAAGCATCTTTTCGTGTGAATTTTTCCCTTCAAATGCGTCTCATTCACACAGTGCTGCGAATAGGATGCACCAGCAGCTTCTGCATGCCTATATTCTGTGTATCTGCATGTGTATCTGCATACCTATATTCTGTGTGCAACTGCGGGTGTATCTGCATGCCTATATTCTGTGTGCAACTGCGGGTGTATCTGCATACCTATATTCTGTGTGCAACTGTGTGTGTATCTGCATGCCTATATTCTGTGTGCAACTGCGGGTGTATCTGCATGCCTATATTCTGTGTGCAACTGCGGGTGTATCTGCATGCCTATATTCTGTGTGCAACTGCGGGTGTATCTGCATGTAAAATGCTACATCACTGTGTCAGAGGCTATGACGGGGGGCACCCAATTATAACTTGCCTACGGGCGTCTGGGATGAATTTACGCCACTGCCCCCCGTGTTTGAAAAATGACAGGAACTGATTGGTTGTTACTTTATCTCTCTCCAAGGATTAGTGAATAGATCCCAAAGGGCCTGATTCAGCAAGGATCGCAACTGCGATTACGCATGCAATCGGGCGATTGTTGCGTACTGCGCATGCATATGTAATGCAGTGCACGTGCGCGAACACTCCTCTGCGAACGGGACTGCGATTGCAGAGGCTATGCAGACCCATCGAAGAGTGATTGACAGGAAGTGCCGTTTGGTGGTGGTGACGGGGGGTCGGCAAAATGCAGACATGTCAGTGCGTTGGAACGCCGTTGCAGGGGCGTGCACAAATTATCCACTGCGATGCCCTACGCAGCCTGAGGCCTCACTGCGTGTGATGAGGTTAGCAATTCCTGAGTATGGTCAGAGCTTGTGCAAGTGTGCGCGAGGCTGCGATGGTACTCGATGTTACCGATGGTTTCCCAGTCTTGCTAAATATTATGGATGTGTGTAAGGTAAGGTGGGCATCCCTATGTAGTGCTGTGATGGCATAGTGATCGCAGAGGATTAGCATACTATTGCAGTGAGACTGCGTGCGTAATCTCTATTGCATTCGTAGTTGCGATCCGTAATGAATCAGGCCCAAAGTCTGCTATTCCTAGGGTTGCTAATATCCCTTAATCAGGAACACATATGAATTGTGGCTGATTAAAACCAGATGAAAATCAGAGTTTAAAGCTGGCCACACATCTAAAGATTATCTGTCCAACCAGCCAACTAGTTGATTGGTTGGAATGAAAATCTGGTAACGTATGGAAGTAAATGATGATCAGCAATTTGCTCCTAAATGCCAGAAAACAGATAAAAATGGTCGTTAGACAAGTTTGTTAAATGTTTCAGCTAAACAATTTGTTCAAACAACAGTTTTTGTCCATTTTCCGGCATTTGGGAGCAAATTGCTAATTGTCATTTGCTTTCATACCTTACCAGATTTTCATTCTACCAATCAACTACTTGGCTGATTGGACAGATAATATTTAGATCAGCCAGCCACAGAACATGTGCAATTCATATGTGTTCCTGATTAAAGGGATATTATAGCAACCCTGGGTATTCCAAAAGTCCACAAAGTTGGGTACAGCAGCATGTGCAAAAACAGCAGTGCAGGCACCTAAACAATAACTTCAGCCAATTTTGATGCCCAAGTCATCTTTTACAGGGTAAGAATTAGGAATATTCAGAGGCAGCTGGAGAGTTGTGAGCACAGACTGATCATCCCAGGAACAGAGGAAAAACTGACAGCTGTATAATTACATCTTGAGAACACTCAGGGAAACCTGAAAGCTTATCTCTTCTTTTAATGAGTGGAGGATATTTTCAGTTGTACCCATTTACCCTGCTAAAGTAGCCCACACATCAGCAATCTCAAAAAAACTATTCACAGTTTCTGTGATTTTCTTCCCGGTTTAAAGATCCCCCAATCCACCAATATGCGCCCATACATTACAGATATTTTTCAGTGATTTGCAGATCATTTTCAGCAAATCACAGATCTGCACAATCTTGAAAGGCTCATCATTATTTTACTAGTAACAGACGGCAAATCAGCTCAAGGTCTCTGGTCTATAGCCCCGATTGATCCCTGAAAATGTTGGACAATCTGATTTAGGGGGAGATTTAATACAGCTTGAAGAGAGATAAAATTGGAGATAATAGCACCAACCAATTAGTTCATAACTGTCATTTTGCAAACACAGTCGGTAAAGTGACAGGAGCTGATTGGTTGGTGCTATTTATCTCCAATTTTATCTCTCTCCAAGCTTTATTAAATCTCCACCTTAGAGATTCCGATCACTTTTTGGAATCGACAATCGGTGAACCCTCCTACATTGCTAATATATTTGTTTGGTACAATCGTTTGCAAAACGCTGAATTGCCCTAATTAATTGGAGCATACTTGCCAACTCTCCCTGATTGTCAGGGAGACTCCCTGACATAGTAGCAATCTCCCTGACTCCCTGAAGATTCTAGCAATCTCTCTGATTGTACCTTACCCCCCCTATGAAGCTGTTTTATATATATATATATATATATATATATATATATATTTAAATAACAGAAATCTATGCAATCAAATGGGATTATTAGTATCATTTCCCTGCATTGGTTATAAGGCACAATGGGCTCAATTCAGAACCATGCGCTAGATGCATACGCTCGCTCAATGCATATGCAAATTCGGCTAAGTGACGGCACGGCAGACGATCGCACTGCAAGGCATAAGCACGCCCACTATGTCTCGGCGTGCGATCGCCCTGTGTATGCAGACGCCCACCAGCCTGTCTTAAGACGCCCACTTGCGCACGTCATCTCCAGGAAGTGTATGCAACCATCAATACATCGAGCCCATCAGAAGCGATTGCAGCGCTTGTGGTTGACTATACCCTACCGCAAGCACTGTGAGCACTTCAGTGTGAAATACAACCAGGTGACGTGTACTATGAAGCTGTCTGTTAATTATGCACGCCTCTGAAAAGGCGTTAAGATGCTCAGGCACACCTGCGTTCGCACCTCCACTCCCCCGTTTCTAGTGGGCTGCCCCTGTCACCACCCACAAACGGCTTCTCCTGTCACTCACTCTGCTGGGCTGTCTATGCACAGCGAGCGAACGCCCTCCCGAGCTTTGGCACTGGTTCGCGCACGCGCACTGCGATGTGTACGTATGCGCACAATGCAAAAATCAGCCGGCTACGAGCGAACACATCCTAGCGAGCGAGTCTGAATCAGGTCCAATGATCCATATGGCTACATGCATTTTCTGGAAAGTATTAGTGTGTATTCATCAACAAGTAGATCTTACTAACTGCTTTGAGGCTCATTTACATTTGGATGTAAATCTATTTTATGGCATGCCTCTCAGGTACAGCAGTACATGCCCACTTTAATGCCATGCTTATAGGTGTTGCTTTCACTAGCGAATGCAAGGGGGGTTTCTGAGTACCCAGAAACCCCCCCCAGACAAACTGGAGAGCAGGCACCATCTTCTTAAGCCCCGCCCCCTCATGACAAAATGCCACAATTCGCAGGTCAATCGGGAGGAGGCAGAGCCCATATGATGTGATTCCATTAGAATCACATCATTTGGCTCTGCCCCATCCCGATTGACCCATGAATCGCTGCATTTTGGCGCTCAGGGGGAGGGGCCTAATGACATGGTGCCAGCCTGCTAGGTCCCATCAGGACTACCACCCACAGCTGCTGCAAGGTAAGTGTGTGTGTGTGTGTGTGTATATATATATATATATATATATATATATACACGGTATATATGTGTGTGTGTGTGGAAATCCAATAATCCTAGATTATAGAATGCTCTTTGATTTCCTTTCCAGGCCAAACCATAAATGTTTCTTAAGCACTTCTTTCTCCATTTATGCCCAATGAATTTATTTTTGGCTTTAATCACTGGAATATCCTGAATTACACCTCTGGATCTGGTTCTTCCTGTTTGTCCGTTCTAGGTGAGAATGTCCTAAATAATTGGGATGTCTGTACCTGGCTTGTACAGCCGTGATAAATTGTATTTTTGTTATCTCAACATCACCCTTTGCGGGCGGGGAGGAGCTGCCTCCAGGGGGTTTTACCATATGTGCTGTAGACTATTACAGCCAGTGTCTTTACAGAAATGTAATGATGGGATTTCTCACATCTCACTAATATAGACATTGTTTTCTCAATCTGTGCCTACGTAATCTGCCTAGGTGACATGACAAGTGACACACAGGCTTGTCTTCAGTAAGCCGCGTCTCTACCGATATTTGAAGTTCTTAAATTTTTTTTTTTTTAAACAATTTTTATTGAAATACAGTGAAACATTTTTCAAAAAAAGTTCATAACCACTGAAATATCTTCAGTATAATTTGAAAAGGCACTTGTCAAAAATAACAATATATTTTGAATACAATGCTTCACATTGTTTTACAGAAAACAAACACAATATCGGTGAATTATAAACTGAATATATACAATCGTAAATATTAATAACAATTAAATAATAATGATCTTGGCCGCGATTCCATTAACAAAAATAAAGTATCAACACTGATCCCCAGATGAAAAACCCACCAGCACCCCACTAATTAATCTAATAAAATTGGTTGGTCCTGCGCTGCTAGTCTGCTAAATAGCACGTTGAATTTTTAATACTGTGGTGGACTGGTAATCTTACTGGTAATTGCAGGGTGTTTACGTAAGACTCCCAGGTCATAAATAATTTTTCTGCTCTCATATCCCTAAGCAAAAGCATTTCTATCCAATCCATCTTAAATAGGAAATTAAGGTTATTGAGAAACAAAGATATTTGGGGGGGGTCTGCAGCAATCCACCTCTGTAAAATATCTTCCTCCCTGCAGCACTAAGTGCTAGCAAGAGTTTGATCCATGTTTTTGTTATTCTAAGATCTGGATTAATAATCCCTAATATTGCCCATTCCGGAGTAAATGGTACGTAGTTAATCAATTTCTTACATTTTAACCACAGCACCTTTTTTTATATCACTAAGGGGCCTATTTATCATGGATTATCTGCAGGATATCCTCCACAAACAAGCATTTGCTGGGGTACCCGCAAATATAGACCTATGGGGGCTGCTTATTGCAGAATTTACAAAGCTTTGGAATGCAAAGCACTTCGAGGGCTTGACACTGGTAGCAAATGCCAAATCCAGATGACGTTAGCTGGAGAGGGTTTGGTAGGCTCCCTCCCTGGCACTATCCATGTGTGATCAGCAGGTCGCATGTTGGATACCCCTGTGATGAAGTTGCCCATGGGTCATTCCATGTGGAGTGGATAAAATATAAAATTCTAGATAAAGGTTGGCATATATCTCAGACTATGGGGTCTATTTACTAAGCAGTGTTAGGAGACAGAGTGAAAAGTGATGTCATGCTGGCCATACACGGTGCAATGCACCGTGTAGTGCGACTGCCGATCCGTCAGCAGACGGATCGTGCTGTCACTTCCGGCATTCGTGCGGTCCCCGCAGACCGCACGATATGCCAGCTCCCCTCTCCACCATTTGAATGGGATCGTACATCGCATCCCAGGTCAGATGGTTTTGCAGGAAGACCTGGGGATGCGACATACGATCCCACGGGAGCGCGCAGCGCGATATCAGATACGATATCGTGCCCATACACGGCATTATATAGCACCTATATCGTGCCGTGTATGGCCACCTTCAGTGATAAGGTGCCAGCCAATCAGCTCCCAACTGTCATTTTTCAAACACAGCCTGTGAGATGACAGTTGGGAGCTGATTGGCTGGCACCTTATCACTTTTCACTCTGTCTCCTGACACTGCTTAGTAAATAGACCCCTATATAGTTAGTTGATATCATGCAATAGTAGCCAGGGCCGGATTAAGGTCTGTGGGGGCCCCTGGGCAACAAACGTGTGGGGGCCCATATATATATACATACAGACACAGTATACATATACATATATCCATTACTTACTGCTTCAGAGGCAGGGAAAGGCATATTAACTAGCAACAGCAGAAGGGGGCGGAGCCAAATGCAGGGGGCGGGGCTTATTCGCAGGCCGCCGCTCAGAAGAAAGAAAAAACAAAACACAAACAGTTCATCTTGGGGATTGGGGATGGGGACAATGTGGGGGGCCCCCTATGTGTGGGGGCCCCGGGATGACCACCCCTGTCACCCTCCCTATAATCTGGCCATGATAGTAGCAAGAGTATGGCCTCAAAGTGGTGGGTGCAACTGTCACCAACTCCGCAGTGCACAATCAGCAGGTGGGGATGATCTTCAAAATTGGTCCACTTGACATGGAATGACCCCCATAGCAACCAATAAGCATCTGCCTATCATTTTATACAATGTACTTGATAAATTATAGGTAGAAGCTGATTGGTTGCTATGAGTAACTTGTCCACTTTCTCCACTGTTTTTAGAAGTTTAATGCATTTACCTCAGGTTTGTTAGGGGCCTATTCATCATGACATTATCACAAGTGATAATTATGTTTTAAACTAGCTGAGAGTTTAAAAAATCTTTTGGAGGCATTCATCATGCCTCCCTAACAAAAGTATCACTTCTGGAAAGCTGCTCTTTTTGCAGAGTCAGCTTTTTGGAAAAGTGATACTTTCTCCATGCAGTTGAGGGATCCATAAGGAATTCCTCCTCCCCCCGCCCCCCCCCAGGGGCCCCCGGTGATCCGCCCCCAACGCGGGTGTCCATAAGGATATCCTCACTGCATCTGCGCTCCCCCTCTCTATTCCCCGCTGTCATTCACCCTCTCCCGTCCCCCACCCCCACTCCGGGGCCTCCCCGTGTAGATAGCAGCCAGTGAAGATTATCGGGGGCTGTACGTCATCTCAGGGTGGCGTACAGTTTCTCAGTCAAGTTCCAAAAAATAGCATATTCTGAACTTGTTTAATTTAATAGTTTCTACACCCCGATACTTCAGTATGTTCACTATGGAAATTATCGATGCACATTTGTAACCAGGAAATATCTGTAATATCTCCTGCGTTACATGAATGATGAATGGGTCTGACACTTAAATTATACAAA
Organism: Taudactylus pleione; assembly: GCA_031769625.1. NCBI lineage: Eukaryota > Metazoa > Chordata > Amphibia > Anura > Myobatrachidae > Taudactylus > Taudactylus pleione. The sequence continues at coordinate 47,921,783 of JAUIMM010000031.1, forward strand.
AGTAGGTGAAAATTTTATTTTTCACCTGCTTTTGTATAACTTAAGTGATGATGAATAGACCCCGTGTGGGCATCTGCTATTTTTTTTTTTTTTTACTGCATCTGCTACTTTGTTGTGCTGGAGAGCAATGGCCTTTTTCTTGTAGCGTACATCTTTATTCTTCTCCCCAGTGTTTCCTCCATGGTAGGCAGAAAGTGATGACGTCATCACTGTATTCTGCAGACCCTGCCTGGCCTCAGGGAGACTGCTGAACTCTTCAGGGAGTCAGGGTGATCACAACTATTTCACGGAGTCTCCTTGGCAGTCACAGAGAGGCAGCAAGTACAGTATCTTTTACATTAATCTGTAATGTTTCTTATTAGGCGCCCAAAATAGAGTATGACACCTCCTATAACCTTATGTGTAGTTTAGCAGGATTACATTGAATTTGCTCTTCACCATGTATGCATGCTAGCATAATGTTAGGCCCTTGTTTTCATCAACCAGTATATCAGTGATTACTTCTACTCCTTGAATTATTTCGTGAACTTTTTTGGTAATATTTTAAGTGCAGATGTGATTCCAAATGGTACGCAGGGTCAGTGCTACCATTAGGTAAACCTAGAGATGCCAAGGTTTAGGGGCGGAAGAAAACACTAATGGGTAGATGCAAAGTTGACTACAATTCGGCCGCTATTACGCTCATATTGCGTGTATGGAGCTAAATGCAAATATTTGCCTGTATGCTGAATTGGACACCTCTATATGGGCCCTATTCATCAACACTAAAACAATGTTTTTAAGGGCATTTTCCTTAATTACCGTTATTTTAGTATTCATAAAGACACTTAACAAAGGAGATATCACTGATATCTCCTGGCTAAGTCCCCCTGCGTTAATTTCTACACTCCCCATATATTAGTATGGAGATATGGAAATTATGCTATTCATCAAATTCCGAAAATTATGTATTTTCGGAATTTGATGGAGTCACTATTCGCCAATGTGAGGTGGCGAATAACAGGTGACACTTACCTGTGTCAGCAAGTGCCGGTACCCCGGCGTCTTCCTCCGGCACTTTGGTCCCTCCTCTGGCTGCGGTGTCTGCTTGGACACAGCAGAACACAATAAAGTTTAGGAAAAACAACAAAACGTTTTTGTTTTTTTTTGTAAATTGTATTGTGGTGTGCTGGGAGAATACAGTGTCCGAGCAGACATCGGAGCCGGAGGCAGCTGCAGCAGGCAGGTAAGTGTGGCATAGGGGGGAGGTATGCGGAGGGGGTGTTGGGGACACATACAAAATGACCGCAGCTGTAGGTAGTGCTGCACATGCGCTGGGTTTACGAATGTAACAGCACATGCGCACCACAGATTCCAGCTGCGGTAAGTTAGAGCGGGCAGGGAAAACTATCTATTTCCCGAAAATGCTGTCATCGCAAAAATGACAGCTTTTCGCAATAGATAGTTGTAGGGAGGAGGAATGATGAATTCCTCCTGTAATTAGGTAGAACTCCATGCAAATTCTAAACCTAATTACCTCCATCAAATTTTAAGTTATGATGAATAGGCCCCTATGATTGCACCCACCCCACTGGTTTCATCGTCATTATCAGGGCTGGTGCAAGTGCACACTATCTTTGGTGCAAGAGTTCGGTCTGAATTCAAGACCCGTTCTTCATATGCGCAGATCGTGTCATGTGCATGCGCAGTCCGTCCGCCATCAGACTTGTATGCAAATCATTGAGTTTGCGCCCAAGTCTGAATCCGGCCCCGCGTTGTGCATTGCTTGTAGTTGCGCAGTGCGTAAACACCTAAAAAGAATGCAAAACTGATGCGTTCAACTATTAGCTCCTTTGTGAGTGAAATAATGCCACTCATTCAGTCTTGTTATGTCCCAATAGTGCCCCACACTGAGCATTAGCCCTGACATAGACTTGGGTCATCTGGCAGCTTCTATCCTGCCAGCTGCCGACTCTACATGGCACTGGGAGCATGGCACTGGGCTTTGATGTTACAGTTCTGCGCCACCCTCACAGACTGACAGGAATAGAGGATCTCCTGCTCCCTCCTTCTTAGTACCCACCTGCTAAGTCAAGAAACAAAGAGCAGGTCACAGCACATGAGGTGGGGGGCACATGAGGTGGGCGCCACTGACTTTTTGCCGACCCTGATGGTATGCCTGTAAATCTGCAACACCAAAATGGTGAAGGTAACAATTCTGCTCCTGCCATATCTGTATGAGCTGTCATCCAATATTATTATTATATAGCGCTTTCTTTCCTATACTGTATAGGTCTATTTCTTTCTCTGCTACTAGTTATTAAACCCATACCTGTGGGTCTGTGATCTTCACTGTTACATTAAGTAAATTCTATAAGGGCAAGTTCCTTTTAAATCCTTTTTCTGTGAAACGGTGCAATTTGGTGGATCTTATTCTTGGCAAATGGCCCGAACATTTGTAATTATGTGCAACCTGCAGCACCTTCAGGGTCCATAATTCAGTTTACTAGGTCAAGTATCTTCTTTCCGTTTTTACGATTGTTTGTAATGTTACACTTTGCTTCGTAATTAAGCTGATAGAGATAAATTGTCCTGTACTTTTAACATGACGCATTTTGCACCTTACTGTTGCATTTCGGTCTAAAAGTAAATTTTCCCAATGTAAAAGGAAAGCTTAATATACACAGGTGGTGTCATGTGTAAATAATTCCTGGCCCTGATATCTACTTCATCGGATGATTCTAAAGCATAATGATTATCACCTGAGCAGTATTCTGGGAATAAATTGTAAACGTTTATTGGAATGAAAGGGGAGGTAGAAGGTTGTCTCTTTACATTCCTACAGCTCCACTCTAGGCACACTTCTAGTTTACATACCGTCCAGAGTCATCAAGAGCTCTGAACTGTCCTGGTACTAGGGGGCATGGCCATGTATGGGGGTGTGGCTAAGTCCCATCGGGGATCATTTGTAGCACCAAAGGAGCATGACCACGCTATTTTGGGGGCATGGTTACTCCTCCCTTGTACTCCAAGGCAGCCCTCTTAGCACCCCAGGAGGCATCTCCTTGTAAATGAGGTCCAGGCTTGGTCTGTAGTTCCAATTCTCACTGCTGCACATATTAGCAAACGGCCAGAGCTCAGCATCACCCCTTATTCCCTCACACAGGGGTCTATTTACTAAGCAGTGTTAGGAGACAGAGTGAAAAGTGATAAGAAAGTGATAAGGTGCCAGCCAATCAGCACCCAACTGTCATCTCACAAGCTTGGTTTGAAAAATGACAGTTGGGAGCTGATTGGCTGGCACCTTATTACTTTCTTATCACTTTTCACTCTGTCTCCTAACACTGCTTAGTAAATAGACCCCACAGACACCACTGGCTGACGGTGAGCGAGGAGCAGACGGTGCAGTGTAGAGAGGGAGAGAGGTGACTGTCTGTCACCGGTCAGTCTATGATTTGTGTCCTCCTGTTGCAGCAGCCTGTATGGATGTGTATGGATGTGTATGTCATGTGCTGCTTGTGTGGACACTTACACGTGTGTGACCCCTGTCGGAGTGTGCCAGGTAAATGTTATGTGCAAAAAGTGTGCGTAGCTTTGTATAGGTGTGCACACGTGTGCATGCAGCTCTGTCATGTGCACATGCATGTTCTTGTCTATTTTAAGTTTTTTGATATTCTGAAAATATGAGGGGGGTGCTCGAGCCCCTAGATACACCCCTGCTGCAGATATATCTGTGCATCTGTTGGCGTGTACAGGCGACTTGTCGATTGCCCGTACACATGCTGCGGGGACACAGCTCAACTGGGCGGCCAAACTTAAATGCCCGCCCAGTTGTTACATCAGTCTTGACATATCGGGCGGACAATTGGTGAGTGTGTATCCAGCTTAAGAGGTCTGACGACCCCACCCCCATAATACCGCACTTCAAAAGTCTTCATCACTTATGTGATACATCATCAGATTTTGTATTTTGCAGACAAATAGAAAGTTGAAAAAAAATCAGATAAATGCATCAGGTTTTTTTTTTTAATTGTGGCAAATCATTACTTATTGTGTTTATTTTAGAGCTACCTGTTTTTGTTTTGTTTTTTGTTTATTAGATGTGCGTGATATGTATATATTAACTCTCAGATTAATCCTGTGTTTTAGTGAATGCCTCCGTCTTTATTACATATGGAAAGAATGAGTTCCATTTTATTTGTTTCTTATCTGAGGGAAAATTACTGCCTTTAAAACGTCTGTATATTGTGTAAATGTTTTGACAACATAACATTTGCTACTGTGGGAAATGTCCCCACTATGGTCGTGTTCACTTATCTGCAAGTTTTGTCAACAAAGCACAAGACTTGTTTTTACAATTTATTGCAATTTATTGCCGTTGAGGTGTCAGGTTTTCTCTCCTGCCTGAATAGGAGCATGTTAGTGCTTCCAATTTTTTTTAAAACTGGTAAATCAAGAACAAATGGTTTGTACAGTAAAGAGGTTGTGGATCAGCCTAAGTGTCATAACACGATGTTTATGAGTTTAGGAAATGTACGATTCTGAGAATTCAGCTGTAACCCGAGAGACGGGTACAGTATCCTAAGGAAGGAATATAGCCATATTAAGGTTATGGGGGGGGAATACAATAAATTGCAAGGTTCCTTTGGAACTATGCGCAACTGCGCATATTGAGACCGTTTACGGAAGGAAAGCCTGACTCGTTTTTGCTCACACCTTTATGACTGGAAAGCGAATGAGACTACCTTCCCGGATAATCCGCGTTATATTAGTGCGCAAGTGTGGCCGCCGCTCGACCACAGGTGGCTAAAATGACCGCTGCAGCACGGAAGGGGTTAATCCTCGTGGCGTGGAGCCATTTTAAAAAGGACTTGTAGGCACTAGGTGCCATTTTTGAAATATGACACAAAATATGATAAGACAAGAACAAAAGTGCGCAAGCAAGTAGCCCAGGGAAACGTGATATAGTGATGTTACCTAAGAAAACACCGTCTTCCAAAAATAGAAATAAGTAAATATATCGCCAAATAAATCCTCAGGCGCTAGATGATACAGTATTGGTCTGTTATTTTTCTGGTTTCTTCTTTTGGATATATGTTGTTTTACCCAAAATGAAAAAAGTACATAACCCTAACATAGGGGCCTATTCATCAACACTAAAATAACGGTTTTAAGGAAAATTTCCATAAATTACCGTTATTTTAGTATTCATTAACAAACTTAACACAGGATATATCGCTGATATCTCCTGGTTAAGTTCCCCTGCGTTAATTTCCACACTCCCCGTACATTAGTACATTAGTATGGGGATGTAGAAATTAGGCTATTCATCAAATTCCGAAAATTATGTATTTTTGGAATTTGATGGTGTTACTATCCGCCACTGTGAGGTGACGTATAGCTGGTGTAATCTGTGCTGTGCATGTGCCGCTTTTGTGAACGGAACGGCGTATGCGCAGCACTGTTTACAGCTGCGGTAATGCAGTGTAGAGAGGGAAAAGTATCTATTTCCCGAAAAGCTGTCATCGCAAAAATGGATAGATGAATAGATAGTTATGGAGAGAAGGAATGATGAATTCCCCCGGTAATTAGGTAGAACTCCATGCAAGTTCTAAACCTAACTATCTCCAGAGAATTTTTAGTTCTAATGAATAGACCCCATAGGGTGATATTGTCACAGCTTCTTAACACAGAATAAAAGAATTTGGCTTCCTACCAGATGATGTTGTCTACATATGTGTTAGACAAATATCACTTGTGTAAAAACCATTTTTGGTCTCCCAGCTGTAGTAATCTGTCCCTTTGTTGCAGATTATCACTCCATATATAAATGGAAAAGAAACTCCATATAGTGTAGGTCAATTTTTTAATTCAACATATATAAACATATAAAATATTAAAAATACAATACAATTAAGTAACACACAACAGGGACTGGTTGGTCTCTCACCAGATCTTGTAGTCCACTTAAAATCAAGATAGACAAAAAAGATATTAGTGGTAGTACATCAGGCGTCTTCGGGTCATCACCTCCGATGTCCTTTGGTGTAAAGAGCCAATCCCTCCATGATATTAATGTTCTCAGTATGCCTTGACAAAGAGTAAGTCCAAATCGAAACGCGTTGGCGGCTAAGAGGACCAGGAGGGATTGGCTCTTTACACCAAAGGACATTGGAGGTGATGACCCGGAGATGCCTGATGTACTATCACTTGTTCGCAGGGCAAGGCATAAGCACGCCCACTATGTCTTGGCGAGCAATCACTTTGTGTCTGCAGATGCCCACCAGCCACTTGCGCACGTCATCTCCTGGAAGTGTATGCAATCATCGGTACATCGGGGTCCATCGGAACTGACTGCAGCGCTTGCGGTTGACTGGAACCTACCGCAAGCACTGCGAACACTTCAGTGTATAATTCAACCAGGTGACTTGTACTATGACGATGCCGGTTAATCATGCACGCTTCTGAAACGGCGTTAAGATGCTCAGGCACGCCTGCGTTCGCAACTCCACTCCCCCGTTTCCAGTGGTCTTCCCCTGTTACCACCCACAAACGGCCTCTCCTGTCACTCATTCCACTGGGCTGTCTTTGCAGAGTGAGCAAGCACATCTCGATCGGTCGTACTAGTTTGCGCACGCGCACTGCGAAGTACACACATGTGCACATTAGCAAACATCGCCAGCGACAAGCGATCGCTTGCTAGCGAGCGGGTCTGAATCAGGTCCATATTGTCAAGAGATTATCCTGACCTTTTATACAAATAAAAACAGTAAAGGTATTATATAAAGCTATTTTTGCTCAAAAACATATGTCTAAGGTCTTGTAGATTTGTAGCATTCAACACATTCTTAAAACCTGCTAAGCCTATTTGATTGCCAGAGCGTCCGGCTCTGAATCAGGCCCAGTGTACATTATACGGTGTCATATCAGTAAACTAATACATGTCTCAAATCAATTCAAGTTCCAAGTTTTTTCAGTTGAATGAAGAGGTAACAGGTGTGGCAGTCATTTAATTTAGTTCTTGTGTTGATAATATATAAAAAATATCAATGTGGATACATTGGTGGATGAGTGCAATGCTTGTATTTCTTGCAGGTGAAGATGAAGAGACTCAAGCAGTATTTCACAAGGGCGCTGCATCGGATACAGAAGGGTCCCGGTTACACTTACAAGGAGCTGCTGGTCTGGTTCTGTAATAACACCAACACACATGGTCCAAAACGTATTGTCGCCGAAGGGCCGAAGAAGAGAGTCATGTGGTTCCTTTTGACCCTGTTTTTTGCAGCTCTTGTATTCTGGCAGTGGGGTGTTGTCATACAAACCTACCTCTCGTATGGTGTCAGTGTGTCTCTCTCCATAGGCTTCAACAGCATGGTGTTCCCAGCTGTAACCATCTGCAATGCCAACCCCTATAAGTGAGTATGACAGTGAGAGTGTAAATACTGTGTGGCCATCTACTGGACAGTAATAGCTTTTAATAAGTGCAGACATCCTGGCAGTGTTTTAAGTAAGGGTCACCTATAGTCATTGATTCAAAATATGACTATTAAAGAAAAAATATTGTTAGTGATGAGCCCTTTGTGGTATTTGGACCTAGATGCAGTAACTTTGTTTTTTCTGGAAATATCAACATAGTGTCAATCATTTAGGGGCCCATTTACTAAGCTGTATTAGGAGATAAAGTAAATGGTGATAAGGTGCCAGCCAATCAGCACCAAACTGTCATTTTTCAAACACAGCCTGTAACATTGCAGTTAGGAGCTGATTGGCTGGTACCTTATCACCGTTCACTTTATCTCCTATCACAGCTTAGTAAATAGGCCCCTTAGTGTCCTAGGTCCAACCTTGGAATGTTTTCAATCTAGTATGCCCTGTCTGAGGGCAGTAACTTTGTCCCTTATATGTGCAATATGATCATAAAATCCAGGTACATTCATAGTGCCCCATATTGATCATGGATAGTTGATCAGCAGTGAGCTGCGTTCAATATGGCACAAAAAGAACATAAATCGTGTTCAATCTAGCACCCTGCACCTGTCACACCCCGTGCAGGTTCCCTTTCCTGCCTGGGGTGCTCTCTGCTCTGGTGCTTCTAACACACACAGCTGATGCAACATGGCATCTCAAATGAGCAATGCTCATTTTAGAAGTGTTTTTATGACATTTTTAACAAGTGTATTTATTTAAGTTGTATTTTATTTAAACATATATGTGCACCATCTTTCATCATAGCGCTATTTATGTATTATTCCATTATGTTGTAAGGGTTTGTCTACCCCTATTTTTCTTAGCTGCTGGGAAAAGCAGAACATCCCAACACCAGTGAACAACCCTTTTTTTGGTACTTGAACACTCACATTTAGTTAGGACTTGCCAATCGGTGGAGCCAGTCTGGCAATGATTTCCCTAAGATTTTGGAGAAACCATTTTTCCCTATCTCCGCATATTTCTATTGCAGATACTCCCGTGTGAAGCCTCTCTTGAAGGATTTGGATGAGCTAGTTGACAGAGCCTTGGATCAGATTCAGGTATATAGCCAAGCGGACTCCATTGAATCACCTTGGAATAATACCTTCCTGAATGTGACCTATGACCCCAGGCTGTGGAACAATATGCCCCTAGTTCTCATTGATGAAAACGACCCTGACAATCCAATCGTCTATAACATCTTTGATAGCAGCACAGATTATACTTCGACAAATGCCACCTCGGGCAACCATACAACTTATGCTGAGAGGTACAAAGTAGCTATTCAACTGGTAAGTTTCATTATTCAATCATTTAATGTATCTGTTCCCATAGCATTAATGAGTATCAGCAGAGGGCTGGCAACATTTGGTCCGGATGGGAAGCACAAGTGTACGGCTGAAATTTTCACTAACGGGGCAATAACCTAAAACTTCTTTTTCTTAACACAATACACTTGCCGTAAACTGTGCATTTTTAGTCAGTAAGAGATTCTAAGGGCTCTATTTATTAACATTATTTTTACTAAAATAAAGTGAAAAAGGGTGTTTTCACACCCGTTTCACCTAAAGTTACTATTCGTAAAACTATTCGTACTATTCGTAAAATTCTACTCCAACCACTAAGTATCACTTATTTTTAGTAAGCAGATCGCATTTCCCATAATTGTAATGGGAAATGTGATCCGACCGAAGTTACTAAAAATAAATTGTAAAAAAATACCGGGGTAAGCCCTGTGATAATAACGCCACCTGGAGGTGGCATTATCCAGGGTCTCCCATGGTTACCGGACTCCTGCCGTGCTCTAACGGGGAGAGCAGAGCCCGGACCCAGTGATCAGCTGTGTGGTCTAAACAGACCACACGCTGATACAGTGTAAAACAATAATTAACTTACCTGACTCCAGCGACCGGTGGTTGGGGCTCCGGTGATGTCTCCCCTCCGGTCAGCTGGTCTCCCATGATGCACTGCGGCCCGGTCATCAGGTGATCGGGTCCCAGTGCAGTATGGGATATCACCTGACCGGAGGACATGGAAGACATCACCGGAGCCCGGATCATGCAGGTAAGTGTAATTAAGGGAGAGGGGGGGTCACGGGGGGTCCATGATTGCGGGGGCGGGGCTTAATGACAGGGGCTTAGCGAGAGGGGGGTAGCAGCGGCGGCCGGTCGGCGCATGCGCGGGGCACTACTCACTGTATTTTTTTTTTAAAATACCGTGACTAGTGTGGATGGGATTCGCAGGGACAGAGCTTTATCGCAATCTCTGTCCCTGCAAGGGATTTGTAGTAAATCCCTGTGATATTGTCTGAATTCGCAATGGTAATTCAGTCGGTAATATCACACTACAATCTGCATTACAAATGCGGATTGTAATAAATAGAGCCCTAAATATTTCCTGTAAGTAGCTGCTGTGAAGGCCGGTTCACACTAGACGATGTACCGACCTCGTTAGGGACGGACCCAGCACTTGTATTTCTATGGAAACAACTAATGTTTTTATCAGGACTACAATGCCACCTGTCATGTTCCCAGGGCGATGATCGACTGGTATACAGAAAACTTGGTAACCCGGAGGGACTGGCCAGCTCAGAGTCCAGATCTGAACCCCACTGAGAACCTCTGGGATGAATTGGAGTGACGGGTGTGTTCTAGGCTGACACGACCTTCTTCAGTGTCACAGTTGGTCACTGTACTTACAGTAAGGCGGAACGGCAAAACATACCGCCTGCTGTTGTCCTGTAACTTGTGGACAGTTTGCCAAGAAGGGTGTCTGCAGTAATTGCTGCACGTGGTGGACCTACAAAGTACTGACGTCAATAAAATCTTGTTGATCTATTTGTTATCACTGTCCAATCAGTTTTATCTACATAGTGTATTAGCAAGTTGTTCATTTATTCAGATGCCTCTATTTCCTTTAAATGTATATCATTCAGTCCGAAGTACTTCAATCCCAAAAAAATATTTGTTTTATCAGGGTTTTCTTTTGCTTATTTGGTGAGATCCATTGCAATGAGGATGTTGGAAAGTTTCCCACCTTTGTCATACAATCATGGTTATTTAATCAGCTTGTACTGTGGAGATTTACTATGATAATGGCTAAACTTTCCAACAGGACATTACAGCGGAGATCTGTCAGAGATTTTTCATATTCTGTGCTGTAAGTTCTGTGCTACATTCAGTTTTTTACTAGAGTGTCTGTCAGCTGAAGCTGCTAGTTGATGATGTTTATATAGTTTTTCTTTTCTTTTAGCTTTCCAGCTGCTATATAAAGTTGAATACATTTTTCATTGCGTTCTGTTTTAAGAAAGCTTCTGCATCTTACCACAAGTAAAGGCTTTTCTTGTTCTTGCTAGCCCAGTTCACCTAAATGTTGGCACCTTACTTCAAGTAAAGGCTTTTCTTGTTCTTAATATATAGTTGTTGGCTATGATACTGATGCAGATAAGCTTATATTAGCAATAATAGACGTGGATGGGTGTTATGAAGAATAATGTGTCCTTTATTAAACTTCTTAGAATGGAGTCACAGTGCTCCGGTTTCATGTGCACAGGCGCACATTAAAGGTAGTATATATAATATAAACTTGAGGTGATCAAAAATCGTTCTGTATGCGCATGGGATAAAATAATGAATGTGGGATGAAAAAAAGTAAAATAGGTGTAGTTTATGTGGCTCAGTCAATACTGTATGGTGATACGCGAGGTGTGTGGGTCATGTCTGGTGGGGCGGCGTCCCGTATCCCCCAGGTGCACTAGACTCGCCCTCAGTGTCCCTTTCGTCCACCTCCTGGTGGACTCCGGATGCCGAATCAGTGCCTTTTATTCCCAATGTCCTATGTCCCTGTGTGATGCAGTGCACCGTCCGTGCGCTGCTGGGAGATTGCTATACGCTGTTAGGATGCGAGACTTCCGGGTCCCGCGGTCTCAAGGCTCAGCGTCCTCGGCAGTGGCTCCACTCGGTCAGGTTACGGAGGAGACTTCTGGAGATTAGATGTTGCGTGGTGATGGAAGATGTTGGATTGGATATGCTCAGGATGACCAACGCGTTTCAGCCCTCTCGGAGGCCTTTGTCAAGGATACAGTGGTACTGAAGGTTCCGGTGTTTTATGTGGAAAAAGAACCATCCAGGTGGGGGGGAGGGGGATGGGTGTGTCCCCTATTAACATTTGATTGGTCAGAATCTGGAAGTCTTATTCTACTAAGTGGTGTTCTTGTAGTATGTGTGCAGGTGAAGTAAGAAGGATGTATGTGCGTTGTTTGACCTGATAACCTGTTTAGGGAGTGATAGCATAACTCTCAGATTAAATCCCTGATTTTACAGACTTTACGGGGAAAAGGATGGTGTTAAGTGGAGTTATGTCAGGTAAGGATACTGCCTTTGAACCTCTATACACCCCTGCCTATACCTTCTGATATCCTGCCTGTAAACCTCTAAGGATGAGGCTATTTTGCGTATGCAATTATACAGTAAATAAAGACTCCAGACCTAGAACCTGTGGTTCCAAAGCACAAAGTATTATTCAAGCAAAAGTACAGTCAGTTACACGCTAGTTATAAGTACAATTTAGCACAAAGGAATTATACAGACCCAAGTACAGTTATACATACGCTGCGCTCTGGACCAGATGTAGGCATCAGCAAGAAACCCCTCATCAATCAGCATTCAGCACGAAGACTCGAAAGCCAGGGTCAGAGCACACATATTTATACCCTCCAGAAATAGACAACACAAAGGAGAGGGCATATGTTACAAGGCATCTAACAGGTTGGTTCAAATAGACACAGTCCAGCCTCTAACAACTGGTGGTCTCTGGTTTCCCACCTCATGCAAATCATAACAGTTGGTCATATAATGTACATTTTGTTGCTTGAAATCTCTGCGGTCCATAAGTTGAGAATGCCTGTTGCGATCTCTACATCGATGTTACCGGAATACTGTTGAGAGAGTACGCTTCAGTACAATACCAAACATGACTTACTTATCACGTATAAAACCTTAGTTACAAAATAATCTTTATTTCATAGCAATTATAGTAAATGTAAATACTTGAATCTTATACCTTAAAGCTTATGGAACCTTGTATGTGAATATGTAATGTGTAATGTGTGAGTATGTGGGGTTTGATGTAAAGACGCTAGTTAGGTTTATCTGATTTGGGGCAGATGTGCATGCATGCAGCTAATAAACAGCGTTCGCATGCAGGATATTATGCATTCGCTACTGAGCGTCATGTTGGCAGCGCAACTGTGCGTAATGTGCGGTGTTCATGCATGAGATTCCATACACATATATATATGTGTATACATATATTTATACACACACATATATATATATATATATATACACACACACACATCTCATTCTTTATTTACAGTTTTAAACTGTAATGCAAATGTGTTACCCCCAGCTGTGAAGCCGGGGGCCATTCTGTCTGGGTGTGGGACTAAAACCTGTTTAGGATTCAGACAAATTCAATTGTGTAGATCAATGCCTGGGTTATATTACAATTGCCACAACTATACTTGCCTACATACAGGGATTCCCAATTTGTATGTAAAACACTCACAGTATCCTGGTGCATTGTCTATTCTATTTACTTTTCTCAGGGGCTGCATTTCTAGTTGTTTTTGGTAGATTATCAAAAACATTGCTATCTGTACTTAGCTCGTGAGTTGTAACTTAAAATGGCACTGGTCGCAAAATGGCGTCTTGCAGATTCTTGTTTCTAAGATGGAGTCTAGCTTCCATTCGTAAGATGACGTCACGCACGCCAATTTCTACGCTGATTCCGTCTCAGCCACTAATCCAGCATCGACACAGGACACCTTGATTGAAGTCTATATTCAATCCAGAGGGAGTCATGGTTTTAAGCCAAAAACTCCATATAATTTCTGCTCTGTTTATTGTACAAATGTGATCCCTTCCTCTCCAATTAGCTTTGGTTGTTTGAGTGCCATAAATTCCAGGGTGGTGGGGTCAGAGTTGTGATATTCCTTAAAATGGTTTGAAACACTGTGATTTGTGTATCCTATTTTTATATTACGGATGTGTTCATAAATCCCTGTTTTGAGAGCCCTTGTGGTCCTCCCTACATATTCCTTTCCTCAACTACATCTCAGTAAGTAAATGACTCCTTTTGAGTCACAAGTCAGGTCTTGTTTCAGTCTATATGTTTCATTGGTTGTGGTTGATGTCAAAATCGTGAGTTTTCTGGATGATCTATGTGTTGTCCTGTAGCCGGTACATCTGCCACAATAGTGAAAACCTTTCTGATGTGTCTTACAGGGTAGTAAGGTCTGGGGCTGGGGTGAAGGCTCAATGTGGTTTTTGACTAATTTTTGTTTAATATCTGGGGCCTTCCTAAAAATCACTGTTAGGTTTTTTTGGGAGTATGGCTTGTAAGTCATTGTCTTGAAGTACAATATTCCAGTGTCTGGATATAACTTTTTTGATGTCAGAAGAATGGTTATTGAATTGTGTGATAAAGTATGTCTCTTGAACCCCTATTTTTGTTTGGTCTTTCTGCTGTCTTAATAGGGTGGTTCTGTCAAGATTTTCAATTTCTTTAAACGCTGAATGGATAAGTTTTCTGTTATACAATTTGTCAGAAAATTGCTGTTTCGTGATTTCACCTTGTTCTACGTATTCTTCTTGTTTGGAACAATTCCTATTGATTCGTTTAAATTGCCCTTTTGGAATGTTGTCTAACCATATTATGTGATGTGCACTTGTGGCCAGAATGTAGCTGTTCACGTCTACATCTTTCCTGTATGTCCTGGTCTGTATGGATTCGTTCTCAATATAAATTTCTAAACCTAAGAAGTTTACCTTTTGTTGACTAATGTTGGAGCTGAATTCTAGATTCTTATCATTTATTGATATGTATCTCAAATACTCTAGTGATGATTCTGATGTCCCCTTCCATATGCATAGTATATCATCTATGTACCTCCGCCATGGGATCAAGTTAGGCCCCGAGTCATGCCCACTCCATATGCAGTCCTCCTCCCATTTGCACATGAATAGGTTGGCATAACTCTGAGCCACCCTCGATCCCATGGCGGTCCCTGTTGTCTGTCGGAAGAATGTGTCTCCAAAACAGATGCAGTTGTGATGTAAAATGAATCTAATGGATGATACTAGAAAGTTAATCTGTTCTGCTGGTTGGTTATTGTCTTTCTGTAAAAAGTATTCTGTACAGGATAGTCCTTGTTTGTGTTCTATTATGGTGTATAGCGAGTTAACGTCGCATGTTATGAGCAAGAAATCGGGTTGCCATGTAATCGACTGTAGCTGTCGGATAATGTACATGGTATCCCTTATGTAAGCTGGTTGACTCTTAACTATGTCCTGAAGATAGGAATCTACATATTGTGCAAGATTGGCTGTTAGCGATTAGCAGCGTGGAGTGATCTCCCAGCAACACACGGACGGTGCACTGCATGACACAGGGACATGGGACATCAGGAACAAAAGGCATTGATCCGGCATCCGGAGTCCAGCAGGAGCTGTACTGCCACTTGTATCAACCCGGCGACACAGACCACACTCCAGCATCCATAGTACGCAATCCAGAGTGCTTCCGCTTGTGTCAACCCGGCGGCACAGGCCGCACTCCAGCATCCAGAGTATGCAATCAAGCGTACTGCCGCTTATGTCAACCCGGCGGCACAAGTCACACATCAGTGACAACCAGCCTACAAGGCTGCTTCAAGGCCCAAAGGCTGCATCATGTTCTATGGCCCACAGGCCACAACTTGCCAAGGCTTAACACCCCACAAGGCTGCATCACAGCCCAAAGGCCGTATCTTGTTCTACAGCCCACGGGTCACAACTAGTCGAGGCTTACCAGCCCTCAAGGCTGCTATACGGCCGCAGCTAGCCAAGTATTCCAGCCCTTAAGGCTGTAGCGGGACTAATTTGTGGAGCACCTGTAATGATGCCCTTGGAAAGACAGTCAGCTGAGGAGGCGGGTAGAACTGTCGCATGGTGCTGCATGCTAAATTTCAGGGCAAAAACATAAAAAACTAGGATTTGGGAGTAATCTAAAGTTCCAACTATCAGTTTTTTTCTGACACTCTAAGTTAGGACCACTTTTCTGCTGTTCTCTATGGGGAATATTTGGGAAGGCATAACTCAAGGTAGGGGGTGAATTTAGACTTGGGGTTTGTTTTATTAGTTAGCTATTGTTCCAGAATAGGGCCTTTTGGGGTTTAGGTAATTGAGAAAGTTACAGTTTTTAAACTACCACCTCACAAATCCACCATTATATAGATAGGCAGTTTCAATTTGTTGCGCAGTCTCAGTAGGAGCCTTCAGCAGGTATACTCACTGTGGCTTCACCTGGGTGCACCAAGATGGCTGCCTTTTGCGACCTTTAGCAGTGGACCAACAATGGCAACGGCAATGGCAGGGGTCAAGCGGGCATCAGCGGGCGTGGTGGAGCAGGCAGCGGCGACATCTGTGCGGGCTACAGCTGCGGCAGTGATGGTGCGACCTGCGGGACCCGGCAGCGGCGGGACCTGGCAAATTCAAAGATGGCCACCATGAGCTGTTATCGGCGGTGGCGGGAGCGCGGCGGGACACGGCGTCTGTGCGGGTGTCGACAGCAGGCCTGGATCCGAGAGGATCCAGTCCCTGCCAGTCATTCTGCAGAGTACGGCAGTGGTGCCCATTTCAAAGATGGCCGCCGCGAGCCAATCACAGCTCACGACATCGCTTTGCCTCCTCGGGTGGCTTATATAAGCCAGCGTGAGGAGGCGGTGTGGTAGTCCGACAGCCGGGAGGGAGCAAAGAAGACCTCCTGAAGAAAGAAGACGCTGGAAGTCCTAGTGGGCGACGGCTATGCAAAAGAGCTGACACAGGTTGCCGCCCACTAGGTGAAGAGGACAACAGAAGTCCGGGGGAGGTGGCAGCTGTGCAAAAGAGCTAATTGGCTGGCACTCCCCAGGCGAAGACACCAGAAGCCCTGGCGGGTTGGTGCCCGCCAGACAAAGACACCAAAGCCCTGTCGGGTTGGTGCCCACCAGGCGAAGACGCCAGAAGTCCTAGTGGGTGGAGGTCAAGAAAAAAAACTGACACAGGCTGTTGCCCGCTAGACAAAGACGCCGAAGCCCTGGCGGGTTGGCAACCGCCAGGTGAAGACGACAAAGCCCTGGCTGCCCAGGCTGCCGCCCACTAGGTGAAGACCTCAGTTGCATAGACTGCATGTGTGTATTCCAATGAGCACACAATTCTGTGAATTAGCAGCTCCACCATTTTGTGGATGATGGCAATCTTACTCTGTGAGAGTGCTGAATCTGCAGTTAACCACATGGTTTCATGGCATACCATATCTGTATTACGCAAGGAACACGTCCATTAATGATCGTAATTTCATTGCTTTTTGAAGTTTTAGTGGCAGAAATTCAGAAGGTTTTGTGAAATTCCAGATCATGTCTAAGAAGCCTTAATGGGACATGTGAAACCGTAAGGTTTTCTGTCTATAGAATATATAAATAGTGTGTGTCTACTATATGTGTAACATTTTGTATCACCAAGAATGCATGAAACAGTGTTTACTAAACAGATCTATAAACTTTATGAGGTAGGTAGTCACAGGTAGATTGATCAATGTACCTTCCCCTTACACAATATGACTGCACCAGGTATTCTTTCTCACGGTCCCTATATACCACATCCATGTTACAATCCACAGTTTTATTACACGTGGCACGGGTGCATGCCACTGCGTGCCAGTGTCATCAGTGCAGCACAAACCTTGTAAAATCCCGTCTTTGTACTTTTAAAAGCAGCCAATGAAGCAAACATTGGGACACTGAGCATAATGATACAGTGTATCCATTCTCTAGCAATCAGACCACATCTCCGGCAGGTTCCAGCCAGTTATTAAGCCAGCTATTTTTATAGAGCGTTACTGTGTCATAGAGTAAAACACATTACAGAGCAGGTTACCCAGGTCATACAGACTTTCCCCGGATGTGCCAGCAGGCCTCTCAATGTGGTCTTGCCAATCCCACCTTTGTTTTATATGTTTTACACCACACTCCTTCTGCACTATGGGGCATGAGTCGGACATGTCTTTTATTGCACACGAAGAAGCACATTTACCTATTTTTGTGTATCTCTGAGTAGACCGGATCTCGTTTTGCGTGAAATACAGGCGCTTTGGGGCGGGAACTGGGTAGCGACAATGTGATTGCACGGAACTGTCTTGCAAGAGTGTCATGTCAGTTTTCTGGGTTTGTAACCAGAGTTTTGTGCTATTCTGGGCCGGGCGTACATAGAAGGGAAGCCTGTTTCTGAGGGATTTCTGGCACCAAGCATGGGGCTGGTGCACGTGCCAAAATAAATGATGATCGTTGCAGCCAGGGACAGAAGATCAGTCTTCGAACTTGAAGCCGCATAAATCTTGGCATTAGCCCTGCTTAATCGTCCATTAGCATCATATAGTACCCTACACTGCCGCAGCATCACACAAACACAGGAGCCTGACCTCTCTATACTGGGCTGATATTTATTTGCATTTCTGAATGGACATGCAGGAGTTGGTTGAGCTTAAATACTCTGTTTTGCTTTTAAAATTTTGATGCGCTGCTTGTCTAAAGTTTGATCTATCCCCAGTCGCGTCATTGTCCGCTGTGTATACCCAGCATGATTGCAATAGGTAATGTATACATGTACACATACAACATAAGTGTTGGGGGGATGGGTGACGTTTGTTCTTTGGTCTCTGAAAAGTGCAACTCTATATTAAATATGTAATATTAAGTATTGTCTTGACCTTGTCTACTCCACAGTGTACCAATAACCTGACAGAATGTGTCTACCGCAATTTTACCAGTGGGATACAAGCCATACGTGAATGGTACCTCCTGCAGTTCTCAAGCATCTTCTCCAAAATATCTTTAAATGAGAAGATTGAAATGGGATACAGGGCAGAAGACATGATCCTCACTTGCATGTTTGGAGGAGAGGCCTGCAGCTACAGGTATAGATACTAGAGATAAGAGGAGAGACATTTTAAACAGAGTGCACACGTACTGTACGCTTCTAACAAAGGGGATGATTGAGCATTGCACGTATGTTCAATGCTGATTGCAGATTGCCGGTCAGCAGGGACGGATTGGGATGGGAAACCAGCCTGGGAAATTTCTTGAAGCAGCCCTAATGGGGGAGGGTCTGTGTAGGGGACGGGATCTTTCCTCATGGGACCCAACTCTTATGCTGCCCATCCACTAGGCGATTAAACCTAGCGACGGTCGTTATCGCTCCATCACTTGGTAATCGCCCGCAGATCGGGCAGTAAAATGTTAAAAACAACCAGTGTTGCGTGCGCCCGCTGGTCATTTTTAACATCAGTCATCGCCCGGACATGATGGGCAACCTGACGACCGGCGTCAGGTTGCCATGTTCGGGGATGATTGATCTGCATACACTGAACATCTGAACGTTCAGTGTATGCACTTCACCCCGCGGGAGACGATGGCGTTGTAATCGTGCCGTCGTCCGCGCATCGTGTAGTGGATGGGCAGCATAAGTCAGTGGCAGTTGCAGCTTTCCTCACATCTTTTGCTGCAGTTGCGTCTGAGACTTTATGCTAATGCTGCTCCAAAGCTCTTCCCTAGTGTCCATGTGTCTGAATTTGAAGTACTAAGACGCTCACTGTCAGTGTGTACAGACGCTACAATCGTGCTTTGTGCATCTTTACATGCCTCCATAGGTCACACCATTGAAACTTTCACGAGCCCTATGCTGGGTGCAGATCATCCGTCTATGTACGGCCTCAGTGTCTCTATACACTCAGCGTCTCTATACACAACCACAATCATCAACAAGCCTGTGTCACTCCAATAACACTCCCATACTACCCTACATCTGTGTCCGATTAGCCAAGCGCGGTAACCGCCCAGGAACGTCCCCCACATCTGTAATACACTTCTTCGTACATGCATCTGAATATGCGCTGCAACTCTGTACGAACACCATTACGATGCATGGGCAGTGCAAGTCAGACATATGAGCAGACAAGTATATACTATCATAAATGTTCACAACATGCCCGCATTTTCTTTTACTTGCTACCCCCTATAACCTACGCTCCCTGTCAATCACTCTATGTCCATGTCCTTACTGCAGCCTCGGCCGGTAAGTTGGCTTCTCTGCACTACGACTGACGCATGCTCAGTCCAAAACTATTTACTCAGCCGCACAAAACATCAGCATTGTATCCACCTCTGAATCATGCCCTAATTTCCTCAGCAGTTATTCATTTTATGCCCCCGGGCCCCATTATGGTTACGTCCCTGATCAGATCAGTACCCCGGACTGTGAATAATAGGGTTGCCTAAAACCCTCTAATTTTGCCCTCTTATAGCCTCATCTTTTAATTATACACATCACCCTCTAATTACGCTGCAGTGTACACAGTGCTTCCATATTACCCCTTAGTATGACACACAGCACCTCCATAATACCACTCAGTATACACAACAACCCCATGATATACCTTTCAGTATACACAGTGACCTCCACCATAATATCCCTCACTACACACAGTGCCCCATATTACCCCCAGTACACAGAGCACCTCCATAATAGCCCTCAGTACACACAGTGCCCTCATATTACCCCCCCCAGTACATAGTGGCCCATAGTACCCCCCAGTACACAGAACACCTCCATATTATCCCTCAGTAGACAGAGCACATCCATATTACCCCCCAGTACACACAGCACAACCATATTACCCCCCCCAGTACACACAGCACCTATATGTTAACCCCCAGTACACAGTGCCCCAATATTAGCCCCAAGTACACAGAGCACCTCCATATTAGGCCACAGTACACAGAACACCTCCATATTACCTGCCCCCAGTACACACAGCACAACCATATTACCCCCCCAGTACACACAGCACCTATATAGTAACCCCCAGTACATAAAATGCCCCCATATTAGCCCCCAGTATACACAGTGCCACTGCCCAATAGCACCCCCATATTAACCCCCAGTACTCACAGCACATCCATATTACCCCCCCAGTACACACAGCACCCCATATTAACCCCCAGTACTCAAAGTACATACATATTACCCCCCCAGTACACACAGAACCCATATATTAACCCCCAGTACTCACAGCACCTATATATTACCTCCAGTACACACAGCACCCCATATTAACCCACAGTGAACACAGCACCTATATGTTACCCCCCCAGTACACACAGCACCGATATATTAACCCCCAGTACTCACAGCACCTATATATTAACCCCCAGTACTCACAGCACCTATATATTAACCCACAGTACCCCCACATTAACCCACAGTGAACACAGCACATCTATATTACCCCCCAGTACACACAGCACCCATATATTAACCCCCAGTACACACAGCACAACCATATTACACCCTCCAGTACACACAGCTCCTATATATTAACCCCCAGTACATAAAGTGCCCCCATATTAGCCCCCAGTATACACAGTGCCACTGCCCCATAGTACCTGCTTTTTTTTCCCTCCTGTACAAAGGGAGCAGTGAGCCAGGGCAGTGTTGTGAGGGGGTACGGCACATGCAGTGACTCAGACGAGGAGCAGGTCAGCCGGAAGTTGAAGGCTGATATGTGCAGCCCACGTTGAGCCCAGTACTAGGCTGGCTGGTCTCTTGGGAGAGGCCAGCCAATGTGAAGCAATGTCAGGCAGCCAGCCCTGATATATGTGTGCTGCTCTGTGCTGGCATTTGCTTAAGTCAGTGAAGGCACATGCTCACAGCCGTCTACCCGCATGGAGGAGGAGCGGCCAGCGGGTCCCTGAGCACTTCTGCTAAACTCTGTGAATGATAAGCCCCAGGCCCAGGGAGGAAAGGTAGGGGGCGGGGCCATGCACTTTGGTCATAGAGGCAGCGGCGCTGCACTGTACAGGCCGGCCCAGACACCAGACTGAGGCTATGAGACTGACAGCTCCGGCCCGCTGTCAGTCTGGTGACAGTGGATGCTGACCAGAGAGGAGGCCCCCAGCGGGAAGTGGCCCGGTCTCCCGGCGGCCCAGTCCGCCCCTGCCGGTCAGCCTGTGTAAGTTGAAGCTTACTCAGCTGTCCACCCTGTCCTTGTGGCCCTGTCCACCATCACAACCTCCATACACCTACTGCTGCATTGCCTATTAGCAAGATGGAATTGCAAAGCTGCCTGTGGGCAGCTTTGCATTTCCGTCCTAAGCTGAATTAGCCCCAAAGTTACCTAAGATTTGCAAAGCTCAGTTCCACCAATCAGAAGATGCAAAAGTTTCCCCTCCATCTTGGTCTGCAAATCCAAACATATAGGGGCAAATTGCATATGGTACAATTCCATAAATTAACTTTACCTGCTGATTCTGATACTTGACATACAGTATAAAAGGCCTATTGCGGTCATCTCATGTACACCATTACCATCGTTCCCTATAGCAACTTTATTGATTTCAGACCGATTCTTTTCAGGAACCCGGCTTGCTTTGGTGCCTAGCATACTTTGATATCCTGGTGATTACCTGATACAGCAGCAAGAGGAGCCAGCATAACCTTTCCCTTTCTTTAGATGCTTTGAGAATAATTGAGCTTTAGTTTAGTTTTGGTGGAAGAGGACAGTAGTGCGCTAGACACTTTTGCATAGTGATCCTGTATGGATTTTTCTGCCTTTCTGCAAACCTAGGCACGCTTCTAGTTTGCCAAGGCTCCTCCTGAGCGTAGAGTAGACATGTTGATACTATGCACCGTTTGTAAAATCTAAGCATTTGGTGCAGGGCTTCCAATGGGCTTTATAAATGAGGTTCAAAATGTTTTCAATGCATGCCTCAAATGGAAATTTTTATAGAATATTAATGTGGCTCAGAGTCACCCTGTCCTCACCCCTAATGCACGTGATGTCATGACACCACACAACAAGCATTGGGGGAGCACAAAGATGGTCATGTCCTTAGAACAGGCACCTTTTTATGTCACAAGGGACCTCCCAAAGGCGCTCTGTAAGCTGTAAACTACTGCAATTGGGGCAGTGGCCTTGTGCCCTGAGCGACAGCACTTGTCGCACACCTCTTGTTTTGGTCCTGGTAATGGTATGCAGGAAAAACAAGGATGTGACATGAATGGACTACTCACTCCACTCACTAATGGGTGAAATATGGTTATAGTCAGTGTTGCACATACTAAGGCTTTTAAAACAGACAAGTGGTGATGTTGCACATAGCAACCAATCAGATTCTGTCTATCATTTTCTAGAATGCAATAGAGAAATGAGAGCTACATTCTGGTTGCTATGGGCAACCCCTCCAACTTTTCATTAGAAATTATAGCAAAAGCTAACTCTAAGGAGTACATTTACTAAGATGGGAGTTCTATTAAGAAGTGATGTTGCCCATAGCAACCAATCAGATTCCAGGTATTACCTTCTAGAAGGTGTTAGATAAGTGAGAAGTAGAATCTGATTGGTTGCTATGGGCAACATCACTTCTTAAATAGAGCTCCCATCTTAGCACATTTACCCCTAAGGGTCAATCGGTGTAGCATACTTCTCCCAAAACCGTATTGCTTGCTTTGCTGACTCCCTTTACATACAGTACCTGGTACCCAACACAGACCAACTGTGTATTCCAATAGTCTATGTAATGGGGCCTAATTTAGAGCTTAATGAGATGATATCCAAGCTACATGGGAGCAGTAAAGCGACAATCAACATGATCGACTCCAAAACTGGCGCCGAGTTTATTAAGGTCCAGCGTTCACATCTCAAAGCTTTCATATTTGTGTAACTCAAAATAAGAACCGTTTCTTACAAATAACTACACTTGGTCGATGTTCCGCCACAAGTGCAGGGTGCTGGAAGCGAAAGATAGGCGTGGGTCTAATTACAGACACATGTTGTGCACATGTGCAGTCCTTACATTTTACACGGAGATGCAACTTTAGTTCACACAATTTCACTTATGTACAACTCCAAATCCATGTCCAGGATAAATAAATAATATTAAAAGACAGTTAGCACAAAATGAGGAAGGATGATGGGAAAGGGTTGCCAAGTAAGGTTTTGCTTGTGGCAACCAATTATCACGGAACTGCGGCTATCACTAAGTTATGCGGCAGGGAGTGACGTCACTGGTTCCAAGTGAATTGATAGGCAGCACAATTCTATATGTTACTTTAACCCTGAGAATAGTTGTCAGCACTGCATGTAGGCGTTGTGTAACATTTGTTCCTTAGGAAGATCCCTTCATCTATTTTTGTTTTAAACTGCTGTCACTGTATGAGCATAATTGTGGCTTCGTCTGGATAGAAAACTTTCAGGAAACAAAATGTAAAGCTCTCCCAATAGCACATGAGTATACAGAAGCAGCCCTACCTGCTGAGACTGGCTATAGCCAGACTTGTATTCCCTGAATAAAGGGAATCTGTCGTAAAAATATAAATACAGGGTAGAATACAAGTACAGAAATGTAATGTAAACTCTATGGGTCATGTACACCCAACAACTACATAAGTTGTCCTTTGAACTCCAGGCCAGTAAGAGGCACATGGAGAGCCTGACTCAGAGGCAGTGTCAGGCGCAAGCAGACAATGTTTTCAATCTCCGCATGCGTCCCAATACTTACTGCCGGTAGACGCAGACAGTTCTGGACACACGAGGCCAGGATTTCAGTAGGCGTTCCTGGGAGGTAACAGGGGCGGCTAGCCAGACGTGGGCGTGTCACGGTCAGCGACTGCTCCTAAAGATGTAGTTGCACTGACACAGGACGCCATGTACAGGTGGCAAAATTGCACCTGCCGACCGATGGCGGGTACGTCTTTGTACCCGCCGTGACAGAATAGCGCTGCAGCTAGTGGGCATCTCAGTAGGCTGACACTAGGTTGCAGCACTAGCACAAAGACGCAAACGCTGTTGCGGGAGATGACGCGCAGATCTGCATCGAGCCCAGATCATAATGCAAAAACCCAATGTTATCTCATGAAGAACTACCTGCCCTGTACTTCGTCTCCACTCTCAGAGCTCCCCATTGGTCTGAAGCCCTGGGACGGAGAGTAGCGCTGGTTATGGTCGCATGTTCTAGAGCATTTTTTATGTACACACATAAAATCACATGGATATACTAAAGGATGAAGAAGCTCCAGGCCACACTGTGATATTTATAGACAGGGGGGCATTGTATTGGTGGGGCGTACCTAGCTGGGGAGCTTGTACAAAGAGTACCCTCTTCAAATAGGGAACGCCCTGTTCTTGAGTCCCTTGGCCAATCTCAATACAAATTACAATGCAGTCGGGGGGAGTTCCATCCCAATTAAAACTTTTTCATTAATGAAAATATTCAATGTTATACTAACAGCAGTCAGGACCATTTTTAGGGGTCTATTTACTAAGCAGTGTTAGGAGACAGAGTGAAAAGTGATAAGGTGCCAGCCAATCAGCTCCCAACTGTCATTTTTCAAACACAGCCTGTGAGATGACAGTTGGGCGCTGATTGGGTGGTACCTTATCACTTTCTTATCACTTTTCATTCTGTCTCCTAACACTGCTTAGTAAATAGGCCCCTAGAATACCAGCATGATCTTTCTCCTGATCTCTCTATACTTCTAATATCAATGACATGGGGGGACGTACACCCCAAGTTTTAGCACCACAGTGTTATGTGTAGGGGGAGACATTCAACCTGGCCAGTGCTGCACCTGGCGTATTGATCAGTCTTGTAACAGGGAGTAGTTTAAAAATAACCTGGTTATATTCTAGCACAGTACATCAATCATATAAGATTGTTGCTATAGCTGGTCCAAATGGCTTCATTTCAACCTTACATGGCTGTTAGCCAAGGGAAACGCCAGGTTCAGCTCCGATGGGGGTGAATATTTACTAGATCACAGGTTCTCAAACTCGGTCGTCAGGACCCCAAACAGTGCATGTTTTGCAGGTGTCCTCACCTAATAACTAGTGAAATAGTTAGCTGCACCTGTAGATCTTTTAAAATGTGTCAGTGAGTAATGAATACACCTGTGAACCTGCTGGGTGAGCTGCAAAAAGTGACCCGTGTGGGGTCCTGAGACCCGAGTTTGAGAACCACTGTACTAGATCAACATCTAGCTGGTGGCAAAAATATTCTCAGCCCCGTCGAGTAATTGAGAACTTTGTTTATTGCAGGAATTTCACCCACATTTATGACCAGGACTATGGAAACTGTTACATCTTCAACTGGGGCCAGGAACATCAGGAGCTGATGGAGTCTGCTAATCCTGGAGCTGATTTTGGTAGGCGAGTGCTTCTGACATGAAAGAATTGGCATGTATCAGACGGATGAATGATTGAACAATAATCAAAAGACACAGCGTATACTTGTTAGTAATCCTGCTGTGAGCCTGGACTCACAGGTACATTTATATTAGATGACTTCCTCTTGCCTGAATGGGGAGGATACTGCGCTGTGAGCAGTGACGGACGGTTCGGAGTACACGTCACAATCTCATCTCTACTTACAACTAAGTGGCTGTAATGCCAGCCTGCGTACCACTTTGAATCGGGTCCGCTGAGCTAAAAACAGATAAAGTATAAAGATGTGTTACATTTGGGAGGGATGTATTAAGCAATTGAAAGAGTGGAGAATTTGACCATAGCAACAAATCAGCTTTAAGATAGCAATCATCAAGTACAGTCTATAAAATGATAGATAGATGGCTGCTGATTAGTTGCTACGGGCAACTTCTTTACTGGTTCACTTCTCCATCTCCCCCTTGGTTTGGGACCATGTGACCTGGTCAGCTGGTTTGTGGATCTCATTGCTTGGCAAGGTTAAGGTGTGTATCCACTACACGAGAATGGAACGGCTGTACGATTACAATATTGTAATCGTGCAATCCAGGGGCGTCTTAAGAGTAGAGAGGGCCCGTGTGCACTCCCCGTGCGGGGCCCCATCCTCTCTCCCAGGTGGCCGGCAGCCGACTGAAGCGGCTGGCCAGCCACCGGAGCATTAGTAGACTCCGGACATTAGAGTGTGCTCGGAGTCTACTGTGCATGCACAGAACGTCGGAAGAATGGTAGCGGCAGCCATTTTCCAGTGTTCTGAGCAGCGCTAACACCCGACGCGGGACCACGGAAAGGGGAGTTTAAAATAATATGGTTGCAGGGTGTGCCGTGCGGGGCCCCCCTGGACCCGGGGGCCCCCCTGCCCCGCACACACTGCACCCATTATAGATATGCCACTGGTGCAATCGTTCTCCATCCTGTGCAGTGAATATTGTGCCCACACTGAACAATATGGCGTTCAGTGCAGGCACCCTCCCCCATCCCCGTACATGCACAACCTGTCGCTATCGGCAGCTTGGCCTATATGTTCAGGCGATGACAAATGCCGACAACGACCAGCGGGAATGCGCATTGCTGGTTATTGCCGGAATTTTACTGTACGATTGAACGATAATGATGTCATAATTGTTCAATCGCTCATTTTTCTCGGCTGGTGGACACGCACCTTTAGCCTATCAGCAAAACAATGGTGCAGGGTGCAACACTACTTGTAAGATAATATCAGTTAATAGTTATCTTCACATATAAAAGAAACTGAAGGTAGCATCTAATTTGACAATGTTATGTGCCATAACAGTGCCCTATAGGGGCTTGGTTATTAGAGCACAGCTGGAGTGAAGGGCTACATGCAGGAGTTAGGGCTATATACTGGATGTATGATGACACAGGATTATCGGGTCCATATACTAAGGGGTGACAAGTTGGCAAAACGGAAAACACAGATAAAATCCCTGTACATATCGCTTCTAGATATGTACTAAAGGGATTTCTGTCTCTGCCTGCTAACGATAATAGCAAGCACCTATGGCAGTGCTAAGTGACCCAGATGTAACTAAGGAGAGTAGACACTGAGGGGTCTATTTATTAAGCAGTTCTAGGAGACAAAGTGAAAGAGATAAAGTACCAGCCAATCAGCTCCCAACTGTCATTTTTCAAACACGGCCTGTGACATGGCAGTTAGGAGCTGGTAATTTATATCATTTCACTTTGTCTCCTAACACTGCTTAGTAAATAGACCCCTTACTGTCACCTGTCTTCTCCAGCACTGATATTGTCACTAGAAGGTACCGTTATCTGCCTCCAGCAGAGAAAAGAGTTGATTTCTTCTCATCCTCTATGTAGTTTTGGTAGTTTGTGAATAAGCTGCAGTGCATGTTCACGCGAGACTTAGGTCCCTATTTACTACACTCCACATTAAAATGCAGTTGTATTGTGATATTTCCGACTAAATTCGCATTGCGAATTTAGGAAATATCACATGGATGTACTGACATGTCCGCACACTTCTCCCTGTATTTTTCAGAAAACCACAACACCCCACCCTCCCTCCACCACCACCCGCAACCCCACCCCCGCGGCGCTCCTTCAAGATGCAGAATGTGTCTCTGCTGGCACTGCTGAAGGGGTTGACTTTTCGTTCACCCTCTTCAAAAAGGACAATTCTTGGTAAACATTGCGTTAGCTTTCCAACAATAACAGGCGAAGCAGAAGCGGCTTTTACTGCCAATCAGAGTTTGCTATAGGAAATATAAACTTAACTGTGTAACCAATGACTCCGGGTCTGATTCAGCAAGAATCGCAAGTGCAAAAATGCACGCACCCACTCGCCTTCTGCGCATGCCTTGCAGTGCGCAAACCAGTTACTGCAATCGGGACTGTGATCGCAGTGATTTCCCAGACCCATCGCAGACTGATTGACAGGAAGTACCGTTTGGGGGTGGTGACAAGGGGTGGTTGGAGAAACACAGGCGTGCCAGTGCATTTCAACGCCGTTACAGGGGCACGCATAAATTAGCCACTGTTTTCCTCCAACTTACTGACAGTGCCAACCAGTGCCGTAAGTTCATCCCAGACGCCCGGAGGCAAGTTATAATTTGGTGCCCCCATCACAGCCGCTGATACTGTAATGTAGAAATTTGTGGACAGGCTATAGATAGATGAAGGCGGCAGCTGATGGTCTGACATGGAGCTCTCCACTAGTGTATGGTGGCTTCTCAGGTGCCGGGAAGGGGTGCCATGTATTGGGGGCGGCCGTGATGGTATACTCCGGGTACATAGTTACAGCCCTAAGTGGGGTGAATATATTGTGGACAATGAAGGAGGTGCCCCTTCAGAGCTGGAGCACGGCAGCAGGCGCCTTCATAGTCTCCCATAGTTCTGCCCCTGGTGCCAACTAGTCATAGACAGGAGCAGGATCTATGTTAGAGACACTGGGCCGAGTGCCACTGGGTGGCCTAGAAGACGGATGCAGAAGAAAAGAAGCGGCAGAAGGAAAAAGGGGTTTACAGATGAAAGTTGAGGGAGTGTTTGTTTATGTTTTATACATTTTAGGGGGCGTGGCTGCCCAGACGGAGGCGTTCCTATGGGAATGCCTACCGTCTGGGGCCAGCCCCACTGACATCACAAGTGATGTCAGTGGGAGTGCCTTCGGCTCTGATAGAGCCGAAAGCACCCCAGGGCTTGCGGCAACGAGACCCTACCACAAGGGTCTCGTCGCAAGCCCGATGGTCGCGATGGTCTTGACCATTACGACCATCTTTTTGGCCGCTCGCTATAGCTGTGGGTGGTCACCCACAGCTATACGAGCGGCCAGGAGGCCGCTCTAAAAATTAAGAGGGACGGCCCTGATTCAGAGTGAGTGCTCTGTCAGAGTGTCCGGCTCTGAATCAGGGCCAGAGGCCAAATGACATTTATTGTAATTTTTGGTTTAAAATTTGCGGTATACGTTTGCTGTATGTGTTTCAAGTTTTCTTTTTCAACAATGTAATTTTTGATATAACAAAAAAATTAATTATTTTTAATATTTTCAACCTGTTGGAAATATAGGTCATACTTACGGTTCTGGATTCATAAAGAAAAATCCTTAACATTTATGTATTTATATCCCTGGGTGACCTATATGGGCGCACCAGAGCCTAAGGGAATTGATATCAGTTGAGGGGAAAAGCCCCATAGCTAAAATACGAGGTGTCTAGTTTGGGACAATAATATGACAGAAGCTGTTTGAAGACTTTTTAGAAGATGCATAAAGAATTTGCAGACCCTAGGTCTATGCTCTATGGTGGCGTACCTGCAGATAATGCATGCTCTGGTGGCAAAATGTAAACAAGGGCAGCTTTCTAACAGGATGCACCCAATTTGTAGTCCCCGTGCCTACTGTACGTGCAAAGCACCATACATACACACGTGGGCGGATTGATCCATAGGTTGACAGACACTGGACCTGATTCAGAGCCGCTCGTAAGCGGACGCTCGTTCGCTCTGAGTGATGTTCGCACAACTGCGCATGCGTATGGTTTGCAATGCGCATGCGCAAACCAGTCATTGCGGTCGGAAATCGTGCGCTCATAAAACAGCGAGGGGCTGCTAATTTGATTGACAGAATGTACCGTTTGTGGGTGGTAACAGGGGAAGGTGCTTGAAAACGGGGGAGTGGAGATCCGAACGCAGGCGCGCCAAACAGTCAAAAGGGCATTTAATGGGAGTGCATAATTAGTAAAGGAGCGTCATCGACCACGTCACTTGGTTGTCTTTTAGCCTGAACTGCTCGCAGTGATAGTGGGAAGTAAATCCTACCACAAGCACTGCGAGCATTTCAGATGCCTTTCGATGTTCCCGATTAATCTGATAAATAACGGAGATGAAGTGTGATGCGAACGGCAAAGGGGCGTCTTTACAAAATAGCGAGCGCATTTTTCGGACGTTCGCTCAGACATAGAGGCATCAACACACCACAAAGAACAAGCGCTCAATTTAAATATCCGGCCCCTTTTTTAAGAACGAGCGTCCGCAAATAGCGTCCGGCTCTGAATCAGGCCCACTGTTTCTGTGAAATGGGCGGCGACCAATGCGAATGGATGTTACTGATTCGTCTCACGGGAGTGTCGTGGGCGTGTCAACCAACCTCTGTGCTCATTCGTAGCGTGCAGATGGAGATGGGACTCCTCCTGCTTCTGATGGATCTTTTGCACCCAGCAAGTCCTGAGACTAATGATGACTGCAGTTGGAAATACAGGGGGCAGGCCAGTCTTCCGCATGCATGGATAATCGGCATAGACGGGCAAATTCTAGCATTTGCATAAGGTAGTAAGCAGACGCCCACGGCTATACGTAAAATCGTCTGTAGGTGCTTACAACTCAGAATCAGGCCCTCTGTTTAAACTTGCTGTTGGATAGGGGGTAGACCTGTGGACAACCATAAAAATACCCCTTTTGGAACCCTGAATTTTGATTTTATGCAATAAGAGAAGAATTTTATTTATTTTTTGTTTGCTTTTTTATTTCTAGCACTGCATTCATATACCCAGAACTTCCAAAGTACTTGGCCGCCCACAGCCCTACTCCCCTCCTGTAAAATAGCTTTAAATGGATGCACACCTAGCTTCCTGTGACAAAAGTACCAACCAGCAGAACAGTTCCGTCAATTTGAGCCAGTTGGGAGGGATGTGTTGGCTATGAGGAACCCGTGTGGTTACATTGCTGG
The DNA here is from genome assembly GCA_031769625.1 of Taudactylus pleione. Taxonomy (NCBI): domain Eukaryota; kingdom Metazoa; phylum Chordata; class Amphibia; order Anura; family Myobatrachidae; genus Taudactylus; species Taudactylus pleione. Next base: position 47,952,759 of record JAUIMM010000031.1, read on the forward strand.
TAGTGAAACGTAGACCATCCTGTGTTTAAGTTGACCTTTTACTGTGTTACAAATACTATATTATCTTCATTGGCGCTAATTTATTTGTGATTGTTTGTGTTCATTCTAATACTATTTGTGTCTAACGCATCAAGTGCTTCTGTGTGACCTGTTTTTTTCAGTTTTCTTTTTTGCCACAAGAAACCTTTAATTAAAAAGTAATATAATTTGAGGACACGTAATGCATTCATTGGTTAGATTATTCATGTTTTTAGTTAATACGATCATGTAACTCTACTGCTTGTGGTCCCCAAAGAGGGGACCCAATTTTTATGTTTTGGGTAATGGAAGCCCCAAGTGCTAATCTAAATGAAAATTAACTTGTCTTACTCAATACAACTGATGATGTTGTTCTACATATCACTAGTTCCTATATGTTTTAGACCAAACTTTAGTTAACCTGTGGCTCTCTTATGGAACCACAAGTGGCAGCATTTGCTGCCATTGGGATTTGCTCCAGTAAAAGCTGGAGAACCACACATACTGCTAGTCTCTGCTGTAGAGACGACATTATGAAATCTAAAGCGTAGTGCGCTCAGCATCAAAGCCATGTAAAAAGTAAAGATTAAGATTGCATTGCTTATTCTGCTAGGTGTATAACTGTATGATTAATTTTAATTAACCACTTTATAGTTCCTCAATAGCCCTAACAGTCATCTGTAAAATCCTTTTCTGCTGAAAAACAAATATAGACTATAAACTATTCCAGTCTTCCATTGAGTCACAGTCACCTGTGGGTTATTTTGTAGTGCTTATTACAGATTGTACTAGTACATATTTTATCTTTTGTGTTCTGGAGTAATAAAATGATGACCTAGTACCTATTTTATTCTGGGTCCAGCAGTATTGACCTTAGATGAGGCAGCGCTGTGCAGTACATAGAGGTTACCAATTCCCGGTTTGTGCAATGACCATGTGATGTGGGCAAACTTAACTTTAAGTTGTTAGTTTGTCCTGACAATAATATAATACATAGGTTATGAAATGGTTTGCAGTGTGCAATGGCGTTAGTTGTAAATAGTTTCCATTGAAATGTCCAGTGCTGAGGATACATATTCACACAATATAGATAATAATGATAAAGTTACGTAGACTGTCATAGGGGGGCATGAGAGCACTGGTCTCCATCCTAAGTGTTCTGTCTATGGTCTATGCTCTAATTCAGTGCCTGTACAACAACCAATATTTTATTTTACCTTTTTTCAGCTTGATGTTTCTGTATCTGATATGTTACTATCAGGACTTTCTAAATTTATTAAGATTTGGAAATAGAATATGTTGACTGAACGGGATCCAGAAATAGCTGTCCATAAAACAAAGTTTTATCTCTCTCCCGCTGCCTGCATCCAGAACCAGTGCCCAGAACAATATCAATGTCCTCACTGTTTTGTAACTTAACAAACAGCATCTCATATGACATACACAGAAGGCTAGATCTTTATAAAGTGCTTTTAGAGTTTATTTTTCTCCAGTTGCGATATCAGAACCTCAACAATTACCCCTCCAAAAATTTCAAAAATGGAAAAGATAAACATTTTGGTACCACCCCAGATAATGGATTAAAGCAGGTTTATACCCATTTTGGAGCGTGCTGTTTTTATTTGTAGTTTACACAGTGAGAAGTCTCTTATTGTTATTATAATTATAAATTAATTACCCTTAAGTATATATCTGATGCATCTTCTAGGGCAAGAAACCAAACTGTTTTCTTGCTCTAAATATTGAGTTTGTTTGGCAAACGAAACATGAATCTGATTCAGGTGCACATTGGTTTGTGCAAAGATTATTTAATGTTATAATATGTAAAAATATTCAAAAACATTTTTTCTCCACGTTTTACACAAGTGCATCTTTTACAATCATTTTAGAGTGGATGAACCCCTTAGGACCAGGCCTTCTGTGGTCGTCGCCTTTATCAGCCCTCATTACCTTAGAGCAGTAGGTCCCCACTGCAACTTGGGTTCCCCACAATCTTAGGCACGTAGTAATAATGGATTATTGCAGAATCTACCCTGGCACTAGGTATATAGGAGACACTAATAAAGTGATGCAGAGATGAGAGCAGGAAACGCAGGTGCTCACAGAGGCCAAGCCCAGCATCAGCGCTGTAGTCTGGCTGCCTCAAGGGAGTTCAGTGTCTAATTTCAGGGTATGGGCCGGTAGCGGTGCAGAGTAGTCTAGATTCAAAGAGGTCAGGGCAGGCAGAGATCCAAAGAGTAACTAGAGATCAAATCAAGAATTAGTGCTGGGAGCAGAGAGTAACCAGAGTTCAAGGCAAGGGTCAGAACCAGAATCGGGGTCAGATAATAAATAAGAGGCTCCCCCTTCTCCCCTTGTAGTGTCTCGCTGCAGTGTGATCAGGGTCTTTTGTGCATTGTTGGCTCTCGAGATTACCAACGTTTCTAGGAAAATAAATTGGTCTTCTGTTCTCTGTCTGGGCTCCACCCTATCAATAACATTAGCACCGGGTCCTATTATTAGCAGCCAGAGAAGTAAAATCTGGGACAGGCGGCACCCCTAATGACTATAGAGAAAAAATATAGCGCACACAGACTGTGCTCAGCCGATAATTCTGCGTATTGCTAGCTGATATCTTTTTATTCATCATGTTCAAGCAGGTGTCTCGTTCGAGAGGACAACGACTGCACATAACAAGGAACTTCAGGGTGTTGTGGGGGAACGTTGCTAAAGTTCAATATAAGGTCACATGAATGAAATTGGTGCTGGAACCTTTATAAGTTTCCCAAGAAGTTGGTGGAAAAGTTTAGGGAGCAAGGATGAGGATATAAAAATTCTAATCTCTTGCACAACTAGCATTTGTGGGGAAGCCAGATGGTAACTCATGTTATACATAAGCAGATTTCTCTGTGGGGAAGATTAAATTCTAAAAGGGAAAAGAGAAGGTGTTGTCCATAGCAACCAATGAGATTGTAGTAGCAGCTTTCCAGACTCAAAATTACAACACTAATGCAAGATTGATACTACATACCCACTATAATATACCTCTTAACATTTTGGATTTTGGTCACTGAGAGAGGATGATGTGACCCTTACCCCCTCTCTCCTCTGAATCCATGTACGCTTACGGCATGACATTCCCACAGGATCCGCAAGGTTTGGGAGGGATGATATCTATAGAATTTATGTCAGTCTGTATCACTGAGCTGACTAATATATAATGAAATAACTGCAGTGATTATGCTTAGCTTAAAATGTCCAGCAAGCCCGCTTCCGTTCCTCTGCAGAAATGAGCCATGCCAGAAGGGGAGCTGCTTATGTAATGCAGCCGAAACAAGGTTCCAACTTGCACCTTTGACTCAGGAATGTTGATCCTTCACACGCAACAGCAAGATCAGTGATGTGAGCCCCATGGTGCAGATTTTTTTTTTTGTTTTGTATGTACATAGGATATAATGGAGATTGTGGCAATGCAGGTTCTGTATAAGATATAGGCACTCAGGGAATGCTAGATCTTCTAGTTCCACAACAGCTGAAAAGCCACAGTTAGCCTGTTTTTCTCTTCCGCTGAGGCCTCGCAGACCAAAAGTGGAAAATAATTAGAATTACATGCTTGCCTGCTTTGTTGTCCAGAAGCACCCAGATGTCTAGTAAACGTGGTTCTTGTGTTTAAATGTGTTTACCTGTCATAGCCAAATCTATTCTGATCTATTTATTTATTTATTAAGTCTCTTATTTCTACTTCAGGGTCCATAGGGTATCCACAGGATACCTTGGGGGGTATAGGTGTGACGTCAGTCGCAGGGCACCAAAGAGTTAAGCTTTCAGCCTCCCAGGATGCACTAGGTCCCCCTCCTATACCCCGCCCCCGGGCCAAGGCACCCCAGTTTAGTTTGGTGCCCGGCCGGAGTCGGGTGCACCTGTTGGAGTGGGGGCTAGAAGAGCCCCTGAAGCTTTTTCTTCATGCAGCTGTGGCTGCACATCTGGATGAACAGCATGGACAGTCAGTCCTGACGTCCATGCTGTCTTCCCTACACCCCACCGGTACCAGAACGCCGGTACTGATCCGGGGATGCTGGTGGGCGTCTGGGGTCACAGCTAGCGGTGACCCCAGATGCTCCGGACCATGGCCGGATTCAAGGGGGACAGAGGTAAGCAGCGGGGTCCCGCGGTGGGTCCCCGCTGATCACATGCTCCTAAGTCCCCAGGCAGGGGGCTCCCTGGGGACTGGCTGCAGCGTGGAGCCAGGCGACCATCCTGCGCTTCCACTACCCCCTGGGACAGCGGACCGCAGCAGAGCGGTAGCGCTGCGGCGTCCCAGGGGTTAAATGCATGCCAGGGGAGCGCGCCTTCCCTGTCTCACAGCCGGCGCCTCCCCCGCTGCACACAGCCCTCTTTGCACTGTGCTGACTGGTCCTGTGTCAGCGCTCCTCCCCCAGGCCAGCTTCTCTCTGCTCCTCGGCGGCCATCTTCTCTGCAACGCATGGTGAACGCTGCTGGAAGTCTGGAAGGAAGCATCGTGGTCTGGGTCCCCCCGCATACCTCTCCTCCGCTGTGGCTCAGGTCTGTGTATGCAGCGCTGTGTCCTACCAGGCCCTGTGTCTGTGTAGTTGAGTGATCAGCGCTGTTAGTGCAGGAATTGTTATTTCTCTGCATTGTATGTGACTGTGCTAGCGCTGCCTGTAACTTTTCTTCTCTAAACTGTCAGCTTTATTACTGTCCCTGTTCTGTCTGCTAAAGCCCTTGCGGTGCGGTGCTGCAGGGTGGTCTCTCGCCTATTAATACTTAATTGGTGAGAGAGGTCACATACGTGGTGCCATCATGTCTGAAAGTGATTTTCCCCTCCGGCTACAGTGTACCACGTGCAAAGTACCGTTAGCGGAGGGGGAGGGTAGCGCGGAGGGCCTTTGCCGTCAGTGTTTGTCCATGGCGCGGCCTATTACGGTTACAGCACCGGTACAGGAGCCGCCCTGGGCTTGTTTCGCTCAGGCGTTAACAGCTTTAGTGGGCCAGTTAGCTCCGCAGCCCGCGTTTACTCCGATGGGTTTGTCCCAGCAGTCTGTGGTGTCGTCACCCATGCAGGGGTTCCCACGACAATTGGTGGTACCCCACAGTCTCCCTATTTCCCCGCTCCCGGGTTCTCAGGAGCCAGCGTGGGTTAACTCCCTGACGAGTTCTGTACAGCACTTGTCGGATGTGTTGCAAGGGGAGTCTGTGATGCGGCCTCATAAAAGGCCGGTGGCGTCTCTGTCCGCTCCTTATGAGGATGACGAAGGGACGTCTGATGATGGGGAGATTCTGGATCCTTACGATCAGGAACCTCTCCATACTAAGGACGCTGATGCTAAGTCCAAAGTATATCTTCCTGGACTTATTCGGGCGGTCCGCACAGCCTTGGTGATTGAGGACGAAGTTCCCCCAGCGGCTAAATCTAAGTATGCCTTTTTCAAAGATGTGAAGGGCGATGCCACAGTCTTTCCTCTTTCGGGTCAGTTGGTGGACCATTTAGAGGAGGCGTGGAAACAACCTGGCAAAAGATACCAGCCGCAGAGACGCCTGGCGGTGGCTTATCCGTTCGCGGATAATTATTTTGCTAAGTGGGAATCCCCTCCACAGGTGGATTCTCACGTGACCCGTCTTGTCCGTAGTGCCACATTGCCGATGCCATCCATGTCCTCCCTTAAGGATGCTACGGACCGCAAGGTAGAAATCTGCCTGAAGTCCGCTTATTCCCTTGCAGGGGGGGCAGCACGGCCGGCTATGGCCATTTGCTGGGTTGCCAGAGCGATGGAGCGCTGGGCGGATTCATTAGAGGCTTCTTTTGAATCCGACTGTCCGGCCGAACAGGCGGAGTTGATTGGCAATCTCCGTGATTCGGCCACCTACATCAACGAGGCGGCTCTAGACATTAGTACTCTGGTGTCTAGAATTTCTTCAGCAGCGGTAGCTGCTCGTCGCACCTTGTGGCTGCGATCCTGGAAGGCGGACGCAGATTCCAAGAAAGGTCTGGAAGCGTTGCCGTTTACTGGAGAAGTTCTCTTCGGTCCGGATCTGGATAAGATTGTGGCCACGCTGGCGGCAGCCAAATCTGCTTGTCTCCCGTCGGCCGCTGCTCCTTCTGGTTCTGGACCATTGTCCTTTCGGTCATCTAGGGCCCAGGGCAGGCCCAAACCACAGTCGTTTCCTCGACAGGCTGGCCCTAAGAAATCGGTCAAGCCCCGGAAACAGGCATGGAGTACCAGACGTCCGGCCCCCAAGCCAGATGACAAGCCTGCGGCCTGACGGTCCGGGTCTCCCCTTGGGGGTGGGAGGCCGCCTGCTGCAGTTCTCCCGGTGTTGGTCGTTCACTACGACAGACACTTGGGTTCTGGAGGTGGTCTCCCACGGGTACGCCCTCTCCTTCCGGCACAGACCCCCGGCTCGATTCTTCACCACGGGTCTACCATCAGACCGGAACAAGGCTACGGAGCTGCGGAAGGTATTGCACACTATGCTCCAGGCTGGAGTTATAGTGCCTGTTCCATTCTCCCAGAGGGGCCAGGGTTTCTATTCAAATCTATTTTTGGTACAGAAACCCAATGGGTCATATCGTCCGATTCTCAACCTCAAAGCACTCAACAAGTCTTTGCGGGTCCCGAAGTTTCGGATGGAGACCCTACGGTCCATCATTCTGGCGCTGGAACCTGGGGACTACATGGTGTCATTGGACATACAGGACGCTTACCTGCATGTCCCTATTCTTTTGCGCCATCAAGAGTTCCTTCGGTTTGCAATCCGCAGCGACCACTTCCAGTTTCGGGCGTTACCTTTTGGCCTGGCGACAGCACCACGTGTTTTCACCAAGGTGATGGCGGTCATGGCGGCTTCTCTGCGGCTGCAAGGAGTCCGCATGTTGCCGTACTTGGATGACCTGTTATTGGTGGCAGGATCTCCAGAGCTCCTGTTACACCACTTGGACCTGACCATTCCACTGCTGCAAGGGCACGGCTGGCTAATCAACTGGCAGAAGTCCACTCTAATCCCGTCTCGGAGGATTCTGCATCTTGGAGCCTTATTGGACTCGGGACAGCAAAGGATCTTCGTGACGGAGGACAAGATCTCTGCTTTACAGTCAAGGGTGCGCAGTTGTCTGTACAGCCGCCGGGTGTCCTTACACTCGGCGATGAGGTTACTGGGCTCCATGGTGTCGGTGTTCGACATGGTGGAATACGCCCAGTTTCACTCCAGACCTCTGCAGCACCTGATCCTGTCCAAGTGGAACGGGCTGCCTCAGTCTCTGAAGTTCCAGACGATTGTGCTCACCCCGGAGGTTCGCCTGTCCCTTGCGTGGTGGTTAAAGACGACCCACCTCAACAAGGGACGTCCGTTCTGGGTTCCAAATTGGGTCCTGTTGACAACGGACGCCAGTCTTTGGGGCTGGGGAGCAGTTTCGGGTCCACACTTGTTCCAGGGCAGGTTGACGCCGACAGAAGCGGAGCTTCCAATAAATATCTTGGAACTCCGTGCGGTCTTCAATGCTCTCCTGCAGGCACAGCGGTTTCTCCAGGGTCACCCGGTGCAGGTCCAGTCGGACAACGCTACCACCGTGGCCTACATAAACAGGCAAGGAGGAACTCGCAGTCGGGCGGCTCTCGTAGAGGTCTCTCGGATCCTGGTTTGGGCGGAGCGCAATCTTCCGCCCATATCAGCGGTCTTCATCCCGGGAGTGCTAAATTGGGAGGCGGACTTTCTAAGTCGCCAGGACGTTCATCCAGAGGAATGGTCCCTGCACCCGGACGTTTTTCAACTACTGGTGGACAGGTGGGGTCTTCCAGAAATCGACCTCATGGCGTCCCGGCACAACAACAAGTTGCCGGTGTACGGGTCTCGCACAAGAGACGAAGGGGCGTCTCTGGTGGATGCTCTGTCCGTCCGGTGGACGTTCCGGTTCGCATACCTGTTCCCTCCGGTCTCCCTTCTTCCACGGGTAATCCGGAAATTCAAACAGGAAGGAGGGACGCTCCTGTTGATAGCTCCCGTGTAGCCCAGACGGCACTGGTTCTCAGACCTTCAGGGTCTGTCCGTGGACAGTCCTCTGCGGTTGCCGCTACGACCGGACCTTCTGTCTCAGGGTCCTTGCCTTCACCCGGACCTGACTCGGCTGTCTTTGACGGCGTGGCTATTGAGACGGCCATGCTGAGGTCCCGGGGGTTTTCCAGCTCTGTGGTACGTACCATGTTACGAGCTCGGAAACCGTCTTCCGCGAGGATATACCATCGCGTGTGGCATACGTTCTTCCGGTGGTGTCGACCCAGAGGTTATGCACCGCGGGAGTTTCGTCTGTCTCGGATTCTCGCCTTCCTGCAAGCGGGACTAGATCATGGGCTTCGCCTTGCTTCTTTGAAGGTACAGGTTTCGGCCCTATCTGTCTGGTTTCACCGTAGGATTGCTACAATCCCGGATGTGCGCACCTTTATGCAAGGTGTTCTCCGTATTCAGCCGCCCTTTGTTCCACCTGTGGCACCTTGGGATTTGGCTGTGGTCCTGAGGGCTCTCCAAGGACCGCCGTTTGAACCACTGGGCTCAGTGGATATTAAATGGCTAACAGCTAAGACTGTTTTCCTTCTGGCCATTGCTTCGGCCAGACGTGTTTCTGAGTTAGGGGCTCTTTCTTGTAGACCCCCTTTCTTGGTTTTTCATGGGAACAGGGCAGTGCTCCGCACTCGGCCCGAGTTTCTTCCCAAAGTTGTTTCCCAGTTTCATGTTAACGAGGAAATAGTTGTTCCGGCCTTTAACTCACCGGGTCTTTCCGTGGGTGAGGCCTCTTTGGATGTTGTGCGGGCCTTAAGGACTTATGTTGACCGCACTTCTTCGTTTAGGAAGTCGGACGCTTTGTTTGTCCTCTATGGCTTCCGTAAAAAGGGTTGGCCTGCTTCAAAGCAAACTTTGGCAGCCTGGATCCGTATGGCTATTTCTGAAGCTTATCTTCATGAAGGCCTACCAGTCCCTCCTTCTCTGAAGGCTCATTCCACTAGGTCTGTGGGTCCTTCGTGGGCAGCTCGACGTGGTGCCTCGGCAGTTCAGATCTGCAAGGCTGCTACGTGGTCTTCTGTCCATACCTTCGTGAGGTATTACAGGTTTGACACCTTCGCCTCTCAGGATGCTTCCTTCGGGCGGCGGATTCTCCTTTCTGCACAGGAGCATCCCCACCCTTAAAGGATACTGCTTTGGGACATCCCCAAGGTATCCTGTGGATACCCTATGGACCCTGAAGTAGAAAATATGAGATATGGTAAGAACTTACCCTTGTTATCTCTATTTCTACGAAGTCCATAGGGTTCCACAGGACTCCCGCCCTGTCGCACCTGTGCTGCAGATGGGCTTTGCTCTGGTCACCGGTTTTCCATCTCCCTCTGGTGAGAATGTGATTCTTGTATGTGTCCAGATCTTTGTTCTCTCTCTTCCTTCTCCTCCTCCGGCCTATGGCTTGGTAACTAACTGAGGTGCCTTGGCCCGGGGGCGGGGTATAGGAGGGGGACCTAGTGCATCCTGGGAGGCTGAAAGCTTAACTCTTTGGTGCCCTGCGACTGACGTCACACCTATACCCCCCAAGGTATCCTGTGGAACCCTATGGACTTCGTAGAAATAGAGATAACAAGGGTAAGTTCTTACCATATCTCATATTATAGCGCAGCATATTCCGTTGCGCTTTCCAATTGAAAACATTTATAGAACAAAACAGGGTAATAACAGACAGACATAGAGGTCAGAGGGCCCTGCTTGCAAGCTTACAATCTATCTAAGACTGTTATACAGTACGGTATATGTTTTACTTTGTCTCTAAATACTATTGGGGCTGATTCAGCATTGGGAGCAAAGCAATAAAAAAAGAGCAATTTGCACCTGGACAAAGCATACTGCAATGCAGAGGGGGGGGGTAAATATATTATTTAATTTTATTTATTTTTTTGCATGCAGGTTAAATACTGGCTGCTTTTGCATGTAGCCCACAAATGGAGAACAGCAATTTACAGGTTAGCTAGTACATGCTCCTCTCACCTCTCTGCTTATGTGAATCTGCCCCATTTGCAGTACAACATGTTTTTGCCAAGATACAAATTTGCAAATTTTTTACTTTTTGTTTTGCTCCCAACACTAAAGTCCCTATAATGTGATGTCCTCATTGCATCGACAGATCGAGCCTATTAGCCAATATACATATCATAGACCATAGAACGCATCAGGGGAGAAACCCCAGAATAAAGTAAGGTTCATCTGCCCCCTCTCTGTACCCTAATCTATATGTCATTGACTCAAGTCTCGTCTCTCCTTTAGAAGTGTCTCCTAACCATGGATTGGTTATAGTGGATGGGAGCTGCAAGTTCGTTAGAATAAGATCCTAAGGGCTAACTTAATCTCGCTCCTGGGAGAGGTTCTAGGGAAGGCACTATCGGCAATCTACAAAAGCTGGGTACACGTTACACCGTGTGTATCTGGTCGATGCACGGTGCGATGAACGGCATATTGTGCAGTCGTTTGACATTGCACGAGCTGGTGAACGACCGCACGATATGTCGTTCACCAGCGCATCCACAAGAATGGGGTCGTTCATCAAATTGACAGATTAAGCAGCATGTAGGCTCGATCTGTCGATGCGATGAACGACCCTGCGGGAGCGCACATAGGGTCTCATTCAGACCCGCTCGCGAGCGCAGGTCGCTCGCAAGCGGGTCGATGGTACCCAAATGCGCATGCGCACGACGGAGGGAGCTCCGTCATGCGCATGCGCGAGGCCCGGCGAGCGACGGGGTAGCTGTTGCTTGGGGTCTCGCACCAAAGGGGGCGTGCTGTCGATGGTGAGTGACAGCACGCCCCCTTTGGTGGGCGTGCCGGGGGCGTGGCTGCCAGACAGAGGCGTTCCCATGGGAACGCCTACCGTCTGGGTCTGGCCCCACTGACATCACTAGTGATGTCAGTGGGAGTGATTTTGGCTCTGATAGAGCCAAAATCACTCCAGGGCTCTCGGCAGCGAGACCCTACCGCAGGGTCTCGTCGCAAGCCCGATGTTCGCGATGGTCTTGACCATCGCGACCATCATCATGGACGCTCGCATAAGCTGTGGGTGGTAACCCACAGCTATGCGAGCGTCCAAGAGGCCGCTCCAAGTTTAGGTAGGAGGGCCCTGATTCAGAGCGAGCGCTCTGGTCAGAGCGTCCGGCTCTGAATCAGGCCCATAGTGGGTACGCACTTGCCGATGTGGACGATATATCGGCCTGATCCTCTGGATCGGGCGACATATCGTCTAATGTGTACCCACCTTAAGTCTTGAGGAGAATTGGTCAATTCCCCATGGAAGCTGCCCTTTGGAAGACATCAGTAGCCAGATGACCATTGCATAAAAAAAATAAAATAATAATTGCTGCCTTTATTTCATGGATATTTAGTTAAACATAGTTATAGTCATAGTCAGTAGTTGGAAATGTTCTCTGCCTTCCTAAAAGGTTCCACTGACTCTTAGACAACTTACTATAGAATTCAGGTGACCATCAAGTTTATCAGCCTTACAACTTTAGCTACAAAAGGATAAGTGATCTGTCCTAGCTGTACTGTGACCTTCACCCTATAGAAGCTGTATGTGCTTTGTAGATATAAGGTGAATGTCTCCTGTGTTTCTCCATAGGGCTGAGAATGGTTCTTGACATCGATCAGGAGGAGTACATTCCCTTTCTCCAGACTACAGGTGCTGCCAGACTTCTTTTGCACCAACAGAGAAGCTTTCCATTCCTGAAGGATCTGGGGATTTATGCCATGCCTGGCACCGAGACCTCTGTCGCTGTTCTTGTGGTATGTCGGTGAGAAAGTACACAGAGAACAATGCTATCTGATGGGATGCCAGCCAGCTCCTGGTTTGGTTAAAACTGGGTGAATCCACAATGAGACAGCCTCATAATAGTTTTTAAAACATGTTTATGGCTGTTATTTTAAGAATGTCCCGTACTTAAAAGTGGATGTTATCTTATGTTTTCACTGTTAAGTTCTCAACCTCCTGGGGAGTGAAGGGGGGGTGTGGTTCGTGTGATTTTGCATTTATTTACAAGCATATGAAGGCGTATGTCAAGAAGTTTCCCATTGAGCTAGTTCACCAGCCAGAGTTTAAGGGTTATAAGGGGTAAGGTTACAATTTTATAACCCTGGCAAAAAGAATATTCACTCTAGTACTGTAGTTATGCCCCACTTCCTGCCCATTATTTAATTTATTGTTATTTATAATACTTACATTATTATTATTCGGCTTGAACATTGATTTATCCAATAACTATTCCATGTATTTTAATTCCCAGATTATTAAACTGTAATGAAGTTGCTTTAGTACAGCGCGGTTTAACTTTTACACAAGCTAGACCAGTTAAGTAAAACCCAAAAAAGAAAAATTAGTTATCAAATAACACAAAAGTCCCAAGAAATCTGACAGCACTTTAATGTTGCACCCATTAAGTTTGAGGAATGTATCATAGAATATGATGTAAAATTTCCTAACATTTTGTGAACATACGGTATCTTAGTTTATACGGATTTTAATATCTAATGCCAATTATATTATATATATATCCTATATGCAGTCAAAATATTTTAGTTAGTTTCTATGACAAGATTGGGAGCTATTCTCAACTCTCCAGTTCCTTAACTTATAAATATGACGGCTCAATCATGTCACTGCTTACCTATTGCCATCATGTTTACAGGACCAAACCCAGCACTTAAATGAACCATACTCCACCTGCACATTAGATGGCTCTGATATTCCTGTGGCAAATCTATATGCAGAATATAACAGTTCGTATTCAATCCAGGTACCGACACAAGTTTTAAGATACCTTTATTATATTTCATTTTAAATGTGTTTATTGTCACACAAATTGTATTTTCTTTTAAAGCGCAGTATTATTTATGGGATTTTAGGAATGTTTGTTTACACATCATCCTCCAACAAGTCTCTCCTTAGGCAGGCCTCACGAAAAGTGTGACAAACTTCCCCATCCACAGTCCTAAGATCTTTGAAGGAAGTAGGACCTTTAACGGTGTAAAGCAAACTTCGGAGATAGAAGCATTCAAAATTTGTCGGATGTACAGTGTAAACACGGCCAAGAGCTTCTGTTGCTCTGATACCAGGATGACTGTGTACTTCCTGGTTGCTGGATCGCACTATGAAATGCACAGCAACTACTTCCAGTTCCTTGTGCAGCTGTTTCCGGCATTCAGGGTCTCCACGGTGTATAAGATTCATCCAATCGGTTTTACCCTTCAGGGGCTGACAAAAGAATGAACCAGAAGTAGCCTCTGTGCATTCCATAGTGCGGTCCGGCAACCAAGGAGGTGGAACAAAAAGTTTGGTCGCCACTGTTGACACCATCTAGTTGTGTAAGCTCATGCATGAGCAAGTATAATTAAAAATTTGTGCTGCAGAGCTGCGTTTTTGCATCCCAGTATAGTTGCCATCTTTATGGGCATGATTCTAAATCAGATGGATCTCTCCTCATGATTGCAGATAACAATTTTACCATATTCAGACTCCTAATAACCCTGGCTTCAGTGGCGTAACTATACATTTTGCTCCCCCCTGCCAAATAGTTTCTGATGCCTCCCTCCGCCCCCATGGCATTTTGGTAAAATGAATACAGGGCCGTTGATGCGCAATTTGGCTCCCAGTGCAAAAGTAAAAAATGTGCCCCCACCCCCATAGACAGTTTACAGTATTTGCCATTTTTCCTCGTTATAGTAAAGCCCCTTACACATTATGCCACACACCGTAATGCCCCTTACACATTATGCCACACACTGTAATGCCTATTACCCCCACAAAGGGTTGCTGCTAGATCCTATGTGGAGAAAGGACCTCTGTGACGTTGCAGTCATGTGACTGCTGCAGGAGGGCCAGATCGCTCCTGTGTTACCATCCATGTGGGCATGGAGCGGGAATACATTTTTGTGGCGAGCGCAGCGAGCAACTGTGCCCGAAACACGGCAAGCATAGCGAGCCCGCGAGGGAACAGTTTTGGACCCCCATTATCATCCTTGCCCCCCCCCCCCCTTTTGATGACCGGTCACGTGGGTGTGACGTCACTGGTCCCTTGGAGCTGTGTAGTCTAGACCTAACCATTACCAAAGTGCCACTTACATATTTGCCCCACAGTAAGGCTTCTAAATACTTTAAAATTCCCTGCCCGTTGTCAGGGGTCTCATGCTCGTTGTCAGGGGTTTTATGCTCGTTGCCAGGGGATTCCTGCTCATTGCCAGGAGATTCATGCTTGTTGCCAGGGGTTTCACGCTCGTTGCCAGGGGTTTCACACTCGTTACAAGGGGTTTTACGCTCGTTGCCAGGGGTTTTACGCTCGTTGCCAGGGGTTTCACACTCGTTGCAAGGGGTTTCACGCTCATTGCCAGGGGATCTATGCTCATTGCCAGGGGTTTCACACTCATTGCCAGGGGTTCTATGCTCGTTGCCAGGGATTCTATGCTCATTGCCAGGGATTTTACGGGAGAAGATGCAGCTATCTGCATCATCTCCCGGCAGCGCCAGCGTTCCCGGCGCTATGCACTTGCCTAACAGATGCTAGAGGTTCAGTAGGACCTCTAGCATCTGTCTCCTCCTAGGCGGCCATTTTTGGAGGCCCGTTTTCAGCAGATTCCAATACGTATGGCTAGTCCGCATGGCATCTGCAGCCCCCAAGCCACTTTGCCCCACAAGCCTCTGCGCCCCCAAGCCACCGCGGGGTCTACGGGGGCAGTAGTTACACCACTGGCTGGCTTAATATCAATAGTGGTTATAAATTCATACAGCATTTAAAAGGTACTGTAAACTCCACACGTGAGCCATAATAAATGATGCTCAGAGACTTAGATTATATGCTACAGAATACAATTCCATAATTCCTTAGTATGTAGCAAAATGCATGTTATAAAATCAAATTATGAAATGAAACAAAAATAACATTTTAATATTTTTATTATTAACCTTGCAGATGGCCCAAGAAGAATGGTGTCCAAATCTGCATATAACAATAAACCAAACAGGACAATGCTTTTATACTTCTTTGGTGTTTTAGGTGTAGAACCATGAGAGATCTTGGCTTGTAAACTGTGGCATGTAGATAGTAGAGATAAGCTAAATCCTTTTCTAATTCCGTACCTGACCTGTAGAGAGCGAATGCTATGCAAAAATTGTGTTTTTTTTTAATTAATTAAAAATGAACAGTAATTTTGATTTAAAAATGTTTTTAGTTGCCTCCGCCATGTTTTAATACGCTCGTATTTAAAATTTCACGATCTTGGCTTGTAAACTGTGGATTTGTATAGAAAGACAGAAGGACAAATTTTCGCTTTTATATAGTAGATTCCCTTTAATTAGAGGAACATATTATCTTGTTACGTAATCTGTTCTACATTAGAGCAATACTGTAATGTTACATGAGGAATACACAAACAGTTCAGCGCTCAGTGCACCTGGCATTCACGGCTGGTTGGATAGTACAAAGCTAAACCAGTAAAGAACATCCTGGGCGGCCCAATTTTTTTTTTTTATGTCCCTAAACAGCTGCTGAAAGTCTTTTTCTGTCTTTTTGTACCCATCCAGCAAATCACGTTTAATCTCTTGGGTTACACCGGCTTTTATATCCATTAAACATACTTCATGCCAGATAATGTGAGCCCAAACTCGCACAGTTCTACAAAGAAAGTTTTAAAGGGGCTTTCTGCAGAATAATTTGTTTCAATTGCCCCGAAATCTGGACCCTGGATGTTATTGTCTAATCTAATACAGAGACCACATACCCACTGTCTTATAAATGACAAAAGGAAACTGGAAATGAAAAAGTAAAAGCTGCAGAAAGGCATGCAAACACCAAAGACATAATGTTTTCTAAAAGTGCAAAACACCTTCTGAGATGGAAGTAACATAAAAAATGTCAATACCTAGGGGGGAATTCAGTTTGCCGCGTTTACACGATTTTTCCGGTGATTAACGTGGCTAAATGCAACATAACGCGACCGTCCGCAAGTTATTTGTTATCCGAATAGCTGCACAAATGTAGTCATGTTAACTTTTCAGAGGATTTAATGCAGCTTTTTTTCTCGCAGCCCCTGAGCTTTGGGACAATCACGATTTTTATGGGGAAAATGGCGGGACTTGGGGCCTGATTCAGACCCGTTCGCAAGCAGCCGCTCGCTCGTTCCTGGCCGATGTTATGCAATTGTGCATGCATCATTATGCACATGTGCGACTGAGTCTCTGCGAACAGATATTCGTTCGCTCGTACGGACTTCAAGCAGGAAGTGACTTCCGAGAGTTGATTGACAGAATGGGCCGTTTGTGGGAGGTGACGGGGGGGTGGTCTAAAAATGCAGGCGTGCCACAGCGTTCGCACACTGTTTTCGAGGCGTACATAAATTAACTGCTGCAAGAGAAAACGAAGAGCGGAAGTAGTAATAAGTCACTCTGCGAGCAGGCCTCAGGTCGGGATGCTCGTCCAGCTTGTGGTAGGATATGGTCTCCCGCAAGACCGATAGTCTTTTCGTTAATTGGTTTAAATTAATAATATGATAGCGCACCTGAAGTTGTATAGCTGCTTCTATATTCACTATTAAAAAATAGGGAAGTATTACCTAATGTAACCGATGTAACTAGTGATGTTACTATTTCGGAGCCCACAATGCAATCACCTAATAGTCTGCAAACTTCGTTATAATAACAGGGCTAATTGAATGGGCAATTGCTCAGGTGCGTTTGGATGTGCGAATTGACTTAATTAACCAAATAACTGTTGGTGCTTATGGAAACATTGTTAGTATATAAAAGTATCCTGAAGCTAGTACTCTTTTTGCTACTTTTGCGGAAATGTTTTTTAGCAATTACCTTTTTCTTTTGGTTTTTGTCGTTTAACAAATTTTAAAAATGATAAAAAAAAGGGGGGTAAAAAACCCCCAGAAAAAAACAGTGGTTTGTTCGCTAACTTCCGTCGCTTGCTAGCTATAGGAGGAGCATTGCAGAATATTGGGGGCATCAGTTTTGTTGCGGCCGAACTCCCGTGCGAAGGCATTGATTAGCATATTCTCGCTCGCCCACCCTGTTTGCGAATGGGTCTGAATCAGGCCCTTGGTTCAGAACCCCTGTGACTAACCCCCTAATGACTAATTAGGCACTTAGACGTTTTTAATTAGCCTAATTTGGTCAATAATGACATGTCATTTTTGGGGTGATATTCTGCTAATATCAAAACAATGGATTAATTGATGTGGGACAGGTATATGGGGGTGTTCTATAGATGGGACAGGTGTTTTAGGCTTTTTAAAAGTGGCTTAAAAAATTTACAAAAAAAAATCTACTTACATGCATTTTTATGCACCCAAATTTCATCTAGAGCATTTAGAAATTTCATCTAGAGCATTTAGAAATTTCATCTAGAGCATTTAGTTTGCTAAAAAAAACACACCTGCTTTCTAGCATTTTTTCATTGTTATTATGAATTGTAGAAATCAGCTATTTGACACCTTTTAAGGGCTTGGGTATAAAATGCCAGATGTCAATGTACCGACAACGGCATCCCGATGCTCAGTATCCCGACAGGGGTCCGGTACATATGGTAACCCCCCCCCCTTCTCCTTCTAACCCTCTTGTCAGGATGCAGCCTGGGATCGGCCGCTACTCACCTCCGCGCTGGTGTCTTTGGGCTTAGGGGTTCAGTCGCTGGGAGTGGAGGTGAGTGGTGTCTGAGTATTCTCCCCGGGGTCTGCTAGGGCTTCCGTCCGTGCGTCCTGGTTTCTGGGCTGCCGGGCATGGGAGACCTGTGAGCTGTTGATGTATAGACAGTTGTGGTGACCACCCTGGCTTGGCTGAGTATTCTGTTCCAATGTTATGCCTCACCTTTATATTGGATCTCACTATACTCTGATACATTTCATGTTGCTGCTAATTACATGATGCTGCTGAATTTTCTTCCCAAATATATATGATTGATTTTGCATTTATAAAGGGATGTGCTGGTTCTTTGCATGAACTATATATATATATATATATATATATATATATATAAAATATATATATATATATATATACACACACACACACAAAAAACAACAAAGCAGGGGGCGCAATATCGTGCATGAATTGTTTTATTTTAAAAGCTTAAAAAGTATATATATATATTCCAGGTATTCGCATGTAGTATTTGTACCTAATATAAAAACTCTGTGGACTGGGTACAACATGGTATTAATACTGAACCTCTGTGGCAAAACTCCAGCTGTAGCCAATACCGGTACCTTCTCCACGCACCGCTGACCAGCCTCAACAGGACGCGGCATGCTGGGACACCAGAAGTCCACGTCACAGACAGGAGCACCACTAGGTCACAGGAACAGTGTCAGTCAAGCCCCGCCCTAACGCGTTTCATTGCACACTTCGTCAGAGGGCTGCCTTGACTGACACTCTGAACAGGCTTTAGAGAAACTGGTAACCAATCGCTGCACAGTGTATCATATCTAATTACCATACATAAACCATTATGTCATCGCTGGATGCAGTTGAAAGCAGGGTTGTTACTACTAGTAATAATGATAGGCCCATACATAAATGGCTCCCCCTTATTTAATAATCTAGTTACTTAGTCAGAAAATATCATGTTCTGAACTAACCACGGGTTATATGACATGCAAAAAACTTTATCATCCTTCAAGTGGATATAATGGATGATATTATTCAGATTATACTATAATGTATTATCCATAATTTTTTGTGTATCCAACAATGACATTCACAAAAATGTTCACAATTCTTGGGGCAGCCAAGCTTATTACAGAGCAATTTTCATTATTAGTAGTAACCTACCTAAATGTGGCCATGCTGAGCCCAATCTAACAACAATAGACATGGCAGCTCTTATTGACAAAAATAAATACATCACAGGAACATGGCAGCTCCTACTTTCAAGATTCACAAAAGGTCATTTTTAGATGGACCAAAGTCAATATATCATATCCAGTATTGGCATAAACATTTTTTCACATACATAAATCAATTAAAAACAAGTACATAACCAGGCAGCTTCAATTGTCCACAATAGCATATACAGTATTTACATTATTCTATAACTGGACTATTCTTATTCCCAATCCAGGTAGGAATATTTGACCGTCATACAACAATAAAATGACCAAAAAACTCTTAACATGGAAGCTTCTACTGAAAAAAATTTTGTTTTTATATATAGGCACCATTTTTATACACAGTCAGAGATACCACATCATAGAACAGTTTTTACTCTCAATACTTCTGTTATCAACACGTTTCCTAGCTAATGCTAACTATAAATATGTAATCCAACCAGGGTGAATATAGAAAAAGGAAATAATGTATTGACCATGTAAATACATCCGAATTTGATTTTTCTTACCCAAACTAAATGGACTTAGAGCTTTATCTTTTAGAATATAAAATGTTAATATCCCCCAGAAAATTTAGACATGATGTCACTTATGACTTAAGGAATTATTTATTTTATGAATGTCGTGATGTCATATCCCTCATTAAAACCTTTGGGGACCTGGGTATCAAGGGTTGTAATCCCATATGTCTCTCTTTTGGTCAATTCTTTTTCCCTATCAGCCCCCCTTTTCGGTTTGGGCACACATTCAATTCCCTTGAATTTCAAGCCATCAGGATTGCTCTTATGATAATTTTCAAAACGGTGAGGTACAGTATACTATGATTCAGTATATTATTTTTAATATTTCAGACATGTTCCATTATCCTGATCTTCAATGTTATTTTGGTCTTGCCAATGTATTTAAGACCACACGGACAAGTGATCATGTATACAATGAAGGTGGAGTTACAATAAATATAATCCTTGATACTAAAAGAGTTGCCGGATATTGGACCTGAAAAGCTTTTTGCTCCTTTTTCTCCATATCCACACATTTTGCATTCTCCACATGGAAAAAATCCTTTAACATCCGGTATACATGTGACACTCGACTTTTTTTTATCACAATTTCAGGTTCCAATAACTCTTAGCTATCATGGATTTTATACTTTTAGCTTTTGTATATACTATATTAGGTTTATCTGCGAGATGAGAAGATAATATAGGATATAATTTCAAGATATGCCAGTTCTTTTTCATAATATTCCTCATCTGTCCTTCAGAACTATTGAATTGTGTGAATGGAAAAACATTAATAGTTTCCATAAATTTTTCAAACTGTACTTCCTCCCCACTCCATACAATCAAGATGTCATCAATAAATCATTTGAAAAGTACTATATATTCCTTCATATCTATACTAAGGGTATTCTGTTCCCATTCTACCATGATATTTGCTACCCTTGCCGCACAAATCGTGCCCATCACAGGTCCACACGTTTGAATAAACCATCCATCAAGAAGAGTGAAATATTTAAATTTTAACACAAATTTTAGACAATCACAAATAAAATTTATCATGGCACCATTCATCTGGGGGATTTATCTAAGGTGCTCCTTATCACCTCTATTCCTTTTTCATGTAGTATTGATGTATATAAAGACTGTACATCAATCATACACCACTTGTAATATTCTTTCCACTCAAGATTCTTATTTATTTGCAACACATGTGTAGAATCTCGTATATATGAATCTAGTTGTAACACATATTTCTTTAACAATGTGTCCACATATTCTGAAATTCTGGATGTTAAAGAACCTATTCCAGCAATTATGGGACGGCCGGGGGGGAGATACATCTTTATGGAATTTTGGTATGTGGTAGAACGTGGCAGTTTTAGGATGTTCATTATAGAGATAGTTATATTCCTCTTTTATAATGCATTTATTATCAAGACCCTTTTGTAATAACTGATTAAGGTCCCCCAAAAATATTTGTGTGGGATCTTTTTCAAGTTTCTGATAGGAGTTGGTATCGTTAAGTAATTTTCTGGCCTCCTGTATATAGTACTCCCTATCCATCACAACGATGACCCCCCCCCCACTCATCCACACTCTTTACTACCAAATTTTTGTTAGAAGCTACATTTTTTTAATGCTTCAAACTCTTTTTTTGGATAAATTCATGTGCCTATTAACTTGAGATGTATCCATAGCTTCCAGATCTTTCTTTACCATTTGTAAGAATAGCTCAATGTAGGGACCTCCTGGATTCTAAAGGAAAGAGAGTACTTTTTGGTTTTAAACCCAAAACATTCAGTTGTTTTTCTGTCCTATTCTCCCAATTATTATAATTGCATCAGGTTCTCTTAAGAAGTGTCTTTTTAGTGTTAATTTTCTTATATAGAGATTTAAATCAATATATAAGTTAAATGTATTAGCCTTACAAGGTGGAGCAAAAGATGATAAACTCTTTTTTTTAATACTTGGTTTTCCAAAGGTGTGAGTTATAACTTGGAAATATTAAATATACCAGTATTATCATTGACTATTTTAGACTCAGGATTTTTGGTGCCCTTTTTGGCAGCTCATTTACCTCGTGGTCTCCCCATCTTCTTTTTACCCCTACTGGCGTTAGATTTGGGTTTCCCTTGAGGCTCTATTCCATGGACTACCTTTTATTTAAAAAAAATTCCCTAGGGGATTTGATGTCTCTCCCAACCTGCTTTAAACGTTCATGCTTGTTCTTATTAAAAAAAAGTTTTTTGTTGTTTTTATTGGCTGTATATTGGGGGATACTGCCCCTTTTATTTGGGATCTCACATCTTTAAGTATACTCATCCCAACATCCTATATATTGGGGTTACCTTCTGCCTTATCTCACTTATATCTCTTTTTTGTGGAGTGTTGGACAAATAATTAGATCTGGATCTATTATCATTTCTATTTTTATTTCGTATAAGGTGCCATGTCCGAACGTGATTATTCTGATTAGTCTATTTTATCCCTAGTATATTTTCTTAATTTTGTATCATTGACTTTATCTTCTATTATAGTCACATAGTTTTCTATTTCCCCTTTGATTTTCAAAAAATCCTCTGTCTCTTATAATTGTCTCAAATTGACCATCTAGAATGTCTAACTCTTTCTCTGTCTCCTTCAAAATTTTCATTTTTCAAACACCAATAATTTCATGAGGGCCATAGAACATTCATCCACTCCCTCATAAATTTGAGATTATCATGTTCCATGGTGGGGTTTTTTGATAACCTGAGGCTCATGGAATTCTTCCACATTTAAGATAGTTATCTAGCCCCATTATATCCCACTATGTTTTAGTTTCTCTAATAAGTAATTTCTCTAGTAACCTATATTGGTCTGCAGTATCTGTAACAGCAGGGTCTTACATTTTAAAGTGGCTCACCTTATTCTCATTAAAAATCCTAGCACATTGCTTGATCTCCTGGATCTTAAATCACCTGTTCTAAACATCTTGGGGGGATGTATTGTAGCGGCACTTAACTCTTTACCGAGGCGAAGCATGAAGCACTACCTATGAGATATATGAACATCTCATTGGCCGGAGCGGGGGAGTGTTAGCTCCCCCCTCTGGCGATCCCTGCCTGAGTACACAGAGGATCAGCCTAGTGCTGATGCACTGTGTGTCAGACCCGGCTGGCTCCACTGAGCATGAGCGGGATCTCGGAAGTATCACGAGATTCCGCGTGCAGCCCTGGAGCCGGCAGCCGCCGCAGCAGGGCCAGCGCTGTCCTTGCTATGGGGAAAGGGCATCGCCAGGCTCTAGCTGTCGATAGCGACAGCTGCAGCGGGTGGAACGATCAGGCAGGGGCGGAACTAGTGGCGGTGGAGCCGGTGGCTTGCACAGGGGCCCGCTGTGGTGCAGGGGCCCAAAGCCGCCGCTGCTGCCCTCACCGCTAGTGTAGGACAGACCATAGTGAGAGCGGTCTGCACTACACAGTAACAAACGCACAGGCGGCGGCGGTGTATTTGTTATAGCAGCTTAAATTAACTTTGAAAACTTCCAAGCTTGGTTCTTTTAAACTAAATGCTGAAATGATCTTATGTGTAGCTATTGTAAAACTGCTTCAATGTTTTGTATTTATCCCCTTTGCTGGCCCACCTCTTACACATGACGCTGTATGTCTGGTTAATGAGGAATGCCAATACTTTATGTTGCTGTGATTGCCAACTATTGAGGCTAATACTCCGCTGTGTAAAAAGCAAGATCATTGAAACTGATTAATAGACGTTCATCTGTTGAAAAGACTTAATTAAAATAATAAGACATAGAAGCTCTTGTCAAGCCACAGAGGATCTGCATAAGAACACAATGTACATTAATCCTGGTGCAAGCTAACGCAATCCAAAACAGTTACATGATGTGTTCAGACCTGGCAAACCACGCAGACAAATATTTGTGATGATGCCCATTTGACTCTGTGATCGGTCTTCCATTCCAGCCAAATTATAGTGCTGCAAGAGCCGTAACACTAGCAACGAACAATCTATGTTAAAGGGCCACCAAACTTTAACCATGAAAGGTCACCTAATGCCAATATTTGTATATTGCAAAACCTTTAATAAGCAAAACCTGTAATTTAAACATTCTTAGCCAACGAGAGTCACTAGAGACTATGAAACAGTTAAACCAATTGTAAAGAGCAACAGAATATGCTAGTGCTATGTAAGTCAATGTTAATAAATAAGGGGCTAATAAATATGTTCTCAGGTAACCTTCTGTATAGAAGTCTTAAACCTAAATAAGTTCCAAAAACCATCATTTAAAAAGCAATCACTATAATTTTCTATTTAATCAAATAAACTAAACTAAAGGCATTGTTAGACTGGAGGCTCATTGTGATTCGTAAGTAAAAAGGTGGAAATGAGATCTAATATATGTATTTTATGTATTTATTTTATTTCTCCCTGTAAGATCTACTTTTTTTAATCATGTTTTATACATGCCCAGTTCATTCACTTTATATTTTCCATACTGGATGAAAAGTTTAAGATATGGACTTCACACAATTTCCCTGATTCTGAACTGGATGGGTCCGCAGACATGGTTGGATCACCCGGATTTCGGTGTAATCAAAGAAGTCGGCGACTGCTCAGACTTACACTAATGGCGGAGACCACTCCTGCCAACGGATTGATCTATTGACGGACCACACTTTCTATGGGCATTTTCAGGGGAGGCAACCGTGCATGGACGGGTAATCCAACTTCCATGCGTGATCATTGCATTCGGACGGAGATAGGACGTCTGTTTTCTGGATATTTTGCACCTAGCACGGGGCTGGTGCAGCGTCCAGCTAAGATGACGGCTGCATCTGCAGAATGAGACTCAGTGGGCGGGATAGGCTTCCGCTTTCAGTCGCACGCATTTTCTGCACACTTTGGCGGATTCTTGCATTTGTATATGAAAGTTAATAGAATGGCGTGGGCTTGCGGAAAAGTGAGCGCACAGATGTCCGACTAAGAATCAGCCTCTCCGATTGGATCTGTCTGATTAAATCATGTTTGTATTTGACTAGGTAATATAGGCTGAGACTACTTGGGCATGGGGCTACAATTGTATTTCTTGTGCTTGTTTCTAAAGCCCAACAAAGACTCTTTCTATGTCTTTTTCTAGCTTTATTATTACTATTTGCATCTTCTAAGACGCTACCGCTGAACTCAGATTCTGCTACCGTGTGTTGTTGACAATTGTAGCGCTCTGGGCCTTTCCTATACCTAGCAATCGCTTACAATGTTAAATCAGTAGGACTACATCACAAGGAAAAATATTTTCTTTATAATCTAACTTTTATATACAGTATTTATTCCTAATAATTATTATTATGAATTTATTGAATTTATTAGTTGCTCCACAACTGTCGTTGAATATGTGACCAGGCAGGATTGAAAATCTGGTGGGACAATGACAATTTAGGCATTTTCATGAGGTCTGAAAAATAGAGGAAATCAAAGAATGTAAAGTCAGCATTTTGCCAATCAACATTATAACTGGCACTAGCTAAGGTAATCTAATGCTAGGTACGCACTGTACGATATATATCGTATGTACAGCATGACAAGTGATATATCACTCAGTCCATCAGCTAGTGTGTACATACGATATATCTATGGACGATGTCATTCACAGATATAGCACGTCGGCTGTGCAGCACGACAGATGCGTGAAATCAGATTCTATCGTGCGCATCTGCCTGTGTGTATGGATGACCAACCGACCCATATGCTGCCCGCAGAAACCGCCGACAATGACATCAACACTGGTTCCTCTGGGCAGACATATCGGTCAGCTGATTGGTAAGTGTGTATGCATAGGCACATACTTACCAAATCGGTCGGCGGGTCCGCCAATCTGTCAGCCAAGTGTGATGATCATAGAGATGCAGGTGATTGATTGCAGCAACGCAGGTGATTCAGAGTTTCAGACAGACATGATGATGACTTACATAGAGATGCAGGTTCAGAGCGAAAATATAGTAGAAACCAACAGGGCCCAAGGAGTCCATGTACTAAGGGGAGATAAGAGGGCCAAACGACAAAGAGCGCTAATAGCAGGCTAGAATATCAGAGCTGCCATAGGTATCTATGGCAGCGCTAAGTGACCCAGCTACAGTACTACTAAGAAAAGAGGTCACTTATCGTCAGCTGTCTTCTCCAGGTCTGGCTTCCTCACCTTCATCTTCTGATATCTGCTTCCAGCAGAGAGAAGAGCTGAATTCTAGATAGACATCCTCCTTGTTTTTTTGTCCATTTGTCAATCAAGTTTTATTTATTGTGATCACCAGGCAGTCTCTGCTAATACTGTTCTACTGCGAAGGAGCAGTGTGTGTGCAACTCTGGCAGATCTAGGCCCCCAGAAAGGCCTCAAATCCACTACCTTGTCTGTGAGTTCTTAGTTTTCCATGTTCCTTTGAGGTGTTGAGATGGTACAAGTGTTCATCAGCTTTGGCTCTTGCTACCACCTTTCATCCATTCAGGATAATACATTTGTAATTTGATGGTGAGTCCTTTAGCTGCCATGGGGCTTACAGACAAGTATATGATAACACATTGTTACACTATGGGGCAGATTAAATTAGCCACGGGATTTACCCCGTGGCTCATTGCCGCGTGGACCTATTCAGTTAGCGGGGATCCCTTGTGCGGGAGTCCCCGAGACCCCGCGCGTGTATCCTCGCAGTGAGACTTTACCTCGCACCTCATGTAGGTGCTAGGTAAAATCCGTGCCAAAACGACCAAATCAGCCTCGTGCGTGATGAAAAAACACATTGATTCCGCAGTTTACGCGGAGTGTGTTTCTGCGTGCGAGTCCCGATTTTACGGCACAGGAAAAATACTATTTAATTGAATAGCTTTTCCGTGGAAATTTAGGCCAGCAATTAGTCGCGGGGTGAATCCCGTGGCTAATTGAATCTGCCCCTATGTCTTTGTCCATTTAACCAGAGTTGTGATACAGTCTCTAGCATTCCATTTATATGCTCCTGCACAATTTCTAATTGGCCAACTCTAATTTGGTATAGTTTCCTTAGTAGAAACAGCATATTCTTTAAGCAGGATCTTTCATGCAACTTCTGTAATGCATGCCACATGCCTTTTGCCATAGTGCCATATCTTGGGTGAATTAGCTAGTCATTTTCATTTAATAGCCTTATATTTTTCACATCCCATTCTTGGTTGTTAACCTCTGGTCTGTCTGTAGTAATAACCTCCCACAAGTCATCTCTGGATAACAGCATCTCATTCTTTTTGGTGAACTCCACCTTTCTCAAGGGTGTGAGCCAAAACAGCTGTCAGGCTACAGTACCTGCCTGATCATTCTAGAAGACACACAGCTACAGAAATGTAGCCTAGCTAGCATTTCTGTAGTTTCCGTTTAGTTTCTATAGACAGTTATGTCTTTACCACATAAAATCTATTACTAGAAACTCTTATGTTTATAAAAGATATATTCCTGATAATCAGATGTAGAGTTATGCCACATATTTTCAGAAAAAGGAAGTATGTGTCAGCTTCTGTGGCCTGTGCCACAGTGTGGTTTTTGGTGTTCCATTATGAAGCCTAGCCCATCCAGATGGAGTAGAGATTTTTGCAGGAATAGTACTTTGTTTGAAGTATCCTGATGTTTTCACAGCTACATTAGTGAGAGATCAGTCACAAAATAGTTAATTGTTAGTTGCCATCAGTAAATGTGTAGGTGCTGTGGCTGACTGACTTCTACAAGGGGATTGCATTAGTAATCATTATGAAAGGCATATGTTCCTTCCTGATACATACTCTTGTGAAGTCATCTGTAAGCGCTAAGAATGATTGACAGATTTTATTTGCAGGATCTTATGTTTCTATTAATGCTGCTTGTAAAACCTTATATATAGATGACCTATGTTTCTATTTCCCAGTCCTGTCTGCGATCCTGTTTCCAAGAAACAATGGTGAAACTGTGTAATTGTGCCCAGTCCCTGTACCCACTGCCGGATGGGGCCAGTTACTGTAATAACCAGGATAACCCGGACTGGGGTAGGTCAATGTGCCATACATTGTTAATAGGGAATAGGCAGAGTGAATGAGGCCCAGTCAGTGCAATCTGTTGATGTTCGCATACTGATTTTTTTTTTTTTGACACTGATCAAATGTTTGTTGGGTTGGACGCACATAAAGTTTTGGCTGTCTGTTAAAGATAAAAAAAACTCGAGTATGCCACTGTTGCTGGGGTAAACTTCTATTTCATACACACACACAGAAAATGAGTACAGTACATTATACTTACCTACTTTTTCTACCTTCACTCTGGGATATCAACCAGGGCAGGTCCAAGGGGCAAATACGGGTTGTCATGATGGCACGAAACGCGTCATCACGCCCTGGCAACTGCTGCACAAAGATGCGATCTCTGTCCTTGAGCAGCAGAGGAGTAACCATGATATCACTTCATAAGAAAGAGAAGTAGGATCTGGAAGCTGGCCTAGTCAAATTGTATAGCCTCCTGTACATTCCCGGAACAACTAGGCATGTGTACAATACATGCCAATGACCAGCCAGTATCCACTAGCTTCCTATATATTGTTTATTATGTGTGTGAAGAGTGGCTAACCATTTCCCTGTGCCTCTATTCAAAGTGTCCTGCTACTACCAGATAAAGGACTCTGTAACTGTGAGAGAAAACTGCATTGATCTGTGTAGGCAGCCATGCAAGTAAGTGTGCTCAACTGCTGGACATGTCATTTCTCTGCTCACCAGATTAGTGCATAGCAGAGCAGTAATGAACTGTAAGGGAATATAGGAACAGAAGTGTGTAAAAACCCAGTGCCAGTGAACCATAAATAGAAAGAATAACAACAAATTACTTCTCTTGTAATGTTTCATATATATGGAGAGAAAAGAGGACAAAATTATAGCGTAATACTGTAGATGGATAAGATGTATACAATTAATTTAATTAGGCTCAGACTAGCCAACAGATAATGAGCCTCCAACAAGCCAATAAAACACATATAGAATTTGCCTATAAATACATAAAAAAACAATGCAGCAATAAAAACCCAGAGGCCTGCGTACCAGATCCCACATGTAAGTTCAGCATTGGAGTGCAATGTGGACAGTCTGGATTTGCCCACATTGTCTAACAAGCAGCATCGTGACCAGTTGTGGGTGTCCTGCTGTAATGATGGCCTGTAGCCCTTAACATGTTTCACGCTCTGGAACTCTTCTTCAGAGGGTCATGTTATGGGGAGGGGTATTAGCGCATTGGAAACACAGGCAACACCTCTGTGGTGCGTGGCAATGCCCCTATCATGCAAACCTGCCACTTACTGCACTCTGCCTACTTGTGTATAGCGCATATGTGCAGAATTCACGGCACACACACACAGGCATACGTTCATCTGTGCATCAGGCCCATTGTGTGTTAAATGTATTAATCACTCTGTGACGCTTGCTGACATGCGATATGCTGTACCGCCCCATACACATACACACACCCCTCCCCCTTCTATTCTTTAAATCTTTTAATAAAAATCAATAAAAGTTCTTTAAAACAAATTTGAAGGTTCTGCATGAATTTTTACAGAGCACAATTTCACGTGTATATCTGTTTTTGTGCCTTTCATGAAAGAGGTCTGTGTGTTGTTACAGTTTGAGCGGATAAGTAACATACAGCTTTCTTCCAATTTTATTACAGTGATAGTTACTATAGAATGACGATCTCCATGGCTGACTGGCCGTCTGTTGCAGCAGAGGTAAGGGCAACAATTCAACAATGTGAGCATGTTGTCTTCAATCGACCAGCCAAGTCATTAGCCAACAACTCCCAGTGCCAGGTCCTTAGCCAACAACTCACAGTGGCAGGTCCTTAGCCAACAACTCACAGTGGCAGGTCCTTAGCCAACAACTCGCAGTGGCAGGTCCTTAGCCAACAACTCGCAGTGGTAGGTCCTTAGCCAACAACTCGCAGTGGCAGGTCCTTAGCCAACAACTCACAGTGGCAGGTCCTTAGCCAACAACTCCCAGTGGCAGGTCCTTAGCTAACAACTCCCAGTGGCAGGTCCTTAGCCAACAATTCCCAGTGGCAGATCCTTAATGAACAACTGCTAGTGGCAGGTCTTTAGCTAACAACTCCCAGTGGCAGGTCCTTAACTAACAACTCCCAGTGGCAGATCCTTAACTAACAACTCCCAGTGGCAGGTCCTTAGCTAACAACTCCCAGTGGCAGGTCCTTAGCCAACAACTCACAGTGGCAGGTCCTTAACTAACAACTCCCAGTGGCAGATCCTTAGCCAACAATTCCCAGTGGCAGATCCTTAATGAACAACTGCTAGTGGCAGGTCTTTAGCCAATAACAACCTGCGGCAGGTCCTTAGCCAACAACTCCAAGTGGCAGGTCCTTAGTTAATGATTTGATGTTCATTGTCAATGAGTCTATAAGAATCACAGTAAAAGGGATTTTACAGGGGCTGGTTGGCAAGTTTTAGCCTGCAGGACACAAACACACAGTACTAACCCATTGTCACAGTGTGCCGGACACCGGTCATCACTTACCGGGTCCGGCAGCACTGGTTCCCTGACGGGCAGCGGGCAGGGAGATCACCGCGCCCGCTGCTGATGATGTCCCCTCAGGCTTCCTGTCGTGTCCTACGGTGAGTGGCAGGCAGGGAGATCCCATCACCTGCTGCGGGCTTCCTCTGTTGATTGTGTGCAGACAGTCGCGGCGCCCCTAGGGGCGCGTGCGTCATACTGCAAGTAGAAATTAGAGACAGGTCAGGATTAGGGACTTGCTGATTGGGGCTG
Source organism: Taudactylus pleione (assembly GCA_031769625.1). Lineage (NCBI taxonomy): Eukaryota > Metazoa > Chordata > Amphibia > Anura > Myobatrachidae > Taudactylus > Taudactylus pleione. The sequence goes on from JAUIMM010000031.1 coordinate 47,982,974, forward strand.
GGTTGAACCCTGACCTATAGAAAGAAGTTCCTGGGAGCACCTCAGTGCCAAAGTATAGGTTCCATTACCATACTCCAGCGTTCCTGTGCATATCCTGATTATTGGTTCTGACCTCGGCTTGTTCGTGACTCTGAATCTGCCTGATCCCCGTTTCTGCGTTGATTATCTGGTTCTGACCCCGGCTATTCCCTGTGACCCGTTTACGCCTCCTCCCTGGTACCGTTTCGTCTGTTTGGTTCTGACCCGGCTTGTCGACTATGCTAAAAGTCTCCTGCACTCCTACTAACTCACCAGCACCTGTATAGGGAAACCTAACCTGAGGGCCGCGACCTGTGTGTCGGACGCAGCCAAGTCCATACCTTCTTGCGAGGGTCCCTGGTGAATACCGCCGGCACATTAGACTCCGCGGCTCAGGAATAGGTCTAACCAATTCCCTGAATACGGGTTGCGTCCACTATCTGCCCGAGAGTTTGTGACACTCATAGTGTACGAGCAGGTTCCCAGCTTGTAAATTTAATTTAGGTACCATTTTTATGCCGGTAGTTTTCAGTGTATTATGTGGCAGTCTTTTAACCAGTATAACCTATGGCTTTCCGACTATTTTGGAACTACAAGTTCTAGCTTGACCTCTGCTAGGGCATGCTATGCTTTTATTTTTCCACAACATTGAATAGGCAGAGGCAATGATAAACATAAAGTGGCATTTTGTGGGAGCCACCTACCTTGCAGCTTGTGTTCTGCATGGTCTGCTGTGCCTCTGTAGTATCTACAAAGCAATGCTTGGAGCACGGTCCATCTACCGTACATCAGTCCTGGCCAGCCTGTGACTCACCAGTTGTTGTGAAACTAGAAGTTCCAGCATGCCCTACCACAGTTTGAGCATTCCATAATAGCAAAACTGTGACAGGGCATGTAGTTTCACAACAGCTGGAGAGCCAGGGATTGGCCAGGCCTGATCTACATGGTCAGCTCGCATTGCTGTACAAAGTACAATAAATATGCTATGTAATCTCAAGTCTGATATTTTAAGGTTTTTTTATAATAAAAACCTAGGGGGAGATTTATTAAAGCTTGGAGAGAGATAAAATTGGAGATAAACAGCACCAACCAATCAGCTCTTAACTGTCACTTTACAGGCTGTGTTTGAAAAATGAAAGTTAGGAGCTGATTGGTTGGTGCTATTTATCTACAATTTTATCTCTCTCCAAGCTTTATTAAATCTTCCGCCTACTGTGTAGATTAGAATAATGTCCAAGTTGTCGGGCACTTTCAGGTCCAGATTTTTCAACGAGTGATAATCTTTTTACCACTCGTTACGAATTTTAAATGGTGCCCCAACCAATCAGCTCCTAACTGTCGTTTTTCAAACACTTGACAGTTAGAAGCTGATTGTTTAGGGCACCATTTAAGATTAATAACTAGTGATAACAAAAAATAGCACTGGTTGATAAATATGGGCCTTAGTTTATCACAGGGAGAAGAGCCTAAAACCACTCATAGTGATTGCAAAAGGCCTCTTGCAGCCAAGTTCATGCAACAGTCTTCTAGCATATGATACATTCCACGTGGCAGATGTTTATTTCCGTGTACACTCTTTGATATTCTTTAAATTCTGCTTTACTTTAGGACTGGATCTTTCACGTTCTGTCTTATGAGAGAGACTTAAGCCCAGACATCACTGTTAAAAGGTAGGAACTTGACCAATGAGGATATGGCTACAGAGGAATTGGGCGTGGTCTGGAAGGATAAAGTGTGGCTTACTTTGCCCCAGCATTTCTTAATAAACCTAACCTTGTCCTCTCCGGCTTCAGTCACATCTACAGGGTGTAAAATTTGAGTGCATTCACCGCTCAGTGAAATGGTGTCGTTATATCTGATTGGACAGCAGTGATTGCCCATTGCCTGGCGCGAGTAAGCTCCACCGAGCAATGTAGCATCTTATATAGACATGTATATCTGTGTGCGATTGAGTCTGAATCTGTACGGAAGTTGGCGTGAAAAAAAGCCATGCCCGCTGCAGCGTAGCATTTTGTATACAGATTCAGACTCGCTCACAGACAGGCAAATTTTGCATATCGATTTAATCAGAGCAGTCTCGTGAAGCGGTTTTGCCGCATCGCGTTGTGACTAAGACGCACCTTTGAGCGAAAAAGACGCTCTGCGCAAGCTGGGTCGCACGGGACCTGGTGCTCCGCGAAGGGCTGTTTTTGGCGCGACTGCGGCAATAGGGTATGAGGACACATCTGTAAATAAGAAAAACAAAACAAAATGGGAATTTGTATACATTATAACTTTTGATGGTCTTTATCTGCAGGAACAGCATCATCTTGCTGAACATCTACTTCCAAGAATTTAATTACCGTAGTATTTCAGAGTCGGCCACCACCAATGTGAGTATTAACCCAGTGTGGGAAGGATATGCTCCACCTGTGTGTGTCAGCCAGGAATGAATACACCTATGCACTAACTAGGAGAAATGGAAACCATGCACTGTTAGTGCTCCCTAACAAAACACTGCCATAGTGCATCCCTCTACATAACCCATTCAGGTTTCAGTCTTCTTTGTAGTTTTACTATAAGGGTCAGTCTCATTGGAATATTAAGACTATTAATACTTAAGACGACCATGATTCCTGAATCCACTAAGGGTATTGTACAAACAAGGAAAAATACACAACGCCAACGAATAAACATCATGCACCTGTATTTGATTCCAATGTGCTTATTTTTATGCGGTAGGTGATAAATGTAGTAACTTCTGATGGAAGAGGGTGCCGGACTGTAGACTTGTACTTATGTATAAATAAGGCAGGTAAAAAGGTGGATTTGCACATGATAAATTAGCTAAAATACAGAAGACGCTCACAAACCCAAGTATTCAAAGTATATTACTGTAAGGAAAAAAAGGAATGTTTACTAAAACCCTTACTATGGAGTATATTTATTATAACTTTACTTACCGGTTCATACTCAGCTGGCTTATTACGCCTGCGCTGCCCTTCTGATCCCTCTTTTATGGCCTATATGTAACAGTGGCTAACCACTAACTGAGCCAAGCTCCAAAAAGCTAAGCTTTTCAGAGCTTGGGAAATGGGGCATTATTGCAGCCCCCACATGAGGGCTATGAGGATTGCTGCTGCGGACGTTAATCCGATATCTGTTGAAGTACCGGGATGTAGTCAGGATCCCGACTGTCAGAATGCAGATGGTCACAGTACCGACAGTGGCATCCCGACAGTCACAAATCTGACAGACTCCGACGGTTAGGGTTAGGCACTAGAGGGAGGGCTAGGGTTAGGCACTAGAGGGAGGGCTAGGGTTAGGCTGCGGAAGGTTACGGTTAGGCTGCAGGAGGGGTGGGTTAGGGTAAGGGTTAAGATTTGGGGTCAAATTCTTACCAAAATCCGTCAGGATGACGCTGTCGGTATTCTGACTGCCGGCATTCTGACCCCCGGGATCCACAGTACCTCCTCCTTAAATAGCCCCAATACTCTAAATTGCAGCAATGCTCCGAACAAAGCTGTTTTGGAGGGATTGTTGCAATTTTTTGTTGCATAAATACGGCCCCTGTATATTATATTGTCAACGGATTTCCAAGGGATAATACACCAAGCTACATACTCCTCTACAGTACCTAAGAGAGTCCTCTACTTCAGTTTATTGCAACACCAAACTCCAAATCTATCTCTTATTCTACAGGTGGTGTGGCTGCTATCAAATTTGGGAGGTCAGTTTGGGTTTTGGATGGGCGGTTCGGTCCTGTGCATCATTGAGTTTGGAGAGATCATCATAGACTGCATATGGATCACCATACTCAAAGTGCTCGCCTGGAGAAAAGCGAGAAAAGAGAAGAGACGACGCCCTGACTATGCGGATCCACCACCGACAATATCTGAGCTGGTAGAGGCATATTCCAATCCTGGCTTCCATCATGAAGATATAGACCATATCAATATGCCGATACCAGGCACCCCACCTCCCAAGTACGACTCTCTGCGGGTACAAGAGATTGATGCCATTGAAGTCATATCCAGTGACGAGGACTAATACAACTTTAAGATTGTTCATAATTACAACTAACATCCATTATTAATCTATCAATCAATTTCTATTCTAATCGACACCTACATGAACTATTAACCATGGGTTATAAGCTTAAATAATAAAGCAATTTACGTATTTTTGGAGAGAGAAAAAAACACTGAGTACTGGACATTTTGTCAGTATTAATCTACTTGGACAGGTTAGAATACAACCTAAAATGAAGCTGAACAAAAGAGAAACTATTTTGATTTTGATGCACTTTTAAGGTCTACACTGATACTATTATAAAATGTCTTTATTGTCGTTTATCATAATAATCCTTCTTATTATTTTTTTTGTGTGTTAAAACAAAATTTGGGATTAAAATGTATACCCTAGTGAATAGAAAGAGAATAGTGTTTTTAATAGTGTAAATAAATGATTATAAAAAAGGGCCTGATTCAGCTTGGATCCCAATTGCATCTGCGAATCCTGACGGAACACAGCTGCTAATATATGCAGATGCAGCCACAACCTTACCTGTGCATAGAGACGCCCTCTGCTGCCTTCTCTTCTGTGAGCGAACGCGCAGACCAGCGTACACATTGGGAACATCGGCCACCATCGACCCCTTGCGGCTAGTCTGATCTGTCTCTATTTCTGCGAGTCTGCACAAGCAGAGAGCTCTTGAGGTACATTTATTAAAGTGAGAGTTTTTAGAAGTGGAGATTTTGCCCATAGCAACAAATCAGATTGTAGCTATTATCTTATAGAAGGTGCTAGTTAAATGTTAAGTAGAATCTGTACAGAATAAGTGAACTCAATTTCAGTCACTTAAGGGTGCGCTTCGTAAAATCATAAATAATACATTTATTAAAAAGACAAAACAAGGCATAACATTAGACATAAAACGGATACAAACATTATTGCAATCCTCACATATAATGAAGCATAAATGTTTAAAAAAACTACCCAATCACTGGTAATAAAAATTGTACTTCCACTGTTCTAGATGATTGTGTCCACTTTTAACCACTTGCCTGGCATGGTCGTATCAGATACGACCAGTCAGCTGCTGACAGGGCAGAGAAGGCAGTGCTGACAGCGCTGTCCTTCTCTCCCTACTCCAGAGAACAGCAGCCCAGCGGCTGCTGACAGGTGTGTGTATATAAATATATATGCGTATATCTATATATGTATATGTGTGTGTATATATATATATATACACACACATATATATATATATATATATATATATATACATACACGTATATAGATGGCAGCCCCCAACCGATGTTAAGGAAACATCGGTAGCTGTGGTCACAATCGATGTTTATATCGATGGCCATCAGTACTAGTATATACCATAAAAATTGCCATTTTTATGGTATACAGCATTTTTTTTTTTTTTACAAAATTGTGTTAGATAACTTTTAATAAGCTGTTCCTGACCTAATTCAATCATAAAATAAAGCAACAATTTCGGAGCCGTCTTTTGGAGAAAGAATTCGTCAGATAAGTGGTTAAATACAGGATATGAGCTGCAGGTAATTAGTGTCCTTAGCCCCATTAGGCCATGCATAAGACTTGATGAAACGTCTCTATATTTTGTGAAGAATAATAGCAATATTGCATATGGCTTATAGCGGCAATAAACTTTAAACTTCAAAAAATTGTAGCAATGGTACGTAAAGCCTGTAGCAGCAATCAGGTTAGAACTTGATATAGTGCCTCTGTGGTCCAAAAACAGCTATAGCAGAAAGCTTGTTTGTGAATAGCTTATAACAGCAGGATCAAGGTGTGGCAAAGTAGGCTAATAAAACATGCCAGTTCTTATATGGAGATCATAGTCCTGGTATAATTTCCCAGCTCACAATTCCCACACGAAGCCTGGGGGGTAAGACTGGTCCGGTAACAGCCGTCCGCTGTTTAGCGTCTCCTAACCAGGCAACAATCAGCAATCCGGCTCCTGGTCCAGCTGCAGATATAAATCACAGGAGCCATAAAGGATAGTGCCACACACCTTGTAGTGAGGTCCACTGTGCTGTGATATTCAAAGCAGGAACACAATCCCTCCAGATGGAAACAGTGTTGTAGTCAAGCAGTAGATAGGTAATAATAAAAAGTCTCCAACTAGTTTCTCCGTCATGTGACTGTTTTTTCAAAGGGTTAGTGGGTGGCTGCTTTGGGTTTATTTGTATATATAGTGGACAACTTGATATTCTATTGCGCCTAGATTTTCTTTGTTTCAGTTTTTACTAAGTAGAATCTGATTGGTTGCTATGGGCAACATGTCCACTTCTAAAAACTCTCACTTTAGTAAATTTCCCCCTTATGCTGCGGAGGTGATTGCACTGGCTAAATTATGGACACCCATTAAACTGTGTCCAAACGGCAAGACACACCTGCATTCTTATGACCACCCCCCCGTCACCTCCCCCAATCACTTGCTAGCTGTCAATCATTTCTGCGTATTCACTGGCTCGCGAGTGTCATCGCAATTCGATCGCCGTGCAATCGCACACATGCGCTATGCTGCGTATAAAAATTGGGATAAAAATCGCTCGGCTGTGTTGATGTTTGCAATTGCTATCCAAGCTGGAACAGGTCCTCTATGGCATTATGGTGCCTCAACACACAGTCACGATACAAGTTAATTTTGATTGGAAGACATCAATATTATTTCATATGTGTATATACAGTTTCATATATTACTAGACATGTTTTACTTACCCAATATTAACAGGAAAATTGCTGTGGTTTGAATTCCATCCAGGGTGTGAGTGTCCTATTCATTTCTGTTAAGGGGCCTGTACATCTAGCTGCTATCAGGGCAACTCCCCGTTCTGCTGGGATCTGGGGATAAGTGAAGTCCAACATGTTGGACAATCTCAATTCCCCAATTCCAACCCGAAAATGGTCGGAATCAGTGAGCAGAGTTTTAACATGTTGGATTTCACTGATTTCCTGACAGATCACCAATGTCTGCCGATTTGCTTGTTGATTGCCGATCGGCATCGGCAGAATGTGTAATCAGGCCGTATATGCAGTGGCATAACTATGGGGGGTCGGGCAGGGTGCGTGCCCTGGGCGCCGTGGGACCGGTGGCGCGGGGGGGCACCGCCGGCCACGGTCCGGCCCGCCCTAGTTAGCCACAAGTGTAGCGGTCGGCGCTACACATTTACGCAGGACCGGCACTAGGCTTCCAGCGCCGGTCCTGTGCTGCACACCTGAGCCCGTTCCCTCCCCCTGAGCGTTTGCCCAATGGCGCCAGGAGGCGGGCTCAGGCTGTGCATAACACACGCATCGCCGCCAGCGCTGGCGGCGATGCGTGTGTTAAACAGCAGCCAATGAGAGTCAGATAGACTCTCATTGACTGCAGTAGCACCCACTGCAAGAGCCGGACTTCCGTCCGGCTCCTGCAGTGGGTAATAGGACTGACGTCATGACGTCTGTCCCATAATGCTGAGCGCGCCAGCCCGGGAGGACTAGCGGGCGGCAGCGGGAGCGGCGTCGCGGACCGGAGCAGCAGCAGCGTGGATTCAGGTAAGTATGTTTTTATATATATATATATATATATATATACATATATATATTTTTTAACCTATCTGCAGAACGGGGGAGGGGGGTGGCTACTACTGGGAGGACCTCTACTGGGGGTGGGGGCACCATTATTGGGAGGACCTCTACTGGGGGGGGGCTACTACTGGGGGCACTTAATCGGGAGTGGGAACCTCTACTGGGGACTACTACTTGGGGGGGAACTACCACTGGGGGCATTATAAAAGGGGCCTACTAGTAGAGGCACTGCACTCGGGGGACCACTACTGGGGGCACTGGATAGGGGGGATCACTACTGGGCGCCTGCATAAGGGGACCACTACTGGGAAAACTGCATGGGGGGGGACTACTACTGGGGGCACCATATAAAGGGCACTGCATAAGGGGATACCGCTACTGGGCACACTGCATTGTGGGGACTGCTACTGGGGGCACTGCATAAGGGGGAACACTACATGGGGCACTGCATTTGGGGGGACCACTACTGGGGATACTGTATAAGGGGCACTACTATGGGCCTGCATAAGAGGGACCACAACTCCATACTGGGGGTACTGTATAAGGGGTACTACTGGGGTTAAGGTGCATATGGATAGGAATGTTCAGTGTGAAAATAAAGGGGTGTGTCATGTTGACACGCCCCATTTTTAAGTGACCACGCCCATTTTTTCGCCGCGCGCGCCTTAGGCACGCGCACATCGGGGGGGCGGGGGGGCTCCCTTTTCAAATTTGCCCTGGGCTCCAAATACCCTAGTTACACCACTGTGTATATGTATGGCCCGCATTAGTCTAGCACAGGGGTGGGGGACCTTTTTTCTGCCGAGGGCCATTTTGATATATATAACATTATTCGCAGGCCCAATGCAGACCACGCCCCCTCCACATGACGTCACATGGGGCGGGGCCACAATCGGCCAGGGATTACAGCAATGCCCAGAGCAACCGCAGGATGATCTGGGGAGCTGTAAGAGCAGCAATGTGACCGTCTGAAGTGCCCTAAGGACGTTCCAGGCAGAAACTGCTGCTCAGATTCTGGCTGCAGTGTGCCATTCTAGGCACCCTGCTAGCCAGATGAGGTTAGCAAAAAAAAGCTCTGAAAGCCAGACCAAATGATTCCGAGGGCCTTATAGGGCCCCCGGGGTGGAGGTTCACCATCCCTGGTCTAGCAGGTAGTATCTTAAATGGTCGGGTTTTCTCGCTTTGTAGCAACTTTGTTGCTGTTTGGCAAGATTACACACTCACGGGGGAAATGTACTAAGCTCTGAAAAGTGATAAATTGGAATGATAAACTACCAACCACTCAGCTCCTAACTGTCATTTTTCAAACATAGCCTGTAATATGACAGTTAGGAGCTGATTGGTTGGTAGTTTATCACTCTCCAATGTATCACTTTTCAGAGCTTAATACATTTGCTCCCCAGAGTTCCTAAAACAATATTTATCATATCACGATCATTCTGTGCCTTATATTGTTAGGATCTAACAGTGATCAGCATGTGTCCTTTTTTTAAGCACTTAATATGCATGTCCCCTTCATGTTTTGTGAAGTAAAAATCCGCAAAAATTACCCATTCTTTATATACAAAGCAGCGGATTGGAGGCCTGCTTTATATACTAGGCAGACTGGAGGCCTGCTCTATATACTAGGCAGATCGGAGGTCTGCTTTATATACTAGGCAGATCGGAGGTCTGCTTTATATACTAGGCAGATCGGAGGTCTGCTTTATATACTAGGCAGAACCTAGGTCTGCTTTATAATACTAGGCAGATTGGAGGCCTGCTTTATGTACTAGGCAGATTGGAGGCCTGCTTTATATACTAGGCAGATTGGAGGCCTGCTTTATATACTAGGCAGATCAGAGGCCTGCTTTATATAGTAGGCAGATCGGAGGTCTACTTTATATACTAGGCAGATCGGAGGTCTGCTTTATACAGATATATCCACTTGCATATTTGCTGCTAGTGCAGCAAATTGCGTCATGTATGGCGCAAGTCATGCTGCATTCGCACCTGTGATCCATAGGATTGCATGGTGCGAACGCAGCCGCGGCATTAGCGTACTGTGGCACTTGTAGCAGTGGCAAATCGCATGGCGTGATGCGTGCGCACGTTTGCCACACAAGCGGCAAAATTGCAAGAGGACACATCTGTACACTAGTTCGCAGATTGGAGGCCTGCTTTATACACTAGGCAGCAGATTGGAGGCCTGCTTTATACACTAAGCAGCAGATTGGGGGCCTGCTTTATACACTCGGCAGCAGATTGGAGGCCTGCTTTATACACTAAGCAGCAGATTGGAGGCCTGCTTTATACACTAGGCAGCAGATTGGAGTCCTGCTTTATACACTAGGCAGCAGATTGGAGTCCTGCTTTATACACTAGGCAGCAGATTGGAGGCCTGCTTTTACACTAGGCAGTAGATTAAAGGTCTGCTTTATATACTAGGCAGAACCTAGGTCTGCTTTATAATACTAGGCAGATTGGAGGCCTGCTTTATATACTAGGCAGATTGGAGGCCTGCTTTATATACTAGGCAGATCGGAGGTCTGCTTTATATACTAGGCAGATCGGACGTCTGCTTTATACAGATATATCCACTTGCATCTTTGCTGCTAGTGCAGCAAATTGCGTCTAGTATGGCGCAAGTCATGCTGCATTCGCACCTGTGATCCATAGGATTGCATGGTGCGAACGCAGCCGCGGCATTAGCGTACTGTGGCACTTGTAGCAGTGGCAAATCGCATGGCGTGATGCGTGCGCACGTTTGCCACGCAAGCGGCAAAATTGCAAGAGGACACATCTGTACACTAGTTCGCAGATTGGAGGCCTGCTTTATACACTAGGCAGCAGATTGGAGGCCTGCTTTATACACTAAGCAGCAGATTGGAGGCCTGCTTTATACACTAGGCAGCAGATTGGAGTCCTGCTTTATACACTAGGCAGCAGATTGGAGTCCTGCTTTATACACTAGGCAGCAGATTGGAGGCCTGCTTTTACACTAGGCAGTAGATTAAAGGTCTGCTTTATACACTAGGCAGCAGATTGGAGGCCTGCTTTGTACACTCGGCAGCAAATTGGAGGCCTGCTTTTACACTAGGCAGTAGATTAAAGGTCTGCTTTATACACTAGGCAGCAGATTGGAGGCCTGCTTTATACACTAGGCAGCAGATTGGAGTCCTGCTTTATACAGTAGGCAGCAGATTGGAGGCCTGCTTTTACACTAGGCAGTAGATTAAAGGTCTGCTTTATAATACTAGGCAGATTGGAGGCCTGCTTTATGTACTAAGCAGATTGGAGGCCTGCTTTATATACTAGGCAGATCGGAGGTCTGCTTTATATACTAGGCAGATCGGACGTCTGCTTTATACAGATATATCCACTTGCATCTTTGCTGCTAGTGCAGCAAATTGCGTCATGTATGGCGCAAGTCATGCTGCATTCGCACCTGTGATCCATAGGATTGCATGGTGCGAACGCAGCCGCGGCATTAGCGTACTGTGGCACTTGTAGCAGTGGCAAATCGCATGGCGTGATGCGTGCGCACGTTTGCCACGCAAGCGGCAAAATTGCAAGAGGACACATCTGTACACTAGTTCGCAGATTGGAGGCCTGCTTTATACACTAAGCAGCAGATTGGGGGCCTGCTTTATACACTCGGCAGCAGATTGGAGGCCTGCTTTATACACTAGGCAGCAGATTGGAGGCCTGCTTTATACACTAGGCAGCAGATTGGAGGCCTGCTTTATACACTAGGCAGCAGATTGGAGTCCTGCTTTATACACTAGGCAGCAGATTGGAGGCCTGCTTTATACACTAGGCAGCAGATTGGAGTCCTGCTTTATACACTAGGCAGCAGATTGGAGGCCTGCTTTTACACTAGGCAGTAGATTAAAGGTCTGCTTTATATACTAGGCAGCAGATTGAAGGTCTACTCCATATACTGGACAACCAATTGTAGGTATTTTTTTATAAACTAGCCATCAGATTGGACGTCTGCTGTATATACTAGTGACAAGATTATGTTTATTCTTTATAGCAGTAGTTCCCAAACTGGGTGCCGTGGGTCATTTGCAGGGGTGCAACGGGTTGATAGTCCTGGACAAAATTAAATTATTCATGGTCCATGTAATAGGCAGAACCAATGCTGTTGGTTGCCAATCATGAAATATGTGGACAAGCAGAAGCTCAACCCTGTCCACCACCATATGACTGTACCTAAGAATGACAGGTAATGCAAAATTTACTTAAGTTAATATTTTTAATGAATTTCTAAATAAGAAACTCTTGGCCTAGGGGTGCCGTGAATAAAATGCTGATAAACTAGGGCGCCGTTACTCAAATAAGTTTGGGAACCACTGCTTTATAAACTAGCTATCAGGCTACTGAAAACATGTTGTCAGTAATTACTGTGTTCATGGAATGTGTTTAATAAAGGACCACACTGGACACATGTAGTCAGAATTAGTGTGATTATTGGATTTATGTAATAAGAGATCCCACTGATCACCTGTAGTTAGTCTTTGTTATTATGCTATGCTATTATCAAATGTATGTAATAAGGGACCTTACTTATTCCATAATCACATAAATACTGACTACAGGTACTATGTGTAATAGTGACCCCACTGAGTGCCTGTAGTCAGTATTTATGTGATTATGGAATATGTGTAATAAGTAACCCCAATGAACATCTGCAGTCCAAAGGGCTTTTTTCATAGTGGTACCAGCGGTAAGCAGTTGATATGCCAGCAGTTGAAATACCGACGTTGATATCCCGCCGCTCAGCATAATGTCGACGCCAATAGCCCGATGGACATCAGGATACCGGCGTCGGCATCCCGACAATTGGAGGACCGAACGGTGGTAAGTATGTGCGCTCAGCCAGGGATTGGGGGGTTAGGATTAGGCACCCCCGGCGAGGGTTAGGCTAGGGAAAGGGGGGTTAGGGTTATGCACCCCCAAGGGGGAGGTTAAGGTTAGGCACCCCCCCAGGAGGGTTAAGTTTACGGTGCGGGAAGGGGGGGTTAGGGTTAGGCACAACCAGGAGAGGTTAAGGTTAGGCACCCCACCCTGGTGAGGTTAGGGTTAGGCACCACTAAGGGAGGGTTAGGGTTTGGGGGAGGGGAGAGGGGAGGGTTAGGCTACTTACCACCTCTTTTCTGGATCTGCACCATTCAGCCTTTCACTGTTGATATTTGAACCGGCATCTCATACCGATTCCGTACCAGCACCTAATTTCCAAAGCTGTTGTACATCTTGTATCATTCTATAACTTTAGATGAGTAACATCATCACTGTCATAGAAATCAGCGCTAGAAGTTAATGTCCGTGTGATTATGGAATGTATGTAATAAAGTACCACATTGAACACACATTGTAGTCAATATCTATGTGATTATGTGTAATAAAGGACCCTCCTAGACCCCTGTGGTCAGTGCCAATGAATGTGTTTTGTTTAATCAGGGACCCCATTAAACACCTGTTGCCTATATCTATGTGATTACAGGATGCAAACTATAATATGTAATCCCCTCCCGACTCTTATGATGCTATACAATTATGAATATCAAGAGGTCTACAGTAATAAACAAATATATTTAACTATTCTAGATCTGTCACCCCAATGCACTCATGACTGACTTTTGACATTAGCTATCAAAATTGTTTAAGCAAAATTAAAATTATTGTGAAGTTAAAGTTCAATATGAATTTTAAAAAACAATTTTTAACCCTTCACAACAAGACCACATTTACACAATGTGGGGGGGCGGCTGATGTGGAGTTGAATGTACTGGACAATAGAGCAAAACCCAACTGGTGCACCTAAAGCAGTAGGGACTAGGGGCTTGGGTGTCCCTAAAACACATAAATGATGAAAACAATGGGAAAGCCTTATCCTGGTGCCTCAATCATATATATATAAGAATTTAGTCTATTGGGACTTGTTTAATAAGTGGTCACTGCTCTTCACTCCTTCTAGTAGAGAATGTACATTCCTCCCGGCAGGTGCATAGGGGTTTAGCTAGTGAGGAATACCCCTTTATCTGTCAATCACACAAAGGGGCCCATTTATCATTAACCATTTGCAGCATCTGCTGCAGTCCCACCATAATACAGCGGAGTTATACTAATTGTTTGCGGTTATACCCACGAAAACGCTATTGGTCCGCTGTCTCCCCTCCCTCATCCTGTCATTGTCTGAAAACAAACCTCAGCTGAATACGAGTGTGCCTTGTGACTTCTCTCTGCGGGGAACCCAGGCTGCAGCCCAGTCAGCCTTATGAATAATACGTCCCTGACTGATTGCAATGCACCATGTGTAATTCACGTCAGTCTGGATTTATATAGCTGATCTGATGACCTCACCTAAAATACAAGCACCTTATACAAAGAAAAAGTAGTAAAATTCACACACACAATGCCGGTGGGCAGAATCCCGGTGCCAGAATCTCGACAGTAATCAAAATCGATCCCTACGGTGTGTTAGTGTTAGGTTTAGGGTAAGGGTTAGGCACTAGGAAAGGTTAGGGTCAGGGGAGGTTAGAATAAAGGTGCGCACACACGCAGCGATTTTTTGGACAACTGAACGATAACGATATTGTTCAGTCATCTAAAAAATCGTTCAGTTTCTGTCCCAAAACGATGAACGATAACTACCAATGCACGCTCCCATTTGTAGTTGGTAGTTATTGTTCATCGCCCGAACCTCCCGTCCAACCTGACGATAATGTCAGGTTCAACATGTTCGGGGATGAGGGAGGGTGGCCGGCACTGAACGACATATCGTTCTTGATTTCGTTCACTGTTTCTGCTCAGTGTCATTAACGACACTGAGCACACCCCTGACGGGACACGGGACGATTTCGTTCATGGAGCGAATGGTCCAGTGTGTATGCACCTTTAGGCTGCAGGAAAGGTGGGTTTGGTGGAAGGTGTTAAAATACTTACCTATAAGCGTCTGGATTCCACCATCTGGATTACGCTGCCGGGATTCTGACCGCTGGCATAATCAGCCAGGATCGCGTACCCAACTTAGTTACACTATTAAGATGAAAAAGTTACACATTATTGCTAATTGGCAAAATTTTCTAGGGGCAGTCCCAGGTTTTACTCTTCCTGGAAATGTTCCTAGATTTTAGCATAGATATGTACAGCACAGTCCCTCTTAAGGTGCGTACACACGGTACGATATCTATGAACGATAATTCTTTTTTTATGCAGTGAACGACCAATGATGCGCATTCCCGCATCGACGATTGCGATATCTATGGTCGTCCGTACATACAGGCCAACTTGGGTGATTTCATCACGATTTGCATGTTCAGAGATGGGGCAGGATGACTTCACTGAAAGATATCTATCAGTGTGTACACCCAATATCGTTTGTCCTGCACTACAGAAAGTTCAGATCGTACCGTGTGTATGCAGCTTTACACTGCATGTTGGAGGCATTGCTGACTCATTTCCTTTGCTTTAGAGTTAATATTGAGTGAAGTATTTTATATGCCAATTTATTACATTGTAACAATGATTTGTAAACGTTGCACAATTCTCCATCTAGACCAGGCATGTCAAACTCAAAATACCAACCGGCCGAATATTCAAGGTCTACGTGTGTATGGGCCGCAAAAAAAAAAGTCTTATATGCAATTTTGAAAGTTTTATTATTAATAAAAACCAATGCAATGCCCCCTGCAGTAGTGCCCCTTATGCAATTCTACCTTGTAATACAGCCCCTTTTGCAATGCCCCCTGAATTTGTGCCCCTTATGCAGTGCCCCAGTAATGCCCCTTATGTTGTGCCCTGAGAAATGTCCTTAGTAGTGCCCCTTATGCAGAGCCCCCAGTAATGCCCCTTTATGCAGAGCCCCCAGTAATGCCCCTAGTAGTTCCCCTTATGTAGAGCCCCCAGTAATGTTCTTAGTAGTGCCCTTTATGCAGAGCCCCCAGTAATGTCCTTAGTAGTGCCCCCATTAATGCCCCTTATGCAAAGCCCCCAGTAATGCCCCTTATGTTATGCCCCCAGTATTGGCCCTTTATGTAGAGCCCCCAGTAATACTCCTTATGCTGTGCCCCCTCACAGTATAGAACACGATCCCACTCACCTGTCTGTGCAGTACTTACCTTTCTTCATGATGGCCGCTGGGCACAGCTCCAGTCCTCGCCGTCCCGCATAGACGCTGCCGCTGACTGGATCTAATTAGATCCAGAGCGGCAGTCACGGGCGACGCTGGTGACGTCACCCACGCGCTGCATCACTGGGAACGCTGGCCTCTGAAGCGGTCAGAGCCTTATGATCGCTTCAGAGACCCAGCGTTGCCAGCCTGTACTGCCAGATCGGAGCTGTGTTCTGATCGTGGTAGGAGTGTGGGCCGCATATTATATACATGTGAGCCCACACTCTGGGGCCACAAGTTTGACATGCCTGATCTAGGCTGTACTGCACGTGACAGGCTTGGATTCATATTTAAAATGTTATAGAGAAAAGTAAAATGCTAATTTAATTTATAGAGATAATAATAATAGTTTCTGACCTCACCATGACAGTTTAATTCATAAATCACAACCATTTTGCAAGTTACGTACTACTGTAATTACTGATACAATCTCTTCTGTCATCAGCATCCAACAATCTTGTCGTACAGTACTTACCATGAATAACCCGTTTCTATCCTGAATATACAATACACAGTAACCTCTGAAGCTGGCCTGAGGGTATATGAATCATTATTGGGCAGACCAGTTAATTTGTATACAAGGTGCCTGCTCTCTCTGCCAGTTTGTGTGCTCGTCCTACCACCTTATAAACTGCAGCTTTTATTAATTGTGCCAATCTATGTATGTATATGGCCAAATTGGAAAGTTATCCTGTAATTCCAGCCGAGTTCCAGGATCGGCACATGCAGTGCATCCGGAAAGTATTCACAACGCTTCACTTTTGCCACATTTTGTTATGTTACAGCCGTATTCCAAAATGGAATAAATTCATTTTTGTCCTCAAAATTCTACACACAATACCCCATAATGACAACGTGTAAAAAGTTTTTCTTGAGATTTTTGCAAATTTAATAAATAAATAAAAACCAACTAAGAAATCACATGTACATAAGTATTCACAGCCTTTGCTCAATACTTTGTTCATGCACCTTTGGCAGAAATTACAGCCTGAAGTCTTTTTGAATATGATGACACAAGCTTGGCACACCTATCTTTGGGCAGTTTCGCCCATTGCTCTTTGCAGCACCTCTCAAGCTCCATCAGGTTGGATGGGAAGAGTCGGTGCACAGTCATTTTCAGATCTCTCCAGAGATGTTCAATCGGATTCAAGTCTGGGCTCTGGCTGGGCCACTCAAGGACATTCACAGAGTTATCCTGAAGCCACTCCTTTGTTATCTTGGCTGTGTGCTTAGGGTCGTTGTCCTACTGAAAGATGAACAGTCACCCCAGTCTGAGGTCAAGAGCGCTCTGGAGCAGGTTTTTATCCAGGATGTCTCTGTACATTGCTGCATTCATCTTTCCCTCTATCCTGACTATTCTCCCAGTTCCTGCCGATGAAAAACATCCCCACAGCATAATGCTGCCACCACCATGCTTCACTGTAGGGATGGTATTGGCCTGGAGATGAGCAGTGCCTGGTTTCCTCCAAACAAAACGCCTGGCATTGATGCCAAAGAGTCCTTCAGGTGCATTTTGGTAAACTCCAGATGGGCTGCCATGTGCTTTTTACTAAGGAGTGGCTTCCGTCTGGCCACTCTACCAGATTGGCCTGATTGGTGGATTGCTGCAGAAATGGTTGTCCTTCTGGAAGGTTCTCTCTCCACAGAGGAATGCTGTAGCTCTGACAGAGTGACCATCGGTTCTTGGTCACCTCCCTAACTAGGGCCCTTCTCCCCGAATCATTCATCGTTATAACTCAGAAACTGAACGATTTTTTCAACGATGGCACGATAACGACGTCGTTATAGTTAAATCGTTCAAAAAATCGCTACATGTCTATGCACCTTAAGTGTTTTTTTATTAAATTTGCAAAAATCTCAAAAAATCTTTTTACACACGGTCATTATGGAGTATTGTGTGTAGAATTTTGAGGCCAAAAATTAATTTATTCCATTTTGGAATAAGGCTGTAGCATAACAAAATGTGGAAAAAGCATTTTTGAAATTTCACTACTCCACAGAAATATTCCAGTATTTAGTAATATCTTAAATAATTGTTATTGCTGCTCAATTCCTCTGACAGTCTTATGCAAATCCCATTTATT
The DNA here is from genome assembly GCA_031769625.1 of Taudactylus pleione. Lineage (NCBI taxonomy): Eukaryota > Metazoa > Chordata > Amphibia > Anura > Myobatrachidae > Taudactylus > Taudactylus pleione. The sequence continues at coordinate 48,000,818 of JAUIMM010000031.1, forward strand.
CCTCTAGTGTGGTTTTGTACAGTCTGGAATTTTCTCCAAACCTGTAAGCGCAAATCGCTCTGATTGGTTACCTGTGGACAGATCCTGGGCCTGTCATCTGCGTCATGGCTTTGCTAGAAGGGAGTTGTGTGTCATCTAATGCAGAGGTTCCCACCCACTATCCTCAAGTACCACTAATAGGCAGTGGCGTATCTAGGGGGGGGGTCGAACAGGGCACACGCCCTGGGCTCAGCCAGACCGCACAGCCTGCCATGGTCCGGAACACTGGTTTCAAGTCAGTGTAGTGTGGACTGCACGCTGGGTAGTACACTTGTACTTCCTGGCGGCAGTGTGTTTGTTTTGGCAGCCAATGAGAGCGAGACTCTCATTGGCTGCTGCACCCACGACAGGAGCCGGGCAGGAGTTCACTCATGAGCTCCACCTTCCAGCTCCCGCAGGGGGTGATGGGAGAGACGTTATGATGTTTGACCCATAGCGCAGAGCAGGCCAGGAGGACAGAGGAAAGGGGATTAGGGTTAGTGGGTTTTTTGGGTGTGTCATTGTCCTATAGGTGTAAGGGGCACTGGAACTGCAAAGGGGGGGGGAGGCACTACTGGGGGCACTGCATAGGGGGAACTACTACTGGGGGCACTGCATAGGGGAGACTACTACTGGAGGCACTGCATAGGGGAGACTACTACTGGAGGTACTGCATAGGGGAGACTATTACTGGGGGCACTATACAAGGGGCACTGCATAGGTGGTACTACTGGGGGCACTGCATAGGGGGGGGACAACTGCTGGGGGCACTGCATAGGGGGGACTACTACTGGGAGCACTGCATAGGAGGGACTGCTACTGGGGGCACTATATAAGGGGGACTGCTACTGGGGACACTGCATAGGGGGGCCCACTACTTCGCTAGAAGGGTAGTTGTGTGTCATCTAATGCAGAGGTTCTCACCCACTATCCTCAAGTACCACCGATAGGCAGTGGCGTATCTAGGGGGGGGTCGAACAGGGCACACGCCATGGGCTCCGTCAGACCGCGTCGCCTGCCGTGGTCCGGAACACTGGTTTCAAGTCAGTGTAGTGCGGACTGCACGCCGGGTAGTACACTTGTACTTCCCGGCGGCAGTGTGTTTGTTTTGGCAGCCAATGAGAGCAAAACTGTCATTGGCTGCTGCACCCACGACAGGAGCCGGGCAGGAGTTCACTCATGAGCTCCACCTACCGGCTCCCGCAGTGGGTGATGGGAGAGACGTTATGATGTTTGACCCATAGCGCAGAGCGGGCCAAGAGGACAGAGGAAAGGGGATTCGGGTTAGTGGTTTTTTGGGGGGGTGTCATTGTCCTATATGTGTAAGGGGCACTGGAACTGCAAAGGGGGGGCACTGCATAGGGGGGACTACTACTGGGGGCACTGCATAAGGGAGACTACTACAGAGGGCACTGCATAGGGGAGACTACTACTGGGGGCACTATATAAGGGGCACTGCATAGTGGGGGACTACTACTGGGGTGGACTACTACTGGGAGCACTGCATATGAGGGACTACTACTGGGGGCACTATATAAGGGGAACTGCATAGGGGGGACTACTACTGGGGGCACTGTATAAGGGGCACTACCACAGTGGGCATTGCAAGAGGGGCACCTCTACTGGGGGCATTAAGGTGCATATGGAATGGAAAGGAATGTTCCCAGAGTGACGAGAAACGGTGGTGCGTCATGTTGACACGCCTCCATTTTCCAGTGACCACGCCCCTTGTGGTATGTGATCACACCTACTTTTCAGCACGTGCACATACTTTGGGGGGGTGGGATCCTTTTTTTTTTTTAATTGCCCCGCGCTCCAAATACCCTAGTTACGCCACTGCTTACCATACTTTCCCATTAAGCCGGAACACATATGAATTACACAGGTTCTATCTCTACTGCTGCACAAGCACAGTGTGGAAAGGTTTTCAGACTTCCAACTGTTAGTTTTAATGGCAGATTCTCACAAGCTTGTAAAGCGAGAGGTATGTTTAACGGTGTCTTTATAACCAACTCGCTTGTCACACTATTTGCTTAGGTAAATCACAGACCGTTAAAGGTTAACCCTTGCATACATTTTCCAACTCTTGTGAAAACAAATATCTGGGTTAGCTCATTAGCATATATGAAATAGAAACACCCAGCAGATTATTAAAACTTTGTGAACCCTTAGTCCGGACAGTTTCTTTCTCTAGCACACTATGGAAAGATTACTCCAGTTTCAATCCCCTGTATGGGGGGAAAATAATAAAACGCAGAATTATTTTTGGATTATTAAGGAATGCAGCTCCAGGAAGATGCCAGCAACACCTGAAGTTGTGGAAGTGTCCTCATAGCCATTCCTTGCACAGGCAGCTGCATTACAAGCAAATAAAGCAGTTGATTGAAGGGTTGAGCTAATTTTACCTTCATTGTAAGGACCTAGGTGAGGGCGGAAGTGCAGTCCCATGCCCATAAAGGCCACCAAACAAAGAAACTTGTTCCCTCGCCACAGGTTTATATTCCCCCTAAATGTCCATGTGGATAGTACAGCTGCATACACACACAGGGGCAGAAGTATGGGAGATAATGGAGGCGCCTGCCGCCGGGCGCCAGCACTGAAGGGGCACCTCCTCCATCATCCACAATATATTCACCCTACTTAGGGTTGTTAATATGGGGGATAAAGGGGCACTAAATGATAACTTGCCTCAGGGCGTCTGGGATGAACTTACGCCACTGTACACACATAAGGATTTTGTTACCAACGATTTTATGAACGATTTTCTGTCAGATTTTTTAAAGTGTAATGAACGATTTTTTTGAACTACAAATGATTTTTGCATATTCCCTTAATGAAAATCGTTGATAAGTCTGACTGAACTACAAACGTGAACGCGCATGAACGATAATCGTTCGTATGACTCTGAAATTATTGTTCACTTTCTAACGATTATCGTTAAACGATATCGTTTAACGATAATCATTCAAAAAATCGTTGTGTGTATGCAGCTTAAGGAATGACGTTGAGGACGTCAGGGTCCACTCCGTAAAGGGTATCTAGATATTACATGAATTGAAGGGGCTTGACACAGACTGGAGGGATGACTACACACCTTATGCCCTAACCCACAGGTTCTCAACTCGGTCCGCAGGACCCCACACAGTGCATGTTTTCCAGGTCTCCTCACAGAATCACAAGTGAGATAATTAGCTCCACCTGTGGATCTTTTAAAATGAGTCAGTGAGTAATGAATACACCTGTGCTCCTGCTGGGTGACCTGGAAAACGTGAACTGTTTGGAGCCCTGAGGACAGAGTTTGAGAAGCACTGCCCTAGCCTCAATCCCTGTACCTCACCTCCCCATGCGTAATCTTACCAAAGTGTTAAGAACACCAGAATGGAGGCTAGAATTGGCCCCAGACCTTAGCATGGGTTCTCAAGGTAAGTCCATGACATCATGGGGCCGTTTGCAGCTGGTCAGTTAATATAGTTGGTATCTATACCCGGGGCCACAGTCTGTACAATGTCTTACAGCAGTGTTTCCCAAACTCATTCCTCAGGGATCACTAAAGCTGCATACACACACAACGATTTAGTTAATGAACGATTTTAGTAAATGAGTTTTTCCCTTGAAAAAATTAACTAAAATCGTTTACTAAAGTTGTTCATTTACTAAATGTAATGAACGATTTTTATGAACTACAAACGATTTTTGCATATTAACTTAATGAAAATCGTTGAGTTGACAAGTCTGACTGAACTACAAACTACAAACGTGAACGCGCATGAACAATAATCGTTCATCGTTTGACTCAGAAAGTGAACGATTTTTTCAAACGATTATCGTTAAACGATATCGTTAAACGATAATCATTCAAAAAATCGTTGTGTGTGTATGCACCTTAACAGTGCATGAATTCCAATTTTCCTAGTTGGTGCACAGGTGTATTCGTTACTGACCAACACATTTTAAAAGATCCGCAGGTGGAGATAATTATTTCACTTGTGATTTTGTGGGGATACCTGGAAAACATGAACTGTTAGTGCTCCCTGAGGAATGAGTTTGGGAAACACTGCCTTAGAGAAGCAGCGCATGGCTATTTACTTAGCACTGCCTATTCCTTTGCAAATGCACAACCTCAATTTCCTCCTCAATTTTATTCCCTCTCGCCATGTGTCTCTCTCTCCACTTTTATATGTGTTTCATCATCTATGTTTCTCTTTGCCTACACCCAATTGCTTGTCTATCTCTGACTCCACATTATGGGTGGCATATCTCTTTTTATCTCCCCCTTTTGTGTGTGTCCCCTTCACCTTCCTTCCCAACTATCCCCCCTCCCTTTTCTCCCATCTATCCTCACAACCCCCTGTCTAATTGCACCCTTTAATCTCCCCGTCATATTCCCCTTCTATATTCATAAAATGTCTTCTCCCTCTGTTGAAGCTTACAATGTGGTATACAGGACCAGTCCTGGTGTTGGCCGACCAGGTTTTGGGAAACAGGCACAACCGTGTCCAACAGAAGATAAACTAAAGATGGCCGGTATAAACAATTCTCTGATTTTTAATAATTTTTGGCCAAGCTTCTCAACAGTAAACTATTCATCCTGCTCAAACCTGTATTAGTGCTAATGGGATTTTAACACCACGCTGGTCAGGGTTCCTTGCTTGAACATCATACATATGCTAAAGGGCTGATAGAGCTTAAAACCCGTTGATAAATCAGTAGGGCTTTTTTTCCACTTCAAAGAACGACAGAAAGCAATAATTCCGCTATAGTCAGAGATCGCTGTGTAAGTATCATTATTAGCTTTCTATTACCTAGAATCTTTTTATCTTCTCCAAGAGCTCTCCTATCAATCTACAATGGCATGTGATCGTCCTTCCACAATAGCTTTGAATGAGGCCTAGGAAATTACTATTTGAGCAGGGAATTGGGACATGAAAAGTCAAGAAATGTACGAAAATACTAAAAAAAAAAAAAGCAGACGAAGCTTTAGAAGGTCCAGATCAGAAAGTCTACTCACAGTCTGCACACAGGATATAGGAACATGACTAGTATATACATTTCCCTGTCCTTGCCACAATTAAAAAGAGAAAAAAAATATCAGTAAAAGTCACAATGTTTTCATGTGTCAAATCAACAGGCAAAACGTGTCGGCTTAGATTATTCCTTACAGCTTGTAGGAACTAATAGGGAATACCTGCAGTACAAATATCAAAAGCTTCTGAGATGAAGCCACTGACAAGGACACAGGTAGATGGAGTAAATTAGTAGGTGAGGAGCAAAGGGAGCAAACTTTATAAAGAGTGGAGAAGTTGCCCAGAGCAACCAACCATGACTGGGACTGTCATGTTAAGAGAATATGTATGCACCCGCCCTCCACCCCCCCCCCTCCCGCCACAAACCCCCTGACTGCGGCCCACTAAGTCCCACCCACTGAAAGGGGTGAAGCTTTAAAGCAATGGGGCCCATCGGAGAATCACCCTGTCAGGCCTTGGGTTGAAGTACTTGAGAAGTACCGCACCTTCGAGAACAGGAGTCCACCCAGATCCAACTCCACTACTATAAGACAAGTAATAACAAACTATATAATAAGGATGTTATTTTAATTATAATCTATTTCCAAAAACACCTTTATTATATAAACAACAACTATCCTATACAAATGGACACAAATAGTACAAAGGGGCCAGGTTTGTGAGAGCGTACAATGTAAGGGGGCAATTCAACTGGAAGCAATGGGCGCAAAGTGCAGGAGAAACAGTGTGCCTGATTCAAACCTGCTCGCGAGCGCATAGCGTTCGCAAGCGGGTCGATGGTGAGGTATTGCACGGCGGGCGCATGCCCCGGAGCGAGAGAGAAATTCTCTCGCTCTGGGACTCACTACTAACGGGGCGGCTGTCGATGTTGATCGACAGCTCACCCCGTTTTGTAGGTGGGGAGGGGGGTGGCTACACAAAGGCGTTCCCGAAGGAACGCCTCCCATTAGTGGGAGGCACCACTGACATCACCAGTGATGTCAGTGGAGAGCTCCCTGCTCTGTTAGAGCAGGAAGCTGTCTGGGGCTTGCAACGGACGAGACCCTACCACAAGGATTTCGTCGCAACCATCACCTGGCCGCTCGCAAAAGCTGTGGGTGGTCACCCACACCTTAGCGAGCAGCCAGGAGGCCAAAACGAGAAAAAAAAAAACAGGATTTTGGTACTTACTGATAAATCCCTTTCTCCGATTCCACAGGGGACACTGGAGTTCAAGACAGTGGGGTATAGAGACGGTGGTAGAGTAGAGCCTGGCACTTTAAATAATTTAGAAGTGTGACTGGCTCCTCCCCCTCTATGCCCCATCAGCCCCAGTTTAAGAACTGAGCCCGAGAGGAGACGGAGGACAACAGAAAAACGAGAAGAAGACCACAGAACGGAACAAGACCGACTGAAGGAGAACAGAGGAACCCATTGCAGGGAACCCTGCAGTCACACAACCATATAAGGACCTAACAAAACGGCAGATACGTAGCGCTGGACGGGCGTCCAGTGTCCCCTATGGAATCGGAGAAAGGGATTTATCGGTAAGTACCAAAATCCTGTTTTCTCCTTCATCCACTAGGGGACACTGGAGTTCAAGACAGTGGGGACGTCCCAAAGCTAACCTCCCGGGTGGGAAGCGCTGAGAACTTGCTAAACCTGCGGAAAACCGAAACAGGAACCATAAGCCCAAGTGAAAAACAAGGGCTAAGGACAAGTGATGTAGAGCACAGGAGTCAATCAAAACTCCTCGCTAAACCGCCACACAAATTCCACAAAGTACAGAGTAAGTCGAATGGAACAGGAAAAACCACCATTCAGTGGACAACAGCAGACGAGATCCTCAGAACACCATAATCCCAGCTGAAAACAGAGCAACAGGACCCCTGTTCACAGTGAGTTTCAAAAAGATTCCATAGGAGAGGTGGTAACATGAGAAAAAAAAAAAAAACTCAAGAAACCTGTACCAGAGGGTAACACAGGAAAATGCAACGGCTCCCGACAGCAGAACACCAGCACTTCCAGAAATAAGCAAATCATATAGATGTACGTATAAAGATACCAATCTACAGAACAGAGCTGAGCCTGACTACTGACTTCTCGAACAAAGAGAACACCAGGAGTTAAAGCAAAGACCGAACAGTTTCCCCAGACACTTCGAGGTTCAACTAATCACAGGGTTTCCACCCTGCAACTGAAAAGAAAAACCCACAGCAACAAACCCCAAGAACGATAACTTCCAACATGATGGAAGTACGTAGTCAGAACCCGCTGTAGGCCCGAACACAGCATGAAAACAATCGGGATACCCTAGCAGTAAAAATCACGGATGTCACAGCCAGCCAGGGTGAGCGAGCTACCACTATAGGGAAGCCTCCCAAAAGCAAGGCTAGAGCACTAGGACAACCCTGAAAATACCCGTCGGTTACATGACAGTGTAATTAAAGTATCAACAGATACTGAACAGGAAAATCAACTAGGCCTTCTGTATGGAACATAGTGACCGTCATTAGTCCTTAGATGCACCTCAGTCCAGAACCGAAACCGATTCTATATTCTATTCGTATTACGAATCTCTGTTAGAACTATGAATCCACACGTCAGAAAAGCTCTCAAGTGTAGAGCCAATTGATATGAATGGATACCATGAAGGAGCGGATGGCTACTAGGACAGCTAGGGTGCAAAAAGGAGAATAACAGCTGTGTAATGTCAGGTTGCATTAATAGGAACACTGTCCTAAGCTGTAGTGGGGTAAGCTAACCACTACTTGTGAGCGACCAGAAACCCTCTGGGCGCTATGCCGAATGTCACGGACCGTTCCCATCTCACAGCAACCAGCCTCTTCAGGTAGAAAGAGGAGCTTTTGTGGACCAAGAACCCATGTTCTACAGCTTGGACTTCAGTCTGGAGATGTTGCCGTAGGACCTACTTTAAAAACTAGCAGAATGTTAATGAACCACATTCTAGCTTGTTCCATTAGGAATGCACAGAAAGATTACACATACTGTGTACCCCAAACCGGTCTGCTAGTATAATTATCCTTACATTAACAACATAATGGTGCAGCACATATTAGCCAAAAGGAGCAGAAATCAAAGGATAGCGTACACATAGGATATGACATATTTGATGCTGGATCACCACCAGTGACCCTATAGTGATCACAATGATAGGGATAATCAAAATTTGATTTCATGCTCACCAAAACAATACAACCCAGGCCAGACCCTGCCGATATCGGCGAGCGCCCCCCTGGCCTAAGGCATAGGAGCAACAACTACAGCCCAAATAAAACCCTGAGGATGGAATAGAACCTGGATCCTCCATGTTCTGATAGGGATATACCTAGGGCCACTGCTGTAGAGATTCATCTTACTGAAACAGCTTGTGCAGTCTGCGGCAACTCAATAATATGGAGTACTGGAATTTTTGCTGAGAAGGGTACCTGTACATAGACATAGAATGCGCTTGTAATCCCAATAGAGGATATAGGCCCTCATTCAGAGCCGTACGCTCTGAGCAGAGCGCACGCTCTGAATGAGGGCCGCCCTCCATAAAAATGGAGCGTCCTCCTGGACGCTCGTATAGCTGTGGGTCACCACCCACAGCCTATACGAGCGTGCATTTTGATGGCCGCGATGGTCGTGACCATCGAAACTGCGAGCCGGAGCCTGCGGTTGAGGCTTTCAACCGCAAGCTCCGGAGTGATTTTGGCTCTATCAGAGCCAAAATCACTCCCACTGACATCACTAGTGATGTCAGTGGGCCGGCTTCTGATGGGAGGCGTTCCCGTGGGAACGCCCCCGTCAGGGAGGCACGCCCCCGGCACGCCCACCAAAGGGGGCGTGCTGTCAATCAACATCGACAGCATGTCCCTTTTGATCAGACACAACGAGCGAAGGACTTTCCTTCACTCGTCGCGTCTGGAGCATGCGCACGACGGAGCTCCCTCCGTCGTGCGCATGCTCAGTGCAGAACATCGACCCACTTGCGAGCGGACAGCCGCTCGCGAGTGGGTCTGAATCAGGGCCATAGTCTTAACCCAATTAGGGTGGAACAGGTCTTTTTCGCTTATTAGGAAATATACATACAAGGAATGGGATGGGAAGTACAACTCTATGAAAAGAAGTTAGTACCAAGAAATCAGACTCCTGCACGAGGAGATCAGCATGCTTATATATATATATATATATATATATATATATTACCTAGATATAGCATTCTTATAGATAAGCCTCAGCACCTGGTATTCCCAGATGGTCTCCCATCCAAGTACTAACCAGGCATGACCATGCTTAGCTTCCGAGATCAGACAAGATCGGGCATTTTTAGGGTGGTGTGGCCGTAGGCTCTTATTTGGAGATACTTCCGGGCGCTGTCAAGTGCACCACTGAAGTGTAGTTATATTAGTAATAGGCCCCCCGAAAAGGGGCACCTTAATATTGTCGTGAGGCAGTATGCCTCTATAGATCCCAGGAGCCTCAATGTAAGTACATTATTCTTTTATACAAGTGTGGTCAGAAGGCCACAGGACATATAGTCCCGAACTAGAAGTCACAATGTAAATTGTATAACATGACTCTAGTCTATTCACCCATTTTCACGTGCTGCCGAAATCGAGCACCGAAGATAAATAATATAAATATATATATATATACATACATACATACACACACATATACATATGTAGCCTATAGCTCATGGAATCCCAGGCGACATCTCATCAGAGACTTAACCGGGACCCTAGGCTACATGGTCATAATAATTTTGGAATTATAAGAACCTCTCTATATACTTCTCCTTAAGAAGAGGTAGAGTAAAGCGGAGTTATTGTACCAAACTACCACATCAGTCCAGTCTCCAATCGCAACATCTTTCCTTTTAAAATATGCTAGGTATCAGACAATAGCTGATAAAAACAGAGGTAGAAATACACTGTGTATATACACATACATATATATACATATATACACACACACACAGTACAGTGCATTTTCATATCTGCATACACGTACTAATGTTTAAAGTAGAACCTGAGCAATAGTTAGAGCCATGGAAGAACTGACTCAAGACCTTGGTTGAGGCAAGGTCAGAGTACACTCTGGACATGTGTTCATTCTGCTACAGCGTAGCGGCAGGTAAGAACTACCAGGAGCAAACAAGTTGGTTTATAGTCCAACACCTTATGAGGCTAGCAAGTCTAACCATAGTGCCAACATTTTCCCTGTAGCGCTGTAAAAACAAGGACTGTATTGGAGTACCTGTATGTGCTGCCGAAGCGAGCACCCTAATAATTGTATTAGTGTATTGACACAGATATTTTACTCAGAAAAAAAAAAATAATATATATATATATATATATATATCCCTCTATACACCTGTATAGGGGAGGATTACATAGATACATTATGCCATAACTACTTGAGCAACAGCATCCACCTTATGAACTGCCTTTAATGAGAGTTCCGTTTAATGAAATAGCAGTGCTATAAGGAGCACACTGAGGGACAGTGGCGCGTGCCAGGGTCTCCTAAACAGTGGGATTACAGTACTGTTAGCACCACTAAATGGCGGGCCCACGCTGCAACTTACTGCTAGGGGAGCAGCGGACTGCTGCGGTCTCCTCTCCATAGAGATCGGGGAGATAAATCCCCATTTCAGACCCCTGGCAGCCCATCCGTCTATTTAGACGGATCTCGAACCCAGGTATGCGGCGCCCCAGGTGGGGACTTAACGGCATACGACACAGTTGCCAATCTAGGAGGCACCCCCTAGGGGGTGAATAGTTCACAGGGCCTTCGCGCCGTGTGGACGGCTGTTGCTAATGACAGAGGAGGGACCGTTTTTGTGACTGCCTCGACAGCTCTTAGACAGTCCACTCCTCTTAGACAGTCCACTCCTGCTAGACCGGCGGACTAGTAAAAACAGCCCCCGTAAGTACTCAATTCAGAGGGCTGGGGCTTAGAGCTCCCTTCCACTCCATAGGGAAGAGTAAAAACCCCTTCAGTAGCTGTACCTGTAAGTGACGTGAGGGCGGAAGTGGAGGTTTTTGCTCACACTTTCCAGGGGAAATAAGAAAGTCGGCCCCTTGCGGACTCGCTTCGCTCGTCACCTGAATATATTCCCCCTCTATCTGGTAGAGAATGATGCTGGACACCGGCCGATGATGTAACCCCCCACCACACTACCCCTCCATAGTTATGGAGAGTTACTGTCGGCCTGAGCAGAGAGTAGTAAGGGAGGAAGGCTACCGAGCGGATATTTACATGCCCGGCAGCCGCTAAGCCCCGCCTCCATTACGCCACATTAATGGCGGTAAAAGAGAGAGGAGGGCACACTAGGCATTGCCAGACATAACCCCCCACGCAGGGCGGGGTGCGCCGGCCATGCCTTTTCAGCCCTCTTAATTAGAAGGGGGAACTGGTAATGCCGTTCTATGTGAGTGGGGAAGCGGGATTGTGAGAGCTGGCGTCGGTGCTTCTTTCATGCAAGCACCGACGCAGCAACCCACAGCCGAGAGCGCTGTGAACAGCAGCCGCGCTCTCCTGCGGCTCTGAGCATAAGCCGGCGCTGGTGCTTCTCTCAAACAAGCACCAGCGCGGCAATGAACAGCAGCGCTGAGCGTTCTTCTTGCGCTCCGCCCCCAGCCCCGTTATACAGGGCTGGCTGTTTATGCTGCTGTAGACTCCTGATATGGGAGTAGCGGGACGCGGCCGTCTCCCTCCCTGAAGCGGGATTGTGAGAGCTGGCGTCGGTGCTTCTTTCATGCAAGCACCGACGCAGCAACCCACAGCCGAGAGCGCTGTGAACAGCAGCCGCGCTCTCCTGCGGCTCTGAGCATAAGCCGGCGCTGGTGCTTCTCTCAAACAAGCACCAGCGCGGCAATGAACAGCAGCGCTGAGCGTTCTTCTTGCGCTCCGCCCCCAGCCCCGTTATACAGGGCTGGCTGTTTATGCTGCTGTAGACTCCTGATATGGGAGTAGCGGGACGCGGCCGTCTCCCTCCCTGTATAGAGGGAGGATTCAGTGACAGCTGCGGCAGCACCGCGCTGTCACCAACGTTCCCGTATACTTGAAGTAGAGGGGCCTCCCCTCATTAATAGGAGGGGGATCAGTGGCTAGGTTTTAGCAAGACCCGGACGCCGAGTGCAGCGGCGGGTCTCATCAGCAGCTCCGACACTGTCAGGACTACTGGCAGGGGGAAGGAGGCTGTGTAACAGCCGCGCAGCGCGCGCTTTCCCTGAGCCCAGCGTTTTGGCCCACCGCTCCAGCTAGTCGGGAGTGGTGGGATATACTTACAGCTGCTGCGGCCGGGATGCTGGGCTGAGGGGGCGGCGAGGAACCCGGACACATGCCGGTGTCAGCAGTGGCGGTTCCTCGCAGAGTCCGTTGACTCCAGGTGTGTGCCCCCTCCTCTAGGTCACCGGACACAGGCTGCAGTAGCCGTGTGGTGCCTTTCCCGGCGGCTCCCACGTAGCAGGCAGACTGCCACAGTAAGCAGCCTGCCTGTCCTCAGTGCTTGTTCATAAAAAACACCAATTATATGAGACAGGCTGGAGACAGCCTATTGTGCAACCGGCTCTCTCGGGCACATTCTAAAAACTGGGGCTGATGGGGCATAGAGGGGGAGGAGCCAGTCACACTTCTAAATTATTTAAAGTGCCAGGCTCTACTCTACCACCGTCTATACCCCACTGTCTTGAACTCCAGTGTCCCCTAGTGGATGAAGGAGAAAACTCCCTCATTCAGAGCGAGCGCTCTGAAAGAGCGTCCGGCTCTGAATCAGGGCCAGTATCTTTTGTGGAGGGCTGGTACAATGATACACAATAATTATGTGTCACCACTTCTGATTGGCTGTGTTCTGACCTCTCCCAGCTAATAGTACTTAATTCATTATCATTGTGACTGTTATAGATGAATTTGTCTGTTCACATTTCCATTTGCACTTACAAGAAAGAAGATTCCCATTTGATTTTTAAAGGGGGAAAATATGACTTTTACTAATAACTCTTTGAAGATTCTGTTCTTGCATGTTTATATGACACTTCATTACATTATTATATTGTATACCAATAGGGTAATGCGACTTTAGCCTTTACTACAAGTGCTGTCAAGCCACAAACTACTGTATTTCTGCTATCACTGTGTATAAGTATACACCCTGATCTGGAGCAAATGCTATGGTTTTTAGTCCTCTAAGTCAGGAAAGCAAAGGCAGTTCTTAGAGGGCTTTATAAGGGACTTGGGCCCCATTATCAACGATGGTAAACACCAGTGCAATCTTTCGTCTAGTATCACTGTGATACAAATGAAAAATCCACTGGTATTTACCAATACTTACCCCTCCGACGAGGTTAGGCGAGGTCCTCCGCTAGGCCTAACGCTGCCAGCGACGGGGCGCCTGTGTTATGCGCATGCGTGATGGTCTGTCTGCGCATGTGCATGATGCAGAGAGTAGGCAGCGCCTGGAAGGCGTCGCTGAAGCCGTAAAGGCACCGCCATGTCTCCACTGTCGGCAATAGATTATCGCTGTTTGTTAAATGCAGAAACGAGGCCATAACCCCTTTAGCGAGCGCTAAAGAGGTTATGCTTTATTTGTTACTGGGGGCCTTTGTGTTTCATCGGGGAGGATATAGGAAGCCGGGGCTGGAAATGGAGCAGAGGGGAAGCAGATGTAGGCACAAATGAAATAACCTACTAGTTTCTGGCAGCAGCAAGATTTCGGCAATGTACCCTCTAGATTTAAAGCAGAACTTTTTTTGTTTAAAGGTAAAAACATTTGGGCCATGGAGAGCGACATGATGAGAAATACTCACAAGCTGGAGGTTTGGTGGTCTTTGGCGTGGAAGGCTGGTCAGGGGGAGGTTACAGTAATCAATGCAGGATATTAGGAAAGTGGATTTGTTATGTAGTGTAAATCCATGTAAAGAAGGGTTATAGTCTGGTAATAAGAGATGGACTTAAATACCTTGTGTGGATATATCCTGAAAAGCATAAAGTTTTCTATACAACAACAAGTTCCTATTAAAATATTTATTTTTAATTGGCAGTAGTTTACAGTACTTTGGATTGTCCGATAGAGGAGATCCATCTCCGGCTAACGCAGTCCTTTGGGTGTTAAGTTGTAGGTTTATTGCCACTTAAACAGCCAATAACAATCCATTCCACGTGTGTGTTCCTATAGAGTATGTATAAACCGATTCTGATTTGGTGACTGTGGGGACATAAGGTTAGTACTCCATGCTTCTCATTGCTGCAATGGAGGAGGAAAGTTTCCTGGGCAAGGCCTTTGCAGCTTGTCTGTATTCTTCAGGTTTGGTCTTGACCAGAGTGACGATGTTCTGCAAAGTATGTGTTGGTTGCAAGCCCAAGGCATCCATGACGTTAATCAGATAATCTAGCAATATACCATGAAAGAAGGTCAGGGCTGCATCAATATTATGGAAGTAGATACAGAATAAAACAGAAATTCCGTAGATATATACAAAAATCTCTGTCAGTGCAGTGTAACATAGAAATGAGACATTCTCACCAATATCGGTGGCAAGCTGTTTGCTGGAATGTGGTGTTAGGACAGGAATCTGCAGGATGACATCGCAGTACGTTTGCATGGTGGCTCTCGCTAGTGATCCCAGCCAGTAATCTGCCATATTGTCCAGTTCTGGGGTCTCTTCTCCTGCAATGTACATAAATGGTTTCCACTGCATTTTGTTATGTACCTGTATTTATATAGCACTTACATATTACACAGCACTTTACAGAGAATATTTCATCATTTACATCAGTCCCTGCACCCATGGGTGTATCTATAATGGGCACACACTGGTCTCTGGGTCCAGGGTGGCCCACACTGCACACCCTGCAACCATTCACAACACTTACCTCTCCGTTGGTGCCGCAGATATCAGCGGGCACATGACACAAGCAGGCACCATGTTTCCGGAGAGCTGTGCACGTGCAGGGGCGCTGAGAGGGTGGAAGCGGGTACCACTTACCTGGGCTTGCTGGAGGGGCCCAGGTAAGTTGCTGAGGAGGACATTGTCCACTTTTGTCTGTGATGTCACCCCAGCACTGGCAGAAGCAGCCGCCTGCTAACGTGACTGGAGGCAGATGTATCGGGCAGGAGGGGGAATGCAGAGGCCGCCGGCCCCTGCTGCTGAGGAAAACAGTGCTGCCATTCTCCGCTCAGTACCCGGCCTGGCTGTACCGGTGGGTGCCGATGGTGGCCCAGCCCAGTTGCAGTCCCACCTTTACAGCATTGCGGAGGTCCCCCTTGCAGCTCGCAGCGCTGTGCATAGTATTTTAAAAAATGTGGGAGGGGGCTTGGCCAAAACTCCCAGATTTGGCCATGCCCCCAGCACCCGTGCCCGCTCTCGATGGCTCTGTGCAGGCTCGCACTATAGAAATCACCAGCATAACAGCGCCTGCACCATTTACCTAAAGAACGAAGCATGCACAGTAGTCTGTCACAGTGCCAGTGCCCACCCCTCTCTTTATCCTCCCCTGCTTGCACCAGTGGAGCTTACAATCTATGGGCCTGATTCAGAGTTGAACGCAATGCCGATTTTCACGCAGTGAAGCGATTATCGGTGTTGTGTGCATGTGTCACAGCCTCATTGCAATCGAGCTCGCTGTGAGGATTCACTCACATCTGATTGACAGGAAGAGACCGTTTTGTGGGTGGTTACGGGGAGTTCTGGCCAAGACGCGGACGTGTCGGGACGGTTTTCTTGGCGTGTACTAGCCAGTGCCTGTGATCGCGCACGCAGAGAACAAAGCTCCAGCATCTCAATTACGGTGCCCATTCAGAGTGACCATAGACTAACTAGATGAGTCGATGTTTTCAGGATCTGCGTCCGATGCTGCGTTGTGTACGCAGTTGCGGGCAGCTGCGAGGGCTCCGGTGGGCGTCTCAATACGCATTCTGTCGGCTGATGCATTAGCATATTTTAGCAATTGCTTAGCAGAAAAATGCACAAATTTGTGTGCATTTGCGTCCAACTCTGAATCAGGACCTATATCTCCTATCATACGCACACATTGGGGCTGCTTCTGGACTGTGGGAGGAAACTGACACAAACATGAGAACATACAAACTCCACACAGACTGTGCTGTGGTCGGAATCAAACCCATGGTGTCAATGTACTTATGTAATCTTTATGTATGTATCCATGTAATTTATCTAAGTAATCAAATCAGCCATAACAGAACTGGTTAATGCACCTTCATTAACATTGCAGAGTAAGGAGCTTCTGATTAGCCAGAAAGGCGCTATATTTGGCTAGGTTTCGCATGTTTTCTAGGTGTATGCGCTCTGGGAGACTGTATGTTTATTTGGTGACAATATTACAAACAACTTGGCAGCTGAAAGCCATTAGCAAGTGAATAGGTGCAGGTGTATTTTACCTATAAATCATCCAGCTAAATGACCTCTCTCACCGGCTTAGGTGCCATTTACTGTGCACTCACCTTGTTCAGGAGGATAGGGCAGTTTCCCAGCATGCAACGCTAGTTCCAGAGTGGAGTCCTCTGGGGTCACAAAGGGCTCCAGATGTAGCGGGAGGGACATGAGGTATTGGCCAATCTGGAATACACGGGCAGTAATAACCACCTTGTATAAGACGACCGGAAGCAGACCTTCATGATAGGTATGATACTGGCATTATTTGCTAATGGTGCACATTGTACGCTGAGGCAATACAACCGATATGTAACTGATGGGACAGACACCATGTCACTTGCTGCCTCAGGAATGCTTGTCTCTATATCCTGGAGCAGAGCCGTTACTAGGGTAGTGCGACCTGTGCCATGGGGGCACTGCAGGGCAGGGGGCGCTGTTTGGGCCTGTCAATTTTCCTGTTTATCATCATTCTCAATTGTAGCTTCCTCTTCTTTTATCCCCAGCATCTCCTGGCCACCCCAATATTATCCCTGGCCCTTCCCCATGAAGCCATGGCCGTTTTTCAGGTGCTCTATCTTATGTCCCTATTTATAAAATGAGGGGGGGGGACACCAATGCTCTCTCTGGAACAGGGCACCAAACAGTTTAGTTACGGCTCTGTCCTGGAATGCGTAGTACAAGTGATACAAGTAGTTGCTTCCGTTACACACTTACGTTGCTGATGTATTCCAGCGGAGTGAGGCTAAATGTGGGCAAGTCGTCTGTCAGCGTTTCACCGGATTCTTCAAAGCCCCAGCTCTGATGAGGAAATGCATAGAGCAGAAGTGTGAGAGTTGCTGCATCATTCAGAGGTATTACACAGTATAAATGCAGAGTGCTTTATATACAGCTCCCACCTATACAAGACAGCCTCCACTATCCATGATAACCTATAGCAGGGATATCATTCCCTATACTGTATACAAGTTTTCCTAATGAACGCTGCAGCAATGACATTGAAAATCACCAACTATATGTAGCGACATCAGAACTATATCCTGACATCATGTGTAATATATATAAATATGGATTCCATCTACCAGTGCAGGTACACAATAATTTGCTTTATTTTCCCATCCTCCTGCATAATATTACTATCTTCCCACCAGTTATAAATTATTCATCTGCCGAAAAGCAGATAGAGAGATATCTGGGGTCCCATAATCCAGAGGACAGACGGACAAGGAGCAGTGCATGCACATGTACACCCTTTGCATAGCTGGGCTCCAATGGTGCAATATAAAAGGGGCTTAGCGCTTGGCTCACCTCTTGCTCAGTGTACATAGCAGTCTGCAAAGTTCTAGAACAACCTTCTTTAATACCAAATTTTTAAGTAACAGACAATATCTCTAGGAAGAGACACAAATATCACAGCTGCTTGTCACGTTTATGTAATCTAGTTGTGTAAGACTAATTTGTGGTCAGGGTTTATACAGTATCTAGCACTCTATATGGCAGATAAAGCAATTACAGAGTGATGCGTTATGGGTTCAATGCACTTAATAAGATTATGTAAAAAAATAGGTTTGTATTATTTTCACATGGAAATTAAATTTTTTACAACTTGGGTTCAAGATATGGAGTATGACATGAAAACTTGGCATGACTAATGGATTTTTCTCATTTAAGGGAGAGATGTATCAAGCCTTGGAGAGATATATAATGTGCAGAAGATGCCCAAAGCCACCAGTTTCTAACGGTCATTCCATGGACTGGGCTAAATAAAGGAGTTAGGAGCTGATTGGTTGCTGTGGGCAACGTCTCCACTTTATCTCTCTCCAAGGCCGGATACATCTCACCCCTCATGTTGCTCGGGGAACACCATTCTGAACACGACAATGTGTATTTTGATGCTGTAATTGATATTGTTAGAGGGATCCCTTGTCTAACACCGACCAGAAATGCTGCAGCATCAGTAGTGATTACGGGCCATCTGCCATTGCTTGTCCATGGCCCAAATAACCACAACGCCTGGTAATAATCTGTTTGGAAGGTGAGTGCTATAGGCCTGCATGTGCCAGCATCTTCTCTCTGCATTAACAGTCCCCAGTGATCACCATAACAAGGGGGAGATGTATCAAACCGTCAGGAGAGAGACAAAGTGGAGAAGTAAAAGACTGTTAGGCTGGGTATACATCCAGCGGATCGTGCCGACATATCGTCGACAGCGGCAAGTGTGTACACACTATGTCAGGCCAAGCACGTTCGAGCAGGTCGTTCATCACATCGACAGATCAGCCACACTTGCTGCTCAATCTGTCAATGTGATGAACGAGCCCATGCATTTGGATGCAGCTAGTGAACGACATATCGCACGGTCGTTCACCAGACCGCGCGGTGCAAACGACCTCGCAATATGTAGTTCATTGGCACCATCGGGCATCGCATCGCAGGGTTGGGTAATGTGTACCCAACAACAGAAGCTGATTGGTTGCTAAGGGCAATTACTCCACTGTATTTTTCTCGAAGGTTTGATACATCTCCCCCATATGTGTGGCTACACTGGACCCTGGATCTTGGAACAAGCTGGTGTGGTTATGTGCAGCCACCTTATCACAAACCCACACCTCCAAAGCACAACTACACTGAGCACTGCCCCCAGGGGAATGTAAAACTTGGCACTTACTTCCATCTTGGGCACCAGAAGAAGTTGCTGCTTTATCTTCAGGAAGACGGAATCAAACGCCAGCTGATGAGCTACCTGGTTCTGGCGTGTGAAGGCGGAGCGGGCGGTGGCAAGAAGACTGGTGTTGACAGCTCCCTTCTCCTGAAAGAGGTGTACACAAAGCATTGCTGATCAAGATGCTTTCTGAACTTCTGAACACTGAATGCTGAGGTCATTCCATGAAGGCCCAGAACATGCAGAAAGGCCGTCTGTCACTGAATCATAAGGAAGTGGGCGATTATTATCTCCCTATCATCCTCTATACATACTGGAGATAGCTGTGTGGGAGGATTGAATGAGCATTTATGAAAACATAGCCTATGCATTTACAAGGAGCCAGTGATATCAAAGAGATGTCAGGTACTAGTTCCTATAGAAATGATGGCCTGTACTCTCCGGAATATTGTCTGAGACCACAAAAGGGTTGTCATGACCTTATATAGGCAACGGTAGGCTTGAAAGGGCAACTATTTGGCATGAATGGCCATTGATGGCTGTCTTTTACAGTGCTGAATAATATACCGAAATTAAAGGAAATGATTAAACTTAACTAAATCTGTCCCTTGTACTCTTTCACATCTGCAACATCACAAGCATTCTCTTCAGTAGTGCCCTGTGTGGATAAGGCTTTTATAGGGACAGCGATGTCACAGCAGCTCAAATGACTGCAGCCTCATGCTTTTGATGTAGATGAGAACCCACTAGGTCAATGTCCTAAAGATGTTTTAGGTGGCCACCGCGGTCTGTGATGGAGTGGTGAGATAATACTGTTATATGCTTCAATTTTTTTAACAGGGCCGCAGTGGAAAGTCAGGTGTACACCAAACCTTGTGTTCACTTTTTACATTCATATCTGAAAGCTTCACTTTTAAAGTTTTTTTGGTTATTTGAGACGCATGTAAACAGATAGACTCCCCTTTACAGATGCTAATTAATAGAAGCACAGCATAGATTTGTTGGATACTGTTCAACTGAATTCAGAAACCATACATAGACAGTTGGAAGCCAGTCATACAGCCATGTAAGGATACATATACACACAACACACTCAAGGCTGGAGGCTGGAAGGGAAGGACAGGGTGCTTTGCCCAAAGGACTGAAGGGATATATAGTCAAATACTAATATGAATATTATATGTACTACAGTAGTCAGGGATCACATAGTTATCAAGTTTGTGCCAACACAAATGCAACAAAAATCTTTTTTACATTATTATTAGGCTTTGCCTCAGAATCCTTCTTGGAAGCAGTAATGCTACACTGCAGCTCTGTGTCATGCTCCATGTACTGCTTAATGAGAAAACCAGTTGCGTCCAGTCTATAAAGATCGCGTTGAATGATAGGGAGACAACCTGGGAACATTCCCTTACCGAATATAGAAGTGTGAGGGCCAGACAGCTAAATGAACTGCAAAGAGATTTTTATATATATATATATATCCACAGAAGGGTCCAAATATATAGTCCATTGACAGTGGCACTCAATTATAAACAATGTCACAGACGCAGGATAGTAAATGCAAACGTTTCGATACACTTTATTGTATCATCATCAGGGTACAACAATATAATAAAAATTAAACTCTCCTTATATCCCCACCAACATGTGAACGCCATGGACGCTGGATCCGGAAATGGACGCCCACCCGATGACGTACTATACTTATATATCACAGTTGGTGTCATTGTAATTGGGTAATTGTTGCTATGATTTACACTTGTTGCTATGGTAGCGGATTGTGTGGTGGGTGGTCCCTGGTTGCGCTGCATCCGTGTGACTGGGCGCCGAGGTTTGCGGTGCCTGGTCGCATTTGTGACGTCATCGAGTGGGCGTCCATTTCCAGATCCAGCGTCCATATGTTGGTGGGGATATAAGGTGAGTTTAATTTTTATTATATTGTTGTACCCTGATGATGATACAATAAAGTGGCACTTACTATCCTGCGTCTGTGACATTGTTTATAACGGAGTGCCACTCCTGAGTACAGCAACTGCCTGGGGTGCAAATCTCAGTGCATTCAACCAAATGAACCACAAATGTAAAATTCATGAAAAAATTTTCTGCTACATATGGACAGATAGTTAGTGGAGTGTGCTATGTACTAACATCATAACCGCTACATTTTCATTCAATTAGCTATTTTTTCAGTTTGTCATCTTCGGCCCCGGTCGTCGCGGTCCGGAAGTGACGTTGTTGCCTTGTGCCATGTACGGCAAGTGATAGTACCGCTGGTGGTCTGTAGTGTTGCGTCTCCTCTGGCCCTGGACGCCGTGGACCGGAAGTGGGGCAAGGTTTGACTGTTTTTCCTTTTTTACTCTGGTTTTTTTTCAGTTGTAATTTATAGTAGATTTGGCGGTTTTGTTTCCCAAATGGTTATCTGCGGCCTCATTAGTATTGGCATGGTGTAGGATGACATTATAGCAGGTTGTGGCCTCTTTTGTTTGGACCTAGCACGCAAAGCATGCTGGAACATCATGTGATCATTCTCAGGTATAGAGCCATTTCCTGGTGCACTATGGTGTATACAGTTCATCTCTCTTTGTGGTGGTGGTCTAGTCTTGAGAAAGGCCAGTACATGGCCGAAACGTCGACTTTTATGATGTGATTAACAGTATAATACAAAATTCCTGATTGCAAAGTCCCTGGTGAGTGCACTAGTTTTTTCATGAATATATTATATATATATATATATATATATATACACACATATATATTATATATATATATATATACACATATATATATATACATATATATATATATATATATATATGTATATATAGATATGAAAAAAGAGAAAGGGAGAGCGCATGTATAAGTAAAATTGACAACACTTTAATCAAAAAAGAGCATAGCTCACATACATTTCAAACTGAATAAAACGGCATATCACTCAGCCTCCTCGATCCGCCTTTGTCTCCACGACATATAGCGTCCACCACGGGGCTGGTAACACTGCCACACGGATAACAGGCAGGAAATCCTCGCTGGGACCAGGGCGTGGCTTGCCTTACGGAGGATGTGGTGACGTCAAACGCT
Source organism: Taudactylus pleione (assembly GCA_031769625.1). Taxonomy (NCBI): domain Eukaryota; kingdom Metazoa; phylum Chordata; class Amphibia; order Anura; family Myobatrachidae; genus Taudactylus; species Taudactylus pleione. The sequence goes on from JAUIMM010000031.1 coordinate 48,022,987, forward strand.
GGTCCCAGCGAGGATTTCCCTGCCTGTTACCCGTGTGGCAGTGCGGCGTGGATATGTTTACCAGCCCCGTGGTGGACGCTATATGTCGTGGAGACAAAGGCGGATCGAGGAGGATGAATGATATGCCGTTTTATTCAGTTTGAAATGTATGTGAGCTAAGCTCTTTTTTGATTAAAGTGTTGTCAATTTTACTTATACGTGCGCTCTCCCTTTCTCTTTTTTCATAAACCCTCTTTGTGCCTGTGGTTATGGACATTTGGAATGGAGCTGCACTGATTTCTAAAAGACAATCTTTTTGGGACTGATATCATTATTGGATACACTGGACTCTGTGCGCATGAAAATATATATATATATATATATATATATATATATATATATATATATATAATCCCTGATTTTCCCACAGTTATACAATAGAGTATTAAAACAGCTAAATATGACTGACACCAGCTGCAGTAAAATTTTGCAATGACCAGTGGAACTGTCTCTACAGATGATAAAGATTATTTTATTTTTGAGAAGTGAATAAACTGTTCCCGTTAAATGCCAAAGCATTTGGATACACCTGGTTCCCAGCAATGGAAAAAGCAGTGTTTAATGAAAGAAGATACATCTGAAAAAACAAATAATGGAGGAATGAAGTGTGTCATAATATTTAGCTTTGTGTAGTAAACATTACTGATCACTAACTATAATTAGGGAGCCATTGTCCTTGTTAGGTTCTAGCTTTTTACATTGATGGTGACTAAACAGCATGGGAGAAAGTGTGAGTACAAAGCCCAGTGCATATGTCACCTTCAGCATGTACAAGGTCTCCATCAGGCTGCCGTACTCTGCTGGGTCGCCCTTCTGGAGGTAATTGTACTCCTGCCAGGGGTTTCTGCTGCTCTTGCGCTCGGTGGCACTGGACTCCTGCATGCCGGTAAGGCTGCGGGGGCTGTAAACCTCTGACAGGTGCTTACCGGCAGTGGACAGGATCCTAGAACAGGTAAGAGACACAATAGGTGTTCAGAACACAAAATAAAGCCTGCTGTTATTTCCACAAACATTTATATTATATATAGAAACAGTACAGGAAGGCACTCATACAAATATAATAGTATACAAATGTCTCATTGAGAAATTGTAAATTAAATATACTATGTGTACTTCAAAAAAGATAATACAGTATGAACGTATCTGAAATCACTTCACTTCAGAGTCTGGACCACCATTAGATAAAGTATTGGGGAAAAAAACGGTATCACAGCCCAGAACCAAAAACTGCAAAGAATATCATAGTGTAGTCATTTAAGATGCCATCCATGAAATTACAGTATTAAAAATACATGCATTCTTAAAATAATCAATGTGCATATCAAATATACAGTATATCACCAAGGTCCAGGAAGATGATGGAAGCCACATCACAGACTGCACTCAAAGAGTGGGAACTCCAAGTCCATGTGTCCTTTCCCCAATGGTGCTCTACGGAATGCTATGTAGAACCATCAACGCGTTTCGTTCAATGAAATTCCTCAACTCTCTGTGGAAGTTCATTGAACAAAAAGCATTGGATGTAAAGACTTTTAAGTGATTAAAGATAAGCTCATACAGTATTATTCTTTTTGAAGTATGCGTAAAATATACAGTATCATTTAAACTTTCTCAATAAGACATACTACACTATCAGTGCCTTCTACTTCTGTTTCTTTTCATTTCCATTTTAGACAAGGTCTTAACTGGGAGGAACTGCTATCTATTGTATAAACCAGTTTTTCCCAAACTCATTCCTCAGGGAGCACTAACAGTAGTTTTCAATATAGCACCCTGCACCTGTCACAACCCATACAGTTCCTCTTTCCTGCCTGTTAGTGCTCCCTGAGGAATGAGTTTGGGTAACTATGGTATAAACTACTGAATGTAATTTGCCATCGTTTAGCACATTGATGGTTGTTTTATGTGTGTGTATAAAATATGAGATATGGTAAGAACTTACCCTTGTTATCTCTATTTCTACGAAGTCAATAGGGTTCCACAGGATACCTTGGGGTATAGGTGTGACGTCAGTCGCAGGGCACCAAAGAGTTAAGCTTTCAGCCTCCCAGGATGCACAAGGTCCCCCTCCTATACCCCGCCCCCGGGCCAAGGCACCTCAGTTAGTTACCAAGCCATAGGCCGGAGGAGGAGAAGGAAGAGAGAGAACAAAGATCTGGACACATACAAGAATCACATTCTCACCAGAGGGAGACGGAAAACCGGTGACCAGAGCAAAGCCCATCTGCAGCACAGGTGCGACAGGGCGGGAGTCCTGTGGAACCCTATGGACTTCGTAGAAATAGAGATAACAAGGGTAAGTTCTTACCATATCTCATATTTTCTACTTCAGGGTCCATAGGGTATCCACAGGATACCTTGGGGATGTCCCAAAGCAGTATCCTTTAAGGGTGGGGACGCTCCTGTGCAGAAAGGAGAATCCGCCGCCCGAAGGAAGCATCCTGAGAGGCGAAGGTGTCAAACCTGTAATACCTCACGAAGGTATGGACAGAAGACCACGTAGCAGCCTTGCAGATCTGAACTGCCGAGGCACCACGTCGAGCTGCCCACGAAGGACCCACAGACCTAGTGGAATGAGCCTTCAGAGAAGGAGGGACCGGTAGGCCTTCATGAAGATAAGCTTCAGAAATAGCCATACGGATCCAGGCTGCCAAAGTTTGCTTTGAAGCAGGCCAACCCTTTTTACGGAAGCCATAGAGGACAACAAAGCGTCAGACTTCCTAAACGAAGAAGTGCGGTCAACATAAGTCCTTAAGGCCCGCACAACATCCAAAGAGGCCTCACCCACGGAAAGACCCGGTGAGTTAAAGGCCGGAACAACTATTTCCTCGTTAACATGAAACTGGGAAACAACTTTGGGAAGAAACTCGGGCCGAGTGCGGAGCACTGCCCTGTTCCCATGAAAAACCAAGAAAGGGGGTCTACAAGAAAGAGCCCCTAACTCAGAAACACGTCTGGCCGAAGCAACGGCCAGAAGGAAAACAGTCTTAGCTGTTAGCCATTTAAGATCCACTGAGCCCAGTGGTTCAAACGGCGGTCCTTGGAGAGCCCTCAGGACCACAGCCAAATCCCAAGGCGCCACAGGTGGAACAAAGGGCGGCTGAATACGGAGAACACCTTGCATAAAGGTGCGCACATCCGGGATTGTAGCAATCCTACGGTGAAACCAGACAGATAGGGCCGAAACCTGTACCTTCAAAGAAGCAAGGCGAAGCCCATGATCTAGTCCCGCTTGCAGGAAGGCGAGAATCCGAGACAGACGAAACTCCCGCGGTGCATAACCTCTCGGTCGACACCACTGGAAGAACGTATGCCACACGCGATGGTATATCCTCGCGGAAGACGGTTTCCGAGCTCGTAACATGGTACGCACCACAGAGCTGGAAAACCCCCGGGACCTCAGCATGGCCGTCTCAACAGCCACGCCGCCAAAGACAGCCGAGTCAGGTCCGGGTGAAGACAAGGACCCTGAGACAGAAGGTCCGGTCGTAGCGGCAACCGCAGAGGACTGTCCACGGACAGACCCTGAAGGTCTGAGAACCAGTGCCGTCTGGGCCACGCGGGAGCTATCAACAGGAGCGTCCCTCCTTCCTGTTTGAATTTCCGGATTACCCGTGGAAGAAGGGAGACCGGAGGGAACAGGTATGCGAACCTGAACGTCCACCGGACGGACAGAGCATCCACCAGAGACGCCCCTTCGTCTCTTGTGCGAGACCCGTACACCGGCAACTTGTTGTTGTGCCGGGACGCCATGAGGTCGATTTCTGGAAGACCCCACCTGTCCACCAGTAGTTGAAAAACGTCCGGGTGCAGGGACCATTCCCCTGGATGAACGTCCTGGCGACTTAGAAAGTCCGCCTCCCAATTTAGCACTCCCGGGATGAAGACCGCTGATATGGCCGGAAGATTGCGCTCCGCCCAAACCAGGATCCGAGAGACCTCTACGAGAGCCGCCCGACTGCGAGTTCCTCCTTGCCTGTTTATGTAGGCCACGGTGGTAGCATTGTCCGACTGGACCTGCACCGGGTGACCCTGGAGAAACCGCTGTGCCTGCAGGAGAGCATTGAAGACCGCACGGAGTTCCAAGATATTTATTGGAAGCTCCGCTTCTGTCGGCGTCCACCTGCCCTGGAACAAGTGTGGACCCGAAACTGCTCCCCAGCCCCGAAGACTGGCGTCCGTTGTCAACAGGACCCAATTTGGAACCCAGAACGGACGTCCCTTGTTGAGGTGGGTCGTCTTTAACCACCACGCAAGGGACAGGCGAACCTCCGGGGTGAGCACAATCGTCTGGAACTTCAGAGACTGAGGCAGCCCGTTCCACTTGGACAGGATCAGGTGCTGCAGAGGTCTGGAGTGAAACTGGGCGTATTCCACCATGTCGAACACCGACACCATGGAGCCCAGTAACCTCATCGCCGAGTGTAAGGACACCCGGCGGCTGTGCAGACAACTGCGCACCCTTGACTGTAAAGCAGAGATCTTGTCCTCCGTCACGAAGATCCTTTGCTGTCCCGAGTCCAATAAGGCTCCAAGATGCAGAATCCTCCGAGACGGGATTAGAGTGGACTTCTGCCAGTTGATTAGCCAGCCGTGCCGTTGCAGCAGTGCAATGGTCAGGTCCAAGTGGTGTAACAGGAGCTCTGGAGATCCTGCCACCAATAACAGGTCGTCCAAGTACGGCAACATGCGGACTCCTTGCAGCCGCAGAGAAGCCGCCATGACCGCCATCACCTTGGTGAAAACACGTGGTGCTGTCGCCAGGCCAAAAGGTAACGCCCGAAACTGGAAGTGGTCGCTGCGGATTGCAAACCGAAGGAACTCTTGATGGCGCAAAAGAATAGGGACATGCAGGTAAGCGTCCTGTATGTCCAATGACACCATGTAGTCCCCAGGTTCCAGCGCCAGAATGATGGACCGTAGGGTCTCCATCCGAAACTTCGGGACCCGCAAAGACTTGTTGAGTGCTTTGAGGTTGAGAATCGGACGATATGACCCATTGGGTTTCTGTACCAAAAATAGATTTGAATAGAAACCCTGGCCCCTCTGGGAGAATGGAACAGGCACTATAACTCCAGCCTGGAGCATAGTGTGCAATACCTTCCGCAGCTCCGTAGCCTTGTTCCGGTCTGATGGTAGACCCGTGGTGAAGAATCGAGCCGGGGGTCTGTGCCGGAAGGAGAGGGCGTACCCGTGGGAGACCACCTCCAGAACCCAAGTGTCTGTCGTAGTGAACGACCAACACCGGGAGAACTGCAGCAGGCGGCCTCCCACCCTGGGATCCCCCAAGGGGAGACCCGGACCGTCAGGCCGCAGGCTTGTCATCTGGCTTGGGGGCCGGACGTCTGGTACTCCATGCCTGTTTCCGGGGCTTGACCGATTTCTTAGGGCCAGCCTGTCGAGGAAACGACTGTGGTTTGGGCCTGCCCTGGGCCCTAGATGACCGAAAGGACAATGGTCCAGAACCAGAAGGAGCAGCGGCCGACGGGAGACAAGCAGATTTGGCTGCCGCCAGCGTGGCCACAATCTTATCCAGATCCGGACCGAAGAGAACTTCTCCGGTAAACGGCAACGCTTCCAGACCTTTCTTGGAATCTGCGTCCGCCTTCCAGGATCGCAGCCACAAGGTGCGACGAGCAGCTACCGCTGCTGAAGAAATTCTAGACACCAGAGTACTAATGTCTAGAGCCGCCTCGTTGATGTAGGTGGCCGAATCACGGAGATTGCCAATCAACTCCGCCTGTTCGGCCGGACAGTCGGATTCAAAAGAAGCCTCTAATGAATCCGCCCAGCGCTCCATCGCTCTGGCAACCCAGCACATGGCCATAGCCGGCCGTGCTGCCCCCCCTGCAAGGGAATAAGCGGACTTCAGGCAGATTTCTACCTTGCGGTCCGTAGCATCCTTAAGGGAGGACATGGATGGCATCGGCAATGTGGCACTACGGACAAGACGGGTCACGTGAGAATCCACCTGTGGAGGGGATTCCCACTTAGCAAAATAATTATCCGCGAACGGATAAGCCACCGCCAGGCGTCTCTGCGGCTGGTATCTTTTGCCAGGTTGTTTCCACGCCTCCTCTAAATGGTCCACCAACTGACCCGAAAGAGGAAAGACTGTGGCATCGCCCTTCACATCTTTGAAAAAGGCATACTTAGATTTAGCCGCTGGGGGAACTTCGTCCTCAATCACCAAGGCTGTGCGGACCGCCCGAATAAGTCCAGGAATATATACTTTGGACTTAGCATCAGCGTCCTTAGTATGGAGAGGTTCCTGATCGTAAGGATCCAGAATCTCCCCATCATCAGACGTCCCTTCGTCATCCTCATAAGGAGCGGACAGAGACGCCACCGGCCTTTTATGAGGCCGCATCACAGACTCCCCTTGCAACACATCCGACAAGTGCTGTACAGAACTCGTTAGGGAGTTAACCCACGCTGGCTCCTGAGAACCCGGGAGCGGGGAAATAGGGAGACTGTGGGGTACCACCAATTGTCGTGGGAACCCCTGCATGGGTGACGACACCACAGACTGCTGGGACAAACCCATCGGAGTAAACGCGGGCTGCGGAGCTAACTGGCCCACTAAAGCTGTTAACGCCTGAGCGAAACAAGCCCAGGGCGGCTCCTGTACCGGTGCTGTAACCGTAATAGGCCGCGCCATGGACAAACACTGCCGGCAAAGGCCCTCCGCGCTACCCTCCCCCTCCGCTAACGGTACTTTGCACGTGGTACACTGTAGCCGGAGGGGAAAATCACTTTCAGACATGATGGCACCACGTATGTGACCTCTCTCACCAATTAAGTATTAAATAGGCGAGAGACCACCCTGCAGCACCGCACCGCAAGGGCTTTAGCAGAAAGAACAGGGACAGTAATAAAGCTGACAGTTTAGAGAAGAAAAGTTACAGGCAGCGCTAGCACAGTCACATACAATGCAGAGAAATAACAATTCCTGCACTAACAGCGCTGATCACTCAACTACACAGACACAGGGCCTGGTAGGACACAGCGCTGCATACACAGACCTGAGCCACAGCGGAGGAGAGGTATGCGGGGGGACCCAGACCACGATGCTTCCTTCCAGACTTCCAGCAGCGTTCACCATGCGTTGCAGAGAAGATGGCCGCCGAGGAGCAGAGAGAAGCTGGCCTGGGGGAGGAGCGCTGACACAGGACCAGTCAGCACAGTGCAGAGAGGGCTGTGTGCAGCGGGGGAGGCGCCGGCTGTGAGACAGGGAAGGCGCGCTCCCCTGGCATGCATTTAACCCCTGGGACGCCGCAGCGCTACCGCTCTGCTGCGGTCCGCTGTCCCAGGGGGTAGTGGAAGCGCAGGTTGGTCGCCTGGCTCCACGCTGCAGCCAGTCCCCAGGGAGCCCCCTGCCTGGGAACTTTGGACCATGTGATCAGCGGGGACCCACCGCGGGACCCCGCTGCTTACCTCTGTCCCCCTTGAATCCGGCCATGGTCCGGAGCATCTGGGGTCACCGCTAGCTGTGACCCCAGACGCCCACCAGCATCCCCGGATCAGTACCGGCGTTCTGGTACCGGCGGGGTGTAGGGAAGACAGCATGGACGTCAGGACTGACTGTCCATGCTGTTCATCCAGATGTGCAGCCACAGCTGCATGAAGAAAAAGCTTCAGGGGCTCTTCTAGCCCCCACTCCAACAAGTGCACCCGACTCCGGCCGGGCACCAAACTAAACTGAGGTGCCTTGGCCCGGGGGCGGGGTATAGGAGGGGGACCTAGTGCATCCTGGGAGGCTGAAAGCTTAACTCTTTGGTGCCCTGCGACTGACGTCACACCTATACCCCAAGGTATCCTGTGGATACCCTATGGACCCTGAAGTAGAAATATATATAACGGACCAATATGCTGGGTCACTGCAGACTCCCCCTTCCAGCTCGGCCCCATCCCTGCTCTAGTCGCCCAGGTAATTTTGTCCCGCCACCTCCACCCCATACTTACCCCAGCAGCCAGTCCTTCTCTCCGAAGTCTGTCCCGTCTCCTTCACAGTGGGTGCCTCAGGATTCACTGTGTGCGTATTGAAGAGACAGGACAGACTTTCTGCAATATTATATATAGCAATTGAAAAAGAACGCACTCACCAGGACTTCTCTTCAGGTTACAAAAAAGTTAGAAAGCAACCTACTATAATATTCACGATATAGTAAAATTGTCAGAAGGTCGACGTTTCAACCGCATAAACGCGGTCTTCATCAGGACACTGTCCTGTGTCTTACCTGTTTGTCTCCTGATGAAGACCGCGTTTATGCGGTGGAAACATCGACCTTCTGACAATTTTACTATGTCGTGAAAATTATAGTAGGTTGCTCTCTAATTTTTTTGTAACCTGAAGAGAAGTCCTGGTGAGTGCGTTCTTTTTCAATTGCTACATTTAGGTCACCCTAGGCAACACTTATTGGGTTGTTTTAAGCAAGTGGTGACCCTCTCTGGATGGAGATTATATATATATATATATATATATATATATATAGTTACATATACACACACACACACATATATATCCACATACATACACATACAAGACAATTGGTCCGACACTCCTATACAGGAAACAATTGTAGCCTGGTACCTCCACAATGCGGTCACGCATACATACAATATCGAGGATGACTTCCTGACGAAATTCTTAATACAGAATGAAATGTTGAAGACACGACCTATGTGTGTGCTATTATTTCTCTGTGATATGCCGTGAGTGCCACATCCTCGATAATATATATATATATATATATATACACACATACACACACATATATATATATATATATATATATATAAATACACACACATACGTTAATTTCTTGCCATATGAAAATAAATGTAACATCGACTGCTTGAACAAAAAACAACTTCCAGCAACAAAGTAGCAAGGTAAATGTGCTCTCCCTTACAGGTAGACTAAACCTAAAATGCAAGTTACTTATATAAAGAATCAGGGTGTACAGCAAACCGCCATACAGCCTTCCAAAGTGATGGATTATATTGCACAATGGTGTCTGGCAAGAAAAAAAAAAAGAAAACCTCAAAAACAAATAGTACAGCTACACAAAACAATAGTAGAATAGCACTAGATTGTGTAGAGAAAATATTGACATAACTAAACCACACTGTGACATTGATATAACTGGAAACATTGATATGATGAAAGCAATCTGTAGTCACAGTACATTACAGAAACACAAAATGGTTTTTAATCCAGTATTGATGTATTAACATCTTCACAGCCAAAGTTTTTTTTTTTCTCTTTGTGACCAGACCATCGGTCACAGTTATGCTATGGGTTAGAGGATTCCAGAATATTTTTTATAGCAGCTAAATTCACCATAACCCCATAGAATTTCATGGCAGGTAGGCCATAGGTAGGTAAGTAGATATCCTTTTAACAGCAAATGAAGTTGCAGCTCTAGAAAATATGAGATATGGTAAGAACTTACCCTTGTTATCTCTATTTCTACGAAGTCCATAGGGTTCCACAGGATACCTTGGGGTATAGGTGTGACGTCAGTCGCAGGGCACCAAAGAGTTAAGCTTTCAGCCTCCCAGGATGCACTAGGTCAACCTCCTATACCCCGCCCCCGGGCCAAGGCACCTCAGTTAGTTACCAAGCCATAGGCCGGAGGAGGAGAAGGAAGAGAGAGAACAAAGATCTGGACACATACAAGAATCACATTCTCACCAGAGGGAGACGGAAAACCGGTGACCAGAGCAAAGCCCATCTGCAGCACAGGTGCGACAGGGCGGGAGTCCTGTGGAACCCTATGGACTTCGTAGAAATAGAGATAACAAGGGTAAGTTCTTACCATATCTCATATTTTCTACTTCAGGGTCCATAGGGTATCCACAGGATACCTTGGGGATGTCCCAAAGCAGTATCCTTTAAGGGTGGGGACGCTCCTGTGCAGAAAGGAGAATCCGCCGCCCGAAGGAAGCATCCTGAGAGGCGAAGGTGTCAAACCTGTAATACCTCACGAAGGTATGGACAGAAGACCACGTAGCAGCCTTGCAGATCTGAACTGCCGAGGCACCACGTCGAGCTGCCCACGAAGGACCCACAGACCTAGTGGAATGAGCCTTCAGAGAAGGAGGGACCGGTAGGCCTTCATGAAGATAAGCTTCAGAAATAGCCATACGGATCCAGGCTGCCAAAGTTTGCTTTGAAGCAGGCCAACCCTTTTTACAGAAGCCATAGAGGACAACAAAGCGTCCGACTTCCTAAACAAAGAAGTGCGGTCAACATAAGTCCTTAAGGCCCGCACAACATCCAAAGAGGCCTCACCCACGGAAAGACCCGGTGAGTTAAAGGCCGGAACAACTATTTCCTCGTTAACATGAAACTGGGAAACAACTTTGGGAAGAAACTCGGGCCGAGTGCGGAGCACTGCCCTGTTCCCATGAAAAACCAAGAAAGGGGGTCTACAAGAAAGAGCCCCTAACTCAGAAACACGTCTGGCTGAAGCAACGGCCAGAAGGAAAACAGTCTTAGCTGTTAGCCATTTAAGATCCACTGAGCCCAGTGGTTCAAACGGCGGTCCTTGGAGAGCCCTCAGGACCACAGCCAAATCCCAAGGCGCCACAGGTGGAACAAAGGGCGGCTGAATACGGAGAACACCTTGCATAAAGGTGCGCACATCCGGGATTGTAGCAATCCTACGGTGAAACCAGACAGATAGGGCCGAAACCTGTACCTTCAAAGAAGCAAGGCGAAGCCCATGATCTAGTCCCGCTTGCAGGAAGGCGAGAATCCGAGACAGACGAAACTCCCGCGGTGCATAACCTCTCGGTCGACACCACTGGAAGAACGTATGCCACACGCGATGGTATATCCTCGCGGAAGACGGTTTCCGAGCTCGTAACATGGTACGCACCACAGAGCTGGAAAACCCCCAGGACCTCAGCATGGCCGTCTCAACAGCCACGCCGCCAAAGACAGCCGAGTCAGGTCCGGGTGAAGACAAGGACCCTGAGACAGAAGGTCCGGTCGTAGCGGCAACCGCAGAGGACTGTCCACGGACAGACCCTGAAGGTCTGAGAACCAGTGCCGTCTGGGCCACGCGGGAGCTATCAACAGGAGCGTCCCTCCTTCCTGTTTGAATTTCCGGATTACCCGTGGAAGAAGGGAGACCGGAGGGAACAGGTATGCGAACCTGAACGTCCACCGGACGGACAGAGCATCCACCAGAGACGCCCCTTCGTCTCTTGTGCGAGACCCGTACACCGGCAACTTGTTGTTGTGCCGGGACGCCATGAGGTCGATTTCTGGAAGACCCCACCTGTCCACCAGTAGTTGAAAAACGTCCGGGTGCAGGGACCATTCCCCTGGATGAACGTCCTGGCGACTTAGAAAGTCCGCCTCCCAATTTAGCACTCCCGGGATGAAGACCGCTGATATGGCCGGAAGATTGCGCTCCGCCCAAACCAGGATCCGAGAGACCTCTACGAGAGCCGCCCGACTGCGAGTTCCTCCTTGCCTGTTTATGTAGGTCACGGTGGTAGCATTGTCCGACTGGACCTGCACCGGGTGACCCTGGAGAAACCGCTGTGCCTGCAGGAGAGCATTGAAGACCGCACGGAGTTCCAAGATATTTATTGGAAGCTCCGCTTCTGTCGGTGTCCACCTGCCCTGGAACAAGTGTGGACCCGAAACTGCTCCCCAGCCCCGAAGACTGGCGTCCGTTGTCAACAGGACCCAATTTGGAACCCAGAACGGACGTCCCTTGTTGAGGTGGGTCGTCTTTAACCACCACGCAAGGGACAGGCGAACCTCCGGGGTGAGCACAATCGTCTGGAACTTCAGAGACTGAGGCAGCCCGTTCCACTTGGACAGGATCAGGTGCTGCAGAGGTCTGGAGTGAAACTGGGCGTATTCCACCATGTCGAACACCGACACCATGGAGCCCAGTAACCTCATCGCCGAGTGTAAGGACACCCGGCGGCTGTGCAGACAACTGCGCACCCTTGACTGTAAAGCAGAGATCTTGTCCTCCGTCACGAAGATCCTTTGCTGTCCCGAGTCCAATAAGGCTCCAAGATGCAGAATCCTCCGAGACGGGATTAGAGTGGACTTCTGCCAGTTGATTAGCCAGCCGTGCCGTTGCAGCAGTGCAATGGTCAGGTCCAAGTGGTGTAACAGGAGCTCTGGAGATCCTGCCACCAATAACAGGTCGTCCAAGTACGGCAACATGCGGACTCCTTGCAGCCGCAGAGAAGCCGCCATGACCGCCATAGCGTCCTGTATGTCCAATGACACCATGTAGTCCCCAGGTTCCAGCGCCAGAATGATGGACCGTAGGGTCTCCATCCGAAACTTCGGGACCCGCAAAGACTTGTTGAGTGCTTTGAGGTTGAGAATCGGACGATATGACCCATTGGGTTTCTGTACCAAAAATAGATTTGAATAGAAACCCTGGCCCCTCTGGGAGAATGGAACAGGCACTATAACTCCAGCCTGGAGCATAGTGTGCAATACCTTCCGCAGCTCCGTAGCCTTGTTCCGGTCTGATGGTAGACCCGTGGTGAAGAATCGAGCCGGGGGTCTGTGCCGGAAGGAGAGGGCGTACCCGTGAGAGACCACCTCCAGAACCCAAGTGTCTGTCGTAGTGAACGACCAACACCGGGAGAACTGCAGCAGGCGGCCTCCCACCCTGGGATCCCCCAAGGGGAGACCCGGACCGTCAGGCCGCAGGCTTGTCATCTGGCTTGGGGGCCGGACGTCTGGTACTCCATGCCTGTTTCCGGGGCTTGACCGATTTCTTAGGGCCAGCCTGTCGAGGAAACGACTGTGGTTTGGGCCTGCCCTGGGCCCTAGATGACCGAAAGGACGATGGTCCAGAACCAGAAGGAGCAGCGGCCGACGGGAGACAAGCAGATTTGGCTGCCGCCAGCGTGGCCACAATCTTATCCAGATCCGGACCGAAGAGAACTTCTCCGGTAAACGGCAACGCTTCCAGACCTTTCTTGGATCTGCGTCCGCCTTCCAGGATCGCAGCCACAAGGTGCGACGAGCAGCTACCGCTGCTGAAGAAATTCTAGACACCAGAGTACTAATGTCTAGAGCCGCCTCGTTGATGTAGGTGGCCGAATCACGGAGATTGCCAATCAACTCCGCCTGTTCGGCCGGACAGTCGGATTCAAAAGAAGCCTCTAATGAATCCGCCCAGCGCTCCATCGCTCTAGCAACCCAGCAAATGGCCATAGCCGGCCGTGCTGCCCCCCCTGCAAGGGAATAAGCGGACTTCAGGCAGATTTCTACCTTGCGGTCCGTAGCATCCTTAAGGGAGGACATGGATGGCATCGGCAATGTGGCACTACGGACAAGACGGGTCACGTGAGAATCCACCTGTGGAGGGGATTCACACTTAGCAAAATAATTATCCGCGAACGGATAAGCCACCGCCAGGCGTCTCTGCGGCTGGTATCTTTTGCCAGGTTGTTTCCACGCCTCCTCTAAATGGTCCACCAACTGACCCGAAAGAGGAAAGACTGTGGCATCGCCCTTCACATCTTTGAAAAAGGCATACTTAGATTTAGCCGCTGGGGGAACTTCGTCCTCAATCACCAAGGCTGTGCGGACCGCCCGAATAAGTCCAGGAATATATACTTTGGACTTAGCATCAGCGTCCTTAGTATGGAAAGGTTCCTGATCGTAAGGATCCAGAATCTCCCCATCATCAGACGTCCCTTCGTCATCCTCATAAGGAGCGGACAGAGACGCCACCGGCCTTTTATGAGGCCGCATCACAGACTCCCCTTGCAACACATCCGACAAGTGCTGTACAGAACTCGTCAGGGAGTTAACCCACGCTGGCTCCTGAGAACCCGGGAGCGGGGAAATAGGGAGACTGTGGGGTACCACCAATTGTCGTGGGAACCCCTGCATGGGTGACGACACCACAGACTGCTGGGACAAACCCATCGGAGTAAACGCGGGCTGCGGAGCTAACTGGCCCACTAAAGCTGTTAACGCCTGAGCGAAACAAGCCCAGGGCGGCTCCTGTACCGGTGCTGTAACCGTAATAGGCCGCGCCATGGACAAACACTGCCGGCAAAGGCCCTCCGCGCTACCCTCCCCCTCCGCTAACGGTACTTTGCACGTGGTACACTGTAGCCGGAGGGGAAAATCACTTTCAGACATTATGGCACCACGTATGTGACCTCTCTCACCAATTAAGTATTAAATAGGCGAGAGACCACCCTGCAGCACCGCACCGCAAGGGCTTTAGCAGAAAGAACAGGGACAGTAATAAAGCTGACAGTTTAGAGAAGAAAAGTTACAGGCAGCGCTAGCACAGTCACATACAATGCAGAGAAATAACAATTCCTGCACTAACAGCGCTGATCACTCAACTACACAGACACAGGGCCTGGTAGGACACAGCGCTGCATACACAGACCTGAGCCACAGCGGAGGAGAGGTATGCGGGGGGACCCAGACCACGATGCTTCCTTCCAGACTTCCAGCAGCGTTCACCATGCGTTGCAGAGAAGATGGCCGCCGAGGAGCAGAGAGAAGCTGGCCTGGGGGAGGAGCGCTGACACAGGACCAGTCAGCACAGTGCAGAGAGGGCTGTGTGCAGCGGGGGAGGCGCCGGCTGTGAGACAGGGAAGGCGCGCTCCCCTGGCATGCATTTAACCCCTGGGACGCCGCAGCGCTACCGCTCTGCTGCGGTCCGCTGTCCCAGGGGGTAGTGGAAGCGCAGGTTGGTCGCCTGGCTCCACGCTGCAGCCAGTCCCCAGGGAGCCCCCTGCCTGGGGACTTAGGACCATGTGATCAGCGGGGACCCACCGCGGGACCCCGCTGCTTACCTCTGTCCCCCTTGAATCCGGCCATGGTCCGGAGCATCTGGGGTCACCGCTAGCTGTGACCCCAGACGCCCACCAGCATCCCCGGATCAGTACCGGCGTTCTGGTACCGGCGGGGTGTAGGGAAGACAGCATGGACGTCAGGACTGACTGTCCATGCTGTTCATCCAGATGTGCAGCCACAGCTGCATGAAGAAAAAGCTTCAGGGGCTCTTCTAGCCCCCACTCCAACAGGTGCACCCGACTCCGGCCGGGCACCAAACTAAACTGAGGTGCCTTGGCCCGGGGGCGGGGTATAGGAGGGGGACCTAGTGCATCCTGGGAGGCTGAAAGCTTAACTCTTTGGTGCCCTGCGACTGACGTCACACCTATACCCCAAGGTATCCTGTGGATACTCTATGGACCCTGAAGTAGAAAGTTAGTTAGAAGTCGAATGAAGAGGGGGGAATAATCCTAAAACCCTGTGAAAATGTCAGTTTCCGCATAATTTTGTTATTCACCATATTTATCAATCTCGACAGGACGCAGTGGCCAGGGTCAGGTATATCCGGTGGTGGCCATAGCAGAAACCATCATCAGATTGCGTCCCCATGCGAAAAGCGCATTTGTCAAGGACGGCAGGTACCGCTGGCTGTCCTCCTATACTATCGGCATAGCAGATGTGGTACATAGAAAAAATGCTTTATTATTCAAATACAAGATTTTTTTTTCCCTTAAAACAAAATTTCAAAACAAAAATCCCCTCATTTAAACTTATTTTTTTGTTAATTATTTTTAATGGGCTACAGGTGCAATGCCAGCCAGGTCATGCATTGCTAAGAAGGGACCCCTGACCATCTGGCTGTGCAGCAAGTCTATGCTTGAAATCGGTATGATTTACCGCCGAACCCATGCCCGGCGGTTGGAATCCCGACAGTGGCATCCCGACAGAGGAAGAAATCCTGATCGTCCAAGGTAAGTATATACTAGCCTAATTCTACCCCCTAACCCTAACCCTCCCTTAGGGGTGCCTAACCCTAACCTCCCTCCCAAGTGCCTAACCTTAATCCCCCTTCCCCGTCACCTAAGTCCCACGGGAGGGTGCCTAACCCTAACCTCCCCCCAGGGGTGCCTAACGCTAACCCCCCCTTCCCCTAGCCTAACCCTAACCTCCCAGGGGGGTGCCTAACCCTAAGTCCCCCCCTGAAAACCCTAAACCTAACCCTTCCCCCCCCCAGCTGTCCGCGCTCGGCATCACTTCGATCGGGATGCTGGGCGCCGGTCTCCCGGCGTTGGTAAAACGACAGGCGTCTAGATTTAGACGCCTGTCATTTAACCCTCGCCGGGATTAAGCAGTCGGGAAGCCAGCTGTCGGGATTAGGTCCGCCGGCTTCCCGACTGCATACCCCATGCTTACTGCTGCCGGACAGTATCGCCCAAGCAATCTTTTTTGTTAAATAGCAGTGATAGAAAATCTGTCTTTTCAGGGCTTTTTGAGAAGTAGGCCTCTTACTCTCCAAGTATAAAAGGTGTTCTTTATGGAAGGTATGACAGTTCTAGGACCTAACCTAGAAATACTTCTGTTTTACTTTAATTTGGAGCCAATGTCAGGTATACTCTGTTGCAGTCACCACGTAGATTCTGTGTATCCGGCACATTCCATCCATTGTCTGTTCCAGGAGGACATGGGGGGTATTGATAGCGGACGCAAGGTGCCGGGGGGATTGTGTGTTTGGATAGCAGAGATGACATGGGTGGGAGGGGACAGGGAGATGGATAGCAGGGAGGACAGGGGGGTGAAGATGGATAGTGGAGGGGGGGCAGGAGAAGTAGTAGGTAGCATTGGAAAAACAGAACAAAGCTCTAACCAGAAATGCTGCATTACTATTTTGTTACGAACAAAATATATAAAAAAAATGTTTAAACATATATTCCTTTACTCAAAAATCCAGGATTAATCTCGGTAATCCTGAAATTAATTGAAGACTGGAATCACTATACAGAAATTATGGTCTATGCCAGGAGTGGGCGATAAGCTGCCCTCCAGCTGCTGTGGAACTACACATCCCAGCATCATACTTGCCAACTCTCCCTGATTGTCAGGGAGACTCCCTGAAATAGTAGCAATCTCCCTGATTCCCTGAAGAGTCTAGCAATCTCCCTGATTGCACCTTACCCCTATTATATACTTGGGGGGAAAAGGAAAACAGAGACATATACATTGAAATCCTATAATCAGTGCCATTACCCTGCATTGCTTATAATGCACAATGGGCCTGATTCAGCTGCTGTTCTCAGTTTCCCGATGACCGCGAATCTGCGAAGGACTCGTTCTGCGCATGTGCATAATGGGTCTGCAGTTACACACGGAGTTCGGCAGCAGACTGTCAGTGATTGACAGTCTGCTGCCATTTCTGTGCGGGGAAAAGGTGGCGACAGCCTTCGTTTCTCAAAATGGAGGCATGTTGCCGCCGTTGGGGAGGAGTGGAGAGGCCAGTATATCCATCGGCTGACAGAGATCTCCTGGCCTCTTTTGAGCATCTGCGACGGCCGGCTTGCGTGACCCCCCATGGTCATTCAGCCAGCCGATGGGATCGCGTCCTTGCACGCAGCTCGGATCAGTAATGCATGCAGGAGGTATGATGCCCCCTGCTGCATTGCCATATTACAGCTAAGGCAGCTGCGATAGCTCCTGCGGCCTTTGCTGAATGGCCCCCTATGATCACTATCATAGAAGGTTTCTCTAGCCCACTTATATGGAACCCCTTGTAATACACAATACATGAGGAAGCCCTGAAAAGGATCAGTGTGTTTTCATCCACATGCAGATCTTACTAACTGCTTTGGGGCTCATTTACATTTAGACGTAAATCAGTATTAGGACACGCCTCTCAGATTAGCAGGACACGCCCACTATACCGCCGCACTCAGAGGTGCTGCTTTCACAATCTCCCTGAAATGCTTTTTCAAAAGTAGGCAAGTATGCCCAGCATGCCCTGCCACAATTTTGGCAGGCCATGCTGATGTGTAGTTCAACAACAGCTGGAGGGCATCTTATTGCCCACCCTTGGTCTATACACTAGTGCCAGCGGGACTGCTCACTAATCCTTATTACCAACATACTGTGGAGGTCTCATTGAGAAGGAAATCAACCAAAGAGCCCAACTGGTGATTGTCATACTGCAAATCAGATATAATATATTCACCATTTATGCCTCCTTGGTGCTTTCATGCCTACCCTTAATAGTGTCAGTCAGATATGTTTTTATGCACCATCTCTACTGTAACTGGTGCAGCTACTCTTCCTGGAAGTACTGCTGCACGTGTACATGAGACGGTGGTTTATACTGTCATCAAACACTAATCCACAAACACTTTTCCAACACTTTGCTCAGATTAGACAACAATCACAGTTATGAACGCTTACCAGCTTGCCAGCTGCTGCTCAAAGTCTCCGCACTGCCGTAACAGCTCTCCGCAAGTGGCTATGATCCTAGAGATGATAGACAGGAATATGAGCATAGTGACGCGGGTGGAAAGCTTCCACAACACTGCTGACAAGACTTAGACCATGTCATGACTAATTACACGGCCACAGAACCATGGCTATCACAACGAATGCTCTAATTTTCTTTTTATCTGATCGCATGAATACACAAATGATGTACCCTACTTTGCTTACATGGTTCCAATGAGAATTAGATTCCCTGCACAAAGTTGACTCATTGGTGATTATTGTAATCTGTGCGGGAACATTAGGAGTTAATACCAGGGTGGATTTCTGTTATGACAAATCACAGAGATCTACAAGATACTACACAGAATTCTGGGCCTGATTCAGAGCCGGACGCTCTTTGAGAGCGCTCCCTCTGAATCAGGGCGTTCATGTTTTTTTTTTTTTTTTTTTTTTAAAGACGGTCTCCTGGCCGCTCACATAGCTTTAGCGAGCGACCAGGTGATGGTCGTGATGGTCACGACCATCGCGACCATCAGGGCTTGCGACGAGACCCTTGTGGTAGGGTCTTATTCCCGCAAGCGCCAGTGAGCCGGAAGCTCACCACTGACATCGCTCATGATGTCAGTGGGGCCGCCCCCAAACGGCAGGCGTTCCTTCAGGAACGCCTCCGTTTGGCCAGCCACCCCCCCTGCCAGCCTCCAAAACGGGGCAAGCTGTCAATCACAATCGGCAGCTGCCCTGCTTTGGTGCGAGACCCGTAGCGACAGAGCGCCCGTCGCTGGTGTGGTCTCGCGCATGTGCAGTGGGAGACCATCAACCCGCTTGCGAGCGCTGTGTGCTCGCGAGCGGGTCTGAATCAGGCCCTCTGTTACCTGCAAAGCACCGCTACTATGGACATAAGTATGTGAGGACGGCTGGTGTAAATACCGCTGGACCCAAATACAGACAGCACCAAAGGACTTAGGGCCTCATTTAGAGATGTACGCAATGCCGATGTTGCAGCAGATGAGCAATTATCGGTAATATGCGCATGCGTCTGAGTTACAATGCGCATGTGTCAAGTGTCATCATCGTTGTTGCTCGCAGTGAGGACTTATTCGCAGAGGGATTGACAGGCAGGGACTGTTTGTGGGTGGCGACTCAAACGCAGGGGTCTTGCAACCCATCTTCGTGGCGGGGGTCAGCCAGTGACTGCGATCCCGTAAAAATAGCCCTAGCGTCTTAGTACCCATAGCCATTTTGCGGGAACCATACGGTTACTCAAAAGGGCGATTTTCGACTGATCTGCGTCTATGTACACAGTAGTTTGGATTTCCTAAGACGCCGTTGGGCTCCGTAATACAAATCCCGGCGTCTGCAACATTTGTGTATTTTCGCACATGTGCTGCGTACAAGTTCGCAGCTTTGGCGGCGGCATTTGCGTCCATCTCTGAACCAGGCCGTTAGGTCTTTGTTAGTTACATACGTATAAGCCTGTGGCTGCACCTAACAAATCAGTCATCTATATAATGTCCCGGTACCCCTGTTCTTTCACCACAAGACTGATATGTAGTATCGGGTAGGATAAACGATTTATTTTAGAATCGTCAAACACCATTAAGAACCATACAGTTTGATCGCTGGTTTTATAAAAAAATTAAGAGAGATATCATCTATAAATTGAAAATATTTAACAAAATAATCTGTATAAGTTTTATATTTTGCTTTTTTTCTTTTAAGTATAACAATTAAGGATAGTTGTGTACTTTACGAACTCATTGCAAGTGTCGTACACTCATTATTATTATCAATCATGGTAATGTCTAAATCCCTTTCATGGAGAGGACCTTGACGTAATCAGCCAGTGTCCAGCGTCATTCCCAGTGTCCAGCGTCATTCCCTACCATCCAAGTCGGCATAGAGGGGGAATATACCCCTTTTGGCGAGCGTAGCGAGCCACCGAGCCTGAAGCGTGGCGAGCGCAGCGTGGCGAGCGCAGCGAGCCCGCGAGGGGACAACTTTCTTCTTTAGGTGGGAACAACTTTCGGTACTTGTGTATGTAAAGTACATAAGTTCCATTTAAAACATTCATCGGGTCCTCTCTGCAATGAGTCCGTAAAGTACACAAGTGCCCAAGTAAGTTTAAGATTCTAATATAGTAGTAACTAGAACACATCTATAGATTTATCTTGTCCAGTATCACTTGTACATAATAGGTTTGTGACGATAACCATCACTTTTCAAACAGATGACAGTTGGGAGCTGATTGGCTGGAGCACCATTTATTATACGCAATGAGTCTTATCGCTCATTGTGAATGATAAAACTTGTTGATAAATGAGGCCCTAAAGCTGGGTACACATTTAACGATGTGTACCCAGCCCACCTATCGTGCAGACCGATCATCGGTAAGTGCATACACGCTTTCCGATGTCGAGAGCGGCAGCGGGAGCCATGCTGCATTTGGCAGCATGGCCCTCGATGACGATGCGTGCAGGTCCGATGGGCGATGAGCGCGCATAGTCAGAGACATTGAGGGTACTCGTGTTGCCGACATGTCGTCCGATCCGACCGGACGACATATCGTCTAGTGTGTACCTGGCATAAGACTGTAAACTCCAACGATGCAGGGACTGATGTGAATGAGCGCCCATGATGGCGGTCTCACCCTCTGCAAATATGTAAAGTGAAAGGTGCTAAATAAAAAAAATATTATTACTACTATACATTTTAGCTTTATAGTCATAGTGCTTTTTCTTTTTTTTTTTTTAACCTTAAAGAAGGGAGGATTGGACATGGTTTCCTCTCTGAAAACTACACAGTGGGGAACTGGATCTTGTACTCTCACCATTTACGTGAACCAGTTCTACCGGATTTTCATTGAATCTGGTATAAGGGGGCTGCTGAACGCAGCTCTATGTATTTATTTAAACCTCCGCCTAAATAAGTAATATTGTATGACACGTCAGCAAGAAAAAAGAGCATGTTACCATATTTTTTGTTTTTAATAGCTATAACTCATTACTGCCTGTTATAATAGACAATATAAATATGTGGAAGTGCTAGGACAGGATGCACATGTTCCGGCACAGAAGAGGTCCAGAACTGTGTGAACACAAGAAGGTCTAGGTCGCAGATGTTGCTACAGATCCTGGTCTGTGTGTACAAGGAGAGGGCTGGTCTTACATCATACTATAGTTACGTGGCGTATTTGCAAGGGCACCTTTATTATACAAATCAAATCCTTCCTAACATATAAAGTGTCTGCGCCCAGACCAGTGGGGGGTTGACCACTTGCCAATCCCATGACTCTTTGCCAACTGCAGCCTAGATGGAGAGCAAATGATGTCAGCAAAGATATTACAAGTTCAGTCCTGGTGAGAACAGTGCAGACAGCCCTCGAGTCCATGGGATGTTTACCTGACTGAATTCTGGAAAGCCGTCCAATCTTCCAGGAATAAGGAATCAGTAGGGACACTGTCCAGCTTGTACTTCTTCCTTATTGACTGTAGCGTGTTTGTGAAATCCGACACGTATCTGTGAAATACAAGTACAACAAGCAGAAGGTGTTGGAGCAGAGCACAGCGTGACAGATCTTGCACACCTGTCAAGCGGCACTGAAGCTGCCAGCAAGCGAGCGTTAAGCAAGCAAAGATGGGCTTTGCCTTTGTTTGACAACAACCACCATGCCAGTAAGTGCTAATGATACCCACAAACTTTCCCTCAATAAATCAGCCGCAGATCATGGCTCCACGCCCTTATTGTAAAGGGGCCAATTCCTACAATGCCTGGGACATGGTGCTGTTACTAGAACGACAATAAATGTCTGGACAAACATCATGTATGTTCTTATAGAATACACAGATCAGGCCGAGAAGAGCAGCCAGAAGGAGCACTGTTCCATATGCCTATCTACCCAGCTGGATCACATTCTTAAATACGCTATAGTTCAATGCAATGAAAAGAGTAAACTGATGTTAATTGCTGACAGATAGACAGCATTTTATCTATATATTCACTCGTATTCTTATACAGACTCAGCTTCATGCCATATAAAGTATGCCTCAGGTTGATTCTTCCCATTAAACCTTTGTCTTCATGCAGATGTTTTCCCGTGGATAATGGAATACACAGCTAAGACTATGGTCTCCATGGCTTTATCTACATCATCTGGGTTGGGGTTATTACCCGGATCACTAGCAACCTTCCACAGCTTTTCTGACTTTAATTGCATCTCTATGGCAAACTTCCATGTAGCTTAGTTTTCTGAGCCCGTTAGTTTAATGTAGCTCATACACTGTATATTTTCCCTTGTATGAAATAAAGGACTTTTCTATAATCACTCAGATAATTTTATCTGTGGTAGTGTCACTGCAGCCTTTTTCTTGGTACTGTTAATCGTCACACACTGGTGTCTGGGCCCATAGCCTATTGCCAGATCCTATGATGTTAATAGGTGTCATCAGTGTGCGATGTAGACAGATAACTTAACCAGGGATTGGTTAATTAACCGGTAGAAAGCAGGTGCAGAACTGGGGTTTCCAGCTGTAACATAGAGTCTCCGTGTAGGAGACAGTTACGGGCACGTCCTTCCTATACAGGATGGAGGAGAGACGAATGTGCGGAGAACTGCGCATTTGCAGTAGCACACTTGGTCAGGGTCGGAGATCGCGACTCCGGCATTGGCAAGGTCCTAGTGTCTTTCTTAAAATAAATTCTATAAAAATAGTCAGAACAGCCGTGCAGGTCACTGAAATATAAAGCCTACCTTCCCAAACTAATTTTTTCCATTGTCCAACTCAAGTATGAATAGAGAATGTAAGGGCCTCATTATAACGTGAGTCACCTATCACATGACAAACAGTGCTGCTGTAATCTGCCACTAGAGTCTCTGGTATTGTAAATAGGGGTGTGCAGGCTCGGATTAGTTTGTATTTTCCCACCAAAAATCGGGTCTCAGAAAGAGGCATAACGTCATCTTTCATGGACAAAAGTCCATGAAAGATGACGTCTTGCCTCTTTGAGACTTGGCGGGAAAAATCCGAATTTGGCGGGAAAATCTGAACTAATCTGAGCCTGTACATCCCTAATTGTAAAGTACCTACGCGAGGCCCATGAATGTTTCTCAGCACTGCTGTTAAGTTTCAACTATACGCTGGCACACTCCCAAAAAGACTGGCTTAACCATACTCACTTTTTAAATAGAGCTTGTAGAGCCTGTAGCAGACCGCACACCCCCAGTCCATCCGTTAATTTCATGCATCGCTCCACTGCACCAGAAGCCAGGCTGAAGAGCCGCGACACAGAGTGTGAGAGCTCCTGGACACAATCTAGAACTTCACCGTGTTCCTAAAAATACAGTGACAGAATAAGGGTTCAATTCCTTACAAGGCTTTGAGCGTGGACAAACGTATTCCTAGACCTTGTGCTGCTCCATGGCTAAAGCCTCATGCCTGTTGCTAGGTTTTTAAGTGTTTCAATATAAGTACTGTAAGCTGCTATACCACCATCCACTATATAGGTTCCAATTTTCTCCTGGAACCTATATAGGCTGATCTTCAGGGCCAGCTCCAGGTCTACTAGCAACCTGTTCAAGAAATTTTGGTTGCCCACCCCCTCCCAATCAGCTATATTCATAATTTATATTTTTATTAACAAAAAAGATATTTCCTAGTTTTTAATCAAACAAATTCTTCCACAGAAGACAAAGAAATACAGAAGCAAGAAACATGTTCCCCACAAGAAATAAATCACACATTGGCCCCCACAGGAAACAAATACACACACATTGTCCCCCACAAGAAATAAATCACACATTGTACCCCCACATCAAACAAATACACACACATTGTCCCCCACAAGAAATAAATCACACATTGGCCCCCACAGGAAACAAATACACACACATTGTCCCCCACAAGAAATAAATCACACATTGGCCCCCACAGGAAACAAATACACACACATTGTCCCCCACAAGAAATAAATCACACATTGGCCCCCACAGGAAACAAATACACACACATTGTCCCCCACAAGAAATAAATCACACATTGTACCCCCACAGGAAACAAATAAAAAATACACTCTGATTAATTGCCGCCCCCCCAAAAAAACTGAGTGACTCTAACCCCTGTCTGTCACAATACAGTTGCAGAGCAAGTTGCAGGAGGGGCTCTATTGTGACCCAGTCAGGCCAGCCATGCCGCCTGCACACAGCAGCAGCCCCAAGGGAGGATGTATTATAGCAGCGCGGATCGTGCCGCTATAACTCTTTACTTGAAGTGCAACCTCATCTGATCTTACATTCTGGCAGATAGATACAGGCAGCTATCAGCACAGACCTGCAGGAATGCCAGAAGGCAGAACAGTTCTGCGCCAATGCACTGTCACAGCTCAGTTCCTGCCCCAAAAATCCCATTTCACGCAAAAACAGATCCAACAAAGATCCGTCCAACTCAGAATCGGACGGGGATACACGAAAATGCAGAAATTTGCTTTTGCGCATGCGATATATGCTCGCTATTTGCAAGATCAGTCTGACTTAGAATCAGCCCCTTATAGGTCATCTCCAAGGCTGGACATAGACAGAGATTGAATGTACAAATAAGTTCTTAGAACTAAGGTGATGGCTTAATGCTTAGCAAATAATCATGAAGACTCCATTTGATTGCTGCCCTCCACCTTATAGAGGGTGCACCCCTCCCAACCATTCTCGATTTCAGTGGGACAGTCCCGTTTTTCAGGCACTGTCGCGCTGTTCCACCCGCGGGCCGAAGTGTCCCGCGTGCGGTCGGGAGGCTGGGCACCTCCACCGCCGCAGCGATGCCGGACCCCGGAGAAAAGAATGGACATTCAGTGCAGGAAGAGGGCTGGGGGCAGCTCAGCTACTGACGGAGTGCTGGGCTCGCCCCCAGCCTGACGATAAACGGGAGGCGTGCCATATGGGCACGCCCCCAAATAATGGCATTTAGGGGGTGTGGCCTATGGTAATTAGGCGACACTCCCAATTTCGGTCGTCTCAGTCCTGTTCTGCACAGGGCGCATCTCCTCCTGGAGCCGGCCCTGCTGCCCTCTTCAACTGACAAGGAATCAATGACACCATTGAGGCCTTCCATGCATGTAGCTCACACTCAGATAGACATTATACTATTTCCACCTTCCAGCATATAATGTGCCAAGTTCTTACCAGAGGGATAGAACTGATCTGTATCAGAAGGTGAGACTCCTCCAGGTTCCCATACTGCAGCTGGAAAGGTTTGTATACACCGTACACTGCTTCCACCAGCTCCGTCACCTTCACCAAATTGTGCTCCCCTGGCATGGAAAACATCATATAGTTTGAATAAGGAAAACTGGCCCAAGTCTTTATTATTAAACAATTCAGCTGCAGGACACACAAATAATTAGAGCTCATACAAGGGTATTGAGGTTCCTCTGCGATACTGAGGTTAATAATTCTACTCCCGGATATGTTAATACATACACATCAGTAATAAAAAGAACCAGCACAGAAGATACTTCTATGTATGTACAGTACAATCATATACATTAGAATACTTATAGGATTTTATTTTAAAAACTAAACAGAAAAGTAGCAAAACATGACATTTTTTTCTCAAATTTGAAGAGACAAAGACAATTATATCTTTACATTACAGTAAAGCCGATGGTAACCCCCCATTTTTATATTGGTTTTTTTATGCATTATGTCTGAATGTTGAATGGTTTGATTATGTCAATCCCCCCTCTTCTACTTTTATTCAAGGCTATATAATACTGTACCTATCTGATGTGCTTTTCTATTTATGCCTATACTGGTTACAGTTTTAGGTCGTCCCTAAAAACACTGTTATTATTATAGATAGTTTTTATTCTCAATGAACCTTTCATAATATGTCAAGCAATGATAATATTGTTTTTTGAGATATGTTTATATGTTTCATTTCCTTTCAGAAAAATATGAAAAAAAAAAAAAAGTTACAGTAAAGCTGGGTACACACTAGACGATTTTTGAACCATTTGTCGCTTTCAGACGGACCGGAACGACAAATCGTCCAGCGTGTACGCACTACGCGCGCTCCGGCGGGATAGTCCGTCACATCCTCAGATCTGCCGTACATGCTGCTCAATCTGCGGATCTGACTGACGACCCCAAGCATTTGGATGCGGTGGGGGAACGACATATCGTACGGTTGTTCACCAGATCGTGTGGTGTGTGCAGACCGCACAACATGTCGCTCGTCGCATCTTCCATCGGCCGGGTACACGGTATACGTTTATGATGCCGGCGGTCACAATGCCGACCGCCGGCATCTAGACTACAGAATCCCGGGCGAGGGTTAACTAACCCACGCCGGGAGACCGGCGCCCGGCATCCCAATCGAAGGGATGTCGGGCACCGAGCGCGGATAGCCGCAGGCGGGTAGGGGGGGGGGGTTAGTTTATGGTTCTTGGGGGGGACCCCCAGGAGGTTAGGTTTAGGCTAGGGAGAGGGAGGGTTAGGGTTAGGCACCCCCGGGGGAAGGTTAGGCACCCCCCCGGGGGACTTAGGTTTAGACGGCGGGGAAAGGGGGGGTTAGGTTTAGGCACTTAGAGGGGGGGTTAGGGTTAGGCACAGGGGGGGAGGTTAGGGTTAGGCACCCTAAAGGAGGGTTAGGGGGTAGAGTTAGGTTAGTAAGTACTTACCTTCTAGACGATCGGGAATTGCTTCCATGCGGCTGGCGGTGTATCATACCGAATCCGGGTACACACGTCGTCTACTGTGTACCGGGCTTAAATCTATATTTTTATCTGGGATCATGAAAATAGAAACATATTTGCGCAAATTCTAACGAATCAAGCAGAATAAGTGATACTGGGCCTAATTCAGACCCACTCGCAAGCGGGTCGATGTTGGCCAAGTGCCCATGCGCACGACGGAGGCGGCTCTGTCGTGCACATGCGCGAGACCCGAATAACGACGGCCAAGCCGTCGTTATGGGTCTTGCCCCAAAGGGGTGTGCTGTCGATGGTGAGTGACAGCACGCCCCATTTGGTGGGCGTGGCTGCCCAGAGGGAGGCGTCCCCATGGGAACGCCTACCGTCTGGGGCCGGCCCCACTGACATCACAATTGATGTCAGTGGGAGTGCTTTTGGCTCTGATAGAGCCAAAAGCACTCCAGGGCTTGCGGCAACGAGATCCCACCACAAGGGTCTCGTCGCAAGCCCGATGGTCACGATGGTCTTGTCCATCGAGACCATCATTTTGGCCGCTCGCTATGGCTGTGGGTGGCCACCCACAGCTATGCGAGCGGCCAGGAGGCCACTCTTAAATTCAGAGGGACGGCCCTGATTCAGAGCAAGCGCTCTGTCACAGCGTCCGGCTCTGAATCAGGGCCACTGTACGGCCGCAATGCAGGAATTATATTAGAATTTATAGTTTTGAGCCTACGATTTGTTTGATAAGTACACTTTATGAGATGGATAAGACAGACCATGAGTCTGAGAAAGGGCAGAGAGAGATAAAAAGTGTGAAACAATGTGCATTTCAAAGTCAGTCAGTCGTTGTATGTAACTAGACTTTTTGGTGCCCTGTTCATTGGCGCACCCCCCCCCCCCATTATTTTTAAAATAGGGACTTAAGGAACGCACCCAAAAACGGGCCATGGCCTCATGGGGAAGGGCCAGGGAAGAGACAGGGGAGGCCAGGAGATGCTGGGGATAAAATAAGAGGAAACTACAAGTGAGAGTGATAATAAACAGAAAAGTGACAGGCTCAAACAGCGCCCCCTGCCCTGCGGTGCCCTGTGCCATGGCACTGGTGACACCACCCTAGTTACTGCCCTGGTATGTAATGTTCCTTAAAGCTGTGAAATAATTTAGAATAGCCACTTATCCATGGTTTATTTGCTTATAGTGGACGGACACATGGTTAAAAATAAAACGGTTATGTATTGATACATGTGAAAGTAAGCTACACGTTATATATAGTAAAACATCAGTTCACAAATCTCGCCTTTGGGCCGACTGAAAGCTGCTACAATGATCTCACTGACTGGGTGTTACTGTGCTGCGGCAAACTACATTTTAGGCAATAAAAATACTTTGCTTTAACGGTTTCTTTTTCTTTTTTAATAGATGTGATATGCAAACAGATAAAGAAAAAGTCAGTGATGTGGAATGTGGGACAGAGTGTTACACAAATATGGCAGTATGAAGTGACTCACTTACGGACAGATCATACTCCGCTGTGAGGTGTCAAAAATATTCTTTAAGTTATGATAAATTTTAAGAAGGTGCTATCTCCACCAAAAAATTACTATTCAGCTCTAATGAGTTGCGTTCCATGTGAAGGCCGTCCAGGTGCGCTTTAAATAAGAAAATATTGGATCACTTTAAGATCCCAGGGCCTTTATGCTGCTGAAATGTGTAACAGGCCAAGAGCACCTTTCGTGCCATTAGTGTCTGCTTCTGCACAGAGCAGCAATGTACAGCACAGTAGCTGCGGAGTTAACTCCTGACACACCTGGGAGTGGAACACTGTAGAGTAATTACAGAGTGGCACCTTTCATGGTGGACTGCAGCCAGCTCTACAGAACCGTTTCCTATGCTAATGCCTGAAAGCCAAGAACAGGATTCATTAAGGAGAAACAGAACATTAAACCAACTGTACAAGACCCAATGGCACTGCTGCAATAAAGGAAATCTGCCTTCCATCTGACTGGGACCATGATAAAAGAAACTGCAAGGATTTTCCATTATGACCATATCAACTACTTGCCCCTAGCACTGTGTGGGGTTATTAAATGCGGTGTATGTTTTATGTGTATAATCTGAAGTATGTGACAGAGGGGCTTATTCATCATCACTTAATTTTTACAAAAGCAGGTGAAATTTACATTTTTACCTGTAATATTGAGTTATCGGACCATTCATCAAGAAGTTGTAGCAGGAATGGCCTGCTGTCCCCATACACTAGTATCACAGATATCTCCTACTTACCTTTCTTTGGTGGATTTGCCTCGCTGTCTCCAAACACTAGTATCACAGATATGTCCTGTTTACCTTCGTCTGGCGGAATGGCCCGCTGTTCCCATACACTAGTATCACAGTTATCTCCTGCTTACCTTCCGCTGGCGAAATAGCCTGCTGTCCCCATACACTAGTATCACATATATCTCCTACTTACCTTCCTCTGGCGGAATAGCCTGCTGTCCCCATACACTAGTATCACAGATATCTCCTACTTACCTTCCTCTGGCGGAATGGCCCGCTGTCCCCATACACTAGTATCACAGATATCTCCTACTTACCTTCCTCTGGCGGAATGGCCCGCTGTCCCCATACACTAGTATCACAGATATCTCCTACTTACCTTCCTCTGGCGGAATGGCCCGCTGTCCACATACACTAGTATCACAGATATCTCCTACTTACCTTCCTCTGGCGGAATGGCCCGCTGTCCCCATACACTAGTATCACAGATATCTCCTACTTACCTTCCTCTGGCGGAATGGCCTGCTGTCCCCATACACTAGTATCACAGATATCTCCTGCTTACCTTCCTCTGGCGGAATGGCCCACTGTCCCCATACACTAGTATCACAGATATCTCCTATTTACCTTCCTCCGGCGGAATGGCCCGCTGTCCCCATACACTAGTATGGGGCCAGAATTCATCAAGCTCCGAAAATACAATATTTTCGGAGCTTGAATGCGGAAGCATTCGCCATCTTCAGATAGCGAGTGCTCCCGCAATGCCTATGGTCTATGATATCATATGGTGAACTAGGATTTCACATGTGAGTGTAAGTAGTAAAATAAAATAAATGTAAAAATAAAAAACCACACAAAACTTACACAGAACATTTAAACAGTGAATGAGACCAGACTTACCAATATTGGGCATGATAGCAGCCTCCAGAGCCTTAGCAAAGTGACTGGTGGTCTGATAGAGCTCCAGCAATGTGCTGAGCTTGTGCTCGGGATTGGCTCGCTCCATGGCTGTGCTCAGACAAACCGGGATGGATGGGACCATGGCAGCCAGAGTTTGGATCAGCAGGACAGTAACCACCTCATGCGGCTTCTTAAATACCTGTAAAACCATTAAATGCATGTAATGTGTATATAATGTTTTAAAATGTATAAACACTTGTGATGCTGCCATGTAAGTGTTTACATGTAACAAATACAAAAAAATATACCCATCAATATCAGTGCTGCGATTATCCCCCAGCTGCACATAGTGGTGTTTTGGTTAATACAACAATGAATGGATGTGATCACACAGATCATTGATCCCTATGGCAAATGCAGTATTTGTACAGACCAGCCCTGACCATGAAGGTTCCTAGTTCTATATTTGCTGTGATCGGTATGTACCATAATTATCAGGTGTCCCTTGGACTGCATTAGTCAAAGCTGCATTCACTGAGCTCCCATGAGAAACACAATACAATCATCCAAATGTAAAATTGCATTAACCCTTGCAGTGGAAGCGACTTTGATGTAGCATTCATTAGGAATACTAGTGTACTATAAGGAAGATCACTTATATACAGTGTAAAAGCGCTAAGACCTAATACAAAAGAAGGTACATAATTTATCATGGGACACTTATGGATCTATAGAAGTGACTGCACTACCTGCCTGGCCACGTGTTACGCCCAGCACATTTTCTTCATTGTACGCTCCGTTGACCACTGTAGCTTCTATAGTTTCTGAATCTCAGGAATTGTGCCAAAATACAGCACGTTAACCCATTCCAAGGCCATAAGGCAAACAGTGCCATGTTTCACAGTGATGATGTGCAAAAGACTGTCAGGGGTATTCAATATGGGAGCGATAACATCGTTTTTGCGTTAATATCGGAGGTATGATGTCATTATCGCAGGTTTTACTTTTACACCGTATTCAATTTCAAAGACTTATTGCAGTTTTGATAAAAAATGGGGGATAACTTTTCACCATTGAATAGGTGTCGAAAAAAAGTGCAGAATTGGGGTTTAGGGGTGCAGGCTTAAAAAAAATAGCCTGCACCCCTGGGACTGACATTTAAAAAAGAACTGTGTCAAAAAAAAAAAAAAAAATAGGGACACCCCAAAAAATTAATTTAAAAATTGGGGAGAAAAAAAAAAAAATGGGAAAAAATTGTATAACAATAGGGAAATAGGTTCAGGGCTATTCTGCAAGTATGCGGCAGATGTTTTCTAGAATAGAATTATAGCGGCAGATGTTTTCTAGAATAGAATTATAGCGGCAGGTGCACAAATGCAGAATTTTTAAAAACTTACTTTAGGGACATAAAAATATGCTAGTACCCATTTTCATGTACCCCAAATTTGATGGGACCACTTAAAAAAAACGAAAAAAATAACCTAAGTGCTCTTCTGCATCACTTCTTCAATGTCAGAAAAAAAACACCTGCTGCGGCAATTTAAATCCCCGACTTTCAATTAAAGGCTAAAACGGGGGTACCCATAGTGATCCCCCATGTTTTTACTACTTTAGGGGGGTCTTACAAATTTTTTTTTTAAATTGAGTAAATTTTTATTGGTTTATAGAAATACATTAACAAATAACCAAACAAAATAAATAATAAAAAATATATAATAAAAAAAATTAAAAAATAAAAATAAAATAACAACATATATATATATATATATATATATATATATAAATATATATAACAAACCAAAGATCCGGCCCTCAAAACTGTATACTTGCCGGGTGCCTTCCTCAGTCTTGCCTCATATGAATGAGGGAAGCTGTGTATATCGTTCCAATGGCGGCACTCCGTGAAAAAAGCACACAAGTCAGTGCATTGATATCAATGCACTGACTTGTGTGCACGGAGTGCCGCCATTGGAACGATATATATATATATATACACACACACACACACACACACACACATACATACACACATAAATACATAATCAAATAACAGTATCTGGAATATAAAACCTAGATCTACAAACTGCATCCCAGATCCATTGCTTATAAAAAATATAATATTAATGTGTATACCAAAACAATAAACATAGAGAATATATATATACACATAAAACAAAAAAAAAAAAATACAAAAAAAATACCACACTATACAAATATTGGAATATTGTCAAAAATAACACCTGAAAAATTGGCAAAATCAACTAGATCACAATAAATTCTCAACTTATCACACAGCACATTACCTCCAACAAAGTAATAATCTACCTCATTATCCTAACAATAATATACCGGTCAATCATTAGGCAGTGCACGGGCATAACAGGATTTAAGCCAACTGCTCCAGATACGTTCATACTTCTTCTCAGCTTTGTGACAAATAAACACATGTTTTTCATGTTCAAAACACATGTTTTTCATGTTCAACAGTGGTACGGACCAAGGACAGCCAAGCATTATAATCTGGTCCTGTAGGAGCCGTCCACGACCGAGCCACACATACCTTAGCTAGTGTACACATATTGACAATGTATTGTTTAAGATATCTGTCCACTACCTCATCGTCCATAGAGCCTAAACAGCACGTCAATGGCGTAGCTAAAGTGGGAGCAATACCTGTATTGGACAAAACTCTCAGAACCTTATTCCAAAAAGTGGTAACCACCGGACAATCCCATAGAAGGTGCCAGAAAGTACCGCTACTAATTTTACACTTAGGGCATATGTCAGATGCTCTCCCCCCAAATTTTAGCAAACGAACAGGAGTTAAATAGGTACGGTGTAGAATAAACAGTTGAATCTGTTGAAATCTTATAGAAGTCGTGGAAATACGAGGAGCTTCTAGAGCATTATCCCATTCCGTATCACTTATAAGGCCAATATCTCTCTCCCACTTTGATCTAAGATGTGGTAAACTATCCTTATGATAAGAAGACAATATATAGGAGTATAAGTAAGAAAGCGTCTTCCGGGGACCTAAAGATAAAAGGAATGACTTCAATGGGGATATTTGAATTAGAGGAGGGCCATCTGAAAATTGAGCCGAGAGAGCATGCCGTAATTGTAAATATCTATAGAAATATGATGGAGGGAGATGATGAACTTCTTGGAGTTGTGCAAAAGATTTAAGAATTGAAGTGTCATATAAATGACCCAATGTAGTTACACCGTTAGAACCCCATGTCACCTCAAGCTGTAAAGAGGCCAGTTCAGGTAATATACGATAACTACATAGAGAAGTGTCTGGATCTAATCCCGTAAACTGTAGAATACTAGATACCAATTTCCATATCTTAATAGCTTGCATCAACAGGGGAGGGCCTTTCTGTATAATTCTACCCGCAAGCAAGGCCTGCAATGGTGTAAAGTTAGGGAAAATCTGAGAAACCAACAAAACGTGCAGGGCATTAGGGGAGTCATCTTGAAGCCATAACCGTATATGTGCCATCTGCGCCGCATAATAATAAAATTTGAAATTTGGAAGAGCCAAACCTCCCCCAGACCTAGATCGGGTCAGAGCTGCCAATTGAATACGTGGTCGACGATTCACCCAGACCAATGAAGAAAGAAGACTATTCAAACGCCTAAACAATGTATCTGTAATAAAAACAGGAGAATGCTGCAAAACGTACACAAATTTTGTCTGCACCACCATCTTTATTAAGTTAATTCTACCAGCAACGGTAAGAGAGAGCCGGCGCCAGGACTGAAGTTTGCCCTTTAAGTAGACAAACAGGGGCTCAACATTGAATACTATATAGTCCTTTGGGGAATTAGTTATCCAGATACCTAAATATTTAAATTTATTTACCCAACAGAGAGGGAGAGTGACAATGGGAACAGTCGGATACAACCCCCTAAGAGGAAGGATAGATGATTTGTCCCAGTTTATCTTAAGACCAGAAAAAATTCCAAATTGTTCTATGACTTGAAGAACCACAGGCATAGCTGTTACATAGTCAGACAAAAAAAGTAATAAATCATCTGCATATAAGGAAACTTTGGGGGTCATTCAGACCCACTCGCGAGCGGCAGTACGCTCGCAAGTGGGTCGATGTTCCCCACTGCGCATGCGCACGACGGAGGGAGCTCCGTCGTGCGCATGCGCGAGACCCGGGGAGCGACGGGCTTTCCATCGCTCCGGGTCTCGCACCAAAGGGGGCGTGCTGTCGATGTTGATTGACAGCAAGCCCCCTTTGGTGGGCGTGCCAGGGGCGTGGTGGCCAGACGGAGGCGTGTTCCCATGGGAACGCCTACCGTCTGAAGCTGGCTCCACTGACATCACTAGTGATGTCAGTGGGAGTGATTTTGGCTCTGATAGAGCCAAAATCACTCCAGGGCTTGTGGCAGGGAGACCCTACCGCAGGGTCTCCGTCGCAAGTCCGATGGTCGCGATGGTCAAGACCATCGCGACCATCTTTTTGGCCGCTCGCATATGCTGTGGGTGGTCACCCACAGCTATACAAGCGGCCAGGAGGCCGCTCCATTTTCATGGAGGAGGGCCCTGATTCAGAGCGAACGCTCTGGTCAGAGCGTTCGGCTCTGAATCAGGCCCTTTGTCCATTCTATTACCCAATTGTAGACCTATAATATCAGGGTGAGAACGTATAATACAGGCTAACGGCTCAATAGCCAATGCAAACAGGGTTGGGGACAAGGGGCAACCCTGTCTTGTGCCCCGAGACAGGGGGAAGGATGGGGAGATAAACCCATTCACTGACACCCTGGCAGTAGGGTTCGCATACATAAGCTTTACCCATTTCAAGAACACCAGCCCAAACCCTAAACATAACATGACCTCCCACAGAAAGGGGAACTCCACAGAGTCAAATGCTTTTGCAGCATCTAATGACACAATAACAGAGGACGATTCCTCGCCATGGGAGGCCTGTAAGTGAGTGTGCAGCCTTCTAATGTTCTCCGACGTCGACTTGCCTGGCATAAATCCTGATTGGTCTGGGTGAACAATCGAAGTAATAACAGTGTTTAGCCGAATAGAAAGGATCTTAGCCAAAATTTTGGCATCTGTGGGAATTAGAGAAATTGGCCTATAGGAATCAGGGTATCTAGGGTCCTTCCCGGGTTTAGGGAGCACAACAATTATGGCTTCAGACATAGATGGAGAGAACAAATTCTCTTCATAGAGCCCATTAAACAGATCTAAAAGTCTTGGAACAAAGATACGAGCATGTTTTTTATATATCTCTATGGGAATCCCATCAGATCCGGGTGCCTTGTTACCGGGAAAGGAACTAATCGCAGCATCTACCTCCTCCAGGGTCAACGGGGCATCTAAATACGTCCGACCTCGGATGACAATTTTGGAAGCCTAGCAGAAGCAACATATAATGACAATGCATTCACGTCCTCAGTCAACTGTGTTTGATATAAGTTTTTATAAAATAAACTAAAAACCTCTGCAATATCTTGTGTAGATGTGACCATAGAACCCTCAGGCCCAATTAGTTCCGAGACAACAGCAGAAGGACGATCAGCTTGAACCAAGTGTGCCAAAAAACTACCAGTTCTGTCAGCCTGCATATAATATAAATGAGAACGGAATAACAGTCTACGGTTCATTCTATCTGTCAAATGATCAGTCCACTCTGTCTGTGCAGTCAACCATTTTAAACGTGAAGATTCCAACCTGTCCCCCAAGTAATCCCTTACAATTTTTTTAAGGAAAAATTTGTAACTTTACGCAAATCCAACTTCGGAGTTTCCCGTTTTCGTTAATTTTATATTGAATACGGGTATAAGCGGGAGCGCGCCCGATACTTTAACGCAGGTAAAAACTCCGATATCAAACGTTAACTTTGACAGTGAAGTTAACGTTTCATATTGAATACCCCTCTGTGTGTGATTACTCCTTGTCATTATTATAAAGCATTTAGAGCCACACGATTATACACAATAGTCAACAGGTGTGTGTTTTTTTTTGTTTTTTTTAGGGGAATGGAGGGTGGGAGGTAACAGATATAGATATTTAGGGATACTAAACACATTAACCCTGGCTAAATTAAGGAGCTGATTTGAGCATACAGCGCATCCGGAAAGTATTTACAACGCTTCACTTTTTCCATATTTTGTTATGTTACAGCCGTATTCCAGAATGGAATAAATTAATTTTTGTCCTCAAAATTCTACACACAATACCCCATAATGACAACGGGTAAAAAGTTTTTCTTGAGATGTTTGCAAATTTAATAAAAAAAAAAAAAATAAGAAATCACTTGTACATAAGTATTCACAACCTTTGCTCAATACTCTGTTGATGCACCTTTGGCAGCAATTACAGCCTGAAGTCTTTTTGAATATGATGCCACAAGCTTGGCAGATGTATCTTTGGGCAGTTTTGCCCATTGCTCTTTGCAGCATCTCTCAAGCTCCATCAGGTTGGATGAGAAGCGTTGGTGCACAGCCATTTTCAGATCTCTCCAGAGATGTTCAATCGGATTCAAGTCTGGGCTCTGGCTGGGCCACTCAAGGACATTCACAGAGTTATCCTGAAGTCACTCCTTTAATATCTTGGCTGTGTGCTTAGGGTCGTTGTCCTGCTGAAAGATGAACAGTCGCCCCAGACTGAGTTTAAGAGCGCTCTTGGGCAGGTTTTCATCCAGAATGTCTCTGTACATTGCTATAAGTACATTGCTATATTCACCTTTCCCTCTATCCTGACTAGTCTCCCAGTTTCTGCTTCTGAAAATCATCCCCACAGCATGATACTGCCACCACCATGCTTCACCGTAGGGATGGTATTGGCCTGGTGAGGAGTGGTGCTTGGTTTCCTCCAAACATAACGCCTGGCATTGACTCCAAAGAGTTCAATCTTTGTCTCTCATGGTCTGAGAATCCTTCAGGTGCATTTTGGCAAACTCCAGGCGGGCTGCCATGTGCTTTTTACTAAGGAGTGGCTTCCGTCTGGCCACCCTACCATACAGGCCTGATTGGTGGATTGCTGCAGAGATGGTTGTCCTTCTGGGAGGTTCTCCTCTCTCCACAGAGGAATGCTGTAGCTCTGACCGAGTGACCATCGGGTTCTTGGTCACCTCCCGGACTAAGGCCCTTCGCCCCCTATTGCTCAAGATTAGACAGCTGGCCAACTCTAGGAAGAGCCCTGGTGGTTCCGAACTTCTTCCATTACCGGATGATGGAGGCGACTGTGCTCATTGGGACCTTTAAAGCAGCAGATATTTTTCTGTACCCTTCCCCAGATTTGTGCCTCGAGATAATCCTGTCTCGGAGGTCTACAGACTATTCCTTGGACTTCATGCTTGGTTTGTGCTCTGACATGCACTGTCAAGTGTGGGACCTTATATAGACAGATGTATGCCTTTGAAAATCATGTCCAAACAACTGAATTTACCACAGGTGGACTCCAATAGAGCTGTAGGAACATCTCAAGGATGATCAGTGGAAACAGGATGCACCTGAGCTCAATTTTGAGCTTCATGGAAAAGGCCGTGAATACTTATGTACATGTGATTTCTCAAGTGTTTTGTTTTGTTTTTTTAATTAAATTTGCAAAAATCTCAAACAAACTTTTTACAAGTTGTCATTATGGGATATTGTGTGTAGAATTTTGAGGACAAAAATGAATTTATTCCACTTTGGAATAAGGCTGTAACATAACAAAATGTGGAAAAGTGAAGCGTTGTGAATACTTTCTGGATGCACTGTATGCCTGTTTGTGTAGAGTATCCTACAGTGTAAAATGCAATTTGGATGCATCTATCAATAGAACTGAAGAGACATGGTTGGGCAGCACAGACGGTGTAATGGTTAGCATTACTGCCTCACAGTACTGAGGTCGTGGGTTCAATTCCCACTACACCCTAAATGTGTGGAGTTTGTATGCTTTCCCTGTACTTGCGAGGGGCTTCAGTTTCCTCCAACATTCCAAAAAACAAGAGATATGGTAAGAACTTACCTTTGTTATCTCTGTTTCTACGAAGTCCATAGGGTCCACAGGGTTGACCTTGGGGTATAGCTGGATCTGGATCCACGGGCACCACGCAGTTAAAGCTTTGCTGCTCCCAGGATGCACTTGGGTCCGTCCTCCTCTATACCCCGCCCCGGCCACAGGCACCTCAGTTGGTAAGCAGCTAAGGCCGGAGGAGGAGACTAAACAGAGAGAAGGAAGACTGGAACACACAAGAAACCATACTCACAGAAATGGGAGACGGAAAACCGGTGACCAGCCACACAGCCCATTTGAAGCCAGGTGCGTCAGGGCGGGCGCCCTGTGGACCCTATGGACTTCGTAGAAACAGAGATAACAAAGGTAAGTTCTTACCATATCTCTTGTTTTCTACTTCAGGGTCCATAGGGGGTCCACAGGGTTGACCTTGGGGATGTCCCAAAGCAGTTCAACTAAGGGCGGGGACGCTCCTGTGCTGAAAGGAGTACCCGGCGCCCAAAGGATGCATCCTGAGAGGCGAAGGTGTCAAACGCATAAAACCTCAAAAACGTCTGAATTGAAGACCAAGTAGCCGCCTTACACAGCTGAACAGCGGAGGCGCCACGTCTAGCAGCCCAAGAGGGACCCACAGAACGAGTGGAATGAGCCTTAACAGAGGCTGGCACAGGTAAACCCTCCTGCGCATAAGCCTCACAAATAACTGAACGAAGCCAACGGGCTATCGTTTGCTTGTTGGCAGGCCAACCCCTCTTGTGAAAACCAAAGAGGACAAACAAAGAATCCGACTTCCTAACCGAAGCAGTCCGGTCCACATAGATTCTAAGTGCCCGGACCACATCCAAAGAAGCCTCACCAGCCGAAAGATCAGGTGACTGAAAAGCTGGCACAACAAGTTCCTGATTAATGTGGAACTTTGAAACCACTTTGGGCAAAAACTCAGGACGCGTGCGGAGCACTGCCCTGTCCTGGTGAAAAATCAGAAAAGGAGGGCGACAGGAAAGCGCCCCCAATTCTGAAACCCTCCTGGCCGAAGCAATTGCCAGGAGAAAAATGGTCTTAAACGTCAGCCACTTGAGCTCCACCGACTCAAGCGGCTCAAAAGGAGGACCCTGCAAGACCCTCAGTACCACCGTCAAGTCCCACGGAGCCACCGGAGGCACGAAGGGAGGCTGGATCCTGAGAACACCTTGGAAAAAGGTGTAAACATCTGGCAGTGTAGCAATCCGTCGCTGAAACCACACGGACAAAGCAGACACATGAACCTTCAGAGAGGCCAGGCGTAAGCAGAGGTCCAAACCCGATTGAAGAAATTCCAAGATTCTGGAAACCCGGAACACCTGCGGATCATAGTTTCTGGATTCACACCACTGAAAATAAGTGCGCCACACCCTGTGGTAAATCCGCGCGGAGGCAGGCTTGCGTGCCCTAAGCATGGTACCAATCACTGAACTGGAGAAACCCCTAGACCTCAAGACGGCTGTCTCAAGAGCCACGCCGTCAAAGACAGCCGACCCAGATCCGGGTAAAGGCAGGGCCCCTGAGACAACAGGTCCCGACGCTGAGGAAGAAGGTACGGAGCGTCGATGGAGAGGCACCTCAGATCGGAGTACCAAGGACGTCTGGGCCACGCCGGAGCCACCAGCACGAGCGTGCCGCCGTCCTGCTTGAATTTCCGCAGAACCCGAGGAAGTAAGGATATCGGAGGAAACAGATACGCCAGGTGAAACGTCCATTTCACCGACAGAGCGTCTACCAGACAGGCGCCTGCGTCTCTTGTCCTTGACCCGTAAACGGGCAACTTGTGATTGTGACGGGAGGCCATCAAGTCCAGCTCCGGCAGCCCCCACCTGTCCACGAGTAGCTGAAACACCTCTGGGTGAAGCGACCATTCCCCGGGATGCACATCGTGACGGCTGAGGAAGTCCGCCTCCCAATTGAGGACTCCGGGAATGAAGACTGCCGAGATCGCTGGAACGTGACACTCCGCCCAAGCAAGAATGCGAGACACCTCCGACATTGCTGCCCGACTGCGAGTTCCCCCTTGGTGGTTGATGTACGCCACCGTGGTGGCGTTGTCGGACTGCACCTGAACCGCCCTTCCGTGAAGAGCGGGGCCGGACGACTGCAGGGCCCTGTACACAGCCCGCAGTTCCAGGATGTTGATGGGGAGAAGTGCTTCTTCCGCGGACCAACGACCCTGAAGCGATAATGAGCCGGTCACTGCCCCCCAACCCCGAAGACTGGCATCCGTCGTGAGCAGGACCCAGTCCGGGATCCAAAAGGGGCGCCCCTCGACCAGATGCACCGTCTGAAGCCACCAAGCCAAAGACTGCCGAACCTCCGCGGACAACACCAGCATCTGAGAGCGGATCCGGTGAGGTAACCCGTTCCATTCCGATAGAATCAGCCCCTGCAGGGGCCGGGAATGGAACTGGGCAAATTCCACCATGTCGAATGTCGACACCATGGACCCCAGAACTCTCATAGCTGAATGGACCGACAGGCGGCAACTGCTCAGGCAACTGTGTATCCGCAGCTGCAGGGAGGAGACCTTCTCTGGAGTCAGGAAAATCCGCTGCTGACGAGAATCCAGCAGGGCTCCCAAATGAACCATCCGCTGTGATGGAATCAGGGAGGACTTCTTCCAGTTTATCAACCACCCGTGTGCTTGAAGACAAGCAATGGTCAGGTGGAGATGTCGAAGAAGCACCTCCGGGGAGCTCGCCAGCAGCAGAAGATCGTCCAGGTACGGCAACAGACGTAGACCCTGACCCCGAAGGTGGGCAGCCATAACCGCCATCACCTTGGTGAACACCCTCGGAGCCGTGGAAAGGCCAAAAGGCAACGCCCGAAATTGGTAGTGATGGTTCAGGATAGCAAACCTCAGATACCGCTGATGTGCCGGTGCTATGGGCACATGGAGATAGGCGTCCTGGATATCGAGGGAGACCATATAATCCCCGGGTTCCATCGCCAGAATGATGGAACGTAACGTTTCCATCCTGAACCTGGGAACTCTGAGGTATCTGTTCAGAGACTTCAAATTCAGGATAGGGCGATGAGAACCATTGGGTTTCTGTACCAGAAACAGAGTAGAATAGTACCCCGTCCCGCGCTGAGACTGCGGAACGGGAACAATGACCCCTGCTTGTAGCAAGGATTCTATAGCTACCTGAATCTGACCAGCTTTGGTCTTGTCCAGAGAAGGACTCGTACAAAAAAACTGGTGGGGCGGCCTGAACCGAAAAGACAGGGCGTACCCCTGAGAGACTACTTCTCGAACCCAGGCATCCGTGGTGGTATTGTGCCAACACTGGGCGAATTGGAGAAGTCGGCCTCCCACTCTGGGGTCCCCCAGAGAGAGGCCCGTCCCATCAGGCAGCAGGCTTATCCTCCTGCTTGGAAGAAGGGCGCCGAGCACTCCATGCCTGCTTCTTGGGCTTGGGTGCGGCCTTGGTCGCCGAATGTCTCGGGAAGGACTGGCCCTTGGCCTTACCCTGAACCCGAAAGGACCGAAAGGCAGAGCTCCTCACTTTAGCCGGCGCAGAGGCCGAAGGGAGAAAAGCCGACTTGGTATAGTATCCACTATTCTGTCCAAATCCGGACCAAATAGTAAATCACCATTAAAAGGCAAGGCCTCCAGACCCTTTTTTGAATCTGCATCAGCCCTCCAGGACCTCAGCCACAGGGAGCGCCGAGCAGATACCGCTGCAGCCGACACCCTAGAAGTGAGCAGGCTGGCATCCAAAGACGCTTCCCCAATATAGGAAGCTGCATCCCGCATCTGTCCCACTAACGCTCTCTGGATATCCGGAGCCTCATCAGGAAAGGTATCCTCCAAGGCATTGGCCCATGCCTCAATGGCTTTAGCCACCCAGGAGATAGCCATGGACGGGCGAGCCACCGCCCCGGAAAGAGAATAAATGGACTTTAAACAAGTCTCCACCTTCCTGTCCGTGGGATCCTTCAAAGAGGAGATAGACGGCAATGGCAACGTCGCGCTTTTGATCAAGCGGGTAACGTGGGAATCCACCGCCGGCGGAGTTTCCCATTTCCTGCAATGAGCTTCAGGAAAAGGATAGTTCGCCGCCAACCTCTTCTGTGGATGGAACCTCTTACTAGGTAATTGCCAGGCCGCCGCCATATGATCCGATAATTGATCAGACAGGGGGAACACAGTTGAGGTCACCTTGGCCTTTTTAAAATTAGGAAACTTCGACCTAGGAGCCGGCGCATCATCCTCAACATGTAGGATAGCCCGCACCGCCCTAACTAAGGCTGGAACATTAATGGAGGACTTAGCTTCCACCTCCTGCCCCATGACATCAGAGTCAGAGTCCTCATGGATTTCTCCATCATCTGAGGACACTTCCGAGTCCGACAACTGCGCAGCTAGTGAACTCACAACCGGACGTTTAGAC
Organism: Taudactylus pleione; assembly: GCA_031769625.1. Taxonomy (NCBI): domain Eukaryota; kingdom Metazoa; phylum Chordata; class Amphibia; order Anura; family Myobatrachidae; genus Taudactylus; species Taudactylus pleione. Next base: position 48,065,540 of record JAUIMM010000031.1, read on the forward strand.
ACCCTTGGTGGCACATCACCTTGCAACATAGACTGAAACGCCGAGGATGAAGCCGCCAGACTCTGTACGGAGCTGGATAGAACATCCACCCAAGGCGGAGGAGCCGTCGGAGCAACACTCTGCAAAGGCACTACAGACTGACACGTCCCTGGGGAAGACTGCACATACACAGGCAGTCCCGAGTAAGGACCCACAGTCTGGGCCCCGGGGGAAGACCGCAACAATTGTGGAACCCTCGGGGAATGGGGGATGGTGGGCTGCGGTAACGCCCTAGAAGGGACCGCTGATGGGACCGATAACCGGTCCGCAATAGACGCCAGCACCTGTGAAAACATCGCCCAAGGAGGGTCCTGTGATACAGGGGGGTTGGAGGGGCCCGGTACCAGCTGGCACCGCCCGCACAGACCATCCTGAGATAAGTCCTCCCCATCAACTCCAGCAGCACAGCGTCTGCAGGAAAATAGCACAGGAGCCACAGAGCGCTCAGTCTCCTCATCCGACATGATACCGTAAATACACAAGAAATAGGTATCACCAGAGGAATTACGGTTTTAACACCCGCGCACTCACCAGTATGCGAAACAACAGCCCAGATATGGTACTGTGTAGCACACAACAGTATGTGACTGACCCCACAAATACGTGTTTTATATATGTGAGGGTCTCAGAAAAACGCCCTTCCCCCACACACCTGCCGGGCCGTAGGAGAAGGAAAGGGATAGTTATAAGCTGACAGTAAGGAGAATAAGTCACAGACAGGCAGCACTAGCAATAGTCACATACAATGCAGAAAAGTTAGTACTCACTGCACCTTCCGCTACAATCAACCGCCCAGATTCAGTGTCTGGGAGGGCTATAGCGCTGTGTACACTGTCCTTTAGCAGGGGAGAGGTACACAGGGGGACCGGTCCACTTGATACCGCCTGGGAGTCTGCGATGTGCCAGTAAAGATGGCCGCCGGAGACCTCAGAGGAGGAGTGGCCGAGAGATAAGAGCAGCTCAGCGACGCCAGACTCCTAGTTGAAAGGCGCGCTGAGCTGAGGGGAGGAGCCGCTAGACAGGGAAGGCTGCCTCCCCTGGCTAGCAATTAACCCCCGGGTTGCCGGTCCCGCTACCAGCCTGATACCCTGGTGGTCTAGCGGACACGCGGGGTATTCCTCAATTGAGGGGGAGCCCGCCGCCGCCGCTAGCGCCTCCGGTCTGTCCCCAGAGACCGGAGGCTCCTGACTGCATTGAAGTATCCGCGGGCCGCCGCACGCGGCGACCCGCGGCTTACCTGATCCCCGTCGCGTCCGGCAGCAGTCAAGGGAGTCCCCAGAGCCCGGCTAGTACAGGCTCTGGGGTCCCGCCGCGATCCCCAGAGCTGTACTGGCGTCGCGGCGCCAGCGGGGAGAAGGAGCGGCAGCGTGGACGTCCTAAAGGACAGTCTGATGCTGCCGCTCTAAAAGTGTAAAAAAAGAAGAAAAAAATAAAAAATTTCTCTTTTAAAATAAAGCTTAGGGGCTGCTCCTGCAGCCCCACTGCGACAGGGTGACCCGACTCCGGACGGGCACCAACTAAAACTGAGGTGCCTGTGGCCGGGGCGGGGTATAGAGGAGGACGGACCCAAGTGCATCCTGGGAGCAGCAAAGCTTTAACTGCGTGGTGCCCGTGGATCCAGATCCAGCTATACCCCAAGGTCAACCCTGTGGACCCCCTATGGACCCTGAAGTAGAAACATACTGGTCGGTTAATTGGCTCCTGACAAAATTATCCCTAGTGCGTATGTATGTGTGTGTGAGCATGTGATAGGGAATATAGATTGTAAGCTCCCCTGGGGCAAGGACTGATGTGAATGGCCAAATATTCTCTGTAAAGCGCTGTGGAATATGTGTGCGCTATATAAATAACTAATTATAAATAAATAACAAATGGTTCAGTTCAGCGTATGCCCAAAGGAGTACGTATCATATGTGTAGAAATACATCGTTATTTTTGTACTTTTTTTGCAAGAAAGTTTCTTTTGAGTTACTTCATACCATTTTACTTCCAGCTCTGTATTGGGCGCTATGGAGCTCATTCAGAGCCGCTCGCTAAGATGCATACTCTCGCTGCTACCGATGGTATGCAGTGTGTATGCATTGTGCGCATACATCGCAGTGCGCATACCTTAGCGAAAGTACACAATGCATTCGCTCGCTGCACATAGACAGCCCAGCAGAGTGAGTGACAGGGGAAGCCGTTTGTAGGTAGTAACAGGGGCTGGTCATTAAAAACGGGGGAGTGGAGGTGCAAACGCAGGAGTGCCTGAGCATCTCAACAGCGTTTTAGAGGTGTGCATAATTATAAGAGAGCATCATAGTACACGTCACCTGGCTTGTTTTTACACTGAAGTGCTCACAGTGCTTGTGGCAGGGTATGGTCAACTACAAGCACTGCGATAGCATCCGATGTACCGATGGTTGCATACACTTCCTGGACATGACGTGCACAAGCGGGCGTCTTAAAACAGACTGGTGGGTGTCTGCATACCTATGTGATCACTCTCTAAGAAATACTGGGCGTGCTAATGCATTGCCGTGCGGTAGCACTACCTACGCAATTTGCATACACATCGTGCGAGCGGCTCTGAATCAGACCCTAAATGCTCAGGGTCAGCAATCAATTTTTAGCACAAGTCAAATAATCAGCTGAACAAGACATAGATATGGATTTCCATTTATAAAGGATAATTCTATCTTTAAGTAATATACAATAAAAACAATATTTGTGTCTGTAAGGATAACATACGAACCACAAAACTTGGGGATTGCAATGGACACATGGATGCCTACTTGTCTGCCCAGCACATTTAAAGGGCCTGCTTGACGATAAACAAGAGAATGAGTTATAATTCTGCTCAGCTTAGCTCCATTTCAGTCTAAAGCTGGGAACACATTTAATGATGTGCACCCAGCCGACCTGTCGTGCAACGGGACCCGGAGGGGGTCCCGGCATCAGCAAGTGCATACACACTTGCCAATGTCGGGAGTGACAATGTCGCCCGTCAGAGACCTGCATGCAGGTCCGGCGGGCGATGTCGCTCATCGGACGACCTTTTGTCTAGTGTGTACCGGCCATTAAACTGATGAGGAGCGTGAGGGACACTGGGACTGTCTGCAGCACAGGTGACACTTGTGTGTGTGTGAAGCTCTGTAGAACACTTTGTTAAATGCATCCTACTAAAAGTATAAGACAAGAGACTACCTCCAGCACCTTATAAGTGCATGAAAAGTTAAGACCCTTTGCGGGGTAAAAATGTGTACCCTTCAGCACAGCAAGGAACCACGTAAATGCATCCTCTCTCATCCTTTATCTTACTAAAATAATATCTACTTGCAAAACAAATTCTAATATGTGTATATTCTTTTTAAGACCCACAGATGTCACCATTCAGTCAGGGAATGTGGTATGTCAGGTCGACATGTTTAGCATGTCGTTCAGTGATCATGCTGACATTCATCCTGTCTGTACGGATGTTATGTCGACATGATAGCATGTCGACCTATCGTCCCTGTTGGGCCGGTGGTCACTCAACTGTTCCCAGCGGCAGTGGTATCCGCAGCGTCTCATTTCAGGTCCCAGAGGTGACATGTGCAGCACTTTCGGCGCAGACCTGTGTCGATTGGTGGTTCTAGTAAGTAATTCTCCCCTATCCCTGAGACTAATCCCTATGCCTAAACCTCCCCCTAGTGCCTAACGCTAACCCCCCTAGAAACACATAACCTAACCCTCCCTGTGGTGCCTAACCCTAACCGCCAGCATTCTGAGAACCTCAATGTTTCACACATTCTGAGGACGTCGACGTGGTGCCTGTCAACACATTGAACCATGTCGACATTCTAGTGCCGACATTGTGATGTTGATAATATGAATGTTGCTTACTGTCGACCATCTGACCAGATAGCCAGTGCAGGTATCTATGTAAAACTCAATGCAATTCACAAAATTTGGAGATTTTCCCGTGGCAGGAAATAATTACGGCTTTTGTTTTATTATTGTGGCTGCTTGTATGAAACCCAGTAGCCGATTTCTCTGGTGGTAGAAGGGCTGCCAGCAGTACCATCACAGCTCAGTATGCAATATCTCTAGTAAGAAACTACAACTCCCATCAGCCTTTGCATACAAGCCTCCAAAGGCCACCCTAGCACTATCTACCTCTCTCCAAGCTGCCTGCAGCGTGGTTGTATGTACGAATTCTACCCAGAGGTAACAGTTGCAGAGAAGGTAACACAAAATAAACTTTGGGAAGGAATTATACACAGCAGACAAACATAATATGACTTCACATAAAGCCAGGCACTGCTGTACCTCCTCAACTAAACAAGTACCCCAGGGCCCTGAATTTTGGTTGCGCTCTTATTCTAAGATCCCGGTATCACAATATAAAAAATCCCTTCTAAAGCATAGTAACAACGTGGTCCTCCCTGTGCATTGGCATTCAAACATCCCCCCTTCAGTGTGGGAATGGTGTCAACGCCTTGATTTTCCATGGATGATATTTTTAATGCAGCTCCAGAGAAGCAGTCGGAGTTTATAGCACTGTGGGTTCTCTGGATTGATTTCAAATCTACTCCCTCATATAAGGCTCTCCTACCTCGAGGATGACCTCATGAGCTACCCCCCTAACTAGGAGTCCTTCTGAACCTCATTTTTAGGTCTGGTTAAGACATCTGCTTGTCTCTAGACGTTACCTTTCCCCTCTCCCCCTCCAAATCTCTTTATTTTCTTCTCTTTTCACTTTTTCTTTTTTATAATATTTGAGAAATGTTTTTTTTTTCTTGAACCACTTGCTCTATTTGATACTATATAGTTCTCTATACTTGTTTCTACACTAAATGGTATTTTCTATTTTCTAGAGATGTGATGTTTTTATAAGTGTTGACCAGTATTATTTTAGATTACTTGGTTTTCCCTGTTTTCTATTTTTGATCTCTGTAAACTTTTTCTCATAAATACTTTTGAAAATAAAGAATTTATTAAAAAAAACAAGTGCCATGTTGTACTGGTAAATACATATGCACATGGCAAATATATTTTTATATCCCATGACCAAAAGATTTTCTGAACACGTCAGTCCACCAGACTGGGATATCTTTGATTGTCTGTTGCACACACACAATTTCTCTTTATTTATTGTAAATGTCATAAATGAGAACTCGAAGCTCCTAAAAGCTCGATAAGACCAGGAAACGTAAAAGCTAAACATGCTCTTAGGGCACATTTTCTTATTTGCTCTTGTTAGCTAAAAAAAAACAAAAAAAAAAAAACAGTAATATATCCAGGAGCTGAATAAGCTCACTAAACGCCCTGGTGTTTATATTCAGCTGGTGAATAGCATCTACTTTCATTTTCTCATTATTTCTTCACTGTTGTGTTGCTAGATGCCCTTGTGTTGCTAGATGCCCTTGTGTTGCTAGATGCGCTACATTCACAGTCTATTCTCAGCACCTGTAGCCCTATCACAGCACACTAATGCAGAAATATAAGGCTAATTATTTTGTCCTATGCACAGCAGACATCCACTTATGTTCAAAGACCTTCAGGAAAATGAAAAGAGGCTTCTGGAAGACCAATCTGTGTACAAGATCTCCCTCTTTCAAATATATTTCGTACTGATCAAGATCTAAAACCTAATGGTGCATACATACGTGGAGACTTAAAAGAACGATTTGAACGATATTGTTATCGTTCAAATAGCTCATTTAAATGGTTCCTACCAACTTAGCATCGACCAGTGATGCGCGGCCACATATGGACGATGGAGATATCGTTAATCGGCCGTGCATGCCGGTCAACTTGCTCGATATCGAGCAGGTTACTATAAGGACCTGCGAGCTATAGTCGGTAAGTAGGTGGTATGCTGGGTGATCGATATCGAACATCCAGCACACCATGGAAGGTGCATAACGATCAGCCAGAGATATCGTATCGCTGGCTGATCACTACGTGTGTATGCACCATAAAATATATATGCTGGAATTTTACCAACAGCACAAGGAAATATAGCAAAGCTTCCCTCAAATAAGGAAAAGTGACTACTTCTAGGATTGCATCCTTATATCAAATTGTAAGCTCCCAAAAACAACATTTTCAACACTGATGAGAACACAGCCTAGCAACTTACTATAAGGTGCTGTCATAACAGAGGCATGCGGAACTTTGAGCCTCATGCCTCAGATATCATTAGTTCCTCCACTGTGTCTAGGGGACGGGAATAATTTAAAATAAGCAATCCGCTGCAATGCTCACATCATTTACACAATAGTAGATCCAACCAGCTCCAGGATGCGCCAGCCCTCTGCCTTTCAGAAAATGGATGGAATATTGACCTAAGCTGTGAAGTTGGAGATGTAGATCTGCTTTACATTGCTGTAATACTGATAGCAATCTTTTAGATCAGGCCCCATAAAATATAAGAAGGTATTTTTTCATACAAAAGACCACAACCATAAACCTGAAGAGTGCTACTGTCGAACAGAAAAGTATCAGTAAAAAAGCATTAACTACTTTACTATGGGTCTAAAACATAAGGTATGAGGTGTTAAATGGACCTTTATCCTTTAAGTGCCTGCACAAAGCTTTGAGATGCAGAATAAGTAGGTCACGGGAACATGCAGTTAATTGAATAAGAACCAAAGAGAAAAAGTTGGCTCAAACAGCAGATGGCTGGAGGACGGGTCATAAAACTTATCAACTGGTTACATCGATATGGACTTGAATATGTTGAGCAGTGAAGTGAGACTTGACATGAACATTTGCATCATACTGCACCTCCCCCAGGGACTAACCTTAACCTCCTGGATTAGTGACATTTCCTTGTTGTTTATGATTTATTTGCTCTCTAGCAACATTTGGTGGCTTTTTGTTTCGCAAACATTTTACTCATAGCCAACTTCGGCTGATCTTTATGGAGAAAGAAAGTAAAAGTAGGGATAGAGATGTTTACCCTGTGATCCAACTTAAGGGGAGATGTATCAAACTTTCTAAATAATGGAGACGTGGGCGAGTGGAAAAGTTCCCCTTAGAAACCAATCAGCATATAGCTAGGGTATGTAGTCAGGAAGCCGACGGTCAAAATGCCGACCACCGGCTTCCGGACTATCAAATGGCAGCAGGGGTCTAATGATAGATGTCGAAATCCCAACGCCTATCATCATTCCTACGCCAGGAGCACGACGCCCGGCAAACCGAACAAAGCCACGGGCAGTGGGCGCTGACAGCCGGGGGGGGGTTCTTTAGGGGCACCCGGGGTGACTTAAGGTTTAGGCACTTACTGGGGGAAGGTTAGGGTTAGGCACTAGTGGGGGAGGTTAGGGTTAGGCACCCCTAAAGGATGATTAGGGTTAAAGGGAGAGGGTTGAGAGTTAGTTAATTTGGTATGCAGTCAGGAAGCCGGCGGACTTAATCCCGACAGCTGGCTTCCCCACTGTCATATCCCGGCAAGGGTCTAAGGGTAGGCGTCGATATGCCGACATATGCAGGGAGCCCGACGCCCGGCATCCCGATCGAAGGGACACCGGACGCTGAGCACGAATAGCCGCTTAGGTTTAGGGTTCCCGGGGGGGACTTAAGGTTAGGCAGCCCCCCGGGAGGTTAGGTTCAGGCTAGGGGAAGGGGGGGTTAGCGCTAGGCACCCCCGGGAGGGACTTAGGGTTCAGCACCCCCCGGGGGACTTAACTTTAGGCGGCAGGGAAGGGGGGGGGGTTAGGTTTAGGCACTTAGAGGAGGGATTAGGGTTAGGCACCCTATGGGAGGGTTAGGGGGTAGAAATAGGTTAGTCAATACTTATCTTAGGACGATCGGGATTTCCTCCTCTGCCGGGATGCCACTGTCGGGATTCTAACTGCCGGGCATGGGTCTGGCGGTAAATCATACCGATTCAGTTAATTTATTTAGCCCGTCTGGATTTTCACTTCTGGTCTTCTGGCGTCAGGATTTGAACCGATTCCATAGCTAGTTAGCATTTATATAAAATGATAGGTAGAAGCTGACATCTCCACTTGTACACTCTTTAGAAGGCTTGATACATCTCCCCCGCTTTAGAAGTTGATTTTACAATGAACCTATCAGAAAATAGCAAAACCAGTACTCCCGCTCTATAGCATATTTATATGTGCTGCTTGCTTTGTACTACGGAAACAAATCTGTGGTAATGGCATTTTCAGTCTTGTTCCTTCAGCTAAAGTGGCTAGGGCAGGTCACCTTCCTTGTTATACAACTATATGGTCTCTTGTGTTTTAGGCCCCAAACAACGGCTATAAAATTTGTGACTTATACACGTGATGTGACTTACATGTTGCGGTTTTCAGAATGTGATCTGTTGTCTTCAAGAATTTAACACAAGTTAAACGCACAAAGGTCAATAGAGTGACTTCTAATGACCTCCCAGCAACCTCATATCAAGGGTATTTGCATGCGACATGTGGTTTCACTGGAATTTGAACTTACGTTTTTAAACGAAAATGAAAAACACCAGTGTGTGTAAGCAATAGAAAACAAGATATATGGTAAGAACTTACCTTTGTTATCTCTGTTTCTACGAAGTCCATAGGGTCCACAGGGTTGACCTTGGGGTATAGCTGGATCTGGATCCACGGGCAAAACGCAGTTAAAGCTTTTGCTGCTCCCAGGATACACTGGGTCCATCTTCCTCTATACCCCGCCCCCGAGCCACAGGCACTTCAGTTGGTAAGCAGCCAAGGCCGGAGGAGGTAAAACAGAGAGAAGGAAGACTGGAACACACAAGAACCATACTCACAGAAAGGGAGACGGAAAACTGGTGACCAGCCACACAGTCCATATGATGCCAGGTGCGTCAGGGCGGGCGACCTGTGGACCCTATGGACTTCGTATAAACAGAGATAACAAAGGTAAGTTCTTACCATATCTCTTGTTTTCTACTTCAGGGTCCACAGGGTTGACCTTGGGGATGTCCCAAAGCAGTTCAACTAAGGGCGGGGACGCTCCTGTGCTGAAAGGAGAATCCGGCTCCCGAAGGATGCATCCTGAGAGACGAAGGTGTCAGACGCATAGAACCTCAGAAAAGTCTGAATGGAAGACCATGTGGCCGACTTACACAGCTGAACAGCCGAGGCGCCACGGCTAGCAGCCCACGAAGGACCCACAGACCGAGTAGAATGAGCCTTAACAGAGGCCGGAACAGGCAAACCCTCCTGTGCATAAGCCTCACAAATAACCAAACGAAGACAACGGGCCAAAGTTTGTTTGCTGGCAGGCCAACCCCTCTTGTGAAAACCAAGGACAAACAAGGAATCCGACTTCTGAATGGAACTAATCCGGTCCACATAAACTTTGAGAGCACGGACGACATCCAAAGAAGCCTCACCAGCCGAGAGGTCAGGTGACTGAAAGGCTGGTACAACAATTTCCTGATTAATGTGGAATTTAGAAACCACTTTAGGTAGAAAACCCGGATGAGTGCGAAGCACCGCCCTGTCCTGGTGAAAAATCAGAAAAGGAGGACGACAGGAAAGCGCCCCCAATTCTGACACCCTCCTGGTCGAAGCAATTGCCAGGAGAAAAACAGTTAACAGTCAACCACTTGAGCTCCACCGACTCAAGAGGTTCAAATGGAGGACCCGGTAGGACCCGAAGCACCACTGCCAAATCCCAAGGAGGCACAGGGGGAACAAAGGGAGGCTGAATCCTGAGAACCCCCTGGAAAAAGGTGCGGACATCTGGCAGAGTAGCGATCTTACGCTGGAACCACACAGATAGTGCAGACACATGAACTTTCAAAAGAAGCTAGGCGTAAGCCTAGTTCCAAACCAGACTGAAGGAATGCCAAAACCCTAGAAACAAGAAATGCCTGCAGATCGTAGTTTCTGGACTCACAACACTGAAAATAAGAATGACACATTCGGTTGTAAATCCTGGCGGAAGCCGACTTGCGCGCCTGAAGCATCGTGCTGATGACAGAGCTGGAAAAACCCAGGGACCTTAAGACGGATGTCTCAAGAGCCACACCGTCAAAGACAGACGACCCAGATCCGGATAAAGGCAGGGCCCCTGAGACAACAGGTCCCGACGTTGAGGCTTAAGGAACAGAGCGTCGAAGGAAAGGCTCCGAAGATCGGAGTGCGACGGACGTCTGGGCCAAGCTGGAGCCACCAGCAGAAGCGCATCGCCGTCCTGTTTGAAGTTCCGAAGGACCCGAGGCAGCAGGGATATCGGAGGGAATAGATACGCCAGCTGAAATGTCCATTTCACTGAAAGCGCGTCCACCAGGCTTGCGCCGGCGTCTCTTGTCCTGGACCCCGGTACATGGGTAGCTTATGATTGTGATGGGAGGCCATGAGGTCCACCTCCGGCAGTCCCCACCTGTCCACGAGTAGTTGAAATACCTCTGGGGGAAGCGACCATTCCCCAGGATGCGCGTCATGACGGCTGAGGAAGTCTGCGTCCCAATTGAGGACTCCTGGAATGAAGACTGCCGAGATGGCCGGAAAGGTGGCACTCCGCCCAAGCCAGAATGCGTGACACCTCTGACATCGCTGCTCGACTGCGAGTCCCTCCTTGATGGTTGACGTACGCCACCACGGTGGCGTTGTCGGATTGAACTTGCACGACCCTTCCTTGAAGAGTGTGACCGGACAACTGGAAGGCCCTGTACACGGCCCGAAGTTCCAGAATGTTTATGGGGAGAATCGCTTCTTCCGCAGTCCATGGGCCCTGAAGTGAAAGTGGACCTGTCACTGCCCCCCAACCTCGGAGACTGGCATCTGTCATGGGCAGAACCCAGTCCAGGTTCCAAAAGGGGTGACCCTTGGAGAGATGAGATGTCTGAAGTCACCAAGCTAGTGACAGGCGCACCTCCGGAGACAACACCAGCATCTGAGTCCTAATCCGGTGTAGTAACTTGTTCATTTGGATAGAATCAGCCCCTGCAGGGGTCGGGAATGGAACTGGGCATACTCCACCATGTCGAATGCAGACACCATGGACCCCAGAACCCTCATTGCCGAGTGAACAGACACTCGGCAACTCTTCAGGCAACTGCACACCAGCAGTTGTAAGGAGGAAATCTTTTCCTGAGTCAGAAAGATCTTTTGCTAATGAGAATCCAGCAAGGCTCCCAAATGAACCATCCGTTATGATGGAATCAGGGAGGACTTCTTCCAATTTATCAGCCACCCGTGCGCTTGCAGACAAGTGATCGTCAGATGTAGATGATGTAGAAGTACCTCCAGAGAGCTTGCCAACAACAGGAGGTCGTCCAGATACGGCAGAAGCCGTATACCCTGGCTCCGTAGATGGGCGGCCATGACCGCCATAAGTTTGGTGAATACTCTTGGAGAGGCCAAAGGGCAGAGCCTGAAACTGGTAGTGGTGTTGACGTATAGCAAACCTCAGATACCGCTGGTGTGAAGGCGCTATAGGAACATGAAGGTAGGCGTCCTGGATGTCCAGGGAGACCATGTAGTCCCCAGGTTCCATAGCCAGAATAATGGAACGCAATGTTTCCATCCTGAATTTGGGAACTCTGAGGAACTTGTTCAGCAACTTTAAATTGAGCATAGGCTGATGAGACCCATTGGACCAGAAACAGAGTAGAATAGTAACCCGCCCCGCGCGGAGAAGGCGGCACGGAAACAATAACCCCTGCTTTCAGCAAGGACTCTATTGCTTCCTGAATCTGCAAGGCCTTGGTCTTGTCCTGAGAAAGACTCGTGCAGAAGAACTGATGGGGAGGTCTGTGACGAAAGGAGAAGGCGTACCCCTGAGAGACCACTTCTCGAACCCAGGCATCTGTGGTGGTGTTGTACCAGCACTGGGCGAACTGAAGAAGTCGGGCCCCCACTCTGGTATCCCCCAGAGGGAGGGATACCAGAGTGAGAGGCCCGTCCCATCAGGCAGAAGGTTTATCTTCCGGCTTGGAAGAAGGGCGTCTAGCACTCCACGCTTGTTTCTTAGGCTTAGGGGCGGCATTGGTCGCCGACTGCCTCGGGAAGGACTGTCCTTTAGACTTTCCCTGAGTACGAAAGGACCGAAATGCAGAGGTCCTAGCCTTAGAAGGTGCAGCTGCAAAAGGTAGAAAAGCTGATTTAGACTTAGCCAGGGTATCTACAATTTTGTCCAGGTCTGGGCCAAATAATATCTCCCCATTAAAGGGTAGGGCCTCCAGGCCTTTCTTGGAATCTGCATCCGCTCTCCAAGAATGCAGCCACAATGACCGGCGAGCAGACACCGCTGCAGCCTATACTCTGGAAGTCAGAAGACTGGCATCCAAAGACGCTTCTCCAATATAGGAAGCGGCATCCCTCATCTGTCCCGCTAAAGCTCTCTGCATTTCTGAAGCATCCTCTGGAAAAGTATCTTCCAGTACATTGGCCCAGCTCTCAATGGCCTTAGCCACCCAAGAGATGGCCATGGACGGATGGGCCACCGCCCCTGAGAGAGAATAGATTGATTTTAAACAAGTCTCCACTTTCCTGTCCGTGGGATCCTTTAGGGATGAAATGGACGGCAAAGGCAAGGTGGCGCTCTTGATTAAGCGGGTAACATAAGAATTCAAATTCACCACGGGCGGGGTTTCCCACTTTGGCAATGACCTGCAGGAAACGTATAACTAGATGCTAAACGTTTCTGCGGCTGGAACCTTTTACTAGGCGACTGCCAGGCCTCCGCCATATGATCAGTCAGCTGGTCATATAGTGGAAAAACTGCCAAAGTCATCTTTGTCTGTTTGAAATTTGGATACTTGGATTTGGGAGCTGGTGCGTCATCCTCTATATCAAGAATAGACCGCACCTCCCATACCAATGCCGGCACATTAATGGAAGACTTAGTTTCCACCTCACGGACAGGGGAATCAGAGTCAGAGTCCTCAAGCAATTCCCCATCATCCTAAGATGCCTCAGAGTCTGATATTTGCGCAGACTTGGCTGACATAGCAGGGAGCGTTTAGATGCCTTCTGAGGCTTGTCACTACATAACATATTTTGAAAGGCCGAAGATGAGGCCGCCAAACTCTGGACTGAACTGGAGAACACATCCACCAATGGTGGCTGAGCCGCCTGAGGGAGACCCTGAAAGGGAATAACAGACTCCTGTATCACTGGAGGAGACTGGATATACATAGGTAACCCCGTATATATACTAACAGCCTGAGACCCAGGGGGACTCCAATAAATGCAGTATACCCGGAGAATGGGGCATGGCTGGTTGGGGCAACCCCCTATGGGGGAGAGCAGTCGGGACTGCCAGACAGTCCCCGATGGAAGCCAGCACCTGAGAAAACACCGCCCAAGAAATTGGGGGGTTAGTGGGACCAGGTAACTGCTGGCACCGCGCACACAGCCCATCCTGTGATAAATCCTCCTTATCTACTCCTGCGACACAGCGTCTGTAGGAGAACAACGTAGGAGCCGCGGAGCACTTAACTTCCTCTTCATTATTTATTTATTATACAAATAAACTACTATTTATTATACAAAAATATATATATATATATATATATATACATATATATATATATATATATAACACAATAGGGAAGTTCAGTGTTTGACTCCTGCGCACCCACAAGCCCATAGATATGGCACCGTGTAGCACACAACTGTATGTGACCGACCTCACAAATACGTGAATTTATATAAGTGAGGTCCAAGAAAAGCCCTTCCCCCACACACCTGCCAGGGCCGTAGGAGAAGGAAAGGGATAGGTATAGACTGACAGTAAGTAGAAATAGTCAGCACTAGCAAGTGTCACATACAATGCAGAAAGTTAATACTCACTGCACCTTGTCACTACAATCAACCGCCCAGATTCAGTGTCTGTGAGGGCTATAGTGCTGTGTACGTTGTCCTTTAGTAGGGGAGAGGTACACAGGGGGACCGGTCCACGCGCTGCCTGGGAGATCTGCGATGGCCGCAGGAGGAATGCAGCTCAGCGTCGCCAGACCCGAGCGGAAAGACGCGCTGAGCTGAGGGGAGGAGCCGCTAGATAGGGAAGGCTGCCTCCCATGACTAGCAATTAACCCCAGGGACGGTGGCTCACACTGCCGGCTTTATTCCCTGGTGGTCTAGTGACCCGCGTCTTACCTGATCCCCGGCGCTCCGGCAGCAGTCGTGGGAGTCCCTAGAGCCCGGCTAGTACAGACTCTGGGGTCTCTCCGCGATCCCCATATCTGTACTGGAATCGTGGCACCAGCGAGGTGTAGGAGCAGCAGTTTGGACGTCCAATGGATAGTCTGATGCTGCCGCTCTGAAGAGTCAGTTAAAAAATAAAAAAAATTAAATTAAAGCCCCTCTGCGCTAATGGTGACCCGACTCCGGCCGGGCACCAACTAAAACTGAGGTGCCTGTGGCTCGGGGTATAGAGGAGGATGGACCCAGTGCATCCTGGGAGCAGCAAAAGCTTTAAGTGCGTGGTGCCCGTGGTTCCAGATCCAGCTTTACCCCAAGATCAACCCTGTGGACCCCCTATGGACCCTAAAGTAGAAATGAGCAGTTCGGTTCTACTCTTTTCTTTAGCAAATTCAGATTTATCTTATCTTATTGGCTATCCAAAACATGTAAGATTCGGATAGCCAATAAGGTGTGTTTTCAGATCCGAACATAATCTATTATCACTGAACTGCTCATCTCAAATACAGCACCTTCACCTGCCAATAAAACACAGAAAACAGCCTACTGCTTGCTTTATTATATTATTGTTTACGAAAGGAAGGTGTTTCGCAATTCGCTTTTCAGCACATTTCTGAAATGAGGCCCAGCAACAGCACGTCTCTGATTAATTGCTATAAATTAGGGTAAATTTTGCACCTAAATGCAAACTTTGTAACTGAACACGAATATTCCTAATAAAGACGAAGGACCGTTCAATCTGCCATTCGTTTGCTTGTGTAAAAAACACCTGCTACAGTATGTGTGACCTTAGTTTGGGGATTACAAGAATAATCATAAAATAATATTATATACAATATATACTCTGTAGATGGCCTAGATAGAATTGACTTTCCCTTCTGAAACTGTTCCCCTGACGTTGCTCTTTACGGGGGTTAGTATACTCAACACCAGAACCGCTGCAGGATCAGCCAAAAGTCACCGTCAGCTGGCCGCTGAACCTGGAAGACACTGATGGAGCCACCAAACTAGGCAAGTCACCAAAGGACCACCAGGAATGTTTAGGCGAATCATGTCGACATTTCAGCAGTGTTGACACGAAGAATGTACATGGCCAATGTCGACAAGCCAAGGAAGTCAACATAACAATCATGTCGACATTCTCATGTCGACAAAATATACCAAACCATTCATCATTTCCATTCATTATTCAATCTGACCCTGAGTTATACAGAACACTACTTACTTATATAAAGCTTGTGGAGCGCAGCTGGTGAGACAGAGACCTGCGTAGTTGTCGCCCTGCCAGCACAATGCAGGGGACAATAAAGCATTGGCAGGTATAAGTATATGGTGCCAATATGTGTTCTTGCATCAACTCGATAATGGCAGGTCTCTTTAAGAACAATATCGGTTTCTAGAACAACCTTTCTGCATGAAACAAGATCAGTTTTATACGTGTGAGAGAGAGATCTTGTTCAATAGATGCACATGGTAATTTGTCCACTTACAAGCACTGTACCATAGGCTGCAAAACATCATGCACAGATGTGTCCTGATAAATCTAGCGTCTATACGCCATACGGAGCTCGGCCCATCACGCAATAAGGCAGCTATCACTTATATTAATGAAGGTGGATGTGCAGAGAAGCTAGGTTCTTTGTATTTTACTTATAACTGAGCCCTACTTACAAATACAATGTGCCTGGTTTGGCTCCATTCTAGTTGGACCAATGACGTTGTTGCTATCATCCTGTTTCTATGATATAAATGCCAAAGAGTATGGGGGTGTATACATTTGCAATGAGGTCTGACACTGTACCTGGGAGACCCACTGCAGCTGTGTGTGCCAGCCGCCCAGCAAGGTGTCATAAAACTCCGTCAGCTGCCGGTCTAGGGACATCTCACTCTGGCAAAGCTCCTGCCACACCGACACCAGCTGCACCTAATGGTAAGGGCAGAAATGACAACAACATTAGAAAGAACCAAAACAGAAGTGAAGTGACCTCGAATTCAGTTTTTATTTATAAAAAAAAACCAAAAAAAAAACCAGTATTTCTATTAAAAACAATAAATCAAATTATAATGTATTCAGTTTGAGTGCCATAAAGTACTGGAACATATTCCTCCAGTTAATTACATGCGTTGGCTCTAAACCAAGAGCTTCACAGACAAGGGAACACAACTCTGGGGAAATTGAAGCTTCATTTGTAAACCGTAAAAATAATGTGACACATGACCAGCTCCCCTTACTATTAGTCTGCTGTTTCTCAGTAGGTGTCTGGGAGCCATACTATACCGGCTATAGTGAACTGTATTGGAACGCCTTGAGGTCTTGGCTGTAGCAGAATTCTGTACTGTATTGGACAACATTCAAGAGGGATTGGTCATGTTCTTACCACACAGGGAAGGAAATGTGCCCAGTGTTTTATAGGAAACCTTGGCTGGTGCAGCCGGATAAGAGATTTCAGAGTTATAGGTGATGTTATGGAACCTCTTATTGATGTTCACCTTAGCAGTGAAAAGGTCACAGTTACAGCACACACCTCTAAAGCTGGCACTGAGGAGCCATGCGTCACTGAGCTGACTTCTCTATGGGACTGTAGGTACTGTACTGCACAGGGACACAACACACCTTATAAAAACTGGGCCTAGTCAAAAGAACATTGCAAGTCATCGCTGATAAGGGTCACTCGCACAAGCCAGCTACCCCACATGGTAAATGATGATGCAACGTGGTAATAATAGGTAGGAGCAAACACAATGTTGTCTCACTTTTGTTGCTACTAAGCAATGCAGCCATGATTCAAAAGGGACACAGTGCTAACAAATGTCTGTAGCACAAATATAGGGCACATCCATGTTTAAGAGATGATTACAAAAGGCTTTTCCCAGTAACACCAAGCAAATATCATTTTTCATAATAATTTGGCCTCGGTTCTATTTAAAGTGTCCCTGCCGCGTACACACTCCCCATGGGTGACGTGTATGAAGATGGCCGATATTAGATTTTTATTTGTTATGTAGCAGAATGAAGACCATTGTCCTCCGTTAGAATATATTCCAGCCCCCAAAATTCTGCAGCGTACCTCAGTAAGTTTACATTTTATTTAATAGCCAATAATTAAGCCTAATAATAATTAAGACTGCTGTATTGTTGCTCTAAAACACAGTCAGACATATATGTGGCGAGTCAATTGTTTTTAGTGCAGCTCTGGTGTAATAAACGCCAGACAGACAATTCAATCGTCGCTCCGTTCGGGAAGGAATAGCCGCGGGAGCACACATTTTTGCTTGCGCCATCCTGAGGCTGTGAGCAGAAATGTGCGATAAGTCCATGGTTTGGGTGCGTTAACCAGGATTTTAGACGGATTTAGGCGATTTATACGGCTAAACCCAGTCTAGTTTGGCGCGACAATCACGATAAAAAAAAAAAAAATTAAATATTGCCCAGTCTATTTAAATGGGGGATAAGGTGCAATGGGACGCGAAACACAATTGAATCGCCCCCATAGGGGTAAACGTAATAGGCTGCAAGTGTTCGATTCAGACGCTATATTTAAAGCGGCAATAATTTACAAGGAGAAACACAGGCTGTTCTTGCCTTTTAAATTACTGGCGCTTTAAATCTAATGCTAAACAGACAAAACCCCGCAGCTGCCTGCAATTCACAGGATATTTCATTTACTCCACAGTGTGATCTGCCACACATCCAAATATGCTGCCAGGACCTCCACACCTCCTAATACCGGGCCTGATTCAGCAGCGGCGATTACGGACACTGATCGAGCGACTGCCTGCCATTGTCCACTGCACGTGCGCAGCAATCGCACGGCAATTATGGACACACGGAGGAACCCATCGCATAGTGAGTGACAGGCTGTCAGCGTTTGGGGGTGGTGATGGGGGGGGGGTAGGTCGGCAAAACGCAGGTGTCTGTCCGTTTGATCGGCGTTTCATGGGCGTACATAAATTAGCCACTGCGATTACATACGCAGCATGAGAGCTGTCTGCATGCGGGGAGACTTGCAGTGTTTGCAACTGCTTGGACTTATAAATGCTGCGTGACTGCACAATGTTTATCGATGGTACCGATGTTTATGCAGAAGAGCGACGGATATGAGAAGGCATCAGTGGGCGTCTTTACGTCGGCTGTGCTTTGGCAGGCATTATCGTATATTAGCAACTGTGATCTGTTGCGATTGCATTTGTGTCCGCTCCTGGATCAGGCCCACTGCGCTATACTACAGAGATGAAAGAATACAGACACTGTGCTATTATGTAAAACACAAGTAACTACAAAGCTGCCAGGCCCAGACATAGGTGCCTTATGTGTAACTCGGGGAGCTGAGCCTGAAAGCAGCGGTTTGCATAGAGTAGTGTTGCTGCCTTAAAAGGGTAAGTATAGCTAATCCTACACAAACATAAAGCTCAACCAGTATAAGGTGGAGATTGGTAAAGAGAATACATCTAACATGACGTGATTGTGGCAGGTCCAGTGACCGAAGGGGTCCATTAAAGCTAGGAAATCATTTTATATTTTTACTACAAATTATTGATATGAAGAAATGTAAGAAGCTGCTTTATGTTACATGACAGGCACCAACAATAGTGAGGGTGGTCATATGCCATAGAGGTATTACTGCCGTGGGAGACTCATTGATGCGGTTTGATTCCTACGTATGGTGAAGGAGAAAGCTGGCTGGAGACAGATGCAGGAAGTAAATGATCGGATTAGGTTTCTACCTTGTGACACTTGTAATAATATGCCAGTAACTGGGGCATCCTGTCAATCTCGCTGAAGACCTTCACAAACATTTTAGCCTGGTCTGTGAGAATAAAAGAGACAGAGGAGAGACAAGGGCATAGTTAATATCCATGTGAATATGAACGCTGCTGCTTGCAGAGCAATTGGTTGTGACTAGAAAGACAGTAAACAGGTTACACAGGTAGTAAAACTGGAAGCAGCACAAACAACAGGATGTACGGAGCCGTTCTTGCCTCACACGCTGCCCCTAACCCAATTCCTTTCTACCATAATGACCTCCCCAGCCATGGTCTGTGAATAGGTGGGCATGTTGTTGGCTGGCCATTGGTCTTTCTTTGTTTCTCTCTGGAGCTACAAATGTGTCTACATGCAGTATCCTGTAGCAGGCGCGCCATCTAGCCCTGTTCAGCACCTGTTACAGGACTTGTGACTAAGCTGCAGCAAAACACTAATCCTAAGTACCTAGTACACTATAAGAGAGCCAAGGTGCAAAGTTAAGAACTATGTATCACAATGGAGGAAAAAATAGCACAATCTAGGGTAAAAAGGCAAAAGACAAGTCCGATCCGAGTGACCTGCGCTATGATTAGTTCTGCTTTATCTGAGGCTTCATACCAATTCCTTTGCTACAAATATACTAATCCTAAGTACCTAGTGCACTGTAAGCGAGGGTAGTTAATTAACTGTATAGACTTATGTCCTACCCCTTTTGCCTGTACCTTCTATAAGTTTGAACAACTAAACAAACACTATTCATGATAGAAATAACAGTAGGCTACAGTGCTTGAATACGTTGCTAAAGAAGAATTTAACAGGTCATTCTGAAATGAAGGGAAGTCTCAGTAAGACTCAATAACCTTAAAAGTGACATAATTTATTGCCGTAATATCAAATGATCTTACAAACCATTTTCACATTTTATGAAATTATATGAAATAAACATTACGATATAGACATATATTTTTAACAAAAAAAAAACAACATTTGAAAATATGGTGTAAACAAAACATTTAATTTTGTTTTAAAATATACTAAGGGGCCAAACCAATTGTCTGCGAAGGGTGCGAGATGCTGTTAAAACGCCGGCAACGGCACCGTATCTCGCGCTGCCCCCTCCAAACCCGAATTTGCACAATTTTGCTTGGAGCCCTACGGGGTTGTCAAGTGCGGCTGTTGTCGCGGTGACTCGCACCCGCGAGATCTTTGCAGACAATTGGATCGAGCCTTAAAAAACAAGAGATATGGTAAGAACTTACCTTTGTTATCTCTGTTTCTACGAAGTCCATAGGGTCCACAGGGTGACCTTGGGGGTATAGCTGGATCCTGGATCCTCGGGCACCACGGAGTTAAAGCTTTTAGCTGCTCCCAGGACGCACTTGGGTCCAACCTCCCCTATACCCCGCCCCCGAGCCACAGGCACCTCAGTTGGTAAGCAGCCCAGGCCGGAGGAGGAGACGAAACAGAGAGAAGGAAGACTGGAACACACAAGAACCATACTCACAGAAATGGGAGACGGAAAACCGGTGACCAGTCACAGAGCCCATATGAAGCCAGGTGCGTCAGGGCGGGTGCCCTGTGGACCCTATGGACTTCGTAGAAACAGAGATAACAAAGGTAAGTTCTTACCATATCTCTTGTTTTCTACTTCAGGGTCCATAGGGGTCCACAGGGTGACCTTGGGGATGTCCCAAAGCAGTCCAACTAAGGGCGGGGACGCTCCTGTGCTGATAGGAGAACCCGGCGCCCAAAGGATGCATCCTGAGAGGCAAAGGTGTCAAACGCATAGAACCTCAAAAAGGTCTGAATGGAAGACCAGGTGGCCGCCTTACAGAGCTGAACAGCAGAGGCGCCACGGCTAGCAGCCCAAGAAGGGCCCACGGACCGAGTGGAATGAGCCTTAACAGAGGCTGGAACAGGTAAACCCTCCTGCATATAAGCCTCAATAATAACAGAACGAAGCCAACGGGCTAGAGTCTGTTTGTTGGCAGGCCAACCCCTCTTGTGAAAACCAAAGAGGATAAACAAAGAATCCGACTTCCTCACAGAACTAGTCCGGTCCACATAAACCTGGAGTGCCCGGACAACGTCTAAGGAAGTCTCCCCAGCCGAAAGATCAGGTGACTGAAAGGCTGGTACAACAATTTCCTGATTAATGTGGAACCTGGAAACCACCTTAGGCAGGAAATCAGGACGAGTGCGAAGCACCGCTCTGTCCTGATGAAAAATCAGAAAAGGGGGACGACAAGAAAGCGCCCCCAAATATGAAACCCTCCTGGCAGAAGCAATTGCCAAGAGGAAAACAGTTTTAAAAGTTAGCCACTTGAGCTCCACTGACTCCAAGGGCTCAAAAGGAGGACCCTGTAAGGCCCTAAGAACCACCGCCAAATCCCACGGGGCCACAGGTGGCACAAAGGGAGGCTGGATTCTCAAAACACCCTGGAAAAAGCTGTGTACGTCCGGCATAGCAGCGATCCTGCGCTGGAACCACACCGACAGACCAGACACGTGTACCTTCAGTGAAGAAAGACGTAATCCTAAGTCCAAACCGGACTGAAGGAAAGCCAGAATACGCGAAACTCGGAACACCTGGGGATCATAGTTTCTGGCCTCGCACCACTGAAAGTAAGTGTGCCACACTCTGTGATAGATCCTCGCGGAAGCAGGCTTGCGCGCCCTCAGCATGGTGGTAATAACGGAGCTAGAAAAGCCCAGAGACCTCAGGACGGCTGTCTCAAGAGCCACGCCGTCAAAGATAGTCGACCCAGATACGGGTGAAGACAGGGCCCCTGAGACAACAGGTCCCGCCGTTGAGGTAGGAGGTACGGAGCGTCGATGGACAGGCTCCGCAGATCGGAGTACCACGGCCTTCTGGGCCACGCTGGGGCCACCAGGATCAGTGTGCCTCCGTCCTGTTTGAACTTGCGCAGGACCCGAGGCAGCAGAGATATCGGAGGGAACAAGTAAGCCAGTTGAAACAGCCATTTCACCGACAGCGCGTCTATCAGACTTGCGCCTGCGTCCCTTGTCCTTGACCCGTACACAGGCAGCTTGTGATTGTAACGGGACGCCATCAGGTCCAGTTCTGGCAGCCCCCACTTGTCCACGAGTAGTTGGAATACCTCTGGATGAAGCGACTATTCCCCGGGATGCACATCGTAACGGCTGAGGAAGTCTGCCTCCCAATTGAGGACTCCTGGGATGAAAACTGCCGAGAGAGCTGGAAGATAGCGCTCCGCCCAAGCCAGGACGCGGGACACCTCCGACATCGCAGCTCGACTGCGAGTCCCTCCCTGGTGATTGATGTACGCCACCGTGGTGGCGTTGTCTGACTGCACCTGAACGGCCCTTCCGTGAAGAGCGGTGCCGGACGACTGCAGGGCTCTGTATACTGCCCGCAGTTCCAGGATATTGATGGGAAGAATCGCTTCCTCCGCCGACCAACGACCCTGAAGTGACAAGGAGCCTGTCACCGCCCCCCAACCCCGGAGACTGGCATCTGTCGTGAGCAGAACCCATTCCGGGATCCAAAAGGGGCGCCCCTCCAGGTGATGCGCTGTCTGCAGCCACCAGGCTAGGGACAGACGCACCTCCGAGGACAACACCAGCATCTGAGAGCGGATCCTGTGTGGCAATCCGTTCCATTCTGAAAGAATCAGCCCCTGCAGGGGCCTGGAATGGAACTGGGCAAACTCCACCATGTCGAATGCCGACACCATGGACCCCAAAACTCTCATCGCTGAGTGCACCGACACTCTGCCACTGCTCAGACAACTGTGAATCCGCAGCTGTAAGGAGGAGACCTTCTCTGGAGTCAGAAAAATCCGTTGCTGACGAGAGTCCAGCAGGGCCCCCAAATGAACCATCCGTTGTGATGGAATGAGGGAGGATTTCTTCCAGTTGATCAACCAGCCGTGCGCCTGTAGACAAGCGACCGTCAGGTGGAGATGCTGGATCAGTACCTCCGGGGAGCTTGCCAGCAAGAGGAGGTCGTCTAGATACGGTAGCAACCGTATCCCCTGGCTCCGAAGGTGAGCCGCCATGACCGCCATCACCTTGGTAAATACCCTTGGTGCCGTGGAGAGACCAAAGGGTAGAGCCCTGAATTGGTAGTGGTTGTGGAGAATAGCAAACCGCAGAAACCGTTGGTGCGATGTTGCTATAGGCACATGGAGGTAGGCGTCCTGGATATCCAGGGAGACCATATAATCCCCCGGTTCCATCGCCAGTATGATGGAACGCAAAGTTTCCATCCTGAATTTGGGAACCCTGAGAAACCTGTTCAGGGACTTCAAATTGAGGATGGGGCGATGAGAGCCATTGGGTTTCTGCACCAGAAACAGCGTAGAGTAATACCCCATCCCACGTTGAGACTGTGGTACGGGTATAATGACCCCCGCCGTCAGCAAGGCCTCTATGGCTTCCTGAACCTGCAAGGCCTTGGTTTTGTCCTGAGAAGGACTTGTGCAAAAAAACTGGCAAGGCGGCCTGTGCCGAAAAGACAGGGCGTACCC
Source organism: Taudactylus pleione (assembly GCA_031769625.1). Lineage (NCBI taxonomy): Eukaryota > Metazoa > Chordata > Amphibia > Anura > Myobatrachidae > Taudactylus > Taudactylus pleione. The sequence continues at coordinate 48,088,927 of JAUIMM010000031.1, forward strand.
CTGGGAGACCACTTCTCGCACCCAGGCATCCGTGGTGGTATTGTGCCAGCACTGGGCGAATTGAAGAAGTCGGCCTCCCACTCTGGGGTCCCCCAGAGGGAGGCCCGTCCCATCACGCAGAAGGCTTATCTTCTGGCTTGGAAGAAGGGCGCCTAGCACTCCAGGCTTGCTTCTTTGGCTTTGAGGCGGTCTTGGGTGCGGACTGCCTCGGGAAGGACTGACCCTTTGCCTTGCCCTGAACCCGAAAGGAACGAAACGCCGAGCTCCGGACCTTAGCAGGTGTAGTAGCTGAAGGGAGGAAGGCTGACTTGGATTTTGCCAGGGTATCTACTATTTTGTCCAAGTCCGGACCAAATAGTAATTCCCCATTAAAAGGTAAGGCCTCCAAGCCTTTCTTTGAATCCGCGTCTGCTCTCCAAGACCGCAACCACAAGGATCTACGAGCAGACACTGCTGCCGACGAAACCCTAGAGGTCAACAGGCTGGCATCCAAAGATGCTTCTCCAATGTAGGAGGCGGCATCTCTCATCTGTCCTAACAACGCCCTCTGGACGTCCGGAGATTCATCCGTAAACGTGTCCTCCAAGGCGTTGGCCCACCCCTCAATGGCCTTGGCCACCCAGGAGATGGCCATGGACGGCCGGGCTACAGCCCCTGAGAGAGAATAAATAGACTTTAGACAAGTCTCCACCTTCCTGTCCGTAGGATCCTTCAGCGAGGATATAGACGGCAATGGCAAAGTAGCACTCCTGATGAGGCGTGTTACATGGGAATCGACTGCAGGCGGAGTTTCCCATTTCTTACAATGCGCTTCCGGGAATGGATAATTGGACGCCAAGCGTTTCTGTGGCAGGAAACGCTTACTGGGCGTCTGCCAGGCCACCGCCATGTGATCAGTCAACTGATCAGACAAGGGGAACGCTGTAGAAGTAACCTTAGCCTTTTTAAAACTAGGATACCTTGACTTGGGAGCGGGTGCCTCATCCTCAATCAGAAGACTAGCCCGCACCGCCTTAACCAGAGCCCGCACATTGATGGAAGACTTAGTGTCTACCTCCTGGACTGAGGCATCTGAGGCTGAGTCATCCTGTACCTCACCATCATCCGAGAACCCCTCAGAATCCGAAAGATGCGCAGCCTGTGCCATGACTGAGCGTTTAGACGCCCTGGAGGGCACGTCACTGCGCAACATCGACTGAAAAGCCGAAGATGCTGCCGCCAAATCTTGGACAGTGTGGGAAAGCGCATCCACCCAGGGTGGAGGAGCTGTCACAGGAGCCTGAAACGGCACCACAGCCGACTGTGCCACAGGGGTGGACTGAATATACATTGGCAACCCCGCATAGGGACCAACAGGCTGAGACCCCGGGGGAGTCTGCAATAATTGTGGGACACCCGGGGAATGGGGGATGGCAGGCTGGGGCAACGCCCTAGTAGGGGCGGCAGTCGGGACCGACAGACGGTCCGCGATGGACACCAGCACCTGGGAAAACATCGCCCATGGTGGCTCCTGCGAAATGGGAGGTTTAGACGTACCAGGGACCGCCTGGCACCGTCCGCACAGGCCGTCCTGTGACAAATCCTCCCTATCCACTCCTGCAGAACAGCGCCTGCAGGAGAACAATACCGGAGCCCCGGAGTGCTCAATCTCCTCCTCAGACATGACTTAGGAAGAAAACGTGCGCACTCACCAGTGTGCTGAACAACAGCCCACAATATGGCACCGTGTAGCACACAACTGTATGTGACGGACCTCACAAATACGTGATCTATATAGGTGAGGTCAGTAGAAACACCCTTCCCCCGCACACCTGTAGGGCTTGTAGGAGAAGGAAAGGGATAGGTACAGGCTGACAGTAAGTAGAAAAAAGACACAGACAGGCAGCACTAGCAAAAGTCACATACCATGCAGGAAGATATACTCACTGCACCTTTCCACTACAATCAACCTCCCAGATTCAGTGTCTGGGAGGGCTATAGCGCTGTGTACACTGTCCTTGTCGGGGGAGAGGTACACAGGGGGACCGGTCCGCGTGCTCCCTGAGAGTATCCACGCTGCCACAGAGAAAATGGCCGCTGGAGACCTCAGAGGAGGAGTGGCCGAGTAGCTGCAGCTCAGCGACGCCAGACTCCGAGCTGAAAGGCGCGCTGAGCTGAGGGGAGGAGCCGCTGACAGGGAAGGCTTCCTCCCCTGGCTAGCATATTAACCCCCGGGTTGCCGGCATCCCGCTTGCCGCGATATTAACCCTGGTGGTCTAGTGGTCTGGCAGGGTATGCCTCCGCTGGAGGGGGAGCCCGCCGCCACCGCTAGCGCCCCCGGTCTGTCCCCTAGACCGGGGGCATGGGACTGCATTTAAAAGGAACCCGCGCACCGCCGCTAATCAGCGGTGCGCGGCTTACCTGATCTCCCCGGCGTCTTCCGGCAGCAGTCCCGGGGGAAACCAGAGTCCGGCTAGTACAGACTCTGGCTTCCCCCGCCGCGATCCCCAGTTCAGTGCTGGCGTCGCGGCGCCAGCAGGGAGAAGGAGCGGCAGCGTGGGCGTCTGTACAGACAGCCCAGCGCTGCCGCTCTGGAGAACAAAACTAGTGTAAAAATAAATTTAACCTAGTTAAATAAAAAGCTTTAGGGGGCTGCTCCTGCAGCCCCCCCCGCAGGGTGACCCGACTCCGGCCGGGCACCATCTAAAACTGAGGTGCCTGTGGCTCGGGGGCGGGGTATAGGGGAGGTTGGAACCAAGTGCATCCTGGGAGCAGCTAAAAGCTTTAACTCCGTGGTGCCCGAGGATCCAGGATCCAGCTATACCCCCAAGGTCACCCTGTGGACCCCTATGGACCCTGAAGTAGAAATACATTTAACAGTCTAGTGACATTCCAACACTTGTGAGGATGTTCCTCAGTCTCACGTTACTTGACAACATGGCTCTGTGACATAGAAAGAGGAAAATTGTCCTTCAAAACTATTCAAACTATGAGGGGTAAATGTAACAGCCTGCGCCATGCAGGCTTCGGCGAATTTCCCCGATGTTTTAAATAGACGACCAGCCTGGTTTTGCCTTTTAAATGATTGCCCCTTTAATACATCAGACAGACTCGCTGATGCCTGCATTGTGCAGGCTGTTATATTTACCCCTGAATTTTGCAGCATAGCCTAGAGCAAACCCTTCGTTGCTCACTGACAGGCAGAACAGCGGGTACTTTCATCTCTGATCTCAGCATTCCTAAGTCACAAGCCCAGGACATTTATATTATCCAGACAGAAAGAGTGGGGTGTGATATAAGAGATAGACAGTTAGATGTCTACATAGACACCAGATGTTAGACAGTCAATAGTTAGACAGGGACAAAGTGACAAATGTAATAGGGTGAGAGTTTGGAAAAAGTGAGAGTTTAGCACGTTGGTCAAGTTTTAAGTTCAAAACGGGAAAAAATCGGAAAGAAATTTTAAATTGTGAGAGTTTTTGGAGTCTGAAAAACATGCGAGTTTGCTCTGTTGCTTTGTTCTCGAACTCTATTACGTTGAACGAGTTTAAAAAGTGAGAAAACTCACATTTTCTAAACTCTCACCCTATTACATTTGGCCCAAAAGGTCGACAGGAACAAAAGTCAGACACACTAAAGTTCGACATGTAAGAAGGTCGATAGGGCTAAAATTTTGACATGAAAATGGTCGACAATTTTTTTATTTTTTTTATCCCTAATCTTAAAACTAACCCTCCCCTTGGTGCCTAACCCTAACCGTGGGGGCAAGTGCCTAACCCTAACCGTGAGGGTAAGTGCCTAACCCTAACCGTGGGGGCAAGTGCCTAACCCTAACCGTGGGGGCAAGTGCCTAACCCTAACCGTGGGGGTAGTGCCTAACCGTGGGGGCAAGTGCCTAACCCTAACCGTGGGGGCAAGTGCCTAACCCTAACCGTGGGGGCAAGTGCCTAACCCTAACCGTGGGGACAAGTGCCTAACCCTAACTGTGGAGGTAAGTGCCTAACCCTAACTGTGGGAGAATGTGCCTAACCCTAACTGTGGGAGAATGTGCCTAACCCTAACTGTGGGAGAAAGTGCCTAACCCTAACCGTGGGGGTAAGTGCCTAACCCTAACCGTGGGGGCAAGTGCCTAACCCTAACCGTGGGGGCAAGTGCCTAACCCTAACCGTGGGGGCAAGTGCCTAACCCTAACCGTGGGGGCAAGTGCCTAACCGTGGGGGCAAGTGCCTAACCCTAACCGTGGGGGTAAGTGCCTAACCGTGGGGGTAAGTGCCTAACCCTAACTGTAGGGGTAAGTGCCTAACCCTAACTGTGGGAGAAAGTGCCTAACCCTAACTATGGGAGAAAGTGCCTAACCCTAACTGTGGAGATAAGTGCCTAACCCTAACTGTGGGAGAAAGTGCCTAACCCTAGCTGTGGGAGAAAGTGCCTAACCCTAACTGTGGGAGAAAGTGCCTAACCCTAACTGTGGGAGAATGTGCCTAACCCTAACTGTGGAGGTAAGTGCCTAACCCTAACTGTAGGACTAAGTGCCTAACCCTAACTGTGGAGGTAGGTGCATAACCCTAACTGTAGGGGTAAGTGCCTAACCCTAACTGTGGGAGAAAGTGCCTAACCCTAACTGTGGGAGAAAGTGCCTAACCCTAACTGTGGGAGAAAGTGCCTAACCCTAACTGTGGGAGAAAGTGCCTAACCCTAACTGTGGGAGAAAATGCCTAACCCTAACTGTGGGAGAAAGTGCCTAACCCTAACTGTGGGAGAAAGTGCCTAACCCTAACTGTGGGAGAAAATGCCTAACCCTAACTGTGGGAGAAAGTGCCTAACCCTAACTGTGGGGGTAAGTGCCTAACCCTAACGGAAAAAAAATAAAAAGTTGTCGACCATTTTCATGTCGAACTTTTGACTCTGTCGACCTTCTTACATGTCGAACTTAGTTTGTCTAACTTTTGTCCCTGTCTAACATCTGGTGTCTATCTAATTACTGTCTACTATAGTCCGGAACCCAACGTTACTCTGTGAGTTTACTTAACAAAATTGACTTCAAATTCCAGAGGACTGCACACAGTGCACATATTTCAAAATAAGACTGACAGGTCTGGGGTAAAATCTTGGAACCTGCTATTTGAGTTATTTACAGATACTGTGTACCCGGCAAAAAGCTTAACAATGAATAAAAATATATATATTTTTAGAGTAGATAACAACAGCTGTTTGGACAAACTTGCTTCTATATACACGATGAAAGGTGTAAGGTGTTCATCAATGTTATTAAGAACAACAGTGCCCTCTACTGCACAAATGTGATATCAACCAGCATTGTCCAGCTGCTTATTGAGAGTATATTGAATACATGCTTGTATAATAACTGTATGCAATACACCAGTGTTTTGCATTAATTTCCCAGCTAGGCACTCCTGCGTTAATTATACCCGCGACAATTGCAAAGCAAACCATCTGTAACTTATACACTTGCCATCATATAAAATGTTTGGGTGCCATAATATATATTATATATAAAACAATAAATGTGCTATGAATAACATTAAAAAAAAAACACAGAATAGAATGGATTGTACATAAATATTTCTCACATATAAACCACATGTGCTTTCTTAGCATTTTTTAAGGTATCTGGTCGACTTGTTGACATTCAGAATGTCGACAGGTTCTGAATATTGACAGTCATTTGGCTGACAATCAATATGTAGACATGCATTTAGATCAACATGGTTAAAATGTTGATATATGATCTCTGTTGATGTTTAGGGTTAGGTTGATATATGATCTCTGTTGATGTTTAGGGTTAGGTTGATATATGCTCTCTGTTGATGTTTAGGGTTAGGTTGATATATGCTCTCTGTTGATGTTTAGGGTTAGGTTGATATATGATCTCTGTTGATGTTTAGGGTTAGGTTGATATATGCTCTCTGTTGATGTTTAGGGTAGGTTGATATATGATCTCTGTTGATATTTAGGGTTAGGTTGATATATGCTCTCTGTTGATGTTTAGGGTAGGTTGATATATGCTCTCTGTTGATGTTTAGGGTTAGGTTGATATATGCTCTCTGTTGATGTTTAGGGTTAGGTTGATATATGCTCTCTGTTGATGTTTAGGGTTAGGTTGATATATGCTCTCTGTTGATGTTTAGGGTTAGGTTGATATATGCTCTCTTTTGATGTTTAGGGTTAGGTTGATATATGATCTCTGTTGATGTTTAGGGTTAGGTTGATATATGATCTCTGTTGATGTTTAGGGTTAGGTTGATATATGATCTCTGTTGATGTTTAGGGTTAGGTTGATATATGATCTCTGTTGATGTTTAGGGTTAGGTTGATATATGCTCTCTGTTGATGTTTAGGGTAGGTTGATATATGCTCTCTGTTGATGTTTAGGGTTAGGTTGATATATGATCTCTGTTGATGTTTAGGGTTAGGTTGATATATGCTCTCTGTTGATGTTTAGGGTAGGTTGATATATGCTCTCTGTTGATGTTTAGGGTAGGTTGATATATGCTCTCTTTTGATGTTTAGCCTTACCTCCCTTCCATCAACTTCACCCCTTTGCACTCCACTATGCCTTCTTATATAGACAGAAACCTCAGTTCCACAGATCTCTCTGCAACAACTGCCAGTACCACATCCTAATCACACCCTACAACAGACCCGGATCATCAGTTGTTATGCAAAAAAACAATAAACAGTAAACACTCCTCTCAGACCGCACTGCCTGCGGTGGTCAATGCCAAATCCAAAGGTCCCTTCTCGCCTCTAATTCTCTTGGACCTCATGGCTGCACTGGGCACCACTGACCACTCACTTCTCATAGAAAGTACAGTCCGGTTTGTTATCGTGCTTTCATAATCGCGATTCGGTGTTCATTTCCCTGGAACCATCTTCTCTCCGCTTTATGTAACAGCTGGAGTTGCCCAAGCCTGTCTGCTCTTTTCTAGTTATATTTCTCTTGGGAGTTAATAATAATAATAATAATTTTATTTATATAGCGCTTTTCTCCTAAAGGACTCAAAGTGCTTTACATTTACAGTACAAAATACAAAATAAGCTTAAACAAGGGACATTAGTGAAACACTTGGGTGAATAGGTGAGTCTTGAGTCTATTTTTGAAGGATTCTAGAGTGGAGGCCTCTCGAACTGTGCAAGGAAGTGAGTTCCACAAGGTTGGAGCCACAAAACTGAAGGCTCGACCCCCAGACGAATTCCGGGAGATTCTAGGTACTGTTAATAGTCCTTCGTCAACGGATCGCAGTAATCGAGTGGGACAGTAAGGAATCAGAAGCTGCTTCAGGTACCCTGGGCCATGGTCACGAAGGGCTTTGTAAGTTATTAATCCAATCTTGAAAGCAATTCGCCATCTGACAGGCAGCCAGTGAAGGGAGTAGAGAATGGGTGTTATGTGGCTGGAACGGGGCTGGTTGGTTAATAGCCTGGCAGCTGCGTTTTGTACCATCTGCAACCGGTGTAATTCTTTTTCTGGGAGACCGAGGTAGAGGGCGTTGCAGTAGTCTAGGCGTGATGATATAAATGCATGTATGACTTTAGGCAGATTTTCTGATGGAATTAAGTGCTTGATTCTGGCTATGTTCCTCAGATGTAAGAATGAGGATTTGATTGTGGCTGATACCTGATGTTTAAGTGTCAAGCCACTATCCAGGACAACACCAAGATTCCGCACATGGTTAGTGTATTGTAATTCTGAACCCCCAAGCGTAAGTCCTGTTGGTTGGCTATGCTGTAGCCCTGACTTGTGACCTATCATAAGAACCTCTGTTTTATCAGGGTTCAGTCTCAGCCAACTGGCACTCATCCACTCCTGAAGCCCAGCTAGGCAGCCATTTAGGTTTGTTATTGGGTCCTTTGTACCCCGAGCAAAGGACAGGTAACAGTTGTGTATCATCTGCATAGCAGTGGTACACCAGACCATGACGTCTGATTATTTCACCCAATGGTAGCATGTATACTGCAAAAAGCGTGGGAGATAGTATAGAACCCTGTGGGACACCGCATGGAAGTGACACTGGTGATGAAGAGTTTACTCCAGAAGTTGCTTCAGACTCCAATATAATCGCCATACGGATGACACACAAATGTATCTCTTCTATCTGGACCTCTTACGAAGTGTGTAGGGCTGCGCTGCCATAAACTCAATCATCTCAGGAGCCAACAGAAACCACCTACCTGCATCTCTATTTCTGCTGATGACATGACATTAAACTAGGGATGTGCAGGCTCGGATAGGTTCGAGTTTGCACGTGGAGTTCGGATTTTTCCCTCCAAAAAAACGGAACTCAGAACGAGGCAAAACGTCATCTTACATGGACGAACATCATCATTCCTGGACAAAAGACCAGGAATGATGATGTTCGTCCATGTAAGATGACGTTTTGCCTCGTTCTGAGTTCCGTTTTTTTGGAGGGAAAAATCCGAACTCCACGTGCAAACTCGAACCTATCCGAGCCTGCACATCCCTACATTAAACCCCTCTAAGCTCGCAGCTGAGCTGATATCGCTGTGTCAGCATAAACATTGGGGACAGTTCTAAGCTTATTAATTATATCTAACAAACATCACCAGAATACATATGTATGTATTATACTGCAAATACTTTAACTCATGCACTAATTTCCCGCATAGACTATTGCAATTCCATTCTTACTAGCCTTCCCCAAACCAGACTTTCACCCCCCACAACCCAGTATCAGCACATCTCTACAGCTGCCCTGCTCTGACAGTTCCTACATCGGTTAAAATAATGCTACAGACACAAATATCATTATAAAAACTGCAGCAACGTACATTTCTTCCCTTATATTTCCCAAATTGACCCTTCTGCTCTGTGCCTTTCATCCACACTCATTACAAAGATTTTCAGGCTACACCCACCCTGATAAAGCTTATGAAATTCCCAAACTCCTTCCTTGATCATCCTAGATGACGTTACCTAATTACTACCCCGGCACACAGTTCACTCAAACATTACTTTTATTCCCCTTCTATCTTCAAACAACCTTGTGACCCCCAAACCAATGTTGCTGTGTGAGTGCATCATATAGCTATCCTAAGTACTTCTTCCATTGTTATCTGGCTGGGCCAAAATGCAGTATGTGGCAATTAAGACTGTATTACCCTCCTATTTTCCTATGAAAATCTAATCTCGCGTGAATAGCCAGTATTGTTTTATTACTAAATTTGTTTCCATTTATAATGTACTGTGGTGTAAGATGGTGTTTTATAAATAAATGTTTGATATTTGCACATAGTATCTGTGAGGAGTCCCTGAGTGTTGAGAGTGTGAATGTAGTTGTCTGATCTGGGAATATAGGTGGGCTTGAGCCCAGAGAGTACGGTGTCCCACCTGCTGTATAAGGCAACCTTATTTCTTCTTCTTTCTACATGTATGAACCAGCTTATAAGGTTCTGTCTAAAACCAAACTTATAGTGTTCCCCCTCCTCCAGGACCACCTCATCTAACCCACCACACTCACCTGTCCCACAAATCCGCTGCCTGGGCATCATCCTTAATTCCTCCCTTTCTTTCACTCCCCACATTCAGTCTCTCATAATCCTGCCGCTTCCATCTTTACAACATTTCTAGAACAAGACCCTTCCTCGCCATGTTGGCCACCAAAAGCCTCATTAATGTAACTTGTTATTTCCGGCCTAGATTACTGTAATCCCCTCCTCTCTGGGCTTCCTCTCACTCGTCTCTCCCCACTTCAATCTATCATGAATGCTCCAGCCCAGTGTCCTCACCTGTCTCTACACTCTCTGTGAGTCCCCCCCCCTCTGAAAAAAATTGGAGTCACTGGCTCCCCATCCACCAGAGTTCAGTTTAATCTCCTCACCCTCACATATAAGCCCTAAATTCCACCACTCTCTCCTACATCTCCATCCACTATGCTTCCCGCCCTCTCCGCTCCTCCACTGACCACTGCCTCACTTCCAACCTGATCTCCTCCTCCCGCCCCTGCATCCAAGATTTTTCCTGTGCTGCCCCTCAACTCTGGAATACACTCCCTCGCTCTATCAGAATTTCAGCCAGCCTCCACTCTTTCAAACAAGCCATAACGACTTTGTTCAAACCTATCAGCCATCATAATTCTACTACAAGCCTATCAGCCATCATAATTCTTACTACAAGCCTATCAGCCATCATAATTCTACTACAAGCCTATCAGCCATCATAACAGTCTACTACATGCCTATCAGCCATCATAATTCTACTACAAGCCTATCAGCCATCATAACAGTCTACTACATGCCTATCAGCCATCATAATTGTACTACAAGCCTATCAGCCATCATAATTCGACTACATGCCTATCAGCCATTGTAATTCTACTACAAGCCCATCAGCCATCATAACATTCTACTCAGCACCTCTGACTGCCCACCTACCTTCTTCTCTCACAGTTACACTTCCAGTCTCCTTTTTTTCCCACTGGTGATCCTGTCTGCCCACCCATTGGGTACATACTCACCGATTGCTGTTTGCACCCTACTCCATCCTGTGAGACCCATCTTGCTTACTTTTCAAGCCTTAGTGAGCCTGTTTCCTACACCCCCCTCTTTGGTTTATTTAGGGTATGGATATCTTTTGTATTTTTGTAATATTTATATCATTTTGTTTTCAGCGTATAGTGCTGTGTACACTTTGTGGCGTCTATAAATAAAAGTTAATAATAATAATAGCTCCTGACCCTATTTCAAGGGCCTGAGTGAACTGAGGTTAGCCAGGTCTGTCACCAGATACAGGTTCTGTGCTAAAGGGGATAACAAGTGTTAGAGAGAGAGGGGCCTATTCATCATCACTTCATTTTTACAAAAGTAGGTGAAAACGCACATTTTCAACTGCAATTGTAAAAATTAAGTTATCGGGCCATTCATCAAGAAGGTAAAGCAGAAGATATCACAGATATCTCCTACTTACCTTCCTTTTGCAGAATGGCCCGCTGTCCCCATACACTAGTATCACAGATATCTCCTACTTACCTTCCTCTGTCAGAATGGCCCGCTGTCCCCATACACTAGTATCACAGATATGTCCTACTTACCTTCCTTTTGCAGAATGGCCCGCAGTCCCCATACACTAGTATCACAGATATCTCCTACTTACCTTCCTTTTGCAGAATGGCCCGCTGTCCCCATACACTAGTATCACAGAGATCTCCTACTTACCTTCCTCTGGCGGAATGGCCCACTGTTCCCATACACTAGTATCACATATATCTCCTGCTTACCTTTCTCTGGCGGAATGGCCTGCTGTCCCCATACACTAGTATCACAGATATCTCTTACTTACCTTCCTCTGGCGGAATGGCCCGCTGTTCCCATACACTAGTATCACATATATCTCCTGCTTACCTTTCTCTGGCGGAATGGCCTGCTGTCCCCATATTATTATTATTATTATCCTTTATTTATATGGCGCCACAAGTGTTCCGCAGCGCCTTACATAGTACATACAACTAATGGGTGAACAAGAAACAAGTAACATACAGTACATTACAGTACAGGACAAGGACACAACTTATATACATTGCTGAAATAGTGATTAAAGCACTCACAATAAGCTGCCGGGAATTGGCGGTCCCGTGTTAGGTGCCCTAATGGGGAGTAGAGAGTAGAAGAAAATGTAAAGAGAAGCACATGAAGGAAGAGGTCCCTGCTCGTGAGAGCTTACATTCTAAGGGGAGGGGCAGACAGACAGGCGTGACACAGAAGGGGAAGATGGGAAGGAAAGAGCATGAGGTGGGTTAGGATGAGTGCTGGAAGGCCTTGATGAAGTAGTGGGTCTTGAGAGCCCGTTTGAAGATTTGTAGAGAGGTGGAGAGTCTGATGGGGAGAGGGAGAGCATTCCAAAGGTAGGGAGCAGCACGGGCAAAATCTTGGATGCGGGAGTGGGAGGAAGTAATCAGTTGGCAAGAGAGGCGGCATGCATTAGTTGAGCGAAGTGGGCGGGCGGGAGTGTGAAGGGAGAGAAGGTCAGAAATGTATGCGGGAGAGGATTAGGTGAGGGCTTTGTAGGCGAATGTAAGAACCTTGAATTAGCATCTGAAGGGGAAGGGGAGCCAGTGTAGGGCTTGAAGGAGAGGGGAAGCAGATGTAGAACGTCTGGAGAGGAAGATGAGCCGAGCAGCAGCATTAAGAACCGATTGTAGTGGAGAGAGGTGAGAGACTGGGAGGCCAGCTAGGAGAAGGTTACAGTAGTCCAATCTGGATATGAGTGGAGTGGATGAGGGTTTTAGTGGCATCCTGGGTGAGGAAGGGTCTAATCCTGGAGATATTTTTTAGGTGAAAACGGCAGGACTGCGAGAGGTGCTGAATGTGCTGTTTAAACGAGAGGGAGGAGTCTAGGATAACTCCAAGACAGCGCACTTTGGGGCTAGAGGAGATAGTTGTGCCATCAATAGATAATGAAATTGTGGAAAGTGATGTAGTGGAAGAGGGTGGGAAGATGATCAGCTCAGTCTTAGACATGTTAAGTTTAAGAAAGCGCTGGGACATCCACAAAGAGACAGCAGAGAGACAGTTGGAGATACGGTTAAGGAGCTCAGGGGTGAGCTCAGGGGTGGAAAGGTAAATTTGAGTATCATCTGCATAGAGATGATATTGGAGGTCAAAGGAGTTAATGAGTTCACCCAAAGAGGATGTATATAGGGAGAAAAGGAGAGGTCCAAGAACAGAACCTTGGGGAACTCCTACCTTTAGTGGAAGTGGAGGGGAAGAGGAGTCATGAGAGGACACAGTGAAGGAACGATCAGAGAGGTAGGAGGAAAGCAAGGAGAGGGCAGTGCCACGTAGACCGAGAGAGTAAAGGATTTGCAGGAGGAGAGGGTGGTCTACAGTGTCAAATGCAGCAGAGAGGTCAAGGAGAATGAGCAGAGAGTAGTGGCCCTTGGATTTGGCAGCAAGGAGGTCGTTGCTGACTTTCGTGAGGGCAGTTTCAGTGGAGTGGAGAGATCGGAAGCCAGATTGAAATGAGTCAAGGAGGGAGTGGGAAGAAAGAAAGGTGGTAAGGCGGTTGTAGACAATACGCTCAAGGAGTTTGGAAGCAAAAGGGAGAAGAGAGATGGGTCGATAGTTGGAAAGTATGTTAGGATCAAGGGTAGGTTTTTTAAGAATGGGGGAGACAAGAGCATGTTTGAATGCAGAAGGGACAGTGCCAGATGATAGGGAGAGATTAAGGAGGTGAGCCAGATGGGAACAGGCAGAAGGAGACAGGTGGGAGAGGAGACGGGAAGGGATAGGGTCAAGAGTGGAGGTGGAAGGGGGGGAGGACCGGATGAGGGCCATGACTTCCTCTCCAGAAGCAGGGGAGAAGGATGTCAGAGTTGGTGAGACAGAAGGGGAGGGGTGGTAAGGGCAAGGAGGGGGAGGAGTGCTGAGGGTCAGATGGGATATGATGTCCTCACGTATGGAGTAAATTTTAGATGTAAAGTAGGTGGCAAAGTCGAGGGCAGAGAGCGAGGAGGGAAGGCAAGGAGGGGAAGGGCAGAGTAGGGAGTTGAAAGTGGCAAAGAGACGCCGGGGGTTTGAGGACTGGGAGGAGATGAGGTTCTTGAAATATGTTTGTTTGGAGAGAGACAAGGCAGCACTGTAGGAAGAGAGAATAAATTTGAAATGGAGGAAGTCAGCCTTAGAGCGTGACTTTCTCCACTGACGCTCTGCAATTCTTGAACACTTTTGTAGGTATCTGGTGCATTTGGAATGCCAGTGCCCATACACTAGTATCACAGATATCTCCTACTTACCTTCCTCTGGCGGAATGGACTGCTGTCCCCATACACTAGTATCACAGATATCTCCTACTTACCTTCCTCTGGCGGAATGGCCTGCTGTTCCCATACACTAGTATCACATATATCTCCTGCTTACCTTTCTCTGGCGGAATGGCCTGCTGTCCCCATACACTAGTATCACAGATATCTCTTACTTACCTTCCTCTGGCGGAATGGCCCGCTGTTCCCATACACCAGTATCACATATATCTCCTGCTTACCTTCCTCTGGCGGAATGGCCTGCTGTCCCCATACTCTAGTATCACAGATATCTCCTACTTACCTTCCTCTGGCGGAATGGCCCGCTGTCCCCATACACTAGTATCACAGATATCTCCTACTTACCTTCCTCTGGCGGAATGGCCTGCTGTCCCCATACACTAGTATCACAGATATCTCCTACTTACCTTCCTTTGGCGGAATGGCCTGCTGTCCCCATACACTAGTATGGGGACAGAATTCTACAAGCTCCGAAAATATCATATTTTTGGAGCTTGACTGCAGGAGCATTTGCCATCTTCAGATGGCAAATGCTCCTGCTCCGGGCTTGCAACCCGTGCTGCGAAGATGGAGGCCCTTTCGGATCCCTCCGCCCCTGTCTGGCTCATTCCACCGGACGTCGGGGCTATTGTGCGCATGTGCAGTCCCGTCACTGCTCCGAAAAGGAGCAGTGAAGCCGCTCGCGGGGACAGATGATTTAGCATCAGCTGTCACCACTCCGGCAGCAAGTTAGAATGTTAATTATCGGGGTCGATAATTAACATCATGAATAGGCCCCTAAATCTTTCTTTTGTGACTTTTTCATTTCTCAGTAGCAGACAGTGAATTCTGGCTCTGGAATACGTACCCTGAGTTGGGAAGTATCTTGCTTTCATTTTTTTGAGCTCATGACTGCAAAATGTTACGGTTTGGCTTTGAGAAGAAGCTCAGACACAGCATGAAGGACAGCAACATTAGCTAAGGCTTCTACCAGCATAGCAGCCAATATTACAGCTCTCATACAGGGAGCGCCCTGTGCTACAAGACCAAGCAGTGAGCTTTATTTACACTCAGGATTCTGTGTCAAGAATCCTAATATACTCTTCTCTCATAAATGGTGTCATTTTATAACAGGCTAATTTGGCAAACCTAAAGCCGGAACCCACAAAAGTTGGCATTTATGGCTACAAGTTACCTTTTTTTCAAATACCTCATCATATGATAACATATTCAGTCAGTGTATGACTATAGAGGCACAGGGCAGTAACGCACAGGATAGTACGTTTTGTGCAGTAGGTTCACATAATAAAATCCTGTCCAACCTCTAAACTGCTGTAATCCCCAGAAGCAGCAAATGTGAGGCTACCATACATCATGTCTGCGTTCTTCTAATAAGCTCGTCGGGTATTACTTCTACTCTCACTGGCTTTATATACATTATCCAGTAGTCATATAAAGATAACAAACCATATACCATTGCCATGTAAGACCACCCACAAAACATAATTATTTGCTTTACAGAACAAAATGGAGAAATACAGATACATCGTCATACACGGTGGCTACATTCGCGCCAAACAGCCCTTCTCGGCATAGCATGACCATGGCGACTTGCCCGCACCGAGCGTCTCTTTCACTGAAAATATGAATCATTTTTTGCACAAATAAAACAACTGGTAAGTAACAAAACTAATCTGCTAGATTACACTGATTAGTTTAATGTGTGACATCTGTATATCTGTGTGCGACGGAGTCTGTATACAAAGTGCTGCGATGCAGCAGCCGCGGCTATTCTCACACTAAGTCCGTTTCGCTTCATCTGCGACGTGTTTCAGACTATTTCCTGTGCAGTGAAAGTTGCAGCCCAGCGTCTATAGTACACTGTGAGGGGTGTTACGCTGCGCCTGCGATGCGAATAACATGCACAATTAAAAGAAAAAGACGCTACGCTACTCCACTCGGTGTGGCTCTGTAACGCCGGGTGTCCTGCGCCGTATGACATATTGACGTGAGGTGTATGAGGACACATCTGTAGCACCACATAGGGATCCACTGATCAGAGTGATGCAGCTTCCATTGTATGCAGCAATCACTGAGCAGTGTATAACACTACTACAGTAGGTGGCATATAGAGCAACTTCATCTCTGTCTGGTGGATATAAAAAATTGCCTAGAACCGCTCGTATGGAATAGCCCCTAGGAGTTGAAATCAGAGTAACACCTATTCGCTCTAACCTACTGTCCCTTTGCCTCATCCCTACTTTCCTTCCTACCTCATTAGCCCCCCTGTTCTCCCTACTCTTACCCCTCCTTTTTAGAATGTAAGCTCACATGAGCAGGCCCCCTCCTCTAGTTTCATCCCTCCCCTATTAATATCACTAAGTAAGCCAATACTGTAGCCATATGGATGTAACTATGCCCACTAATGTAATTATATTACACATGTAATTGTGTCACTTTGTGTACCGTTTTGTATCATTGCTCTTTATGGATTGGGTAACTCTGTGGCACCCTATGATTAAATGATGATAATAATACAGATATCTATATAGGGTATAAGTTGCATCAAGCTGTAGGAGCTGTAATGGAAACCCCGTCAAACAAATGAATCACAGACATTTATCTAAATTAACATACAAGAAATAAAAAATGTGTTTCTGGTCCATACAATTTAGCCAGTAACATATGCTATTTTAGTAGAATGACATGTCAGCCCAGCTATGTACTGTACACGTTATGTTCTTACCTGTAGATTGGCTGTTGAAAGCTGCAACTATCTGTGGACTGCACATAGCTTCCAATCGATTCTTCAGAGCCTCTAGGTACACACATTTCTCGGAGTAATCCGGAGTATCCACCAGCATTGCAAGGCTCACCTGCATACTGGTCAGCTTCTCAGAGATTACACTGATGTTCTGTAAATGAGAAACTCTCCTCAAACCTATGCGTGTATATTAAGCATCTGACTACATCGCCTATTGTTTCACAGTTAAACAAAAAAATACATATATTAGATGCGGGAGTAAAGGAAGACTCTAGTGTACTCACAGATCCACAACATTAGGTTACGTTATAAGTAAAGAGTGCATGTGATTTTGGTATTCCATATACACTGCAGTGCCAAAAGTCATGGGATAGCAGTATGTAAAGGTGATGGTAGGTGGTGTCGCTGTACTGTGACATCTTGGTAATGCCCGTACCTACATCAGCTGTAATCTGACATTTTGTGAGTCAGTTTGGCTAGGCTGCTCATGGCAGGGCGATGTGAATTATCGAGTTCAAATGGGGCAGTGGGTGCTTGACAGATAAGACATTCCATTTCCGATGTTATGTGGGCATTCAACATTCCTCAATCTACAGTGTCACGTGTGTACAGGGAATACCTCATGGAAGGCATTACCGCCCGCCATGGACAGTGCAGTAGCTGAACACGGGTACATAATGACCATGACCAGCAGTGCTTTGTCAGAAATGTCCTGGGTAACAGATAAGCGACAATGTCTCAAATCACATCCACATTCAATGCAGGAGGGGCCAGACGCATATCCAGCAGGTCAGTGCAGCGTTCTTTAGCTTCCATGGGATATGGGATCAGGAGACCCACCAGAGTGCCCCTGTTAACACTACTACACCGGACACATCGCCTCACCAGGGCTTGTGACGTCGCTAACTGGACCTCAGAGGACTGGCAACATGTGGCATGGTCCAATGAGTCATGGGTCCAGCTGTTTCGGGCTGATGGTAGGGTTCGGGTGTGGCACAGACCCCATGAGGCCATGGATCCCAGTTGTCAACAAGGCATTGTGCACGCTGGTGGTGGTTCCATAAGTACGTTGCATTGCTTGATGACCATGTGATATTCGAAACTGCTCTATATTAACATTGAGTATAAATCTGAAGTATCTTACTACTATCTCCATTTTGCCGGTTTAGAGGAGGCCCTACACGATACTAGGCATCTGTCCCATGACTTTTGGCATTTCAGTGTAGTGTGCATGCAAAATTTCGTGTATCTGAAATTCTTCATTATACCTTGTAAAAGTGACAAATTGTTTTATGTTCCTCACAGAAGTTTTTTCACTGATGGTTTAACCTCATGCTACACTGTTAGGGAGACAGGACAGACCCGAGCCTAGCAGGAGAGGAGGAGGAGGAGGACCAGGACCGCCGGTAAGAACACAGTAAGTATGGGGACGGGACTGAACCAGGGGGTGGGACAGAGCAGAAGGCAGACACTGAGGTGTCTGTGTATACTGTATACCGTGTGTATATATATATATATATATATATATATATATATATATAGTGATAGAAGCACTGGAGAAGTTAGGGATGGCATGTATATGTGTCCCAGATTCCTGTAATATGTATCTTAACCCCCAGGAAGAGTCGGTTTTACAAACAGATCTGAGTGTCGGCTTTAGGTAAAAGCCGGATAATGGGTCCTGGGGGTGTGGGTGTGAGAGAGAAGGGAGGGCTCCATCCACAAGGCCGCTTCAGGTGTTGGGCTTTTCAGCCTGAGAGCAGCCTAAGTAATGATTACACCTGGAAGTGGCTCATAAGAGCTGTGTAGAGTTTTGATGCAGTGTCTCACACACCTTGGGGAGAACAGACATTGAGGTTTTGTTCCGAGACACTGTGACATTGGTATTTACTATATATGTGGTAAGGCAGTAGGCCCTGCCACATGTAGAGAGGGAGTTACCTGTCTAGTTAGAGCCCAGACACACATATATACATACCACTGCTGGGAACACGGTAAGTATGGGGGACGGGACTGAAAGGTGTGTAGGTGTTCCACCATAGCACACATTCTAATTAAACAATGTGACACATGTGGGCAGTGTGTGTATATCTTAGATGAGGGCAATGAGGCAAGCTCCAGAGCTAGCCTAGAGCAAACCCCAACAATGAACCTACCTGTGATTTGAGGGTTTCCTCAATGTCTGCACTGAGTGTACTCCACTTATCAGCTTCCTGAAGGGACTCTGAAGCCAGCTGCATGCGGGACTTCACCTTATCCATCTCCACCAGAACCTGGACAGAGAACAGACATGTTACGAGGAACACAGAGATTTCATGCCTGAGTCTGGGATGTGGCTGCTCACCTGCATAGACTGAGCTGTGTCCTGCTCAAACTTCTTGATGTCTTCCTTGACCAGAATCATTTGCTCTTTCAAGAATGTTGCTTCTTGCCTCAGAGCCTCCACGTCACGCAGCACACGGGGCATGTTCTGCAGGGCCTGGTGACTACTTTCTGTGGGGAAACATGGCGGTCACTAACGCACTTCTACACAAATAAGAGAGAGGTTTCTTTTGGGTAAATTCTAATCTTTAATACCTTCCACAGAGTTGTTCACCTCCTGGATGAATAACTGCAGTTTCATAACCAAGGTTGCAGCATGTGCGTCCACTTTCCCCGGGGTGTCTTTCTGCACAGACTTAAACGCAGTATTCACCCACTCTTTCACCTCAAAGTCATCGGCTAGGAACCTTGAGAAGTCCATGGTAGAGGGATGGCCTGTGGTGACAGCAAGCACCTGTAAGCAGGGAGAACTACTTCCTGTGTATCACATGCATATGCAAAGCAAGCACATACAAATCACTATGTCAAGCAATATCTATTGACCCTGGTTTCCAAAACAATAGGGATATGGCTGCATCACTGTGTAAACTTTTAAACCTATACTTTTAAGAGTCATTGCTTTAGATAACAAGAGATATGGTAAGAACTTACCTTTGTTATCTCTGTTTCTACGAAGTCCATAGGGTCCACAGGGTTGACCTTGGGGTATAGGTTGGGAACCAAATCCGAGCACCACGCAGTGAAAGCTTTTAGCTCCCAGGATGCACTTGGGTCCACTCTCCCTATAACCCCACCCCCAGCCAGAGGCACCTCAGTTTGTAAGTAGCCAAAGGCCGGAGGAGGAGAGAAAAAGAGAGAGAAAACTGGAACACTCAATAACCATACTCACAGAAATGGGAGACGGAAAACCGGTGACCAGCCACACAGCCCATATGAAGCCAGGTGCGTCAGGGCGGGCGCCCTGTGGACCCTATGGACTTCGTAGAAACAGAGATAACAAAGGTAAGTTCTTACCATATCTCTACTTCAGGGTTCATAGGGGGTCCACAGGGTTGACCTTGGGGATGTCCCAAAGCAGTTCAACCAAGGGTGGGGACACTCCTGTGCTGAGAGGAGAATCCGTCGCCAAAAAGGAAGCATCCTGAGAGGCAAAGGAAACCAATGCCTAGAACCTTAAAAAAGGTGTGGACAGAAGACCACGTGGCCACCTAGTAAGGCAACATAGCTAAGGCGCCACAGCGAGCCGCCCACGAGGGTTACATGGCCCGAGAAAAAACAAGCATCAACAACAGAAAGGCCTACCCAAGGGAGGCCCCTGAAGAAGACATACGAGGCCATCCAGCCAACATCTGGCTATAGGCCGGCCATCCTTTCCTGTTAAAACCAGAAATCTCAGACCACCAATAAGGAGTCAGATTTCCGTAAGGAACCTCAACGGATCACATAAATCCACAGAGGCCGGACCACAGTCAATGAGGCCACACCAGCCGAGAGGACTGGGGACTGAATGGTCGTACCATAAGTTCCAGAATAATATGGAACCTAAAAATCACTAAAAAGAAACACAGGGTGAGAGCAACTCACACCCTGACATGATGCCCTCCAGAAGAGGGAGCCACATGAAAACGCTCCCAATTCCGACACTCACCTGGGTGATATAAACTCCCTGAGAGAAAGAGAGAGCCTAAGCAATAGACCATGTAATGGTTATCACAACCAGCGGTTCCATAGACCGTCCCCGGAGGGAACGAAGAACCACTACTAACTCCCAAGGAGTCCCTAGGGAGGACAAATGGAGGAATAATCCAGAAAACACTCCAAAGGATGAACAGGATACCAGAGCGGAGCAATTTCATATCTTAATTATACTGACAGTGTAGAGATCCGCACTGACAGGAAGGCCAGGCCGAGGGTGCAACCCAAGCCAGCCGGAAGGAATGCCAGAATATCAGGAAATCCTGGACACCGGAGGATTGTATCGACAGGTACAATACCATAAAAATTATGATTGCCACAGTTTGTGGTAGGTCCCAGCAAAAGCTGATCCATGTGCTCTAATCATTCCAACGAATACAAAGCCAGGGAAGCCGTAAGACCACTGTAGGGGACGCAGTGAAAGACAAGCGACCCAGGTCCAAGGCAAAACCAAGGACCCTGAGATAACAGGTCCGGGCAGTGAAGCAGCAGGAATGGAGTATCGATGGAGAGACTCTGATAATCCAAGTACCCCTGACATCTGGGGCAATCAGGAGCCACCAGCAAGAAAGCATCTCCGTCTCGATTGAAACACTTCCCACGAGGAAGAAGGGAGACCGGATAAAGTCAGAAGGCCAGGAGGGTCACCTCAGGGGGGCCCCCCTGCTCACCAGGAGATGAAACCTCTCTTGGGGAAGAGACTAGTCCCCGGGATGCACTTCTGATGGCTGAGGACTTAATATGAACGCTGCCGAGATGGTCGGGAGGAGACACTCGGACTATGACCGAATGTGTGACATACCTGTCATTGCCACCCAACGAACAGTGTTGCTAAAAAGGAAGCCACTGCCCTGACCCTGCTGGACTGAACTTTTTCAGGTTCACCGGGAAACAAGAGTTATGCCAGAGTGAAGGCCCAAGACAGGTTAAAGTTCCAACAAGTTAATTGACAGGGTGGAATCGACAGACGTCCAACTGCACTGAAATGGATGCGAACCAGACACTGTCCGTAGCCAAGAACGAGATGACCATAGCCACCCGGAAAGGGACCGACTTGCCTCTGGAGAGAGCATCATCGTTTGAACAGTGATCCGACAGAAAAAACTTGTTCCATCTGGAGATACGCCAATTATGGAAAGGCCTGGAATGGAACTAAGCCCATTCCACCCTTCCAAAGGCAGACACTGAATAGTGGACCATGCATCCCAGAGTGTAAAGACAAATGTCGACTGCGTAGACATCCATGTACTCCTAATGGAAGAGTGGAGATGCCGTCTTACGCCAGAAGAATTCTCAGATTCTGAGAATCCAGCAGGGCTCCTAGGTGAAGAATACCCAGAGAGGGATGCAGGGAGGACTTTTTCCCCGTTGATTATACATCTGCACCCTGAAGAAGCCACAGTCATCCTGACCTGGCTGTAGAGAACCCCGGCGATCCTGCTAAGAGCAGGAGGCCGTCCAGGTACAGGAGCATTGGGATATACTGAACAGGAGAACTGTCAGAAAATCCAAAACGCTGGTGTACCCCTGTGGGGCTGAGGACAGTCCCAACAGGCAGAGCCCGAAAAATTGTAAGTGCTGTGATACAGCAAACCTCAGTCCATGCTGAGGCAAGGTCTCTGTAAGTACCCGTAGGCACGCGTCCTGTATATCTAGTGATACCATAAAGTCCCCAGGTTCCAAACATAGTATGATGGAGCCTAGGGATTGCCTCCTGAGCCCAGGTAGCTTTAGGAACTGGTTCAGGGAAGTGAGACAGAGAATAGGCCAAAGAGGACCATTCAGCCACCGCACCAGAAAGAAAGCAGAACAACCAGTCCCTCGCTGAGAAAATGGGGATGGCCTAATGAGCTCCGCTTACCGCAACAACTGTATAGCTTTCTGGATTTGTAAGGCCCTGTTCGGGTCTCAATAAGGGCCTGCGTACCATCACCTGGAAAGAGTCCGCCTGAGCAAAGAGAGGGCGTACCCTCCTACCCACGTAGCCGCGGCAACTTGACACTAGTACCGGGCGAACTGAGAAAATCGCCATTTCCCAGTGGTAGGCCTGTCTCGTCAGGCTGAAGAGATATCCGTAGGTTCAGAAGCAGGATCGGCTGGCAGTCCAGGCCTGCTCGGTACTGGATATGTCGGCCCTCGTAGAGGCCGACAGTCTATGAAGAAACAGACCTTTAGGCTGACCCAGAGGACAAAAAGACTTAACAGACTTAGTCTGAGGCCTTGTAGTGGGCATAGCTGAAGGCGGTAAACTTGTCGTTAGTAATACTGCCAATGTTACTACAATCCTGTCAAGGTCAGGACCAAACAAGATCTACCCTATAGATGGTATCTGCACCTCTGCATTCCCAGAGCGCAGCCATAGGGTATTACGGAGGATACAGTTGCAGCCGGAACTCTGAAAGTTAGGAGACTGATATCCAATATAGGCATTTCCACCTACGACAACTGCATATATTACGTGAGCGACCAAATACATTTGAACCCCAGACGTGTTGGAGGGGAAAAAACATTACAAATGCATCAGCTCAGTATGCAAGAGTATTAACCAACCATGCTATAACCATGGTAGGATGGGTAACAAGCCCTGAAAGCGAGTATACTGACTTCAGGCAGAGTTACCCCCTACGGATCCGAAGAATCCGACCACGCAGGAATGGGAGGCGTCAACGTCTGAAATCAGACGAGTAACACGCCCATCCACCCCAGGAGGAACTCGTGATGACCCTCAGGGAATTTGGGACAGGAGGCCAAACACTGTTGCAATACCTCGTATCTGGCAACAGCCAGAGTCCCGCCATGCGATCCACCCGCTAGTCAGCAACAGGGAACCCGAAGGCACGTAAGACTGAGGGTGTATGATACAAGTGCAGGTCAACATTCACTCTAACCAGAATGGACCTGCTTCCAGCCCCAAAGCAGGGATAATAATACCTGAAATAGGCTTCCCCCCGTGTAAGAGGGAAAGAGCCCAAAACAGTATCCAGTTCACGGCAGAGCCAACTGGGAAGTAACCACAGGGCGTCAACCACGCCACTTTGCGTTTCGTAGAAAACGACATCCACCCAGGGTGGCTGTGGTAATCCCTGCAAGGGGAATGACAGACTGTTGTGGCACCAGGGGGAATTCATATTCTGCGAAAAAACCCTGCAGGGAGCGGTAGTCTGTGTCACAGGGGAAGAGTGCAAGAAACTGCGAGATACCCTGAGATGAAAAGGGCAGTATGGTGAAGTAACCCCAAGTGAGGTACAACAATGGGGCCCGCCCGGCGATCCACAATTGAGAGGATCCCGAGAAAACAAACCGCCCAAGGGGGTCGTGAAAGGGGCCGGCACCAGATGACGCCACACACAGAACCCTTTATGAAACAAATCCTCCGCACTAACACCTGCAGCACATGACTTGCAGGATAGTAAAAATGGGTGCAGTATAACGCTCTATCTCCTGGTCAAACATATCTGACCAATCTTGGCGGAAATATCAAGCAGCGCTATACTGGTCCTGACTGATGCCAAAATTAGCCGCAGGGACCCATTTTCAGCGTATGCAACACAGAGTTCCAACTAAAATGTGGCAACGTGCAGCACGCAACAGTATGTGACAAACCTCACAAATATTAACGAGTATATAAATGTGAGGTCTCAGAACCACCCTAAGTACAGCTGTATTAGGGCAGATAAAGAAAAGGGATAGATATACACTGACAGGTGAGAGAATTAAGTACAGACAGTCAGCACTAGCATAAGTCACATACCATGCAGATATATACATAAACATGTCATATAATATACTGCACTATTACACTGCATTCAACTTACCCAGATTCAGTGTCTGGGAAGGCTACAGCGCTGTGTACACTGACCTGATGGTGAGGTACGCAGGGGGACTGGACTCACTGCCATCTCCAGAGATTTCTGCTGCACCACAAGAAAATGGCCGCTGGAGACCTCAGAAGAAGTGTGGCCCGCGGAGGAAGCAGCTCAGCGACGCCAGACTATACTTACTGAAAGGCGCACTGAGCTGAGGGGAGGAGCCGCTGTAACAGGGAAGGCTGCCTCCCCTGGCCGGCTGTTAACCCCCGGGACGCCGGCTCCCTGCACCGATCAGTAAGTCCCTGGTGGTCTAGTGGACACACGGGTATGGGAGGGCCCGCCGCCACCGCCGGCGCCTCCGGTCTGTCCCCAGAGACCGGAGGCACAGGACTGCATATTAAATGCGCGGATCACCGCAAGCGGTGACCCGCGCCTTACCTGCTCCCCGTGGATCCGGCAGCAGTCCTGGGCGCCCGCAGAGTCCGGCTAGTACAGACTGTACAGATCTGTACTGGCGTCTCAGCGCCGGTGGGGTGACGGAGCGGCAGCTTAGACGTCCCATGGACAATCTGACGCTGCCGCTCTAAAAGTCCAAAGTAAAAAATAAAAAACTCTGTTCTTTGAAAAAATATATAGCTTAGGGGCTGTTAATCAGCTCCCCACTGCACTAAACGGTGACCCAACTCCGGCCGGGCACCAACTTAAACTGCGGTGCCTCTGGCTGGGGGTGGGGTTATAGGGAGAGTGGACCCAAGTGCATCCTGGGAGCTAAAAGCTTTAACTGCGTGGTGCCCGGATTTGGTTCCCAACCTATACCCCAAGGTCAACCCTGTGGACCCCCTATGGACCCTGAAGTAGAAACATTATTACAATAAACCAGGATTAGATCCAAAGGTATGCAGTCGGGAAGATGGCAGACCTAATCCCGACAGCCGGCTTTCCGACCGTCATATCCCGGCAAGGGTCTAAAGACAGGCGTTGACATGCCGACGCCTGTCACTAGACATACGCCGGGAGCCGAACGCCCGGCATCTCGATCAAAGGGACGCCGGGCGCCAACAGCTGTGGGGGGGGGGGGGGGAGGGTTAGATTTAGGGTTCTTGGGGGGGGACTTAGGGTTAGGCACCCCCCCGGGAGGTTAGGTTTAGGCTAGAGGAAGGGGGGTTTAGCATTAGGCAACCCCCCGGGGGACTTAGGTGTAGGCGGCAGGGAAGGAGGGATTAGGGTTAGGCACTGGGGGGGAAGGTTAGGGTTAGGCACCCCTAAGGGAGGGTTAGTTGGTAGAAATAGGTTAGTATATACTTACCTTTGACGATCAGGATTTCCTCCTCTGCCGGGATGCCGCTGACGGGATTCCAACCGCCGGGCGTGGGTCCGGCGGTAAATCATACCGATTCCGATCCAAATCACTACTGTTTATAGCAAACACACATACTGTATATATAAAACTAAATGTTATATACGGGTTGGATGCGGGGTGCGGGTAGTCAGGATCTCGGCTGTCAGAATCCCGACACCGGCAACCTGACAGGGCTGGTATACCAACACTTGTTGTTCAGTACGCTAACCCTCTGCCTACCCTAACCCTCCCTCCATGGTGCCTAACCCTAACCTCCCCCTCCCCGTAAACCTAGCCCTCCCCCTAAACCTAATCCCCCCCCCCACCCCGCTACTTACCTTCGGTAGCCCGGCGGTTGGAATACCGACGTCGGTATTGTGAAAGGCGTCAGGATTCCGGCGCCGGTAATATCAGCCTCGGCATTGCGGCCTCCGGGATACTTACCTTATCCCTTAATATACTTATCAAAGAAAGAGTAGATAACATGAAATAATTATTGTTACTATTATCTAATATTTCTTATCACAAATATATACTGTAGCAGCATGCAACATTACAGGGTTAATTTATGAAGCTTCCGATTGTGTTTATGGATGTTTCGACTAACAAGACACTTCTAAAAAAACAACTCAAACTATGCGATCAGTCTCTGCTGGAACTTGTAGCTCTATAGAAAGTGCAGATACACGGGATGCCTGAGCCTGGCAGTGTCCGCGCCCTGATTACAGGCACTATAGACTTAGATAGAAATAAGCATTGCCGGAACAGCGCCGCCATCAGGATACATACGGCCAGTGCAGGACTACACCGGGACCCTCACCCAATCCACCGGCTCTCGGGCAACCCGGCCACGGCTACAGTTCCGGGTTGGCCACGGAAACCATGGTGATACGACACTTCTAGTTCCGCCCGATTTGTTCACCCTCCGGAAACATTACATTCGCACATTTCGTTCCGAGCTTTCATTCAGTCTGGTTCACACAGCGGCAGTAGTAGTAATAATAGCTTTCCTGGCCTGCACCATGCCCTCTAAGGGGGAGAAAGTTACCCATAATTACACTTGGGAATAGTCACTGGGGACTCATAAGCTCACATCTGCCATATATGTTTCTGCAGTCACAACTTGGTGAAGCAGGACCTGTGTGTACACTACATCTATGCTGCACATTATCTATAGAGTCATGTACATCACTAGGTAATAGATCATGATGGAGAGTTCAGTACGCAGCCTGGCTTAGCACTTCATCTGCTCAAAGCCTGCTGTAATTGTAACTACATACAGATGCATTATGGCTACTTGCGCCACAAATGTGCACACGCATCGCGCCATGCAATTCCCCTCGCCTGCATGCTACACTACACAATGGCGCGCACCATACATTCCTATGGAGGCACGGTCGCGTATGCAGTGAAAGTATCCTCTCGCGGGCGCATATTTTGCACTATGCGTAGCGCAATTCGCCACGCCAGCGGCAACAATATAGCTGGGCATAACTAGCTCATGGGTAAAAACTAGGAAACAAATCGCTTTGGATGGAGTCTGAGGATAATATAAAACACATTTATAAGATAATATAAAACACATCAATCAGCTAGGCCCACTTTAAAAAGTTACCAAATAATACCCAGCAAGAGGCAAGGTGGACTCCATGTGGAAATCCAGTGATGAAAGCAAACCATTGATGGTCCATCTTCGATGGTTTCAGGCCATAAATGTTAAACATTGATTACACCAACGATAATGACTATCTGATTTTCTACCAAGACTAGAGTAACCACACATGAATTGCAGGTAGCTACATTATGATATTAAAGGGTATGCGGGGTATATCTGTTCCCTCTATGGCACAGACCATGCCCACATGTCACTGGTGCCGCAATATTGTCATTATGGCCACTGTTCAAAGCTGTAACTTGCAGCATTTTACAGGGCAGGGCTATGCATCATCGAGAGCCCCGGACACGATGTTCAAAGTTGCGAATCACATCACCCAAACTCTACGACACCAGAGATGGACTGGGGCGGGTGGTAGGGGGGCATGTGCCCCCCAGGCTGGACCACCATGTGTAATTTTGGGCTGCCTCTTGCTTTCCTGGGCCTGGCGGTGCAGGTGGGCCAGATCTGAGGCTGCTACCTATGTGTAACCCTTGCAAATTGTCCTTTACTGTTTCTGAACATGATGCAGCTGCTACAGGTAAGTATTGGTTTTACAAGGCTTTGCAGCTGGTAGGGACGCGAGAACGAACACTATTGTAGCTGTTCATGACAGAGACGTGGTGCGAGATATGGAGATGGGGCGACATGGGAGTGGGACTGATTCCACTGGAGCACATGTTTAATGTAACTGGAATAGCTGCTCTAGTAATATTTTCTTAGTACATTGTGGTGAAAAGGGATTTTTTTTTAAACACTGGCAATAAAAAATTGAAAGCCCAAGTTTTCTATATGTTAAACCACTTTGGAAGGATGGGCCACTGCTCGTGGACCATAATTGCCAACTCTCCCTGTTTGTCAGGGAGACTCCCTGAAACAGTAGCAATCTCCCTGACTCCCTGAAGAGTCTAACAATTTCCCTGATTGCGCTGTACACCCATTATAAAGCCGTTATATTAAAAACCCTCCTGAGACATATATATTCCATTGGGAGCATTAGTTCAATTTCATGCATTGGTTATAAGGCACAGTGATCTCTATGGCTACATGCATTTTCTGAAAAGTATCAGTGTGTTTTCATCAACAAATAGATCTTACTAACTGTTTTGGGGCTCGTTTACGTTTGGATGTAAGCAATGTTATGGCACGCCTCTCAGATGTAGCAGTATATTCCCACTTTAACGCGCACTCATAGGTGTTAAATTCACAATCTCCCTCAAATGCTTTTTCAAAAGTAGTCAGGTATGTCATGGACCAATGCTGTGTGCTTCCTCCCCAGGCTATAATTTGTTATCCAGCCCCTGCGAGCCACCCACTTCAGACGCTGTTACGACTTTTCCTCTATAAACCTGAAACCTGCTTAAGGATCACAATATGGGCTAAACTCCATTTCACAATTCTGCTGGTGCCTATTGTTAACCACCTAGGTTCTATACCATTAGGACATATAAACAGGTATGGGCCCAGGCGCCACAGTACCCTGTGTGTGAAGAATACAGTGAAGTCCTCCGTCTGGATCAGCACACAAAATACACACTGCAGAAGCAGCCAGCATGACCTTCATAAAGCTGAGAGGTTCAGAGAACTATGCCACATGGAAGTTCACTATGGAAATGCAGCTCAAGCGTGGAAGATGACAAGTACTCCAGGTGATAATCCAAATCCTGATGAAGTAGATACAGCCATGGGAATCAGAGGCTTAAGTGTGGAGCAATATGTGTATTCCATAATTCATGGGAAAGTGTTAGCACATGACATGAGGAGGGCTATTCAGTTCACTGTGCTGTTAGCCTGACTAAAAGATTTTTTTTCACACCCTCCTGATGGTACGAACTGAAATCTGACTAATGTGTCGGCTGCGATGCTGTTTTTCAGCTTAGCGCTGCGCTAACAGCCTCGCGGCTGGCATTTTGGTCAGAGAATGCCAGTTAGTGCGACTAAAGCTGGGTGTTTTAGTTGCGCTAACCACATTCTTTTACTTAAGTGGTTTTAGTTGGACTTCACACCGCGGGTAATTGAATAGCTCTGGGAACTCCTTCCCGAGACTATTCAGCATTGTGCTGAATAGCCCCCTAGGATGACCCTGCAGACAGCATATGAAGATAAAGGTTTCATGAGGAGAATAAACCTGACATATAATACAGTACTAAATTGAGTAAATGCAGAGACATAAGCACGTACAGTCAGGGGCGTTTTAAGTCTCTCTGATGGCGGCTCAGCAGCACTGAGCACTGTAGATTCTGGCTTCATGCCAGAATCTACAGCGCATGCGCGTGTCTCCGGGAAAATGGCGCTCGCGCCCTCTTTCCCGGGGACATTTTTCTGCGCATGCGCAGATCACTGGAAAAATGGCCGCCACCATTTTCCCAGTGAGTGTTTGCTGCTCTTCAGCGCCAGTCCAGCGTTACGGAACAGCACTTCGGGAATCAGCGTAGAGGTAAGTAAAATTACCTATGGGTGCAGGGTGTGTCCCATTATAGATACGCCCCTGCGTACAGTACTGTACAATAGTTTTAGGCAGGTGTGGAAAAAATGCTGCAAAGTGATAATGCTTTAAAAAATAGAAGTTTTAATAGTTTATTTTATAAATTAACATAATGCAAAATGAATGAACAGAAGAGAAACCTAAATCAAATCAATATTTGGTGTGACCACCCTTTGCCTTCAAAACAGCATCAATTCTTCTAGGTACACTTGCACAAAGACAGGGATTTTGTAGGATTATAGTCAGGTGTATGGTTAACCAATCATACCAAACAGGTGATAATGATCATTATTTTCATATGTAGGCCTGATTCAGTAAGGATCGCAACTGCAATTACGCACGCAATTGGCCGAATGTTGCGTTCTGCGTATGCGTCGCAGTGCGCATGTTCGAACACTCCACTGTAATCGGGACTGTGATCGCAGTGACTACACAGACCCGTTGCAGAGTGATTGACAGGAAGTACCGTTTGAGGGTGGTGACTGGGCGGGTGGTCAGTGAAACACAGGCCTCGTTACAAGGGCGTGCATAAATTGGCCACTGCAATGCCATAAGCAGCTTGGGCTTTTACTGCGTGCGATGAGGTTAGCAATTCCTGAGTAAGGTCAGATCTTGTGATGCTGCGATTAGCCTCAATGTTACAGATAGTTTCACAGTCTTGCTAAGTATTACGGAAGTGTGTTAGGTAAAGGGGACGTCCTTATGTTAGGCTGCGATGGCATTGCGATTGCAATCAGCATATCTTCGCACTGAGACCGTGCGTAATCGCTGTTGCGGTCGCAATAGCGATCCTTACTGAATCAGGCCCACAGTCATGATACAGAAACAGCTGTGTAGGAGGCTTAAAACGTGTGAGGAACAGCCAAACTCTGCTACAAAGGTGAGGTTGTGGAAGATAGTTTCATGTCACAGGTCATACACCATGGCAAGACACAAGGTACAGTAGTTATACTGCATCAACAAGGTCACTCCCATGCAAAGATTTCAAAGCAGGCTGGGGTTTCAAGATGTGCTGTTCAAGCTCTTTTCAAGAAGCACAAAGAAATGGGCAACATTGAGGACCGTAGACGCAGTGGTTGGCCTGGACAAGGATGTCCAGCAGTGCCATTAGCTCAGAACTGGCAGAAACTGGTAGGACCCAGGTACACCCATCTACTGTTCGGAGAAGTCTGTCCAGAAGTGGTCTTCATGGAAGAATTGCGGCCAAAAAGCCATACCTTTAACGTGGAAACAAGGCCAAGCAACTCAACTATGCATGAAAACATAGGAACTGTGGTGCAGAAAAATGGCAGCAGGTCCTCTGAACTGATGAGTAAGGGCTGGAGAGCAGAACAATAATGCGTGTCTACAGGCAACAGTGAAGCCTGTTGGAGGTTCCTTGCAAGTTTGGGGCTGCATTTCAGTTGAGGATTGGGTCAAGATTAACGGTGTCCTCAATGCTGAGAAATACAGGCAGGTACTTATCCATCTTGCAATACCATCACTGAGGCGTCTGATTGGATCTAAATTTATTTTGCAGCAGGACAATGACCCCAAACATACAGCCAATGTCATTAAGAACTATCTTCAGTGTAAAGAAGAACAAGAAGTCCTGGAAGTGATGATATGGCCCCCACAGAGCCCTGATCTCAACATCATCGAGTCTGTCTGGGATTACATGAAGAGACAGAAGTATTTGAGCAAAACTACATCCACAGAAGATCTGTGATTAGTTTTCCAAGATGTTTGGAACAACCTCCCTGCCGAGTTCCTTCAAAAACTGTGTGCAAATGTACCTAGAAGAATTGATGCTGTTTTGAAGCCACAGGGTGGTCACACCAAATATTGACCTGATTTAGATTTTTCTTCTATTCATTCACTTTGCATTTTGTTAATTGACAAAAAAATAAACTATTAACACTTCTATTTTTGAATGCATTTTTACTTTGCAGCATTCTTTCCACACCTGCCCAAAACTTTTGCACAGTACTGTATATTGATAAGATGCTGTCCATATCTCAGCAATTGACATTTGTAGGAGTCCAAGTCGATGATGAGAAAGTCACAATGGCGATGCTACAGAATTTACAGCCTGAATTTGATTTCTTAGTAGTGGCTTTAGAATGAAGTGTGACTAAGCTATGAACAGAGATTGTATGGGATAACTGTTGCAATACCAGGAACGCATACCAGTTGAAACTAAAGCTGAGAGTTCTGCATTACACACAAGGGATATCAAGCCCAAAAGGCCCAAGTATAGATGTTTCATATGTCACAAAGTGAGACACAAGGCCTCTGAATGCAAACTGAAAGATACAGATGAGATTGTGCGTGTGTTAACACCTGCACAAGTGCAATAGGTTATGGAGGCTGTGAGTAGGTGCTGCCTAAGGGGGTCATTCAGACCCACTCGCAAGCGGCAGTACGCTCGCAAGTGGGTCGATGTTCCCCACTGCGCATGCGCACGACAGAGGGAGCTCCGTCGCGCGCATGTGCGAGACCCGGACTGCGACAGCCAAGCTGTCGCTCCGGGTCTTGCACCAAAGGGGGCGTGCTGTCGATGTTGATTGACAGCACGCCCCCTTTGGTGGGCGTGCCGGGGGCATGCCTGCCAGACGGAGGCGTTCCCATGGGAACGCCTACCATCTGAAGCCGGCCCCACTGACATCACTAGTGATGTCAGTGGGAGTGATTTTGGCTCTGATAGAGCCAAAATCACTCCAGGGCTTGTGGCAGGGAGACCCTGCCGCAGGGTCTCCGTCCCAAGTTCGATGGTCGCGATGGTCAAGACCATCGCGACCATCTTTTTGGACGCTCGTATATATGCTGTGGGTGGTGACCCACAGCTATACGAGCGTCCAGGAGGACGCTCCATTTTAATGGAGGAGGGCCCTGATTCAGAGCGAGCGCTCTGGTCAGAGCGTCCGGCTCTGAATCAGGCCCTAAGTATCCCTTATAAAGCTTCCCTGCTTTATCTATACAGAAATTAGAGGGGTTTCAGATATGCTGCAGATACTGCCCCGTCATATGTGTAAATACTGCTTATAGATCATATAAATACATTAATGGATGCATATATATATATATATATATATTCAAATCATATATAATTAAATAATGCATTTTTTTCACTGTATCACAGTCAATTTTAAAATGTTATAATAAAATACATAATACATGCAAGTCCTCAGGAGATATGTGCACATATAAATATAAATACAATCCCCTCTATGTCTTCTTAATAATGAAAATAGCCCTTGTGATCACTTAAAATTCTTTCCCCTAAGGGTAAAGATGGGGCTTTCATTAACCTGTATGAAAAAAAAACTCTAAACCACCAAAAGTCTTACAGTGCCTGATGCTTCAGAGTAATTTTATAGGGCGATATACAGAAGGGAGACTATTGTAGGCTTACCGGTAAGCTATTTCTTAGGAGTGTGGTCCATTTCCTTCTTATGTAGCCTTGTCTTTTGTTACTGCAGTTCTGGATGCAGGGGGATAGTGTGGGATTCTTCAAGCAGCAACTGGATGGTGATCCTTTGCTGCTGTGTCCTGGCTGTGCTTTCCGGCTTCCAATTATGGGGTAGCAGCTTGTAAACGTCCCCACCACTTCCAGCGGCTCCTGGTGCAATCTGTGGGGTCAGCCCTGATGAACCCCACTGGCCGGGAGAAATGCTGGCATAGTAACAGTACACAAGGATTGATGTGGTAATTCCACCTACCTGGAAGCCAGAAGCCGCAAGCAGAAAAGGTGTAACCAAAAAAAAGGAGGGGGTAAGGATTGCGCTAAACCTTAGTAACAGTAATTTCAAATTGCTGCTGGAAGTGTGGAACTACTACCAGATTGGAGTCTGTATGATTTACCGGTGAAAGGGATGCCGACGATCAGAAGACCGACAGTGGCATCCCGATGGTGAAGATCCCAACGGAGGTCGGTAAGTAACCCAACCCACCCCTCTTACCCCCTAACCTGTAACCCTCCCTGGTTGTGCCTAACCCTAACCTCCCCCCAGTGGTGCCTAAACATAACTCCCCCTTCCCGCACCCTAAACCTAACCCTCCCCGGGTGGTGCCTAACCCTAACCTCCCCCCCGGTGGTGCCTAACCCTAACCCCTCCTCCCCACAGCCTAACCCTCCCCGGTTGGTCCCTAAGCCACCCCGGAAGGTCCCTAAATCTAACCCCCCCTTCCACGGACTATCCCTAAGCCTAACTTACATTCTTACCTTCGGGATGCCGGCGGTCGGTATGCAGACATCGGTACCTTGATCCCTTCGGGATTCCGGCATCAGTATTCTGACGTCCGGCATTCCGTCCACCGGCATCTTGACTGGATCCCACCAGATTCCACTTGGTAAATGACAATTAGCAGAAAAAATGCTCTCGATGCATACC
The DNA here is from genome assembly GCA_031769625.1 of Taudactylus pleione. Classification (NCBI taxonomy): domain Eukaryota; kingdom Metazoa; phylum Chordata; class Amphibia; order Anura; family Myobatrachidae; genus Taudactylus; species Taudactylus pleione. The sequence continues at coordinate 48,123,122 of JAUIMM010000031.1, forward strand.
TAATCTTTTCATCAAATCAGACTGAAAAGGCAGTGTTTTTAATTATTCACTAAATGATATACATGTCTGAGATATAAAATATGCTAAGTCTAGTTGAAAAAGTGATCTTAGGGGGTCATTCAGACCCGCTTGCGAGCGCAGGACGCTCGCAAGCGGGTCGATGTTCCCCCACTGCGCATGCGCACGACGGAGGGAGCTCCGTCGTGCGCATGCGCGAGACCCGGCGAGCGACGGGCTCTCCATCGCTCCGGGTCTCGCACCAAAGGGGGCGTGCTGTCGATGTTGATTGACAGCACGCCCCCTTTGGTGGGCGTGCCGAGGGCGTGCTTGCCAGACGGAGGCGTTCCCATGGGAACGCCTAAAGTCTGAAGCCGGTCCCACTGACATCACTAGTGATGTCAGTGGGAGTAATTTGGGCTCTGATAGAGCCAAAATCACTCCAGGGCTTGCGGCAGCGAGACCCTACCGCAGGGTCTCCGTCGCAAGCCCGATGGTCGCGATGGTCAAGACCATCATCATGGACGCTCGCATATGCTGTGGGTGGTCACCCACAGCTATGCGAGTGGCCAGCTCCATTTTCATGGAGGAGGGCCCTGATTCAGACCGAGCGCTCTAGTCAGAGCGTTCGGCTCTGAATCAGGCCCTTATACCGGTATACAACACAAAGGACATATGGTAAAACACAGAACATATAGATAGACCTGTAGGTTGGATTTAGGATCCCCAATTGGGGTATTATAACTCCTCATTATCGTGCTATCTGAACATATAATAGTAATAAAAGGGGAACACGCCTAAGCGTTTTACTCCCACTGTACACTAATGGCTGAGTCTTTGTGGGGTTTCAATCCCCTACAGCTTGAATGCACTTGCTAATATTGGTGTCCAAAGTGGCTTTACTTCAAACAAATGCTGCGTGTGGAAATGCAGTAGTGAATAACTAAGTCTATGCCTCTCATTGATGAGCCACCTTATAAGTACTGTAGAAGCCATTTTGGAATAAGAATCCATTTTGTATGCCATGTATGCATGGAGGGTGGGTGCACAGGACAGGATGGAGTTAATTCATTGTACAGACCCTGTCATATGTGCACAGAAAAGCATATGTACATATATAGTAAGGTATGCGATTCCAATGTTTAAACAGAGCTATACTCTCACTGCAGATAATGAATACCAGATGTGTTAGACGGAACCTATAAATGTGGGCTGCTCTGTTAAATAAAGTAGAAATGGAGATGCTTGTGGTACATACAGTTGTGTCCCGTGTCTCCTTCTTTACACACATGATCATATGTAGGTTATAACAAACAAGCCTGTGGGTGACCAAGAACTAATTCATTCATTAGCTGTATAGCTAGTGAAGAGATTTGACAGTACACACTGCGTTGTGTCCATACCTGATATTGATGCCAGTACTGTGAAGGTGTAATTACACCTGATTGGGTAGAATGTGCAGTCAGGATTGCAGATAGTCAATTCTCCAGCCTGGCTTTCTAATTATTACGGTTTAGGCATATTGCTGCTTCCGCCTATTTGAGGCCAATATGTATTCCAACTTCCGCCCACAGAACAAACGTACATAAATCACGAGTGTGCTATAAATGGAGTTTCCTAATATTATAGTAGCCCATTTTGTCAGTCCTGGGCCCCACAATTTCTGATGGCAGGCCTGCTTAAGTCGAGAGATGCAGTTTACTGTGAATAAGCCCCGGGCATTAGTCACTGTAAACTGCACCTCTGGACTGAAGTGGGTTTACAGCATGGGCAATAACTCCAGGCACTCATCCCGGGAGCTACATCCTCTCGCTTCACATTTAATTCTCCCCTTAGACTGTAAGTGGTCACAAGTACAGTACATTACCATCATGGACTATCCCCAATGTGATCTCACTCACAGTCAATGACTCTGGCCCTTTCTGTCCGCCCTTCACAAGGCTTCGGGTCATTAAGTGCTACTGTTATTATAAACTCTCATTTTGTTGTATCGTTATCACACTATTTCATTTTTGCCGCTGTACTGTCTATTTGATCCCTTTTATATTGTTTTGTTTATACTACTTTAATTGTCCATGTACTGCACTACGAACACTAGATGGCGGCATATAAATACAAGAATAATAGTAATTTTTAAATATAAACTGAAGATTGTTCTTGGAAAGAGATCCATCATTTAGAGTGTCATCTGCATACAGCAGAACCAGGTAAGAATGCAGCCACATGTATCTGTGATGTTGCTAGTTCCTAGTGACTTAGGGTCTGATTCAGAGATGGAAAGCATTGCACAGTCACAAGGAAGCGGCTGGGGATGGACATGATACCTATTCACTGAGACAAACTGGGGTCACTTACTGTATCTTTCGGGGCTTCCCAGGAGGAATGCCAAGACAGTTCTCCCCTCCTTGTCTGAGGCTGGGCTGAAGGCCCTTAACAACATTTTGCAAAGCCTCAAGCTTGGCTCTGGACCCCTATAGGTGCCTTGTGGGTCCAACAAACAGATTACAGATTTATGAAGCTCTCCCCTTGAGTGACACATCATACAACTCACGAGTAGTGGATTAGCATGCAGCTGACTCAATACTTTTCTCTAGCGGATGACTACAAAAGCATATTGCCCTGCATCAATCTTTCAAGTAAAGGCATTAGCCATAAAGGAGATAGATTTGGTTGGATATCTATCTGTTCCCTATGGATACCGCAGCATTGAGGACCCAGTGAATATACTAAGGGACATCCCTCTAGCGGATACCAGGAGGACTTCATCGTTCCAATACCTCCATTTTTCAATTGGCCAAAGTTACAAGAATTTACCAAATAGTCCGTTATCATCAGGACTTTCTAATATAAAGGTGTGGGTGAGATTGTTTGTTATTATATATATATTTGTTTTATACTCCAATACAACATGGTGATTACCATGTTATTTTAATTATTAAATTGTTATTTAATCTACTGGCACCGAATTGCATTTATCATTCATTTGTAGCGCTGCTATCTGTGTTGTTGTTTTTTATTGTGTAGGGAGTGACATCCCTTTATTGTAGTAGCTGCCAGATCAACAGCTCATTCCAGCGCCTGTATATACCTATTTGGGTATTTTTCTTTTATTCTCTAGTGAAGGATCCCTCTTCTCAACCTGGGACTCCTTCCTAGAGGCAAGGAGCAGAGTGAGCGGTGAGTGCATGAGCAAAACCATCTGAAGATGGCGGATGCTCCCACAGTCAAGCCCCAAAAATATCTAATTTTTCGGAGCTTGACGAATTCTGTCCCCATACTAGTGTATGGGGACAGCGGGCCATTCCGCAATAGGAAGGTAACAGGAGATATCTGTGATACTAGTGTATGGGGGAAGCGGGCCATTCCGCCAGAGGAATGTAAGTAGGAGATATCTGTGATATTAGTGTATGAGGACAGCGGGCCATTCCGCAAGAGGAAGGTAACAGGAGATATCTGTGATATTAGTGTATGGGGACAGGGGGCCATTCCAAGAGAGAAAAGTAACAGGAGATATCTGTGATACTAGTGTAAGGGGATAGCAGGCCATTCCGAGAGAGAAAGGTAACAGGAGATATCTGTGATACTAGTGTATGGGGACAGCGGGCCATTCCGCCAGATGAAGATAAAAGGAGATATCTGTGATACTAGTGTATGGGGACAGCAGGCAATTCCGCCAGAGGAAAGTAACAGGAGATATCTGTGATACTAGTGTATGGGGACCAGGGGCCATTCCGCCAGAGGAAGGTAAATAGGAGATATCTGTGATACTAGTGTATGGGAACAGCAGGCCATTCCAAGAGAGAAAGGTAACAGGAGATATCTCTGATATCTCCTGCTTTACATTTTTGATGAATGGCTCAGACACTTAATTACTACAAAAGCAGGTGAAAATTAAAATTTTCTCTTGCTTTTGTAGAAATTAAGTGATGATGAATAGACCTCTAAATGATCTGAGTTTGCTGTGCATGACCGACAGTAGGGAGATGCATTTAAGTTTAGTTAATATAATGAACTGTTTAGGCTAAATTCAGTGGAGAAGCCTGACAAATGCTCTGCCATAGAAACATTCGGCGGGGATCCGGGTTTACAGACTGGTGGGTGGTATAATAATAGAATTGCATTGCTTTAAGGGGTAAATTTACTAAAGTGAGAGTTTTTAGAAGTGGATATGTTGCCTATAGCAACCAATCAGATTCTAGCTATTATCTTTTAGAAGGTGCTAGGTAAATGGGCAACATATCAACTTCTAAAAACTCTCACTAAATTTACACGTGACAGTCTTTCTGGGTTACCATTGCTTGGCGGAGGTGGTGAGTTCCCTACTACTGACAGTGTAACAAGTGAAGGCAAGTAAGAAACTGGTTGCCATTACAAAATGGCAGCCTTGATGTGGTTCTTCTGAAGGTCTGAATGTAAGCCTCCATTACAGAGCTGCTCTAGGCTTCATTCCTGGTTATTAGGAATATTTTTTTTTTGTCCTTTAAAAAGCAATACAAATAGCCAAGGTTCTTGTGGGATGGTGAATTAAATGACAGTGTGAGAGCAAACGGCGATAGGGAGGGCATACATTTCAGGTACACGTCATTGATATTTACTGTTTTGCAGTGTTGGTATACTACATACATTTTTATTAATTCCTTTTTTTTTAAATTAGTATAACAATTTACTTTGCCCTCTCTTTAGAAAAAATTATCCATGCAATATGTACTATCATGTGGAACTTTTTAAAAACCTTGGTCTATAGCTTTTGAGCTGTATACAGTATGTCCAAAATGTACGGTAATAGGTTTAGGGGTATATGTACTAAAGTATGGGTTTATAGAATGGAGAATGTTGCCTATAGCAACTAGAGCTGAGCGGGTCCGGTCCACCCGAACTTCCAGATCTGAAAGCCGAGTTCGGTTTGGGTTCTCCAGCCTGACTCAGATCTCAAAATGAGGCAAAACGTCATACCCCCGCTGTCGGATTCTCGCGGGTTTTGGATTTTATAAAGGTCCCGGTGATCAGCACCATTTTCACTCCAGCTGTGGAGAGTGAAGCTAGCAGATGTGTGTAGTCAGTGTCTCTAGTGTAGTGAGTTACTTACAACTTGTCAACTTACTGTGTTGTCCAGTCTGAGTCTGGGGGTGAAGGCTGCTACTGTGTTGTCCATAAAAAGGCTGGGGCTGCAGTATATAGAGGGGGGCTTCAGTGGGTGCTGCAGGTGCTGTGTCACTTGTCCTGTTAATTAAGGGGCTGCTGCTGTGTTATACATAAGGGCTGCTGCTGTGTTGTTGTCCTGTCCATCAAGGGGCTAGGGCTGCAGTCCATAAAGGGGTGCTGTGTTGTTCAGGTGTGGGGGGTGCTCTGTCAATCAGTATAGAACTTTAACGGAGGCAATTACAGCTTGTACAGCTTTTTTATTCTTCTTATGGCTATTGTCCCAAGGATCGTGCCCTATTGATGCAAATCAATGCAGCGTCATTACACAGTGTTCATATACAAGACTGCATCTCACTGTTACATTACACTGAGGTAAACTCTGCCTGTTGATAACTTATACAGAGCATGTATTGCTGACAATAATACAGCCTGGAGATTATTAGGACACTTTCTATGTGGATTTAAACTGGATATATTCCTTATATTATGGAGAGCAAAAGGGCTTTTGAGGAACCGGTGCCAATTGTAATTGTTGCTATATTTTCCAGAATTGTCATATTCAGACAAGAAGGAGTCGATTTTATGTTTCCACATGTTTCATTTAATTAGCGTAACTGAAGCTAATAATTAATTATTAGGATTTATTCCTTGTGATTTATTGTTTTTATTTTGATGTTTATATTTATATTTATTTTTTTATTCATTAATTATAATAATATAGCATTTTTTTTTCGTGTCCTTGTATATTGTTATTTGAATAAAAACATTTATGTGTAAACCAGACTTTTAGACTGGAACATTACCAATTGCACTAGCGCAATTATATTGTTTTTTTAAAGTTACATTGGAGGGCGCAGATCCCTCTTTTAGTTGCAGCTTTCAGTTTTTGGTTCTTTGTATATCAATAATTAGATACTGTGAATAGGCGCCATCAGATTTAATCTTTTTGGTTTTTGTTAGCAATTTAGCTGCGCTATTATTGTTTTGTGACACTGCCGACCAGACCGCAGTTTATTTTCCACGTATTGGTGACTCTGCAGGTGGTCTGTCCGCACTCGGCAGGGGTACTTTCTAGTCCATAAAAAGGGTGCTGTCTGTGTTGTTCATCAAGGGGCTTCTGCCTCATTCAGGGGTGCTCTTATGCAGTTAAAAAAATAAGTGTTTTTTTGTTTGTTTTGTGCGTGTGTGCGTTAGCAACTGAGTTGTGCTAATATTGTTTGGTGACACTGGCGGCCAGACCGCAGTTTATCGTCCACGTATTTGTGACTCTGCAGGTGGTCTGTCCGCACTCGGCAGGGGTGCTTTGTTGTCCATAAAAAGGTGCTGTGTTGTTCAACAAGGGGCTGCTGCCTCGTCCAGGGGTGCTCTTTCCCAGTATAGTTATTCTTGTTTTTATTCTTTTCTTTTTCATAAAAAGTATTGTGACACTGTAAGTGGTAGCGAAGTGTGTTATTCTTTTCTTATTCATAAAAAATCTTGTGACACTGTAAGTTGAACGGCAGTGTGATATTCAACACGTATTAAATTAATTTGTGACACTGTATGTGTAAACTTCACAATTTTACAATTTAATAACACAAAATTAGCAATTAAAAAATGCAACTATTCACTTCTTTCCTCAATCGTTAATAAATGATTAGTCTACATGCCGACTACAAGACCACAACAAAGTGCTAAATAACGTGCATAATATATAAAACATAATGACATCACAAATGCCTCAGCTGAGATTCACATAAACATACTGTATTTTCAAAAAGTGAAATTAGAGGATATGGTTTAAAAAACAGAATAAAGCAGCTAAAACGGCGTTCTCTGATCTAGTGTCCCTATCCATGGCCCCTCTACCTGAATTTAAGCGAGTCAGAGGGGCAATTCCATGCAACCGTATTCCAGATTGCAGCTGCTCCTCCTGTAGCCCAGGTCAGAAGATGTGTAGGGAATGTGGTGATGATATGGACTAAAATGGAGCTCACATCCACTAAAGTGGACAATGAGACCCCAAACTAACAGGCAGCGCAGCTGTAATTTATACACAACACAGGATGGGATGACGATATAGGCTTGGGTGCTGGTAAAATCTGGGGTGATATAAACTGGGGTTATAGGCTGGGGTGACGTCTGTGCATAAGACCAGAAAAACCACGTCTTTGGTGTGGAATTATTGTAACCCTAATCCTGACAACAGTTGTGAAGGCATCTGTACCATTTGTAAAGCCAAAATTAGTAGATGTAGGGACCTTAACCATCTAGGAACATCCACCCTGTTACGTCATCTGCAGTGCATCCATCAAAAAAGTTTTTGCAAAATTCAGAAACTTTGTCTAAAAAAGTAACATCAAGCAGTCCAGCGTCAGCTAGCTCCCTTCTCTCTGCTAGATCCAAGCACCTGCCATCTTCACCACCAACACCTTCATCAACAATATCCTCAATCATGAAGACATTGGTTTGTTTGGGCCCCACAAAACAAGCTGCCAATGGGCAGCTGACATTGCTGCCAATGATCTCTAAGTGCACAAACTGGCTTTACAGAGGCAAGATGTTGTCGCCATCAGCATCCGATTCCTCACCCTTATCAGTGTGTACATAATCTGCACACAATATTAATTCATCCCCACTGGAATCCACCATTACAGGTGCCTCTGTAATTTTTTAACGGAATTAACGGTAAAGGTCTTTCTCGTAGAATTTGTAGTTCATTTTCCACATTATAGGGAAGTAGCCTCATATGCCGATCAATGACATGCCTAATTGGATGCTATCAGTAAAATTGTCTAAATAGTCCTCAACCATTCTTTGAATGATGACCGTATCAGATGGAGTCACGGTAGAGGTCTCATTAATTGTAGACAATTCTTTTAGACCAGATGTCAAAACTTGGTTGTGTTGACTCATCTGCATCACCAGTGGGTGTTTTGGGAAAGTTTCGTTTTTTCTCGGCAGATAAACTGAAGGAGAACCCATCGCTGCATCACATACAACTTGAGCTGACAATTTGCTTACCAACAGCGCTTTGCATCTCTTCATATCTGTGTTCGTTGGCAAGACACGACGTATGATAAACCTAGGATCCAGCACGGTGGCCAAAATGTATTGATCCAATTGTAAGATCCTGACAACCCTTGGATCTTGGTGAAGCGAATAAAGGACTTGATCTACACGTCCAACAAACTTAGTGGAATCGCTTAGTTTCAGCTCTCCTTCAGTTTCTCAAGCTGCTTTTCCAACAGTCTAATTAAGGGAATTACCTGACTCAAGCTGGCATTGTCTGAACTCACTTCACAGGTGACTACTTCGAAGGGTTTCAGCACTTTGCATAACACGGAAAGTATTTTCCCCTGAGTTTGAGTAAGGTACATTCCCCCTCCTCTCCCTATGTCGTAGTTCGCTAAGTAGCTTTGGATGGCTTTTTGCTGTTCATCCATCCACATACCTTGGATGGTGGTAGGGCAAATTCAAAATTTTTTGCAGTTGCTGCAATCTTCTATATGCTCCTGCTGAATGGCGAAAATAGAGCATTTCCTGGACGGCTCTTTAATTTTTTTTTAAAATTGCACCACCAAGTTGATTGCATGAGCAAAACATGAGACGTGTTGGAATTCACCCAGCTGTAATTCTCACAATATTGGTGGTGTCAGAAATCACAAATCCTGAGGAGAGTCCAAGCGGGGTAAGCCATTTTGCAATGACTTCCCTGAGTTTTTCTAAAAGGTTGTGAGCAGTATGCCTCTTAGTGAAACTGTTGATTCACAGAGTAGCCTGTCTCTGAATAAGCTACTGTTTCTTAGATGCTGCTGTTGGTGCCATTGAAGGCTATACACACACCCAGTGGGATGTTACAGTCTTGTAATCTTGCATTTGCTCTGTTCCACTTGTCCACATATCTGCGGTTAAGTGGACAGAGGATACAACTGCATTTTGGAGGACACTAATTAAGTTTTTTTTAATGTCCCTATACAGGTTGGGAATTGCTTTTCTAGTGAAGTGGAATCTAGATGGGATTTGGTAGTGGGGACACAGGACCTCAATTAACTGTCTAAAAAAAAAAAACATTGCATTATTGGCGGATATTGGACGCACATCTAATATCAGCATAGATGTTATGGCGTCAGCGATCCGCTGTGCAACTGGGTGACTGCTGTCATACTTGCTCCCCCTTGCAAAGGATTGTTTAACAGTTAGTTGTTTTTTAAAGTACTGCTAGTAGTCTCCCTGGTCCCCTTCTGGGATGAAAATCCACTTCCAGCAGCAGGCATAGTGCTCAAGGATTCTTCTGGGGCAAGGACTGATGTGAATGATTTAAATATTTTTTGTAAATGCCTCCCCTCCATCCTCATAAATTTGCTTCGGAATCAAAAATTTTTATTAAGTTTACTACTAATCAAACCTTCTTTTCCCTGCCTTCAACTACATACATACTCCAACTCCCTCAGGTCTCTTGAATAATAAAAACATTTGTTTCCTGATGTGCAACGTTGGCAGTTCAACTGCCACAACTGCTGCAATCTTTGACATGCAGTTGCTGAATGCCAAAAATTTCCAGAAATGTTTATGGCCACAGACAGCACGTCCTGCATGCCATTTTAATTTACAAAAATATTCTGAACCACCAAGTTGATTTTGAGAGCAAAACATGGGACATATTGTTCACCCATGCTCTCCCCTTCTCCCTCATAAATTTGCTTTGGAATAAAAAAATTAAAATACTACCAATCAACCCTTCCTGTCCCTGCCTTCAACTACATACATACTCCATCTTCCTTAGGCCTCTTGATTTATGTTTCCTTATGTGCCATGTTGGAAGTTTAACTACCACTTGTTTGTGCCACCCACTGCTGCCGCTTAGCTTAGTCAGTTTAATCAGCCAGCTAGCTTGGTGGAAATTGTGGGTCTAAACCGGATGAAAATTATTGTGAGCTGCGAGGTGGTCAAAATTGACTGGAAATAAATATTATTGAGGTTAATAATACTGTAGGAACAAAAAAAGCCCAAATTATGTGATTTTAGCAGTTTTTATCAATTTTTGAAAAAGAAAATACAGATTGAAAAACAAAACACGCAAGGGTGGTTTTGGCAAAACCAAATCCAGATCCAAAACACGAAGAAGATACAGATCCAAAACCAAAACATGGGGGTTGACGCACATCTCTAATAGCAACCAATCAGATTCTAGCTATTATCTTCTAGAAGGTGCTAGTTAAATGAGAAGTAGAATCTGATTGGTTGCTATGGGCAACATCTCCACTTCTATAAACCCACACTTTAATAAATATACCCCTTAGTTTCCTTGTTATAATGAAAGAACCCTGCGCTGTCTGCATGTTCCAAAGACGTGACTTCTTTAGAATTTGCCTAAGCTTTATATAACATTTCTCTACAGAGCACCGATTACAGACTCTTTTCTTTCTTCCTTGTTTTGCATTTCTCTAGGTTAACCTTGCAGAAAATGAAGTGAGTAAAATGGCTTTAGATTATGCAGAGAATGAGCTGGAATTACTTAGAAAGACGGTGAGAAATCCATTGTTAAAATTAGCTGCTAATGAAGTTGACAAGCTTTAGTGAAATGTCATCGGTCATTGGTGTCTGGGGGCCTGATTCAAGGAAAATAAAGTGTACTCTGCGCTGTGGTCACATATAACCAATATCAGTATGTATAACATGATATCAATATACTGCTAGTGTGATAGATAAATAATTTTACTTGTACATAAGAATAAACGTAGACAAATAAATTTGTACATAAAAAACAGTCAAACACTCACAATTGTGACATATACTTAACAGTATAAATACAAATACAATATTACTATTTAAAATAAAACATAGATAGATGGATTAAGTTCTGGCATAAAATGTGAATACAATGTTGTTATTTAGAATCCATGTAGCTGAATGTATTCAGTTCTTGATATACTGTAAGGTGCCAAGTGTGCTTGTAGATAGTACACTCTATAAATCCGTATTAGGAGAGAAGTTAAATGTAGCCGTATTTTTGTTAATAACTGTATTGAGGATAAATCCTATTGTCTGTGCTGGTGTCCCAGCATAGATAACATGCTCCATCGACCGCACTCTGCACAATAGCGGGACCTCTGAGCAGGCAAGTGAACGCACGCCAAGACATAGTGGGCGTGCTTATGCCTTGCTGTGCGATCGCCTGCCTTCCTGGGTGTGTTCCAAATTTGCATACGCTGGGAGCGAGCGTACGCATCTAGCGACCGGGTCTGAATTAGGCCCATAGTACGGTCGACGGATCATGTTATCTGTGCTGGGACGCCAGCACAGACAATAGGATTTATCCTTTATACAGGTATTAACAAAAATACGGCTACATTTAACTTCTGTCCTAATACGGATTTATAGAGTGTACTATCTACAAGCACACTTGGCACCTTATATCAAGAACTGAATACATTCAGCTACATGGATTCTAAATAACAACATTGTATTCACATTTTATGCCAGAACTTAATCCATCTGTTTTATTTTAAATAGTAATATTGTATTTGTATTCATACTGTTCAGTATTTGTCACAATTGTGAGTGTTTGACTGTTTTTTTTATGTACAGATTTATTTGTCTACGTTTATTCTTATGTACAAGTAAAATGATTTATTTATCACACTAGCAGTATATTGATATCATGTTATACATACTGATATTGGTTATACGTGACCACAGCGCAGAGTACACTTTATTTTCCTTGAGTTTTTCATATTGGAGTTTGCACTAAACTCCCAACACTTGCTGCTAATTGTCATTGGTTGTTCTTAATTATAGTTTACGAGTGCCAAGAGTTTGGTAGATTTCTACCACCTGTGGAAGCCTGATTCGCAGGAGACGCACAGATTCAGACGCACGCAGCCGGCAGCTGCGAGAATATGCTAATGAATGCATACGCACGGCAATCACAGCACAAAGATGCAGACGCCCAGCACTACATAATGCCACCCCCTATACCGCCCGCTAACATCTGTACTGATGCGCAAGGCTGAGAAAACATCGGGAACATCAAGTAACATCGGAGCAGCATGCAGACTAAAGGTAGACCTGACCCTGCTGCAGGAGCTGAGAGACTTCCTGCACGCAGAGGGACGCAAGGCTGAGACTGGCATCTCAGTGGATAATTTATGCACGCCCCTGTAACGGGCACTGGCGCGCCTGCGTTCGGCCGATCCACCCACAAATGGCACTTCCTGTCAATCACTTTTCCTTGGGTCTGCGTATTTACTGCACTCGCTTTTGCGGACGCAGTGAGCGGTCCGTGCACGCGCATTGCGACCCAGACACATGCGCAGACTGCGAACATCGGCCAATTGCGTGCGTCTGCATCCATGCGTTCCTTGCTGAATCGGGCCCTGGGTTCCTTAGATTTAATAGAAACTAGAACAGATTGTAGTATATATGTCAAATGATGCCAATTCCATACATTAGACAATAATAAATGATCAGTATGTTCAATATTGGATTGGGGCATGAAGGGCACACTGGGGCATGAAGGGCACACCGGGGAAGGTAGTGGTAGGGCCCATGTTTAAATGGTTTGGTCGGCCTCCAGAAGGATGTCGCCAGCCACCACAGAGGCTTGGCTATCCTTTATAGAGGACATAGCCTGCAGATAACATGGATACTATAGTGCATGGTCTGTTCATCCATGTTCCTGCTCTACTAGGTAATTGACCCTGTAATAGAGTAACAATATATAATTCAAATGCACTGTCTGAAACCTGACATTAGAAGCATAGGCGAAACTAAGGGGTAGTCCGGGGGTGCACCGGACCATCCATTAGCCTCCTGCCAGATTTTTTAAAAATCTTATTTACCTCCGCAAGTCCGCTGCCACCACGGCACAGCCTGCCTGGTAAGGATAGCCGCGCTGCAGCAAAGATAAACAGAACTTCTGGTTCTGCCTAGAAGTAGCTCCGCCTCCCCCAGGCTGTAAACAACAGGCTTTTCACTGGGTAATCGCGCAATGACGTGACGTCGTGCTCGCTGTCTCTGTGTGTGGCTGCCTGTGAAGAAATGCCATGGAGCCGGAGGAGCAGCAGCAAGCCAGCAGACGGAATGAAAGCCTCAATTACTTGGAGAGCATGATAGGCCAGCTGCATGTCATAAAGCCTGACGAAGAGAGGAAGCACTACCAACAGCTATCAGGTATATGTGTGTATTGTATATATACTAGTGTGTGTATATATATATATATATATATATATATACTGTATATATATATATATATATATATATATATACATATATATATATATATATATATATATATATATCTATATAAAAAAAAAAACAGAAAACCCAGCACTCACCATGTTTAGACACTCACAATGATGTATAAATAAGTAAATAAATAATGGGGATTTAGTTCATGGATTGATCAATGCATTTAAGCCCGCAGCCCACATCACGGGACCCCACTTTAAACCAGGTAACATTTTTTCAGTCTAAACTATGTGATAGCAGCTAACAGGTTTCCATCAGTGTGACGGATAGTGTAGGACCTGCAGAAAGTGGGGTCCCGTGATGTGGGCTGCGGGCTTAAATGCATTGATCAATCCATGAACTAAATCCCCATTATTTATTTACTTATTTATACATCATTGTGAGTGTTTAAACATGGTGAGTGCTGGGTTTTCTGATTTTATTTATTTAAGCAATGTGGTCACAGGCCACTTGCACCCCAGTCCTGGGAATGGCGAGTGCAGGTCTGCACCCCAAATCTAGGAGTGGCGAGTGCAGTGGATTTCTAACTTTGTTTATGCGGTTAATTTTTATTAACCTTTTGTGATCATAGCTTTCTCATGCACCCCATGTGCAAACTCGTTTATATTAACCTGAGTCAGCTGTCTTTTTGGTAGTGTGATAGAAGCTATGTCAGGTGACTGCCTTACCTTTAAAAGCCATTAGCTGGCAGGTGAGCTTTAAACCAGGTAACATTTTTTCAGTCTAAACTATGTGATAGCAGCTAACAGGTTTCCATCAGTGTGACGGATAGTGTAGGACCTGCAGAAAGTGGGGTCCCGTGATGTGGGCTGCGGGCTTAAATGCATTGATCAATCCATGAACTAAATCCCCATTATTTATTTACTTATTTATACATCATTGTGAGTGTTTAAACATGGTGAGTGCTGGGTTTTCTGTTTTTATTTATTTAAGCAATGTGGTCACAGGCCACTTGCACCCCAGTCCTGGGAATGGCGAGTGCAGGTCTGCACCCCAAATCTAGGAGTGGCGAGTGCAGTGGATTTCTAGCTTTGTTTATGCGGTTAATTTTTATTAACCTTTTGTGATCATAGCTTTCTCATGCACCCCATGTGCAAACTCGTTTATATTAACCTGTGTCAGCTGTCTTTTTGGTAGTGTGATAGAAGCTATGTCAGGTGACTGCCTTACCTTTAAAAGCCATTAGCTGGCAGGTGAGCTTTAAACCAGGTAACATTTTTTCAGTCTAAACTATGTGATAGTAGCTAACAGGTTTCCATCAGTGTGACGGATAGTGTAGGACCTGCAGAAAGTGGGGTCCCGTGATGTGGGCTGCGGGCTTAAATGCATTGATCAATCCATGAACTAAATCCCCATTATTTATTTACTTATTTATACATCATTGTGAGTGTTTAAACATGGTGAGTGCTGGGTTTTCTGTTTTTATTTATTTAAGCAAAGTGGTCACAGGCCACTTGCACCCCAGTCCTGGGAATGGCGAGTGCAGGTCTGCACCCCAAATCTAGGAGTGGCGAGTGCAGTGGATTTCTAACTATATATATATATATATATATATATATATATATATATATATAATCTACAAAGTGCTGCAGCCAGTTATATTGTCATTTTGTTATAGCTATAGCACTTATTTGAGGGACCCCAGGGGGGTGCGAGAAGAAATCCTTTAGCTGCCCAAACAGTGCGGTGTATTGAATAGCTGCGGGAGCTCCCTCAAGCGGATATTCAGCTTCACACTGAATTGAATTTGGCCCATTGTAAGATATTTCAAAGAGTATGACCCAAGATATCTGCGTTCTTCCCCTGGTGAGGAGACATTTGCCCGTCCCTTCAATGTCCATCCGTCTGCCATGGCAGTGCATACACTGCCAGATCAGGCCGACTTGTAAGTTCAAAATAGATGATCCGGCATGTCTGACTGATCAATATGTTCGGGTCGGTCACGTGCATATACTGTACAATTATCTGGCTGATCTGCCGATATCGGGTGGATAATTGTATAGTGTATGACCAGCACAAGTAACACAATCACCCTGAGTGTTCTCCATCACACAACATTAACATGAAAGGGGAGCAGAATGGAAACAGAAATGTAGACACAGAAGGGCAGGAGAGTGAGAGGGGGAAGGGAGAAGCAGGATCAGAGAAAGAGGGGCCAGAATAGAAGAGAGAGGAAGAGAACTAGTGGAGGGAGGAGAGAGATATGGGGATGAGAGAGCGGGAAGTGAGAGATGGAATAAGAAGGGGAAAGGGGAGGAGAGAAGCAGAGGAGATGGGAGGTCAGAAGAAAGAGAAAAAAGAAAATGATACCGCTGAGGATACCGCTGTTCGAAATTGCATGGGTGTGCGCTAGTGCCCTTTCTTACGGTCCGGCGCCCTGCCCCACACCGGACCTAGAATGATCACTAATGACCTAATAATAGGGATAAGGCTAGAAATCTTTGCTTCCTAAATAAGGGTCACGTAACACACAAAGCTACCTAAGTTCTGGTGAGGGGTTGGAACTGGGACCATCCATTATCAAATGTCTAGTTTTGCCTATGATTAGAAGAGGAGGTGGGGCCCTCAGGCAGTGGGGATTTCCCCTGTACCCCTGCAACTTGCTCTTTTATGTGGACCAGTCTGACCCTGGGTATGTTCTTATAAAAGCAGGACACACTGCTAACGCAGTTCTGAGCCTTGTGGGGAATATAGCTGAGTCATTGCTGAAGGGAAGGTGGTAACTTATAGCTGTGCTAGTCTTCCGGTCCATGTAGTGCATGTGATTTCAGTATACAGTATAAACCATAAATGGACAATAATATATTCTAATTTCATACTGTTTTTTTTTTTTATCCATCTGCAACTGTTTATCATTAATAGCCAGTAAAATTGCAGCAGTTAAGCTACTCAACTTGGCAAGTATGATATGGAAGCAGAGGGCCTGATTCAGAGTCGGACGCTCTGACCAGAGCGCTCGCTCTGAATCAGGGCCCTCCTACATGAAAATGAAGCGGCCTCTTGGACGCTCGCATAGCTGTGCGTGACCACCCACAGCTATAGCGAGCGTCCATGATGATGGTCGCGATGGTCAAGACCATCGCGACCATCGGGCTTGCGACGGAGACCCTGTGGTAGGGTCTCGCTGCCGCAAGCCCTGGAGTGATTTTGGCTCTATCAGAGCCAAAATCACTCCCACTGACATCACTAGTGATGTCAGTGGGGCCGGCTTCAGACGGTAGGCGTTCCCATGGGAACGCCTCCGTCTGGCAGCCACGACCCCGGCACGCCCACCAAAGGGGGTGTGCTGTCAATCAACATCGACAGCACGCCCCCTTCGGTGCGAGACCCGGAGCGACGGCTACCCCGTCGCTAGCCGGGTCTCGCGCATGCGCACGACAGAGCTCCCTCCGTCATGCGCATGCACAGTAGGGCACCATCGACCCGCTTGCGAGCGTCCTGCGCTCGCGAGCGGGTCTGAATCAGGCCCAGAGTTCGGCTGTCATTAGCAAAAGTACATTGCAGACTTGTTGACAATCTGTCTGCCTCCTCCGGGAAGAGGCAGCCAGATCAGCACTGCAGGGGGTATGCAGTCGGGATGTCGGCATCCCGACTGTCTAGTCCCAGCAAGGGTCTAATGACAGGCATCGAAATCCCAACGCCTGTCATTTTACCTACGCCCGGAGCCCATCGCCGGGCGTCAAGCACGGACAGCCGCGGGGGGGACTTAGGGTTAGGTAGCTCCCCGGGAGAGTTAGGTTAGGGAAAGGGGGGGTTAGGCACCCCCGTGGAGAGGTTAGGGTTAGGCACCCCCCGGGAGACTTAAGTTTAGGCAGCAGGGAAGGGGGGGTTAGGTTTAGGCACTTAGAGGGGGGTTAGGGTTAGACACTTGGGGGGGGAGGTTAGGGTTAGGCACCCCTAAGGGAGAGTTAATGTTAGGGAAAGGGGGTTAGGATAGCAGTACTTACCTAAATTATCAGTCAGGATCTTCACCCCTGCCGGGCTTCCGCTGTCGGGATTTGAACCGTGCGGCCGGCGGTAAATCATACTGATTCCATGCAGGGGGGCATGAGGCAAATTTGGTCATGGGGCGGGGGGTAAATATACCTTTATAGAGGTTTGAATAGGAAGGGCCAGGATAACCCCACTGGTACAACTTTAGATCCATATTCCCAATCACATGAACATCCACATACACACTAGAACTACCCATGCAAACACTGAGAACATACAAACTCCACACAAATTGGGGCATGTTCAGGAATTGAACTCATGAATTCAGCGCTGTGTTGCTGTGTTCCACTACACTAATTGTGCTGCCTCTATTCAAACAAAATATGTTGCATTGGTACACATACACCAATGTACGTACATGCAACTTGCTTTGTTATGTAAGAAATACAAACCTGTATTCTCTTACTTCAAGTCCTCATGCATCAACTAGAAATCCCCACACTGATTGGTAGATAGCTCCAGCCATCTGTCCGCCAGAGTTCAGAAGCCTGCAGGAAGGGAAGTAGAGGGACTTATGGCAGCAGGGTAAGTACGGTCACCCCATAGATCAAAGGTCTCATTTATTAGGAGGGGGGCTGCTTGTATTTGTCCCCCCAGGCTAAAAGTTGCCAGTCCCTACACACTAGGGACCTGATTCAGAGATATTTGCAATACCGATATTTACGGAGATTGGGCGATCGTTAGTTAGCCATTGCGCTCGCGCAAAAGCAGCACTGCATGCACAGCGATTGTACTGCGATTACACTCGCACAGAGGATCCACTCACAAAGGATCCACTCACAAAGTGAAAGACGAGTAGTCAGTGTTTGGGAGAGGTAACGGGGGGTGGTTAAAATAACGCAGGTGTGTCTTACCGTTTCATGAGCGTCCATAAATCCATCTCCATGAGCGTGACTTCACTCAGAAGCTGCCCGATCTGCGTCGATGTTCCCAAAGTTTACGCTGTTGCACGTCAATGGACGGATATGAGAAGGCAGCAGTTGGCGTCCCTATGAACGGGTAAGCTTTGGAGACATTAGCATATTTTCATATTGTGGATCCGTGAGAGATCGCTGCTGCGATTGCATTAGCGTAAATCTCTGAATCAGGCCCTAGGTCTTTAGAGTTAGGAATAAAAGCAGCTGAGAAAACCATGATGCTCTAGGAAGGGGGAGGGGTTGTTTTAAAATGTGCAAACCAATTGAGAGTTGGCAGGGTGCAGCAGGCAAATAAAGCTACCTAGAATGAGTAGGCTACATGTAAATGCAATCAGTATTTTCATAAAACAAAACAAAAAAGATTGCACTTGCCCCCCTTATATTACAACATATCCAGGTGAACATGTACACCTTGTAGCTGAATCATCCTATAGATAAGGGCCACTGTGTACCGAAAAATCCTACATAGCAAAATGTACAGAGACTCTCCATCCTTTAATGTAAAGGGGCTTCATAGCCCCCAAAAACGTGGGAAGCTCTTTGCCGCTCTCAAATGCCATAAAGGTGACTTGGTCTTACTCCAAGAGACCCACTTTTTACCCCACATCTCCCACCCTGAATTGCGTAGTAAACTATACCCCGATGCTTGTGACCATACTGCTATAAAACAGGGTGTAGCCATCCTGTTTGCTCGTCACCTTACCTTCGAACCTATTGATTCCCATGCTGACAAAGAGGGTTGTTCCCTTATATTAGTTGGGAAGCTTAATAATAAATTGTGTACGTTGGTTAATGTATATGCCCCTAACCAGCGACAACATCTGTTTTTTTTTTAACAAATTAGGCTCTCTCCTCATCCGTTTCCGACAAGGAGAACTCATTGTTGCCAGAGACTTCAATCTGTCCTGAATCCCACTTTAGATCATTTTGCTCCTGTGGCCTCAACCTCCTCCTTGTCGGATTCTCAACATTCTTAATCTCTCTTCAATCTCATGAAGTCCCATCTCCTTTATGACTCTTGGAGGATGAAGGCCCTACATAGTGTATTCTTCACCCCACAACTCGTACTCCCGTATCAATATGATCCTAAACAGCTACGAACTTGCTCTGAATCTCCAATCGGCTCTTATTCACCTGCTCATTTGGTCCAACCACGCCCCTATGTCTTCTGATATTTCCAGTCTGCTCACCATCCGTTGGCCTATGACATGACGTCTTAATGATTCTCTATTGCACAACCCTGAAATAATATCCCATCTTTGAACACAACTTTCTATTTTGCTCTGAATGACTCCCCAGATACTTCTAGATCCACTCTTTGGTTGGAACATAAGGCAGTCCTACAGGATCACCTGATCAGCATGGGTTGTCCCCTATTCCCCTTGATATTTGCCCATATAATTGAACCACTTGCTTCTCAAATTAGATCCAATTCCGATATACATGGTGTGCAAGAGGGACATACCAATCCTAAAATTTCTCTTTTTGCAGATGATATTCTCCTATCCTGACTGATGTGTTTTGACTGCGGTTTGGCTATCTGCAGATTTACTAAGGCCAAAACCGCTGCAAAACTGCTGTCAAAACACATTTTAGCATAGAATAGAACAGGGCTGTCATTTAGAAACCACTGCAAACTGCCACCAAACCCCTGGGGTTTAGAACAGAATAGAACCCGCCGTCAAACCGCCACCAAACCGCCAGGGTTTAGAACCCGCCGCTTAGTAAATTTTGCCCCTTGTCTGCTTTATTTTGAACCACAGACCACAACAAATTGCAGCCAAAACCCTGTGAAGGTCAGTACCAGGAGGTGGTAGAGATCTTCCTGATGTTAAACTCTATCTAACCTAGCATATTATTGCCTCCTACTCTCCCCCCGCTTCTGCTTCCTGGCTTGATTTTGAATCAGCCTATGTTAACCTCACAGATTTGACCCCCCTATGGGGTCTATCCTTTGCACATCGACCCAATGCCTCCGAACTGCTCCCCACTATTAAATTTACTGCCAAACTTTGGGATTCCTACTCTCTTAAGATGAATCTTACCTCACCATCTCCCTTGACCCCTATTTGGCATAATCCTCTGTTCCCTTCTGGATTTTCTACCATGAGGTTTTGTAATTTTTTTCGCAAGTAGGATTTAAATTCCCTGCTGATTTTTCCGACAAGGGTCAATGGTTATCCCTGTCTGAACTACAACAGAAAACCCCACCCCAGATACTTAGCCCTTTTTAATTCCTTCAATTCACCATTTTTTGTACTCTCTACCCTCACTCTCTGTTCTGAGCCCTTATACCTTTTGTGAGTCTGTGTAAACATTACCCTTTGTCCAAGGGCTTGTTCTCCCAGTTTTATGCTCTTTCTAGACATCACCCTCTCCCCTTTGAGGCCCCATGAAATTGCTTGGGAGCGAGACCTTGGACCTCCTCCAGATGATGAGGCCTGGGATGACATGAGACTGGGGATAGCCAAAAGCTCTATCGCAACCAAAATAAAAGAGACTGCATATGAAATTTATTATCGCTGGTATTATACTCCCAAGAGGCTTCTTAAAATGTTCCCGTCCTTCTCACCCAATTGTTGGTGGTGTTGTGGCTGCAGGGATACTATGAACTATATATGGTGGACCTGTCCGAATATTGCCCCCTTCTGGGACTGTTCATGGCCTTCTGAATTCCCTCCCTCCTGGAGGTTCCAGTACCAAAGCATCCCTGGATATTTTTGTTGTGCTACCCCAAGACCACAGCAAAATTTCCCAGGAAAATTAGCTGCACACATTTTGGCGGCGGCTAAATCCTTGATTGTTTTAAATTGGAAAAGACCTCTCCCCCGCTTCTCTGGGCACTGACCAAGATTTGGCATATTGCAGCCATGGATGAGATAACATATAAACTTCATGATCGACATGTTTTTACCCAAGTTTGGGCTCCCTGGCTGCTCCCCTTTCTCTTGAGTGAAATGATCAACTTTTTAGTTAGTGTAGGCACCCCAAATTGAATTACAGTATTTTAAAATTGAATAATAATTGTGGGGTTTTTTTTATAATTTTTTTACAATTTTTAAAAAGTGCCATCAAAGTACCCCTTTTGTTCCTACCTTGTTACCCCCGATAATAAGACACTGTCTTATTTTTTATTTTTTTGTCAAAAAAACTCCATAGGGCTTATTTTTGGGGTAGGGCTTATTTTAATTAACATTGACAGCATCATGCCCTCAGTCCTGCTTATATCCCCATCATGCCCTCAGTCCTGCTTTTATTCCCCCTGCTTTTATCCCCATCATGCCCTCGGTCCTGCTTTTATCCCCATCATGGCCTCAGTACTGCTTTTATTCCCCCTGCTTTTATCCCCATCATGGCCTCAGTACTGCTTTTATCCCCATCATGGCCTCAGTACTGCTTTTATCCCCATCATGCCCTCAGTACTGCTTTACAATTCTTTACTTATCATTATCTTTTTTCCTCTTTTTTTGTTAGGGCTTATTTTCTAGGTAGGGCTTATTTTGGACCGTTTTTCAAAAGTAAGGGTAGTGCTTATTTACGGGGTAGGTCTTATTATCAGGGAAACACGGTATCCGCTGCAAGTACCGCGTATAGGCATTTTGAATTATACTGGAGAATTCTCAGGTGCGCACATTCATGTGATGTTGTTAAGTTTCAAGAAACAAATTTGCTACTCGCAATTCGCACCTAACTGGTTTGACCCCAAAGAGTTAAAAAAACAAACAAACAACAGAGACTCTCCTTATTACCCTAAACAAAGTGGTCACTCAGTGACAATCTATTGTGGTAGCTGAAGGACTGTAATGTAAAACCCGCGAGGTAACTACTGCCTACTCATACCGCCCCCCCCCCACACACAAATATACAACCAACCAAACCTCAGCACATAATAACAATCAGCAGCAGGTCCAGCTGACATTGTCCAGGAAATGACAGTCCCATGTTTACTACATACATGCCAATGTACAGTATAGACAGTAGTACAGTCCCAGCATTTATCCCTATACTGTGGTGACATTATGATCACTTCTCTGCTTTGTGCAATAAATTATGCTATTTATGGTCCCAGAATCTAGATCAGGGTGTCCAAATGGCGGCTCGGTGGGTGGATGCTGCACGCTCAATTTTTGTGATCTTTTCTAGTTTCACCTCCCAAAGATCCCATTGTGCATCAACATTTGCAACATAGTAATCGCCCTGTGAGCACCTATATCTAATTATTTATTTATACAGATATCTGTGCTACAGTATATGTCAAATGAGGACATGGACAGCTATGTAGACACCTACAACTGCTGTGACTCTGATTATCTACATTCTAGTTGAAGCTAAGCTACAAAATTAGAACATTTACTACAAGGATCTACATAAGAGATATCCATCTGTACAGGTAGATGTGATAAATGGAGATTTTATTATCTGTTCTACAATCTCAGTTTCTTGTCACATCATGCCACATCACTGGGATGCCACATCACTGGGGTTTTGTAGATTCGGTCAGGACCAATGGGGCTCGAGTAAACGAAGCTACTGTAAATTGTCTGACTATGCTTCTCCTTCTCCTGCTGACCACTGATATAGGCAGAGACTGTTATGCAGTAAGGGCAGATGCAGGCTATCAGGATAACCCGAAGTAGCAATAGTGTATCGGTAAATCTGGAACAGACTGTAAATACATTGGAGTAGGATGCCGGTAGCATCATTGCAGTGGCAAACGCAGGATTTTGAAAGGAGGGTTTCCAAATAATTGGTTACAGATCCAAAGACAAAAACATCTAACCAGATTAAGCCTGCAACATACACTTTATTGTGTACTTGAAGTGTTTTAATATAAATAACAATAAATAATATAAATAACAAGGCATCTGGGCATAAAGCTTGCTTATGCACAATGTGTAACAGTATGTACAAACAAAATTTAAACTACCAGTGCAATTTCAACATTTGAACTAAATGTAAAGTAATTTAACAGTACTATAAATGTCAATATGTCACAGTTCCATTCTATGGTTATGGAGGACAATAAACTCTACCAGGACATGATCTACGGCAGGAGGGGTTTTATTATGTATATGGAGCAAAACCAAACCATTCAGACGGCTTTGCCCCATAGTGCTGCGCAGATGGCTTTTTAGAAGCTTTAGAGAACTAAAGCTGCGCTCTGCTTCACAGGTAGTGACTGGAAGCACACATAATATCTGAAGTAGGGTGTTTATATTGGGGTATGCCAGCCTACTAGCATGGCATAGAGATTCAAAAGGTGTGGAAGGGAGAATGGCTCTATCCTGAGATTTCCAATGATTTTTCCATAGCATCAGCTCAGCATGGAATGTTCTTGGAGAAGGAAGATCATCCTCATACATATTAGTGAAATTAGTTATCATTTGGCTCTGATCTGCACGGTCTGTAACAATTACAGATGGATTGATGGTCAGTGCTGTCATGGCTTTTATCTGATGATCAGAGAAGCGAACATCAAGCTCTGTAATAAGGTGATCAAGATACGGGACAGTAATGACACGCCTGTAATAGATTTCAGGATTTTCTGCTGGCATATTGCTTCTATGGGTTTGATGACCACAGGTACGTGGGAGACTAGGTGTAACTCCTAACATTAGTCCTAGATCACTGGCTTTCTTAAAGAGCATGGCATGCTCATTTTCAATATCCTGTCTGATTCCTGCCATTGTAACTTTTAGAGCCTCAACTGCAGAACAGGCCTTCACAATGTCATTTGCTTTAGCTTGTAGTAAGACAGTACTACCTTTAACAAATGACATACAGTGCTGTACTACTACTAAAGTAATGATGTGGTCAAAAGTAGTGAAAGTAAGGTGCAGAGATTTGGCATCTACCACACTAACTTTGCTCCAGGATGCTGGATTTTCTGATGCTGGATTATAAATGTCCACAAAACATTTCACTATTGCAGGATACAAGTCAAGGAAGGTCTCCAGTGCATGATGCCGTTCTATCCAACGGGTCCTGCCAAGAGACTTCAACCTTTTTCTTGTAGCTTCTGGGCACTCACTAGAAATAGCAGCCTCAAGAGCAGTTTGGCGTTTTGGGTGAGAGTCAAAAAAAGTGTGTACTCGATCCACAGCACCAAACATATTCCTCACCATGGGAATATTAGAAGCTGCCATGATGGCTAGGTTTAAAACATGGGAGCAGCAATGGGTATAGACCGCCTTTGGGTACTGCCGAGATATAATTGCAGTAGCACCTTTCACCTTCCCTGCCATTGACCCTGCACCGTCATATCCCTGACCACGAAGTTTGTTCAAAGAAAGTCGGCCATATTAATGCCTGTGAGGATTTGTTGTACAATATATTGCCCAGTGACCCCCTCGTTGCATTCTATAAATCTTAGGAACTCCTCTCTAACTAAACCGGCTCCATCGTGCGCATGCCCAGTGGGCAAACATCGACACAATTGCAAGCGCTCAGCGTTTGCGACCGGGTCTGAATCAGGCCCTCTGTGCCTAGTGATACAGTATTCATATGGGTTAAACTCACTTGGTGCTTATTTAATGCGCTAACCATTTTTGTCCAGTTAGAAAATGGCACAGACACAAAGTTTTCTGCTGCACTACTTGGCAGAGAGAAAAGAGTACAGAAGAAGCAAAGTCCAGCATCAAGGGATTTGGAATATGCCAGCCATTTGAATTGTGACAGATAGTCATGTTGGAACTTGCGTTGCTTTCCATAGATCAGCTTCTTTGGAAATTCAAAATCTTTTGGGGGTTTATTAAAATTCTCTAGAACACAGGTTCTCAAACTCGGTCCTCAGGACCCCAAACAGTGCATGTTTTGCAGGTCTCCTCACATAATTACTAGTTACAGTTGTTGCACCTGTAGATCTTTTAAAATGTGTCAGTGAGTAATGAATACACCTGTGCACCTGCTGGGTGACCTGCAAAAAGTGACCTGTGTGCAATAAATTAACTACAAGGCCCGGTGTGACGGAGGATCATGGGACTTGTAGTTTATTTTGTCTAGGGATCCGGTCACACCGGAGCCTTGATGATTGGACACTGGGGGTATTTAAGGAAGATTTTGGGAGGGGGACCACATATCTTGGATTACACCTTGAAAAAGACCTGATTTGGGGGTCGAAACGCGTTGCTGGTACGGGGACACCAGGAGTTACTGAAGGACATACCAATAACTGGAAGCAGGGGCACTCGTGCAGCGTCCGGAACTACACGGTGATATTACACCAAACTGCTTTCTAAGAACTGTCCGTTGCCAGTTCTTTGCCACAGCTGGTAATTGTTTGCTTTTCAGCTACCTGGGGATACCCCTATGATCATTTGTGTTTGTTGTTTTATTTGGATGTTTGGTATTAAACTGTGCTTCACTATACTTCCTCTTTTATTTGTTTCTGAGACCGCTGTGTCCATTGATGAGGAAAGTCCTTCTGACACGTCATTTACAGTAAGGATCATTGTATAAGGATGCCTAAATATTGTGCATATAAACAAAATCTAAATCAATTATAAAAAATATATGATTGTACCATTGTATTTTCTTTAATTTTTTTTCTGTAATGTCTAATAAAAAGAAAATGTTGTACTAGTTGAATAAATAATTTTAATGTACAATCTTTGCCCCCCTGAAGTTTATTTAAATATATCACAGCACAACACAAAATGTTATTTTAGCATATGAATAATCTGATCTGCCAAGTCCCTCCAATAAGAACGTACACAGCTTTACACCCCGTGGTTGCAGCTCTATGTCACTAGGATGCCTAATGTTTTTTTACAACCCCTATGTATTGCCTTTGCTTCATTCTTTCCTTACATATATGCTGGTTTCTCTGAAATGAGGGACCTCTGAAGAAATTGAGCCTCCCTAGGCAGACAGTGAGTGGCTCTCTGTCTGTGGGACTTCTGTGCAGGGTCTCGGTAGAGGTGGAACTAGGTCCACCTACCATTAGAGGTGACAGAACTAAGTTCCACCCTGTTCCAGCCCACTTTATTCGCTGGTCACATGGTTGGGTTTAACGTCAAACTTTAAAAGGATTGCGGTGTTATGTGCGTTTAGCACAGTCAGCAAAACACATACAGTATTTATCTGGTATACATTTGATATTTCGTAATGTAATGGAGATAAGGAATATTCGATGCAACACAAAGATGATGTGATAATAAATATTAACAAACTTTAAATTTTGCAATGTCTAGACCTAATGTACAGGGCACTGTCGGACCGGCACTCCAATAAACGTGTCCTGTTGCCTGTGTGCCTTTGCAAGAAAATTGAATATACTGGTGGATGTGTTCTCCCTCCGGGGGTAAGAGCACTGCATGGCACTACAGGTCTTGTGAAGACAGATTTAATGTCACAACGTTTCGAGGTGCGTAACCTCGTCCTCAGGTGAGATATACAAACAGTGAAATACAAATAATTCCTACCTTATATC
The DNA here is from genome assembly GCA_031769625.1 of Taudactylus pleione. Classification (NCBI taxonomy): domain Eukaryota; kingdom Metazoa; phylum Chordata; class Amphibia; order Anura; family Myobatrachidae; genus Taudactylus; species Taudactylus pleione. Next base: position 48,149,834 of record JAUIMM010000031.1, read on the forward strand.
CCTTTCCGCCATGTGTAGATTGCTCCAACTCACCGACCAGGTTCCGGACTCCAGCATGCTCCCGACAGGCGGCGTCTAGTTATGACGTCACTCAATCAAGGAAAGGATGTTGCCAAGCAACAGAGGTGCTCGATGCCGGAACCCAGTGGCTGTGAGATAAATATTAAAAACAAGTTTAAAACCAATGTATTCCTAATAGTTAAGCCCAAAGTAACATAACATCAATTATTGCAAGTAATTACACTATACGTCTCTAAAGTCTATAGTCACTATAAATTCTAATTAGGCTAAACAGGGAATACCAGAAAAAATGGCATATGTATAAAAAGACACAAAAGGAAAAATCAAACTGTAATGTAACTGAAAACGATCACTGATTATAGTAGTGTTCCAGGAGATACGTTCATTAAGCCCTCTAGGGGCAACTGTGTCCCGTTTATAAATCCAAGACACCTCTCTCTTCAGAAGTGCTTTTGAACGATCACCTCCCCTGATGGATTCCGGGATGTGGTCTATAATTTTGTATCTTAGTTGATGGCCGTGTTATTTGAAATGCACTGCTACTGGCTGCTCCATGGGTGTGCCTGCTAGTGCTGCCTTTATGGCAGACCTGTGGAGTGCCATCTTCTCTTTGAATTTCCGGGTAGTCATACGTGGGTATGACTACCCGTAAATTCAAAGAGAGGATGGCACTCCATAGGTCTGCCATAAAGGCAGCACTCGATGGTGGAAAACATTGGACCGCCACCATTAAATGGTAAAAACACTACTATCGAAAAAAAACCATTGATGGTTAGTAACCATCAGATTCCGATGTCCATCCCTACGCTATACCTACAGGCAGACTCCGGCCACCACTCCTCCACTGTGAAGTACTCCCTTTCCAGTGTGAGGTTCCCACTCAGCCACATGCCCTTGGTGAACAGGAGGCACCTCCCATGGAAGTAAGCACTGTTCTTGGACAGGGGTGCCACGGCAAGGAAGCGGTACAGGAAGCCTAGGAAATACAGGACACATTGTGCAAAAAGAACATTACTCATCGTCATGTTTGGTAGCTGTGGAGGGGTGCGCATGGAGTCTGCGGAAATATGCACAGGGGCCCCAGCCCCGGGGATATGCTGCTTCCTTACGGTAGCTGCAATACAAATCTCTCATCCATGATCTTCCTTCCCTTCCCAGCACATCCCAGTGGCCGAGCCTCAGCCAGCTGCAGAGCAGCAACAGTGGGGGTTGTGCGTCTATTGCGCAGTTTCAGAACTTTACTCATATATATTTAGTGACACTGGTGAGAGGCAGGGGGTTGTGGTGAGATGCAAAGGCATATGGTGAGATGCAGGAGGCTGTGCTAAGAAGCAGGAGTGAGAAGCAGGGGCCTGTGGTGAGATGCCACAAGGGGCTGTGGTGAAATAGAGGATGCTCTGGTGAAATGCAGAGGGCAGTAGTGAGAAGCAGTAGGCTGTTGTGAAATGCAGGGGACAGGAGTAAGAAGCAGGAGCGAATGTGAGATGCAGGGGGCTGTGGTGACATGGCGTAGGCTGTTGTGAGATGTAGGGGGCTGTGGTGAGAGGCAGGGGACTGTGGTTACATGGCGTAGGCTGTTGTGAGATGCAGTGGGCTGTGGTGAGAGGCATGGGGACTGTGGTGACATGGCGTAGGTTGTTATAAGATGTAGGGGGCTGTGGTGAGAGGCAGGGGACTGTGGTGACATGGTGTAGGTTATGAGATGCAGGGGGCTGTGGTGACATGGTGTAGGTTGTTATGAAATGTAGGGGGCTGTGGTGAGAGGCAGGGGACTGTGGTGACATGGTGTAGATTATGAGATGCGGGGGCTTTGGTGAGAGGCAGGGGACTGTGGTGACATGGTGTAGGTTATGAGATGCGGGGAGCTGTGGTGAGAGGCAGGGGACTGTGGTGACATGGTGTAGGTTATGAGATGCGGGGGGCTGTGGTGAGAGGCAGGGGACTGTGTTGACATGGTGTAAGTTATGAGATGCAGGGGACTGTGGTGACATGATGTAGGTTATGAGATGCAGGGGACTGTGGTGACATGGTGTAGGTTATGAGATGCATGGGGCTGTGGTGACATGGTGTAGGTTATGAAATGCATGGGGCTGTGGTGACATGGTGTAGGTTATGAGATGCAAGGGGCTGTGGTGACATGGTGTAGGTTATGAGATGCAGGGGGCTGTGGTAACATGGTGTAGGTTATGAGATGCAGGGGACTGTGGTGAGAGGCAGGGGACTGTGGTGACATGGTGTAGGTTATGAGATGTGGGGGGCTGTGGTGAGAGGAAGGGGACTGTGGTGACATGGTGTAGGTTATGAAATGCGGGGGGCTGTGGTGAGAGGCAGGGGACTGTGGTGACCTGGTGAAGGTTATGAGATGCAGGGGACTGTGGTGACATGGTGTAGGTTATGAGATGCAGGGGACTGTGGTGACATGGTGTAGGTTATGAGATGCAGGGGACTGTGGTGAGAGGCAGGGGACTGTGGTGACATGGTGTAGGTTATGAGAGGCAGGGGACTGTGGTGACATGGTGTAGGTTATGAGATGCAGGGGACTGTGGTGAGAGGCAGGGGGCTGTGGTGACATGGTGTAGGTTATGAGATGCAGGGGGCTGTTGTGAGAGGCAGGGGGCTGTGGTGACATGGTGTAGGTTATGAGATGCAGGGGACTGTGGTGACATGGTGTAGGTTATGAGATGCATGGGACTGTGGTGACATGGTGTAGGTTATGAGATGCAGGGGGCTGTGGTGACATGGCGTAGGCTGTTGTGAGATGCAGTGGGCTGTGGTGAGAGGCATGGGGACTGTGGTGACATGGCGTAGGTTATGAGATGTAGGGGGCTGTGGTGAGAGGCAGGGGACTGTGGTGACATGGTGTAGGTTATGAGATGCAGGGGGCTGTGGTGACATGGTGTAGGTTGTTATGAGATGTAGGGGGCTGTGGTGAGAGGCAGGGGACTGTGGTGACATGGTGTAGGTTATGAGATGCGGGGGGCTTTGGTGAGAGGCAGGGGACTGTGGTGACATGGTGTAGGTTATGAGATTCGGGGGGCTGTGGTGAGAGGCAGGGGACTGTGGTGACATGGTGTAGGTTATGAGATGCGGGGGGCTGTGGTGAGAGGCAGGGGACTGTGTCGACATGGTGTAGGTTATGAGATGCATGGGGACTGTGGTGACATGATGTAGGTTATGAGATGCAGGGGACTGTGGTGACATGGTGTAGGTTATGAGATGCATGGGGCTGTGGTGACATGGTGTAGGTTATGAGATGCAGGGGGCTGTGGTGACATGGTGTAGGTTATGAGATGCAGGGGGCTCTGGTGACATGGTGTAGGTTATGAGATGCAGGGGGCTGTGGTGAGAGGCAGGGGGCTGTGGTGACATGGTGTAGGTTATGAGACGCAGGGGACTGTGGTGAGAGGCAGGGGGCTGTGGTGACATGGTGTAGGTTATGAGATGCAGGGGACTGTGGTGAGAGGCAGGGGACTGTGGTGACATGGTGTAGGTTATGAGATGCGGGGGGCTGTGGTGAGAGGCAGGGGACAGTGGTGACATGGTGTAGGTTATGAGATGCGGGGGGCTGTGGTGAGAGGCAGGGGACTGTGGTGACATGGTGTAGGTTATGAGATGCAGGGGACTGTGGTGACATGGTGTAGGTTATGAGATGCAGGGGACTGTGGTGACATGGTGTAGGTTATGAGATGCAGGGGACTGTGGTGAGAGGCAGGGGACTGTGGTGACATGGTGTAGGTTATGAGAGGCAGGGGGCTGTGGTGACATGGTGTAGGTTATGAGAGGCAGGGGGCTGTGGTGACATGGTGTAGGTTATGAGATGCAGGGGACTGTGGTGACATGGTGTAGGTTATGAGATGCAGGGGGCTGTGGTAACATGGTGTAGGTTGTTATGAAATGTAGGGGGCTGTGGTGAGAGGCAGGGGACTGTGGTGACATGGTGAAGGTTATGAGATGCAGGGGGCTGTGGTGACATGGTGTAGGTTATGAGATGCAGGGGGCTGTGGTGACAAGGTGTAGGTTATGAGATGCAGGGGGCTGTGGTGACATGGTGTAGGTTATGAGATGTAGGGGGCTGTGGTGACATGGTGTAGGTTATGAGATGCAGGGGGCTGTGGTGAGAGGCAGGGGGCTGTGGTAACATGGTGTAGGTTATGAGATGCAGGGGACTGTGGTGAGAGGCAGGGGACTGAGGTGACATGGTGTAGGTTATGAGATGCGGGGGGCTGTGGTGAGAGGCAGGCGACTGTGGTGACATGGTGTAGGTTATGAAATGCGGGGGGCTGTGGTGAGAGGCAGGGGACTGTGGTGACATGGTGTAGGTTATGAGATGCAGGGGACTGTGGTGACATGGTGTAGGTTATGAGATGCAGGGGACTGTGGTGAGAGGCAGGGGGCTGTGGTGACATGGTGTAGGTTATGAGATGCAGGGGACTGTGGTGAGAGGCAGGGGGCTGTGGTGACATGGTGTAGGTTATGAGATGCAGGGGACTGTGGTGACATGGTGTAGGTTATGAGATGCAGGGGACTGTGGTGACATGGTGTAGGTTATGAGATGCAGGGGACTGTGGTGACATGGCGTAGGCTGTTGTGAGATGCAGTGGGCTGTGGTGAGAGGCATGGGGACTGTGGTGACATGGCGTAGGTTGTTATGAGATGTAGGGGGCTGTGGTGAGAGGCAGGGGACTGTGGTGACATGGTGTAGGTTATGAGATGCAGGGGGCTGTGGTGACATGGTGTAGGTTGTTGTGAGATGCAGTGGGCTGTGGTGAGAGGCATGGGGACTGTGGTGACATGGCGTAGGTTATGAGATGTAGGGGGCTGTGGTGAGAGGCAGGGGACTGTGGTGACATGGTGTAGGTTATGAGATGCAGGGGGCTGTGGTGACATGGTGTAGGTTGTTATGAGATGTAGGGGGCTGTGGTGAGAGGCAGGGGACTGTGGTGACATGGTGTAGGTTATGAGATGCGGGGGGCTTTGGTGAGAGGCAGGGGACTGTGGTGACATGGTGTAGGTTATGAGATTCGGGGGGCTGTGGTGAGAGGCAGGGGACTGTGGTGACATGGTGTAGGTTATGAGATGCGGGGGGCTGTGGTGAGAGGCAGGGGACTGTGTCGACATGGTGTAGGTTATGAGATGCATGGGGACTGTGGTGACATGATGTAGGTTATGAGATGCAGGGGACTGTGGTGACATGGTGTAGGTTATGAGATGCATGGGGCTGTGGTGACATGGTGTAGGTTATGAGATGCAGAGGGCTGTGGTGACATGGTGTAGGTTATGAGATGCAGGGGGCTCTGGTGACATGGTGTAGGTTATGAGATGCAGGGGGCTGTGGTGAGAGGCAGGGGGCTGTGGTGACATGGTGTAGGTTATGAGACGCAGGGGACTGTGGTGAGAGGCAGGGGGCTGTGGTGACATGGTGTAGGTTATGAGATGCAGGGGACTGTGGTGAGAGGCAGGGGACTGTGGTGACATGGTGTAGGTTATGAGATGCGGGGGGCTGTGGTGAGAGGCAGGGGACAGTGGTGACATGGTGTAGGTTATGAGATGCGGGGGGCTGTGGTGAGAGGCAGGGGACTGTGGTGACATGGTGTAGGTTATGAGATGCAGGGGACTGTGGTGACATGGTGTAGGTTATGAGATGCAGGGGACTGTGGTGACATGGTGTAGGTTATGAGATGCAGGGGACTGTGGTGAGAGGCAGGGGACTGTGGTGACATGGTGTAGGTTATGAGAGGCAGGGGGCTGTGGTGACATGGTGTAGGTTATGAGAGGCAGGGGGCTGTGGTGACATGGTGTAGGTTATGAGATGCAGGGGACTGTGGTGACATGGTGTAGGTTATGAGATGCAGGGGGCTGTGGTAACATGGTGTAGGTTGTTATGAAATGTAGGGGGCTGTGGTGAGAGGCAGGGGACTGTGGTGACATGGTGAAGGTTATGAGATGCAGGGGGCTGTGGTGACATGGTGTAGGTTATGAGATGCAGGGGGCTGTGGTGACAAGGTGTAGGTTATGAGATGCAGGGGGCTGTGGTGACATGGTGTAGGTTATGAGATGCAGGGGGCTGTGGTGACATGGTGTAGGTTATGAGATGCAGGGGGCTGTGGTGAGAGGCAGGGGGCTGTGGTAACATGGTGTAGGTTATGAGATGCAGGGGACTGTGGTGAGAGGCAGGGGACTGAGGTGACATGGTGTAGGTTATGAGATGCGGGGGGCTGTGGTGAGAGGCAGGCGACTGTGGTGACATGGTGTAGGTTATGAAATGCGGGGGGCTGTGGTGAGAGGCAGGGGACTGTGGTGACATGGTGTAGGTTATGAGATGCAGGGGACTGTGGTGACATGGTGTAGGTTATGAGATGCAGGGGACTGTGGTGAGAGGCAGGGGGCTGTGGTGACATGGTGTAGGTTATGAGATGCAGGGGACTGTGGTGAGAGGCAGGGGGCTGTGGTGACATGGTGTAGGTTATGAGATGCAGGGGACTGTGGTGACATGGTGTAGGTTATGAGATGCAGGGGACTGTGGTGACATGGTGTAGGTTATGAGATGCAGGGGACTGTGGTGACATGGCGTAGGCTGTTGTGAGATGCAGTGGGCTGTGGTGAGAGGCATGGGGACTGTGGTGACATGGCGTAGGTTGTTATGAGATGTAGGGGGCTGTGGTGAGAGGCAGGGGACTGTGGTGACATGGTGTAGGTTATGAGATGCAGGGGGCTGTGGTGACATGGTGTAGGTTGTTATGAGATGTAGGGGGCTGTGGTGAGAGGCAGGGGACTGTGGTGACATGGTGTAGGTTATGAGATGCAGGGGGCTTTCGTGAGAGGCAGGGGACTGTGGTGACATGATGTAGGTTATGAGATGCGGGGGGCTGTGGTGAGAGGCAGGGGACAGTGGTGACATGGTGTAGGTTATGAGATGCGGGGGGCTGTGGTGAGAGGCAGGGGACTGTGGTGACATGGTGTAGGTTATGAGATGCAGGGGACTGTGGTGACATGGTGTAGGTTATGAGATGCAGGGGACTGTGGTGACATGGTGTAGGTTATGAGATGCAGGGGACTGTGGTGAGAGGCAGGGGACTGTGGTGACATGGTGTAGGTTATGAGAGGCAGGGGGCTGTGGTGACATGGTGTAGGTTATGAGAGGCAGGGGGCTGTGGTGACATGGTGTAGGTTATGAGATGCAGGGGACTGTGGTGACATGGTGTAGGTTATGAGATGCAGGGGGCTGTGGTAACATGGTGTAGGTTGTTATGAAATGTAGGGGGCTGTGGTGAGAGGCAGGGGACTGTGGTGACATGGTGAAGGTTATGAGATGCAGGGGGCTGTGGTGACATGGTGTAGGTTATGAGATGCAGGGGGCTGTGGTGACAAGGTGTAGGTTATGAGATGCAGGGGGCTGTGGTGACATGGTGTAGGTTATGAGATGCAGGGGGCTGTGGTGACATGGTGTAGGTTATGAGATGCAGGGGGCTGTGGTGAGAGGCAGGGGGCTGTGGTAACATGGTGTAGGTTATGAGATGCAGGGGACTGTGGTGAGAGGCAGGGGACTGAGGTGACATGGTGTAGGTTATGAGATGCGGGGGGCTGTGGTGAGAGGCAGGCGACTGTGGTGACATGGTGTAGGTTATGAAATGCGGGGGGCTGTGGTGAGAGGCAGGGGACTGTGGTGACATGGTGTAGGTTATGAGATGCAGGGGACTGTGGTGACATGGTGTAGGTTATGAGATGCAGGGGACTGTGGTGAGAGGCAGGGGGCTGTGGTGACATGGTGTAGGTTATGAGATGCAGGGGACTGTGGTGAGAGGCAGGGGGCTGTGGTGACATGGTGTAGGTTATGAGATGCAGGGGACTGTGGTGACATGGTGTAGGTTATGAGATGCAGGGGACTGTGGTGACATGGTGTAGGTTATGAGATGCAGGGGACTGTGGTGACATGGCGTAGGCTGTTGTGAGATGCAGTGGGCTGTGGTGAGAGGCATGGGGACTGTGGTGACATGGCGTAGGTTGTTATGAGATGTAGGGGGCTGTGGTGAGAGGCAGGGGACTGTGGTGACATGGTGTAGGTTATGAGATGCAGGGGGCTGTGGTGACATGGTGTAGGTTGTTATGAGATGTAGGGGGCTGTGGTGAGAGGCAGGGGACTGTGGTGACATGGTGTAGGTTATGAGATGCAGGGGACTTTCGTGAGAGGCAGGGGACTGTGGTGACATGATGTAGGTTATGAGATGCGGGGGGCTGTGGTGAGAGGCAGGGGACTGTGGTGACATGGTGTAGGTTATGAGATGCGGGGGGCTGTGGTGAGAGGCAGGGGACTGTGGTGACATGGTGTAGGTTATGAGATGCATGGGGCTGTGGTGACATGGTGTAGGTTATGAGATGCAGGGGGCTGTGGTGACATGGTGTAGGTTATGAGATGCAGGGGTCTGTGGTGAGAGGCAGGGGGCTGTGGTGACATGGTGTAGGTAATGAGATGCAGGGGACTGTGGTGACATGGCGTAGGCTGTTGTGAGATGCAGTGGGCTGTGGTGAGAGGCATGGGGACTGTGGTGACATGGCATAGGTTGTTATGAGATGTAGGGGTCGGTGGTGAGAGGCAGGGGATGGTGGTGACATGGTGTAGGTTATGAGATGCAGGGGGCTGTGGTGACATGGTGTAGGTTGTTATGAGATGTAGGGGGCTGTGGTGAGAGGCAGGGGACTATGGTGACATGGTGTAGGTAATGAAATGCGGGGGGCTGTGGTGAGAGGCAGGGGACTGTGGTGACATGGTGTAGGTTATGAGATGCAGGGGACTGTGGTGACATGGTGTAGGTTATGAGATGCAGGGGACTGTGGTGACATGGTGTAGGTTATGAAATGCATGGGGCTGTGGTGACATGGTGTAGGTTATGAGATGCAAGGGGCTGTGGTGACATGGTGTAGGTTATGAGATGCAGGGGGCTGTGGTAACATGGTGTAGGTTATGAGATGCAGGGGACTGTGGTGAGAGGCAGGGGACTGTGGTGACATGGTGTAGGTTATGAGATGCGGGGGGCTGTGGTGAGAGGCAGGGGACTGTGGTGACATGGTGTAGGTTATGAAATGCGGGGGGCTGTGGTGAGAGGCAGGGGACTGTGGTGACCTGGTGTAGGTTATGAGATGCAGGGGACTGTGGTGACATGGTGTAGGTTATGAGATGCAGGGGACTGTGGTGACATGGTGTAGGTTATGAGATGCAGGGGACTGTGGTGAGAGGCAGGGGACTGTGGTGACATGGTGTAGGTTATGAGAGGCAGGGGACTGTGGTGACATGGTGTAGGTTATGAGATGCAGGGGACTGTGGTGAGAGGCAGGGGGCTGTGGTGACATGGTGTAGGTTATGAGATGCAGGGGACTGTTGTGAGAGGCAGGGGGCTGTGGTGACATGGTGTAGGTTATGAGATGCAGGGGACTGTGGTGACATGGTGTAGGTTATGAGATGCATGGGACTGTGGTGACATGGTGTAGGTTATGAGATGCAGGGGGCTGTGGTGACATGGCGTAGGCTGTTGTGAGATGCAGTGGGCTGTGGTGAGAGGCATGGGGACTGTGGTGACATGGTGTAGGTTATGAGATGTAGGGGGCTGTGGTGAGAGGCAGGGGACTGTGGTGACATGGTGTAGGTTATGAGATGCAGGGGGCTGTTGTGACATGGTGTAGGTTGTTATGAGATGTAGGGGGCTGTGGTGAGAGGCAGGGGACTGTGGTGACATGGTGTAGGTTATGAGATGCAGGGGACTTTCGTGAGAGGCAGGGGACTGTGGTGACATGATGTAGGTTATGAGATGCGGGGGGCTGTGGTGAGAGGCAGGGGACTGTGGTGACATGGTGTAGGTTATGAGATGCGGGGGGCTGTGGTGAGAGGCAGGGGACTGTGGTGACATGGTGTAGGTTATGAGATGCATGGGGCTGTGGTGACATGGTGTAGGTTATGAGATGCAGGGGGCTGTGGTGACATGGTGTAGGTTATGAGATGCAGGGGTCTGTGGTGAGAGGCAGGGGGCTGTGGTGACATGGTGTAGGTAATGAGATGCAGGGGACTGTGGTGACATGGCGTAGGCTGTTGTGAGATGCAGTGGGCTGTGGTGAGAGGCATGGGGACTGTGGTGACATGGCATAGGTTGTTATGAGATGTAGGGGTCGGTGGTGAGAGGCAGGGGATGGTGGTGACATGGTGTAGGTTATGAGATGCAGGGGGCTGTGGTGACATGGTGTAGGTTGTTATGAGATGTAGGGGGCTGTGGTGAGAGGCAGGGGACTATGGTGACATGGTGTAGGTAATGAAATGCGGGGGGCTGTGGTGAGAGGCAGGGGACTGTGGTGACATGGTGTAGGTTATGAGATGCAGGGGACTGTGGTGACATGGTGTAGGTTATGAGATGCAGGGGACTGTGGTGACATGGTGTAGGTTATGAAATGCATGGGGCTGTGGTGACATGGTGTAGGTTATGAGATGCAAGGGGCTGTGGTGACATGGTGTAGGTTATGAGATGCAGGGGGCTGTGGTAACATGGTGTAGGTTATGAGATGCAGGGGACTGTGGTGAGAGGCAGGGGACTGTGGTGACATGGTGTAGGTTATGAGATGCGGGGGGCTGTGGTGAGAGGCAGGGGACTGTGGTGACATGGTGTAGGTTATGAAATGCGGGGGGCTGTGGTGAGAGGCAGGGGACTGTGGTGACCTGGTGTAGGTTATGAGATGCAGGGGACTGTGGTGACATGGTGTAGGTTATGAGATGCAGGGGACTGTGGTGACATGGTGTAGGTTATGAGATGCAGGGGACTGTGGTGAGAGGCAGGGGACTGTGGTGACATGGTGTAGGTTATGAGAGGCAGGGGACTGTGGTGACATGGTGTAGGTTATGAGATGCAGGGGACTGTGGTGAGAGGCAGGGGGCTGTGGTGACATGGTGTAGGTTATGAGATGCAGGGGACTGTTGTGAGAGGCAGGGGGCTGTGGTGACATGGTGTAGGTTATGAGATGCAGGGGACTGTGGTGACATGGTGTAGGTTATGAGATGCATGGGACTGTGGTGACATGGTGTAGGTTATGAGATGCAGGGGGCTGTGGTGACATGGCGTAGGCTGTTGTGAGATGCAGTGGGCTGTGGTGAGAGGCATGGGGACTGTGGTGACATGGTGTAGGTTATGAGATGTAGGGGGCTGTGGTGAGAGGCAGGGGACTGTGGTGACATGGTGTAGGTTATGAGATGCAGGGGGCTGTTGTGACATGGTGTAGGTTGTTATGAGATGTAGGGGGCTGTGGTGAGAGGCAGGGGACTGTGGTGACATGGTGTAGGTTATGAGATGCGGGGGGCTTTGGTGAGAGGCAGGGGACTGTGGTGACATGGTGTAGGTTATGAGATTCGGGGGGCTGTGGTGAGAGGCAGGGGACTGTGGTGACATGGTGTAGGTTATGAGATGCGGGGGGCTGTGGTGAGAGGCAGGGGACTGTGGTGACATGGTGTAGGTTATGAGATGCAGGGGGCTGTGGTGACATGGTGTAGGTTGTTATGAGATGTAGGGGGCTGTGGTGAGAGGCAGGGGACTGTGGTGACATGGTGTAGGTTATGAGATGCAGGGGGCTTTCGTGAGAGGCAGGGGACTGTGGTGACATGATGTAGGTTATGAGATGCGGGGGGCTGTGGTGAGAGGCAGGGGACTGTGGTGACATGGTGTAGGTTATGAGATGCGGGGGGCTGTGGTGAGAGGCAGGGGACTGTGGTGACATGGTGTAGGTTATGAGATGCATGGGGCTGTGGTGACATGGTGTAGGTTATGAGATGCAGGGGGCTGTGGTGACATGGTGTAGGTTATGAGATGCAGGGGTCTGTGGTGAGAGGCAGGGGGCTGTGGTGACATGGTGTAGGTAATGAGATGCAGGGGACTGTGGTGACATGGCGTAGGCTGTTGTGAGATGCAGTGGGCTGTGGTGAGAGGCATGGGGACTGTGGTGACATGGCATAGGTTGTTATGAGATGTAGGAAGCTGTGGTGAGAGGCAGGGGACGGTGGTGACATGGTGTAGGTTATGAGATGCAGGGGGTTGTGTTGACATGGTGTAGGTTGTTATGAGATGTAGGGGGCTGTGGTGAGAGGCAGGGGACTGTGGTGACATGGTGTAGGTAATGAAATGCGGGGGGCTGTGGTGAGAGGCAGGGGACTGTGGTGACATGGTGTAGGTTATGAGATGCAGGGGACTGTGGTGACATGGTGTAGGTTATGAGATGCAGGGGACTGTGGTGACATGGTGTAGGTTATGAAATGCATGGGGCTGTGGTGACATGGTGTAGGTTATGAGATGCAAGGGGCTGTGGTGACATGGTGTAGGTTATGAGATGCAGGGGGCTGTGGTAACATGGTGTAGGTTATGAGATGCAGGGGACTGTGGTGAGAGGCAGGGGACTGTGGTGACATGGTGTAGGTTATGAGATGCGGGGGGCTGTGGTGAGAGGCAGGGGACTGTGGTGACATGGTGTAGGTTATGAAATGCGGGGGGCTGTGGTGAGAGGCAGGGGACTGTGGTGACCTGGTGTAGGTTATGAGATGCAGGGGACTGTGGTGACATGGTGTAGGTTATGAGATGCAGGGGACTGTGGTGACATGGTGTAGGTTATGAGATGCAGGGGACTGTGGTGAGAGGCAGGGGACTGTGGTGACATGGTGTAGGTTATGAGAGGCAGGGGACTGTGGTGACATGGTGTAGGTTATGAGATGCAGGGGACTGTGGTGAGAGGCAGGGGGCTGTGGTGACATGGTGTAGGTTATGAGATGCAGGGGACTGTTGTGAGAGGCAGGGGGCTGTGGTGACATGGTGTAGGTTATGAGATGCAGGGGACTGTGGTGACATGGTGTAGGTTATGAGATGCATGGGACTGTGGTGACATGGTGTAGGTTATGAGATGCAGGGGGCTGTGGTGACATGGCGTAGGCTGTTGTGAGATGCAGTGGGCTGTGGTGAGAGGCATGGGGACTGTGGTGACATGGCGTACGTTATGAGATGTAGGGGGCTGTGGTGAGAGGCAGGGGACTGTGGTGACATGGTGTAGGTTATGAGATGCAGGGGGCTGTGGTGACATGGTGTAGGTTGTTATGAGATGTAGGGGGCTGTGGTGAGAGGCAGGGGACTGTGGTGACATGGTGTAGGTTATGAGATGCGGGGGGCTTTGGTGAGACGCAGGGGACTGTGGTGACATGGTGTAGGTTATGAGATTCGGGGGGCTGTGGTGAGAGGCAGGGGACTGTGGTGACATGGTGTAGGTTATGAGATGCGGGGGGCTGTGGTGAGAGGCAGGGGACTGTGTCGACATGGTGTAGGTTATGAGATGCATGGGGACTGTGGTGACATGATGTAGGTTATGAGATGCAGGGGACTGTGGTGACATGGTGTATGTTATGAGATGCATGGGGCTGTGGTGACATGGTGTAGGTTATGAGATGCAGGGGGCTGTGGTGACATGGTGTAGGTTATGAGATGCAGGGGGCTCTGGTGACATGGTGTAGGTTATGAGATGCAGGGGGCTGTGGTGAGAGGCAGGGGGCTGTGGTGACATGGTGTAGGTTATGAGACGCAGGGGACTGTGGTGAGAGGCAGGGGACTGTGGTGACATGGTGTAGGTTATGAGATGCGGGGGGCTGTGGTGAGAGGCAGGGGACTGTGGTGACATGGTGTAGGTTATGAGATGCGGGGGGCTGTGGTGAGAGGCAGGGGACTGTGGTGACATGGTGTAGGTTATGAGATGCAGGGGACTGTGGTGACATGGTGAAGGTTATGAGATGCAGGGGACTGTGGTGACATGGTGTAGGTTATGAGATGCAGGGGACTGTGGTGAGAGGCAGGGGACTGTGGTGACATGGTGTAGGTTATGAGAGGCAGGGGGCAGTGGTGACATGGTGTAGGTTCTGAGAGGCAGGGGGCTGTGGTGACATGGTGTAGGTTATGAGAGGCAGGGGACTGTGGTGACATGGTGTAGGTTATGAGAGGCAGGGGGCTGTGGTGACATGGTGTAGGTTGTTATGAAATGTAGGGGGCTGTGGTGAGAGGCAGGGGACTGTGGTGACATGGTGTAGGTTATGAGATGCAGGGGGCTGTGGTGACATGGTGTAGGTTAAGAGATGCAGGGGGCTGTGGTGACATGGTGTAGGTTATGAGATGCAGGGGGCTGTGGTGACATGGTGTAGGTTATGAGATGCAGGGGGCTGTGGTGACATGGTGTAGGTTATGAGATGAAGGGGGCTGTGGTGAGAGGCAGGGGGCTGTGGTAACATGGTGTAGGTTATGAGATGCAGGGGACTGTGGTGAGAGGCAGGGGACTGTGGTGACATGGTGTAGGTTATGAGATGCGGGGGGCTGTGGTGAGAGGCAGGGGACTGTGGTGACATGGTGTAGGTTATGAAATGCGGGGGGCTGTGGTGAGAGGTAGGGGACTGTGGTGAAATGGTGTAGGTTATGAGATGCAGGGGACTGTGGTGACATGGTGTAGGTTATGAGATGCAGGGGACTGTGGTGAGAGGCAGGGGGCTGTGGTGACATGGTGTAGGTTATGAGATGCAGGGGACTGTGGTGAGAGGCAGGGGGCTGTGGTGACATTGTGTAGGTTATGAGATGCAGGGGACTGTGGTGACATGGTGTAGGTTATGAGATGCAGGGGACTGTGGTGACATGGTGTAGGTTATGAGATGCAGGGGACTGTGGTGACATGGCGTAGGCTGTTGTGAGATGCAGTGGGCTGTGGTGAGAGGCATGGGGACTGTGGTGACATGGCGTAGGTTGTTATGAAATGAAGGTGGCTGTGGTGAGAGGCAGGGGACTGTGGTGACATGGTGTAGGTTATGAGATGCAGGGGGCTGTGGTGACATGGTGTAGGTTGTTATGAGATGTAGGGGGCTGTGGTGAGAGGCAGGGGACTGTGGTGACATGGTGTAGGTTATGAGATGCAGGGGGCTTTCGTGAGAGGCAGGGGACTGTGGTGACATGATGTAGGTTATGAGATGCGGGGGGCTGTGGTGAGAGGCAGGGGACTGTGGTGACATGGTGTAGGTTATGAGATGCGGGGGGCTGTGGTGAGAGGCAGGGGACTGTGGTGACATGGTGTAGGTTATGAGATGCATGGGGCTGTGGTGACATGGTGTAGGTTATGAGATGCAGGGGGCTGTGGTGACATGGTGTAGGTTATGAGATGCAGGGGTCTGTGGTGAGAGGCAGGGGGCTGTGGTGACATGGTGTAGGTAATGAGATGCAGGGGACTGTGGTGACATGGCGTAGGCTGTTGTGAGATGCAGTAGGCTGTGGTGAGAGGCATGGGGACTGTGGTGACATGGCATAGGTTGTTATGAGATGTAGGGGTCGGTGGTGAGAGGCAGGGGATGGTGGTGACATGGTGTAGGTTATGAGATGCAGGGGGCTGTGGTGACATGGTGTAGGTTGTTATGAGATGTAGGGGGCTGTGGTGAGAGGCAGGGGACTATGGTGACATGGTGTAGGTAATGAAATGCGGGGGGCTGTGGTGAGAGGCAGGGGACTGTGGTGACATGGTGTAGGTTATGAGATGCAGGGGACTGTGGTGACATGGTGTAGGTTATGAGATGCAGGGGACTGTGGTGACATGGTGTAGGTTATGAAATGCATGGGGCTGTGGTGACATGGTGTAGGTTATGAGATGCAAGGGGCTGTGGTGACATGGTGTAGGTTATGAGATGCAGGGGGCTGTGGTAACATGGTGTAGGTTATGAGATGCAGGGGACTGTGGTGAGAGGCAGGGGACTGTGGTGACATGGTGTAGGTTATGAGATGCGGGGGGCTGTGGTGAGAGGCAGGGGACTGTGGTGACATGGTGTAGGTTATGAAATGCGGGGGGCTGTGGTGAGAGGCAGGGGACTGTGGTGACCTGGTGTAGGTTATGAGATGCAGGGGACTGTGGTGACATGGTGTAGGTTATGAGATGCAGGGGACTGTGGTAACATGGTGTAGGTTATGAGATGCAGGGGACTGTGGTGAGAGGCAGGGGACTGTGGTGACATGGTGTAGGTTATGAGAGGCAGGGGACTGTGGTGACATGGTGTAGGTTATGAGATGCAGGGGACTGTGGTGAGAGGCAGGGGGCTGTGGTGACATGGTGTAGGTTATGAGATGCAGGGGACTGTTGTGAGAGGCAGGGGGCTGTGGTGACATGGTGTAGGTTATGAGATGCAGGGGACTGTGGTGACATGGTGTAGGTTATGAGATGCATGGGACTGTGGTGACATGGTGTAGGTTATGAGATGCAGGGGGCTGTGGTGACATGGCGTAGGCTGTTGTGAGATGCAGTGGGCTGTGGTGAGAGGCATGGGGACTGTGGTGACATGGTGTAGGTTATGAGATGTAGGGGGCTGTGGTGAGAGGCAGGGGACTGTGGTGACATGGTGTAGGTTATGAGATGCAGGGGGCTGTTGTGACATGGTGTAGGTTGTTATGAGATGTAGGGGGCTGTGGTGAGAGGCAGGGGACTGTGGTGACATGGTGTAGGTTATGAGATGCGGGGGGCTTTGGTGAGAGGCAGGGGACTGTGGTGACATGGTGTAGGTTATGAGATTCGGGGGGCTGTGGTGAGAGGCAGGGGACTGTGGTGACATGGTGTAGGTTATGAGATGCGGGGGGCTGTGGTGAGAGGCAGGGGACTGTGGTGACATGGTGTAGGTTATGAGATGCAGGGGGCTGTGGTGACATGGTGTAGGTTGTTATGAGATGTAGGGGGCTGTGGTGAGAGGCAGGGGACTGTGGTGACATGGTGTAGGTTATGAGATGCAGGGGGCTTTCGTGAGAGGCAGGGGACTGTGGTGACATGATGTAGGTTATGAGATGCGGGGGGCTGTGGTGAGAGGCAGGGGACTGTGGTGACATGGTGTAGGTTATGAGATGCGGGGGGCTGTGGTGAGAGGCAGGGGACTGTGGTGACATGGTGTAGGTTATGAGATGCATGGGGCTGTGGTGACATGGTGTAGGTTATGAGATGCAGGGGGCTGTGGTGACATGGTGTAGGTTATGAGATGCAGGGGTCTGTGGTGAGAGGCAGGGGGCTGTGGTGACATGGTGTAGGTAATGAGATGCAGGGGACTGTGGTGACATGGCGTAGGCTGTTGTGAGATGCAGTGGGCTGTGGTGAGAGGCATGGGGACTGTGGTGACATGGCATAGGTTGTTATGAGATGTAGGAAGCTGTGGTGAGAGGCAGGGGACGGTGGTGACATGGTGTAGGTTATGAGATGCAGGGGGTTGTGTTGACATGGTGTAGGTTGTTATGAGATGTAGGGGGCTGTGGTGAGAGGCAGGGGACTGTGGTGACATGGTGTAGGTAATGAAATGCGGGGGGCTGTGGTGAGAGGCAGGGGACTGTGGTGACATGGTGTAGGTTATGAGATGCAGGGGACTGTGGTGACATGGTGTAGGTTATGAGATGCAGGGGACTGTGGTGACATGGTGTAGGTTATGAAATGCATGGGGCTGTGGTGACATGGTGTAGGTTATGAGATGCAAGGGGCTGTGGTGACATGGTGTAGGTTATGAGATGCAGGGGGCTGTGGTAACATGGTGTAGGTTATGAGATGCAGGGGACTGTGGTGAGAGGCAGGGGACTGTGGTGACATGGTGTAGGTTATGAGATGCGGGGGGCTGTGGTGAGAGGCAGGGGACTGTGGTGACATGGTGTAGGTTATGAAATGCGGGGGGCTGTGGTGAGAGGCAGGGGACTGTGGTGACCTGGTGTAGGTTATGAGATGCAGGGGATTGTGGTGACATGGTGTAGGTTATGAGATGCAGGGGACTGTGGTGACATGGTGTAGGTTATGAGATGCAGGGGACTGTGGTGAGAGGCAGGGGGCTGTGGTGACATGGTGTAGGTTATGAGATGCAGGGGACTGTTGTGAGAGGCAGGGGGCTGTGGTGACATGGTGTAGGTTATGAGATGCAGGGGACTGTGGTGACATGGTGTAGGTTATGAGATGCATGGGACTGTGGTGACATGGTGTAGGTTATGAGATGCAGGGGGCTGTGGTGACATGGCGTCGGCTGTTGTGAGATGCAGTGGGCTGTGGTGAGAGGCATGGGGACTGTGGTGACATGGCGTAGGTTATGAGGTGTAGGGGGCTGTGGTGAGAGGCAGGGGACTGTGGTGACATGGTGTAGGTTATGAGATGCAGGGGGCTGTGGTGACATGGTGTAGGTTGTTATGAGATGTAGGGGGCTGTGGTGAGAGGCAGGGGACTGTGGTGACATGGTGTAGGTTATGAGATGCGGGGGGCTTTGGTGAGACGCAGGGGACTGTGGTGACATGGTGTAGGTTATGAGATTCGGGGGGCTGTGGTGAGAGGCAGGGGACTGTGGTGACATGGTGTAGGTTATGAGATGCGGGGGGCTGTGGTGAGAGGCAGGGGACTGTGTCGACATGGTGTAGGTTATGAGATGCATGGGGACTGTGGTGACATGATGTAGGTTATGAGATGCAGGGGACTGTGGTGACATGGTGTAGGTTATGAGATGCATGGGGCTGTGGTGACATGGTGTAGGTTATGAGATGCAGGGGGCTGTGGTGACATGGTGTAGGTTATGAGATGCAGGGGGCTCTGGTGACATGGTGTAGGTTATGAGATGCAGGGGGCTGTGGTGAGAGGCAGGGGGCTGTGGTGACATGGTGTAGGTTATGAGACGCAGGGGACTGTGGTGAGAGGCAGGGGACTGTGGTGACATGGTGTAGGTTATGAGATGCGGGGGGCTGTGGTGAGAGGCAGGGGACTGTGGTGACATGGTGTAGGTTATGAGATGCAGGGGGCTGTGGTGACATGGTGTAGGTTATGAGATGCAGGGGGCTCTGGTGACATGGTGTAGGTTATGAGATGCAGGGGGCTGTGGTGAGAGGCAGGGGGCTGTGGTGACATGGTGTAGGTTATGAGACGCAGGGGACTGTGGTGAGAGGCAGGGGGCTGTGGTGACATGGTGTAGGTTATGAGATGCAGGGGACTGTGGTGAGAGGCAGGGGACTGTGGTGACATGGTGTAGGTTATGAGATGCGGGGGGCTGTGGTGAGAGGCAGGGGACAGTGGTGACATGGTGTAGGTTATGAGATGCGGGGGGCTGTGGTGAGAGGCAGGGGACTGTGGTGACATGGTGTAGGTTATGAGATGCAGGGGACTGTGGTGACATGGTGTAGGTTATGAGATGCAGGGGACTGTGGTGACATGGTGTAGGTTATGAGATGCAGGGGACTGTGGTGAGAGGCAGGGGACTGTGGTGACATGGTGTAGGTTATGAGAGGCAGGGGGCTGTGGTGACATGTTGTAGGTTATGAGAGGCAGGGGGCTGTGGTGACATGGTGTAGGTTATGAGATGCAGGGGACTGTGGTGACATGGTGTAGGTTATGAGATGCAGGGGGCTGTGGTAACATGGTGTAGGTTGTTATGAAATGTAGGGGGCTGTGGTGAGAGGCAGGGGACTGTGGTGACATGGTGAAGGTTATGAGATGCAGGGGGCTGTGGTGACATGGTGTAGGTTATGAGATGCAGGGGGCTGTGGTGACAAGGTGTAGGTTATGAGATGCAGGGGGCTGTGGTGACATGGTGTAGGTTATGAGATGCAGGGGGCTGTGGTGACATGGTGTAGGTTATGAGATGCAGGGGGCTGTGGTGAGAGGCAGGGGGCTGTGGTAACATGGTGTAGGTTATGAGATGCAGGGGACTGTGGTGAGAGGCAGGGGACTGAGGTGACATGGTGTAGGTTATGAGATGCGGGGGGCTGTGGTGAGAGGCAGGCGACTGTGGTGACATGGTGTAGGTTATGAAATGCGGGGGGCTGTGGTGAGAGGCAGGGGACTGTGGTGACATGGTGTAGGTTATGAGATGCAGGGGACTGTGGTGACATGGTGTAGGTTATGAGATGCAGGGGACTGTGGTGAGAGGCAGGGGGCTGTGGTGACATGGTGTAGGTTATGAGATGCAGGGGACTGTGGTGAGAGGCAGGGGGCTGTGGTGACATGGTGTAGGTTATGAGATGCAGGGGACTGTGGTGACATGGTGTAGGTTATGAGATGCAGGGGACTGTGGTGACATGGTGTAGGTTATGAGATGCAGGGGACTGTGGTGACATGGCGTAGGCTGTTGTGAGATGCAGTGGGCTGTGGTGAGAGGCATGGGGACTGTGGTGACATGGCGTAGGTTGTTATGAGATGTAGGGGGCTGTGGTGAGAGGCAGGGGACTGTGGTGACATGGTGTAGGTTATGAGATGCAGGGGGCTGTGGTGACATGGTGTAGGTTGTTATGAGATGTAGGGGGCTGTGGTGAGAGGCAGGGGACTGTGGTGACATGGTGTAGGTTATGAGATGCAGGGGGCTTTCGTGAGAGGCAGGGGACTGTGGTGACATGATGTAGGTTATGAGATGCGGGGGGCTGTGGTGAGAGGCAGGGGACTGTGGTGACATGGTGTAGGTTATGAGATGCATGGGGCTGTGGTGACATGGTGTAGGTTATGAGATGCAGGGGGCTGTGGTGACATGGTGTAGGTTATGAGATGCAGGGGTCTGTGGTGAGAGGCAGGGGGCTGTGGTGACATGGTGTAGGTAATGAGATGCAGGGGACTGTGGTGACATGGCGTAGGCTGTTGTGAGATGCAGTGGGCTGTGGTGAGAGGCATGGGGACTGTGGTGACATGGCATAGGTTGTTATGAGATGTAGGGGTCGGTGGTGAGAGGCAGGGGATGGTGGTGACATGGTGTAGGTTATGAGATGCAGGGGGCTGTGGTGACATGGTGTAGGTTGTTATGAGATGTAGGGGGCTGTGGTGAGAGGCAGGGGACTGTGGTGACATGGTGTAGGTAATGAAATGCGGGGGGCTGTGGTGAGAGGCAGGGGACTGTGGTGACATGGTGTAGGTTATGAGATGCAGGGGACTGTGGTGACATGGTGTAGGTTATGAGATGCAGGGGACTGTGGTGACATGGTGTAGGTTATGAAATGCATGGGGCTGTGGTGACATGGTGTAGGTTATGAGATGCAAGGGGCTGTGGTGACATGGTGTAGGTTATGAGATGCAGGGGGCTGTGGTAACATGGTGTAGGTTATGAGATGCAGGGGACTGTGGTGAGAGGCAGGGGACTGTGGTGACATGGTGTAGGTTATGAGATGCGGGGGGCTGTGGTGAGAGGCAGGGGACTGTGGTGACATGGTGTAGGTTATGAAATGCGGGGGGCTGTGGTGAGAGGCAGGGGACTGTGGTGACCTGGTGTAGGTTATGAGATGCAGGGGACTGTGGTGACATGGTGTAGGTTATGAGATGCAGGGGACTGTGGTGACATGGTGTAGGTTATGAGATGCAGGGGACTGTGGTGAGAGGCAGGGGACTGTGGTGACATGGTGTAGGTTATGAGAGGCAGGGGACTGTGGTGACATGGTGTAGGTTATGAGATGCAGGGGACTGTGGTGAGAGGCAGGGGGCTGTGGTGACATGGTGTAGGTTATGAGATGCAGGGGACTGTTGTGAGAGGCAGGGGGCTGTGGTGACATGGTGTAGGTTATGAGATGCAGGGGACTGTGGTGACATGGTGTAGGTTATGAGATGCATGGGACTGTGGTGACATGGTGTAGGTTATGAGATGCAGGGGGCTGTGGTGACATGGCGTAGGCTGTTGTGAGATGCAGTGGGCTGTGGTGAGAGGCATGGGGACTGTGGTGACATGGCGTAGGTTATGAGATGTAGGGGGCTGTGGTGAGAGGCAGGGGACTGTGGTGACATGGTGTAGGTTATGAGATGCAGGGGGCTGTTGTGACATGGTGTAGGTTGTTATGAGATGTAGGGGGCTGTGGTGAGAGGCAGGGGACTGTGGTGACATGGTGTAGGTTATGAGATGCGGGGGGCTTTGGTGAAAGGCAGGGGACTGTGGTGACATGGTGTAGGTTATGAGATTCGGGGGGCTGTGGTGAGAGGCAGGGGACTGTGGTGACATGGTGTAGGTTATGAGATGCGGGGGGCTGTGGTGAGAGGCAGGGGACTGTGGTGACATGGTGTAGGTTATGAGATGCAGGGGGCTGTGGTGACATGGTGTAGGTTGTTATGAGATGTAGGGGGCTGTGGTGAGAGGCAGGGGACTGTGGTGACATGGTGTAGGTTATGAGATGCAGGGGGCTTTCGTGAGAGGCAGGGGACTGTGGTGACATGATGTAGGTTATGAGATGCGGGGGGCTGTGGTGAGAGGCAGGGGACTGTGGTGACATGGTGTAGGTTATGAGATGCGGGGGGCTGTGGTGAGAGGCAGGGGAATGTGGTGACATGGTGTAGGTTATGAGATGCATGGGGCTGTGGTGACATGGTGTAGGTTATGAGATGCAGGGGGCTGTGGTGACATGGTGTAGGTTATGAGATGCAGGGGTCTGTGGTGAGAGGCAGGGGGCTGTGGTGACATGGTGTAGGTAATGAGATGCAGGGGACTGTGGTGACATGGCGTAGGCTGTTGTGAGATGCAGTGGGCTGTGGTGAGAGGCATGGGGACTGTGGTGACATGGCATAGGTTGTTATGAGATGTAGGAAGCTGTGGTGAGAGGCAGGGGACGGTGGTGACATGGTGTAGGTTATGAGATGCAGGGGGTTGTGTTGACATGGTGTAGGTTGTTATGAGATGTAGGGGGCTGTGGTGAGAGGCAGGGGACTGTGGTGACATGGTGTAGGTAATGAAATGCGGGGGGCTGTGGTGAGAGGCAGGGGACTGTGGTGACATGGTGTAGGTTATGAGATGCAGGGGACTGTGGTGACATGGTGTAGGTTATGAGATGCAGGGGACTGTGGTGACATGGTGTAGGTTATGAAATGCATGGGGCTGTGGTGACATGGTGTAGGTTATGAGATGCAAGGGGCTGTGGTGACATGGTGTAGGTTATGAGATGCAGGGGGCTGTGGTAACATGGTGTAGGTTATGAGATGCAGGGGACTGTGGTGAGAGGCAGGGGACTGTGGTGACATGGTGTAGGTTATGAGATGCGGGGGGCTGTGGTGAGAGGCAGGGGACTGTGGTGACATGGTGTAGGTTATGAAATGCGGGGGGCTGTGGTGAGAGGCAGGGGACTGTGGTGACCTGGTGTAGGTTATGAGATGCAGGGGACTGTGGTGACATGGTGTAGGTTATGAGATGCAGGGGACTGTGGTGACATGGTGTAGGTTATGAGATGCAGGGGACTGTGGTGAGAGGCAGGGGACTGTGGTGACATGGTGTAGGTTATGAGAGGCAGGGGACTGTGGTGACATGGTGTAGGTTATGAGATGCAGGGGACTGTGGTGAGAGGCAGGGGGCTGTGGTGACATGGTGTAGGTTATGAGATGCAGGGGACTGTTGTGAGAGGCAGGGGGCTGTGGTGACATGGTGTAGGTTATGAGATGCAGGGGACTGTGGTGACATGGTGTAGGTTATGAGATGCATGGGACTGTGGTGACATGGTGTAGGTTATGAGATGCAGGGGGCTGTGGTGACATGGCGTAGGCTGTTGTGAGATGCAGTGGGCTGTGGTGAGAGGCATGGGGACTGTGGTGACATGGCGTACGTTATGAGATGTAGGGGGCTGTGGTGAGAGGCAGGGGACTGTGGTGACATGGTGTAGGTTATGAGATGCAGGGGGCTGTGGTGACATGGTGTAGGTTGTTATGAGATGTAGGGGGCTGTGGTGAGAGGCAGGGGACTGTGGTGACATGGTGTAGGTTATGAGATGCGGGGGGCTTTGGTGAGACGCAGGGGACTGTGGTGACATGGTGTAGGTTATGAGATTCGGGGGGCTGTGGTGAGAGGCAGGGGACTGTGGTGACATGGTGTAGGTTATGAGATGCGGGGGGCTGTGGTGAGAGGCAGGGGACTGTGTCGACATGGTGTAGGTTATGAGATGCATGGGGACTGTGGTGACATGATGTAGGTTATGAGATGCAGGGGACTGTGGTGACATGGTGTATGTTATGAGATGCATGGGGCTGTGGTGACATGGTGTAGGTTATGAGATGCAGGGGGCTGTGGTGACATGGTGTAGGTTATGAGATGCAGGGGGCTCTGGTGACATGGTGTAGGTTATGAGATGCAGGGGGCTGTGGTGAGAGGCAGGGGGCTGTGGTGACATGGTGTAGGTTATGAGACGCAGGGGACTGTGGTGAGAGGCAGGGGACTGTGGTGACATGGTGTAGGTTATGAGATGCGGGGGGCTGTGGTGAGAGGCAGGGGACTGTGGTGACATGGTGTAGGTTATGAGATGCGGGGGGCTGTGGTGAGAGGCAGGGGACTGTGGTGACATGGTGTAGGTTATGAGATGCAGGGGACTGTGGTGACATGGTGAAGGTTATGAGATGCAGGGGACTGTGGTGACATGGTGTAGGTTATGAGATGCAGGGGACTGTGGTGAGAGGCAGGGGACTGTGGTGACATGGTGTAGGTTATGAGAGGCAGGGGGCTGTGGTGACATGGTGTAGGTTCTGAGAGGCAGGGGGCTGTGGTGACATGGTGTAGGTTATGAGAGGCAGGGGACTGTGGTGACATGGTGTAGGTTATGAGAGGCAGGGGGCTGTGGTGACATGGTGTAGGTTGTTATGAAATGTAGGGGGCTGTGGTGAGAGGCAGGGGACTGTGGTGACATGGTGTAGGTTATGAGATGCAGGGGGCTGTGGTGACATGGTGTAGGTTAAGAGATGCAGGGGGCTGTGGTGACATGGTGTAGGTTATGAGATGCAGGGGGCTGTGGTGACATGGTGTAGGTTATGAGATGCAGGGGGCTGTGGTGACATGGTGTAGGTTATGAGATGAAGGGGGCTGTGGTGAGAGGCAGGGGGCTGTGGTAACATGGTGTAGGTTATGAGATGCAGGGGACTGTGGTGAGAGGCAGGGGACTGTGGTGACATGGTGTAGGTTATGAGATGCGGGGGGCTGTGGTGAGAGGCAGGGGACTGTGGTGACATGGTGTAGGTTATGAAATGCGGGGGGCTGTGGTGAGAGGTAGGGGACTGTGGTGAAATGGTGTAGGTTATGAGATGCAGGGGACTGTGGTGACATGGTGTAGGTTATGAGATGCAGGGGACTGTGGTGAGAGGCAGGGGGCTGTGGTGACATGGTGTAGGTTATGAGATGCAGGGGACTGTGGTGAGAGGCAGGGGGCTGTGGTGACATTGTGTAGGTTATGAGATGCAGGGGACTGTGGTGACATGGTGTAGGTTATGAGATGCAGGGGACTGTGGTGACATGGTGTAGGTTATGAGATGCAGGGGACTGTGGTGACATGGCGTAGGCTGTTGTGAGATGCAGTGGGCTGTGGTGAGAGGCATGGGGACTGTGGTGACATGGCGTAGGTTGTTATGAAATGAAGGTGGCTGTGGTGAGAGGCAGGGGACTGTGGTGACATGGTGTAGGTTATGAGATGCAGGGGGCTGTGGTGACATGGTGTAGGTTGTTATGAGATGTAGGGGACTGTGGTGAGAGGCAGGGGACTGTGGTGACATGGTGTAGGTTATGAGATGCGGGGGGCTGTGGTGAGAGGCAGGGGACTGTGGTGACATGGTGTAGGTTATGAGATGCATGGGGCTGTGGTGACATGGTGTAGGTTATGAGATGCAGGGGGCTGTGGTGACATGGTGCAGGTTATGAGATGCAGGGGTCTGTGGTGAGAGGCAGGGGGCTGTGGTGACATGGTGTAGGTTATGAGATGCAGGGGACTGTGGTGACATGGCGTAGGCTGTTGTGAGATGCAGTGGGCTGTGGTGAGGCATGGGGACTGTGGTGACATGGCGTAGGTTGTTATGAGATGTAGGGGGCTGTGGTGAGAGGCAGGGGACTGTGGTGACATGGTGTAGGTTATGAGATGCAGGGGGCTGTGGTGACATGGTGTAGGTTGTTATGAGATGTAGGGGGCTGTGGTGAGAGGCAGGGGACTGTGGTGACATGGTGTAGGTTATGAAATGCGGGGGGCTGTGGTGAGAGGCAGGGGACTGTGGTGACATGGTGTAGGTTATGAGATGCAGGGGACTGTGGTGACATGGTGTAGGTTATGAGATGCAGGGGACTGTGGTGAGAGGCAGGGGACTGTGGTGACATGGTGTAGGTTATGAGATGCAGGGGACTGTGGTGACATGGTGTACGTTATGAGATGCAGGGGACTGTGGTGACATGGTGTAGGTTATGAGATGCAGGGGACTGTTGTGAGAGGCAGGGGGCTGTGGTGACATGGTGTAGGTTATGAGATTATGGGGACTGTGGTGACATGGTGTAGGTTATGAGATGCATGGGACTGTGGTGACATGGTGTAGGTTATGAGATGCAGGGGGCTGTGGTGACATGGCGTAGGCTGTTGTGAGATGCAGTGGGCTGTGGTGAGAGGCATGGGGACTGTGGTGACATGGTGTAGGTTATGAGATGTA
This sequence comes from Taudactylus pleione, assembly GCA_031769625.1. Classification (NCBI taxonomy): domain Eukaryota; kingdom Metazoa; phylum Chordata; class Amphibia; order Anura; family Myobatrachidae; genus Taudactylus; species Taudactylus pleione. The sequence continues at coordinate 48,176,261 of JAUIMM010000031.1, forward strand.
GGGGGCTGTGGTGAGAGGCAGGGGACTGTGGTGACATGGTGTAGGTTATGAGATGCAGGGGGCTGTGGTGACATGGTGTAGGTTGTTATGAGATGTAGGGGGCTGTGGTGAGAGGCAGGGGACTGTGGTGACATGGTGTAGGTTATGAGATGCAGGGGACTGTGGTGACATGGTGTACATTATGAGATGCAGGGGACTGTGGTGAGAGGCAGGGGGCTGTGGTGACATGGTGTAGGTTATGAGATGCAGGGGACTGTGGTGAGAGGCAGGGGGCTGTGGTGACATGGTGTAGGTTATGAGATGCAGGGGACTGTGGTGAGAGGCAGGGGGCTGTGGTGACATGGTGTAGGTTATGAGATGCAGGGGACTGTGGTGAGAGGCAGGGGGCTGTGGTGACATGGTGTAGGTTATGAGATGCAGGGGACTGTGGTGACATGGTGTAGGTTATGAGATGCAGGGGACTGTGGTGACATGGTGTAGGTTATGAGATGCAGGGGACTGTGGTGACATGGTGTAGGCTATGAGATGCAGGGGACTGTGGTGACATGGCGTAGGCTGTTGTGAGATGCAGTGGGCTGTGGTGAGAGGCATGGGGACTGTGGTGACATGGCGTAGGTTGTTATGAGATGTAGGGGGCTGTGGTGAGAGGCAGGGGACTGTGGTGACATGGTGTAGGTTAAGAGATGCAGGGGGCTGTGGTGACATGGTGTAGGTTGTTATGAGATGTAGGGGGCTGTGGTGAGAGGCAGGGGACTGTGGTGACATTGTGTAGGTTATGAGATGTGGGGGGCTTTCGTGAGAGGCAGGGGACTGTGGTGACATGATGTAGGTTATGAGATGTGGGGGGCTGTGGTGAGAGGCAGGGGACTGTGGTGACATGGTGTAGGTTATGAGATGCGGGGGGCTGTGGTGAGAGGCAGGGGACTGTGGTGACATGGTGTAGGTTATGAGATGCATGGGGCTGTGGTGACATGGTGTAGGTTATGAGATGCAGGGGGCTGTGGTGACATGGTGTAGGTTATGAGATGCAGGGGTCTGTGGTGAGAGGCAGGGGGCTGTGGTAACATGGTGTAGGTTATGAGATGCAGGGGACTGTGGTGACATGGCGTAGGCTGTTGTGAGATGCAGTGGGCAGTGGTGAGAGGCATGGGGACTGTGGTGACATGGCGTAGGTTGTTATGAGATGTAGGGGGCTGTGGTGAGAGGCAGGGGACTGTGGTGACATGGTGTAGGTTATGAGATGCAGGGGGCTGTGGTGACATGGTGTAGATTGTTATGAGATGTAGGGGGCTGTGGTGAGAGGCAGGGGACTGTGGTGACATGGTGTAGGTTATGAAATGCGGGGGGCTGTGGTGAGAGGCAGGGGACTGTGGTGACATGGTGTAGGTTATGAGATGCAGGGGACTGTGGTGACATGGTGTAGGTTATGAGATGCAAGGGACTGTGGTGAGAGGCAGGGGACTGTGGTGACATGGTGTAGGTTATGAGATGCAGGGGACTGTGGTGACATGGTGTACGTTATGAGATGCAGGGGACTGTGGTGAGAGGCTGGGGGCGGTGGTGACATGGTGTAGGTTATGAGATGCAGGGGACTGTTGTGAGAGGCAGGGGGCTGTGGTGACATGGTGTAGGTTATGAGATGCAGGGGACTGTGGTGACATGGTGTAGGTTATGAGATGCATGGGACTGTGGTGACATGGTGTAGGTTATGAGATGCAGGGGGCTGTGGTGACATGGCGTAGGCTGTTGTGAGATGCAGTGGGCTGTGGTGAGAGGCATGGGGACTGTGGTGACATGGCGTAGGTTATGAGATGTAGGGGGCTGTGGTGAGAGGCAGGGGACTGTGGTGACATGGTGTAGGTTATGAGATGCAGAGGGCTGTGGTGACATGGTGTAGGTTGTTATGAGATGTAGGGGGCTGTGGTGAGAGGCAGGGGACTGTGGTGACATGGTGTAGGTTTTGAGATGCAGGGGACTGTGGTGACATGGTGTACGTTATGAGATGCAGGGGACTGTGGTGAGAGGCAGGGGGCGGTGGTGACATGGTGTAGGTTATGAGATGCAGGGGACTGTTGTGAGAGGCAGGGGGCTGTGGTGACATGGTGTAGGTTATGAGATGCAGGGGACTGTGGTGACATGGTGTAGGTTATGAGATGCATGGGGCTGTGGTGACATGGTGTAGGTTATGAGATGCAGGGGGCTGTGGTGACATGGTGTAGGTTATGAGATGCAGGGGGCTCTGTTGACATGGTGTAGGTTATGAGATGCAGGGGGCTGTGGTGAGAGGCAGGGGGCTGTGGTGACATGGTGTAGGTTATGAGACGCAGGGGACTGTGGTGAGAGGCAGGGGGCTGTGGTGACATGGTGTAGGTTATGAGATGCAGGGGACTGTGGTGAGAGGCAGGGGACTGTGGTGACATGGTGTAGGTTATGAGATGCGGGGGGCTGTGGTGAGAGGCAGGGGACAGTGGTGACATGGTGTAGGTTATGAGATGCGGGGGGCTGTGGTGAGAGGCAGGGGACTGTGGTGACATGGTGTAGGTTATGAGATGCAGGGGACTGTGGTGACATGGTGTAGGTTATGAGATGCAGGGGACTGTGGTGACATGGTGTAGGTTATGAGATGCAGGGGACTGTGGTGAGAGGCAGGGGACTGTGGTGACATGGTGTAGGTTATGAGAGGCAGGGGGCTGTGGTGACATGGTGTAGGTTATGAGAGGCAGGGGGCTGTGGTGACATGGTGTAGGTTATGAGATGCAGGGGACTGTGGTGACATGGTGTAGGTTATGAGATGCAGGGGGCTGTGGTGACATGGTGTAGGTTGTTATGAAATGTAGGGGGCTGTGGTGAGAGGCAGGGGACTGTGGTGACATGGTAAAGGTTATGAGATGCAGGGGGCTGTGGTGACATGGTGTAGGTTATGAGATGCAGGGGGCTGTGGTGACAAGGTGTAGGTTATGAGATGCAGGGGGCTGTGGTGACATGGTGTAGGTTATGAGATGCAGGGGGCTGTGGTGACATGGTGTAGGTTATGAGATGCAGGGGGCTGTGGTGAGAGGCAGGGGGCTGTGGTAACATGGTGTAGGTTATGAGATGCAGGGGACTGTGGTGAGAGGCAGGGGACTGAGGTGACATGGTGTAGGTTATGAGATGCGGGGGGCTGTGGTGAGAGGCAGGCGACTGTGGTGACATGGTGTAGGTTATGAAATGCGGGGGGCTGTGGTGAGAGGCAGGGGACTGTGGTGACATGGTGTAGGTTATGAGATGCAGGGGACTGTGGTGACATGGTGTAGGTTATGAGATGCAGGGGACTGTGGTGACATGGTGTAGGTTATGAGATGCAGGGGACTGTGGTGACATGGTGTAGGTTATGAGATGCAGGGGACTGTGGTGACATGGCGTAGGCTGTTGTGAGATGCAGTGGGCTGTGGTGAGAGGCATGGGGACTGTGGTGACATGGCGTAGGTTGTTATGAGATGTAGGGGGCTGTGGTGAGAGGCAGGGGACTGTGGTGACATGGTGTAGGTTATGAGATGCAGGGGGCTGTGGTGACATGGTGTAGGTTGTTATGAGATGTAGGGGGCTGTGGTGAGAGGCAGGGGACTGTGGTGACATGGTGTAGGTTATGAGATGCAGGGGGCTTTCGTGAGAGGCAGGGGACTGTGGTGACATGATGTAGGTTATGAGATGCGGGGGGCTGTGGTGAGAGGCAGGGGACTGTGGTGACATGGTGTAGGTTATGAGATGCGGGGGGGCTGTGGTGAGAGGCAGGGGACTGTGGTGACATGGTGTAGGTTATGAGATGCATGGGGCTGTGGTGACATGGTGTAGGTTATGAGATGCAGGGGGCTGTGGTGACATGGTGTAGGTTATGAGATGCAGGGGTCTGTGGTGAGAGGCAGGGGGCTGTGGTGACATGGTGTAGGTAATGAGATGCAGGGGACTGTGGTGACATGGCGTAGGCTGTTGTGAGATGCAGTGGGCTGTGGTGAGAGGCATGGGGACTGTGGTGACATGGCATAGGTTGTTATGAGCTGTAGGGGGCTGTGGTGAGAGGCAGGGGACGGTGGTGACATGGTGTAGGTTATGAGATGCAGGGGGCTGTGGTGACATGGTGTAGGTTGTTATGAGATGTAGGGGGCTGTGGTGAGAGGCAGGGGACTGTGGTGACATGGTGTAGGTAATGAAATGCGGGGGGCTGTGGTGAGAGGCAGGGGACTGTGGTGACATGGTGTAGGTTATGAGATGCAGGGGACTGTGGTGACATGGTGTAGGTTATGAGATGCAGGGGACTGTGGTGACATGGTGTAGGTTATGAAATGCATGGGGCTGTGGTGACATGGTGTAGGTTATGAGATGCAAGGGGCTGTGGTGACATGGTGTAGGTTATGAGATGCAGGGGGCTGTGGTAACATGGTGTAGGTTATGGGATGCAGGGGACTGTGGTGAGAGGCAGGGGACTGTGGTGACATGGTGTAGGTTATGAGATGCGGGGGGCTGTGGTGAGAGGCAGGGGACTGTGGTGACATGGTGTAGGTTATGAAATGCGGGGGGCTGTGGTGAGAGGCAGGGGACTGTGGTGACCTGGTGTAGGTTATGAGATGCAGGGGACTGTGGTGACATGGTGTAGGTTATGAGATGCAGGGGACTGTGGTGACATGATGTAGGTTATGAGTTGCAGGGGACTGTGGTGAGAGGCAGGGGACTGTGGTGACATGGTGTAGGTTATGAGAGGCAGGGGACTGTGGTGACATGGTGTAGGTTATGAGATGCAGGGGACTGTGGTGAGAGGCAGGGGGCTGTGGTGACATGGTGTAGGTTATGAGATGCAGGGGACTGTTGTGAGAGGCAGGGGGCTGTGGTGACATGGTGTAGGTTATGAGATGCAGGGGACTGTGGTGACATGGTGTAGGTTATGAGATGCATGGGACTGTGGTGACATGGTGTAGGTTATGAGATGCAGGGGGCTGTGGTGACATGGCGTAGGCTGTTGTGAGATGCAGTGGGCTGTGGTGAGAGGCATGGGGACTGTGGTGACATGGCGTAGGTTATGAGATGTAGGGGGCTGTGGTGAGAGGCAGGGGACTGTGGTGACATGGTGTAGGTTATGAGATGCAGGGGGCTGTGGTGACATGGTGTAGGTTGTTATGAGATGTAGGGGGCTGTGGTGAGAGGCAGGGGACTGTGGTGACATGGTGTAGGTTATGAGATGCGGGGGGCTTTGGTGAGAGGCAGGGGACTGTGGTGACATGGTGTAGGTTATGAGATTCGGGGGGCTGTGGTGAGAGGCAGGGGACTGTGGTGACATGGTGTAGGTTATGAGATGCGGGGGGCTGTGGTGAGAGGCAGGGGACTGTGGTGACATGGTGTAGGTTATGAGATGCAGGGGGCTGTGGTGACATGGTGTAGGTTGTTATGAGATGTAGGGGGCTGTGGTGAGAGGCAGGGGACTGTGGTGACATGGTGTAGGTTATGAGATGCAGGGGGCTTTCGTGAGAGGCAGGGGACTGTGGTGACATGATGTAGGTTATGAGATGCGGGGGGCTGTGGTGAGAGGCAGGGGACTGTGGTGACATGGTGTAGGTTATGAGATGCGGGGGGCTGTGGTGAGAGGCAGGGGACTGTGGTGACATGGTGTAGGTTATGAGATGCATGGGGCTGTGGTGACATGGTGTAGGTTATGAGATGCAGGAGGCTGTGGTGACATGGTGTAGGTTATGAGATGCAGGGGTCTGTGGTGAGAGGCAGGGGGCTGTGGTGACATGGTGTAGGTAATGAGATGCAGGGGACTGTGGTGACATGGCGTAGGCTGTTGTGAGATGCAGTGGGCTGTGGTGAGAGGCATGGGGACTGTGGTGACATGACATAGGTTGTTATGAGATGTAGGGGGCTGTGGTGAGAGGCAGGGGACGGTGGTGACATGGTGTAGGTTATGAGATGCAGGGGGCTGTGGTGACATGGTGTAGGTTGTTATGAGATGTAGGGGGCTGTAGTGAGAGGCAGGGGACTGTGGTGACATGGTGTAGGTAATGAAATGCGGGGGGCTGTGGTGAGAGGCAGGGGACTGTGGTGACATGGTGTAGGTTATGAGATGCAGGGGACTGTGGTGACATGGTGTAGGTTATGAGATGCAGGGGACTGTGGTGACATGGTGTAGGTTATGAAATGCATGGGGCTGTGGTGACATGGTGTAGGTTATGAGATGCAAGGGGCTGTGGTGACATGGTGTAGGTTATGAGATGCAGGGGGCTGTGGTAACATGGTGTAGGTTATGAGATGCAGGGGACTGTGGTGAGAGGCAGGGGACTGTGGTGACATGGTGTAGGTTATGAGATGCGGGGGGCTGTGGTGAGAGGCAGGGGACTGTGGTGACATGGTGTAGGTTATGAAATGCGGGGGGCTGTGGTGAGAGGCAGGGGACTGTGGTGACCTGGTGTAGGTTATGAGATGCAGGGGACTGTGGTGACATGGTGTAGGTTATGAGATGCAGGGGACTGTGGTGACATGGTGTAGGTTATGAGATGCAGGGGACTGTGGTGAGAGGCAGGGGACTGTGGTGACATGGTGTAGGTTATGAGAGGCAGGGGACTGTGGTGACATGGTGTAGGTTATGAGATGCAGGGGACTGTGGTGAGAGGCAGGGGGCTGTGGTGACATGGTGTAGGTAATGATATGCAGGGGACTGATGTGAGAGGCAGGGGGCTGTGGTGACATGGTGTAGGTTATGAGATGCAGGGGACTGTGGTGACATGGTGTAGGTTATGAGATGCAGGGGGCTGTGGTGACATGGCGTAGGCTGTTGTGAGATGCAGTGGGCTGTGGTGAGAGGCATGGGGACTGTGGTGACATGGCGTAGGTTATGAGATGTAGGGGGCTGTGGTGAGAGGCAGGGGACTGTGGTGATATGGTGTAGGTTATGAGATGCAGGGGGCTGTGGTGACATGGTGTAGGTTGTTATGAGATGTAGGGGGCTCTGGTGAGAGGCAGGGGACTGTGGTGACATGGTGTAGGTTATGAGATGCGGGGGGCTTTGGTGAGAGGCAGGGGACTGTGGTGACATGGTGTAGGTTGTTATGAGATGTAGGGGGCTGTGGTGAGAGGCAGGGGACTGTGGTGACATTGTGTAGGTTATGAGATGCAGGGGGCTGTGGTGACATGGTGTAGGTTGTTATGAGATGTAGGGGGCTGTGGTGAGAGGCAGGGGACTGTGGTGACATGGTGTAGGTTATGAGATGCGGGGGGCTGTGGTGAGAGGCAGGGGACTGTGTTGACATGGTGTAGGTTATGAGATGCATGGGGACTGTGGTGACATGATGTAGGTTATGAGATGCAGGGGACTGTGGTGACATGGTGTAGGTTATGAGATGCATGGGGCTGTGGTGACATGGTGTAGGTTATGAGATGCAGGGGGCTGTGGTGACATGGTGTAGGTTATGAGATGCAGGGGGCTCTGGTGACATGGTGTAGGTTATGAGATGCAGGGGGCTGTGGTGAGAGGCAGGGGGCTGTGGTGACATGGTGTAGGTTATGAGACGCAGGGGACTGTGGTGAGAGGCAGGGGACTGTGGTGACATGGTGTAGGTTATGAGATGCGGGGGGCTGTGGTGAGAGGCAGGGGACTGTGGTGACATGGTGTAGGTTATGAGATGCGGGGGGCTGTGGTGAGAGGCAGGGGACTGTGGTGACATGGTGTAGGTTATGAGATGCAGGGGACTGTGGTGACATGGTGAAGGTTATGAGATGCAGGGGACTGTGGTGACATGGTGTAGGTTATGAGATGCAGGGGACTGTGGTGAGAGGCAGGGGACTGTGGTGACATGGTGTAGGTTATGAGAGGCAGGGGGCTGTGGTGACATGGTGTAGGTTATGAGAGGCAGGGGGCTGTGGTGACATGGTGTAGGTTATGAGAGGCAGGGGACTGTGGTGACATGGTGTAGGTTATGAGAGGCAGGGGGCTGTGGTGACATGGTGTAGGTTGTTATGAAATGTAGGGGGCTGTGGTGAGAGGCAGGGGACTGTGGTGACATGGTGTAGGTTATGAGATGCAGGGGGGCTGTGGTGACATGGTGTAGGTTATGAGATGCAGGGGGCTGTGGTGACATGGTGTAGGTTATGAGATGCAGGGGGCTGTGGTGACATGGTGTAGGTTATGAGATGCAGGGGGCTGTGGTGACATGGTGTAGGTTATGAGATGCAGGGGGCTGTGGTGAGAGGCAGGGGGCTGTGGTAACATGGTGTAGGTTATGAGATGCAGGGGACTGTGGTGAGAGGCAGGGGACTGTGGTGACATGGTGTAGGTTATGAGATGCGGGGGGCTGTGGTGAGAGGCAGGGGACTGTGGTGACATGGTGTAGGTTATGAAATGCGGGGGGCTGTGGTGAGAGGCAGGGGACTGTGGTGACATGGTGTAGGTTATGAGATGCAGGGGACTGTGGTGACATGGTGTAGGTTATGAGATGCAGGGGACTGTGGTGAGAGGCAGGGGACTGTGGTGACATGGTGTAGGTTATGAGATGCAGGGGACTGTGGTGACATGGTGTACGTTATGAGATGCAGGGGACTGTGGTGAGAGGCTGGGGGCTGTGGTGACATGGTGTAGGTTATGAGATGCAGGGGACTGTTGTGAGAGGCAGGGGGCTGTGGTGACATGGTGTAGGTTATGAGATGCAGGGGACTGTGGTGACATGGTGTAGGTTATGAGATGCATGGGACTGTGGTGACATGGTGTAGGTTATGAGATGCAGGGGGCTGTGGTGACATGGCGTAGGCTGTTGTGAGATGCAGTGGGCTGTGGTGAGAGGCATGGGGACTGTGGTGACATGGCGTAGGTTATGAGATGTAGGGGGCTGTGGTGAGAGGCAGGGGACTGTGGTGACATGGTGTAGGTTATGAGATGCAGAGGGCTGTGGTGACATGGTGTAGGTTGTTATGAGATGTAGGGGGCTGTGGTGAGAGGCAGGGGACTGTGGTGACATGGTGTAGGTTATGAGATGCAGGGGACTGTGGTGACATGGTGTACGTTATGAGATGCAGGGGACTGTGGTGAGAGGCAGGGGGCGGTGGTGACATGGTGTAGGTTATGAGATGCAGGGGACTGTTGTGAGAGGCAGGGGGCTGTGGTGACATGGTGTAGGTTATGAGATGCATGGGGCTGTGGTGACATGGTGTAGGTTATGAGATGCAGGGGGCTGTGGTGACATGGTGTAGGTTATGAGATGCAGGGGGCTCTGGTGACATGGTGTAGGTTATGAGATGCAGGGGGCTGTGGTGAGAGGCAGGGGGCTGTGGTGACATGGTGTAGGTTATGAGACGCAGGGGACTGTGGTGAGAGGCAGGGGGCAGTGGTGACATGGTGTAGGTTATGAGATGCAGGGGACTGTGGTGAGAGGCAGGGGACTGTGGTGACATGGTGTAGGTTATGAGATGCGGGGGGCTGTGGTGAGAGGCAGGGGACAATGGTGACATGGTGTAGGTTATGAGATGCGGGGGGCTGTGGTGAGAGGCAGGGGACTGTGGTGACATGGTGTAGGTTATGAGATGCAGGGGACTGTGGTGACATGGTGTAGGTTATGAGATGCAGGGGACTGTGGTGACATGGTGTAGGTTATGAGATGCAGGGGACTGTGGCGAGAGGCAGGGGACTGTGGTGACATGGTGTAGGTTATGAGAGGCAGGGGGCTGTGGTGACATGGTGTAGGTTATGAGAGGCAGGGGGCTGTGGTGACATTGTGTAGGTTATGAGATGCAGGGGACTGTGGTGACATGGTGTAGGTTATGAGATGCAGGGGGCTGTGGTGACATGGTGTAGGTTGTTATGAAATGTAGGGGGCTGTGGTGAGAGGCAGGGGACTGTGGTGACATGGTGAAGGTTATGAGATGCAGGGGGCTGTGGTGACATGGTGTAGGTTATGAGATGCAGGGGGCTGTGGTGACAAGGTGTAGGTTATGAGATGCAGGGGGCTGTGGTGACATGGTGTAGGTTATGAGATGCAGGGGGCTGTGGTGACATGGTGTAGGTTATGAGATGCAGGGGGCTGTGGTGAGAGGCAGGGGGCTGTGGTAACATGGTGTAGGTTATGAGATGCAGGGGACTGTGGTGAGAGGCAGGGGACTGAGGTGACATGGTGTAGGTTATGAGATGCGGGGGGCTGTGGTGAGAGGCAGGCGACTGTGGTGACATGGTGTAGGTTATGAAATGCGGGGGGCTGTGGTGAGAGGCAGGGGACTGTGGTGACATGGTGTAGGTTATGAGATGCAGGGGACTGTGGTGACATGGTGTCGGTTATGAGATGCAGGGGACTGTGGTGAGAGGCAGGGGGCTGTGGTGACATGGTGTAGGTTATGAGATGCAGGGGACTGTGGTGAGAGGCAGGGGGCTGTGGTGACATGGTGTAGGTTATGAGATGCAGGGGACTGTGGTGACATGGTGTAGGTTATGAGATGCAGGGGACTGTGGTGACATGGTGTAGGTTATGAGATGCAGGGGACTGTGGTGACATGGCGTAGGCTGTTGTGAGATGCAGTGGGCTGTGGTGAGAGGCATGGGGACTGTGGTGACATGGCGTAGGTTGTTATGAGATGTAGGGGGCTGTGGTGAGAGGCAGGGGACTGTGGTGACATGGTGTAGGTTATGAGATGCAGGGGGCTGTGGTGACATGGTGTAGGTTGTTATGAGATGTAGGGGGCTGTGGTGAGAGGCAGGGGACTGTGGTGACATGGTGTAGGTTATGAGATGCAGGGGGCTTTCGTGAGAGGCAGGGGACTGTGGTGACATGATGTAGGTAATGAGATGCGGGGGGCTGTGGTGAGAGGCAGGGGACTGTGGTGACATGGTGTAGGTTATGAGATGCGGGGGGCTGTGGTGAGAGGCAGGGGACTGTGGTGACATGGTGTAGGTTATGAGATGCATGGGGCTGTGGTGACATGGTGTAGGTTATGAGATGCAGGGGGCTGTGGTGACATGGTGTAGGTTATGAGATGCAGGGGTCTGTGGTGAGAGGCAGGGGGCTGTGGTGACATGGTGTAGGTAATGAGATGCAGGGGACTGTGGTGACATGGCGTAGGCTGTTGTGAGATGCAGTGGGCTGTGGTGAGAGGCAGGGGACTGTGGTGACATGGTGTAGGTTATGAGATGCATGGGGCTGTGGTGACATGGTGTAGGTTATGAGATGCAGGGGGCTGTGGTGACATGGTGTAGGTTATGAGATGCAGGGGACTGTGGTGAGAGGCAGGGGGCTGTGGTGACATGGTGTAGGTAATGAGATGCAGGGGACTGTGGTGACATGGCGTAGGCTGTTGTGAGATGCAGTGGGCTGTGGTGAGAGGCAGGGGACTGTGGTGACATGGTGTAGGTTATGAAATGCATGGGGCTGTGGTGACATGGTGTAGGTTATGAGATGCAAGGGGCTGTGGTGACATGGTGTAGGTTATGAGATGCAGGGGGCTGTGGTAACATGGTGTAGGTTAAGAGATGCAGGGGACTGTGGTGAGAGGCAGGGGACTGTGGTGACATGGTGTAGGTTATGAGATGCGGGGGGCTGTGGTGAGAGGCAGGGGACTGTGGTGACATGGTGTAGGTTATGAAATGCGGGGGGCTGTGGTGAGAGGCAGGGGACTGTGGTGACCTGGTGTAGGTTATGAGATGCAGGGGACTGTGGTGACATGGTGTAGGTTATGAGATGCAGGGGACTGTGGTGACATGGTGTAGGTTATGAGTTGCAGGGGACTGTGGTGAGAGGCAGGGGACTGTGGTGACATGGTGTAGGTTATGAGAGGCAGGGGACTGTGGTGACATGGTGTAGGTTATGAGATGCAGGGGACTGTGGTGAGAGGCAGGGGGCTGTGGTGACATGGTGTAGGTTATGAGATGCAGGGGACTGTTGTGAGAGGCAGGGGGCTGTGGTGACATGGTGTAGGTTATGAGATGCAGGGGACTGTGGTGACATGGTGTAGGTTATGAGATGCATGGGACTGTGGTGACATGGTGTAGGTTATGAGATGCAGGGGGCTGTGGTGACATGGCGTAGGCTGTTGTGAGATGCAGTGGGCTGTGGTGAGAGGCATGGGGACTGTGGTGACATGGCGTAGGTTATGAGATGTAGGGGGCTGTGGTGAGAGGCAGGGGACTGTGGTGACATGGTGTAGGTTATGAGATGCAAGGGGCTGTGGTGACATGGTGTAGGTTGTTATGAGATGTAGGGGGCTGTGGTGACATGGTGTAGGTTATGAGATGCGGGGGGCTTTGGTGAGAGGCAGGGGACTGTGGTGACATGGTGTAGGTTATGAGATTCGGGGGGCTGTGGTGAGAGGCAGGGGACTGTGGTGACATGGTGTAGGTTATGAGATGCGGGGGGCTGTGGTGAGAGGCAGGGGACTGTGGTGACATGGTGTAGGTTATGAGATGCAGGGGGCTGTGGTGACATGGTGTAGGTTGTTATGAGATGTAGGGGGCTGTGGTGAGAGGCAGGGGACTGTGGTGACATGGTGTAGGTTATGAGATGCAGGGGGCTTTCGTGAGAGGCAGGGGACTGTGGTGACATGATGTAGGTTATGAGATGCGGGGGGCTGTGGTGAGAGGCAGGGGACTGTGGTGACATGGTGTAGGTTATGAGATGCGGGGGGCTGTGGTGAGAGGCAGGGGACTGTGGTGACATGGTGTAGGTTATGAGATGCATGGGGCTGTGGTGACATGGTGTAGGTTATGAGATGCAGGGGGCTGTGGTGACATGGTGTAGGTTATGAGATGCAGGGGTCTGTGGTGAGAGGCAGGGGGCTGTGGTGACATGGTGTAGGTAATGAGATGCAGGGGACTGTGGTGACATGGCGTAGGCTGTTGTGAGATGCAGTGGGCTGTGGTGAGAGGCATGGGGACTGTGGTGACATGACATAGGTTGTTATGAGATGTAGGGGGCTGTGGTGAGAGGCAGGGGACGGTGGTGACATGGTGTAGGTTATGAGATGCAGGGGGCTGTGGTGACATGGTGTAGGTTGTTATGAGATGTAGGGGGCTGTGGTGAGAGGCAGGGGACTGTGGTGACATGGTGTAGGTAATGAAATGCGGGGGGCTGTGGTGAGAGGCAGGGGACTGTGGTGACATGGTGTATGTTATGAGATGCAGGGGACTGTGGTGACATGGTGTAGGTTATGAGATGCAGGGGACTGTGGTGACATGGTGTAGGTTATGAAATGCATGGGGCTGTGGTGACATGGTGTAGGTTATGAGATGCAAGGGGCTGTGGTGACATGGTGTAGGTTATGAGATGCAGGGGGCTGTGGTAACATGGTGTAGGTTATGAGATGCAGGGGACTGTGGTGAGAGGCAGGGGACTGTGGTGACATGGTGTAGGTTATGAGATGCAAGGGGCTGTGGTGAGAGGCAGGGGACTGTGGTGACATGGTGTAGGTTATGAAATGCGGGGGGCTGTGGTGAGAGGCAGGGGACTGTGGTGACCTGGTGTAGGTTATGAGATGCAGGGGACTGTGGTGACATGGTGTAGGTTATGAGATGCAGGGGACTGTGGTGACATGGTGTAGGTTATGAGATGCAGGGGACTGTGGTGAGAGGCAGGGGACTGTGGTGACATGGTGTAGGTTATGAGAGGCAGGGGACTGTGGTGACATGGTGTAGGTTATGAGATGCAGGGGGCTGTGGTGAGAGGCAGGGGGCTGTGGTGACATGGTGTAGGTTATGAGATGCAGGGGACTGTTGTGAGAGGCAGGGGGCTGTGGTGACATGGTGTAGGTTATGAGATGCAGGGGACTGTGGTGACATGGTGTAGGTTATGAGATGCATGGGACTGTGGTGACATGGTGTAGGTTATGAGATGCAGGGGGCTGTGGTGACATGGCGTAGGCTGTTGTGAGATGCAGTGGGCTGTGGTGAGAGGCATGGGGACTGTGGTGACATGGCGTAGGTTATGAGATGTAGGGGGCTGTGGTGAGAGGCAGGGGACTGTGGTGACAAGGTGTAGGTTATGAGATGCAGGGGGCTGTGGTGACATGGTGTAGGTTGTTATGAGATGTAGGGGGCTCTGGTGAGAAGCAGGGGACTGTGGTGACATGGTGTAGGTTATGAGATGCGGGGGGCTTTGGTGAGAGGCAGGGGACTGTGGTGACATGGTGTAGGTTATGAGATTCGGGGGGCTGTGGTGAGAGGCAGGGGACTGTGGTGACATGGTGTAGGTTATGAGATGCGGGGGGCTGTGGTGAGAGGCAGGGGACTGTGTCGACATGGTGTAGGTTATGAGATGCATGGGGACTGTGGTGACATGATGTAGGTTATGAGATGCAGGGGACTGTGGTGACATGGTGTAGTTTATGAGATGCATGGGGCTGTGGTGACATGGTGTAGGTTATGTGATGCAGGGGGCTGTGGTGACATGGTGTAGGTTATGAGATGCAGGGGGCTCTGGTGACATGGTGTAGGTTATGAGATGCAGGGGGCTGTGGTGAGAGGCAGGGGGCTGTGGTGACATGGTGTAGGTTATGAGACGCAGGGGACTGTGGTGAGAGGCAGGGGACTGTGGTGACATGGTGTAGGTTATGAGATGCGGGGGGCTGTGTTGAGAGGCAGGGGACTGTGGTGACATGGTGTAGGTTATGAGATACGGGGGGCTGTGGTGAGAGGCAGGGGACTGTGGTGACATGGTGTAGGTTATGAGATGCAGGGGACTGTGGTGACATGGTGAAGGTTATGAGATGCAGGGGACTGTGGTGACATGGTGTAGGTTATGAGATGCAGGGGACTGTGGTGAGAGGCAGGGGACTGTGGTGACATGGTGTAGGTTATGAGAGGCAGGGGGCTGTGGTGACATGGTGTAGGTTATGAGAGGCAGGGGGCTGTGGTGACATGGTGTATGTTATGAGAGGCAGGGGACTGTGGTGACATGGTGTAGGTTATGAGAGGCAGGGGGCTGTGGTGACATGGTGTAGGTTGTTATGAAATGTAGGGGGCTGTGGTGAGAGGCAGGGGACTGTGGTGACATGGTGTAGGTTATGAGATGCAGGGGGCTGTGGTGACATGGTGTAGGTTATGAGATGCAGGGGGCTGTGGTGACATGGTGTAGGTTATGAGATGCAGGGGGCTGTGGTGACATGGTGTAGGTTATGAGATGCAGGGGGCTGTGGTGACATGGTGTAGGTTATGAGATGCAGGGGGCTGTGGTGAGAGGCAGGGGGCTGTGGTAACATGGTGTAGGTTATGAGATGCAGGGGACTGTGGTGAGAGGCAGGGGACTGTGGTGACATGGTGTAGGTTATGAGATGCGGGGGGCTGTGGTGAGAGGCAGGGGACTGTGGTGACATGGTGTAGGTTATGAAATGCGGGGGGCTGTGGTGAGAGGCAGGGGACTGTGGTGAAATGGTGTAGGTTATGAGATGCAGGGGACTGTGGTGACATGGTGTAGGTTATGAGATGCAGGGGACTGTGGTGAGAGGCAGGGGGCTGTGGTGACATGGTGTAGGTTATGAGATGCAGGGGACTGTGGAGAGAGGCAGGGGGCTGTGGTGACATGGTGTAGGTTATGAGATGCAGGGGACTGTGGTGACATGGTGTAGGTTATGAGATGCAGGGGACTGTGGTGACATGGTGTAGGTTATGAGATGCAGGGGACTGTGGTGACATGGCGTAGGCTGTTGTGAGATGCAGTGGGCTGTGGTGAGAGGCATGGGGACTGTGGTGACATGGCGTAGGTTGTTATGAAATGTAGGTGGCTGTGGTGAGAGGCAGGGGACTGTGGTGACATGGTGTAGGTTATGAGATGCGGGGGGCTTTCGTGAGAGGCAGGGGACTGTGGTGACATGATGTAGGTTATGAGATGCGGGGGGCTGTGGTGAGAGGCAGAGGACTGTGGTGACATGGTGTAGGTTATGAGATGCGGGGGGCTGTGGTGAGAGGCAGGGGACTGTGGTGACATGGTGTAGGTTATGAGATGCATGGGGCTGTGGTGACATGGTGTAGGTTATGAGATGCAGGGGGCTGTGGTGACATGGTGTAGGTTATGAGATGCAGGGGTCTGTGGTGAGAGGCAGGGGGCTGTGGTGACATGGTGTAGGTTATGAGATGCAGGGGACTGTGGTGACATGGCGTAGGCTGTTGTGAGATGCAGTGGGCTGTGGTGAGGCATGGGGACTGTGGTGACATGGCGTAGGTTGTTATGAGATGTAGGGGGCTGTGGTGAGAGGCAGGGGACTGTGGTGACATGGTGTAGGTTATGAGATGCAGGGGACTGTGGTGACATGGTGTAGGTTATGAGATGCAGGGGACTGTGGTGAGAGGCAGGGGACTGTGGTGACATGGTGTAGGTTATGAGATGCAGGGGACTGTGGTGACATGGTGTACGTTATGAGATGCAGGGGACTGTGGTGACATGGTGTAGGTTATGAGATGCAGGGGACTGTTGTGAGAGGCAGGGGGCTGTGGTGACATGGTGTAGGTTATGAGATGCAGGGGACTGTGGTGACATGGTGTAGGTTATGAGATGCATGGGACTGTGGTGACATGGTGTAGGTTATGAGATGCAGGGGGCTGTGGTGACATGGCGTAGGCTGTTGTGATATGCAGTGGGCTGTGGTGAGAGGCATGGGGACTGTGGTGACATGGCGTAGGTTATGAGATGTAGGGGGCTGTGGTGAGAGGCAGGGGACTGTGGTGACATGGTGTAGGTTATGAGATGCAGGTGGCTGTGGTGACATGGTGTAGGTTGTTATGAGATGTAGGGGGCTGTGGTGAGAGGCAGGGGACTGTGGTGACATGGTGTAGGTTATGAGATGCAGGGGACTGTGGTGACATGGTGTACATTATGAGATGCAGGGGACTGTGGTGAGAGGCAGGGGGCTGTGGTGACATGGTGTAGGTTATGAGATGCAGGGGACTGTTGTCAGAGGCAGGGGGCTGTGGTGACATGGTGTAGGTTATGAGATGCAGGGGACTGTGGTGACATGGTGTAGGTTATGAGATGCATGGGACTGTGGTGACATGGTGTAGGTTATGAGATGCAGGGGGCTGTGGTGACATGGCGTAGGCTGTTGTGAGATGCAGTGGGCTGTGGTGAGAGGCATGGGGACTGTGGTGACATGGCGTAGGTTATGAGATGTAGGGGGCTGTGGTGAGAGGCAGGGGACTGTGGTGACATGGTGTAGGTTATGAGATGCAGGGGGCTGTGGTGACATGGTGTAGGTTGTTATGAGATGTAGGGGGCTCTGGTGAGAGGCAGGGGACTGTGGTGACATGGTGTAGGTTATGAGATGCGGGGGGCTTTGGTGAGAGGCAGGGAACTGTGGTGACATGGTGTAGGTTATGAGATTCGGGGGGCTGTGGTGAGAGGCAGGGGACTGTGGTGACATGGTGTAGGTTATGAGATGCGGGGGGCTGTGGTGAGAGGCAGGGGACTGTGTCGACATGGTGTAGGTTATGAGATGCATGGGGACTGTGGTGACATGATGTAGGTTATGAGATGCAGGGGACTGTGGTGACATGGTGTAGGTTATGAGATGCATGGGGCTGTGGTGACATGGTGTAGGTTATGAGATGCAGGGGGCTGTGGTGACATGGTGTAGGTTATGAGATGCAGGGGGCTGTGGTGACATGGTGTAGGTTGTTATGAGATGTAGGGGGCTCTGGTGAGAGGCAGGGGGCTGTGGTGACATGGTGTAGGTTATGAGACGCAGGGGACTGTGGTGAGAGGCAGGGGACTGTGGTGACATGGTGTAGGTTATGAGATGCGGGGGGCTGTGGTGAGAGGCAGGGGACTGTGGTGACATGGTGTAGGTTATGAGATGCGGGGGGCTGTGGTGAGAGGCAGGGGACTGTGGTGACATGGTGTAGGTTATGAGATGCAGGGGACTGTGGTGACATGGTGAAGGTTATGAGATGCAGGGGACTGTGGTGACATGGTGTAGGTTATGAGATGCAGGGGACTGTGGTGAGAGGCAGGGGACTGTGGTGACATGGTGTAGGTTATGAGAGGCAGGGGGCTGTGGTGACATGGTGTAGGTTATGAGAGGCAGGGGGCTGTGGTGACATGGTGTAGGTTATGAGAGGCAGGGGACTGTGGTGACATGGTGTAGGTTATGAGAGGCAGGGGGCTGTGGTGACATGGTGTAGGTTGTTATGAAATGTAGGGGGCTGTGGTGAGAGGCAGGGGACTGTGGTGACATGGTGTAGGTTATGAGATGCAGGGGGCTGTGGTGACATGGTGTAGGTTATGAGATGCAGGGGGCTGTGGTGACATGGTGTAGGTTATGAGATGCAGGGGGCTGTGGTGACATGGTGTAGGTTATGAGATGCAGGGGGCTGTGGTGACATGGTGTAGGTTATGAGATGCAGGGGGCTGTGGTGAGAGGCAGGGGGCTGTGGTAACATGGTGTAGGTTATGAGATGCAGGGGACTGTGGTGAGAGGCAGGGGACTGTGGTGACATGGTGTAGGTTATGAGATGCGGGGGGCTGTGGTGAGAGGCAGGGGACTGTGGTGACATGGTGTAGGTTATGAAATGCGGGGGGCTGTGGTGAGAGGCAGGGGACTGTGGTGAAATGGTGGAGGTTATGAGATGCAGGGGACTGTGGTGACATGGTGTAGGTTATGAGATGCAGGGGACTGTGGTGAGAGGCAGGGGGCTGTGGTGACATGGTGTAGGTTATGAGATGCAGGGGACTGTGGTGAGAGGCAGTGGGCTGTGGTGACATGGTGTAGGTTATGAGATGCAGGGGACTGTGGTGACATGGTGTAGGTTATGAGATACAGGGGACTGTGGTGACATGGTGTAGGTTATGAGATGCAGGGGACTGTGGTGACATGGCGTAGGCTGTTGTGAGATGCAGTGGGCTGTGGTGAGAGGCATGGGGACTGTGGTGACATGGCGTAGGTTGTTATGAAATGTAGGTGGCTGTGGTGAGAGGCAGGGGACTGTGGTGACATGGTGTAGGTTATGAGATGCAGGGGGCTGTGGTGACATGGTGTAGGTTGTTATGAGATGTAGGGGGCTGTGGTGAGAGGCAGGGGACTGTGGTGACATGGTGTAGGTTATGAGATGCAGGGGGCTTTCGTGAGAGGCAGGGGACTGTGGTGACATGATGTAGGTTATGAGATGCGGGGGGCTGTGGTGAGAGGCAGAGGACTGTGGTGACATGGTGTAGGTTATGAGATGCGGGGGGCTGTGGTGAGAGGCAGGGGAC
Source organism: Taudactylus pleione (assembly GCA_031769625.1). NCBI lineage: Eukaryota > Metazoa > Chordata > Amphibia > Anura > Myobatrachidae > Taudactylus > Taudactylus pleione. Next base: position 48,195,433 of record JAUIMM010000031.1, read on the forward strand.
TGTGGTGACATGGTGTAGGTTATGAGATGCATGGGGCTGTGGTGACATGGTGTAGGTTATGAGATGCAGGGGGCTGTGGTGACATGGTGTAGGTTATGAGATGTAGGGGTCTGTGGTGAGAGGCAGGGGGCTGTGGTGACATGGTGTAGGTTATGAGATGCAGGGGACTGTGGTGACATGGCGTAGGCTGTTGTGAGATGCAGTGGGCTGTGGTGAGGCATGGGGACTGTGGTGACATGGCGTAGGTTGTTATGAGATGTAGGGGGCTGTGGTGAGAGGCAGGGGACTGTGGTGACATGGTGTAGGTTATGAGATGCAGGGGGCTGTGGTGACATGGTGTAGGTTGTTATGAGATGTAGGGGGCTGTGGTGAGAGGCAGGGGACTGTGGTGACATGGTGTAGGTTATGAAATGCGGGGGGCTGTGGTGAGAGGCAGGGGACTGTGGTGACATGGTGTAGGTTATGAGATGCAGGGGACTGTGGTGACATGGTGTAGGTTATGAGATGCAGGGGACTGTGGTGAGAGGCAGGGGACTGTGGTGACATGGTGTAGGTTATGAGATGCAGGGGACTGTGGTGACATGGTGTACGTTATGAGATGCAGGGGACTGTGGTGACATGGTGTAGGTTATGAGATGCAGGGGACTGTTGTGAGAGGCAGGGGGCTGTGGTGACATGGTGTAGGTTATGAGATGCAGGGGACTGTGGTGACATGGTGTAGGTTATGAGATGCATGGGACTGTGGTGACATGGTGTAGGTTATGAGATGCAGGGGGCTGTGGTGACATGGCGTAGGCTGTTGTGAGATGCAGTGGGCTGTGGTGAGAGGCATGGGGACTGTGGTGACATGGTGGAGGTTATGAGATGCAGGGGACTGTGGTGACATGGTGTAGGTTATGAGATGCAGGGGACTGTGGTGAGAGGCAGGGGGCTGTGGTGACATGGTGTAGGTTATGAGATGCAGGGGACTGTGGTGAGAGGCAGTGGGCTGTGGTGACATGGTGTAGGTTATGAGATGCAGGGGACTGTGGTGACATGGTGTAGGTTATGAGATACAGGGGACTGTGGTGACATGGTGTAGGTTATGAGATGCAGGGGACTGTGGTGACATGGCGTAGGCTGTTGTGAGATGCAGTGGGCTGTGGTGAGAGGCATGGGGACTGTGGTGACATGGCGTAGGTTGTTATGAAATGTAGGTGGCTGTGGTGAGAGGCAGGGGACTGTGGTGACATGGTGTAGGTTATGAGATGCAGGGGGCTGTGGTGACATGGTGTAGGTTGTTATGAGATGTAGGGGGCTGTGGTGAGAGGCAGGGGACTGTGGTGACATGGTGTAGGTTATGAGATGCAGGGGGCTTTCGTGAGAGGCAGGGGACTGTGGTGACATGATGTAGGTTATGAGATGCGGGGGGCTGTGGTGAGAGGCAGAGGACTGTGGTGACATGGTGTAGGTTATGAGATGCGGGGGGCTGTGGTGAGAGGCAGGGGACTGTGGTGACATGGTGTAGGTTATGAGATGCATGGGGCTGTGGTGACATGGTGTAGGTTATGAGATGCAGGGGGCTGTGGTGACATGGTGTAGGTTATGAGATGTAGGGGTCTGTGGTGAGAGGCAGGGGGCTGTGGTGACATGGTGTAGGTTATGAGATGCAGGGGACTGTGGTGACATGGCGTAGGCTGTTGTGAGATGCAGTGGGCTGTGGTGAGGCATGGGGACTGTGGTGACATGGCGTAGGTTGTTATGAGATGTAGGGGGCTGTGGTGAGAGGCAGGGGACTGTGGTGACATGGTGTAGGTTATGAGATGCAGGGGGCTGTGGTGACATGGTGTAGGTTGTTATGAGATGTAGGGGGCTGTGGTGAGAGGCAGGGGACTGTGGTGACATGGTGTAGGTTATGAAATGCGGGGGGCTGTGGTGAGAGGCAGGGGACTGTGGTGACATGGTGTAGGTTATGAGATGCAGGGGACTGTGGTGACATGGTGTAGGTTATGAGATGCAGGGGACTGTGGTGAGAGGCAGGGGACTGTGGTGACATGGTGTAGGTTATGAGATGCAGGGGACTGTGGTGACATGGTGTACGTTATGAGATGCAGGGGACTGTGGTGACATGGTGTAGGTTATGAGATGCAGGGGACTGTTGTGAGAGGCAGGGGGCTGAGGTGACATGGTGTAGGTTATGAGATGCAGGGGACTGTGGTGACATGGTGTAGGTTATGAGATGCATGGGACTGTGGTGACATGGTGTAGGTTATGAGATGCAGGGGGCTGTGGTGACATGGCGTAGGCTGTTGTGAGATGCAGTGGGCTGTGGTGAGAGGCATGGGGACTGTGGTGACATGGCGTAGGTTATGAGATGTAGGGGGCTGTGGTGAGAGGCAGGGGACTGTGGTGACATGGTGTAGGTTATGAGATGCAGGGGGCTGTGGTGACATGGTGTAGGTTGTTATAAGATGTAGGGGGCTGTGGTGAGAGGCAGGGGACTGTGGTGACATGGTGTAGGTTATGAGATGCAGGGGACTGTGGTGACATGGTGTACATTATGAGATGCAGGGGACTGTGGTGAGAGGCAGGGGGCTGTGGTGACATGGTGTAGGTTATGAGATGCAGGGGACTGTTGTGAGAGGCAGGGGGCTGTGGTGACATGGTGTAGGTTATGAGATGCAGGGGACTGTGGTGACATGGTGTAGGTTATGAGATGCATGGGACTGTGGTGACATGGTGTAGGTTATGAGATGCAGGGGGCTGTGGTGACATGGCGTAGGCTGTTGTGAGATGCAGTGGGCTGTGGTGAGATGCATGGGGACTGTGGTGACATGGCGTAGGTTATGAGATGTAGGGGGCTGTGGTGAGAGGCAGGGGACTGTGGTGACATGGTGTAGGTTATGAGATGCAGGGGGCTGTGGTGACATGGTGTAGGTTGTTATGAGATGTAGGGGGCTCTGGTGAGAGGCAGGGGACTGTGGTGACATGGTGTAGGTTATGAGATGCGGGGGGCTTTGGTGAGAGGCAGGGGACTGTGGTGACATGGTGTAGGTTATGAGATTCGGGGGGCTGTGGTGAGAGGCAGGGGACTGTGGTGACATGGTGTAGGTTATGAGATGCGGGGGGCTGTGGTGAGAGGCAGGGGACTGTGTCGACATGGTGTAGGTTATGAGATGCATGGGGACTGTGGTGACATGATGTAGGTTATGAGATGCAGGGGACTGTGGTGACATGGTGTAGGTTATGAGATGCATGGGGCTGTGGTGACATGGTGTAGGTTATGAGATGCAGGGGGCTGTGGTGACATGGTGTAGGTTATGAGATGTAGGGGGCTCTGGTGACATGGTGTAGGTTATGAGATGCAGGGGGCTGTGGTGAGAGGCAGGGGGCTGTGGTGACATGGTGTAGGTTATGAGACGCAGGAGGCTGTGGTGACATGGTGTAGGTTATGAGATGCAGGGGGCTGTGGTGACATGGTGTAGGTTATGAGATGCAGGGGGCTGTGGTGAGAGGCAGGGGGCTGTGGTAACATGGTGTAGGTTATGAGATGCAGGGGACTGTGGTGAGAGGCAGGGGACTGTGGTGACATGGTGTAGGTTATGAGATGCAGGGGGCTGTGGTGACATGGTGTAGGTTATGAGATGCAGGGGGCTGTGGTGACATGGTGTAGGTTATGAGATGCAGGGGGCTGTGGTGACATGGTGTAGGTTATGAGATGCAGGGGGCTGTGGTGACATGGTGTAGGTTATGAGATGCAGGGGGCTGTGGTGAGAGGCAGGGGGCTGTGGTAACATGGTGTAGGTTATGAGATGCAGGGGACTGTGGTGAGAGGCAGGGGACTGTGGTGACATGGTGTAGGTTATGAGATGCGGGGGGCTGTGGTGAGAGGCAGGGGACTGTGGTGACATGGTGTAGGTTATGAAATGCGGGGGGCTGTGGTGAGAGGCAGGGGACTGTGGTGAAATGGTGTAGGTTATGAGATGCAGGGGACTGTGGTGACATGGTGTAGGTTATGAGATGCAGGGGACTGTGGTGAGAGGCAGGGGGCTGTGGTGACATGGTGTAGGTTATGAGATGCAGGGGACTGTGGTGAGAGGCAGGGGGCTGTGGTGACATGGTGTAGGTTATGAGATGCAGGGGACTGTGGTGACATGGTGTAGGTTATGAGATGCAGGGGACTGTGGTGACATGGTGTAGGTTATGAGATGCAGGGGACTGTGGTGACATGGCGTAGGCTGTTGTGAGATGCAGTGGGCTGTGGTGAGAGGCATGGGGACTGTGGTGACATGGCGTAGGTTGTTATGAAATGTAGGTGGCTGTGGTGAGAGGCAGGGGACTGTGGTGACATGGTGTAGGTTATGAGATGCAGGGGGCTGTGGTGACATGGTGTAGGTTGTTATGAGATGTAGGGGGCTGTGGTGAGAGGCAGGGGACTGTGGTGACATGGTGTAGGTTATGAGATGCGGGGGGCTTTCATGAGAGGCAGGGGACTGTGGTGACATGATGTAGGTTATGAGATGCGGGGGGCTGTGGTGAGAGGCAGAGGACTGTGGTGACATGGTGTAGGTTATGAGATGCGGGGGGCTGTGGTGAGAGGCAGGGGACTGTGGTGACATGGTGTAGGTTATGAGATGCATGGGGCTGTGGTGACATGGTGTAGGTTATGAGATGCAGGGGGCTGTGGTGACATGGTGTAGGTTATGAGATGCAGGGGTCTGTGGTGAGAGGCAGGGGGCTGTGGTGACATGGTGTAGGTTATGAGATGCAGGGGACTGTGGTGACATGGCGTAGGCTGTTGTGAGATGCAGTGGGCTATGGTGAGGCATGGGGACTGTGGTGACATGGCGTAGGTTGTTATGAGATGTAGGGGGCTGTGGTGAGAGGCAGGGGACTGTGGTGACATGGTGTAGGTTATGAGATGCAGGGGGCTGTGGTGACATGGTGTAGGTTGTTATGAGATGTAGGGGGCTGTGGTGAGAGGCAGGGGACTGTGGTGACATGGTGTAGGTTATGAAATGCGGGGGGCTGTGGTGAGAGGCAGGGGACTGTGGTGACATGGTGTAGGTTATGAGATGCAGGGGACTGTGGTGACATGGTGTAGGTTATGAGATGCAGGGGACTGTGGTGAGAGGCAGGGGACTGTGGTGACATGGTGTAGGTTATGAGATGCAGGGGACTGTGGTGACATGGTGTACGTTATGAGATGCAGGGGACTGTGGTGACATGGTGTAGGTTATGAGATGCAGGGGACTGTTGTGAGAGGCAGGGGGCTGAGGTGACATGGTGTAGGTTATGAGATGCAGGGGACTGTGGTGACATGGTGTAGGTTATGAGATGCATGGGACTGTGGTGACATGGTGTAGGTTATGAGATGCAGGGGGCTGTGGTGACATGGCGTAGGCTGTTGTGAGATGCAGTGGGCTGTGGTGAGAGGCATGGGGACTGTGGTGACATGGCGTAGGTTATGAGATGTAGGGGGCTGTGGTGAGAGGCAGGGGACTGTGGTGACATGGTGTAGGTTATGAGATGCAGGGGGCTGTGGTGACATGGTGTAGGTTGTTATAAGATGTAGGGGGCTGTGGTGAGAGGCAGGGGACTGTGGTGACATGGTGTAGGTTATGAGATGCAGGGGACTGTGGTGACATGGTGTACATTATGAGATGCAGGGGACTGTGGTGAGAGGCAGGGGGCTGTGGTGACATGGTGTAGGTTATGAGATGCAGGGGACTGTTGTGAGAGGCAGGGGGCTGTGGTGACATGGTGTAGGTTATGAGATGCAGGGGACTGTGGTGACATGGTGTAGGTTATGAGATGCATGGGACTGTGGTGACATGGTGTAGGTTATGAGATGCAGGGGGCTGTGGTGACATGGCGTAGGCTGTTGTGAGATGCAGTGGGCTGTGGTGAGATGCATGGGGACTGTGGTGACATGGCGTAGGTTATGAGATGTAGGGGGCTGTGGTGAGAGGCAGGGGACTGTGGTGACATGGTGTAGGTTATGAGATGCAGGGGGCTGTGGTGACATGGTGTAGGTTGTTATGAGATGTAGGGGGCTCTGGTGAGAGGCAGGGGACTGTGGTGACATGGTGTAGGTTATGAGATGCGGGGGGCTTTGGTGAGAGGCAGGGGACTGTGGTGACATGGTGTAGGTTATGAGATTCGGGGGGCTGTGGTGAGAGGCAGGGGACTGTGGTGACATGGTGTAGGTTATGAGATGCGGGGGGCTGTGGTGAGAGGCAGGGGACTGTGTCGACATGGTGTAGGTTATGAGATGCATGGGGACTGTGGTGACATGATGTAGGTTATGAGATGCAGGGGACTGTGGTGACATGGTGTAGGTTATGAGATGCATGGGGCTGTGGTGACATGGTGTAGGTTATGAGATGCAGGGGGCTGTGGTGACATGGTGTAGGTTATGAGATGTAGGGGGCTCTGGTGACATGGTGTAGGTTATGAGATGCAGGGGGCTGTGGTGAGAGGCAGGGGGCTGTGGTGACATGGTGTAGGTTATGAGACGCAGGAGGCTGTGGTGACATGGTGTAGGTTATGAGATGCAGGGGGCTGTGGTGACATGGTGTAGGTTATGAGATGCAGGGGGCTGTGGTGAGAGGCAGGGGGCTGTGGTAACATGGTGTAGGTTATGAGATGCAGGGGACTGTGGTGAGAGGCAGGGGACTGTGGTGACATGGTGTAGGTTATGAGATGCAGGGGGCTGTGGTGACATGGTGTAGGTTATGAGATGCAGGGGGCTGTGGTGACATGGTGTAGGTTATGAGATGCAGGGGGCTGTGGTGACATGGTGTAGGTTATGAGATGCAGGGGGCTGTGGTGACATGGTGTAGGTTATGAGATGCAGGGGGCTGTGGTGAGAGGCAGGGGGCTGTGGTAACATGGTGTAGGTTATGAGATGCAGGGGACTGTGGTGAGAGGCAGGGGACTGTGGTGACATGGTGTAGGTTATGAGATGCGGGGGGCTGTGGTGAGAGGCAGGGGACTGTGGTGACATGGTGTAGGTTATGAAATGCGGGGGGCTGTGGTGAGAGGCAGGGGACTGTGGTGAAATGGTGTAGGTTATGAGATGCAGGGGACTGTGGTGACATGGTGTAGGTTATGAGATGCAGGGGACTGTGGTGAGAGGCAGGGGGCTGTGGTGACATGGTGTAGGTTATGAGATGCAGGGGACTGTGGTGAGAGGCAGGGGGCTGTGGTGACATGGTGTAGGTTATGAGATGCAGGGGACTGTGGTGACATGGTGTAGGTTATGAGATGCAGGGGACTGTGGTGACATGGTGTAGGTTATGAGATGCAGGGGACTGTGGTGACATGGCGTAGGCTGTTGTGAGATGCAGTGGGCTGTGGTGAGAGGCATGGGGACTGTGGTGACATGGCGTAGGTTGTTATGAAATGTAGGTGGCTGTGGTGAGAGGCAGGGGACTGTGGTGACATGGTGTAGGTTATGAGATGCAGGGGGCTGTGGTGACATGGTGTAGGTTGTTATGAGATGTAGGGGGCTGTGGTGAGAGGCAGGGGACTGTGGTGACATGGTGTAGGTTATGAGATGCGGGGGGCTTTCATGAGAGGCAGGGGACTGTGGTGACATGATGTAGGTTATGAGATGCGGGGGGCTGTGGTGAGAGGCAGAGGACTGTGGTGACATGGTGTAGGTTATGAGATGCGGGGGGCTGTGGTGAGAGGCAGGGGACTGTGGTGACATGGTGTAGGTTATGAGATGCATGGGGCTGTGGTGACATGGTGTAGGTTATGAGATGCAGGGGGCTGTGGTGACATGGTGTAGGTTATGAGATGCAGGGGTCTGTGGTGAGAGGCAGGGGGCTGTGGTGACATGGTGTAGGTTATGAGATGCAGGGGACTGTGGTGACATGGCGTAGGCTGTTGTGAGATGCAGTGGGCTATGGTGAGGCATGGGGACTGTGGTGACATGGCGTAGGTTGTTATGAGATGTAGGGGGCTGTGGTGAGAGGCAGGGGACTGTGGTGACATGGTGTAGGTTATGAGATGCAGGGGGCTGTGGTGACATGGTGTAGGTTGTTATGAGATGTAGGGGGCTGTGGTGAGAGGCAGGGGACTGTGGTGACATGGTGTAGGTTATGAAATGCGGGGGGCTGTGGTGAGAGGCAGGGGACTGTGGTGACATGGTGTAGGTTATGAGATGCAGGGGACTGTGGTGACATGGTGTAGGTTATGAGATGCAGGGGACTGTGGTGAGAGGCAGGGGACTGTGGTGACATGGTGTAGGTTATGAGATGCAGGGGACTGTGGTGACATGGTGGACGTTATGAGATGCAGGGGACTGTGGTGACATGGTGTAGGTTATGAGATGCAGGGGACTGTTGTGAGAGGCAGGGGGCTGTGGTGACATGGTGTAGGTTATGAGATGCAGGGGACTGTGGTGACATGGTGTAGGTTATGAGATGCATGGGACTGTGGTGACATGGTGTAGGTTATGAGATGCAGGGGGCTGTGGTGACATGGCGTAGGCTGTTGTGAGATGCAGTGGGCTGTGGTGAGAGGCATGGGGACTGTGGTGACATGGCGTAGGTTATGAGATGTAGGGGGCTGTGGTGAGAGGCAGGGGACTGTGGTGACATGGTGTAGGTTATGAGATGCAGGGGGCTGTGGTGACATGGTGTAGGTTGTTATGAGATGTAGGGGGCTGTGGTGAGAGGCAGGGGACTGTGGTGACATGGTGTAGGTTATGAGATGCAGGGGACTGTGGTGACATGGTGTACATTATGAGATGCAGGGGACTGTGGTGAGAGGCAGGGGGCTGTGGTGACATGGTGTAGGTTATGAGATGCAGGGGACTGTGGTGAGAGGCAGGGGGCTGTGGTGACATGGTGTAGGTTATGAGATGCAGGGGACTGTGGTGAGAGGCAGGGGGCTGTGGTGACATGGTGTAGGTTATGAGATGCAGGGGACTGTGGTGAGAGGCAGGGGGCTGTGGTGACATGGTGTAGGTTATGAGATGCAGGGGACTGTGGTGACATGGTGTAGGTTATGAGATGCAGGGGACTGTGGTGACATGGTGTAGGTTATGAGATGCAGGGGACTGTGGTGACATGGTGTAGGTTATGAGATGCAGGGGACTGTGGTGACATGGCGTAGGCTGTTGTGAGATGCAGTGGGCTGTGGTGAGAGGCATGGGGACTGTGGTGACATGGCGTAGGTTGTTATGAGATGTAGGGGGCTGTGGTGAGAGGCAGGGGACTGTGGTGACATGGTGTAGGTTATGAGATGCAGGGGGCTGTGGTGACATGGTGTAGGTTGTTATGAGATGTAGGGGGCTGTGGTGAGAGGCAGGGGACTGTGGTGACATTGTGTAGGTTATGAGATGTGGGGGGCTTTCGTGAGAGGCAGGGGACTGTGGTGACATGATGTAGGTTATGAGATGTGGGGGGCTGTGGTGAGAGGCAGGGGACTGTGGTGACATGGTGTAGGTTATGAGATGCGGGGGGCTGTGGTGAGAGGCAGGGGACTGTGGTGACATGGTGTAGGTTATGAGATGCATGGGGCTGTGGTGACATGGTGTAGGTTATGAGATGCAGGGGGCTGTGGTGACATGGTGTAGGTTATGAGATGCAGGGGTCTGTGGTGAGAGGCAGGGGGCTGTGGTGACATGGTGTAGGTTATGAGATGCAGGGGACTGTGGTGACATGGCGTAGGCTGTTGTGAGATGCAGTGGGCAGTGGTGAGAGGCATGGGGACTGTGGTGACATGGCGTAGGTTGTTATGAGATGTAGGGGGCTGTGGTGAGAGGCAGGGGACTGTGGTGACATGGTGTAGGTTATGAGATGCAGGGGGCTGTGGTGACATGGTGTAGATTGTTATGAGATGTAGGGGGCTGTGGTGAGAGGCAGGGGACTGTGGTGACATGGTGTAGGTTATGAAATGCGGGGGGCTGTGGTGAGAGGCAGGGGACTGTGGTGACATGGTGTAGGTTATGAGATGCAGGGGACTGTGGTGACATGGTGTAGGTTATGAGATGCAGGGGACTGTGGTGACATGGTGTAGGTTATGAGATGCAGGGGACTGTGGTGAGAGGCAGGGGACTGTGGTGACATGGTGTAGGTTATGAGATGCAGGGGACTGTGGTGACATGGTGTACGTTATGAGATGCAGGGGACTGTGGTGAGAGGCTGGGGGCTGTGGTGACATGGTGTAGGTTATGAGATGCAGGGGACTGTTGTGAGAGGCAGGGGGCTGTGGTGACATGGTGTAGGTTATGAGATGCAGGGGACTGTGGTGACATGGTCTAGGTTATGAGATGCATGGGACTGTGGTGACATGGTGTAGGTTATGAGATGCAGGGGGCTGTGGTGACATGGCGTAGGCTGTTGTGAGATGCAGTGGGCTGTGGTGAGAGGCATGGGGACTGTGGTGACATGGCGTAGGTTATGAGATGTAGGGGGCTGTGGTGAGAGGCAGGGGACTGTGGTGACAAGGTGTAGGTTATGAGATGCAGGGGGCTGTGGTGACATGGTGTAGGTTGTTATGAGATGTAGGGGGCTCTGGTGAGAAGCAGGGGACTGTGGTGACATGGTGTAGGTTATGAGATGCAGGGGGCTGTGGTGACATGGTGTAGGTTATGAGATGCAGGGGGCTGTGGTGACATGGTGTAGGTTATGAGATGCAGGGGTCTGTGGTGAGAGGCAGGGGGCTGTGGTGACATGGTGTAGGTTATGAGATGCAGGGGACTGTGGTGACATGGCGTAGGCTGTTGTGAGATGCAGTGGGCTGTGGTGAGAGGCATGGGGACTGTGGTGACATGGCGTAGGTTGTTATGAGATGTAAGGGGCTGTGGTGAGAGGCAGGGGACTGTGGTGACATGGTGTAGGTTATGAGATGCAGGGGGCTGTGGTGACATGGTGTAGATTGTTATGAGATGTAGGGGGCTGTGGTGAGAGGCAGGGGACTGTGGTGACATGGTGTAGGTTATGAAATGCGGGGGGCTGTGGTGAGAGGCAGGGGACTGTGGTGACATGGTGTAGGTTATGAGATGCAGGGGACTGTGGTGACATGGTGTAGGTTATGAGATGCAGGGGACTGTGGTGAGAGGCAGGGGACTGTGGTGACATGGTGTAGGTTATGAGATGCAGGGGACTGTGGTGACATGGTGTAGGTTATGAGATGCAGGGGACTGTGGTGAGAGGCAGGGGACTGTGGTGACATGGTGTAGGTTATGAGATGCAGGGGGCTGTGGTGACAAGGTGTAGGTTATGAGATGCAGGGGACTGTGGTGAGAGGCAGGGGACTGTGGTGACATGGTGTAGGTTATGAGATGCAGGGGGCTGTGGTGACATGGTGTAGGTTATGAGATGCAGGGGACTGTGGTGACATGGTGTAGGTTATGAGATGCAGGGGACTGTGGTGAGAGGCAGGGGTCTGTGGTGAGAGGCAGGGGACTGTGGTGAGATGCAGGGGACTGTGGTGAGAGGCAGGGGGCTGTGGTGACATGGTGTAGGTTATGAGATGCAGGGGACTGTTGTGAGAGGCAGGGGGCTGTGGTGACATGGTGAAGGTTATGAGATGCAGGGGGCTGTGGTGACATGGTGTAGGTTATGAAATGCGGGGGGCTGTGGTGAGAGGCAGGGGACTGTGGTGACATGGTGTAGGTTATGAGATGCAGGGGACTGTGGTGACATGGTGTAGGTTATGAGATGCAGGGGACTGTGGTGAGAGGCAGGGGACTGTGGTGACATGGTGTAGGTTATGAGATGCAGGGGACTGTGGTGACATGGTGTAGGTTATGAGATGCAGGGGACTGTGGTGAGAGGCAGGGGACTGTGGTGAGATGCAGGGGACTGTGGTGACATGGTGTAGGTTATGAGATGCAGGGGACTGTGGTGACATGGTGTAGGTTATGAGATGCAGGGGACTGTGGTGAGAGGCAGGGGACTGTGGTGAGATGCAGGGGACTGTGGTGACATGGTGTAGGTTATGAGATGCAGGGGGCTGTGGTGACATGGTGTAGGTTATGAGATGCAGGGGACTGTGGTGACATGGTGTAGGTTATGAGATGCAGGGGACTGTGGTGAGAGGCAGGGGACTGTGGTGAGAGGCAGGGGACTGTGGTGAGAGGCAGGGGACTGTGGTGAGAGGCAGGGGGCTGTGGTGACATGGTGTAGGTTATGAGATGCAGGGGACTGTTGTGAGAGGCAGGGGGCTGTGGTGACATGGTGTAGGTTATGAGATGCAGGGGACTGTGGTGACATGGTGTAGGTTATGAGATGCTTGGGACTGTGGTGACATGGTGTAGGTTATGAGATGCAGGGGGCTGTGGTGACATGGCGTTGGCTGTTGTGAGATGCAGTGGGCTGTGGTGAGAGGCATGGGGACTGTGGTGACATGGCGTAGGTTATGAGATGTAGGGGGCTGTGGTGAGAGGCAGGGGACTGTGGTGACATGGTGTAGGTTATGAGATGCAGGGGGCTGTGGTGACATGGTGTAGGTTGTTATGAGATGTAGGGGGCTGTGGTGAGAGGCAGGGGACTGTGGTGACATGGTGTAGGTTATGAGATGCAGGGGACTGTGGTGACATGGTGTACGTTATGAGATGCAGGGGACTGTGGTGAGAGGCAGGGGGCGGTGGTGACATGGTGTAGGTTATGAGATGCAGGGGACTGTTGTGAGAGGCAGGGGGCTGTGGTGACATGGTGTAGGTTATGAGATGCAGGGGGCTCTGGTGACATGGTGTAGGTTATGAGATGCAGGGGGCTGTGGTGAGAGGCAGGGGGCTGTGGTGACATGGTGTAGGTTATGAGACGCAGGAGGCTGTGGTGACATGGTGTAGGTTATGAGATGCAGGGGGCTGTGGTGACATGGTGTAGGTTATGAGATGCAGAGGGCTGTGGTGAGAGGCAGGGGGCTGTGGTAACATGGTGTAGGTTATGAGATGCAGGGGACTGTGGTGAGAGGCAGGGGACTGTGGTGACATGGTGTAGGTTATGAGATGCAGGGGGCTGTGGTGACATGGTGTAGGTTATGAGATGCAGGGGGCTGTGGTGACATGGTGTAGGTTATGAGATGCAGGGGGCTGTGGTGACATGGTGTAGGTTATGAGATGCAGGGGGCTGTGGTGACATGGTGTAGGTTATGAGATGCAGGGGGCTGTGGTGAGAGGCAGGGGACTGTGATGACATGGTGTAGCTATGAGATGCGCGGGGCTTTCGTGAGAGGCAGGGGACTGTGGTGACATGATGTAGGTTATGAGATGCGGGGGGCTGGGGTGAGAGGCAGGGGACTGTGGTGACATGGTGTAGGTTATGAGATGCGGGGGGCTGTGGTGAGAGGCAGGGGACTGTGGTGACATGGTGTAGGTTATGAGATGCATGGGGCTGTGGTGACATGGTGTAGGTTATGAGATGCAGGGGGCTGTGGTGACATGGTGTAGGTTATGAGATGCAGGGGTCTGTGGTGAGAGGCAGGGGGCTGTGGTGACATGGTGTAGGTTATGAGATGCAGGGGACTGTGGTGACATGGCGTAGGCTGTTGTGAGATGCAGTGGGCTGTGGTGAGAGGCATGGGGACTATGGTGACATGGCGTAGGTTGTTATGAGATGTAAGGGGCTGTGGTGAGAGGCAGGGGACTGTGGTGACATGGTGTAGGTTATGAGATGCAGGGGGCTGTGGTGACATGGTGTAGATTGTTCTGAGATGTAGGGGGCTGTGGTGAGAGGCAGGGGACTGTGGTGACATGGTGTAGGTTATGAAATGCGGGGGGCTGTGGTGAGAGGCAGGGGACTGTGGTGACATGGTGTAGTTTATGAGATGCAGGGGACTGTGGTGACATGGTGTAGGTTATGAGATGCAGGGGACTGTGGTGAGAGGCAGGGGACTGTGGTGACATGGTGTAGGTTATGAGATGCAGGGGACTGTGGTGACATGGTGTACGTTATGAGATGCAGGGGACTGTGGTGAGAGGCAGGGGGCTGTGGTGACATGGTGTAGGTTATGAGATGCAGGGGACTGTTGTGAGAGGCAGGGGGCTGTGGAGACATGGTGTAGGTTATGAGATGCAGGGGACTGTGGTGACATGGTGTAGGTTATGAGATGCATGGGACTGTGGTGACATAGTGTAGGTTATGAGATGCAGGGGGCTGTGGTGACATGGCGTTGGCTGTTGTGAGATGCAGTGGGCTGTGGTGAGAGGCATGGGGACTGTGGTGATATGGCGTAGGTTATGAGATGTAGGGGGCTGTGGTGAGAGGCAGGGGACTGTGGTGACATGGTGTAGGTTATGAGATGCAGGGGGCTGTGGTGAAATGGTGTAGGTTGTTATGAGATGTAGGGGGCTGTGGTGAGAGGCAGGGGACTGTGGTGACATGGTGTAGGTTATGAGATGCAGGGGACTGTGGTGACATGGTGTACGTTATGAGATGCAGGGGACTGTGGTGAGAGGCAGGGGGCTGTGGTGACATGGTGTAGGTTATGAGATGCAGGGGACTGTTGTGAGAGGCAGGGGACTGTGGTGACATGGTGTAGGTTATGAGATGCATGGGGCTGTGGTGACATGGTGTAGGTTATGAGATGCAGGGGGCTGTGGTCACATGGTGTAGGTTATGAGATGCAGGGGACTGTGGTGACATGGTGTAGGTTATGAGATGCAGGGGACTGTGGTGAGAGGCAGGGGACTATGGTGACATGGTGTAGGTTATGAGATGCAGGGGACTGTGGTGACATGGTGTAGGTTATGAGATGCAGGGGACTGTGGTGACATGGTGTAGGTTATGAGATGCAGGGGGCTGTGGTGACATGGCGTAGGCTGTTGTGAGATGCAGTGGGCTGTGGTGAGAGGCATGGGGACTGTGGTGACATGGCGTAGGTTATGAGATGTAGGGGGCTGTGGTGAGAGGCAGGGGACTGTGGTGACATGGTGTAGGTTATGAGATGCAGGGGGCTGTGGTGACATGGTGTAGGTTGTTATGAGATGTAGGGGGCTGTGGTGAGAGGCAGGGGACTGTGGTGACATGGTGTAGGTTATGAGATGCAGGGGACTGTGGTGACATGGTGTACGTTATGAGATGCAGGGGACTGTGGTGAGAGGCAGGGGGCTGTGGTGACATGGTGTAGGTTATGAGATGCAGGGGACTGTGGTGAGAGGCAGGGGGCTGTGGTGACATGGTGTAGGTTATGAGATGCAGGGGACTGTGGTGAGAGGCAGGGGGCTGTGGTGACATGGTGTAGGTTATGAGATGCAGGGGACTGTGGTGAGAGGCAGGGGGCTGTGGTGACATGGTGTAGGTTATGAGATGCAGGGGACTGTGGTGACATGGTGTAGGTTATGAGATGCAGGGGACTGTGGTGACATGTTGTAGGTTATGAGATGCAGGGGACTGTGGTGACATGGCGTAGGCTGTTGTGAGATGCAGTGGGCTGTGGTGAGAGGCATGGGGACTGTGGTGACATGGCGTAGGTTGTTATGAGATGTAGGGGGCTGTGGTGAGAGGCAGGGGACTGTGGTGACATGGTGTAGGTTATGAGATGCAGGGGGCTGTGGTGACATGGTGTAGGTTGTTATGAGATGTAGGGGGCTGTGGTGAGAGGCAGGGGACTGTGGTGACATGGTGTAGGTTATGAGATGCGCGGGGCTTTCGTGAGAGGCAGGGGACTGTGGTGACATGATGTAGGTTATGAGATGCGGGGGGCTGGGGTGAGAGGCAGGGGACTGTGGTGACATGGTGTAGGTTATGAGATGCGGGGGGCTGTGGTGAGAGGCAGGGGACTGTGGTGACATGGTGTAGGTTATGAGATGCATGGGGCTGTGGTGACATGGTGTAGGTTATGAGATGCAGGGGGCTGTGGTGACATGGTGTAGGTTATGAGATGCAGGGGTCTGTGGTGAGAGGCAGGGGGCTGTGGTGACATAGTGTAGGTTATGAGATGCAGGGGACTGTGGTGACATGGCGTAGGCTGTTGTGAGATGCAGTGGGCTGTGGTGAGAGGCATGGGGACTGTGGTGACATGGCGTAGGTTGTTATGAGATGTAAGGGGCTGTGGTGAGAGGCAGGGGACTGTGGTGACATGGTGTAGGTTATGAGATGCAGGGGGCTGTGGTGACATGGTGTAGATTGTTATGAGATGTAGGGGGCTGTGGTGAGAGGCAGGGGACTGTGGTGACATGGTGTAGGTTATGAAATGCGGGGGGCTGTGGTGAGAGGCAGGGGACTGTGGTGACATGGTGTAGGTTATGAGATGCAGGGGACTGTGGTGACATGGTGTAGGTTATGAGATGCAGGGGACTGTGGTGAGAGGCAGGGGACTGTGGTGACATGGTGTAGGTTATGAGATGCAGGGGACTGTGGTGACATGGTGTAGGTTATGAGATGCAGGGGACTGTGGTGAGAGGCAGGGGACTGTGGTGACATGGTGTAGGTTATGAGATGCAGGGGGCTGTGGTGACAAGGTGTAGGTTATGAGATGCAGGGGACTGTGGTGAGAGGCAGGGGACTGTGGTGAGAGGCAGGGGACTGTGGTGACATGGTGTAGGTTATGAGATGCAGGGGGCTGTGGTGACATGGTGTAGGTTATGAGATGCAGGGGACTGTGGTGACATGGTGTAGGTTATGAGATGCAGGGGACTGTGGTGAGAGGCAGGGGTCTGTGGTGAGAGGCAGGGGACTGTGGTGAGATGCAGGGGACTGTGGTGAGAGGCAGGGGGCTGTGGTGACATGGTGTAGGTTATGAGATGCAGGGGACTGTTGTGAGAGGCAGGGGGCTGTGGTGACATGGTGTAGGTTATGAGATGCAGGGGGCTGTGGTGACATGGTGTAGGTTATGAAATGCGGGGGGCTGTGGTGAGAGGCAGGGGACTGTGGTGACATGGTGTAGGTTATGAGATGCAGGGGACTGTGGTGACATGGTGTAGGTTATGAGATGCAGGGGACTGTGGTGAGAGGCAGGGGACTGTGGTGACATGGTGTAGGTTATGAGATGCAGGGGACTGTGGTGACATGGTGTAGGTTATGAGATGCAGGGGACTGTGGTGAGAGGCAGGGGACTGTGGTGAGATGCAGGGGACTGTGGTGACATGGTGTAGGTTATGAGATGCAGGGGACTGTGGTGACATGGTGTAGGTTATGAGATGCAGGGGACTGTGGTGAGAGGCAGGGGACTGTGGTGAGATGCAGGGGACTGTGGTGACATGGTGTAGGTTATGAGATGCAGGGGGCTGTGGTGACATGGTGTAGGTTATGAGATGCAGGGGACTGTGGTAACATGGTGTAGGTTATGAGATGCAGGGGACTGTGGTGAGAGGCAGGGGACTGTGGTGAGAGGCAGGGGACTGTGGTGAGAGGCAGGGGGCTGTGGTGACATGGTGTAGGTTATGAGATGCAGGGGACTGTTGTGAGAGGCAGGGGGCTGTGGTGACATGGTGTAGGTTATGAGATGCAGGGGACTGTGGTGACATGGTGTAGGTTATGAGATGCTTGGGACTGTGGTGACATGGTGTAGGTTATGAGATGCAGGGGGCTGTGGTGACATGGCGTTGGCTGTTGTGAGATGCAGTGGGCTGTGGTGAGAGGCATGGGGACTGTGGTGACATGGCGTAGGTTATGAGATGTAGGGGGCTGTGGTGAGAGGCAGGGGACTGTGGTGACATGGTGTAGGTTATGAGATGCAGGGGGCTGTGGTGACATGGTGTAGGTTGTTATGAGATGTAGGGGGCTGTGGTGAGAGGCAGGGGACTGTGGTGACATGGTGTAGGTTATGAGATGCAGGGGACTGTGGTGACATGGTGTACGTTATGAGATGCAGGGGACTGTGGTGAGAGGCAGGGGGCTGTGGTGACATGGTGTAGGTTATGAGATGCAGGGGACTGTTGTGAGAGGCAGGGGACTGTAGTGACATGGTGTAGGTTATGAGATGCATGGGGCTGTGGTGACATGGTGTAGGTTATGAGATGCAGGGGGCTGTGGTTACATGGTGTAGGTTATGAGATGCAGGGGACTGTGGTGACATGGTGTAGGTTATGAGATGCAGGGGACTGTGGTGAGAGGCAGGGGACTATGGTGACATGGTGTAGGTTATGAGATGCAGGGGACTGTGGTGACATGGTGTAGGTTATGAGATGCAGGGGACTGTGGTGACATGGTGTAGGTTATGAGATGCAGGGGACTGTGGTGACATGGTGTAGGTTATGAGATGCAGGGGACTGTGGTGACATGGTGTAGGTTATGAGATGCAGGGGACTGTGGTGACATGGTGTAGGTTATGAGATGCAGGGGACTGTGGTGACATGGTGTAGGTTATGAGATGCAGGGGACTGTGGTGACATGGTTTAGGTTATGAGATGCAGGGGGCTGTGGTGACATGGTGTAGGTTGAGATGCAGGGGGCTGTGGTGAGAGGCAGGGGGCTGTGGTGACATGGTGTAGGTTATGAGATGCAGGGGACTGTGGTGACATGGTGTAGGTTATGAGATGCAGGGGGCTGTGGTGAGAGGCAGGGGACTGTGGTGACATGGTGTAGGTTATGAGATGCATGGGGCTGTGGTGACATGGTGTAGGTTATGAGATGCAGGGGGCTGTGGTGACATGGTGTAGGTTATGAGATGCAGGGGTCTGTGGTGAGAGGCAGGGGGCTGTGGTGACATGGTGTAGGTTATGAGATGCAGGGGACTGTGGTGACATGGCGTAGGCTGTTGTGAGATGCAGTGGGCTGTGGTGAGAGGCATGGGGACTGTGGTGACATGGCGTAGGTTGTTATGAGATGTAAGGGGCTGTGGTGAGAGGCAGGGGACTGTGGTGACATGGTGTAGGTTATGAGATGCAGGGGGCTGTGGTGACATGGTGTAGATTGTTATGAGATGTAGGGGGCTGTGGTG
Organism: Taudactylus pleione; assembly: GCA_031769625.1. NCBI lineage: Eukaryota > Metazoa > Chordata > Amphibia > Anura > Myobatrachidae > Taudactylus > Taudactylus pleione. Next base: position 48,214,258 of record JAUIMM010000031.1, read on the forward strand.
AGAGGCAGGGGACTGTGGTGACATGGTGTAGGTTATGAAATGCGGGGGGCTGTGGTGAGAGGCAGGGGACTGTGGTGACATGGTGTAGGTTATGAGATGCAGGGGACTGTGGTGACATGGTGTAGGTTATGAGATGCAGGGGACTGTGGTGAGAGGCAGGGGACTGTGGTGACATGGTGTAGGTTATGAGATGCAGGGGACTGTGGTGACATGGTGTAGGTTATGAGATGCAGGGGACTGTGGTGAGAGGCAGGGGACTGTGGTGACATGGTGTAGGTTATGAGATGCAGGGGGCTGTGGTGACAAGGTGTAGGTTATGAGATGCAGGGGACTGTGGTGAGAGGCAGGGGACTGTGGTGAGAGGCAGGGGACTGTGGTGACATGGTGTAGGTTATGAGATGCAGGGGGCTGTGGTGACATGGTGTAGGTTATGAGATGCAGGGGACTGTGGTGACATGGTGTAGGTTATGAGATGCAGGGGACTGTGGTGAGAGGCAGGGGTCTGTGGTGAGAGGCAGGGGACTGTGGTGAGATGCAGGGGACTGTGGTGAGAGGCAGGGGGCTGTGGTGACATGGTGTAGGTTATGAGATGCAGGGGACTGTTGTGAGAGGCAGGGGGCTGTGGTGACATGGTGTAGGTTATGAGATGCAGGGGGCTGTGGTGACATGGTGTAGGTTATGAAATGCGGGGGGCTGTGGTGAGAGGCAGGGGACTGTGGTGACATGGTGTAGGTTATGAGATGCAGGGGACTGTGGTGACATGGTGTAGGTTATGAGATGCAGCGGACTGTGGTGAGAGGCAGGGGACTGTGGTGACATGGTGTAGGTTATGAGATGCAGGGGACTGTGGTGACATGGTGTAGGTTATGAGATGCAGGGGACTGTGGTGAGAGGCAGGGGACTGTGGTGAGATGCAGGGGACTGTGGTGACATGGTGTAGGTTATGAGATGCAGGGGACTGTGGTGACATGGTGTAGGTTATGAGATGCAGGGGACTGTGGTGAGAGGCAGGGGACTGTGGTGAGATGCAGGGGACTGTGGTGACATGGTGTAGGTTATGAGATGCAGGGGGCTGTGGTGACATGGTGTAGGTTATGAGATGCAGGGGACTGTGGTAACATGGTGTAGGTTATGAGATGCAGGGGACTGTGGTGAGAGGCAGGGGACTGTGGTGAGAGGCAGGGGACTGTGGTGAGAGGCAGGGGGCTGTGGTGACATGGTGTAGGTTATGAGATGCAGGGGACTGTTGTGAGAGGCAGGGGGCTGTGGTGACATGGTGTAGGTTATGAGATGCAGGGGACTGTGGTGACATGGTGTAGGTTATGAGATGCTTGGGACTGTGGTGACATGGTGTAGGTTATGAGATGCAGGGGGCTGTGGTGACATGGCGTTGGCTGTTGTGAGATGCAGTGGGCTGTGGTGAGAGGCATGGGGACTGTGGTGACATGGCGTAGGTTATGAGATGTAGGGGGCTGTGGTGAGAGGCAGGGGACTGTGGTGACATGGTGTAGGTTATGAGATGCAGGGGGCTGTGGTGACATGGTGTAGGTTGTTATGAGATGTAGGGGGCTGTGGTGAGAGGCAGGGGACTGTGGTGACATGGTGTAGGTTATGAGATGCAGGGGACTGTGGTGACATGGTGTACGTTATGAGATGCAGGGGACTGTGGTGAGAGGCAGGGGGCTGTGGTGACATGGTGTAGGTTATGAGATGCAGGGGACTGTTGTGAGAGGCAGGGGACTGTAGTGACATGGTGTAGGTTATGAGATGCATGGGGCTGTGGTGACATGGTGTAGGTTATGAGATGCAGGGGGCTGTGGTTACATGGTGTAGGTTATGAGATGCAGGGGACTGTGGTGACATGGTGTAGGTTATGAGATGCAGGGGACTGTGGTGAGAGGCAGGGGACTATGGTGACATGGTGTAGGTTATGAGATGCAGGGGACTGTGGTGACATGGTGTAGGTTATGAGATGCAGGGGACTGTGGTGACATGGTGTAGGTTATGAGATGCAGGGGACTGTGGTGACATGGTGTAGGTTATGAGATGCAGGGGACTGTGGTGACATGGTGTAGGTTATGAGATGCAGGGGACTGTGGTGACATGGTGTAGGTTATGAGATGCAGGGGACTGTGGTGACATGGTTTAGGTTATGAGATGCAGGGGGCTGTGGTGACATGGTGTAGGTTGAGATGCAGGGGGCTGTGGTGAGAGGCAGGGGGCTGTGGTGACATGGTGTAGGTTATGAGATGCAGGGGACTGTGGTGACATGGTGTAGGTTATGAGATGCAGGGGACTGTGGTGAGAGGCAGGGGGCTGTGGTGACATGGTGTAGGTTATGAGATGCAGGGGACTGTGGTGAGAGGCAGGGGGCTGTGGTGACATGGTGTAGGTTATGAGATGCAGGGGACTGTGGTGACATGGTGTAGGTTATGAGATGCAGGGGACTGTGGTGACATGGCGTAGGCTGTTGTGAGATGCAGTGGGCTGTGATGAGAGGCATGGGGACTGTGGTGACATGGCGTAGGTTGTTATGAGATGTAGGGGGCTGTGGTGAGAGGCAGGGGACTGTGGTGACATGGTGTAGGTTATGAGATGCAGGGGGCTGTGGTGACATGGTGTAGGTTGTTATGAGATGTAGGGGGCTGTGGTGAGAGGCAGGGGACTGTGGTGACATGGTGTAGGTTATGAGATGCGGGGGGCTTTGGTGAGAGGCAGGGGACTGTGGTGACATGATGTAGGTTATGAGATGCGGGGGGCTGTGGTGAGAGGCAGGGGACTGTGGTGACATGGTGTAGGTTATGAGATGCGGGGGGCTGTGGTGAGAGGCAGGGGACTGTGTTGACATGGTGTAGGTTATGAGATGAATGGGGACTGTGGTGACATGATGTAGGTTATGAGATGCAGGGGACTGTGGTGACATGGTGCAGGTTATGAGATGCATGGGGCTGTGGTGACATGGTGTAGGTTATGAGATGCAGGGGGCTGTGGTGACATGGTGTAGGTTATGAGATGCAGGGGGCTGTGGTGACATGGTGTAGGTTATGAGTTGCAGGGGGCTGTGGTGACATGGTGTAGGTTATGAGATGCGGGGGGCTGTGGTGAGAGGCAGGGGACTGTGTTGACATGGTGTAGGTTATGAGATGCATGGGGACTGTGGTGACATGATGTAGGTTATGAGATGCAGGGGACTGTGGTGACATGGTGCAGGTTATGAGATGCATGGGGCTGTGGTGACATGGTGTAGGTTATGAGATGCAGGGGGCTGTGGTGACATGGTGTAGGTTATGAGATGCAGGGGTCTGTGGTGAGAGGCAGGGGGCTGTGTTGACATGGTGTAGGTTATGAGATGCATGGGGACTGTGGTGACATGATGTAGGTTATGAGATGCAGGGGACTGTGGTGACATGGTGTAGGTTATGAGATGCAGGGGGCTGTGGTGACATGGTGTAGGTTATGAGATGCAGGGGGCTGTGGTGACATGGTGTAGGTTATGAGATGCAGGGGTCTGTGGTGAGAGGCAGGGGGCTGTGGTGACATGGTGTAGGTTATGAGATGCAGGGGACTGTGGTGAGAGGCAGGGGGCTGTCGTGACATGGTGTAGGTTATGAGATGCAGGGGACTGTGGTGAGAGGCAGGGGACTGTGGTGACATGGTGTAGGTTATGAGATGCGGGGGGCTGTGGTGAGAGGCAGGGGACTGTGTTGACATGGTGTAGGTTATGAGATGCATGGGGACTGTGGTGACATGATGTAGGTTATGAGATGCAGGGGACTGTGGTGACATGGTGCAGGTTATGAGATGCATGGGGCTGTGGTGACATGGTGTAGGTTATGAGATGCAGGGGGCTGTGGTGACATGGTGTAGGTTATGAGATGCAGGGGGCTGTGGTGACATGGTGTAGGTTATGAGATGCAGGGGTCTGTGGTGAGAGGCAGGGGGCTGTGGTGACATGGTGTAGGTTATGAGATGCAGGGGACTGTGGTGAGAGGCAGGGGGCTGTCGTGACATGGTGTAGGTTATGAGATGCAGGGGACTGTGGTGAGAGGTAGGGGACTGTGGTGACATGGTGTAGGTTATGAGATGCGGGGGGCTGTGGTGAGAGGCAGGGGACTGTGGTGACATGGTGTAGATTATGAGATGCGGGGGGCTGTGGTGAGAGGCAGGGGACTGTGGTGACATGGTGTAGGTTATGAGATGCAGGGGACTGTGGTGACATGGTGTAGGTTATGAGATGCAGGGGACTGTGGTGACATGGTGTAGGTTATGAGATGCAGGGGACTGTGGTGAGAGGCAGGGGACTGTGGTGACATGGTGTAGGTTATGAGAGGCAGGGGACTGTGGTGACATGGTGTAGGTTATGAGATGCAGGGGACTGTGGTGAAATGGTGTAGGTTATGAGATGCAGGGGACTGTGGTGAGAGGCAGGGGACTGTGGTGACATGGTGTAGGTTATGAGATGCAGGGGACTGTGGTGACATGGTGTAGGTTATGAGATGCAGGGGACTGTGGTGACATGGTTTAGGTTATGAGATGCAGGGGGCTGTGGTGACATGGTGTAGGTTGAGATGCAGGGGGCTGTGGTGAGAGGCAGGGGGCTATGGTGACATGGTGTAGGTTATGAGATGCAGGGGGCTGTGATATGAGGCAGGGGGCTGTGGTGACAAGGTGTAGGTTATGGGATGCAGGGGGCTGTGGTGACATGGTGTAGGTTATGAGAGGCAGGGGGCTGTGGTGACATGGTGTAGGTTATAAGATGCAGGGGACTTTGGTGAGAGGCAGGGGACTATGGTGATATGGTGTAGGTTAGGAGATGCAGGGGACTGTGGTGAGAGGCAGGGGACTGTGGTGACATGGTGTAGGTTATGAGATGCAGGGGACTGTGGTGAGAGGCAGGGGGCTGTGGTGACATGGTGTAGGTTATGAGATGCAGGGGACTGTGGTGAGAGGCAGGGGGCTGTGGTGACATGGTGTAGGTTATGAGATGCAGGGGACTGTGGTGAGAGGCAGGGGGCTGTGGTGACATGGTGTAGGTTATGAGATGCAGGGGACTGTGGTGACATGGTGTAGGTTATGAGATGCAGGGGACTGTGGTGACATGGTGTAGGTTATGAGATGCAGGGGACTGTGGTGACATGGCGTAGGCTGTTGTGAGATGCAGTGGGCTGTGGTGAGAGGCATGGGGACTGTGGTGACATGGCGTAGGTTGTTATGAGATGTAGGGGGCTGTGGTGAGAGGCAGGGGACTGTGGTGACATGGTGTAGGTTATGAGATGCAGGGGGCTGTGGTGACATGGTGTAGGTTGTTATGAGATGTAGGGGGCTGTGGTGAGAGGCAGGGGACTGTGGTGACATGGTGTAGGTTATGAGATGCGCGGGGCTTTCGTGAGAGGCAGGGGACTGTGGTGACATGATGTAGGTTATGAGATGCGGGGGGCTGGGGTGAGAGGCAGGGGACTGTGGTGACATGGTGTAGGTTATGAGATGCGGGGGGCTGTGGTGAGAGGCAGGGGACTGTGGTGACATGGTGTAGGTTATGAGATGCATGGGGCTGTGGTGACATGGTGTAGGTTATGAGATGCAGGGGGCTGTGGTGACATGGTGTAGGTTATGAGATGCAGGGGTCTGTGGTGAGAGGCAGGGGGCTGTGGTGACATGGTGTAGGTTATGAGATGCAGGGGACTGTGGTGACATGGCGTAGGCTGTTGTGAGATGCAGTGGGCTGTGGTGAGAGGCATGGGGACTGTGGTGACATGGCGTAGGTTGTTATGAGATGTAAGGGGCTGTGGTGAGAGGCAGGGGACTGTGGTGACATGGTGTAGGTTATGAGATGCAGGGGGCTGTGGTGACATGGTGTAGATTGTTATGAGATGTAGGGGGCTGTGGTGAGAGGCAGGGGACTGTGGTGACATGGTGTAGGTTATGAAATGCGGGGGGCTGTGGTGAGAGGCAGGGGACTGTGGTGACATGGTGTAGGTTATGAGATGCAGGGGACTGTGGTGACATGGTGTAGGTTATGAGATGCAGGGGACTGTGGTGAGAGGCAGGGGACTGTGGTGACATGGTGTAGGTTATGAGATGCAGGGGACTGTGGTGACATGGTGTAGGTTATGAGATGCAGGGGACTGTGGTGAGAGGCAGGGGACTGTGGTGACATGGTGTAGGTTATGAGATGCAGGGGGCTGTGGTGACAAGGTGTAGGTTATGAGATGCAGGGGACTGTGGTGAGAGGCAGGGGACTGTGGTGAGAGGCAGGGGACTGTGGTGACATGGTGTAGGTTATGAGATGCAGGGGGCTGTGGTGACATGGTGTAGGTTATGAGATGCAGGGGACTGTGGTGACATGGTGTAGGTTATGAGATGCAGGGGACTGTGGTGAGAGGCAGGGGTCTGTGGTGAGAGGCAGGGGACTGTGGTGAGATGCAGGGGACTGTGGTGAGAGGCAGGGGGCTGTGGTGACATGGTGTAGGTTATGAGATGCAGGGGACTGTTGTGAGAGGCAGGGGGCTGTGGTGACATGGTGTAGGTTATGAGATGCAGGGGGCTGTGGTGACATGGTGTAGGTTATGAAATGCGGGGGGCTGTGGTGAGAGGCAGGGGACTGTGGTGACATGGTGTAGGTTATGAGATGCAGGGGACTGTGGTGACATGGTGTAGGTTATGAGATGCAGGGGACTGTGGTGAGAGGCAGGGGACTGTGGTGACATGGTGTAGGTTATGAGATGCAGGGGACTGTGGTGACATGGTGTAGGTTATGAGATGCAGGGGACTGTGGTGAGAGGCAGGGGACTGTGGTGAGATGCAGGGGACTGTGGTGACATGGTGTAGGTTATGAGATGCAGGGGACTGTGGTGACATGGTGTAGGTTATGAGATGCAGGGGACTGTGGTGAGAGGCAGGGGACTGTGGTGAGATGCAGGGGACTGTGGTGACATGGTGTAGGTTATGAGATGCAGGGGGCTGTGGTGACATGGTGTAGGTTATGAGATGCAGGGGACTGTGGTGACATGGTGTAGGTTATGAGATGCAGGGGACTGTGGTGAGAGGCAGGGGACTGTGGTGAGAGGCAGGGGACTGTGGTGAGATGCAGGGGACTCTGGTGAGAGGCAGGGGGCTGTGGTGACATGGTGTAGGTTATGAGATGCAGGGGACTGTTGTGAGAGGCAGGGGGCTGTGGTGACATGGTGTAGGTTATGAGATGCAGGGGACTGTGGTGACATGGTGTAGGTTATGAGATGCTTGGGACTGTGGTGACATGGTGTAGGTTATGAGATGCAGGGGGCTGTGGTGACATGGCGTTGGCTGTTGTGAGATGCAGTGGGCTGTGGTGAGAGGCATGGGGACTGTGGTGACATGGCGTAGGTTATGAGATGTAGGGGGCTGTGGTGAGAGGCAGGGGACTGTGGTGACATGGTGTAGGTTATGAGATGCAGGGGGCTGTGGTGACATGGTGTAGGTTGTTATGAGATGTAGGGGGCTGTGGTGAGAGGCAGGGGACTGTGGTGACATGGTGTAGGTTATGAGATGCAGGGGACTGTGGTGACATGGTGTACGTTATGAGATGCAGGGGAATGTGGTGAGAGGCAGGGGGCTGTGGTGACATGGTGTAGGTTATGAGATGCAGGGGACTGTTGTGAGAGGCAGGGGACTGTGGTGACATGGTGTAGGTTATGAGATGCATGGGGCTGTGGTGACATGGTGTAGGTTATGAGATGCAGGGGGTTGTGGTTACATGGTGTAGGTTATGAGATGCAGGGGACTGTGGTGACATGGTGTAGGTTATGAGATGCAGGGGACTGTGGTGAGAGGCAGGGGACTATGGTGACATGGTGTAGGTTATGAGATGCAGGGGACTGTGGTGACATGGTGTAGGTTATGAGATGCAGGGGACTGTGGTGACATGGTGTAGGTTATGAGATGCAGGGGACTGTGGTGACATGGTGTAGGTTATGAGATGCAGGGGACTGTGGTGACATGGTGTAGGTTATGAGATGCAGGGGACTGTGGTGACATGGTGTAGGTTATGAGATGCAGGGGACTGTGGTGACATGGTGTAGGTTATGAGATGCAGGGGACTGTGGTGACATGGTTTAGGTTATGAGATGCAGGGGGCTGTGGTGACATGGTGTAGGTTGAGATGCAGGGGGCTGTGGTGAGAGGCAGGGGGCTGTGGTGACATGGTGTAGGTTATGAGATGCAGGGGACTGTGGTGACATGGTGTAGGTTATGAGATGCAGGGGACTGTGGTGAGAGGCAGGGGGCTGTGGTGACATGGTGTAGGTTATGAGATGCAGGGGACTGTGGTGAGAGGCAGGGGGCTGTGGTGACATGGTGTAGGTTATGAGATGCAGGGGACTGTGGTGACATGGTGTAGGTTATGAGATGTAGGGGACTGTGGTGACATGGCGTAGGCTGTTGTGAGATGCAGTGGGCTGTGATGAGAGGCATGGGGACTGTGGTGACATGGCGTAGGTTGTTATGAGATGTAGGGGGCTGTGGTGAGAGGCAGGGGACTGTGGTGACATGGTGTAGGTTATGAGATGCAGGGGGCTGTGGTGACATGGTGTAGGTTGTTATGAGATGTAGGGGGCTGTGGTGAGAGGCAGGGGACTGTGGTGACATGGTGTAGGTTATGAGATGCGGGGGGCTTTGGTGAGAGGCAGGGGACTGTGGTGACATGATGTAGGTTATGAGATGCGGGGGGCTGTGGTGAGAGGCAGGGGACTGTGGTGACATGGTGTAGGTTATGAGATGCGGGGGGCTGTGGTGAGAGGCAGGGGACTGTGTTGACATGGTGTAGGTTATGAGATGCATGGGGACTGTGGTGACATGATGTAGGTTATGAGATGCAGGGGACTGTGGTGACATGGTGCAGGTTATGAGATGCATGGGGCTGTGGTGACATGGTGTAGGTTATGAGATGCAGGGGGCTGTGGTGACATGGTGTAGGTTATGAGATGCAGGGGGCTGTGGTGACATGGTGTAGGTTATGAGATGCAGGGGGCTGTGGTGACATGGTGTAGGTTATGAGATGCGGGGGGCTGTGGTGAGAGGCAGGGGACTGTGTTGACATGGTGTAGGTTATGAGATGCATGGGGACTGTGGTGACATGATGTAGGTTATGAGATGCAGGGGACTGTGGTGACATGGTGCAGGTTATGAGATGCATGGGGCTGTGGTGACATGGTGTAGGTTATGAGATGCAGGGGGCTGTGGTGACATGGTGTAGGTTATGAGATGCAGGGGGCTGTGGTGACATGGTGTAGGTTATGAGATGCAGGGGTCTGTGGTGAGAGGCAGGGGGCTGTGGTGACATGGTGTAGGTTATGAGATGCAGGGGACTGTGGTGAGAGGCAGGGGGCTGTCGTGACATGGTGTAGGTTATGAGATGCAGGGGACTGTGGTGAGAGGCAGGGGACTGTGGTGACATGGTGTAGGTTATGAGATGCGGGGGGCTGTGGTGAGAGGCAGGGGACTGTGTTGACATGGTGTAGGTTATGAGATGCATGGGGACTGTGGTGACATGATGTAGGTTATGAGATGCAGGGGACTGTGGTGACATGGTGCAGGTTATGAGATGCATGGGGCTGTGGTGACATGGTGTAGGTTATGAGATGCAGGGGGCTGTGGTGACATGGTGTAGGTTATGAGATGCAGAGGGCTGTGGTGACATGGTGTAGGTTATGAGATGCAGGGGTCTGTGGTGAGAGGCAGGGGGCTGTGGTGACATGGTGTAGGTTATGAGATGCAGGCGACTGTGGTGAGAGGCAGGGGGCTGTCGTGACATGGTGTAGGTTATGAGATGCAGGGGACTGTGGTGAGAGGTAGGGGACTGTGGTGACATGGTGTAGGTTATGAGATGCGGGGGGCTGTGGTGAGAGGCAGGGGACTGTGGTGACATGGTGTAGATTATGAGATGCGGGGGGCTGTGGTGAGAGGCAGGGGACTGTGGTGACATGGTGTAGGTTATGAGATGCAGGGGACTGTGGTGACATGGTGTAGGTTATGAGATGCAGGGGACTGTGGTGACATGGTGTACGTTATGAGATGCAGGGGACTGTGGTGAGAGGCAGGGGACTGTGGTGACATGGTGTAGGTTATGAGAGGCAGGGGACTGTGGTGACATGGTGTAGGTTATGAGAGGCAGGGGACTGTGGTGAAATGGTGTAGGTTATGAGATGCAGGGGACTGTGGTGAGAGGCAGGGGACTGTGGTGACATGGTGTAGGTTATGAGATGCAGGGGACTGTGGTGACATGGTGTAGGTTATGAGATGCAGGGGACTGTGGTGACATGGTTTAGGTTATGAGATGCAGGGGGCTGTGGTGACATGGTGTAGGTTGAGATGCAGGGGGCTGTGGTGAGAGGCAGGGGGCTATGGTGACATGGTGTAGGTTATGAGATGCAGGGGGCTGTGATATGAGGCAGGGGGCTGTGGTGACAAGGTGTAGGTTATGGGATGCAGGGGGCTGTGGTGACATGGTGTAGGTTATGAGAGGCAGGGGGCTGTGGTGACATGGTGTAGGTTATAAGATGCAGGGGACTTTGGTGAGAGGCAGGGGACTATGGTGATATGGTGTAGGTTAGGAGATGCAGGGGACTGTGGTGAGAGGCAGGGGACTGTGGTGACATGGTGTAGGTTATGAGATGGAGGGGGCTGTGGTGACATGGTGTAGGTTGAGATGCAGGGGGCTGTGATGAGAGGCAGGGGGCTGTGGTGACATGGTGTAGGTTATGAGATGCAGGGGGCTGTGGTGACATAGTGTAGGTTATGAGATGCAGGGGACTGTGGGGAGAGGCAGGGGACTGTGGTGACATGGTGTAGGTTATGAGATGCAGGGGGCTGTGGTGACATGGTGTAGGTTGTTATGAGATGTAGGGGGCTGTGGTGAGAGGCAAGGGACTGTGGTGACATGGTGTAGGTTATGAAATGCGGGGGGCTGTGGTGAGAGGCAGGGGACTGTGGTGACATGGGGTAGGTTATGAGATGCAGGGGACTGTGGTGACATGGTGTAGGTTATGAGATGCAGGGGACTGTGGTGAGAGGCAGGGGACTGTGGTGACATGGTGTAGGTTATGAGATGCAGGGGACTGTGGTGACATGGTGTACGTTATGAGATGCAGGGGACTGTGGTGACATGGTGTAGGTTATGAGATGCAGGGGACTGTTGTGAGAGGCAGGGGGCTGTGGTGACATGGTGTAGGTTATGAGATGCAGGGGACTGTGGTGACATGGTGTAGGTTATGAGATGCATGGGACTGTGGTGACATGGTGTAGGTTATGAGATGCAGGGGGCTGTGGTGACATGGCGTAGGCTGTTGTGAGATGCAGTGGGCTGTGGTGAGAGGCATGGGGACTGTGGTGACATGGCGTAGGTTATGAGATGTAGGGGGCTGTGGTGAGAGGCAGGGGACTGTGGTGACATGGTGTAGGTTATGAGATGCAGGGGGCTGTGGTGACATGGTGTAGGTTGTTATGAGATGTAGGGGGCTTTGGTGAGAGGCAGGGGACTGTGGTGACATGGTGTAGGTTATGAGATGCAGGGGACTGTGGTGACATGGTGTACGTTATGAGATGCAGGGGACTGTGGTGAGAGGCAGGGGGCTGTGGTGACATGGTGTAGGTTATGAGATGCAGGGGACTGTGGTGAGAGGCAGGGGGCTGTGGTGACATGGTGTAGGTTATGAGATGCAGGGGACTGTGGTGAGAGGCAGGGGGCTGTGGTGACATGGTGTAGGTTATGAGATGCAGGGGACTGTGGTGACATGGTGTAGGTTATGAGATGCAGGGGACTGTGGTGACATGGTGTAGGTTATGAGATGCAGGGGACTGTGGTGACATGGTGTAGGTTATGAGATGCAGGGGACTGTGGTGACATGGCGTAGGCTGTTGTGAGATGCAGTGGGCTGTGGTGAGAGGCATGGGGACTGTGGTGACATGGCGTAGGTTATGAGATGTAGGGGGCTGTGGTGAGAGGCAGGGGACTGTGGTGACATGGTGTAGGTTATGAGATGCAGGGTGCTGTGGTGACATGGTGTAGGTTGTTATGAGATGTAGGGGGCTGTGGTGAGAGGCAGGGGACTGTGGTGACATGGTGTAGGTTATGAGATGCGGGGGGCTTTCGTGAGAGGCAGGGGACTGTGGTGACATGATGTAGGTTATGAGATGCGGGGGGCTGTGGTGAGAGGCAGGGGACTGTGGTGACATGGTGTAGGTTATGAGATGCGGGGGGCTGTGGTGAGAGGCAGGGGACTGTGGTGACATGGTGTAGGTTATGAGATGCATGGGGCTGTGGTGACATGGTGTAGGTTATGAGATGCAGGGGGCTGTGGTGACATGGTGTAGGTTATGAGATGCAGGGGTCTGTGGTGAGAGGCAGGGGGCTGTGGTGACATGGTGTAGGTTATGAGATGCAGGGGACTGTGGTGACATGGCGTAGGCTGTTGTGAGATGCAGTGGGCTGTGGTGAGAGGCATGGGGACTGTGGTGACATGGCGTAGGTTGTTATGAGATGTAAGGGGCTGTGGTGAGAGGCAGGGGACTGTGGTGACATGGTGTAGGTTATGAGATGCAGGGGGCTGTGGTGACATGGTGTAGATTGTTATGAGATGTAGGGGGCTGTGGTGAGAGGCAGGGGACTGTGGTGACATGGTGTAGGTTATGAAATGCGGGGGGCTGTGGTGAGAGGCAGGGGACTGTGGTGACATGGTGTAGGTTATGAGATGCAGGGGACTGTGGTGACATGGTGTAGGTTATGAGATGCAGGGGACTGTGGTGAGAGGCAGGGGACTGTGGTGACATGGTGTAGGTTATGAGATGCAGGGGACTGTGGTGACATGGTGTACGTTATGAGATGCAGGGGACTGTGGTGAGAGGCAGGGGGCTGTGGTGACATGGTGTAGGTTATGAGATGCAGGGGACTGTTGTGAGAGGCAGGGGGCTGTGGTGACATGGTGTAGGTTATGAGATGCAGGGGACTGTGGTGACATGGTGTAGGTTATGAGATGCAGGGGACTGTGGTGACATGGTGTAGGTTATGAGATGCAGGGGGCTGTGGTGACATGGCGTAGGCTGTTGTGAGATGCAGTGGGCTGTGGTGAGAGGCATGGGGACTGTGGTGACATGGCGTAGGTTATGAGATGTAGGGGGCTGTGGTGAGAGGCAGGGGACTGTGGTGACATGGTGTAGGTTATGAGATGCAGGGGGCTGTGGTGACATGGTGTAGGTTGTTATGAGATGTAGGGGGCTGTGGTGAGAGGCAGGGGACTGTGGTGACATGGTGTAGGTTATGAGATGCAGGGGACTGTGGTGACATGGTGTACGTTATGAGATGCAGGGGACTGTGGTGAGAGGCAGGGGGCTGTGGTGACATGGTGTAGGTTATGAGATGCAGGGGACTGTTGTGAGAGGCAGGGGGCTGTGGTGACATGGTGTAGGTTATGAGATGCAGGGGACTGTGGGGACATGGTGTAGGTTATGAGATGCATGGGACTGTGGTGACATGGTGTAGGTTATGAGATGCAGGGGGCTGTGGTGACATGGCGTAGGCTGTTGTGAGATGCAGTGGGCTGTGGTGAGAGGCATGGGGACTGTGGTGACATGGCGTAGGTTATGAGATGTAGGGGACTGTGGTGACATGGTGTAGGTTATGAGATGCGGGGGGCTTTGGTGAGAGGCAGGGGACTGTGGTGACATGGTGGAGGTTATGAGATGCAGGGGACTGTGGTGACATGGTGTAGGTTATGAGATGCAGGGGACTGTGGTGAGAGGCAGGGGACTGTGGTGACATGGTGTAGGTTATGAGATGCAGGGGACTGTGGTGACATGGTGTACGTTATGAGATGCAGGGGACTGTGGTGAGAGGCAGGGGGCTGTGGTGACATGGTGTAGGTTATGAGATGCAGGGGACTGTTGAGAGAGGCAGGGGGCTGTGGTGACATGGTGTAAGTTATGAGATGCAGGGGACTGTGGGGACATGGTGTAGGTTATGAGATGCATGGGACTGTGGTGACATGGTGTAGGTTATGAGATGCAGGGGGCTGTGGTGACATGGCGTAGGCTGTTGTGAGATGCAGTGGGCTGTGGTGAGAGGCATGGGGACTGTGGTGACATGGCGTAGGTTATGAGATGCAGGGGGCTGTGGTGAGAGGCAGGGGACTGTGGTGACATGGTGTAGGTTATGAGATGCGGGGGGCTTTGGTGAGAGGCAGGGGACTGTGGTGACATGGTGGAGGTTATGAGATGCAGGGGACTGTGGTGACATGGTGTAGGTTATGAGATGCAGGGGACTGTGGTGAGAGGCAGGGGACTGTGGTGACATGGTGTAGGTTATGAGATGCAGGGGCCTGTGGTGACATGGTGTACGTTATGAGATGCAGGGGACTGTGGTGAGAGGCAGGGGGCTGTGGTGACATGGTGTAGGTTATGAGATGCAGGGGACTGTTGTGAGAGGCAGGTGGCTGTGGTGACATGGTGTAGGTTATGAGATGCAGGGGACTGTGGTGACATGGTGTAGGTTATGAGATGCAGGGGACTGTGGTGACATGGTGTAGGTTATGAGATGCAGGGGGCTGTGGTGACATGGCGTAGGCTGTTGTGAGATGCAGTGGGCTGTGGTGAGAGGCATGGGGACTGTGGTGACATGGCGTAGGTTATGAGATGTAGGGGGCTGTGGTGAGAGGCAGGGGACTGTGGTGACATGGTGTAGGTTATGAGATGCAGGGGGCTGTGGTGACATGGTGTAGGTTGTTATGAGATGCGGGGGGCTTTGGTGAGAGGCAGGGGACTGTGGTGACATGGTGTAGGTTATGAGATGCGGGGGGCTGTGGTGAGAGGCAGGGGACTGTGTCGACATGGTGTAGGTTATGAGATGCATGGGGACTGTGGTGACATGATGTAGGTTATGAGATGCAGGGGACTGTGGTGACATGGTGTAGGTTATGAGATGCATGGGGCTGTGGTGACATGGTGTAGGTTATGAGATGCAGGGGGCTGTGGTGACATGGTGTAGGTTATGAGATGCAGGGGGCTCTGGTGACATGGTGTAGGTTATGAGATGTAGGGGGCTGTGGTGAGAGGCAGGGGGCTGTGGTGACATGGTGTAGGTTATGAGACGCAGGGGACTGTGGTGAGAGGCAGGGGGCTGTGGTGACATGGTGTAGGTTATGAGATGCAGGGGACTGTGGTGAGAGGCAGGGGACTGTGGTGACATGGTGTAGGTTATGATATGCGGGGGGCTGTGGTGAGAGGCAGGGGACTGTGGTGACATGGTGTAGGTTATGAGATGCGGGGGGCTGTGGTGAGAGGCAGGGGACTGTGGTGACATGGTGTAGGTTATGAGATGCAGGGGAGTGTGGTGACATGGTGTAGGTTATGAGATGCAGGGGACTGTGGTGAGAGGCAGGGGACTGTGGTGACATGGTGTAGGTTATGAGAGGCAGGGGGCTGTGGTGACATGGTGTAGGTTATGAGAGGCAGGGGGCTGTGGTGACATGGTGTAGGTTATGAGAGGCAGGGGATTGTGGTGACATGGTGTAGGTTATGAGATGCAGGGGGCTGTGGTGACATGGTGTAGGTTGTTATGAAATGTAGGGGGCTGTGGTGAGAGGCAGGGGACTGTGGTGACATGGTGTAGGTTATGAGATGCAGGGGGCTGTGGTGACATGGTGTAGGTTATGAGATGCAGGGGGCTGTGGTGACATGGTGTAAGTTATGAGATGCAGGGGGATGTGGTGACATGGTGTAGGTTATGAGATGCTCGGGGCTGTGGTGACATGGTGTAGGTTATGAGATGCAGGGGGCTGTGGTGAGAGGCAGGGGGCTGTGGTAACATGGTGTAGGTTATGAGATGCAGGGGACTGTGGTGAGAGGCAGGGGACTGTGGTGACATGGTGTAGGTTATGAGATGCTGGGGGCTGTGGTGAGAGGCAGGGGACTGTGGTGACATGGTGTAGGTTATGAAATGCGGGGGGCTGTGGTGAGAGGCAGGGGACTGTGTTGAAATGGTGTAGGTTATGAGATGCAGGGGACTGTGGTGACATGGTGTAGGTTATGAGATGCAGGGGACTGTGGTGACATGGTTTAGGTTATGAGATGCAGGGGGCTGTGGTGACATGGTGTAGGTTGAGATGCAGGGGGCTGTGGTGAGAGGCAGGGGGCTGTGGTGACATGGTGTAGGTTATGAGATGCAGGGGACTGTGGTGACATGGTGTAGGTTATGAGATGCAGGGGACTGTGGTGAGAGGCAGGGGGCTGTGGTGACATGGTGTAGGTTATGAGATGCAGGGGACTGTGGTGAGAGGCAGGGGGCTGTGGTGACATGGTGTAGGTTATGAGATGCAGGGGACTGTGGTGACATGGTGTAGGTTATGAGATGCAGGGGACTGTGGTGACATGGTGTAGGTTATGAGATGTAGGGGGCTGTGGTGAGAGGCAGGGGACTGTGGTGACATGGTGTAGGTTATGAGATGCAGGGGGCTGTGGTGACATGGTGTAGGTTGTTATGAGATGTAGGGGGCTGTGGTGAGAGGCAGGGGACTGTGGTGACATGGTGTAGGTTATGAGATGCGGGGGGCTTTGGTGAGAGGCAGGGGACTGTGGTGACATGATGTAGGTTATGAGATGCGGGGGGCTGTGGTGAGAGGCAGGGGACTGTGGTGACATGGTGTAGGTTATGAGATGCGGGGGGCTGTGGTGAGAGGCAGGGGACTGTGTTGACATGGTGTAGGTTATGAGATGCATGGGGACTGTGGTGACATGATGTAGGTTATGAGATGCAGGGGACTGTGGTGACATGGTGCAGGTTATGAGATGCAGGGGGCTGTGGTGACATGGTGTAGGTTATGAGATGCAGGGGGCTGTGGTGACATGGTGTAGGTTATGAGATGCAGGGGGCTGTGGTGACATGGTGTAGGTTATGAGATGCAGGGGTCTGTGGTGAGAGGCAGGGGGCTGTGGTGACATGGTGTAGGTTATGACATGCAGGGGTCTGTGGTGAGAGGCATGGGGACTGTGGTGACATGGTGTAGGTTGTTATGAGATGTAGGGGGCTGTGGTGAGAGGCAGGGGACTGTGGTGAGATGGTGTAGGTTATGAGATGCAGGGGGCTTTCGTGAGAGGCAGGGGACTGTGGTGACATGATGTAGGTTATGAGATGCGGGGGGCTGTGGTGAGAGGCAGGGGACTGTGGTGACATGGTGTAGGTTATGAGATGCGGGGGGCTGTGGTGAGAGGCAGGGGACTGTGGTGACATGGTGTAGGTTATGAGATGCATGGGGCTGTGGTGACATGGTGTAGGTTATGAGATGCAGGGGGCTGTGGTGACATGGTGTAGGTTATGAGATGCAGGGGTCTGTGGTGAGAGGCAGGGGGCTGTGGTGACATGGTGTAGGTTATGAGATGCAGGGGACTGTGGTGACATGGCGTAGGCTGTTGTGAGATGCAGTGGGCTGTGGTGAGAGGCATGGGGACTGTGGTGACATGGCGTAGGTTGTTATGAGATGTAAGGGGCTGTGGTGAGAGGCAGGGGACTGTGGTGACATGGTGTAGGTTATGAGATGCAGGGGGCTGTGGTGACATGGTGTAGATTGTTATGAGATGTAGGGGGCTGTGGTGAGAGGCAGGGGACTGTGGTGACATGGTGTAGGTTATGAAATGCGGGGGGCTGTGGTGAGAGGCAGGGGACTGTGGTGACATGGTGTAGGTTATGAGATGCAGGGGACTGTGGTGACATGGTGTAGGTTATGAGATGCAGGGGACTGTGGTGAGAGGCAGGGGACTGTGGTGACATGGTGTAGGTTATGAGATGCAGGGGACTGTGGTGACATGGTGTACGTTATGAGATGCAGGGGACTGTGGTGAGAGGCAGGGGGCTGTGGTGACATGGTGTAGGTTATGAGATGCAGGGGACTGTTGTGAGAGGCAGGGGGCTGTGGTGACATGGTGTAGGTTATGAGATGCAGGGGACTGTGGTGACATGGTGTAGGTTATGAGATGCAGGGGACTGTGGTGACATGGTGTAGGTTATGAGATGCAGGGGGCTGTGGTGACATGGCGTAGGCTGTTGTGAGATGCAGTGGGCTGTGGTGAGAGGCATGGGGACTGTGGTGACATGGCGTAGGTTATGAGATGTAGGGGGCTGTGGTGAGAGGCAGGGGACTGTGGTGACATGGTGTAGGTTATGAGATGCAGGGGGCTGTGGTGACATGGTGTAGGTTGTTATGAGATGTAGGGGGCTGTGGTGAGAGGCAGGGGACTGTGGTGACATGGTGTAGGTTATGAGATGCAGGGGACTGTGGTGACATGGTGTACGTTATGAGATGCAGGGGACTGTGGTGAGAGGCAGGGGGCTGTGGTGACATGGTGTAGGTTATGAGATGCAGGGGACTGTTGTGAGAGGCAGGGGGCTGTGGTGACATGGTGTAGGTTATGAGATGCAGGGGACTGTGGGGACATGGTGTAGGTTATGAGATGCATGGGACTGTGGTGACATGGTGTAGGTTATGAGATGCAGGGGGCTGTGGTGACATGGCGTAGGCTGTTGTGAGATGCAGTGGGCTGTGGTGAGAGGCATGGGGACTGTGGTGACATGGCGTAGGTTATGAGATGTAGGGGACTGTGGTGACATGGTGTAGGTTATGAGATGCGGGGGGCTTTGGTGAGAGGCAGGGGACTGTGGTGACATGGTGGAGGTTATGAGATGCAGGGGACTGTGGTGACATGGTGTAGGTTATGAGATGCAGGGGACTGTGGTGAGAGGCAGGGGACTGTGGTGACATGGTGTAGGTTATGAGATGCAGGGGACTGTGGTGACATGGTGTACGTTATGAGATGCAGGGGACTGTGGTGAGAGGCAGGGGGCTGTGGTGACATGGTGTAGGTTATGAGATGCAGGGGACTGTTGTGAGAGGCAGGGGGCTGTGGTGACATGGTGTAGGTTATGAGATGCAGGGGACTGTGGGGACATGGTGTAGGTTATGAGATGCATGGGACTGTGGTGACATGGTGTAGGTTATGAGATGCAGGGGGCTGTGGTGACATGGCGTAGGCTGTTGTGAGATGCAGTGGGCTGTGGTGAGAGGCATGGGGACTGTGGTGACATGGCGTAGGTTATGAGATGTAGGGGGCTGTGGTGAGAGGCAGGGGACTGTGGTGACATGGTGTAGGTTATGAGATGCGGGGGGCTTTGGTGAGAGGCAGGGGACTGTGGTGCCATGGTGGAGGTTATGAGATGCAGGGGACTGTGGTGACATGGTGTAGGTTATGAGATGCAGGGGACTGTGGTGAGAGGCAGGGGACTGTGGTGACATGGCGTAGGTTATGAGATGCAGGGGACTGTGGTGACATGGTGTACGTTATGAGATGCAGGGGACTGTGGTGAGAGGCAGGGGGCTGTGGTGACATGGTGTAGGTTATGAGATGCAGGGGACTGTTGTGAGAGGCAGGGGGCTGTGGTGACATGGTGTAGGTTATGAGATGCAGGGGACTGTGGTGACATGGTGTAGGTTATGAGATGCAGGGGACTGTGGTGACATGGTGTAGGTTATGAGATGCAGGGGGCTGTGGTGACATGGCGTAGGCTGTTGTGAGATGCAGTGGGCTGTGGTGAGAAGCATGGGGACTGTGGTGACATGGCGTAGGTTATGAGATGTAGGGGGCTGTGGTGAGAGGCAGGGGACTGTGGTGACATGGTGTAGGTTATGAGATGCAGGGGGCTGTGGTGACATGGTGTAGGTTGTTATGAGATGTAGGGGGCTGTGGTGAGAGGCAGGGGACTGTGGTGACATGGTGTAGGTTATGAGATGCGGGGGGCTTTGGTGAGAGGCAGGGGACTGTGGTGACATGGTGTAGGTTATGAGATGCGGGGGGCTGTGGTGAGAGGCAGGGGACTGTGTCGACATGGTGTAGGTTATGAGATGCATGGGGACTGTGGTGACATGATGTAGGTTATGAGATGCAGGGGACTGTGGTGACATGGTGTAGGTTATGAGATGCATGGGGCTGTGGTGACATGGTGTAGGTTATGAGATGCAGGGGGCTGTGGTGACATGGTGTAGGTTATGAGATGCAGGGGGCTCTGGTGACATGGTGTAGGTTATGAGATGTAGGGGGCTGTGGTGAGAGGCAGGGGGCTGTGGTGACATGGTGTAGGTTATGAGACGCAGGGGACTGTGGTGAGAGGCAGGGGGCTGTGGTGACATGGTGTAGGTTATGAGATGCAGGGGACTGTGGTGAGAGGCAGGGGACTGTGGTGACATGGTGTAGGTTATGAGATGCGGGGGGCTGTGGTGAGAGGCAGGGGACTGTGGTGACATGGTGTAGGTTATGAGATGCGGGGGGCTGTGGTGAGAGGCAGGGGACTGTGGTGACATGGTGTAGGTTATGAGATGCAGGGGACTGTGGTGACATGGTGTAGGTTATGAGATGCAGGGGACTGTGGTGAGAGGCAGGGGACTGTGGTGACATGGTGTAGGTTATGAGAGGCAGGGGGCTGTGGTGACATGGTGTAGGTTATGAGAGGCAGGGGGCTGTGGTGACATGGTGTAGGTTATGAGATGCAGGGGACTGTGGTGACATGGTGTAGGTTATGAGATGCAGGGGGCTGTGGTGACATGGTGTAGGTTGTTATGAAATGTAGGGGGCTGTGGTGAGAGGCAGGGGACTGTGGTGACATGGTGTAGGTTATGAGATGCAGGGGGCTGTGGTGACATGGTGTAGGTTATGAGATGCAGGGGGCTGTGGTGACATGGTGTAAGTTATGAGATGCAGGGGGATGTGGTGACATGGTGTAGGTTATGAGATGCTGGGGGCTGTGGTGACATGGTGTAGGTTATGAGATGCAGGGGGCTGTGGTGAGAGGCAGGGGGCTGTGGTAACATGGTGTAGGTTATGAGATGCAGGGGACTGTGGTGAGAGGCAGGGGACTGTGGTGACATGGTGTAGGTTATGAGATGCTGGGGGCTGTGTTGAGAGGCAGGGGACTGTGGTGACATGGTGTAGGTTATGAAATGCGGGGGGCTGTGGTGAGAGGCAGGGGACTGTGGTGAAATGGTGTAGGTTATGAGATGCAGGGGACTGTGGTGACATGGTGTAGGTTATGAGATGCAGGGGACTGTGGTGACATGGTTTAGGTTATGAGATGCAGGGGGCTGTGGTGACATGGTGTAGGTTGAGATGCAGGGGGCTGTGGTGAGAGGCAGGGGGCTGTGGTGACATGGTGTAGGTTATGAGATGCAGGGGACTGTGGTGACATGGTGTAGGTTATGAGATGCAGGGGACTGTGGTGAGAGGCAGGGGGCTGTGGTGACATGGTGTAGGTTATGAGATGCAGGGGACTGTGGTGAGAGGCAGGGGGCTGTGGTGACATGGTGTAGGTTATGAGATGCAGGGGACTGTGGTGACATGGTGTAGGTTATGAGATGCAGGGGACTGTGGTGACATGGTGTAGGTTATGAGATGTAGGGGGCTGTGGTGAGAGGCAGGGGACTGTGGTGACATGGTGTAGGTTATGAGATGCAGGGGGCTGTGGTGACATGGTGTAGGTTGTTATGAGATGTAGGGGGCTGTGGTGAGAGGCAGGGGACTGTGGTGACATGGTGTAGGTTATGAGATGCGGGGGGCTTTGGTGAGAGGCAGGGGACTGTGGTGACATGATGTAGGTTATGAGATGCGGGGGGCTGTGGTGAGAGGCAGGGGACTGTGGTGACATGGTGTAGGTTATGAGATGCGGGGGGCTGTGGTGAGAGGCAGGGGACTGTGTTGACATGGTGTAGGTTATGAGATGCATGGGGACTGTGGTGACATGATGTAGGTTATGAGATGCAGGGGACTGTGGTGACATGGTGCAGGTTATGAGATGCATGGGGCTGTGGTGACATGGTGTAGGTTATGAGATGCAGGGGGCTGTGGTGACATGGTGTAGGTTATGAGATGCAGGGGGCTGTGGTGACATGGTGTAGGTTATGAGATGCAGGGGTCTGTGGTGAGAGGCAGGGGGCTGTGGTGACATGGTGTAGGTTATGACATGCAGGGGTCTGTGGTGAGAGGCAGGGGGCTGTCGTGACATGGTGTAGGTTATGAGATGCAGGGGACTGTGGTGAGAGGCAGGGGACTGTGGTGACATGGTGTAGGTTATGAGATGCGGGGGGCTGTGGTGAGAGGCAGGGGACTGTGGTGACATGGTGTAGATTATGAGATGCGGGGGGCTGTGGTGAGAGGCAGGGGACTGTGGTGACATGGTGTAGGTTATGAGATGCAGGGGACTGTGGTGACATGGTGTAGGTTATGAGATGCAGGGGACTGTGGTGACATGGTGAAGCTTATGAGATGCAGGGGACTGTGGTGACATGGTGTAGGTTATGAGATGCAGGGGACTGTGGTGAGAGGCAGGGGACTGTGGTGACATGGTGTAGGTTATGAGATGCAGGGGACTGTGGTGAAATGGTGTAGGTTATGAGATGCAGGGGACTGTGGTGAGAGGCAGGGGACTGTGGTGACATGGTGTAGGTTATGAGATGCAGGGGACTGTGGTGACATGGTGTAGGTTATGAGATGCAGGGGACTGTGGTGACATGGTTTAGGTTATGAGATGCAGGGGGCTGTGGTGACATGCTGTAGGTTGAGATGCAGGGGGCTGTGGTGAGAGGCAGGGGGCTATGGTGACATGGTGTAGGTTATGAGATGCAGGGGGCTGTGATATGAGGCAGGGGGCTGTGGTGACATGGTGTAGGTTATGAGATGCAGGGGGCTGTGGTGACATGGTGTAGGTTATGAGAGGCAGGGGGCTGTGGTGACATGGTGTAGGTTATAAGATGCAAGGGACTTTGGTGAGAGGCAGGGGACTATGGTGACATGGTGTAGGTTAGGAGATGCAGGGGACTGTGGTGAGAGGCAGGGGACTGTGGTGACATGGTGTAGGTTATGAGATGCAGGGGGCTGTGGTGACATGGTGTAGGTTGAGATGCAGGGGGCTGTGATGAGAGGCAGGGGGCTGTGGTGACATGGTGTAGGTTATGAGATGCAGGGGGCTGTGGTGACATAGTGTAGGTTATGAGATGCAGAGGACTGTGGTGAGAGGCAGGGGACTGTGGTGAAATGTTGTAGGTTGGGAGATGCAGGGGACTGTGGTGAGAGGCAGGGGACTGTGGTGACATGGTGTAGGTTAGGAGATGCAGGGGGCTGTGGTGACATGGTGTAGTTTATGAGATGCAGAGGACTGTGGTGAGAGGCAGGGGACTGTGGTGACATGGTGTAGGTTGTTATGAGATGCAGGGGGCTGTGGCGAGATGAAATTGACATGGTGTAGGTTAGGAGATGCAGGGGGCTGTGGTGACATGGTGTAGGTTATGAGATGCGGGGGGCTGTGGTGAGAGGCAGGGGACTGTGGTGACATGGTGTAGATTATGAGATGCGTGGGGCTGTGGTGAGAGGCAGGGGACTGTGGTGACATGGTGTAGGTTATGAGATGCAGGGGACTGTGGTGACATGGTGTAGGTTATGAGATGCAGGGGACTGTGGTGACATGGTGTAGGTTATGAGATGCAGGGGACTGTGGTGACATGGTGTAGGTTATGAGATGCAGGGGACTGTGGTGACATGGTGTAGGTTATGAGATGCAGGGGACTGTGGTGAAATGGTGTAGGTTATGAGATGCAGGGGACTGTGGTGAGAGGCAGGGGACTGTGGTGACATGGTGTAGGTTATGAGATGCAGGGGACTGTGGTGACATGGTGTAGGTTATGAGATGCAGGGGACTGTGGTGACATGGTTTAGGTTATGAGATGCAGGGGGCTGTGGTGACATGGTGTAGGTTGAGATGCAGGGGGCTGTGGTGAGAGGCAGGGGGCTATGGTGACATGGTGTAGGTTATGAGATGCAGGGGGCTGTGATATGAGGCAGGGGGCTGTGGTGACATGGTGTAGGTTATGAGATGCAGGGGGCTGTGGTGACATGGTGTAGGTTATGAGAGGCAGGGGGCTGTGGTGACATGGTGTAGGTTATAAGATGCAGGGGACTTTGGTGAGAGGCAGGGGACTATGGTGACATGGTGTAGGTTAGGAGATGCAGGGGACTGTGGTGAGAGGCAGGGGACTGTGGTGACATGGTGTAGGTTATGAGATGCAGGGGGCTGTGGTGACATGGTGTAGGTTGAGATGCAGGGGGCTGTGATGAGAGGCAGGGGGCTGTGGTGACATGGTGTAGGTTATGAGATGCAGGGGGCTGTGGTGACATAGTGTAGGTTATGAGATGCAGGGGACTGTGGTGAGAGGCAGGGGACTGTGGTGACATGGTGTAGGTTATGAGATGCAGAGGACTGTGGTGAGAGGCAGGGGACTGTGGTGACATGGTGTAGGTTAGGAGATGCAGGGGACTGTGGTGAGAGGCAGGGGACTGTGGTGACATGGTGTAAGTTAGGAGATGCAGGGGGCTGTGGTGACATGGTGTAGTTTATGAGATGCAGAGGACTGTGGTGAGAGGCAGGGGACTGTGGTGACATGGTGTAGGTTGTTATGAGATGCAGGGGGCTGTGGCGAGATGAAATTGCTCCCATGCTATAATACTATCTACTTTCTATTTACAAGTGCCCAACAGCAATTTTTGTCTGAGCGGTAGTTTGAAGTCACTGACTTGCATCTATTTCTGGTGCATTAAGGGTTTATGTATATTTCAGAGATCCTTTTGAGTGCACAAAAATCAGCGAGTCCAGAGGTAACGTAAGTGCTGTATTTATTAAATGTAGATGCTATTAATTTAGTTACTGTCCAAATTGGGGGAATTAGCCTTTGTATTAAATCTGAATACTGTTAAATTAATGTAGGTGCTGATATCTATTTATTATATGTGGGCGCTATTTTAGTATTTGTGGAACTCACACTACCAAGGAGTGTAATGCTAGGCATACACTATACAATTATCGGGGCAATATGCCCTATATCAGCGGACTGCCCCAATAATTGGACTGAGGGTGACCAAGGGTAAAATATCGGTTGGGCATGCCAGATTGTCCAGCATGCCCGTCCAATGTGATATTTTGCAAGTGTATGCCCAGCTGCAGCCGACAGACAAACATTTCCCTTGCTCCTTCACAGGGAAAGAATGGGGAAATGTCTCCTTCTCGGGCGAGAGGGGGGGGGGGGGGGGGCAGATATTGGGGCCAGTACACTGAGATATCTCATAGGGTATTGCCCATTCATGGATTTAAGAGTTTTCTTGCTACTGCGTGTGTGTAAATCCCTAAAAACTTGTACGGCGCATGTACGCACAAAGGCACAGTGGAGATTGAGGCACATGGTAACAGCAATGTCTAGGAAAAGTGCGGGACGCTCCTGGGCGGTAACTATTAAATTGCGCAACAATGGTCCGTCATATGGGAGTGTCGCAAGCGTGTCGGTGAGGTTTTGATTACACAGACGCTTCATCGTTCAGGTTGGAAGCCATACTCAGACAGAAAGGCTGCACTTGCCATAGCGTGTGACCAATGGTGGCGCAGTCTCAGTCCTTGCACAGTCATACGCATGCATGCACACCAGGGAGGGGCTTTGCAGCAGCTTTCCATAAAGTCACAGACCGGCAACCACCAAAAGACGTTGCTGGGCCCACGTCTGCCGCCACCTCTGAATCCAGCCCTATTACTCTGTATTTATAATATGCACAATAAATTCATTTGTAATTTGAGATATTTGCGTTATATTCCTGTACATTGCTAAAGTGCTTTGGCTTCTGCACCCAGACACTGTACAGCCCCCCTCAGTGGGTAATAAGACTCCCTCTCTATCACACAATCCTCCCAGCAGCAGCACACACAGGTCTTGGTAACCCGAGGATCTCAGTGTCACAGGCACAGCGAGTATCAGCGCTGCCGGGCGCTCCATAAGGCAGCAGCATGTGTCTGCGTGCGCGCTCCCGCCTGTGCCCGCTTTGGTGACGTGCGCGCCCCGAGACGCCCTCTCTCTTGCTGCCGGCTCTCGCCATGATTTGTCTGGTGCTGACCATCTTTGCTCACATTTTCCCTACTGGTGAGACACCCCTGGGGCAGATCAGCAGCCGCGGATGGGGGTGGTACTGGGGATTATGGGCTCTGCTTACTAGTAGGGGGGTTGCGTTGTAGTTACAGTGAGTGAGTGGCATTATGTGACCGCTGCCAGCATCCCTGTTATAGGGAGGAGGTAATATAATATATATTACATGCTACACACCAAGCCTGGCTAATACAGCTATTAGTGTAATACTATTATATACCCTCCTTTCACTATCCTCTGCACCACAACACAGTTAGGAGGGAGCAATGAGAACCAGCCTGGTGCACTTTGTAGGTTACCTGACTCTCCCATGCTGAAACCCATCACTGGCTTTGTCTATTGGCCTCTGGCACTGGCAGCCCGTCACAATCTCTTACCTTTTTGCATATTAGAAATGATTGCCTTAAGGACTGTTCTGCCCCTGTGCTGTGCCCAGCTTTGCCCTGGAGCACTGACAGGTGCCCTACTGGTGTCCATGGTCTCCACTATGGCCATCAGAGGCAGCAGTGCCCCCACCTCATGCCTCCTTGTATGACAGGGCTGTTCTAGATGACCCCTGTGCCATGTTTGGCTTGTTCACTCTACCACCAGCTTACCTGCGCAGCACCCCTGTGCCCAGTAGGGCTTATTCCGCCCGCTCTGCCTTCCTGCATCACGGACTCTGTTTCTCCAAGCACTTTTTTCTCTATGAGGAGCTTCTCCACTAGCCATGGTTATAGCCAGTATGACCTGGTCTGTGACTCTCCCCCATCCAACACTAAAACTATTCTACTTCTGTAATGAAATTGATGTAATAACCTCACCTAGTGAATGGCATTATGTTGGGCATCTAATGGAGCATACACACGGTCAGATTTGTCAGATGAACGATTGAACGATTTTTGACTGCATTAAAATGAATGGAATCGTCCAAGTCTGACTGCAAACACATCAGATGTCAGATATCGTTATCTGACAAACGGGAACGCGCATCGTCCATCGTTCAGGCATGTCAGATATGTCAGATTTTCCTTCAGGTATGAACGATTTTTAAATCGTTATCGTTCAGATCTGAAGGAAAAATCTGACCGTGTGTATGCACCATTAGCCCGTTTAGGAGCCATCTCTGTGGGTGCGTCAGAACTCACAATATTTGTCCTGCCACTAATCCTGCCTATGCATTGGCATTTTATCAGTCATATCAGGGCAGGGGGCTAATGTGAACACACTCTTAATCTATGTTAAAGGTGTGCTACCTTGTACACGTATATTTGATTTTAGGGTAACAATACTAAGTCAGGGGAAACATTTTCTTTATAAAGATGCTGTGTTGGAGTGTACCTGTGTGTCCGTATTTGTTTTATAACCCTATCTCAATTTTTGTGCCACCTTAAACTGGGATCTCCTATCCCCTTGCTGTCTGTAGATCCTGACTTGCTGTCCTTTTTATCTTACCGTCCTTGTCCCCTCTGCAGCTTGGACTGGGATTAATGAGCGCACCTTTTTAGCCATCAAACCTGATGGGTGTCAGCGACGATTGGTTGGGGAGATTATCAGGCGTTTCGAGAGGAAGGGCTTCCGGCTAGTTGCTATGAAGATGATACAGGTGGGTTTGTTATACCTCTTTCACACAGAATTTTCCCTAATATCTGGCATTTAAGTGCCGGGTCGTTTTGCTGGTCCCAGCCTAAACCCCTTTCAGACAGAAATCCAAATTACCGGGTCAAACATTTCTACCCGGTAATTTGCTGAACAACATGGGTATTTCTTCTGTCCGAAAAGGTCAACCGGGGTCGAAATTTCCGGGTCTCCGACCCTGGTAGAAACCAGGGTTGAAGTCCCTGGAATTTTGACCCGGGTTGACCCTTTCAGACAGAAAAAAGGACACGTTTTGAACAGCAAATTACCGAGTAGAAATGTTTGACCTGGTAATTTGATTTTCTGCCTGAAAGGGGTAGGAATGACTCCAGGATTTTATATTAAATCTCTTTTTTTTAAAGTTTCTTTTTGTTGTTGTTTTTTTAAGTATAATGGTGACATGTTTTGGGAGGTTTTTTTGTTTTTTAAAGAATGTTTGAGTATCATCAAATAAACACTTATAGACCTAAGTAGCATCAGAAATACCAGTAGGTAGGTTAGTAAAGTTTCTACTTAGAATGTATCACTCATTTTGTCCAGTTAAGTTTGTCATCATTACAGATTGGAAGTTGAATATTAGACAAGTTTATAGATACAGAACATAGAGTATTGCAGTATAGCTTTGTATGTTACATTACAGATGATACAAACTTTAACATGCTATGTGCTATTGAGATGAATGGCATTGTGATGTGTTTATATGTCAATTTATAAAGTTTGCCACACCTGTTTGTGTATATTTGTATTTATATTGTCACATAATGTAGACCGTGCCTTGCAGCAATATATAACAAACCAATATGGAGCAAGAGTAAAGCCAGCCAATACACTGCATGATAACCATGTTCTAGCCGACCCAACATCTGGTTTGAACGATCATTGTTCAAGTTTATGGTGCTGGATGATAATCGTTCACAGCTTGAAACCCGTCTGGATAGTTTGATTATCAATCCTGTCCGATCCACCCAACCATCGTGCAGCCAACTTCTGGGTGTGAATGGAGATCCCTCTCTATACATCTTGCAGTGTAAGGAGGCACTCAAATTATCGACCCGTCGAACTGTGCGGCTATGGCCAGCCTGAGTTCACCTATGAATACACGGTGTTGTGTCGCCCCTTACTGTGACGCTGTATAACTTTGTGTCTCTCAGCAGGCGTCAGAGGGGCTCCTAAAGGAACATTACATCGCTTTGCGAGATCGGCCATTCTATGATCGGCTGGTGAAGTACATGAGTTCTGGACCTGTGATCGCTATGGTGAGGGCTTGCTGTGCTTACTTTCCCCATCCTGCTATTGCTGGTACAGAAACCACAGAGCATCCCCATCAGTCAGTATTACAAATAGCCAAAGACAGGGACAGCTGATTTCTCCAACAAACCCTGATTAGCCTCCTTAACAAAGAACATTTCTAAAGGTGCATACACAACGATTTCGTAAATGAACGATTTTAGTAAACTATTTTCGTTCATTAATTCAAGGGAAAAATGAACGAAAATCGTTTACTAAAATCGTTCATTTTACTAATTGTAATGAACGACTTTTTTGAACTACAAACGATTTTTGCATATACCCTTACTGAAAATCGTTGGCTGGTCAGTCTCACTGAACTACAAACGTGAACACGCATGAACGATAATCATTCGTTTTAACTCAGAAAGTGAATGATTTTTTTTCAACGATTGACCTATAAACGATATTATCGATAATCGTTCCAAAAATCGTTGTGTGTGTGCATGCACCTAACGTGATAGCTTTCACAGCTCTGGAGCATGAGGGTTCCATAATTCCGTAATATAAAGCCCATAAAATAATTATATCCGATTCCTAATATAGGAAACGCCTATTTTGTTTTTTAAAAAGTCTGAGTGAGCCTGTGGAGTGCCCTCCCACGCTCCGTCAGGCATTCACCCAGCATCCCTACCTTCAACTTACCACCCCTCCCCCCAACTCTCCAGGCCTCTGCAATCCCCAACTCTGCTCCCCACTCCCTCTTGTGTCCACCTGCGGTCCCTCTAGAATGTAAGCTCTGGCGAGCAGGACTCTCTTCCTCTGTGTTGCTACGTAATCTGTAGATTTTGAATGATGTCTATGTGTAAAGTTGTGTTCTTGTATGTAACGGCTTTGCCGGAGAACCCTTGTATTTTGTAGTGTCGCTATATCTCCCACTTTGTACAGGGCTGCTGAACCCTTATGGTGCCTTTTATAAATGAAGGCTAATAATATATGCTTCAATAGACCTTTTTCTTATGCCCGTGGACATATTTTCTATTTCTGTATTAGATTTTTCCATTTTGCGAGGATCATCGTGTTTTTACATTTCTTTTCGGGCTGACTGCGCAGGGAAAGAGGAAATTGATCATCTATATACTGCGCTTAGGTTCAGTTGTCAGTGTTATTGGAACACACTAAAGCTTGATGTGATATTCAAAAACATTTTAAATATCGCTCAATAGAACAGGATTGTGTCCATTACTGCGTTGCTTCTCCATTACTTACAGAAATACACTGCAATATAAATTAGAAGCAGTTTGGGAAATTACTTTCAGTACTGTAAGTTGTCCAAACCTGATACCATAGTATGATGTGTAAAACCCTAATTATAACGGGCATAGGGCGTGATTCGGAGATGGTGATTACGTACGCAGATCGAGCAATTGTTTGTCATTGCGCATACGTATAAGCCGCAGTGCTCATACACAGTGAACGCACTGCGATTACGGACGCACAGAGGAATCCATCGCAAGTAAGTGACAGGCTGTCAGCTTTGGGGGTGGTAACGGCTAGTGGTCATAATAACGCTGGCATCGGAACGCCGTTACATGGGCGTGCATAAATTAGCCCTTGCGATCTCATACCCAGTTCTGCGTGTCAGGAGAGCTGCCAAATCTGCGGCAGGTCAGACCTTCTGCAAGGGCAAGATGGCCGCTCGATGTTACTGATATTTACGTAGGTAAGCGTCGTCCTATGCATGTGAGAAGGTGGAAACCTTTTTGGAATAGTTATCATTTTTTTTTGCAGCTGTGTTCCCAGAAGTTAGAAAGTGAATAGTCGACAGGGACAATGGTTGACACAGAAAAGAACGACACGTGTTTGATTTTTTTTTATTTTAACCCTAACCCTCCCCCTAGTGCCTAACCCTAACCGTTCCCTTCTGCAGCCTATCTCTCCCCCTACTGCCTAATCCTGACCGTTCCCTTCTGCAGCCTATCTCTCCTCCAAGTGCCTAATCCTAACCCTTAAATTGGTAGTAAAAAAAAGCCCATGTGCCTACCTTCTGGTGTCTATTGATGGTCTATCTAGTTGCTGTCTATCTACCATCCAGATACCTCGTCATATGCATTTATGTAACTCAGGAGCTTGGTTCCCACAGGTTTGGCAGGGTTTGGATGTGGTGAAGACAGCGCGAATTATGCTGGGAGAGACCAGCCCAGCCGACTCCCTGCCGGGAACTATCAGAGGGGATTTCTGTGTGGATGTCAGCAGGTAAACTGTAAACTCAATATTATCTCACAATCACTTTGTCTCTTTAAATGTAAAATATGGCTTCTCTAAGTAATAGGTTTTCATTTCTCTCTTTAATAAATGTTCAGCAAAGCATAGGGTATATTCTTTTCAGCAGTGTTTCCCAAATGCCGCCATTCCAAACCAGGTTTTAAGGAAATCCATGCTTGAGCGCAGCTGACTTAATTAGTGCCTCAGTCAAATTTGATTTAACCATCTGGACTCAAGCATGGATTACCATAAAACCTGGACTGTAATGGCAGGGTTTGGGAATCTTTGTTGTACAGGAAGCCTTATTCTACTGCATGTTTGTAATTGTGAGTGGGAGAGACCGTTGTAACTTTGGTTAAAATGTTTACCGTGAGCTTTAATGGGTTTCCCAAACTCCGCCATTTTGTCTTTCATTGTTTCTCTCTTCTTCCCCCAGAAATGTGATACATGGCAGCGACTCTAGGGAGAGCGCCCAGCGTGAGATTTCCCTCTGGTTCCAGCCTGATGAGCTTATCTGCTGGCAGGATCATGCCGAGAGCTGGATCTACGAGTAACCGCTGAGAATGGAGAAATATATGGGGCTGGTACAAATCACACGTGGACTGATCTCGGCTAGGACAGTTAAACAGAGGCAGGGGGCGACACTCGAATGTAGGGGGATCAAAATGTACATTTATTTAGGGGAGGGGGGTCCAAAAGCACATGTTCCGTCCAAATAGCATTCATTTTGTGGGCAGGGGGGTTTCTCCCGAATATTTAACCCATTGTTCTCGTAAGGATTATACGTTCATGACCACTACAGCCATTGAGAAAAAACTCTACATAGTGGTTATAATTTTTTTAAGCATTAACGATTATAGTACGCCCCCCCCCCAACCTTTAGTACCTATGGTTTCCCCTGCTTGAGCTGAAATAACTACATTGACTCCAGAATATCTGTAACAGCCGCCTGCAGACATTTATGTCCATGTGGCCTAGAGCCAGGAAACCATTGTTTGGCTTACCACTGTCCCACTTGGGCTATATATACATTTGTTACGTTGGGATTCTTGAAACTACTTGTTGCTGGGATGACAAACACTGAATGTATTTATTTCTGTCCTTTTTAAAGTCCACTTGTGTTGTCCTGAGAGGATCAGTCTTCTGCCATATCTTCCATTGACATGACCGCTGGGGAGGACAAAACTTATATGGAGAGATGATTCAAACCTTCAGTTTAGTTGTTGCCCATAGCAACCTATCAGCTTCTGTTTTATATACTGCTAGATAAATGACAGTCCAAAGCTGATTGGTTGTTATGGGTAACTTCTCTACTTTATCTCTCTCAAAGGTTTGGTGCTTCTCCCCTACTGTACAGTGAGGTGTGTGGCAGCACAGCATCTAGCAGATCCAGCCTTACTGCCAGTGTAACAGCACCAGGCATTTGTCAATACGGTAAGTCCTGTAATAGAGGTATATGAGCTGGACTACCTATCTTAGGTGGCTTTGATCAATAGTTTTAAAACAGCAATAGGAATAAGTGCTAGACAAGCCTGGTATATCCCTCATTCCTATTGCCATTTTAAAACTGTCAGTCAATGTCGCTCATGAACTGCAGCTTTGACAAACCACGGCATTGTAAATAAGTATACTTCCAAGTCTAGACATATGAAATTGTTAAGCAGTGCTCCTCTCGGTGACTGGGAGGATGCAATCGTGTCTGACATTATCACACAGCAGTGGCTTTTGAACACTTTGTTAAACCCTATAAAGATTAGTTGTTTTTTTTTTTTTGCTACAATGAAACAGATCAATACGTGAAGTGATCTGTAATATCCTGGGTCCATATAAACAATGGTTAATAATATGTAGATAAGGATTAGACCAGATCTCCCAAGTTGTAGGCCCCTTAAAACGCCTTGTGCCCCCCAGGCACACCCCTCCAGCTGTAGAGCGTTCTCCTGTAGTAGGATAGTTTATATTAATGGAGAATTGGGTAATGAAAGCATTGCCTCTGAATCTGGCTAACCTCCATATATAGAAGCAGCTTTTGGTGTGCCTTCACATCACACAATGTTTACACTGGTAATTCTGGTCAGTCTAATAAAGTCCACATCTTCCTTTAGAAGGGTCCACTACTACAGTGTCTACTATGTACTGAATGACTTATGAGGACCAGACCTAAAATGTACAATATATCCAATAGCGAGGTCAGGTGTGGAAAGATGGGGGGTGTTTCCCAGACATGGTAAGCTGCTGGTAATCTCTGGGTGAGAATAGTGTGGTACTATGGCCTTGCTTATAGGAAACAGAAGATTCGCTTATTCATCTGTCCTAGTTATATAGGTTAAACTGTCCTGATTTACAGGTCCTGATAGAGGCATCAGTCTGGATTTTGCTTTTTGACATTTTCTAAGCTATGGCTTACATAACCACATGCTGGCCTTGCTAATTGTACGGTCGGGACCTATCATTACTTTATTCTTGTTAAACTAGATTTGGAAAAATAATCGTAAATAAAAAGTCTAGTGGAACTAAACTCTATGCAGACAGCAACAGTGACAGCTGATGGCAGAAGGTATCACACACACCATCAAAATGAAAACACTTATTTGCATACAATGCTTGAATGATGCACTTAAAAAAGTTATAATACTAAAATCCCTACAGGATACAACTTGTAAAACCTAAATTTCCTTTTTTCTTAAGTGTACTGAACCAATACTCATGCGAATGTATTCTATGCATTAGAACCAGTACCATTAAGGAAATAGTACGGTCACTGGTTCCTGGTGGGGAAGTGCTCTGTGGAATACTGGTTGAGACCACAGGGTGGCAGCTTCCACAATTACTATTAGGAGCCAATCTACATAGCTCTGCTGGCAGTTGGAAAGAAAAAACTGTTTTAAGCTTTTGAATACAGGTCATAAGTAATGTTAGCATTTGTTGAGAATTTAAAATGGAAAATCTGTTTACAGCGTGGAGATATCAAACTTTTGTAATACTACTATCCCTTTTTGTAATAAAATCTGTTCCAAAAACTTTTTGAAATGTTTCTTTTTTTTTGACTCCCCTAAAAAAAAAAAAAACGAATCCGGTATACATGTGTTAGCTATAATGGAATCCTCCAGCTAATATAAATTAGCAATGCACGTAAGTTATCAGGGAAGCCCACCCCTGGCATGCCTGATAATAGGAGTGGCGGCTGTTCTACCTCATATGTATACTGGGACCATAAAGTAGTTAGTACTGGGGATATACGCTCTGGGCTTAATAATGTCCATCTGGTTTGTCCTTAGGAGGTAGCCTGGGCTTGTGGCACGATGGATGACGGCATGTTTGTGTTTGTTTGTTTTTGAAAGCCACAAGAATGAAGACAATACAGGCTATTACTTAGGACCCCCTTATTTATTACGTACAGAACAAGTTTCTCTGCAAGTAATCAATCAAAGTAAGTCCACTCTCTATGTGCACACATATCTGCAACGTTTTTATTAATACTATGAGCCGTAGGATCGTTCCCTCTATCGTTTTACGCTGTTCAAAAAATACTCCAGAAACACTTAAAAAAAAAAATACACTAAGACAGTATAGCAAACAAACAAGCAATTCTAGTAGGTAAAAGAAGAAAAGGTAGTTTCAAAACTTTATTTTTGTTTTCTTATCTTATGTGACTTATCCTAGCTTCTACATCCAGTTTCACTTTGCTGATTCTTCATACACTTGAGTTTCTTGTTTTATATTGAGTGTTTGTATATGTTATGTACTGTAGTGCCACTTATTATTTACATCTAAATGTTACTGCAAATATCTAATCAGCCAATCAGGAGAAAGGAGCTGAATGCATAAAGACATGCAGACATAGTCAAGGGGTCCAGTTGTTGTTCAACAGAACTCCAGAGGGAATAACTATGATAGAAGGGACTTTGACTGTGGAATGATCGTTGGTACCAGACAGGGTGATTTAAGTATCTCAGGAACTACAGTCTCTAGAGTTTACAGATAATGGTGTGCAAAACAAGAAGCATCCAGGGGCCAATTGAGAGTTGCACTCAAGACCAATCTTGCTATTGTCTCAATGGGCATTTAGACAGAATTGCAGTCTGTGCACAGGTTAGTGTATGGAGAGTTCACATTGATTTCAGACAAAGCTCTTACCAGGGATAGGGCTGGTGCAAATGTGCACTGATGGTGACGACAGCTACATTCACGAGTTGGCATGGTAGTGCTGCCCCATGGATGTGGCCAGCTTCTTGAATTCAGGTGGAGATCTGTATTTGTTTTTGAGCTCACAATGTGGCCGCTCTGCGGCCAAACTACAGTGAGCAGTAATTCTGCAGGTAAAACACCTTATTAATGAAAGGTCAGAGGAGACTGGTTCAAGCTGAAGAAGGCAACTAACTCAAATCGCCATGTGGTACAACAGTGGTATGCAGAAGAGCACCGGTGAACAAACAGTATGCCGAGCCATGGTTGGATGGTCTACAGCAGCAGGTGGCCGCACAGAGTTCTAATTCTGTCAGCTAAGAGCAGAAAACTGAGGCTACTGTACAGTGGGCACAGGCTCACCAACACTGGACAGTTGAAGATTTAAATAATGTCACTTAGGGTGAGATTTAATAAAGCTGGGAGAGAGATACAATTGGAGGTAAATAGCACCAACCAATCAGCTCCTGTCATTTTACAAACACAGCCTGTAAAGTAACAGGAGCTGATTGGTTGGTGCTATTTATCTCCAATTGTATCTCTATCCAAGCTTTATTAAATCTCCCCCTTAGTTTTACAACCCCCTGGTTACTGCAGTGCCCAGATCTCAGTCCAACAGAGCATCTTTGGAATGCAACTGAATAATGGGCCTGATTCGCTACGGGTCGCTATCCTGCTTCTACGCACGCAACGCAGTTGCTAATATCAGCTGTAATATTTAAATATTTGCATTCACATTGCGATTGCAGCCTGACATAAGGACGCCCACTTCCCCATACTCACATCTGTATACTTGGCCAACATATAGAAACAATCGGTAACATCGGATGAGTTAATGAAGCCCAGACCTTACTCAGGATTAGCTTACTTCAGCACACGCTATGAGGCCTCAGGTATCACAGTGGCTAAATTATGCACGCCCCTGCAATGCTATCGCAGCACACTGGCACGCCTGCGTTCCCCCCATCACCACCCACAAACGGCACTTCCTGTCAATCACTCTGCCATGGGTCTGCGTATCCTCTGCGATCACTGTCCCGGCTAGTTCGCACACTGCGATGCATGTGCAGTATGCAATAATCGACCGATTGTGTGCGTTGCTTGCTGAGTCAGGCCCAGTAGTATACAGTAACTGTGATGCTATCATATCATCATGGATCAGGATCTCTTAAATGTTTCCATCACCTTTGTTGAATCCATGCAACAAAGTATTCTGGCTTTTAGCAAAGCGAGTCCTACCCAGTGCGGGAAAGTGGCTGATGAATATATATACTAATGGTCTCCGGTATAGCAGGTCTTTACTATTACCTGTACCTATATTTATAACATTCAGAAGGTTCCCCTACATACACAAGGAAATACATATTTAGGGGCTTCAAGAAAAGGGAATAGTGTGACCTGGGGCATCATACAATTAGTTTCTATTCATTCACTTCTAATCTAGGACATAATACTAGATGCCTTCCATGCAGTCTTCACATACTTCCCAATTCGAATACTCTGTGCTCCATGCAAGGCGGAATTCTGTCTTCTCATTGAGACATTAAGGGGGGAATGCAATTGTTAGCGCTGGGCGTCTAACTAATGGGTGTCTATTGGAGCAATTCAATTGTTGCTCCGACCAGATGCCCTTTAGTATTTTACATGCTCAAAAGGATTTAATTTAGCCACGTAAAGTGACTTACCCCATCTATAGTCCTGGTTTTAGCACCTAATCTAAGGACTTTTCACACATTTTTTTTTCACACCTCCGGAGGCTGCGAGAAAAATGTGATTGTTGTGGCTAATGGGCGTCAGATTGGAACAACTATTGAATTGCTCCGATAGACGCCCATTACTTAGGACGCCCCAAAAAAACAATTGAATTCCCCCTAAAAAAAAGATATAGGGAACAAAATGGGAACCGTAGGTAGTCATTCAATAAGCCATGATGTGCAGCTGCGCCTAACACTAATAATTATTGGAGCGCAACACCGCTTATTTTTTCTGCAAAGAAGAGTGATGCTGTGCTCACAATGCGCCATTATTCCGAGTGTTCCAATGCTGTTCCCACAAGTAATATTTAACAGAATGCTTCTTATTATGACGCTAACGAAAATAGTAATATTTAAGATATTACCATTTCTCTTCATTATCTACAGTAGTTTATTATTAGATAGTCCATATTATCAGTGTTACTATAGTGCTTTGCTCTTTAATACACTGGAGTGTTGCAGAATTAAAGTTCTTTCTTAGGCATGAAGTAGAATGCAAGGGATCAAAGAATATAGGCGCATACGCTGAGTACTAAGAACAATGATAGTTAAAATAATCCTGATAAACTCTACAATTAAAATGGAGTATAAGTGAGGTTCTTAGTACGTTTGGCCAAAAATGTTTGCCAGTCCATCACGTCAAGTTGAACCCCATAAGATGGGTCCCTAACAGTTAACACAAGCTAGCTCCTCATTCCAGTGTATTGAGGACTGTAGCTGCCAGGGACGGACTGGAGCTGTAGTTCAGTACGCCCCGTCTCTTCCCTCCCCATCACTGCCGTGGTGGCCCGTCCCTCCTCCTGAGCGCATATCCTGTACCTGGCGGCGTGGGGTGGAGGACGGGGGCACTCCCGCCCTCCTTGAGGGCGTAATTGCCAGAAGTGCCCGATGGCCAGTCCAACTCATACGTCAATCATTTTGCCACCATCCTGAATGTGTGGGCACCCACTTGCATGATCTTTGAAAAACATCTACGCAAACATGGGTCTGGCATATATAGGCAGTAATTATCTGCAGCTTACAAGAGCCAGGATTCATGGACCATCCCTGGTCTCTAATCCCACACAATGACAATGTTCTGCTTTCATTTTGTAATATATTTATTACATACATAACAATTACATGGTGTTCATGTCACAAGAGGGAGAGAGAAAGCAGAGAGCAGTATACATACAGCTGTCTTTACATAATGCCACCGATAAGACCAGAAGACAAACGACACACACTGCGGAGTTTACAAGCCTTTGTAAGAGACAAGTTGGAGAGCCCCCCTTGTGACACTTTCTTTACATACGTCACCTCCGTAGGTAGAATGAGCTGTTAGCGCCAAGCACCGTATACTTTGCTGGCTGGTCAGAATGTGCTTTTTTTTTTTCTTTAACCCCTGAACTCCCAGAAAGTCCTGCAACACTGGGTATTGTAGGCACTCTGGCAGTGGGGGAGCCGCAGGATCACATGCAGGGAAGTAATCTAGGGTAACAGCACTTTTAGACGAATGTGTTCAGTCCCAGCACTACCATTGGTAGTAGGAGTATTACAATGAAATATGCACTGACAAGCTTATAATGCAAGTTCTTCCAAAGCTTTGGTGCCTTTAGTTTAATGACTGTTATGTGTAGTAATTCCATTCGCCCATGTTTTCAAGGAATGCTTAAACTTTCCTGGTGTTTTGACATTTGCAATTTGGAAAGTTCATGCATAAGAGATCAGCATTTATTTTGTGTGAGACAACAGTATGAAAGATTTTCAGCCAATGGACGATGGTTCCTAAAAAAAAAAAAGCCGGCCTTTGGGATGTGTGTTGGGCTTACCTGCGAATTAAAGATACTCTTAATATGTTGGTGAATACATTTTAAATTAAATTGAATTTATATTATTAATGTTAAAAAAACAAAGCTGTCTTAGTTACTGGGAGATGTACAGTATGTACATCAGGGGAACCTTTTTCCGCCGAGGGCCATTTTGATATATGTAACATTATTTGCGGGCCTGGTGCAGGCCACGCCCCCTCCGTGTGATGTAACACAGGGGCGGAGCCACAATCGCCGGTGACTACAGCAATTCCCGGAGCATCCTGAGAGGGAGCTGTAAGGGCAGCGGTGTGACCGTCTGAAGCTTCCTAAGGACACTCGAGCCGGCACTGCTGCATAGATTCTGGCTACAGGGTGCCATTCTAGGCACCCTGCTAGCCAAATGAGGCTAGCATAAAAAGCTCAGAGGGCCAGACCAAATTATTCGGGGGCCTTATACGGCCCCCGGGCCTGAGGTTCCCCATCCCTGATGTACATAATTCAAAAACCATGGCTAAAACTTCAAGCGTTTAGCTGAAGCGAGTCTAAACTAACCTGTAGCTCCCAGGTGTGCAAATCGCGGCTGACAGAGCATCCTGAGTCGTGTGATTTGGCAACAGTCGGAGCGCCACAGGTTGATACAAGACAACCGGCTGAGTGTCACAAAGTAATGCATGCTGCCAGCTACCATGGGGGGAGATTAAGTGCAAGGTCTCATAAGGAACCTCGCTGGATGTGTTCCCGCAGGAATTTGCCAATACGAAACATTGCTAATGTTTGCTTACACCTCGTAGAGATGAAAGCATAAGCTGCTTTGGCTTTATCGTAATAACTGCAAATGTGCACAGAACCACATTGTGCCTACAGGACCTTTCGCTTAACTAATCTCCTCAAATGTATTAAAACTTTGGCAGATATAACAGCCCCCGGCAACTGGATCACCTTTATTTTGCGAGAAAAATGATGACAAATTAAAAAGAATGAATCAAACTTTTGAACTTTTTCTAAAAAAAAGCAAAACACCAATACTGATAAAATGTTTTCAGTTCATGTATGGTTTTAGGAATGTAGATAATATTATAGCAAATGTAAGTATTAATTAGATAAATATCAATAAAATACCGTCGGGGAGAACGATTTGGCATGGAACCAGAAAGCCTGGTTTCAAAATGGATGTTCAGTTCCAGGGCAGCCTCAGCTCGATCTTTTGTGCAGTAAGATGGACAATGATCATTGTTCATTCAATCCCACGCTACCATTATAGGAATCCACCAAAACTTCTCAATGCCAGAGGGGCTAAAAAAGACCACGTTGCCAGGCTATCTGGCTCACACGATCGATGACCCAGTTTGCCACTCTCATTTCTCATTACTATTGCTGGGTAAGGCTTTGTACAGGTAATGCAAGAATTTGTTTGGGATGCAGGAAAAATACCTAAATATGGAGACTTTCTAAAGAGTTACAGGAGATGCTGGGCACATCATCGGGTTAATATAGGATGAGAAGACCTGCATAGCATGGCCTCGGAAATTCTTATGCAGAGTTGGGTCCACGTTTCAGTTTGGTTTTTCCAGCGGGTGCGGGGAAGCTGAGGTCTTGGCATTCTGGGGTAAAGGCTAAAGATGCATTTATTCTGGGATGTAGGAGACCTGCCACACAATTATGTGGCTCCTCTCTGCCTTAGAAAGCACTGGTTTGGTCTGGTTCCCACCATCGGAGTGTTCTTCTGTTTCATCATCTTCCCCGTCCCCTATAACACAGAACATTGACCCAGTAAAATTCCATTTGTTGTAGCCACGTACATGATCACTACCTCACACATGTTGCTTGAAAGCGATCATTCTTATATCTAGATGTATCTTCCTTTAATGACCATTATGTATGTATCAAGGCCTGAACAGTGAGTACATGCAAAAGACAGAATAACTTTATTTTACTTGTCTCTGAAGAACGTCAGACATGTATGTAGAAGCAAAAGAAATACATAACATAAACCTGTGCTGGGTACAGTGTATTCTTTATAACTAAAATGTGTTAAAAAGAAAAAACATTACAGAAGGAAATAAAAACTTCTCAGAGAGAGCTCACCAATACGGAAGTCGATGTACCCCTCTCCTCCGCTCAATACTAGCACATTCTTCAGTTTTTGTTCTTCACTCTCTGTGGATGGGGTGCCCGGATTCTCAGACGGACTGTCCAGCACACTGCCATTCAAAGTGGCCAGCACATTACCTGGAAACACACACAAGTGACAGAGGGTGCACAAACGCTGTGACATGCTTGGAATTCCGTCCCGGTCAATTTTGCCCTCCTATCACTAAACATGTACCAAAAACAATGTGGTTATTATTATAAACCACCCCAGACCCGCTCCTGTACATAGAGGTGCACCTCTTTAATGATCTAAAACAGTTTCCGCTGCTCACCTGGCACAGACACAAAGAACTTGACCGCATCGCGGTGACCATGGAAACAGAGCTGGGCCTGCGCCATGGAGCAGTAGGGGATGAAGCTCCCTGCGGTCTTGTCGCTGTTCTCGTCACTGTACACGTGGATTACTCCTCCGGGCCGCGTTCCCTCTCCAGAAGATGTGGGAGAAGTCTTGTTGGCTGAAGACATAGAGAGGCAATCAGGTAACCTTCAGGCACATGGTCTCAGGCCGAGATAAGCTGCCAAGGTCTGAGAGTCCCATTCTGAGCAACCCCATTTCTAGCACAATAAACACATGGCCTCCACCCAGCTCTGTACTGTTATATATCTGAGGCCGAACTAAAGAGCAGACCCCATACATATGCACTTTAAGAAGCTTGCATTATGCCATTAAGCTATATAGTAAAATGACTTATTATTTCTGTTAAGCCTTGGCGTTAAAAAGAAATGAAAAGTAAAAGACTGCTGGTTCCCGGGGCCTGAGTGCATGTACAGGGGGAGGAACAAGTTTTCAAACAAGTTTAGTTTGACTTTTGTGCTTGCTCCAGGTTTGGTGCCCTGTATGCCCCAAAGTATACCAGTGTCCCCCAGATAGGATGAAAGAGACAGATATTAGATTTTGTTATGTAGGAAATGTATAAATCCTTTGAGCAACAAATCAGATTCTAGCTATCATTTTATAGCATGTACTAGATAAACAACAGTAAGAATCGGATTGGTTGCTACAGACAACACCCCTCTTTAGTCTGAGTCTGTAAATGAAGCACAACAGAGCTTGGCGTGGAAAAAAGGTGTGTGTGTGTAAGTGTGTATGTGTAAGTGTGGGTGTGTGTATGTAAGTGTGAGTGTGGGTGGGTGTGTGTGAGTGTGGGTGTGTGTATGTAAGTGTGGGTGTGTGTGTAAGTGTGGGTGTGTGTGTATGTGTAAGTGTGGGTGTGTGTATGTAAGTGTGGGGGGGTGTAAATGTAAGTGTGTGTTGTATGTAAGTGTTGGTGTGTGTGTAAGTGTGGGTGTGTGTAAGTGTGTATGTAAGTAAGTGTGGGTGTGTGTAAGTGTGTGTGTAAGTGTGTGTGTAAGTGTGGGTGTGTGGGAGCGTGCGTGCGTGTGCTAATGGAACTACTTCCTGGCCTGCTGCCCATGACATATTTAAAATACCAAAATAGCTCACGTATGATATTATTTAACTGAGATCAACAATATGCCTGAAACACCAGCCAATAAAAAGATTACATGTTGAACCATCTGTCATTGTGAGATCCTGTTATAAAACAGGTTATCAGAAGCTTAGAACCATGAGAAAAACTAATCCATTGGTCTATACTGAAGTGCACGGCAAGCTATTTTATAATACCTAAAGTACACTAGAGAACATTTGTGGAAACTTTCACAGACAAGGGGATGATACCCATATCAACCAATCAGATTCTGTTATTGTTATAGCACAGGTGGGTATAGATTTACTGTTCTCCACTAGTTATGTGTGGACCCGTTTTCAGCAATGTCTAAAATATTTCAAGATGTGAAATCAAACATTCCGGCTGAAGCCCTCTAAGATTTGGACACTCTCCCCACAACATGACAGACACAAAATGACTGCAGCCCACAGCCATAGGGAAATATCAAAAGTGGTCACGATTTTTATCAGATAGTTGAGTCTAAGAAAAGTGTTAAACATATTTTTTTGCTGTAAAAAATAAATAAATTATTAATTATGTACATTACACATTACTAAGAACAAATATAGCATAAATAGAGAGGAGGCCAGATTATAGTTCATGGCTTGTAGGATATGGGCTTTTTCTATCAATAATGTCACTTTCTTACAATTAGAACCTGCAGAGGTTGGTTTGTAGTTGCAGCATGGTCTCAGATATCTGGATTTAGGGTTATCCCATTGTCGACACTGAATTATTTTTGTCAGTTAGGATACACTGCAAACATCGGCGCTGCGTGTGACCTAATCAGGCCCAAAATGTCTGTCTCTACTGTGTGCAGGCAATAGTTTCATTATAAAAGCAATCTACCTCATTCAGAAAAACATGCAGCAGGCTTGATCACAGCAAGTGCGACACTTAGGGGTATATTTACTAAAGTGCGGGTTTTTAGAAGTGGAGTTGTTGCCCATAGCAACCAATCAGTTTCTAGCTATTATCTTCTAGAAGGTGCTAGATAAAAAATAAGAAGAATCTGATTGGTTGAATCAGATAGGTGACCCCTTTATTTGTAGTCCTCAAGCCTAGAACAATATCTGGTCTCTTCTCTGGAAGATGCTTGTATGGTATGGAAAACTAAAACCGGGATTGGTATTCACTAAGAAAGATTAATTGGCCAAGTGATGGGATTATTAGCCTTAAACCTCGAGAAGATGATGTCACATTGTGATGATGTCATCAGTGCTGGACAGCCACGTACCACTGAAGTGCTTGTTCTAATCCCAATTTCCGATGGGCAACTGAGTAAATGGCTATAATTAAAGCTCTTAAACTTTGCACATTTCCTGCATTAGTTATGAGGTGATGCCAATAGTTTCAGCTTTGGTTACTGGAAAGCCATTGACTGTGACATAATCTTCAATACGTTCTTTAATTAGCACTTTTTAAATCTCACATACATACCACCACCCTTCCCCAGAAATTGGGAGATGCAGCCGTAGCTTAGTGAACACCACAGATTGATGAAAGGATGAGGATGGAGACAGGATGTGTTGGAAAGATGGGATGAGGTGAGACAGACTGGTTCTGCACTTACCCCTCAGCCCCAGCAGCTGGCCCCGGTGGAGGACTACCGCTAGCAGAGGTGGAAGGGTTGGAAGCAATCAATAGGCAGAGAAGGGGGGCGTGTGGGTAGGAGAAGGATAAAGCATGAAGAACACAAAAATAAGAAATTATTGGCAGGATTCTCAGGGAGGAAAATCTATATTTTGGGGTCGGTTATGGTGCAACTACGAAGAAGCTCCTCAGTCTATACATTACTAAGATAAAAGGTGGAACAGAATTTACTAATATGAGGTACTAGACTACTACTATATGGAATAGATACCCCTGGTAATGAGGTGTGCACATAGTCTGTTTAAGGCTTTACTCCTAATCTACAACCATCCTCTAATACAACTTAAATGCCCACCACCCTCCAGCCTTGTTTTCTCAGAATACTCTTGGTTATGGTTATAAGACTTTAGCACATTAGTTCGGCTACATTACTTACTAACAGCTGCCTGGACACACGTCATTATGTCTAATAATAATAATACATTGGGTCTGTTCCCCTGTTGCATTGGAGATGATTCTAGCATGTTGTGTTGAATCATGTCATGCAAAGCTCTCAGTCAGTGGTGCCCTTATTAGGCATCATCTCTTCCACAACTTACTTTCTGTCAGCGGTATGGAGATGACCACTCCATTTCCAGTTCCCACCCACAGCCGATTGCCGGCAATAAGCAGCGCTGTGATCCGTACAAATGAAAATCCCAGCTTCCCAGTGCCTGCAGATCAGAAAGAATTAGTCACAGCCGAGCGACAGATATTAGTGCACCAATACAGCCAGAGGTTGTTTAAGAGGCGCATTCTATGAATATCACAAAGCACTTTCATTTTGGTCTCGGGAAATACAAGGTGATCACCTGCTCCGCACTCTCGGGAGTTGCCTCAGCAAACTAGGAGCGC
Source organism: Taudactylus pleione (assembly GCA_031769625.1). Taxonomy (NCBI): domain Eukaryota; kingdom Metazoa; phylum Chordata; class Amphibia; order Anura; family Myobatrachidae; genus Taudactylus; species Taudactylus pleione. Next base: position 48,259,203 of record JAUIMM010000031.1, read on the forward strand.
ATCTGAGTGTGCGGAGAGGAGGATACATCTGGAGAGGCGCAAAAATGTTATCGCCAATCAAAAATCCAACATCTAATCCAGCATCTTTTTTGTTTATTATTATTTAATATCACGCCAACATATTATGAAGCGCTGTAGGCAGAATATTCGTCATTCACACCAGTCCCTACCAGAATACTTTTGGAGCACAGGAGGAGACCGGAGTACCTGGAGAAAGTCCATGCCGACACTGGGAGAATATACAAGCTGCGCAGAGATAGGGCCCTGGTTGGGAATTGAACTCATGACCCCAGTGCTGTGAGGCTAACCACTGTGCCACCATACTGCCTCTTTTTTGTGACTCAATGTAATGCTCAGTTTATCGTTTATGGTGTAAATGAATCCTGAGAGTGTGGGGACCTCAGGACTATCGTTATTGCATGTGGCACTTTTTCTTTATAGCAGACAAAAAAGCATAATGTTTCTCTGCCAAAGTGCCACTGGGAGGTACAAAAGGGCCCATTTATTAATGATCGATGGTATTACCGCCCATAATTGCATTACAAGATACGATCATAGCAAGGGAATGTATCATCCGGCACCCGCAGAGACAAGGGCTATGAAAGGAGCCCGTGCCTGCGATGTGCCCAGAGAGCTGTCGGGGCTACTGCACATGCGCAGACTGCACAAGTGCGAGAGATATTGCCGGGGGGAGGGTTCATATGGGACCCTCTCCCGGTAAGATTTGTGATGTGTAGCCCTTAGTCTACAATGGGCTAACGCCATCTTCAGATGACGTTAGCTGTTGGGGTCAATCTCCGGAATGCATCGTGTCTTCTTGTGTAGCAGAAATAGCCGTGCGCCCCTCCAATCTGCAAGGATCACCCCTAAAGATTAACCCCTCCCGTGCCTTGGTCACATTTAAATTACATAACTCCTCAAATTGGAATCTCATCTTCTCACTGCCCCCCAAAACTGGGCGCACGGGTGACGTTTATTTTTATACACGAGATGATGGCTGTTTACATGAGACCAGGATACGGCATCGCTCACCTAACATTTTACTGACATAAGGCTCAATATCTACATCCTGGAGGTGCTGGTGTGTGTGCGCATGGTACAGCCGCAGCGTGGAGTCCAGGCGAATGGATACCCATACCCCATCTCCAATCCATGCCAGCTGCCGCACCTGACTTTCTCTTCGGGGGTGGGCATCAAATGATTTCTGAAAGTCACATAGGGGGAAAAGTTCATGTAATTACAAAGTTTATGCTTCATTTATTTGATATCATACAAATATGGTCACAAACGCCATATATTTACTCCATTGTTCTCTTATGTTGGGGTTTTGACTGCAGACCCTGATAGACAATCTAATGTGTATGTTCGGTAATACAAACGGAAGCATTTACAGGGAAAGTAAACTTAAAATGCAGGTGGTAATAGTAAAAAACCCATTTCAGGGTACAGTATATCCTTTTTTCACTCTGTGTGTTTACAGTCACAGACAAAACGCCGGACAAATTGGGTGCGTTTATCCATATAGAGAAACTTTATTTGCTGTTAGTAAATACATTTGTTGTAGTTACATTTGCTATGCAGTTGAGTGTCAGCTATTGTTCTCTATAGTCAGCTGTTTTCTGCAGTGGGTGATTACCAGATGCTGGCTTTAGTGTCCCTTCAATAAGATTATCCCTGGTAGTCTGCTATGTATGTAAGATGCCAACTTTATTACAAATATCTTCAATCTCGATAACCTGCTGAAACGTTTACCTATGTCAGTGACTGTCATTAGTCGCTCTTCTATGTAAGGCAGATTGGCGTTTTAGGTTCGGTGGTCCTCTAACCTCAATATAACCAACCTGCCGATCTGGCCACGTACCTCTATTTGCATGGTTTTAGGTTGAATCACGTGTATTTTGTTCTTGTAGCCACACCAGACTCGGTCATAGACTACAGCCATGCAGCGGATGGAGTGATGGGTGTGCCCCAGGTCCATTAAATGATAATTACTGAGGTCCCATTGTCGGTCTTAAAAAAAAAAATGCATTCAGCAGTTTACAGTACCTGAGGTAGAGCAACTCAAATTCAGATTCTATTCCAAAATAAAACATTGGTTAAGCACATAAATACAATTAAAAATGGCCACCTACAGTTTTCCCTTCAACCCCTATGCCCACCACACGCTGAAGCTAGCGATCAGGCATTTCTGCTGAATTCGTGGATTTAGAGCCAGAAAAAGCTTCATTTTTCGCACTGAATTTTATTCACGGTATTTGGAGAACTACAACTAAATGAATTCAATCAGAACTCATTACAGTTATAGGAACATTTGCTCATTTATTTCGGGATGTAGTTAACATCCTGGTGGTCGGGATGCAGGCGCTCAGAATACCGCCGAGATCCCGTACCCCAACTCTTTATTTCACCCCAGAACATTTCACCAAGAATTATTGATCTTTACTTGGCATTGAAAGATACATTCATTTTTTATCAGTATATTTTCATAACTTCCAGGGGGTCGATTCACTTAGCTGTAAGCCGGCTCGCCCCGCGAGTAAGTGTGCGTATATGCCGCAGTTACGGTAGATCCACAGGACTGTGTACAAAATCGTCAAATTCAAGGTAAGATCGGTGCGAGTTGATGTGCCATTGTTGCCTTTACACGCTGTTTTAACGGCAGATCGCGGGGCATGAATCAGCCTATGTTCATCGTGATAACATGACTGCAGAACCTGGTGATTGATTTCCATATAATGGAGCTGACTCTGAGTCACAAGCAAGCCATAATGCGCACGGATCTTGCGGATTTCTACATACAGTGCATGTGCCAAAGAAAGAAATCAGCTTCTGGGCATGAGCCAGATCTGGTTTCTACCGATGGAGATCGCTAGGGCGTATGGATTGACCCATCTATCGGCGGGCCACACTATCTGTGAAATGAGGGTTTCTGGGTGGCGAACATGCGATCGCCCAGAACTCTTCCATCATGTGAGAGTGCCATGGGTGTGTAGTGGGCATGTCCAACGATTTCCTTGCTCAATCGTAGCGTGCGGACAGCGATGGTACGTCTGTGTCGGCCGGATGTTATTCACCCAGCATTGAGCTGGTGTACAGTCCTGATACAAATGATGATACTTGGGGACGTAAGAACGGTGGGTGGTATATTCTTATACATGCAGTCACACGGAATATTAGAATACATGGGCGGATTCTCGCACTAGCAGAAACTAGTAAGCAGGCTGCTGCCACACGGACAGGCGTCCGCAGATGCCTCTGACTCAGACTCAATGTCTGCTATGATCATGTGATAATGTTGTTTTTTTCTGATGAGTAACTAATAAATAATGAACATAAATGGGGTGTTCAAATATTTATTTTATATGTGTAGTCAAAAAGTTGAAAGGTACAAGGTCCTTACCTTCTCCCCTGTGGAAGATCGCCAGCGTTCCATCTGCTAGAGCTACTAGAACCCGTCCTTTCACGTGCCTGAGAAGTCATGAGATGACAGGGAACTTAGAAAGGTAGGTTGTATTTGGACCAATCAGACACGTGCATATCACACCGATCTTCATCATATCACTCATCCACAATCATTACTCGCACTGTAACAAGGATCATTCACAATCTGATTTATTTACAAGGAACATAGGCCCTGCTATTTGCGAGCGCTCGCTCTGAATCAGAGTGGGACATTTTTTTTTTACCGGCCTCCAGGCCGCTCGCTAAGCTGCGGGTGACCACCCACAGCTTTACCGGGCGGCCTGGCGATGGTCGCGATTATCGCGACAATCGGGCTTACGACGAGACCCTTGTGGTAGGGTCTCGTCCAGTGAACTTCCTGCTCTAATAGAGCAGGAAGTTCACTACTGACATCACGTGTGATGTCAGTAGGGCCGCCCACAAACGGCAGGCGTTCCTTCAGGAACGTCTCCGTTTGTCCAGCCACGCCCCCACGAGCTGTCAACCACAATCGATAGCCGCCCCGTCTTGTAGTGAGTCCCGCAGCGAGTGAAAATTCACTCGCTACGGGGCTCGCGCGTGCGCACTGCCCGGCCATCGACCCGCTTGCGAGCGCTATGCGCTTGCGAGCGGGTCTGAATCAGGCCCATAGCTCAGTAGGTAAGAGCTCTGTAGGAATGCAGAACCTAGTATCAAGCTTGCAACCTGGGGCAAGCCAGTTTGTTTAACCTGTCCCGTGCTCCTGAATTAGGCTGTAAGCTAAAACTGGAAGTACGAAAAAAATAGGTCTACATAAAAAAGTAATACATTACCGGTCTGTATGTAGAAGTAGTAACAAAAGCAAAGACACAGGAAAAAATACACAAATAAAACACACAAAAATCACCTTATAATGAACACTGAAGTGGTTGCATCAGAACGTATCACATATAATGCCTGCGGTGGACGCTGTGACAATGTTTGCGCAGTCGGGTGATGTTTTTGTACTGCGCATGCGTATGAGTCGCACCTCACATGTATCGTGATGGTTTACAGACGGTGGTCGTAGTGAGTAGTTGGACACAGGGCCTGATTCAGACCCATTCGCTATCTGCGTACGCTCGCTAGATGCCAAAGTGATGCCACGGGAAGCGATCGCTCGCCAAGGCATAAGCACACCCACCATGTCTTAGCGAGCGGCTACTTTGTGTATGCGTACGCCCAATTGCACAGGCAGAGCCGCCCACCAGCAACACGTCATCTCCAGGAAATGTATTAAAACATTGGTACATCGAGCACCATCGGATGTGAACGCAGTGCTTGAGGTAGCTTTACCCTACCGCAAGCATTGCGAGGAAATCAGTGTAAAAAAAAGGCAAGTGACGTGTACTATGACGCTGCCTGTTAATTATACAGGCCTCTAAAAACGGCGTTGAAACACTCAGGAACGCCTGCGTTCCCATCTCCAACCCCCCGTTATTAGAGTACTGCCCCTGTTACCACCCACAAACAGCCTCTCCTGTCACTCATTACCCTGGGCTGCCTTTGCTGGGCGAGCGATCGCAGTATGTAGTTCGTGCACGCGCAGAATGAAGTGTGCGCATGCGCGTACGCAGAACATCGGGCCGCTTGCGAACGCACAGCGCGAGCAAGCGGCTCTGAATCAGGCCCTCAGAGTGCAAGTCAAACATGGGCGTATCACAAGCGTTTTGTGGGCCTGAAGCAGCCAGCGACGGCATCTTTGTACACCGTTCCACTGGCCCTGGTCGGTTACATCTGACGGACATTCAGAGCAGCCATAGAGCTGCTCAGAAGTTCAATGTTTGACCAATGGCACGTCTTTGTACGCAAGCGGCGGATCAGAGATGCAGCCAATGGGTGGCTCTGTACAAGTTACAGAAGTTGCAGCATTACCATTCTCAGTACCGCTGCGTACAAAGACGGGATTATTGTCCAACTATGAATCAGGCCCATAATTTGAAAACCACAACATCCTGATCCTCTTTTATGAGGTGCACCAATAAACTACTAAGCTGTGGACAGGAGCACCTTAATGGATCTCCCAAAGCACATAAGAGTATAGGCCAGGTCCTACTAATGGCTTCAATAAGCCATGAGTCTGAGAGGAGTTGAAGACCTTGTGTGACACTTTTATGTGTGTTTAGCTTTATATTGTGCAGAGTGCATCTAGAAATATACTTCTTGGCTGAAGAAGTATACATGTCATAGGACCTTTTCAGTGGGGAAGAGCATTTGCCACCTGTGATAAAATAGTCCCCATTTACTGTGCCTCCTGTTTCATAAAAAGAGATACAAAATGAGCAATGTGCCCCTCTTTTCTCTCAACTTTTGGGGCTGGCGGAAACTATAGCAGGTGATCTCCAGGCCCGTGGTCATGTAGCTATAAAGGAAACCAGCCCTTGATATTTAGCACTGGATGAAGAATTGAGGTGGTACGCTGCCCACTCTTGAGTTTAAGAACTATATTGTCTCCTTAAAAGTATGGGACGATACGAGATCAGAGTTATTTTGCTGTGGCTGTGCAGAGAAAGGAACGGCTCTGAGAATGTGCCCTGTCCCCTCCTTTCTCTAATTGCAATAATCGCGCTCTGCAGAACATACTCTCATTTCTGCAGTGCTCTGTGACATGAAGACCAATGGTTCCGCACTTCAGCCGAAAGGTCTACACCCACTTCCTTCGCACTGGCTGTGAACGTTTCAGCTCCTCCAAAAGTGCAGCCATTTTGTTACAGCAAATCCTCTGCACCTTGGCAGAACTCTAGGTGCCTTTACGCATGGCAAAGTGCACAGCGGATCCAAATCTGTATTTGTACTGTGGAGATGCCTTTTTTTGGCTTTCATATTACCTCAGTGGCTTATACAGATATTATTTACAGAAGTTTCTACATATATTAGTGTCACTTGTATATTATATAAAGATAGAAATCAAATGCAGTCTTGGTGACTGTGTTACTGTACCACATAATAATGTTGTGACAACGCGTTGGTGGATAAGTCACAAATAAGGGCCTGCACAGATACCTACTGATGTTGTCTTTACTTACACAAGACTCAGCACTGAATCCTTTAGCTTTATAGAGTGCAGACACTTCTTCCAGTTGGAGACAGCAGAGTGAACATACAACCTGGGGCATAAAGACAGAATCTGCATTAGTGATCTATGCACGGACATTTTACATGGAAGGTGATGACTCTCATGAGAGGAAGAGGATGGCGATTTCCTGTCACAGTATGATCATATTCCATATTCTATTTTAGATGATCGGTTTTGATTTTTATACAAATAATATCAAAGTATATTCATGTCAGTGAAATGCGTTGATCTTCCCTCTGGCAGAGGAATGCGTTGTTTTCAGCAATAGCTGCATATCATTTCAGGGCAAATAATCTGGATTGAAGGTGACATACCAGCCATTCTGTGCTCCTAGCCACATTGTGGGTGCCGCACTAGTACCAGCTGGGGCCTCGTTGTTTGGCTCCACCTCTTGCTGTGCCGTGTTCACTTCAGGCTTTAGATGACCGTTCTCACTAGCATCGGGAATACAAAGATAAAAATGTGATTACACATTAATAAGAGGATTTGGGGTATTATTTAGCACCAAAAAAAGCTAATGTTTTTTTGTTAAGATCCCACTCTTCCACTGTAGCACTGAGTGGCTATGTGTAGACCTTACTTTAAGTGTGATTATACCTGCATAGTCTGCCATTGGTTACCGGGGCGGGATCGGTGAAGACATGTTCTGTTAGTGGTCCCGGTCGAACCTGCGTTGGTTCTGCTTCATTGGTTGAAGACTCTGGTACCTCTAGGGCTTCTGTAGCTTCTTCTGCTGATTGGTGCTGGTTGAGTTTCCCGTTACTTACCGTAGAGACCTCCCCTGGTAGGAAAGACCAGCGAAATGTTCCATTATTACTACAAAAGATCTTGTATAAATGAAATATTCATAGCTTAGATGAAAGCTATTTAAGGGCCACCTGACGCTCTGTGTTCATTTGATAACTAAATAATGTTGTTGAATCAAAGATGATAAACATGGAGAACATTTTAAAAAGGTAACCCTACTCCTACTCACAGAGGAGACAACCATTCATGAGAATGCAGCCAATCTGTACAGTAGGAACTAGTGCCCCATGCCTGGGTGATGTCATTTGTTCCAAGTGCAGTGATAGGCTGAGCACTGGTTCAATGTACAAAATGGCTGCCCCTATTGGGAATAGGTGACCGGTATACTTCTCTTTCATAAGGGGGATTAAGTAACCGACAATACTAACCTCGACTCTTGTCCAGGACAGGGGTATCACCGCGAGAAGAACAATTGCTCCGCGGCACATTGCATCTTGTGGCGCATCCCACAATAGTGATTCCTGCCAAGACTCCATCAGTGTCACCTGAATCCTCTGGGTTAACATCCCCCTCTAGGAAAATCTCACCCGGTGGGTAATCACTGTCGCTGGCAGCTGCAGAACACAACCATATGAACAGGGCTTAGTAAAAGTACAGTGTGATAATTATTATTCTTTCAGTCCCACAACAGCAGCATATTATCTAGCTGCACGAGTACATCTAACAGAGGTAAAGCTATTACAGGATGTGTTATAGCGATAGGATTATAGTCTCACAATATTACCTATAAGCGATGCAATTCGCCCTTCCCAGGCCTCATCTCCTCCAGCTTCTATTTCTTTCTCTGTGTGTGTAACTATTCCCTCTACTAACTCTTCCCTTCTTACATCTGTCCTTATTAAACTCACCAATCCATCAAGCCCCCTTTCCCCATCCACTTACCGCCCATCCCTGTTTTATCTATGTAACCCTTCTTCCTCCAACACCCCACATACTTATTTTAACTTTCAACAAGTGCTATCCTTGGCCATAAATCATCAGCTGTCCAGTTATATGGTCACTTTTAGCCTCACTTCTTAATATGTTATATCTTACTAGCCAATGTGTTGAACGATAACTACCCCTGAGCCAAAACCAAATCAGGTACTCAGCTGTCAGGAGTAGTGTCAGACTTAAGCTGGGAACACACTATACAATCTATCGCCCGACATTTATACGCGGATTGGACACATCGTTTAGTGTGTATGCCAGAGGATCACAAACTCCGCCATTACAGTCCAGGCTTTAAGGATAGCCATGCTTGAGCCCAGATGGTTAAATCAATTTGACTGAGGTACTAATTAAGTCACCTGTGCTCAAGCATGGCTATCCTTAAAATCTGAACTGTAATGGCAGAGCTTGGGAACCTCTGGTGTAGTATGTACGGTGGCGTGAAGTATCGTTACTTTGCATGGCTGAGTCACACCATCGTTAGGCGTGTACACAGCTATAGAGGCAGGAACAACAAAAATCTCAGTATTGTCACTAGTCCTCAGACCTCTCATCATGTGCTCATTCCCTGATGCAGCTGCCTGTCTGTCACTGTGGTAACTATTAGATTCTGACTGAGGAGCTGAGACTGAGCACAGCTGCTTTATATACTGACCTGTAACACTCACAGCTTGCTGGTTATAGTCTGTCATTGTTCTTATTCCAGCCGTGCTCCTGATTGGTCCCAGCTTGTTTTACTCTGCCTGTTATTATTCTCAGTTATGGCTACTCTGTCTGACGTTACCCCGACACAGATTGTTTACTGACTACTCTGTTGCCATCAGCCCTGACCATTGCTAATATACTATTTTGCTCCCGAGCCGCCAGCCCTGACCATTGCTAATATACTGTTTTGCTCCTGAGCCGCCAGCCTTGACCATTACTAATATACTGTTTTGCTCCTGAGCCACCAGGCCTGACCATTGCTAATATACTGTTTTGCTCCTGAGCCGCCAGCCCTGACCATTGCTAATATACTGTTTTGCTCCTGAGCCGCCAGCCCTGACCATTGCTAATATACTGTTTTGCTCCTGAGCCGCCAGCCCTGACTATTGCTAATATACTGTTTTGCTCCTGAGCCACCAGACCTGACCATTGCTAATATACTGTTTTGCTCCGGAGCCGCCAGCCCTGACCATTGCTAATATACTGTTTTGCTCCTGAGCCGCCAGCCCTGACCATTGCTAATATACTGTTTTGCTCCGGAGCCGCCAGCCCTGACCATTGCTAATATACTATTTTGCTCTGGAGCCGCCAGCCCTAACTATTGCTAATATACTATTTTGCTCCTGAGCCACCAGCCCTGACCATTACTAATATACTGTTTTGCTCCTGAGCCGCCAGCCCTGACCATTACTAATATACTGTTTTGCGCCTGAGCCGCCAGCCCTGACCATTGCTAATATACTATTTTGCTCCTGAGCCGCCAGCCCTGACCATTGCTAATATACTGTTTTGCTCCTGAGCTGCCAGCCCTGACCATTACTAATATACTGTTTTGCTCCCGAGCCGCCAGCCCTGACCATTGCTAATATACTATTTTGCTCCCGAGCCGCCAGCCCTGACCATTGCTAATATACTGGTTTGCTCCTGAGCCGCCAGCCCTGACCATTGCTAATATACTGTTTTGCTCCGGAGCCGCCAGCCCTGACCATTGCTAATATACTATTTTGCTCCCGAGCCGCCAGCCCTGACCATTGCTAATATACTGTTTTGCTCCTGAGCCGCCAGCCTTGACCATTACTAATATACTGTTTTGCTCCTGAGCCACCAGACCTGACCATTGCTAATATACTGTTTTGCTCCTGAGCCGCCAGCCCTGACCATTACTAATATACTGTTTTGCTCCTGAGCCGCCAGCCCTGACCATTACTAATATACTGTTTTGCTCCCGAGCCGCCAGCCCTGACCATTGCTAATATACTATTTTGCTCCCGAGCTGCCAGCCCTGACCATTGCTAATATACTGTTTTGCTCCTGAGCCACCAGCCCTGACCATTACTAATATACTGTTTTGCTCCTGAGCCGCCAGCCCTGACCATTGCTAATATACTGTTTTGCTCCTGAGCCGCCAGCCCTGACCATTGCTAATATACTGTTTTGCTCCTGAGCCGCCAGCCCTGACCATTGCTAATATACTGTTTTGCTCCGGAGCCGCCAGCCCTGACCATTGCTAATATACTGTTTTGCTCCTGAGCCGCCAGCCCTGACCATTGCTAATATACTGTTTTGCTCCTGAGCCGCCAGCCCTGACCATTACTAATATACTGTTTTGCTCCCGAGCCGCCAGCCCTGACCATTACTAATATACTGTTTTGCTCCTGAGCCGCCAGCCCTGACCATTACTAATATACTGTTTTGCTCCTGAGCCGCCAGCCCTGACCATTGCTAATATACTATTTTGCTCCTGAGCCGCCAGCCCTGACCATTGCTAATATACTATTTTGCTCCTGAGCCGCCAGCCCTGACCATTGCTAATATACTATTTTGCTCCCGAGCCGCCAGCCCTGACCATTATTAATATACTGTTTTGCTCCTGAGCCGCCAGCCCTGACCATTACTAATATACTGTTTTGCTCCTGAGCCGCCAGCCCTGACAATTACTAATATACTGTTTTGCTCCCGAGCCGCCAGCCCTGACCATTACTAATATACTGTTTTGCTCCTGAGCCGCCAGCCCTGACCATTACTAATATACTATTAAGCTCCTCAGCCGCCAGCCCTGACCATTGCTAATATACTGTTTTGCTCCTCAGCCGCCAGCCCTGACCATTGCTAATATACTGTTTTGCTCCTGAGCCGCCAGCCCTGACCATTGCTAATATACTGTTTTGCTCCTGAGCCGCCAGCCCTGACCATTACTAATATACTGTGTTGCTCCTCAGCCGCCAGCCCTGACCATTACTAATATACTGTTTTGCTCCTGAGCCGCCAGCCCTGACCATTGCTAATATACTGTTTTGCTCCTGAGCGCGAGCCCTGACCATTGCTAATATACTATTTTGCTCCGGAGCCGCCAGCCCTGACTATTGCTAATATACTATTTTGCTCCTGAGCCACCAGCCCTGACCATTTGCTGGTTTTACCATGTTGTTAGCCGCTTGTTTCTGAACTCTGCTCCATTTCTAACTATCCATTGAACTGTTATTCAGTATTGATCTGTTCACTCCTCTAGTAGTATATTCCATTTGCTGTATGTGGAGTGGTGGTTGGTAACTTATCTCATACCTACATATACTGTACTGTATATTTGCTGAGTGCACTGGCTTGTTGTAAACTTGTACTGCCTGCATTAAGTCATGGGGGCAACAGAGTACCGGTGAGCATATTGCACTCTATAGGAAAGGGTTGGTTATGGAGACTCGTTCTATAGGTTTATACACATACTGGCTGCAGTCAGCCACAATCTGCAGGTCATCGACAAATCTGCAAAACTTTAGGGGAACAGCTATCACATCTTGGAGAGAGATAATTTAACAAACAATCAGCTTCTAAAGCCGGGTACACACTAGACAATATGTCGTCCGATCCACATATCGTCCACATCGGGCAGTGTGTACCCGCTATGTTGCTAACGATGCGAGCTGTATGTAGATCCGAAGGGCGATATCGTCAGCGAGGGCCATGCTGCCGAATGAAGCATGGCCCCCGCTGTCGCGCCGTCGATGCCGGCATCGGCAAGTGTGTAAGCACTTCCTGATGCCGGCAACCCTGCCGGGACCCGTCGCATGACACATCAGCTGGGTACACATCTTTAAGTGTGTAGCCATCATAACTGTCATTTTACAGGCTGTGCTAGAAAAGAGACCATCAGAAGCTGATTGGTTGCTATGAGCAACTTCTCCACTTTATCTCTCTCCAAGATTTGATACATCTCCCCCTAAGGTTCTCATTGTACAAGTCTACATTTTGTATTTATGACACGCGTGAGTCTAACAGGAAACGCATGCACGGTGACAACATCACATTGCAGTCCTGCCAGCTACCATTTTACAACCAGTTGCTGATGGATGTTGTATTTTTAAGTTTCTCTAAATAATGCTGCTGGGTCTCGCTTCATCTATGTCTTATATTAATTGTCAGAGTGACAGGACTTGTGAGTGTGCTAATTGCTTTCATCACATTTGTGTATTTTTATGTTTTTAGCTTGAAATGTGCTTATGCCACAAAATGAAATGTACATTAATGCACGTAGCATGGCCCAAATAAGAAAACGCCCCTTTCCCCTCAACTTGCACCCTTACAGATACAATTTGGCACATTAAAACCAGGCACATTTATGCACGTAGCATGGCCCCAATAAGAAAACGCCCCTTTCCCCTCAGCTTGCACTCTTACAGATACCATTTGGCACATTAAAACCAGGCACATTAATACACCTAGCATGGCCCAAATAAGAAAACGCCACTTTCCCCTAAGCTTGCATCCTTACAGATACCATTTGGCACATTAAAACCAGGCACATTAATGCACCTAGCATGGCCCAAATAAGAAAACGCCACTTTCCCCTCAGCTTGCACCCTTACAGATACCATTTGGCACATTAAAACCAGGCACATTTATGCACGTAGCATGGCCCCAATAAGAAAACGCCCCTTTCCCCTCAGCTTGCATCCTTACAGATACCATTTGGCACATTAAAACCAGGCACATTTATGCACCTAGCATGGCCCAAATAAGAAAACGCCCCTTTCCTCTCAGCTTGCACCCTTGCAGATACCATTTGGCACATTAAAGCCAGGCACATTTATGCACCTAGCATGGCCCAAATAAGAAAACGCCACTTTCCCCTCAGCTTGCACCCTTGCAGATACCATTTGGCACATTAAAACCAGGCACATTAATGCACGTAGCATGGCCCAAATAAGAAAACGCCTCTTTCACCTCAGCTTACATCCTTACAGATACCATTTGGCACATTAAAACCAGGCACATTTATGCACCTAGCATGGCCCAAATAAGAAAACGCCCCTTTCCCCTCAGCTTGCACCCTTGCAGATACCATTTGGCACATTAAAACCAGGCACATTTATGCACCTAGCATGGCCCAAATAAGAAAACGCCACTTTCCCCTCAGCTTGCACCCTTGCAGATACCATTTGGCACACTAAAACCAGGCACATTTATGCACCTAGCATGGCCCAAATAAGAAAACGCCCCTTTCCCCTCAGCTTGCACCCTTGCAGATACCATTTGGCACATTAAAACCAGGCACATTAATGCACGTAGCATGGCCCAAATAAGAAAACGCCCCTTTCCCCTCAGCTTGCATCCTTACAGATACCATTTGGCACATTAAAACCAGGCACATTTATTCACCTAGCATGGCCCAAATAAGAAAACGCCCCTTTCCCCTCACCTTGCACCCTTGCAGATACCATTTGGCACATTAAAGCCAGGCACATTTATGCACGTAGCATGGCCCAAATAAGAAAACGCCCCTTTCCCCTCAACTTGCACCCTTACAGATACAATTTGGCCCATTAAAACCAGGCACATTTATGCACGTAGCATGGCCCCAATAAGAAAACGCCCCTTTCCCCTCAGCTTGCACCCTTACAGATACCATTTGGCACATTAAAACCAGGCACATTAATGCACCTAGCATGGCCCAAATAAGAAAACGCCACTTTCCCCTCAGCTTGCATCCTTACAGATACCATTTGGCACATTAAAACCAGGCACATTAATGCACCTAGCATGGCCCAAATAAGAAAACGCCACTTTCCCCTCAGCTTGCACCCTTACAGATACCATTTGGCACATTAAAACCAGGCACATTTATGCACGTAGCATGGCCCCAATAAGAAAACGCCCCTTTCCCCTCAGCTTGCATCCTTACAGATACCATTTGGCACATTAAAACCAGGCACATTTATGCACCTAGCATGGCCCAAATAAGAAAACGCCCCTTTCCCCTCAGCTTGCACCCTTGCAGATACCATTTGGCACATTAAAGCCAGGCACATTTATGCACCTAGCATGGCCCAAATAAGAAAACGCCACTTTCCCCTCAGCTTGCACCCTTGCAGATACCATTTGGCACATTAAAACCAGGCACATTAATGCACGTAGCATGGCCCAAATAAGAAAACGCCCCTTTCCCCTCAGCTTGCATCCTTACAGATACCATTTGGCACATTAAAACCAGGCACATTTATGCACCTAGCATGGCCCAAATAAGAAAACGCCAATTTCCCCTCAGCTTGCACCCTTGCAGATACCATTTGGCACATTAAAACCAGGCACATTTATGCACCTAGCATGGCCCAAATAAGAAAACGCCACTTTCCCCTCAGCTTGCACCCTTGCAGATACCATTTGGCACACTAAAACCAGGCACATTTATGCACCTAGCATGGCCCAAATAAGAAAACGCCCCTTTCCCCTCAGCTTGCACCCTTGCAGATACCATTTGGCACATTAAAACCAGGCACATTAATGCACGTAGCATGGCCCAAATAAGAAAACGCCCCTTTCCCTTCAGCTTGCATCCTTACAGATACCATTTGGCACATTAAAACCAGGCACATTTATGCACCTAGCATGGCCCAAATAAGAAAACACCCCTTTCCCCTCAGCTTGCACCCTTGCAGATACCATTTGGCACATTAAAACCAGGCACATTAATGCACCTAGCATGGCCCAAATAAGAAAACGCCACTTTCCCCTCAGCTTGCACCCTTACAGATACCATTTGGCACATTAAAACCAGGCACATTTATGCACGTAGCATGGCCCCAATAAGAAAACGCCCCTTTCCCCTCAGCTTGCATCCTTACAGATACCATTTGGCACATTAAAACCAGGCACATTTATTCACCTAGCATGGCCCAAATAAGAAAACGCCCCTTTCCCCTCAGCTTGCACCCTTGCAGATACCATTTGGCACATTAAAGCCAGGCACATTTATGCACCTAGCATGGCCCAAATAAGAAAACGCCACTTTCCCCTCAGCTTGCACCCTTGCAGATACCATTTGGCACATTAAAACCAGGCACATTTATGCACCTAGCATGGCCCAAATAAGAAAACGCCCCTTTCCCCTCAGCTTGCACCCTTGCAGATACCATTTGGCACATTAAAACCAGGCACATTTATGCACCTAGCATGGCCCAAATAAGAAAACGCCACTTTCCCCTCAACTTGCACCCTTACAGATACAATTTGGCACATTAAAACCAGGCACATTTATGCACGTAGCATGGCCCCAATAAGAAAACGCCCCTTTCCCCTCAGCTTGCACCCTTACAGATACCATTTGGCACATTAAAACCAGGCACATTAATGCACCTAGCATGGCCCAAATAAGAAAACGCCACTTTCCCCTCAGCTTGCACCCTTACAGATACCATTTGGCACATTAAAACCAGGCACATTTATGCACGTAGCATGGCCCCAATAAGAAAACGCCCCTTTCCCCTCAGCTTGCATCCTTACAGATACCATTTGGCACATTAAAACCAGGCACATTTATGCACCTAGCATGGCCCAAATAAGAAAACGCCCCTTTCCCCTCAGCTTGCACCCTTGCAGATACCATTTGGCACATTAAAGCCAGGCACATTTATGCACCTAGCATGGCCCAAATAAGAAAACGCCACTTTCCCCTCAGCTTGCACCCTTACAGATACCATTTGGCACATTAAAACCAGGCACATTTATGCACCTAGCATGGCCCCAATAAGAAAACGCCCCTTTCCCCTCAGCTTGCATCCTTACAGATACCATTTGGCACATTAAAACCAGGCACATTTATTCACCTAGCATGGCCCAAATAAGAAAACGCCACTTTCCCCTCAGCTTGCACCCTTGCAGATACCATTTGGCACATTAAAACCAGGCACATTAATGCACGTAGCATGGCCCAAATAAGAAAACGCCCCTTTCCCCTCAGCTTGCATCCTTACAGATACCATTTGGCACATTAAAACCAGGCACATTTATGCACCTAGCATGGCCCAAATAAGAAAACGCCCCTTTCTCCTCAGCTTGCACCCTTGCAGATACCATTTGGCACATTAAAACCAGGCACATTTATGCACCTAGCATGGCCCAAATAAGAAAACGCCCCTTTCCCCTCAACTTGCACCCTTACAGATACAATTTGGCACATTAAAACCAGGCACATTTATGCACGTAGCATGGCCCCAATAAGAAAACGCCCCTTTCCCCTCAGCTTGCACCCTTACAGATACCATTTGGCACATTAAAACCAGGCACATTAATGCACCTAGCATGGCCCAAATAAGAAAACGCCACTTTCCCCTCAGCTTGCATCCTTACAGATACCATTTGGCACATTAAAACCAGGCACATTAATGCACCTAGCATGGCCCAAATAAGAAAACGCCACTTTCCCCTCAGCTTGCACCCTTACAGATACCAATTGGCACATTAAAACCAGGCACATTTATGCACGTAGCATGGCCCCAATAAGAAAACGCCCCTTTCCCCTCAGCTTGCATCCTTACAGATACCATTTGGCACATTAAAACCAGGCACATTTATGCACCTAGCATGGCCCAAATAAGAAAACGCCCCTTTCCCCTCAGCTTGCACCCTTGCAGATACCATTTGGCACATTAAAGCCAGGCACATTTATGCACCTAGCATGGCCCAAATAAGAAAACGCCACTTTCCCCTCAGCTTGCACCCTTGCAGATACCATTTGGCACATTAAAACCAGGCACATTAATGCACGTAGCATGGCCCAAATAAGAAAACGCCCCTTTCCCCTCAGCTTGCATCCTTACAGATACCATTTGGCACATTAAAACCAGGCACATTTATGCACCTAGCATGGCCCAAATAAGAAAACGCCCCTTTCCCCTCAGCTTGCACCCTTGCAGATACCATTTGGCACATTAAAACCAGGCACATTTATGCACCTAGCATGGCCCAAATAAGAAAACGCCCCTTTCCCCTCAGCTTGCACCCTTGCAGATACCATTTGGCACACTAAAACCAGGCACATTTATGCACCTAGCATGGCCCAAATAAGAAAACGCCCCTTTCCCCTCAGCTTGCACCCTTGCAGATACCATTTGGCACATTAAAACCAGGCACATTAATGCACGTAGCATGGCCCAAATAAGAAAACGCCCCTTTCCCCTCAGCTTGCATCCTTACAGATACCATTTGGCACATTAAAACCAGGCACATTTATGCACCTAGCATGGCCCAAATAAGAAAACGCCCCTTTCTCCTCAGCTTGCACCCTTGCAGATACCATTTGGCACATTAAAACCAGGCACATTTATGCACCTAGCATGGCCCAAATAAGAAAACGCCACTTTCCCCTCAGCTTGCACCCTTGCAGATACCATTTGGCACACTAAAACCAGGCACATTTATGCACGTAGCATGGCCCAAATAAGAGAACGCCCCTTTCCCCTCAGCTTGCACCCTTGCAGATACCATTTGGCACATTAAAACCAGGCACATTTATGCACCTAGCATGGCCCAAATAAGAAAGCGCCCCTTTCCCCTCAGCTTGCACCCTTACAGATACCATTTGGCACATTAAAACCAGGCACATTTATGCACGTAGCATGGCCCAAATAAGAAACGCCCCTTTCCCCTCAGGTTGCACCCTTACAGATACCATTTGGCACATTAAAACCAGGCACATTTATGCACCTAGCATGGCCCAAATAAGAAAACGCCACTTTCCCCTCAGCTTGCATCCTTACAGATACCATTTGGCACATTAAAACCAGGCACATTTATGCACGTAGCATGGCCCCAATATGAAAACGCCCCTTTCCCCTCAGCTTGCATCCTTGCAGATACCATTTGGCACATTAAAACCAGGCACATTTATGCACGTAGCATGGCCCAAATAAGAAAACGCCACTTTCCCCTCAGCTTGCACCCTTACAGATACCATTTGGCACATTAAAACCAGGCACATTTATGCACGTAGCATGGCCCAAATAAGAAAACGCCAATTTCCCCTCAGCTTGCACCCTTACAGATACCATTTGGCACATTAAAACCAAGCACATTTATGCACGTAGCATGGCCCAAATAAGAAAACGCCACTTTCCCCTCAGCTTGCACCCTTACAGATACCATTTGGCACATTAAAACCAGGCACATTTATGCACGTAGCATGGCCCAAATAAGAAAAACGCCCCTTTCCCCTCAGCTTGCACCCTTACAGATACCATTTGGCACATTAAGACCAGGCACATTTATGCACGTAGCATGGCCCAAAAAGGAAAACGCCACTTTCCCCTCAGCTTGCACCCTTACAGATACCATTTGGCACATTAAAACCAGGCACATTTATGCACGTAGCATGGCCCAAATAAGAAAACGCCCCTTTCCCCTCAGCTTGCACCCTTACAGATACCATTTGGCACATTAAAACCAGGCACATTTATGCACGTAGCATGGCCCAAATAAGAAAACGCCCCTTTCCCCTCAGCTTGCACCCTTACAGATACCATTTGGCACATTAAAACCAGGCACATTTATGCACGTAGCATGGCCCAAATAAGAAAACGCCCCTTTCCCCTCAGCTTGCATCCTTACAGATACCATTTGCATGAGCAGCATTTCTGTACTTGTATAACATATGGGACAGATACAGTGCAGGGAGAGGAGTATGTGTTATCGTTTTGTAAATGACAAATTAAAAAAAAAAAAAAAGATGCCAAGTCAGGGACAGTGTAAACAGAAGGGTTTTGGATTACACTCATACCAGGGATACTGGAGATGCACAGCACATGGGCATTGCAAACTGTGAACTGGTCCACCAGAGTGCCCGGCTGGTTGGCATCTATAATCACAACCTTGCTAGTAGATAGCGTGCTGGTTAGGATCCATACACGGCTGGAAGTGGCATCTGCTTCATGGAGCTCCTTGGTCTGCAGATAGGGAGGAAAAGTATTCAGCATAATAGACAGAGGTAGAACAGTATATTGTACATAAGCGGAGTTACATGCAAATATTCAGGATCGGTGAAAAGTGTTAAACATCCGCCCCCCTGGCACCTTCTCTGGCAGCGGCAAATTCCCTTCTTGTCCCTGACATAGGTGGACAGGACAGCCAGCAGCAGCAGCAGCACTACAGGTCAGATTGGAAGTGAAATGATTAAACACCTCCCCATTGCTTTAAATCCAAAGGTTGGCAACGGCACAGTCCTGGGGGTGCCACAAAAAGTAAGTACACTGAAAGGCTGATACAGACTGAGAACTACTCCAGTGTGCGTAGTGTAAATTGTATAAACTTGCCCCGATCATGCACAGAAAATGGGTCACACACATACACTATGGGCCTGATTCAGAGAGGAACGCTAGCGCACATCTCCGACTATTAATAATAATAATAATAATAATTTTATTTATATAGCGCTTTTCTCCTAAAGGACTCAAAGTGCTTTACATTTACAGTACAAAATACAAAATAAGCTTAAACAAGGGACATTAGTGAAATGCTTGGGTGATGAATAGGTGAGTCTTGAGTCTATTTTTGAAGGATTCTAGAGTGGAGGCCTCTTGAACTGTGCAAGGAAGTGAGTTCCAAAAGGTTGGAGCCACAAAACTGAAGGCTCGACCCCCAGACGAATTCCGGGAGATTGTAGGTACTGTTAATAGTCCTTCGTCAACGGATCGCAGTAATCGAGTGGGACAGTAAGGAATCAGAAGCTGCTTCAGGTACCCTGGGCCATGGTCACGAAGGGCTTTGTAAGTTATTAATCCAATTTTGAAAGCAATTCGCCCTCTGACAGGCAGCCAGTGAAGGGAGGAGAGAATGGGTGTTATGGGTGACTATTAGAGGTCTGTGCATGCACAGCATGTGTACTGCCTATATAAATAAAGGATAATAATAATAATAATAATGTGCAGTCCTCCTTCTGCAATCCTCTCGCACTGCTTCCCAGCAGCAGCCTAATTGACATGCTGCAGCATTTGGGAGGCAGAGCGGGGGTGTTCCTGGGCAGCGTTCCCGGAATTGGGGGCTTATTGTCCCTGTTTTCTCGGAGGGACGAGGCCAGGGTCTGCATCACTGGACGCAGATTTCCTGTCCGTGGTCACAGCGATGATGTCACAGATGCAGAAAGGAGGTGTCTGTTTCCTTTTTAGATGGACAGAATTGTGCAGTGTGCGGCTCTGCTATTCCGTCCATAACTGAATCAGGCCCTATATGCAGCTTTGCAGAATTCTGGAGCACACGCGCACTGGACGAGGGAAGGAAGGGGCAATCTATCATAGGCCAAGTACAATGAGGGCCTGTTCCTGCAAATAGGAACAGATACGCGCGGGCACACAAATACATATACTGTATGTCTGTGAAAGGTATTATGTCCAGGTGGTCGACGGCTGGTGCAAATATACAATGATGACAGTTAAAAGCATTAGAAAACCTCTAGTGATTTGCAAATTGCGAATGCATTGCTGACATATATAGAGATTTTGGTGCATGTTCCAGCAATTTTCTTTTACTTACAGAAAATAAGCCAAGTTTTCCCTCACAAATGACCTGCATTGTGCGCAGCGCGAGGTTACGACAGAACCTTGCACCTGACTGAATCTACCCCTGTGTATGGGCAGAACGATCCTGCTGTAACTCAGGCTGAGACATCCTATGGGGGCTATATATGAAAACTGGCGCAAAGATGTATTTTAAAATGGAACTACTACATATGCACTGCATCACCTGAGAACAGATTACTATACAAAGACCAGTGCTCTGCTGTCGTTGGATGAACCTTTCCCCCAGTATTAATCTCCTCACCTTTTTCTTCTCTGGAGAGGTGTGCGTGCTCTTACTCTCGCCTTCCACTTCACGGTCGGATGTCAGAGGATCCCGGCCAGACACTGGTTTGGTCCCGGTCACAGACTCTTCCTCAAATGGTTTCCAGCCAGTTAAGTCCACACCGGCCGCACACCACAACTGTGAGGAGGATCAAGGCAGTCTTTATCTAACTGCAGGGGGCACTAGAGGAACAAAAGCCTCAGACACAATTGGGGAATGGATTGAACACAGGCCCGTAACGCTACCTTCATAGTGGGGTCTTTTTCCACGAGTGGTCTACAGTAGACGGGCACCGGGACGTTTTTCATACGGTTGTCCTCTTGACCTCCATTTGGACTCAGCTGACAGGTTATTAAACAACACACAAATAGAAGAGTTCTGTGAAAATCTTCTCGAATGATAACGGAGCATGTTATAGTTATAATAAAGGGTACCCGCGGCCAACATACAGTCAGTCTGTGGGCTGCAGTCAATATTTATGAGAAACCAATTCACAAAGACCTGGTCACTTTGCTGAGGCATTTTGTGCCTCGTGCCTCAGCAATGTCTCCAGCTGCTAATGAATTTATATAATTAATAGTGGTACTGCCCACAAAATGGCTAACTTCACTGTGTGTAAGTGACGAGTCCACTTTCATATTTATTTCCATCCATTTTTGTTTCCAGTTTACTAACTAAAGCCACCAACCTGCTTGTACTTAGCAGGTAGGCTCCACCCACAAGCTTGCAGGCGACCGTCATCATTACGCACGTGTTCCCGCACTTGGCGGTACTGCTCGCGTTTCTGCTCCCGGCGAGCTGTGGACGTGCAGTCGCTAAGAAGAGAAGCCACAGTGTTACTCCTCAATCTAGAAAAAGAGAGAAAGGGATAGGGGGAGCATAGTGTCAGGAGCATGAAGCAAAGCAGCTAGGGTTAGTGGCAATGCATGACCAATGTTCCTTCTAAGTTCCACCATCTGGAAATGGAGGAGCTAAAAGCGTCATATCATGAAGTGCAGCATGGAGAATCTGCCGTTCAGTACAACCCCAGAGTATTCCGACCACTCAGCTTAGAGGGAACAGTGTGCAAAAGCAATGGCTAAGCATTGGGGAGCATAGGCCGCAGCAAGGTCCAATCACAGTGTCTGGATCCAAATTTATCCCCCAGTGAGCTCTGTGAATGGCTTACACTGTTGCTATGGTTACAAATGAAGCAAGCTACTATTTAACCTGGGCAATTCCTTTTAATAATGTCAGTCTATAACTATAATGAATGTGCGCATTTATTAATATGGGATAGAAGAATGGCATGAATTTATTAGTAGATTAGAAGATTTTAAGCAAATAAAAAAATAAAAAAGCCAAAACCTGCATTGTGATATCATAATTAGTTAAATGGAAATATTCATTCTGATTTATATATGTAATCACAGGGAGAGACATATTTTTAAAACAGCAGAAGTAACCACATACCAAATTATCATAATTAAAACAACAAAAAAAAAACTACTGCACTATAACATTTACATTTAATAATCTAACAAATGAATAACAATCTAGCTAGGCTGGCTAATCTTCCCTTTAGGCGTGTTTTGTAACCTTTATCATACCTAGGGGTCTATTTACTAAGCAGTGTTAGGAGACAGAGTGAAAAGTGATAAGAAAGTGATAAGGTGCCAGCCAATCAGCTCCCAACTGTCATTTTTCAAACACAGCCTGTGAGATGACAGTTGGGAGCTGATTGGCTGGTACCTTATCACTTTCTTATCACTTTTCACTCTGTCTCCTAACACTGCTTAGTAAATAGACCCCCTCATTTGAAATATATTCTTCAATGAAATCAATATACACTCAAAATCTGTGGTTATAAAATATTGTAGTACAGTATTCCTTACATTATTATTAGAAAAAGAAAACTTCTCACAATTAAAGCAGATTTCCAAATATGGGCTGTTTTCAATTAGCGGCGAAAAGCCGTTTTTTGCGAAAAAGTATCGCTGATGACGTCATTTGCCAGCGGAAACTTATCCCCGTATTCAACTGTTGTGACTTTTCGAAAATGCATTGCAGTGTACCCGGCGGAATTGCGGTTTTGGGGGTGCAAAGGTAGGGAAACCACCCTGCACCCTTAGGACAGCTCCCCAAAGGTAAACTGCATCAAAAAAAATTCTTTACAAAAAAATAAAGAACACCCCAAAAAATTACTTTGAAAAAGTAAAAAGTTGGGGCACAAACTTAAAAACTAGCAAAATAGACTTTGGGGGGGGGGGGGGGTCTGCAAGTATGGGGGATGTGTATTTTTGTTTGCAGGTGTTGCTGAAGGTGCGCTTTTCATGCTTTTTAAGACCTCACTTTTTCAATTTTTAACCGTGCTAGCACCCATTTTCATGTACCCCAAATTTACTGGGGCTAGTTATTTTCTCAAAAAAAACTGCTAAATGCTATTCTTCACCACTTGTGCAAAGACGCTAATTAGCAGCTAATGAGAGCATTAAAATTAATACCTACAGCAGGCCTATTCGGGGGTATCTACCATGATCCCCAATGTTAGTGCATCTTTTGGGGGTGTCAGGCTGATTTCCCCAAATCTGACAGCACTTTTCGCCTGTTGGCGTTTCGCCAGGACTCGTTTTTGCGTCCTTTGGAATTGAATACGGGGATAAGCGGGGACGCGTGCGATACTATATTGCATGCAATACCAGCTTTGTCGGCGAAAAGTCCAGTATGCAAAAAGTATGGGACTTTTCACGGCTAATTGAATATGCCCCTATGTCTTTTATTTTTATCTTACTAAATGAAGTTAGTTAAAATACAACTCTAACAAAAAAAAACCAATAATAAGCTTTAATCATGGTCA
The DNA here is from genome assembly GCA_031769625.1 of Taudactylus pleione. NCBI lineage: Eukaryota > Metazoa > Chordata > Amphibia > Anura > Myobatrachidae > Taudactylus > Taudactylus pleione. Next base: position 48,283,118 of record JAUIMM010000031.1, read on the forward strand.
GCTGAAATACTAAACGGCTTGAACACAACGAATTATTGGATCTATGTTTTGCAATTCAAGTGTCACATTCAGGCCAAGTAAGTGGTTAGCCGGTGGTAGGACTTGTACGTAGCCATACAGAGGACATGGCAAAAGGACCTTCATGTACCACCCAAGGGAGAGAAAACACATATACATACATGTACTCGCAGGGCTTTGGAAGAAGAGGCCTAAATTGCATTACCCATGTATAACAAGTACCTATGACATGCAGAAACGTCTCACCCCCATTTCAAGGGGGTTGTCTCTGTGCACAAATGTCCTTATACTTACTCATCAGGGAAGAACTCGATTGTGCGCCCCCCAGTGGATATCTGGCACATGGTGTGGCTGCGCCGTTGACTGAAGCCAGCAGGAGTGGGGGACTTGTAGTGAATGTTGACAGGGGGGTACGATCTCTTTGCAGGGGGAGGACTGGATGAAGAACTGAACAGTCTGCTGAAGCTGAAAACAGAGACAAGCAAATCATGTGTTTCTTACACTAGTATATTATTATGTATAGTCTCATAATAAAGATCTAACACACATAAACACAAGGCCAGTCATTTATGAGCCACAAAAGTTGAATACTTTTGTGCACTCATCGGGCAAGTGCAGGGATTTCAGGGCCAAATGATGGTATCTGTAGGGGTGTAATCGTTTTTTTGTTGGGCACGGATTAGGCACACTATTGAGTCTATTTTTACACCAACGTGCGAAGAACCCATGTAAGGTTATATAAACAAGATAATAGAACCTAATTATGTGGAAATCACGTCATATCTATATTTTCATGGGACGCGTTTCGCACCTTACTGTTGCATTTCTGAATTTTCTAGGTGCACTTTGGCCAATGTACAGCCATGGCCAAAAGTTTTGAGAATGACACAAGTATTGGTTTTCACAAAGTCTGCTGCTTCAGTTTTTATGATGGCAATTTGAATATCCTCCAGAATATCATAAAGCGTGATCAGATGAATTGCAATTAATTGCAAAGTCCCTCTTTGCCATGACAATGAACTTAATCTCAAAAACAAAATTTCTGCCCTGTCACAAAAGGACCAGCTGACATCATGTCAGTGATTCTCTCGTTAACACAGGTGAGAGTGTTGACGAGGAAAAGGCTGGAGATCACTCTGTCATGCTGATTGAGTTAGAATAACAGACTGGAAGCTTTAAAAGGAGGGTGGAGCTTGAAATCATTGTTCTTCCTCTGTTAACCGTGGTTACCTGCAAGGAAACACGTGCAGTCATCATTGCTTTGCACAAAAGGGGCTTCACAGAAAAGGATATTGCCGATAGTAAGATTGCACCTAAATCAACCATTTTTCAGATCATCAAGAACTTCAAGGAGAGAGGTTCAATAGTTGTGAAGAAGGCTTCAGGGCGCCCAAGAATGTTCAGAAAGCACCAGGAACGTCTTCTAAAGTTAATTTAGCTGCAGGATCGGGGCACCACCAGTGCAAAAGCTTGCTCAGGAATGGCAGCAGGCAGATGTGAGTGCTTCTTCACGCACAGTGAGGCAAAGACTTTTGGAGGATGGCCTGGTGTCAAGAAGGACAGCAAAGAAGCCACTTCTCTCCATTAGAGACAGACTGATGTTCTGCAAAAGGTACAGGGATTGGACTGCTGAGGACTGGAGTAAAGTTATTTTCTCTGATGAATCCCCTTTCAGATTGTTTGGGGTATCTGGAAAAATACTTATCCGGAGAAAGGAAAGGTTAGTGCTACCACCTGTGTCATGCCAACAGTAATGCATCCTGAGACCATTCATGTGTGGGGTTGCTTCTCAGCCAAGAGAGTGGGCTCACTCAAAATGTTGCCTAAGAACACAGCCATGAATAAAGAATGGTACCAAAACATCCTCAAAGAGCAACTTCTCCCAACCATCCAAGAACAGTTTGGTGATGAACAATGAACAATGCCTTTTCCAGCATGATGGAGCACCTTGTCATAAGGCAAAAGTGATAACTAAGGGCTCAGGGAACAAAACATCAACATTTTGGGACCATGGCCAGGAAACTCCTCAGACCTTAATCCCATTGAGAACTTGTGGTCAATCCTCAAGAAACAGGTGGACAAACAAAAACCCACAAATTCTGACAAACTCCAAGCATTGTTTTGGCAAGAATGGGCGCCCATCACTCAGTATGTGGCCCAGAAGTTGATTGACAGCATGCCAGGGCAAACTGCAGAGGTAATTGTCAATAAAAGCCTTTGACACTTATGAAATGCTTGTAATGTTACTTCAGTATACCACAGTAACATCTGACAAAAGGTCTAAAAACAATGAAGCAGCAAACCAAATTGGTGAAAACCAATACGTGTGTCATTCTCAAAAGTTTTGGCCATGGCTGTAATTTTAAACCTTCAAACGCCTAAAAGTCACAGGAAAGTCCTGATATTCCTTCACTGTCATGATTAATGTAGGCAACAAAAGAGGCTAAACCCTATCAGTATTTTAGGAGGACAACTTTAAAGTTGAAATTAATTAAAGGAGAGGCCCTAAAGCCGAAGCAGACTGGACTTCATTTGATTTTTTGCTCTTTACACCTTGCAAACGTTTACAATTTACACTTCATGCGACGGCTGAAAGATTTCTCTGTAGCGCTGAGCAGGATTCTGGGTACAGATAAAATGCAATATATTTCACAAAAACATTTCTGGGCATAAAATGAAAAGAAACCATCATAAAATCTGTGCTCATCTCATCTAATTAGAGCCACACAGCTGTCAAAAATATATTCGCAGATGGAGCAGAAAGTTTAAACACGTCCCTTGAGGCCCGGAGGTCGCACAGAAAGCTGTCCACACTTATACAAGTCAGACTGTCACACACACAGGACAAATTCATGCTTACAACTGCCAGATAGTGGATTTCTTTTTCTCCTGGACGGACGGATGTTCCCGGGAGGCCCTGGAATGAGACAGACGTTTGTGCCAATAGCGGTAATTACAGGTTACAGAAACAGTCACAGTAAGCAGTTTTAGCACGGTATGGATCTTACAAACCATAGTCCTCATTAGGTGACCTAAACTCAATTATAAGATGGTTACTGGTGCCACTGACTGACAAGCAAAGGATTTCATGTGACTCACAAAGGCGTAAACAGAAAAAGACAAAACAGAAAAAGGGATAATGATATTTAATAATGATATATGATATTTCCCACACGCACCTGATGTGAGCGTGACGCTAGAGCACAAGTCCTGTCCGCGAGAACGTAGCCTATGGGTGTTGGTGTTCTGCTAGCGGAGGAATCTAAAAATGTTCTCAAAGACTTTGATGGAATTACTATGCAATCTGACACCATATTCTATTAAAATAATTTTATTTGTAATGCAAAAACACCTTTTTAGTTTGTTTTGTTTTTTTGTTTGTTTTTTTAGACCATAAAAAAGTATTTTTTGCTGATATTTCTTAAAAACAAAGGGCCTGATTCAGAGCCACTCGTAAGCGGCCGCTCGTTCGCTCTGACCGATGTTCGCTCATCTGCGCATGCGTACGGATCGTTATATGCATGCGCGAACCAGTCAGTGCGGCCGAAATTCATGTGCTCGCAAAATAGCGAATGCCTGATAATTTCAGTGACAGGATGAGGCGTATGTGGGTGGTAACAGGGGAAGGTGCTTGAAAACGGGGAGTGGAGATCCGAATGCAGGCGTGCCAAACGGTCAAAACGGGCGTTTTAAGGGTGTGCATAATTAAAACAGCAGCGTCATTGACCACGTCACTGGGGGTTTTTTTAGTCAGAACTGCTCGCAAAATTGTGGTAGCAAAAACCAACCACAAGAATAGCGAGCAGCTCATACCCTGTTCGATGTACTCGATTAATCTAATGACGTAGGATGCGAGCGGCCAGGGGGCGTAGTTTCCCAAAAAACGACCGCAAGTTTTGTTCGCTCGTTCAGACCTAGAGGCGTGAACAGACCGCAAACAGCGAACGGTTCATTTGAATAGCCGCCCCTATTTTCAGGACGAGCGAGCGCAAATAGCGACCGGCTCTGAATCAGGCCCAAAGTGTTTTATAGCTGCTCTCTATTCTCTTCTGGCAGGATACAGATTCCATAGAATATGGAGTAGAAAGAAGAAATAGAACGATCTCAAGCACAAGCTAAGGCAAAACTGCCATTTCTTTTCCATTATAGAGTAACCAGTGACATCACTGTGACATCAGGCACATGAGGGACAATGAGTGGCCACTACTATTATCACATGACAATGAAGAATGGGCCAGCGCCTCCTTCATATATGGATGCAGCTAATTGGCCTGATTCTGCGCAAACAAGTCCAAAATCAAACGTCGAGTGATTTCTGTTGCATATTGCGCCAGCGTTTCAGGCGGTATATGCAATTGAGCGGCCACAATGCAAATGTACGCATTGGGTGTGTCATGGGCATGTAGCCAGGACTGTGCCCTATTCTGTACCATGTGCAGTACATGCCAAATTCCGTCTCATCCCCTAGACCTAGCATTGGGTAGGTGTCAGTGCTGATTATAGTGATAACGGCTGCTCTCGGACAGAGAACTGGGCCGTATGACTGAACACGAGCCTATAGCCGCATTACACAGCGGGTATTACATACGAATCAGGCTCAATATGACTGAACACGAGCCTATAGCCGCATTACACAGCGGGTATTACATATGAATCAGGCTCAATATGACTGAACACCAGCCTATAGCCGCATTACACAGCGTGTATTACATATGAATCAGGCTCAATATGACTGAACACGAGCCTATAGCCGCATTACACAGCGGGTATTACATATGAATCAGGCTCAATATGACTGAACACGAGCCTATAGCCGCATTACACAGCGGGTATTACATATGAATCAGGATCAATATGACTGAACACCAGCCTATAGCCGCATTACACAGCGGTTATTACATACGAATCAGGCTCAATATGACTGAACACGAGCCTATAGTCGCATTACACAGCGGGTATTACATACGAATCAGGCTCAATATGACTGAACACCAGCCTATAGCCGCATTACACAGCGGGTATTACATACGAATCAGGCTCAATATGACTGAACAAGAGCCTATAGCCGCATTACACAGCGGGTATTACATATGAATCAGGCTCAATATGACTGAACACGAGCCTATAGCCGCATTACACAGCGGGTATTACATACGAATCAGGCTCAATATGACTGAACACAAGCCTATAGCCGCATTACACAGCGGGTATTATATACGAATCAGGCTCAATATGACTGAACACCAGCCTATAGCCGCCTTACACAGCGGGTATTACATACGAATCAGGCTCAGTATGACTGAACACCAGCCTATAGCCGCATTACACAGCGGGTATTACATACGAATCAGGCTCAATATGACTGAACACGAGCCTATAGCCGCATTACACGGCGGGTATTACATACGAATCAGGCTCAATATGACTGAACACCAGCCTATAGCCGCATTACACAGCAGGTATTACATATGAATCAGGCTCAATATGACTGAATGCGAGCCTATAGCCGCATTACACAGCGGGTATTACATATGAATCAGGCTCAATATGACTGAACACCAGCCTATAGCCGCATTACACAGCGGGTATTACATATGAATCAGGCTCAATATGACTGAACACGAGCCTATAGCCGCATTACACAGCGGGTATTACATACGAATCAGGCTCAATATGACTGAACAGCTAAAAACAAATATCAGTGGTTTTGGGATTACTGCAAAATAGTCATTTTATATAACTCATGGATTTCATTTACTCCGAAGAGTTTTTGCTACTTTTGTAAATAAGTAGTACTGTTAGATTTGGAATATGAGCAACTATATGTTCTAATAGCCACTACCATTACCATGCATGGTAACTGCAAGCAGGCTGTCATCTTCTATACGTTGTACAATGTGCCAATGCCATCCAGCACAGCGGAGCCATTCACAAGCAACAATCACAGGTACCAGCAGATGGACTTCTATTTACTATGGGTGGTCTGTTAATAAATGGTAAGTGCCGATCCCTAGATCAAAATTCCGGTCTTTGAAATTATCAGGCCTTATGGCCCCTTCTCCTGAGCGTAGTATCACCTGATCATCTCTGTCCACCGCACAGCCTCCTGCAGCTCCATCAGCCTCTCCTTGTACTGGTTCCTCTCCATCAGGACACGAGCCATCTCCACCCGTGTAAACCTCCTGCGTTGTGCGATAGGGATGTTATCTTGCAGGGGCGAGGAGCTCTGGAGTGAATGAAATACATTTATAAGGACAATGGATCTGCTTCCTATGTAGAACACGGTATCATTAGTGAGACTGTGTTTATTTAGCCTAGTAGTGGCACAGTGGCGTGGGATGGCAAGGATCACATATGTACTTACTGGTAGTCATTGCATGAGTGAGCCTACTGATTACAATGCAGGTTTAGAATGCTAAGACTAATAAACATTCAAGACTCGTCACGTCACCACAATGCAGCCGCATCACATGAGGTTCCCTTATTGTGCACCTTCCCTTTGGTAGTGGACAAGCAAGGAAGGTCTATATCTACTTTCCAACTATGAGACTGATTCCGAGTCGCAAGCTATGCGGTTGTAATACCGAACACCAGCAGCCAGCGTTTTACGTACAGAATGCTAAGGCAACTGTCCGCCTGTAAACTGAGCCATACGCATCTATGCAATGGCACCGCCCCAGTCCTCCTTCCGTGTAGCTTACATTTAGCACATGCATCGGCACTTACACCTACCCTTGCTAGGTGCAGGAGTTGTGACTGTCCATTTTGCATACGCACGACTCCATAGTAACTATGGCTATATGCCCACGACACGCCCACGGAACATTCCTCTAACATGCGTACAGACCACCCAGGGGCGTATCTACCCATTGGCCAGGATGGCACTCGCCAGAGGCACCGACCAAAGGGGGGGCGCCACCCGGCAAGTGCCACCAGTAGCCAAGAGGTGGACAAGTCCCTCGGTCCCACAAGTGTAGGGCAGACCGCAGTGAGAGCGGTCTGCCCTACACAGTTTACAAACACGCAGCCGCCAGCGGCGGCTGTGTGTTTGTAATAGCAGCCAGCCAATGAGAGTCAGACAGACTCTCATTTGCTGCTGCATCGTCTGCGGAGGGAGCCGGCTGGAGCTCACTAGTGAGCTCCGTGTTCCGGCTCCCTCTGCAGCATGTGATGGGAGAGACGTCATGACGTATGATGTCTCTCCCATGCAGGAGAAGAGCGGGCGGGACTGAGCGGACAGCGGCGGTCGCGTCAGGAGCGAGGATCAGGTACGTTTTTTTTTTTTTTCTTTGTGTGTGTGTGTTTGGGGGGGGGGGGGGCACTGAAATAGGGGGTGGCCGCTACTGGGGGCAATTTATCGGGTGGTGCCCACTACAGGGGGTTATGTATAGGGGTGGCCACTACTGGAGGCACTCTATAGGGGAGGCCACTACTGGGGGCAATTTAGGGGTTGGTCACTACTGGGGGCACTCTATAGGGGTGGCCACTACTGGGGGGACTCTATAGGGGTGGCCTCTACTAGGGGCACTGAAATAAGGAGTGGCCGCTATTGGGGGCACTTTATGGGGGGGTGCCTGCTACTGGGGGCTCTGTATATGGGTGGCCACTACTGGGGACAATTTAGGGGGGTGACCACTACTGGGGGCACTCTATAGGGGTGGCCACTACTGGGGGCACTGAAATAGGGGGTGGCCGCTACTGAGGCACTTTATGGGGGGGGGGGTGCCTGCTACTGGGGGCTTTGTATATGGGTGGCCACTACTGGGGACAATTTAGGGGGGTGGCCACTACTGGGGGCACTGTATAGGGGGGACTACTACTGGGGGCACTGTATAGGGGGGGCTACTAATGGGGGCAATGCAGCATAGGGGGATTGCTACTGGAGAGTTACTACTGGGGGCACTGCATGGGGGGGGGCGCCAGTCCATTACATTGCCAGGGGAGCTTGGATCCCTAGATACACCCCTGACACCACTGCTACCTTGTAATGGCCATTCAGCTGTCCCTGAGAAATAACAGAGATGCGTACGACTCTGAAACACTCGTATGCTCTTAAAGAGACGTATACAGCCGTGACACATGAGCAGTTCGCTAACAAACGCTAGATACAGCCGCATTCTAACTTACATGTGACTCAGAATTATATGTGAGCCCTGGGTCTGCAGGTGGCAGAAAGATCTGAGGAGGGGAAACATTATAACAGTTTACAACAACCACTTTCCTTAAATTTAACTTTTTGGATTTTTTTGCCTAAAATACTGCTAATACTTTTAACCTTATTTATGACTTACATTAATCATTAGACTGAGTGGACACTAAGACAATATTTATCATCTAAACCTTTTGTGTGCTTGAAGGGTTTTTTTGTCTCTATATTTTGCGTTTTGTGCATCGCGGCCATTTCCCCAATGGATTAATAAGCTGTTTTGTCATGAATTCAGCCTACAAAATGGCTGCCTCCGTTGTGTATAGGTGGTACATGCATGAGAACATCTTCTATATCCTTATTAGACACAGAATAAGCTGTCAGGTGCATACATTCAAATTATACAACAGAGTTTTGATTCCAGACTCGCTTACCTCATCCACCTCCTCCTTAGGTTCTTGTAGGGCCACGATAGCTTCAGATCTCACCCTTATAGAATAATAATAAAAAATGTAAATAAAATTGGTATTTGTTATGTACTGAAGCTAAACCTTAAACTAAAGCCGGATTAACATAAATAACAGTACAAAGATTCCTATTCAGTACATTAAGGGGCTGATGCACAGTTGAACACAAGTCAGCCGTAATTGTTCCCACATGGCGTGTGCGGAAATGTGCTTATTCGCCCCCGTGTGCAGAGTGGTACTGATCTCTATGGCTGGGCTGCCTCTATCTGTACCCTTAGTATCATAGCCGTCAATATTATCAGTGTTTAATGGCGCCAGTCCTACACCTAGTGCAAAGGAACCATCTGAAAGCAGGCATAATCAGAAAGACACATGACTCTGCATAACCAGCAATTCTGCTGTCACGCCCTCATTGACCTTATCCTACACGTGACCGCCATGTTACCAACCAGTTATGCAGCTTCAGCCGGAAGTGGAGATGCGACTCTACACCACTCGTACATCCACAAAAACTGACTTATATTTAACGCTGCATCAGCCCCTTGGTGCCAAACAATCAAAGAAAAGAAGGACATTACTTGGCGTGGACAATATATTCAACTTTACCGTTTCAGCTCCTCCTCCAGTTCTTTAATACGGGTCTCCATTTTGATCTTGGCCTGTTTCGTGGCCTCTAGTTCCCCTTTCAGTACCTCCTGCTCCCCTGACAGCTGATCCACCTTCGCTATCAGGTCATTTTTAACCACATTTAATGCATTCCTAAGGAGGTTAAGTAAGAATAAAATAATAAAGAGTAGAGCTATTTGTTCAAAAATATATAAACACAAAAGCTAAATAACAATCAATATTCACTGAGTGTAACCCCACAGCAGTACAATAATACCACAAGTAGTAAAAGTAGTAATAGGAGCAGTAACCAATCAAACATCTGCTTTCTGTTTAACTTGTGCTACAACGATATAAAGAACAAACGGATTGGTTGCTGTGAGGTACAAATCATTTATGGATTTAATTAAATAATTTTAATAATTAATACCTTTCTATGCTTAAAAAAACAACAACAACATGGATAAGATACACAAGTAGCACATTTACAGTATAGCAGTTAAACTTGAAAATCTTACTTGGTCTCAAGAAGTTGGGAATTCTCTAAGAGTAGATTGCCTACTTCTTTTCCCATCCCTGTAAGAACCATAGAAAATTAGGCCCCTGGGCAGCAGAATTAAAATAGCTGATTATACAACTGGTATAAAACGAGTGATAATAACTCGGCTCTGAATATATAACCAGTATTTTTAAGCCTTCTTGTTTCTCCATCTTAAATCACAGATTTAGATGCTGCATATGACAACAGAATGACATACAGAAATTAGGATTTTCATACACAGTTCAAAATAAATGTATTACTGAGATCTCAAGAGCGTTTGCACCAGTGTTTCCCAAATGCGCTCCTCACGCACCCCCAACAGCTCATGTTTTCAGGATTCTCTTGTGCTGGAACAGCTAGGATAATTACTGACCCAGTTATGTAGACTGGGTCAGTAAATAGGGCCCAATTCCTATCCACACGCAATGCCGATATTTACACAAATTGAGCAATCACTCGCGCATTGAGGATTCACTTGCAAAGTGAGTAACAGGTAGTCAGCATTTGGGGGAGATAACGGGGGTGGTTAGAAAAATCCAGGCATGTTGGACCATTTAAACACTGTTTTCTGGCGTGCATAAAGTAGCCACTAGGTTCTTGCTCGCAACAGGAGAGCTCTCTGCGTGTCTGGAGTCCCGCTGTGTCTGCAGCACCCCAGACTTAAGCCGCATACACACTAGATGATTAATATGAACGATATGGACGATATATCGTTCAATGATATATTGTTCATATCGTTCAGTGTGTGTGCAGTGAACGACCAACGATGCGCGCTCCCACAGGTCGTTAACGATGTCTTTTGTCATCCGTACATGAAGGCCAATCTGACAATATCATCAAGAATTGCCTGATCAGAGATGGGGCAGGATGACTTCACTGAAAGATATCTTTAAAGATAAAAAAGTGTGTACACCCAATTTAATTTGTCCTGCACTACAGAAAGTTCAAGGGAAATCTTTCACCAATATCGTTCATACAGTACATCGTCTAGTGCAGGGGTGGGGACCCTTTTTTCTGCCGAGGGCCATTTTGATATATATAACATCATTTGCGGGCACGGTGGAGGCCACGCACCATCCGTGTGATGTCACACAGGGGACGTGGCCACAGCAATGCCCGGGCTCTCCTTAGGGAAAAAAAAAGCTGTTTCTTTGGGGGGCTCATTTCTATTCGTGTCCGTGAAAAATATTTTGTTTTACCTCCACAAAGAAAGTAATGTGTGAACTCTTGCAGAGTCTGTTCTTAATGAAAATAGGTTATTATTTTATGTTTAAATCAAAAGTCCTAATAAAAAGCATGGGACAGTTAGAGGACCCAAGTAGGACCCTATAGCCCCTGATACGGGTACAGAAGCTCCTGCAGTGTGTGCACGGAAAAAAATGTGTATATCTGTCCTTATGTAGCGCTGTAAGCATCTTGCCTTGTGCCCTCTCCTATCTGTACGATGGGTTTACTGGTAGTCATTATCATCTATGGGCACTCGTATACTTACCTACTCTCCCAGAAGGTGCGGGAGACTCACGATTTTTCAGGTAACACCTGGACCCCCAGAAGAGTGGGGTGGATTATCTACAACCCGCCCACTTCCTAGTGAAATGAGCATGATGGGGAGAGAATACTGGGAATCGTGGTACCGTATGGGGGGGGCATGAGGCAAAAATTATGCAAAGTGCCTTGTTTTAGCAAGGCAGTTGGCCATAGCAACCAAGAAGTGGAGATGCGATTGAATGAATGTACGCCGCCCATGCTTGTGGACACTTGGTTATGGAGCATGTGCAGTGTGAAAACACAAAACATACGGGCCAGGATGCATTATCATCAACAGCTCGCATAGACTATCACCTTATTCTGTGACTATATTGTGACCTTTTGCATCCTTCACTGGTGGGATTTGGTCTCAAGTGTTCCCAGTCCTATGCCAAGCGAACCACACACCAGAATGTACTACTCACCGTCATGCCAGTGCTACTAATACACTATACATTCTTCAAAGTGTGAATTTACACACAGCGCAGAAGGGCATAACTAAAGGAGATCAACTTGTCTGACCTTCGCAGGTGAAGCGACCTGCTACAGACAGGCCTGATCAGGGTTGTATTGCTCCACAGTCCATCAAGTACAAATACTATGTGGGAAGTGCTTCAATGCACAAGTAAGCCTGGAAATTATTTCAAATGTTGCAGAGGAGCTGGAGTGCACCCGTCGCCTACACACAGGGGTTTCAGCCATTTTGTGTGCTAAACCAGTATGTAACCTAGTAAATCCATTGCACTGGATTCTAATCAATATAGGTTCAGCCAACAAAATGGCTGCCTACAGGTACACACTACTTGGTCCACAATGCGCTCCTGAAATCTCAAAGCAATATGCACTCTGAAACAATGAAAAGAAACTTCAATTCCCCAACACACATAAATATAAAGCATTGTCTCCAGTTTATTTCCCCACAGAAGTAACAGAAATACAGCAAGAAGAAAAAAACAGGAGGCCTGTACTGACAGGAAGAACGCAGGCCTCGGCCTTACCAAAGAAATCATCCCTCACTAGGAGTGCAGCCACATTGGGAGAAGAGAGGGAGGCGGCAGAAAGGGTGGAAAAAAAAACAGAGCAGCCGTTAGCAAGTGATTGTAGATCAGCCGATATAGCAACTATTGCCATGCAATACTATGGCTACCATAGCCGAGACCCTCATATCTTCTCTGTGTAACTGTATGTGCTCATATTCATAACAATGTACTGCAAGCAACACACAGCAGCACCATTAACATGGTAAAGCACATGCTAATGGGGCTTCTAAGTATCTATTGCCTTATTCTGCTGAGTAAGAACCCAAATATAAACGTGCTCATGCATCAGAGCGCCTCGTAGTTTGTTCCTATTACTTAACTTTAAATACATGCTGTGCAGGAGTGAAATAGTATTATTTTATGTTTACTAACATATGCCTGTCACTTACAGTGCACCCTGTCACCTAGACAGCAGCCATTTTGTTTGCTGAGCCAACAAACTAAATTTTGCTATGGATAAAATATGTCTCAGCTTGCTGGGTATCCTAGGGGTATTCCCAATTTTGGGGGTCTGTTTCTAGAGCATAGAAGCATTACACAAATCTCATAGTCAACGTGCTGGGATCCGGTGGATCCGAGCACTGACCAATCAGGTAACAGCAGATCTAGGGGTATATTTTATATATATACTGTATATACATATTTAAGTGCAGATTTTTAGAAGTAGAGATGTTGTCCATAACAACCAATCAGCACCTTATAGAAGATAATAGCTGGAATCTGATTGGTTGCAATGGGCAAAATCTCCACTTATGAAAACCCGCACTTTAGTAAATATACCCCGTAATATCCGCACCTGCTGTCACTTACTCACAACACACTGATCATGTGTCACTATGAGCTGGTATCACACTAGGCTACGGATGGAGACACTAGAAGATACTGGATTTAGGTAGGTGTTGCTCCATGCGATTTTTAGCCGCACAGAGTAGGATAGTCTGTTTCTGACAGATCTCTTGCACCTAGCAAGGGGCTGGAAAAGTTGCAACCAATCAGCTTGAAGATAACATTTATCAAGTTACAGTGTATGTTAGTTAGAAGCTGATTGGTTGCTATGGGAAACGTCTCCACTGTTCCACTTCTACACTCTTATCGCTGCTTGATAATTCAAACACACTGTCTGCAAACATGATGAATCCTGATATTATTACCCTGGAAGATAGCTATACATATATATTTTTCTTAGCATGGCACATACAGTAAGTGTCCACTTTTACCCTGCAATAAGTTCATCTTATTTCGCCAAACCACACATTGCAACAATATATTTGGCCCTATTAATATAATTTATGCAAACTGTAATTACAGTGACGGGCTTTGTGCACCACGTGAATTTAGCCTTTTTACTTTAATGCTGAATAACGCATACTGGGCCTGATTCAGAGACGGACGCCCACTCTGAATCAGGGCATTTTTTTTTTTTTTGTTCAGCCTCCTGGCTGCTCGCATAGCTGTGGGTGACCACCCACAGCTATTGCGAGCGGCCAGGTCATTGGTCGCGATGGTCAAGACCATCGCGACCATTGGGCTTGCGACGAGACCTTTGCGGTAGGGTCTCATGGCCGCAAGCCCCAGAGAGCCGGAAGCTCTCCCACTGACATCACTGGTGATGTCAGTGGGGCCGCCCCCAAACGGCAGGCGTTCCTTCGGGAACGCCTCCGTTTGGCCAGCTACCCCCCCTGCCCACCTACCAAACGGGGCGAGCTGTCAATCACCATCAACAGCTCGCCCCCTTTGGTGCGAGACCCGGAGCGACGGAGCACGTGTCGCTAGCCGGGTCTCACGCATGCGCACGATGGAGCCGGCTCCGTCGTGCGCATGCCCAGTGGTCAAACATCGACCCGGTTGCGAGCGCACAGCACTTGTGCCCGGGTCTGAATCAGGCCCACTGTGTGGTCCCCACATTGTGGGCGTGGCTTAAAAAAGAGTTAGGTCGAAGTGTCCCTAAACGTATTTATAATAGCCTGGTAACCATAATGTTCTATATACCAGGAGCATCCCTGTCACTAGTTAATTGATAGGCTGCATTTTAATACAAGTGTTTAATATGGCTATCTCCAAAGTGTATAGGTGACATGTGCACTAATATGGCTGTCTCCACAGTGTATAGGTGACATGTGCATTAATATGGCTGTCTCCACAGTGTATAGGTGACATGTGCACTAATATGGCTGTCTCCAAAGTGTATAGGTGACATGTGCATTAATATGGCTGTCTCCACAGTGTATAGGTGACATGTGCATTAATATGGCTGTCTCCACAGTGTATAGGTGACATGTGCACTAATATGGCTGTCTCCACAGTGTATAGGTGACATGTGCACTAATATGGCTGTCTCCACAGTGTATAGGTGACATGTGCACTAATATGGCTGTCTCCACAGTGTATAGGTGACATGTGCACTAATATGGCTGTCTCCACAGTGTATAGGTGACATGTGCACTAATATGGCTGTCTCCACAGTGTATAGGTGACATGTGCATTAATATGGCTGTCTCCACAGTGTATAGGTGACATGTGCACTAATATGGCTGTCTCCAAAGTGTATAGGTGACATGTGCACTAATATGGCTGTCTCCAAAGTGTATAGGTGACATGTGCACGAATATGGCTGTCTCCAAAGTGTATAGGTGACATGTGCACTAATATGGCTGTCTCCACAGTGTATAGGTGACATGTGCATTAATATGGCTGTCTCCACAGTGTATAGGTGACATGTACACTAATATGGCTGTCTCCACAGTGTATAGGTGACATGTGCACTAATATGGCTGTCTCCACAGTGTATAGGTGACATGTACACTAATATCGCTGTCTCCACAGTGTATAGGTGACATGTGCACTAATATGGCTGTCTCCACAGTGTATAGGTGACATGTGCATTAATATGGCTGTCTCCACAGTGTATAGGTGACATGTGCATTAATATGGCTGTCTCCACAGTGTATAGGTGACATGTACACTAATATGGCTGTCTCCACAGTGTATAGGTGACATTTGCATTAATATGGCTGTCTCCACAGTGTATAGGTGACATGTACACTAATATGGCTGTCTCCACAGTGTATAGGTGACATGTGCACTAATATGGCTGTCTCCACAGTGTATAGGTGACATGTGCATTAATATGGCTGTCTCCAGTGTGTAGGTGACATGTGCACGAATATGGCTGTCTCCACAGTGTATAGGTGACATGTACACTAATATGGCTGTCTCCACAGTGTATACTGTAGGTGACATGTGCACTAATATGGCTGTCTCCACAGTGTATAGGTGACATGTGCACTAATATGGCTGTCTCCACAGTGTATAGGTGATATGTGCACTAATATGGCTGTCTCCACAGTGTATAGGTGACATGTGCACTAATATGGCTGTCTCCACAGTGTATAGGTGACATGTGCACTAATATGGCTGTCTCCAGTGTATAGGTGACATGTGCACGAATATGGCTGTCTCCACAGTGTATAGGAGACATGTACACTAATATGGCTGTCTCCACAGTGTATAGGTGACATTTGCATTAATATGGCTGTCTCCACAGTGTATAGGTGACATGTACACTAATATGGCTGTCTCCACAGTGTATAGGTGACATGTGCACTAATATGGCTGTCTCCACAGTGTATAGGTGACATGTGCATTAATATGGCTGTCTCCAGTGTATAGGTGACATGTGCATTAATATGGCTGTCTCCAGTGTATAGGTGACATGTGCACGAATATGGCTGTCTCCACAGTGTATAGGTGACATGTACACTAATATGGCTGTCTCCACAGTGTATACTGTAGGTGACATGTGCACTAATATGGCTGTCTCCACAGTGTATAGGTGACATGTGCACTAATATGGCTGTCTCCACAGTGTATAGGTGATATGTGCACTAATATGGCTGTCTCCACAGTGTATAGGTGACATGTGCATTAATATGGCTGTCTCCACAGTGTATAGGTGACATGTGCACTAATATGGCTGTCTCCAAAGTGTATAGGTGACATGTGCACTAATATGGCTGTCTCCACAGTGTATAGGTGACATGTGCACTAAAATGGCTGTCTCCACGGTGTATAGGTGACATGTGCATTAATATGGCTGTCTCCAGTGTATAGGTGACATGTGCACGAATATGGCTGTCTCCACAGTGTATAGGTGACATGTACACTAATATGGCTGTCTCCACAGTGTATACTGTAGGTGACATGTGCACTAATATGGCTGTCTCCACAGTGTATAGGTGACATTTGCACTAATATGGCTGTCTCCACAGTGTATAGGTGATATGTGCACTAATATGGCTGTCTCCACAGTGTATAGGTGACATGTGCACGAATATGGCTGTCTCCACAGTGTATAGGTGACATGTGCACTAATATGGCTGTCTCCACAGTGTATAGGTGACATGTGCATTAATATGGCTGTCTCCAGTGTATAGGTGACATGTGCACGAATATGGCTGTCTCCACAGTGTATAGGTGACATGTACACTAATATGGCTGTCTCCACAGTGTATAGGTGACATGTGCACTAATATGGCTGTCTCCACAGTGTATAGGTGACATGTGCATTAATATGGCTGTCTCCAGTGTATAGGTGACATGTGCACGAATATGGCTGTCTCCACAGTGTATAGGTGACATGTACACTAATATGGCTGTCTCCACAGTGTATACTGTAGGTGACATGTGCACTAATATGGCTGTCTCCACAGTGTATAGGTGACATTTGCACTAATATGGCTGTCTCCACAGTGTATAGGTGATATGTGCACTAATATGGCTGTCTCCACAGTGTATAGGTGACATGTGCACGAATATGGCTGTCTCCACAGTGTATAGGTGACATGTGCACTAATATGGCTGTCTCCACAGTGTATAGGTGACATGTGCACTAATATGGCTGTCTCCAGTGTATAGGTGACATGTGCACGAATATGGCTGTCTCCACAGTGTATAGGTGACATGTACACTAATATGGCTGTCTTCACAGTGTATAGGTGACATTTGCATTAATATGGCTGTCTCCACAGTGTATAGGTGACATGTACACTAATATGGCTGTCTCCACAGTGTATAGGTGACATGTGCATTAATATGGCTGTCTCCAGTGTATAGGTGACATGTGCATTAATATGGCTGTCTCCAGTGTATAGGTGACATGTGCACGAATATGGCTGTCTCCACAGTGTATAGGTGACATGTACACTAATATGGCTGTCTCCACAGTGTATACTGTAGGTGACATGTGCACTAATATGGCTGTCTCCACAGTGTGTAGGTGACATGTGCACTAATATGGCTGTCTCCACAGTGTATAGGTGATATGTGCACTAATATGGCTGTCTCCACAGTGTATAGGTGACATGTGCATTAATATGGCTGTCTCCACAGTGTATAGGTGACATGTACACTAATATGGCTGTCTCCACAGTGTATAGGTGACATGTGCACTAATATGGCTGTCTCCACAGTGTATAGGTGACATTTGCATTAATATGGCTGTCTCCACAGTGTATAGGTGACATGTGCACGGATATGGCTGTCTCCACAGTGTATAGGTGACATGTGCACTAATATGGCTGTCTCCACAGTGTATAGGTGACATGTGCACTAAAATGGCTGTCTCCACAGTGTATAGGTGACATGTGCACGAATATGGCTGTCTCCACAGTGTATAGGTGACATGTGCATTAATATGGCTGTCTCCACAGTGTATAGGTGACATGTACACTAATATGGCTGTCTCCACAGTGTATAGGTGACATGTACACTAATATGGCTGTCTCCACAGTGTATAGGTGACATGTGCACGAATATGGCTGTCTCCACAGTGTATAGGTGACATGTGCATTAATATGGCTGTCTCCACAGTGTATAGGTGACATGTGCACTAATATGGCTGTCTCCACAGTGTATAGGTGACATGTGCACAGATATGGCTGTCTCCACAGTGTATAGGTGACATGTGCACTAATATGGCTGTCTCCACAGTGTATAGGTGACATGTGCACTAATATGGCTGTCTCCACGGTGTATAGGTGACATGTGCACTAATATGGCTGCCTCCACAGTGTATAGGTGACGTGCACTAATGGTGTATAGCTGTTGATGCATACAAGTTAATAAGCCTTCCACCAGCACAAACAAAAATATAACTGCTAGAAATGTAAATGGCTCTGGCACCAGTTAGTAAGTAAACGAGAGCCGGTGTCTTTAAGAGCCGGTGAATTGCAGACACCAGTGATTTACCAGCCAGGAGAGGAAAACGCCATTCACTCAGGAGTAAAGTGGGAAATGGGAACATAGTGAGGAGTAAACAGAAAGGAGGTGCAATGATGGAGTATACACACCTGAGAATTCTCCTACGAAGACCATCCAGCGTGACATGTGGGATGGGGGAGGGGCGGAGGGAGGAAGAGAAGGGTAATAGAGGGAAAGACTGGGTCAGTCAATGGCTTCAACCAACAAAATAATACTCTTAATAAGAAGAACATGCAATGGATATGTAACTTTCACATCATACCACAGATCACAGGGTGACACATAATGCAAGTGCAAACACTGACTATAACCTTTGGATCAATAATGTAGAGAAGCAAATAAAGTACATTTTTATAGGACAGAATGATGTGTTTGATTCTAGTTCCACTTCACAAATAGTAATACCAGTAAATACTATATAATTGGAGGTTCTCTCTTACTTGGCTCTCCACTGCCCTCTACTGCCTACTGATCAAACTGCAATGAATTCAAAAATGCTCAGGATAAGCCATTCAAAACACAGATAAAACATATGAGAGGAAAGTAGGAAGTGGCAAGACTAAGGCCCCCATACACGGTGCAATATGCACCTTGCGATGCGACGGGCGATCCGATGGCCGACATATCGGGCGCTCCCCACACACGTAGCGATCCACTGCCCGACCGTCCGATATGCCGGCACCCCCCTCCCCCACCCATATATAGCTGCATGGGATCGTACATCGCATCCCCAGAACCAGTGAACATGCAGTAAGATCGGGAGGTGCGATGCACGATTATATCGCACCGTGTATGGGGGCCTTAATTCATGGTTTCACAAAGTCGAAACTTTAGGTACGTAACAAGCTATATAATATCACACCTGTGCATATAAAGCTCAAACTGTTTTTTTGAACAAATAAAATAATCCATACATTTTTTAGATTTGATCCAATATATTTTGAAGGCAATGAATACAGATTTTATTTCTATTGGCACAGGGCATCCACTCCTAGGACCGGAAGTAGCCAATCTCATAACAATTGGTGAATTCCAAAGGTTTTGTCATAGCTGTGGAACTTGCAAACAAACAAAAGAAAAGCAATGACTGCAATCGGTAATGAGTTTGATTAGAATGGACAATAACTATCCTCCATGCTGAAAAATTAAATCTGCCAATAATCAGGGCCAGAAGACAGACACAAAGTAAAAAGAACACACATAGTATATGATATTACACACACACATATATCTCATTAATGCACTTTTTTTGCTTACCAAGCAGATCAGCTCCTTCATCAACATCACCGATGACCTCCGACCCTGCCGTTGACAACTCATGGTACAAAGAATCAGTGTTGATTCCAAAGGCTTTGTTTACAATTCCTTGAGTGGGACTGGACGATAAATTATATTGAACATATCAAACACATCTTAGGAAATGAGGGTTTAGTGTAGCTATGAATGGTTAAGCTTATCACAGCTAAATAAATTATACAGTAAACATCTCCTGACCAACTCAATACACTTTAACCACAGGACAGTTACTAAAATGCTAAAATCATAATACAAAGACACTAAAACGGTAAAGTTATAATACAAAGACACTAAAATGCTACAGTCCCTAGATGAAGACACTAAAATGCTACAGTCCCTAGATAAAGACATTAAAATGCTACAGTCCCTAGATAAAGACAATAAAATGCTACAGTCCCTAGATAAAGACATTAAATACAGACCCTAGATAAAGACACTAAAATGCTACAGT
The DNA here is from genome assembly GCA_031769625.1 of Taudactylus pleione. Classification (NCBI taxonomy): domain Eukaryota; kingdom Metazoa; phylum Chordata; class Amphibia; order Anura; family Myobatrachidae; genus Taudactylus; species Taudactylus pleione. The sequence continues at coordinate 48,303,468 of JAUIMM010000031.1, forward strand.
CCCTAGATAAAGACACTAAAATGCTACAGCCCCTAGATAAAGACACTAAAATGCTACAGTCACTAAATAAAGACACTAAAATGCTACAGCCCCTAGATAAAGACACTAAAATGCTACAGCCCCTAGATAAAGACACTAAAATGCTACAGTCCCTGGATAAAGACACTAAAATGCTACAGTCCCTAGATAAAGACACTAAAATGCTACAGTCCCTGGATAAAGACACTAAAATGCTACAGTCCCTAGATAAAGACACTAAAATGCTACAGCCCCTAGATAAAGACACTAAAATGCTACAGTCCCTAGATAAAGACATTAAAATGCTACAGCCCCTAGATAAAGACACTAAAATGCTACAGTCCCTGGATAAAGACACTAAAATGCTACAGCCCCTAGATAAAGACACTAAAATGCTACAGACCCTAGATAAAGACACTAAAATGCTACAGCCCCTAGATAAAGACACTAAAATGCTACAGTCCCTAGATAAAGACACTAAAATGCTACAGCCCCTAGATAAAGACACTAAAATGCTACAGTCCCTGGATAAAGACACTAAAATGCTACAGTCCCTAGATAAAGACTCTAAAATGCTACAGCCCCTAGATAGACACTAAAATGCTACAGCCCCTAGATAAAGACACTAAAATGCTACAGTCCCTGGATAAAGACACTAAAATGCTACAGCCCCTAGATAAAGACACTAAAATGCTACAGTCCCTAGATAAAGACATTAAAATGCTACAGCCCCTAGATAAAGACACTAAAATGCTACAGTTAATTGCGTACGGGATCACAGACATCTGCGTTTGAGCCGCTACCTCCCCGTTGCTGTCCACAAACAGTCCCTGTCAATCACTTTGTAAATAAATGCGCAGGTTCTCAAACTCGGTCCTCAGGACCCCAAACAGTGCATGTTTTCCAGGTCTCCTCACAGATCACAACTGATATAATTAGCTCCACCTGTGGATCTTTTAAAATGTGTCAGTAAGTAATGACTACACCTGTACGCTTAATGGGTGACCTGGAAAATGTGACCTGTGTAGGGTCCTGAGGACCGAGTTTGAGAACCTCTGATCTAGACGCATGCGCACGTTACAGATAACCGCCCAACTACATAAATATCAGCAATGGGTACATCTCTGAATTAGGCCCATAATTAGTTGAGTGATACTGTGTGACCCCTCTATTAAAAGTGTGGGACAGTGAAATGACCTAATTTTGAGGTCACACTATTCTGGTCATAGGGCCTGATTCAGCAAGGATCGCTATTGCGTATGCAGCTGCGAATCCTGATACAGCTGTGTGCCTGCCACATGGCAGCGGGCATAGAGATGCTGCTTTCTCATATCCATACTACGTCGCACTCCGGCGTATACATCGGTAACATCGACGGACATCCGGCCATCACGAGCAATAACAGCAGGTCTGACCAGCCGCAGAAACTGATATATTTCAATATTTTATTACATGTCTATTTATTTTGGAATATCAACCTATGCTATTCTATCAAATGTTTCTTCCCACAGGCACCAGGACATGACGTGTGTATTTATATAAACTATATTGTCCTAAGTGGGTGCACTGAGGGATCCTCTGAGCAGGAAGGCATTTTATGCTTGTATTTGTCTACATTATATGTGTCAATCATTGTTCTGGAGATTTTTCTGACCTATACTAATTTATGGTTGTATTCATCAACGTACATCCATACTTGCCTACTTTTGAAAAAGCATTTCAGGGAGATTGTGAAAGCAGCACCTATGAGCGCGTGTTACAGTGGGCGTGTACTGATAAATCTGAGAGGTGTGTCCTAAACCTGACTTACATCCAAATGTAAACCAGCCCAAAAGCAGTTAGTAGGATCTGTTTGTTGCTGAAAACACACTAATACTTTTCAGAAATTCATAGGGATCATTGTGCCTTATAATAACCAATGCAAGGAAATGACACTAATGATCCCATTTTAATGTATATATCTCAGCTTCATAATGGGGGTAAGGATGAAATGAGGGAGATTGCTGGACTCTTCAGGGAGACAGGGAGATTGCTACTATTTCAGGGAGTCTCCCTGACAATGAGGGAGAGTTGGCAAGTATGCGTACATCTGAAGTATTATTATGAACAGATTGACTTTTACCTATCAATATTCGCCATCATCCAGAATATTTAACTCTATGAGTACATATCTCTCATAGTTTCCTTTATTGGCAAATCTTTGTCAATATCTATAGATATTATATGTATGTCAACCTTATATTTGATATTATATGTATGTTGTATGTCAACCTTATATTTTAGAATTATAACTATTAAAAGTTAAATCTTCATTTTTCATTTATATCTTGAGTGCCTCCAACAAAGAGTCTTCTTTTTCTTTTTTCTATATATCCAGCCGCAGAAACTGCAAGTCTCCTCGCACGCAGTGAATACTCAAGGGGCATATGCAATCGCAGTGGCTAAGTTATGCAAGCCCATGAAACGGCGTTCAAACCCACAGACACGCCTGCGTATTTATGACCACTCCCCCGTCAGCACCCCCAAACGCTCACAGCCTGTCACTCACTCTGCGATGGGTTCCTCTGTGCGTCCGTAATCGCAGCGTGCGTGCAATAGTGAACAATCGGCCGATCTGCATACGCAGCTGAATCAGGCCCACACACTGGTTGTATTTAAGCTTATTTGTGGAGACAAGGGCATTTCCTCTACAAGGAGAGGGGCTTATTTTTAGTGCAACATTTCCCTATTGTAGTTGTATTCACATTTCAAAGTTTTTGTCATAATAAGTTGTATAGTGCCGATCCAAGAGTGGTGTATTATTTTGTTATACTAAATGAACCATAATGAAACTACCCAAATTCTATGCATTTCACATAATTTCAGTACTTATTTCATATATATTTTTTAAATACACTCTGCCTAACTTATATCCTGAGACTGTATCTAGTGTAAAACTTTTGCACTTTGCTATAGCAAATATATGTTTAATGTCTGAATCTCTGAAACCGCGTTGGCCTCCAATCTAGCTGGAAAATAAAACTATAGAAAAGGTATACCGCAAATGCTCTTTGTCAATGGGCTAGCGCTGTATCTAGACAACACTCTGGCTCTTTATTATTGTGACTTTATTTTATACTATACACTATTTGAGCCTTTACCTGTTCCCTGAGCGTTCCAGGCGGGGGTCCTGGCACATGTCCACCTCTGGGGTTGAATCGATGATGTCTTGGACATCCGACCACTCATCACTGCTTCCCATACCTGTACAAGAAGCAATTAAGGAGTTTAATCATATTTTAGTAAAATGTAAACTATGACTAACACTTAGAATACATCTACGTAAACGTTCTCTTGGACAATGGGCTAAAAGATACTTTGGGCCCCATTTAACAACGAAGCATAACCCCTTTAGAACTCGCTAAAAGGATTTAGGGATTTACTAAGCAGTGTTAGGAGAAGTGAAAAGTGATAAGGTGCCAGCCAATCAGCTCCCAACTGTCATTTTTCAAAAACAGCCTGTGAGATGGCAGTTAGGAGCTGATTGGCTGGCACAACTGCCATCTCACAGGCTGTGTTTGAAAAATGACACTGCTTAGTAAATAGACCCCTAAGGGTGAAAAGTGATAAGGTGCCAGCCAATCAGCTCCTAACTGTCATTTTTCAAACACAATTGTAAAAGAAAATGTGGGAGGACTAAGCCAGCCACATAAGACTCTATAAGGAGAGCACTCAAAATAGCAGGTTATCATCCATTATTACCTGATTAAAACTTAACCTTTAATTAGTTTATTAAGGACAAGATAAAACAGGCCTCACGGTTACACACAACGAATATCAAACAAATATAGATAACTTGACAGAACTACAGTATACTAGAATCAATGTAGTGACATATTTATTTTAAGGCGAAGTATTGGAAAAGTTGCAAAAATACATTACTAACATACAAGTTAAAAATGTCTAAATGTAAAAAATACCAGGTACAATATGATATGTCAATAATTGGTCCCTAAATAGGACATAGGATGACCACCTTCAATAATAGGTCTACAGCAAAAAAAAACCCTGATATAAAGTGATGAAAGTTGGGTGTATCCAGATATGCAACTAGGCTCTGCTGTTCCCTCTCATACTATGTAGAGGAGAGGGAATGAGAGATCTGCTAGTGCACTTCTTTTCAAGGGTGATTCTCTAATCACTTTTTTATAAGGTGAATTGAAACCTGTGCGGTGTCTCCTAACACTGATTAGTAAATAGATCCCTAAGTCATCTAAGATTACAGCTGTTTGTCATTGTATGGCTCTCGCCATCTTTAAATGGTGAGAGCGTTGAGGTCCCCATTGCCAGCAATGAGGACCGGGCAGCAGCCTTTCCGGTTTCAGCGAAGCCTTCAAGGCACTTCCGAGTCCACGCTGGGTTATTCAGTCCTGCACATGCACAAACAGACCATCACATATGACAGAGAAGCCCGTCTCTGGCACCGATAGGCTGCCAGCGGCTGCGTGGTGGATACACCGACGAGAAGGACGTCGCTGGACCTCACCAGTGGCATATTAGTTTTTGTATCGCTGCAATTCTAAACGAAATATGCCGCTGGTATTTAATATCGTTGTTAAATGGGGCCCATTGTATGCAAATCCATGAAGACAGATGAGCAGTTTCTATTTATTATATTTCTGAGTTATCAATGAATGCAAAACTCCATCATTCTCATTATTAATGTTGTTATTAATGTTGTTAAAATGATTTACCATAAAAAAATAAATGTCTAATTGGCTAATGACCTGAATATAGTGTTTTGTACGTTTGAGAGTGAGATCATATCAGGTAATAGAAGACTTTCTCTATGTTTACAAAATGGTGGTCTTACCTATGCTAACATTTCTCATCTCCTGGTTAACCTGGACTTCCATGTTATGGCTGTTTCGTTTTTCACGTGACCTCTTGCTTTTGCCCGTCCTGCCATAGTCCTGTAGGGGATGGAGACTCTCGTGTAGCGGTGTCACAGCGGCCGACGGGACGGATGAGGTGGGGGTATTAGATTTTGTACCAGTGGTGCTTGGGGTAGCTGCCACCGAAGACTGGCCAGACTCAGACATCTCGTCCTGACAGAAGGTGGAACAAACAATAACAAGACAATAGTGGTCAGTGGTCATGAAGGTGAGTTTTGTATGAGTCCCATCACCACCATTATTAGGCATTCAGAGATGTGGGCTAAACCAGAATTCAAAGTTAGCCTATGAATTTCACTTAGGAGAGAGTTCCCTCAAGAACTGTATTTGAATACTGGTTCTTCCCACAAAATGGCTGCCTTTAATGTACATAGACGACAAACACAATTTAATAAAGTAATTTCCCAATTGCTAGACACCAAACAGACTGGAAAACAGACTGGTAGTGACCAAGATGAGTCTGGAAATGAATGTAGTAATGGGATTACACCAGAAAATAAGGACTCACAAGGTGCTTTGCATGGGATTCTGGATATGTGTGACATGTTTGTCCAAAATAACTTACAGTATGTTAAAATGGTGAGCTGTGAATATACAGTGGGTCCAAACATATGTGATGTATGAAATCAGATCTGCTGGTTGTATGTTGTATAGTACCGCACTCTGACAGACCATGGATGTAATAACTGATAGATCTTATCAACCGTTGTACGGACTATATAATACAGTCACATGACCTTTTCATATCCACTGCAAGGATAAGCGTGATGGATTTGATCATGGAGACACATGGCGGGAACTCTGTTCCGATGACCGTCTGAGCCAACCTTGTAGCTGAAACTGGACTTTAGCTGGCTGAGGTCACTCAGGTGCCAGTGGTCCGAGCTCGGGGTGATCTTGCCACCCAACTGCCCACGTACCATTCCGTCTGCCAGTGGAAAGACGTTGAGAGAAGTTGGGCGCTCCTTTCGGCTAAGAGACAGAGAATAAAAGTCGTAAGTCAGGGACTTTAGAGGTAAAACGTCAACAGAATACCACTCATTTTCTTAGTACTACTCGCAACTATATGGTGAAACTTTTGGCAAAGGTGCTTTATCAGCATGAAAGGGGGTATTGAGTATTCATCACTTGTACTCAGCAGAAACAGCCATTTTGTAATTTGAACAAATATTCATGAGAATGCAGTCTATGAATTCACTTGGAATCACTGAGGCATGAGGCACATTGTGCCTCAGTGGTGTGGTTGATTCCTGATTAATGGTCGGTTTATAGTCTCATGAATAATGATTCAACCCATGACATGTCTGTCTCTCATGTTGTTAAGATGACAGCTAAGTTCCAGGAAGCATTTCACTGTTGAGTTATGAAATAAGGATACATATACTCTGGCTGACCATTAAATATTAAGTTTATAAAACATTATGGGCCCCCATTTATCAACGAAGGTAACCAACAGCAGAATTTTTCATTTACAATCACTGTGATACAAACAAAAAATCCACTGATATTTACCAATACTTACCCCTCCGGCGAGGTCCAGCGAAGTCCTCCTCGTCTGCGAGGTCCTCTACTAGGCTGCTGGCAACGGCGGGGGTCTTGTGAAATGCGCATGCGCGACGGTCCCATGGTGGAAGGCTTTGCTGAAGCCGAAAAGGCAGCAGCGGGTCCCCATCACCGGCAACTAAAGATGGCGAGAGCATTGCCGTGACAACAGCAGTAATCTTAGATCAGTGGCGTAACTACTGCCCCCGCAGCCCCCGCGGAAGCTTGGGGGCGACGGGGGCAGTGGTTATGCCACTGCAACTGTGAGCGCTGGCCTCTGTAATGCAGTACAGTGACGTCATGACGTCACCCGCGACCTGGGGAACCTGCGCGGCCGCGTCTGCTGGATCTTTTTAGATCCAGTCAGCGTGGAAGCTGGAGAGACAGCCCAGATGACAGCGCGCGAAGTCAGGTAAGTGAGGGAGGGGGGGGAGAGGTTTGGGGAGGCCACAACTACGGGGGCACAACTACGGGGGGCACAGCTTTAATGGGCACAATTACAGGGGGCCCTGCATAATGGGCACAATTACAGGGGGCCCTGCATAATGGGCACTATTACAGGGGAACTTGCATTACTGTTTGGCATAATGTGTATTTGGCATTACTGTGTGCACAATGTGCTATTAGGGGCATTACTGTGTGGCATAATGTGTAAGGGGCATTACTGTGTGGCATAATGTGCTGTATGTGGCATTACTGTGTGGCATAATGTGTTGTATGTGGCATTACAGTGTGGCATAATGTGAAATAGGGGCATTACAGCGTGGCATAAATTTGCTATAAGGGCATTACTGTATGTCATTATGTGTTATACATGGCATTGATGTGTGGCATGTGTAAAGGGCATTGCTGTGTGGCATAATGTGTTGTAAGGGGTAATCCGGTGTGGCACACTGTTATAAGTGGCATTACTTAGTGTGTCATAATGTGTAAGGCACGTTACTGTATCATGTAACCACACACCTTAAACGTCGTCTTTGGGTGTGTTTGATCTTTGGGCGGGGAAGGGGGGGGCGCCTGAAACTTTTTTGGCATGGGGGAACAAAATTTATAGTTACGCCACTGTCTTAGATTACCGCTTTTTGTTAAATCCAGAGAGTAGGACATAACCCCATTAGCGAGCGCTCCAGGGGTTAAGCCTTGTTGATAAATGGAGCCCTATATATAAGATGGGCCTCCATACTTTACTTATACTAGAACAGCACAGCAGTAATTCACCACTTTCATAAAGTACACTGTGAACAGCTTCGTGGACCGGGCATCACACATGGAAACACACTGAAGCACAGGACAGCGGATTTGCTTGCTAAATTGAATTGTTTTCAGGTTTTAACTCCCATATTGTAACTAAATGGGCTTATCCCCCTAATACGATATTTTTTACCAATAATGTCATTAAATGGTTATCAAAATGTGCACACACTATGATTGGGTAGATGTACTAAGCATTGGAAAGATATATAGTGGATAGCGATAAAGGGTCTAAGCCTTGGATGGAGATAAGTGGAGAGAGATAAAGTACCAGCCAACCAGCTCCTGACATTTTTCAAATACAGCCTGTGACATGGCAGTAAGGAGCTGATTGGCTGGTAACATATCTCCGTTCACTTTATCTCCATCCAAAGCTTAGTAAATAGATCCCGTAGTGCCAACCAATCAGCTCCTAACTGTTATTTGTCAAACACAGCCAGTAACATGACAGTTAGGAGCTGACTGGTTGGTACTTTATCTCTCTCCACGACTTAGTACATCTCCCCCTCAACGGGATGTACTAAGCATTGCATCCGCAATGCCCTAGATCCCGCCTCTCTTCGGGTACATAAAACAGTTAATTACCGCAGTATGTACTTGGAATATTGCAAAGGACAGCTGTCCTGATAAGAGCTGCCCTTTGCGATAACCCCAGACAGAGGGACTTTCTGGTTTAACACCCAGAAGTTCCTCTGACGTCCTTCTGCACAGAAGGCCGGGGGGGGTGATGGGGGGGGGGGGATCCAACTGGATCCCTCTCAAGGGGAGCATCCCGAATATACCTGCAGATGGTGTTACCCATCGTGCTTAGTACATATGGGGTATGCGGTAAAACCCCCAAAAACTGAATTTTTGGGGGTTTCACCACATTTCTTCCTTTAGTACATCCCATCCCCTATATATATGTTATGTTTTCCCTTTCAATTTGTCTAAAATTTTTAAAATATAATACTAATGAAACATTAACAGATGAATGCATAATTATTTTCAGGTTGCATGGCTTTCCATTGCTTCAATAGATTAATTAACTTCTCTACAAAGGAATTGTTTTTGTCTCCTTACCTATCTTTTATACAGTGGAGCATCCATTTTATGGCCAGAACCAGGATGTAGCCTATTAATTTGCTAGAAACTAGTGACATCACTGAGGCCTGACTTATACTTATATGAGGAACTGATTCCTAGAGAATGAATAAGTCACAATTTCATGAATATTATTGTAACAAACAAAATGGCTGCCTCTGCTGTGTGCAAGTTACAGGTCTGCATTACAGGGTGATCCAAATGTGAGAGTAAACAGTACTTTGAGGAGAGATTATCACATTTGCTGACATATATTGTTTCAGTCTCTAACCAAACATTCACAAAATATTCCACAAAACATCTGACAAACATTAAAGGGTGGAATATAGATGTGCTCCATTTATGCACACAGCTGGAAAAACAGCCACCTAAATAAAATGTCTCTGTTTCTTTGCGTCATGTACTGTATAGCATCCTGTTAGTTTTATTATCAGTCTCTCTCAACATTTATTTTGTAGATTAGGATACCTAACTTACTGCATTTAGGACAGAGACCTGCGTATCTCTAGTTGCTGTGCTACTACAAGTCCCAGCATGTCCTGGCAGATACAGGCTGAGGAGGAGATGTACCAGGCCTTGGAGAGAGATGAAGTGGGGAAATTGCCCAAAGCAACCAATCAGTTTATCGGCGCCATGCATCAAGCATCACATTTTGAATGCGATACATCCCGCCATTTACCACATGCATAGCGGCATTTATTAACGCTATATGTATGTAATTTTAGAATTAAGGAGTCTATTTACTAAGCAGTGCTAGGAGACAGAGGGAAAAGTGATAAGGTGCCAGCCAATCAGCTCCTGTCATTTTTCAAAAACAGCCTGTGGCTGGCACCTTATCACTTTTCACTCTGTCTCCTATCACTGCTTAGTACACAGACCCCCTAAGATCGCAAAGGACAATTCTTCCAATAAGCGCATGCGAGACTGTTGGCCAGGGCTGTACTGGGAGAGATCCAATTATCCGTAAAGAAGCCCATAGCGCTGTAAAGTTTGATATATAAGGTCAAACCTCCAAAAAGGCGGTCATAGAAGCTAAATGGTTGCTTTGAGTAACTAATCCACATTATCTCTCCTTCAGTGTGGTCACTGGAGCTTGCAGTTCCATAAGAGCCAAGTTTGCCCCAAGACTGAAGAATAAAAGCGGAGAGGGATTTGCCATTCTGCAATAAGCAAAAGCCAAATAAACTTTATAAGCAAAACTTTTTTACTGACAAGATGTGGAATCTGACTCTGGTTACCAGAGACCCCTAACACAGAGTCACTAAGGTGAATGCTAGAATAGCTGTTAGCGAGACCACAACAGTCACATTACAAATGGCTGTGTAGAAGTGCACCTATATTTCAACCAAAACGCATTTATTAGATCAACATTTCAGAGATTGGGAAATTTTAGAGCAGAGTAAAAATTAGATCTAAAAACAGGCAAGTACTGACTCACGGACAAGAAAAAGATGTGCCACGGTACAGCACCATGCATGTGGCGTCAACGATAGGCTATTATGGGAATTAAATGTCAGCAGGAGAGCCTCCAACATGACCCCTTCCACAAGGTACAAAATGTTCTGTTCCTGCACTTCCCCATTATGTATGATTGAAGTCACCTGTGTTGAACCGATTAATTGATGAGAAAGGTATTGTTAACATAGGTGACTGCAAGTACAGCTATATCACGCACTAAAGCTGGCCACACATCTAAAGATTATCTGTCCAACCAGCCAACTAGTTGATTGGTTGGAATGAAAATCTGGTAACGTATGGAAGTAAATGATGATCAGCAATTTGCTCCTAAGTGCCAGAAAACAGATGAAAATGGTCGTCCAGAAAAGTTTGTAAAATGTTTGATCTAAACAATTTGTTCAAACAACAGTTTTTGTCCATTTTCCGGTGTTTGGGAGCAAATTGCTGATTGTCATTTGCTTTCATACCTTACCAGATGTTCATTCCAACCAATCAACTAGTTGGATGTTTGGATGTAAGTTGGTCTAGTGTGTGGCCAGCTTCACAGTACTGCCAAACTCGTGGATTTTTGTTTGCAGTCCCATAGGGTATCATACAAAAATCCATGAGTCAAGATCAGGCTGCGAGGGGGGGGGGAGCATTTTGTACCTAGTAGAAGGGTTTAAATTGGAGGATATGCCTCAGAATAAATCAAATTTATGGCTAGCTCCTGATATTTTATGCTATGGTGACTGACTGGCCTGTCTTCCTTAATAGCCCTTGACCGGGAAAAAAAAAAAAAAGTATAGTTTCCCACTTAAAATAGCCCCAATAATGTAGTTTGGTTTCCCAATCCTAACAACCCACCATCTGCTATAATTAGTAGGGTCCCAGCACTCACATCTGCTGGGATCTTCTTCAGCACTGGTCAGCTCTCTCCGTAGCAGGAGGGATCCGACACAGCGGTCCTAATAGACAGTCTTAGCGCTGCTGTGTCTGATCCTTCAGCTACATAGAAACAGAGCCAAGTAGAACTGAAGACGATCTCATCTATAATATGGGCGTCAGGACTGTACTTAATAGGCCAAAAGGCGGGGTCCCTGGGGAGAAAGGTGCGGATTTAGTACAGGAGTTATTACAAGTGAAAGCCCAATTTCATTCTTTCAGTGGACCGTGGTTAAGTTGCACGTTATACTTGCCATATAACAAAGAGATAAAAAGGACTATACAGTATATTCTGTGACTGGCAGCTGATCTACCCCTGTTCTCATTCACACAGCAAGAGAGAGACATTTACCTCTTCCTCCATGACTGGCGATGACTGTAGTGACAATTCACAGACAACATACCCAAACACAGCGGCCACAGCACGAGAAGCAAGACAAGAAAACAGCGATTAGATGCGCAGTGCATGCATAAAACAAATAACATGAGCCAGCGTGATAACAGAAATAGCAGATCACAGTGCTTTACAAATTAGGAACTGTTTGCGACCAAGATGCATATGTATAACTGAACATAGTACCACAAGCAGCCATCACTACATACAATAAGAAACGATATATACATAAACACATAGACATTGGTCCCTAATAATAATAACTTTATTAACTATCTAAAAAATACATATGGGAAACAAGCCACTTACAGAAATCTGCTTGTTTTGTTTATTTATATCTAATTATTATTATAAATCTGTATAATGTCTGTGTGGAAATGTTGAAATTATGGTTTTATAATGAACAAGTGACGTTAGTGTATGGGAATAAAAAACCTCTGCAAATGACATTTGTATTACAAAATAAAATCACTGGTAAGTCACAATGTGTCACAATGAGGCATCGGTCTTAGGAAGGGTTTATGGGTCAGCAAAATATAGGTAATAACTGAGAAAAAGTCACATTTTATCCTGCAAAAAATAAAACTGTGTTTTTTTTGATAGGGGTTTAAATGTGTTTACAGTTAGGATACATCTGCATTCCCACTGACGTGCCATAAGTATTACGCTAAGTAACCCTCATGTATCATTTAGTTTTTACAAAATGATATGTACTAAGCTTTGGAAAGTAATAAACTACCAACCAAACAGCTCCTAACTGTCATTTTTCAAATACAGCCTGTAAGATGACAGTTAGGAGCTGATAGGTTGGTAGTTTATCACTTTACAGAGCTTAGTACATCTCCCCCAATGTACATTTAGAACTCCTCAAAGTAAAGAAGAAAACAGAAAGCACTTGGTTACATCTAACAGTGTGAAGGATTCAACCTTATAATATTACATATACGGGTATGAGATGATGAAGTCTTATCCGGGGTGGGAAGTCATTATCCAAAAATTCCAAAAAGAGAAAAAAAGTCTGTCTGAGGGCTACTTTCATGTTTAAGTGGAATACTCCCAAGTGTAACTTTGCCTTTATAAATTCAGTTTTCACACATATATATTCAATCCTGTTTATTAGTACACAAAAATATATTAAGCTCTTCATTAAATTCCCACCTTCTGCCTGTGACGCCGCCATCAGATTGACTATTTCCAGCTACTTGCTGTAGTTTGGATCGTTCAATGTGTTCTACGTATGTCTGGATCATCTGTGAGGTAAACAAAATGGCTGCCTTAGTCATTGTCAGACAAAATTTTTTATTTTTTTTTACTGGAATTGAGGAATCAGGTTCTTCACCTAAGAATCCTTAATAACCGTAGGCTGCATCCTATATTATAGTTTCTTAAAGAGAAATTACAGAAAAATGTAACTCACTGAGAGGTGTATCATAAACTTGTAAAAAGTAGTCAGTTTAGGGCTGCAGTGAAAAAGATCTTTGCAGCAAGTGATAGAATATTCCTTAATTTATGTCACAGTTTTATAGCAAAGTCGCTCCTCACTCACCTCGGTATGTCGCTGGTGCAAAGCATTGTACTCTTTCTTCATATCAGATTCCCGCTCTTCTAGTCTAGAAACTGAGATACGTTTACAGACAGAACTAATCAGAATCCACGACAAACTTTACAAATACAGTACTAAGTCAAAGAGACACTGATGAAAACTGGAAAGGGAACATTTTGGAAAATAAAGGTCTCATTTAGAGGTGCGCCCGCAGAAGAGGCTATTGGTGGTTGCCCGTCTGCGACTTTATGCAAATGCCGCTGCAGAGCTCTTCCCTTGTGTTCAGCTGTGCGTCTGAATGTGCAAGGACTGAGAAGCCCACTTTTAGTGTCCGTGTGCACAGTAATACCGATTGGTGGTTCTTAGACGTTACTATCGGTCGCACCATCGAAACTCGTACCAGATCTATGGCGGGTGCAGTCTTTCTGGCCGAGTATGGTCTCCTATGTGAGTGGTTGAGCATCTGTGTACGCAGCCGTTTTCACTGACACGCCGCGCGACACTCCCATAACACGGACCATCTTCGTGCGCTCCCTAAGTTACTACCCTGTCCGCTCAGGAATACCCGATACATTTTCAATACACTTCTCCCTGCATGTGCCTGAAAATAGAACTGAATCCCTGCAGGGCTACAATAGGGATGCAGGGTCTGTGCGACTTAAGACGCATGCATAATAGCAAAAAAATCGCTCCAATACGTCAGACATAGGCCCTGCGTACGCCTCTGAAGCACGCCATAAATGTCTTAATATAAGTCCTATATGTAGGTCCATCATGGGACAGGCATCTTTCACTTTACACCATTGATGGGCAACCTGATAGGCATAGGCAGCCCTTTAACCTTCAAAAGAGCGCACATTGGGGGTGATTCAGGGTCGTATTCAATCATCGACGAAAATGGACGTTTTTCACCACAAAATTTTCAACAAAAAAACCCAGCAAACAGGCGAAACTGGAGAAAAAAACCTGGAGAAAAGTTTTCTTCATCCCAGACCAGGAGAAAAAAAAAAAAGCAAAATCCCTATTTTTGGCTAAAAATGTGGGGATTTTTTACAGAACCCTTTGGACACCCACCCTAATTATAAATTACCACAAAAAAAATTGTAAGTTGTGTACTTTGGCAAAAAAAAGGCCGCACAAATTTTGGGTGAAAAAAAAAAATTGTTGCTGCTTTGCAATTCTGTCCTTGCTAATATGCAAATGCAGCAGGAGGTATATGGCTGGGGTCACCATGACGACCATCCGGGAGTGACAGTCCGTGGCTTTACCACTTCTGGAAGATGGGACGGACACGCTCCGTTTTCGCGAACGCTGGTCCCCCACACAGCCTCTGCCTATAAATTAGGCAGATGCATAGCAGGGCTGAGTGCGATCACGAGTCCTGCGATTATCGGGAATCTGCGTTCAGCATTGCACTTATGTGCAAAGCTGATTTAGCCCCATTATACTTAATCTCAACCATACTTGCTGACTCTTGTTAAACCCCCTCTGGGAGAGTACCGGAAAGAGCAACCCACTAGAATGGTCGGGGGCACAGCGTCGCATTCTGGTTATCGAGGCCACACACCATCCCTCCTGTTTAAAGTAGTAATTTTCTTAATTTTTACAGAGTAGACGGAGCTACACTGCATCGTGGCTCCTTCCTAAGGCTGTTCAAAGCCGCAATTCGCTTCATTTTATAGCTGGGGTATGGGATTTGGATGACGCCATTCAATGCGAATCCCTCTATCCAACCTCCTGGCACTCACTCAGTCAGGAAGTGGGTGGCACCAGGAGATGAGCCAAATCTGCGGGGAGGCCCGGGAGAACCACCCCAAATTTGGGATTCTCCTGGACCTTCCGGGAGAGTTCGCAAGTATGATCTTAACATAACATGATTTAACACAATACATTTCATCATGAAAGTGTTTAAGTTATAACAAACAGAACTGGCAGATCTGACACAGGACAGAGTAGTGGGCCACAGGTGAAGGCTTATAGCAATAAGGCAGGGAGGAGATGGAGGCCACAGGTGAAGGCTTATAACAATAAGGCAGGGAGGAGATGGAGGCCACGGGTGAAAGCTTATAACAATAAGGCAGGGAGGAGATGGAGGCCACTGGTGAAGGCTTATAACAATAAGGCAGGGAGGAGATGGAGGCCACAGGTGAAGACTTATAACAATAAGGCAGGGAGGTGATGGAGGCCACAGGTGAAGGCTTATAACAATAAGGCAGGGAGGAGATGGAGGCCACTGGTGAAGGCTTATAACAATAAGGCAGGGAGGAGATGGAGGCCACAGGTGAAGGCTTATACCAATAAGGCAGGGAGGAGATGGAGGCCACTGGTGAAGGCTTATAGCAATAAGGCAGGGAGGAGATGGAGGGCACTGGTGAAGGCTTATAGCAATAAGGCAGGGAGGAGATGGAGGCCACTGGTGAAGGCTTATAGCAATAAGGCAGGGAGGAGATGGAGGGCACTGGTGAAGGCTTATAGCAATAAGGCAGGGAGGAGATGGAGGCCACTGGTGAAGGCTTATAACAATAAGGCAGGGAGGAGATGGAGGCCACTGGTGAAGGCTTATAACAATAAGGCAGGGAGGAGATGGAGGACACAGGTGAAGGCTTATAACAATAAGGCAGGGAGGAGATGGAGGACACAGGTGAAGGCTTATAGCAATAAGGCAGGGAGGAGATGGAGGACACAGGTGAAGGCTTATAGCAATAAGGCAGGGAGGAGATGGAGGCCACTGGTGAAGGCTTATAGCAATAAGGAAGGGAGGAGATGGAGGCCACTGGTGAAGGCTTATAACAATAAGGCAGGGAGGAGATGGAGGCCACAGGTGAAGGCCTATAACAATAAGGCAGGGAGGAGATGGAGGCCACTGGTGAAGGCTTATAACAATAAGGCAGGGAGGAGATGGAGGCCACTGGTGAAGGCTTATAACAATAAGGCAGGGAGGAGATGGAGGCCACTGGTGAAGGCTTATAACAATAAGGCAGGGAAGAGATGGAGGACACAGGTGAAGGCTTATAACAATAAGGCAGGGAGGAGATTGAGGCCACAGGTGAAGGCTCAGAGGACCCTAGGGCCACCTATTGCCCTGCATAAAAAAATATTTAAGGGAACTTTTGAATTTGCTAAAATGTGTGATCACAATAATCAATAATTAGTAGCGATGTGCCTGTTACCTAGAGTGTGGAGGCAGCCATTATATGGGCTGAACCATTGTTCATTAGTTACCAGCCTATCATATCACTAGAAACTAGACATCACTGCTAGGGAATTGCTAAACTGCATGCACACAGACACTGACTACATACTGGCTGCTGCACAAATAATGCATTTGGAATTCTGCCCTGGTACGGGAATATTTACATTTACAAAAAGTGCATAATGTCCTCCTAAACTAATTTTGCAGGCATTTAAGGAACTGATAATAATTGAATTCCCATGACCTAAATTATGGGTATGCCTATCTTACCCCTATATGGGTGAAAAGTCAGAGCGACTAGTTGGATGTTCAAGGAAAGGACTGTTCCACAGAATATAAGAAATCGTACTTTGGTCAGCATAGTTTCTGATCTTTAGCTCCAGCTGCCGGGACTGAAATTCAAGGCTTTCCACTTGGTACTGGAGATCTTTCTTCTCCTGCTCCAGCGCATCTTCAAACTCAATAAATTTCTGCAAGAAAGAAAAAACAAGCATGCATAGGTGAAACCATTTCCCCCATTCCACTGGCAGAAAGGTTAGAACAGCAGTCAGAGTCCTTATATCATTATAATAATCACATTGTGAAATATGCTGCTGAATACTGTAACTGCTCCTGTACAAATAACACAAATAGGAGAGAAAGAAACACTTTTTTGTGGGGGCACTTAGTTATATCAATCTTTATTGAATACCACTAGAATTCTAACATACAACACAAAAAACTAATTTTTAAAAATTAAACTGCATAGAACCTGCAGGGATGTAGTTGGCATCCTGGCGCTCAGAATACCGGCACTCAGAATGGTGGCGCCAGAATCACGATACCAGTCAGAATCCCGTTGCCAGCATCCTGACCGCTGACATCCCGACAGTAACTATTTGGGTTAAGGGGTAGTGTTAGGCACTAGGGGGAGGGTTAGGGTTTGGCTGTGGGCGGTGGGTGGGTTAGGCTGCAGGGGGGAGGGTTAAGGTTAGGCTGCAGGGGGGTTAGGGTTAGGCTGTGGGAGGGAGGATTAGGTTTAGGGGTAGGACTAGGGTACTTAACAATAGCTGTCAGTATTTTAACCCAGTTGGGATGCCGGTGTCGGGATTCTGAGTGCCAGGATTCTGAGTGCTGGCATTCCGTAGCCAACCCCTTTCTGCAGTAATGCCAGTGAGAAAGGATATATAATATACAAAACACAAGCAGTGTTTACCAACACTAACTAATCTTTGCTAGATGTATTATCCCACCAGATACAATGTTAAATACAGCATTCCTTGGACACAATGTTGCAGAATAATGACTCACTGGGTACAAAGATGCTGATAGATAGATAGATAGATAGATAGATAGATAGATAGATAGATAGATAGATAGATAGATAGATAGATAGATAGATAGATAGATAGATAGATAGATAGACAGTGAAGATATAGATAATACATATTTTTCAATCTAATATCTTATTAGTGAAATAAAATAGTTTGCACTTTGCAGAAGACCTCAGCAGTGAACTAAGTAATAGCATATGCTGTAATTAAGTAATCATTAAGTAATAACATATGCACATATTGCTGTCTCTGGAGTTGTGGCAGGTGCCATGATGATGGGCCTATGTTTATGTGGAGGCCTAGGGCTGTAGCCCCCTTCGAAACATTGTCAATCTGGCCCTGATGCCAATGACACAACCCCAGAATATTTTCTGATCTACTACCCAGCTAGGCTAATTAGGATGAACATGCGGCTCACTGCCAGCTCTTCTCAGTCCCTGTAACTATGACCTCGCTGGTTTACTATGTGGGTTTCCTCTGGTTCCAACCTCCAGCTCATGCATGGTTCATCTTGTTCCAAGTGTAGTGGAGGTTCCCTGTGCTCATAACATAACAAGTCCTGGCATCCAAGTACCTGACAGCGAGACAGCGGTTCCATGCAAGTGCTGGGAGTCCGGAATACACAGATTCTGTTGGCTGCACTCCCAGTCCTGGTTTCCCGCTTTAGTGGTTTGAACATTTTTTTGGCTAACTAGTTAACTTGGCCTGCTTTACCGATTTCTACGGTTAACCCTTCCACTGCCATTATTTCCCATTACACCTCTGAACCTAGGTTTCCCATAACTCCTGTACACCTTCTGCTTCTTGCATGCTAGCCCCAGTTTCTCCTGTCATCAGAGACTAACCTCCACCTGACAACTATATAATCAAGAACATTTGTATTGCAGTCGCAGCCTCTATAGTTGAAACTTATCATTTGTTATACATTTTGATGATCAAAACAGTCCATGAGGGTGAAAAATCAATTGTAGTGCTAAACACACTGGCCCATGGGTGCTATCCCTGGCCAAAAGGCTACAAAGACCACTAAAAAGTTATGTAGTCATTATTCATACAGAATGCTGACATAAAAGGTCAACACTAAAAATGTTGATAGTCAACAATTGTGAATGTCGACAGGCACAATGTTGACAGTCCAAGTTAGTTTTAGGGTTAGGATTAGGTTGTGTTAGAGATGGGTTAAGTTTAAGGTCAGGTTTGCTATGTGGACACGCTGACTGTCGATATTCAAAATGCCGACATTATGCCCATGTCTAGATTCCAAATGTCGACATTTCGTACCACACCCCACCTAAATAACAAAACATTCTAAAGATCTATACAATTTGGCCACCTTTGATGCAGATCCTGGGTGGGATGCACCAGGCATCATCCCGTCACTCATCGCATGCATGCTGGCATTAATAACGCTGGTATGAATGAAGAAAACGCAAAGAACAGATCTCCTGATAAGATAATTTCCCGATTAGAGCTGTCCTTTGCGATAGTGGGACTTCTGCATTTATGAAACAGAAGTCCCACTGGGCTTACGCAGAACGCTGTGCACCGCAGAGTGCACTGGGAGGGATCCGATTTGATCCCTCTCTCTACTGAATGCAAAAAGAAGGCCATAGGTTTCTATTGGGCAATGCCAGCTGAAGATGGTGTTGCCCACCGGCTCCAAGCTGTGTAAAATTTGCTTTCTCAATCTTGATACCATGTGTGTGGCTGGCTTTACTGTGTAGATTAGTCCAGTAATAAATGTGAAGTGCTACTTCATCTGGCTGCAATCCTGTAGTGTATTCTGATCAGGAGTGAATTAATGAGTCTGGGATGACTCACAGGCAGGGCTGGAATTTGTGCCAGTTGAACATGACGGTGACGTGCACGGGAGCTGCCATATGATGCAGAGATCGTAGCACAGTAGCTTCTAAACTTCTAATTGACACCAACCATTGTGACAGACAGCAACCGAACATTAGGCAAACTGACAGCTTGCACATCTACAATCAAACCACTGTCAACATAATTTCCAACCGCAGTTGTAAACCCTAATACGTTACATTTCTGGGAGACATATGCAAATATGCAGAATTTCACCAAGGCGCTGCGATTATATATGATCTTTTTTTTTGTGTAATAATCAATTTTTATTGAGCATATATGAACAAAAACAAGGGGAGGGGGTATAGAAAAGAAAAAGGGGTAGCATGGCCCCCCCATGCAGGGGCAGGGGAAACAGGACACCCATGGGCATCAATGATACAAGACATACAACTGATAATATGAAAAGAAGTAAAGAGGCAGACAAGTCAAAAAGGGCACAGAGGAGAAAAGTACACTGTAAAATCAGATGGATCACAGTAGACCAAAACAATGTAATCATCAGGATCCACAGTTGGGGAATAATTAAAATTAAACGAAGAGGAGGGGCTCCATGCAGTTGAGACCTTAGGGGGGCTCCCTTACCCTCAGTTACATATAGAAGCCACAAATAACAATTCACTAAAGTGGTAAGAGGTGGCCATAGAATATGGGACCTCTCAGGTCTCCAACATGAATAGGAGATGGGTCTTTGATACAACCTTAGCAAATGGGGGAGGGAGGCGGACTTCCTGTGTTGAGCATGAGTAGCTCTGGGTGAAATTGGGATATGACCAAGGACGTAATGGGCAGAGTTAGGGACAGCTAGAGGGTACCAATGAAGCAGGGCTAGGGTTGGTTCTGAAGTAAGGGTAAGGTCTGTCTAGTACATCTTTTTGAAGACTGTACACCTCTAGCATTCCCAGAAAACCTTGAAATATGGTACCTTCCAGGTTACATAAATGCCAGAAGACTTTGGAACAAGAGGGCCAGATCTTATGGAGTTTAGAAGGGGTCAGGGAAAATCTATTCAAAAGTTTAATATGCATTTCAGTGTGGTTAGTAAATTTGGACAGAGAGAATGAGGAGAGGTGGATTGTGTTCCGCTGTTTGGGAGTCTAGCACAGAGGTTCCCAAACACGGTCCTCAAGGCTCTCCAACAGTTCAGGTTTTAGAGATATCCATGGTTGAACACAGGTGGTTAAATCAAATTGACAGAGGTACTAATTAAGTTACCTGTGCTCAACCATGGACATCTCTAAAACCTCAACTGTTGGGGAGCCTTGAGGACCGCATTTGGGAACCTCTGGTCTAGCAGGTCAGGAGAAGACATAAAACAATATCAATAGGATACAGCACCACGGGAAGCAACAGTGGTTAGTCTGGCCAGTAGGTTGGGCGGAGGTGAAAAAAAAACTTTTGGTGTGGTGGGCAAAGGGTAGGGAAAAGGGAAGAATAGAGGATGGGGAAAACATGTCTGCCAGGGTCACAATGCCCATGAGAAACCAACAGGAACCATGGAGGCGCAGCAGCAATTATCTGAAGCCTTAAAAGACATATTTGTAGTAGGGAGGGCAAAATCAAAATGTAGCAGAAGTTTGGCTTCCTACAGGGTATCAAAGATAGCCGTGGGAAGCAAACTCATGCTACCAAGCCAGGTCAGAAAGAGCTAAGCTCCCTTGTGTTTTTCCACCATACAACCATAGGAGAGCTGTGGAGCCTCCCACTACCAAACATAGGAAAGAATAAATTTTTTCATACAATCTAAAACTTTACTGGAGATTGCATAGGGAACAGCACAAAATAAGTACATCAGTTTAGGTAAAAGCATAATTTTGAATGCTGCAAGGCGGCCTAACCAAGAAACCTTGTGATTCATCCAGACCGCAGCTATGGTTGTCAACTGAGCAAGTAAGGGGACATAATTGACATAAAAAACATTCTTAATAGAGATGGGGATTTCAATCCCCAAGTAGGTAAGGGAGGATTCCTTCTAAGAGAAGGGGATATGTAGCTTTAGGGATTGGAGGGCAAATTAATGAGACATTAATAGGGAGAGCCTCAGTTTTAGTGGCATTTAATTTATAGTACAAGGCTGCACTGTAGCAACACAGAATAGCCGGGAGGGCTGTCAGCGGGGACCCAGTGTCGGCTACAAATAAAAGGACTTTGTAGGCAAAAAGGCATAACATGAGAAATATCATGTATCGTAACCCCAGGGAAGTCAGGAGATAAACGAAGGGCTTGGGTTAAGGCTCAATCGCAAAATAAAAATTAAAGGGGAGAGGGCACCCCTGTCTCATGCCATTTGTGATCTGAAAAGGGGAGGAAAGGAAGCCACTACTAAAAATTTGTGCCGTGGGACCTGCATAGAGAGCTGTGATAGCATTGATTATGGCCCTCATTCAGAGCCGTTCGCTATTTGCGGTCGTTCGTTCAAAAACAAGGGGTGGCTATTCAAATGATCCGTTCGCAAATTGCAGTCTGTTCACACCTCTAAGTCTGAACGAGCGAGCAAAACATACGCTCGTTTATTTGATAAAAACGCCCTCTGGCCGCTCGCACCATACGTCATGTCCGCTATTTATTTGATTAATCGAGTACATCGTACAGCGTATGAACTGCTCGCTATTCTTGTGGTTGGTTTTTTCAACCGCTATTTTGCGAGCAGTTCTGAGTTTAAAAAAACCAAGTGACGTGGTCAATGACGCTGCTGGATTAATTATGCACACCCTTAAAACGCCCGTTTTGACCTTTAAGCACGCCTGCGTTCGAATTCCACTCCCCCGTTTTCAAGCACCTTCCCCTGTTACCACCCACATACGCCTCATTCTGTCACACAAAATAGCAGGCACTCGCTATATAGCGTACAAACGATTTTCGGCCGCACTGACTGGTTCGCGCATGCGTACTAAAAACCGTACGCATGCGCAGATGTGCGAACATCGCTCAGAACGAGCGTACTGCCGCTAACGAGCGGCTCTGAATGAGGGCCTATATCTCCTTGAAAATCAAATTTGGAATGGACCTGCCTCATATACCCCCAGTGCAGCCTGTCGCATGCCCTTTCCGTGTAAAGACAAAGAAGGAGTAATTCCATCTGCTTGCTCGACACCCATTCAACCAAATCAAACACTCTACAAATATTACCGGGGGCCTGATGTCCCAGAATAAAGCCCACCCGATCTTAATGAATCAACCCAGGGGGTAATGCGATTAGCAAGCAGTTATGCGTATATTGTCACATCAGTGTTGAGAAGTTCTATGGGTCTATAATTTCTGCAGTTAGTGGGATCTACACCCGGCTTTGGAATTGTAATAACTTGAGCCTCACCCATCTCCGCCAGCTTGTTTGTTTTTTTCATTTAATAAATATAATAAAACTCCATTTTATTTTCCCTGACTGTAGACTTCCGTCCCTACATTTCCATATTGCTCACTAACATACATATTACACCGCAAAAAGTACTCATATAAAGTATGTTCTTCTGTCAGATATGTACAATAGTGTATTACTGAAACTGTTTAGTGGAGTAAAATCATTAATATTTTAGTAATGGAAATATCTTTGTTAAAGACGCGTCTGATCTTTTTTTCTCTAAAGTTCACAGTACAGTTGTTATTTATAGGTTACCTTCCAGCAAGACCTTGTTCAGATCTTAAATTAACGCCTTACTGCTGACTCTGAGAAAGTGATCTACCCTAAGGAGATGATAGATGTACAAATCATTACTATTCCCAAGCTGGGTTATTGCCAAACCTTGGGTGGAAATTGTGTAGCCCTGTTGGAACACTGGGCCTGATTCAGAGCCGGACGCTCTGACAGAGTGCTCGCTCTGAATCAGGGCCGGCCCTCTGGTTTTGCAGAACGGCCTCCTGGCCGCTCGCATAGCTGTGGGTGACCACCCACAGCTATAGCGAGCGGCCATGATGATGGTCGCGATGGTCTTGACCATCGGGCTTGCGACGAGACCCTTGTGGTAGGGTCTTGTTGCCGCAAGCCCAAGAGTGCTTTCGACTCAAACAGAGCCGAAAGCACTCCCACTGACATCACTTGTGATGTCAGTGGGGCCGGCCTCAGACGGTAAGCGTTCCCATGGGAACGCCTCAGTCTGGGAAGCCACGCCCCTGGCCCGCCCACCAAAGGGGGCGTGCTGTCACTCAACATCGACAGCACGCCCCCTTTGGTACAAGACCCGGAACGAAGGTTTGCCCGTCGCTATCCGGGTCTCGTGCATGCGCACGATGGAGCCGGCTCCGTTGTGCGCATGCACACTGGGCCACCTTCGACCCGCTTGCGAACGCATAGCGCTCGCAAGCGGGTCTGAATCAGGCCCTCTGATCTAACATTGTTTCTGAAGGTAACAGAGACCAGAATCAGGGGTGGACACTATTCCGATGTTTGTACAGTTGGCCGATGGTTTTTGTACAGCTCATGCGTCTGAGTCGCACTGAGCATGTGTTGCCATGGGTTAGCGATGGCGGCTGTAGTCAGTATTTGGACACAGAGTGATTGACAGTCAGTGTGCGTTTATAGGAGGGAACTGGGAGGTGGCTAATCAAATGAAAGCGCGTCACAAGCATTTTGTGGGCGTGTTGGAGACAGTGGCTGCATCTTTATACTCAGTTTCACTAGCCCCGGCGGCTCTCTTCCGATGGATATTCTGAGCAGCCATAGGGTTGCCCATTAGTTCGATGTTGCATCTTTGTACACAAGCAGCAGATTAGAGACGCAGCCAATGGGTGTCTCTGTACAAATGACAGCGGCTGCGGCATCAGCATGATTTATCGCTGCCGTCATATATAGATGCATCCGCGACGGGATTAGCGCCCACCTCTGAATCAGACCATCAGTCACACTACACCTGAATTAGACAGACTTTGCGCTAGGGAGACAGCCAACTTATAAGACTAGGAACATTTTTTTCTTGCTTGGAATGTACACCAGCCCTATTTGGCTTTGCAGGTTGTTTCCTACAATCCATCCTCACTGTCTATCCAGGTCCGTCGGCCTGAGGTTTCAATCATGGGGCATAGTCCCCTAGCTTCCAGATATATAATGTGACTCTCCAAGGCTGTCCGCTTCCTCTCTTAATCCTTGTATTAGCTATCAAACCCCTGACAGAGAGAGTAAGGAGGTCTACTTAAGTCACTGGGTCCCAAGTGTGTGATTTGCATCAAGTTAGTGTGTGATATGTATCATGTTAGTGTGTGATATGTATCATGTTAGTGTGTGATATGCATTAAGTTATGGTGCGTACACACTGGGCGAAAAAGTGGAGGACTGAACGATAATGATATCGTTATCGTTCAGTCGTCCACTTTATCATCCATTTTTAAGCCCAAAAAGATGAACGATAACGACGACGCGCGTTCCCGCGGGTCGTTCGTCATCATCGTTCGTCGGGCTGACATGCAGGCCAACTTGACGATCTCGTGAGGTTGCTGCATGTCAGGGAATGGGGGAGAGAGCCCGGCGCTGAACGATATCGTTAATGATATCGTTCAGCGGCTGTGCTCAATGTCATGAACGACATTGAGCACAGCCTGCCGGGGACACACTAGACGATATCGGTCAGGGAGCATATTGTGTAGTGTGTACCCACCATTAGTGTGTGATATGCATTAAGTTAGTGCGTGATATGCATTAAGTTAGTGTGTGATATGTATCAAGTTAGTGTGTGATATGTATCAAGTTAGTGTGAGATATGTATCAAGTTAGTGTGAGATATGTAACAAGTTAGTGTGAGATATGTATCAAGTTAGTGTGTGATATGTATCAAGTTAGTGTGTGATATGCATTAAGTTAGTGTGTGATATGTACCAAGTTAGTGTGTGATATGCATTAAGTTAGTGTGTGATATGTATCATGTTAGTGTGTGATATGCATCAAGTTAGTGTGTGATATGTATCATGTTAGTGTGTGATATGCATCATGTTAGTGTGTGATATGCATCAAGGTAGTGTGTGATATGTATCAAGTTAGTGTGTGATATGTATCATGTTAGTGTGTGATATGTATCAAGTTAGTGTGTGATATGCATTAAGTTAGTGTGTGATATGTACCAAGTTAGTGTGTGATATGTACCAAGTTAGTGTGTGATATGCATTAAGTTAGTGTGTGATATGTATCATGTTAGTGTGTGATATGCATCAAGTTAGTGTGTGATATGTATCATGTTAGTGTGTGATATGCATCATGTTAGTGTGTGATATGCATCAAGGTAGTGTGTGATATGCATCAAGTTAGTGTGTGATATGTATCATGTTAGGGTGTGATATGTATCAAGTTAGTGTGTGATATGTATCATGTTAGGGTGTGATATGTATCAAGTTAGCAATTTGTTGATGTGTTGATAATTGGAAACAAATCAGAAACCCTAGAGCCCACTTTGCAACCATATCTCCCAACATTTCCTCTTGGGACTCGGGACAAGTGGTCACGCATCACAGGGGAGTGATTAGAGCTCCCGACAGCCCCATCCTGTTCCCTCTCCCCTAAAAAAACCCACAAAATATGCCTGACACACACACACACCAAGTCTCTCTGCATGAATAGGAAAAAGAAGGAATGTTCAGGAATCGTAGGGACCCCCTCCAGTTGTAAAATTGTGTAATAGTCGGAGCTGAACATCGACCACATATTTTTGGATTTAGTTTTCCATTTTCCGATTGGCTATAAAGGTTTTTTTTTAACATGGCCCGAGTGATAGCTTTTGCCAAGGTTCTAATATCGTCCAGAGGCTTCATCTGTTTATGTTTAATATATAGCTGGAGGGTTTAGATTGATTCAAATAGGATGGAAATCACCAGTGATCGTGACCTGGACCTGGAATGTGATGGAGAACGCTACATGATCAGATATTAGGATGTTGTGTAGGTTATGAGAATTGACCTATATCCAGTTATTAGATGGTCAGCCACTAATATGGAGTCTATCCTGGAGAATGGCCTGTAACTCCTGAGTAGATGGAGTTAGCAGCTGGGTTAGAGAATACCCACAGGTCCATCACTCTGTGATTTGTTTTTAACAGATATTTGTCTCTCTCTGCGGTCTACGATTTGTAGGGACAGATGATTTGTGCAGATCAGGACAATCTCCCTCATCAAAGACACCCCTAAATATATGGTTTTAGGTATCCTTTTGCATTGGTAATTGAGATATTTGCTGAATGAAGTCTGACACTGTGTTAGGGGTAGAAGTATCCAATAAAGTCAATTAGTATGTAAGCGTTTGTTAACCACCAGAAGTATCGCTACTCCCCAACTTCTCACCCCAAGTCCTTCCACATGACAGGTACAGGACATATTCTAATAGCGACTGGGGCAGCACTTGTCCAACAGAGATCTCTCCTCCCTTTTATCACTAAAATCATTAAGAGGACAAAGGAGTTTTGTAATGGAAACAATTGGCTTAAAATTATACTACAGCTCCATCCTCCCCCCATAGTAAGTGGTCTATAGCTAAGAGCAGGCTATTTCTTCTTCAGCCCCCAGCTCTGCTAGTGCTATACTTATTTTCCATTCCGCGGTAGGTAGAATGCTTTATATACTCCATGTATGATAGCCTTAATAGAGCTTTTAAATCATAGCTGGTATAATCGGACACTGATTATGTATGGAATTGTTGAAGTATGTGGGGGAGATGTACTAAGCCTTAGGGGTCTATTTACTAAGCAGTATTAGGAGACAAGAGTGAAAAGTGATAAGTCAGTGATAAGGTGCCAGCCAATCAGCTCCCAACTGTCATCTCACAGGCTGTGTTTGAAAAATGACGGTTGGGAGCTGATTGGCTGGCACCTTATCACTTTTCAGTCTGTCTCCTAACACTGCTTAGTAAATAGACCCCATAGAGAGAGATAAAGTACCAACCAATCAGCTTCTGTCATTTTTCAAACACAGCCTGTAACATAGCAGTTAGGAGCTGATTGGTTGGTACTTTATCTTTCTCCACTTTACCTCTCTCCCAGGCTTAGTACATCTCTCCCTGTTCGATAAAAAGTGTATTTTAGTCAATACTGCTTTGCAACATTATTGGATATAGTTTGCGTCTGTTCCTCCCAGTTGTCTTACACCTTCCCCGTCCAGGTTTCTTACTTTTTTACCCATATTTTTGGGGGTCAGTTCAGTTATCTGCTAGCAGGGTGCCAGTACAACGGTGTGTGATGGCACATCAACTCGTCACCCACCTTGCCCAGGACTCGAGTTTTGTATGCAGCCCGATGACGATATGAACAGAAATCAGCAAGTTCGGTGCTAAAGTCAGTGAGGCATATGGGCGCCTTTACTTTCGGGGCGGGCTGACTTGCGGCTAACTGAGTTGACCAGTTTCTATTACATAGTAAACTAATAAAAAAACTAAATAAAATAATGAAAAAAATCCCCAAAAATGTATTCCAATTTGCTAAGAAACGTTTCATGTGATGCCTTTGTATAGAAAATTATTATAGAAATGTACAGAAATTATTATCATCTGTATTAGCGCATCGGAGTCAGACTACATCTTAGTATACAGAGAACAATTTCATCTTCCATTTTAAAGGTTATTATAGAGTTTTACTTTAGTTATTGAGTCAAAATTGTCAGCTGAAGTAATGTGTAAAGCTGCATACACACAACGATTTTTTAAATGATTATCGTCAAAGGATATCGTTTAACGATAATCGTTTGAAAAAATCGTTCACTTTCTGAGTCAAACGATGAACGATTATCCTTCATGCGCGTTCACGTTTGTAGTTTGTAGTTCAGTCAGACTTGTCAACTCAACGATTTTCATTTAGGGAATATGCAAATATCGTTTGTAGTTCAAAAAAATCTTTCATTACACTTTAAAAAATCTGACAGATAATCTGACAGAAAATCGTTCATAAAATCGTTCATAAAATCGTTGGTAACAAAATCGTTGTGTGTGTATGCAGCTTGATATTGCAAACACACGGTCAGATTTTTCCTTCAGATCTGAACGATAATGATTTAAAAAATCGTTCAATCGTTCATATCTGAAGGAAAATCTGACATATCTGTCAGATCTGTCAGATGAACGATTTGAACGATGTGCGTTCCTGATGGTCAGATAACGATATCTGACATCTGATTTGTTTGCAGTCAGACTTGGACTATTTCCATTCATTTTAATGCAGTCAAAAATCGTTCAATCGTTCAAATCTTTGGTAAAAATCGTTCAAATCGTTCATCTGACAGATCTGACAGATCTGACAAATCTGACCGTGTGTTTGCTCCATTAGAGTTGATTTTTACTGTACTCCAGGAATGCACCAGGCATGATTTATAAAGTATATGGGAAAGATGTTTTATTTTCATTCTTTATATGCAGCTGCTCCTAACTATCTCTTTACACTGCACTTTTCTTACTATGGTGGTGACCTGGGGCGGCTTGGCTGGGCCAGTTTTGGGGGGTCCTGCGCTCTGGATTTGAACCCTAGTATGTTAGGGACCTACCCGAAAGAGGTTACCTGGATATGGTGGGTAGGCCCATAACCTTGGCCATGATTATTCTAAAAACCTCTATTGATTGCAACATTTTATTGCATTTATATATATTGTTAATAATTTGGAGTTGTGCACCTGAGATTTGTCTGTTTCTGTGCCTGCAATTAGTCTCATCAGGTAGCACCTCCCATCATATATATAGTCAGGCTGTGCAGTCCAGAAATCTTTCCCATATACTCCATTTAATGTGCTTTATTGCACTTCTGAGGGAAAGGAGACGCCCCCATTCTGGACTAGCACCCTTCCTTATTGGTTTCAAAGCATGGAGTATGATAATGTATATGCACACTGTATTAGGTACAATTCTAGGTAAGTCCTACAAGTTATATACTGTAGTACAACTTTGGTTCATTTTTGGGGTGTGGGTCCCCCTGGATTCTGTCTCAGGGCACCGCATTATAAGACATTTTCCTTTAGAACACATTTTAACCCTTCACTGTGTGTGTTTAATATATATGTACTTCACTTTTTTATTTTCATTCTTTATATGCAGCTGCAGCTGCTCCTAACTATCTCTTTACACTGCACTTATCTTACTATGGTGGTGCCGTGGGGCAGCTTGGCTGGGACAGTTTTGGGGGGTCCTGCGCTCTGGATTTGAACCCTAGTATGTTAGGGACCTACCCGAAAGAGGTTACCTGGATATGGTGGGTAGGCCCATAACCTTGATTATGCTAAAAACCTCTGTTGATTGCAACATTTTATTGCATTTATATATATTATTAATAATTTGGAGTTGTGCACCTGAGATTTGTCTGTTTCTGTGCCCATGATTTATAAAGTGCAATTGCTCTAGTCTGTGCCTGGGCCACATATATCCTATAACAACAGGGGGCCCATCTTCAGCTGGACAGCACAGTGAGCACTTAATACGCCACAACTGTTTTCAGGTGTTTATACCACTGGGGGTTTGGTGAGGATCAGAACTCTGATGGGAGTTCGCCAGTGTATAATAAAGCTACACAACAGACGCTCAGCGACTACCAAGCATTTACAGCTAAAAAAAAGTGGTGAAATGACAGAGCTGGTATGCGCGGTTTGCAAAAATAGTCATGTTTAAGGCAGGATAAAAGCCAGAATGCACTTGGCATGTACACTATGTGACAGCAGAAGATATATATTTATACTGGAAGATTATGTGGTGAGGAACCTGAAATATGTATTGAGAACTATAGATGAGCACAACAAATTTGCAAAGACATCTGTATAAATTACGTTACTGATCTGAATCTATGGGCGGAATGTATGACGCATCAAACTCGGGATGCAATGCATTCCACCGGTCTTCGCATACATGCCGGCGATGGTAATGCCGGTATGTATGACGATCACCGCAAAGGGCCACTCTGTCGGTAAGAGCAACCCTTTGTGATGGAGGGACTTCCGGGTCTGTGACCCAGAAGCCCATCCGGCGCCCTGCTGAGAATGTGCAGAAGGATGCACAGGCCGCAGGGGGTGCTGGGAGGGATCAGATTGGATCCCTCTATCAGCACTCTGCAGAGAGAAGCCCATAGGCTTCTATAGGGTAATGACATCAGGAAGATGGCGTTACCCACCACACCCAAGCCCTAGAGTGCATCGCACTGCGGGGCATGGTGCATATGAGAAATGCAGTCAAACCCACACTTTGGGGGTTTGACCGCATTTCTCCCCTTCCAGCATCTTGCCCTATATATCTTATAAATTATAGTGTTCATTCTAGCACCTTGCACCTGTTAAACCCCATGCAGTTCCTCTTTCCTTCCTGGGGTGTCACTCTCTACTCTGGTGCTTCTAGCATACAAACTGCTGTATCTCAGCAGTTTGTTTTATCAGTTGAGTGTGCTAGAAGCACCAGAGCAGAGAGTGACACCCCAGGCAGGAAAGAAGAACAGCACGGGGTGTGACAGGTGCAGGGTGCTAGAATGAAGACTAAATGAGGACGCCTGTTTGTTTGTCTGATTGTGATAAACTCCGGAACCACTGAACCGATTGTGATGCAGTTTTCACCATTGTGTAGGAAATTTTCCCAGGCAGGTTTTAGGCTAAGGATCATCACGATCGGTTGTCAGGGAGCTGTGGGTGGGGCTCCCTGGAGAGGGTCCCCTGCCATGCTCTCGGGAAATCTATGTTCCGAAGAGGAGGTTTTGCTGTGAGCAGTGAGAGGAGTCTTGGGCGTACAGTAAATAGGGCAGCTGCGACCTGAGGAGGCCCGTTACACAAGCGCTGATGTACCTGCTGTACAGGGACCTGTTATGTGCGGTGGTCGGTGGAGCTCCCTGTCATCTGGGGAGGCTGCAGCACTGTGATGAGAATACCGGAGGGCAGTCACTGAAGGGAACAGAGGGGCCGGCTCAGTACAAGTCCCTAGAGGTGGTTCTTGTGCAGGAGGCGTGGCTCAGTACAAGGGAGCTGGTGGCTAAGGGGTCTATTCATGAAACAGAGAAGAGCCCTGTTTAGCTAAAATCAGGGCTCTTCTCTGCTACGTGCTATTCATGGAGCAAGTTTACAGAGGAATAGTGTATTGCTTCTCCAGTGGCACCCCCGCTACATGCCTGTATCGCATCACCATACTTTTGTATGGTGAGTACGATTCACAAAGGAATACAAAGCTCAGCATTCCGTTCCTCTCCTGCGATACAGATTCGACCATCTGAGGATGGCGTAATCTGTACCACAAACCGAACAGAGCAAGGAAGCAGCATACTTCTCTGCTCTCTACCCGGCGTAGGCTCCGTCCCCTTTTCCCAGCGTCCATTGCAGCACGTCTGACATGACCCGCTGCTCTCATACGCCGGGGAATACGCAGTGAGGAGCAGGTATATCGGGATCGCGATACGTCTGTCTACTCACTGTGTACAGGGAACGCGGAGGGGCCGGACAGCGCCCAAAGACGCCGGAGAAGTAAGTGTACATGAATGGCTACTAAACTTCACTATATATCGCATTGATGTGATATATAGTGAAATCTTTTCGTAGCCTCTTCATGTTGTACATGAATAGACCCCCAAGTGACAGCCCACTAAGGGGGGGAGCCGGCTACCTAGGGAGAGACAGATCACCGACTACCACCCAGAGCGGAGTCGGGTGCTGCAGCTAGTAATATATAAAATAAACACCACTGAGTGCCTTCTAGCCTTACAGACTAGCACATTGCCGGTATGCCCGTATACTTCACATGCCACCAAACTAATGGGTCCTACAGCTAATATGCCAATTTGGCCTCACAAACCACCAGCTAGTTCATATAGCCTCACACGACAGCATATAACCAAAATGCCCCATATAGCCAGTATACTGCATCAAGTGATTTACAACATGGTAAAATATAATAATTCATTGGTGTTAAAATGTAAATAATGAAACTGTAAAAAATAAATAAAGATTAACACTGATTTTGGCCTTTTATTTTGAATACTGTTTGCATAAAGGCAATTTTATAGTCTTTTATTTGTTTTAATTTGAAACTGATTTTCCTGATTTCTGTATGTTGTACACGTTGCATCATATAATTCGGAGGTAGACTGTAAGTTGTTTTTTTTTTTGTTTTTATTTAAATAGACAAGACTAGGCAGCATGTGCGAGAGCCGCAGAGCTCCTATTCCTCAGTGTGATGCATAATGCACATTAAGGTAATATGAACTGCCTCCAATTAATAATTTATAGTGTGAGCATGCATCTCAACTGCTTACTCCAGGCGGGATCTCCCAGAGCAGACGGATGGCTGCACTTAAACTCCAAACCATCAGGTGCTGCTATTAACATTGCCTCTGCCAAATCAATTGGCATCTGTCTGCTCAGCTAAGAGTGCGTAGCCAAAATGCGCAAACAGTAGTACTTCAGTGGTACAGAGTACCCCAGCTATCCAGGGAGACAACTTAGGGCCTGATTCACTAGGGAACGCAAATGCGAATGCAATAGCGATTACGCACCCGCTTCAACTGCGATAGTACGCTAATCCATTGTGCTCGTAATGCCGCCGCTGCACTACATAAGGACGCCATATCCATAATGTTTAGCAAGCCTGCGAAACCATCGGTAACATGGAGTACCATCGCAGCCTCACACACACTTACACAAGGTCAGACCTTACTCAGACATTGCTAACTTCCACGCATGCTATGAGACCTCAGGCTACATATGGCAATGCAGGTGCTAATTTATGTACACCCCTGCAACGGCGTCCAAACGCACTGGCACGCCTGCATTCAGCCGACCACCCACAAACGGCACTTCCTGTTAATCACTCTGCGATGGGTCTGCGTAGTCACTGCGATTGCAGTCCTGATCGCAGTTGCCGGTTCGCGCACACGCACTGCGATGCATGTGCATGTGCAGTATGCAATAATCTGCCGATTGCGTTCCTTGCTGAATCAGGCCCTTTATCATCTAGAGTCAACAGCAGAATTAAAATAACAACAGAAAATAAGTAATTGAAAATTTTGTGATGCTAATTTCTCTTTAAGTTTTTAAAAGTAGTGTCAGCATGGATCAGAAGGGCTGTCATCCTCTGCTCAGCAGGGACACACTCCCATATACCCTTTACCCCCTCCGCCAGTCTCCCCGCGGTCACTGGATTGCATTGTTGCACGGTCAGCACCGACACCAGGGAGAGCAGCCAGTGCTGGCAGTGACAATTAAGCAACAGATTCAAAGACCTGCTCCACGTGTATATAGTAAATGATTTGCTGTAGCTGTAAAGGTCTGGCAGGAAGGAAAACCATCAGAGACACATATAGACAAACAGGGCCATAACTCCTGAGCGGGGATGGATCAGGCTTTAGGGTAGATTTACTAAGGAGCAGGTTGTCAATCATCGTTAACTTTGACTGATGGACTTAAAACAGCAATAGAAATAAATACTAATCAAGCCTAGCTTAGCACTTATTTCTATTGCCGTTTTAAAACTATCAGTTGAAGGACCCGGATGGTCGGCTGATTTGTCAATCCGCTCCTTAGTAATCTACAAAGCTGTGGTGGGTACGACTTTTATATGCTGCAGGGAAGGGCCCCATGATAATTTTGTTATGGGCCCTCTATGCAGCAATAAAAAATTCCAGTCAGTCTTTAATAGGACAGAGTACAAACTGCATTAGTAGCAGTCTGGCACATCAGGCAACATTATATGGGATGTAGTCAGGATCAGAATGTCGACAGTCACAATACCAACAGTGCATCCCAACGGTCACAATTGACGGTCACAATCTCAACAGATCCCGTATTAGGGTTAGGTTTAGGCACTAGGGGGAGGGTTAGGCTGCGGGAGGGGGCAGTTAGTGTTCGGCTGCGGAAAAGGTAGGTTAGGGTTAGACTACGGGAGGGGTGGGTTCGGGGGAAAGATAGGGTAAGGGTTAAAATACTTACCAAAATCCGTTGTGTTTTGATGGTCGGAAAGCCGCCGTCGGGATCCCGTACCCAACCCCATTATAAAGACAGTCATTGTATCCTCATTATTTTACAAATCATATAACTTCCTGGATAAATTCATTATGAATTCATATCACCTTGGTATATTAAAGGACATTTTTTCCCCTGTGTTGTAGAAGTCTCACAGACTGCCATCACTATAATGCTCTCGCGGTCAAAGGGCCTGATTCAGAGCTGAACGCTCTGACCAGAGCGCTCGCTCTGAATTAGGGCCCACCTACCCGTTTTAGGACCGTCCTCATGGACGCTCGCATAGCTGTGGGTTACCACCCACAGCTTATGCGAGCGTCCATAATGATGGTCGAGATGGTCAAGACCATCGCGACCATCAGGCTTGCGACGGAGACCCTGCGGTAGGGTCTCGCTGCCGCAAGCCCTGGAGTGATTTTGGCTCTATCAGAGCCAAAATCACTCCCACTGACATCACTAGTGATGTCAGTGGGGCCGGCTTCAGACGGTAGGCGTTCCCATGGGAACGCCTCCGTCTGGCCGCCACGCCCCCGGCACGCCCACCAAAGGGGGCGTGCTGTCAATCAACATCGACAGCACGCCCCCTTTGGTGCGAGACCCGGAGTGACAGCTTGGCTGTCGCAGTTCGGGTCTCGCGCATGCGCACAACGGAGCTCCCTCCGTCGTGCGCATGCGCAGTGGGGCAACATCGACCCGTTTGCGAGCGTCCTTTGCTCGCGAACGGGTCTGAATGACCCCCAAAGCCTTTAATGTTTCCCATAATAATGGGTTTTTATGATTCTTTAAAGGATGTTTTTACCAGTTCAACTTTAAAAGTCAACATTTTGTCCCAACAAATTCACTAGAACTTTTCTACATATAGACAACATATAGACAATATATAGACAAATTTATTGACACAGACTCACAAAAAGGTTAAAGCTCCTTTGCTAAGTTGTCAGCACTCAGACACACGCTCTGGCCCTCATTCAGACCCACTCGCGAGCGGCTGTCCGCTCGCAAGTGGGTCGATGGTCTGCACTGCGCATGATGGAGGGAGCTCCGTCGTGCGCATGCGCGAGACGTGACGAGCGAAGGACTTTCCTTCGCTCGGAATTGTCTCATCAAAGGGGCGTGCTGTCGATGTTGACTGACAGCACGCCCCCTTTGGTGGGCGTGCCGGGGGCGTGCCTGCCAGACAGAGGCGTTCCCAAGGGAACGCCTACCGTCTAAAGCCGGCCCCACTGACATCACTAGTGATGTCAGTGGGAGTGATTTTGGCTCTGATAGAGCCAAAATCACTCCTGGCCTTGCGGTTGAAAACCTCAACCGCAGGCTGTTGCTCGCAGTTTCGATGGTCGCGATGGTCAAGACCATCGCGACCATCATCCTGCACGCTCGTATATGCTATGGGTGGTGACCCACAGCTATACGAGCCTCCAGAAGGACGCTCCATATTAATGGAGGTGGGCCCTGATTCAGAGCGAGCGCTCTGGTCAGAGCGTCCGGCTCTGAATCAGGGCCTCTGTGCATTACTATCACAGAAAACAATTACACACTAATGTTTATGGTAAATGTTAGTCAATTGTATGTCATTTGTAATCATCCAAATAAAGATAAAAATAATGTTATCTGGGCCCCGTTTCCCCAACATAATTGCTGAGTGCCTGATACGCTTACAGGATATTAATGTATAGACCCAGCCCATAGTCTCTCCGGGGACTGAAACATTGACCTCCATGCATTATCCTGTATTATATTACATCATCACTCACGTCAACCCTTTCACTCCCAGAGTGCTCAGCCACACGTGAGGCTTTGTGAATCTCTGCTGCAAAACACATCTATAAAATACACACGTGTCAGTGGCCAGGAGGGAAGCAATGAATGGACGTCTGTAGTGTGTATATTTCGTCTCCATCAATGAGATAATCTTGACTCCACATTTACACCCAGTTTGAGACAAATCAATTTACAGCTTATTGTAAATATGAATGGAAAAAGTTATTTATACAAATCCTGAAATAAAGATACTGAAAAAATAAAGAGTGAAGCACTAATAATTTTCTGTAGCACAGTGGTTCCTAAACTTCCATGAATCACGGAGCACTAGAGTAACAGCATTTTATATATGGCGCCCTAGGCCAAACGTTTATTATTGAAAAACTCTGCAAAAATGATTAAATGAAGAAAACTGTGCTGACCGGTCAACCTTAGGGTCAGCTATGTGGTGGTGGGCAGGGTCGCGCTTGTTTGTCCTCAGATTTTATGATAGGCAAAACCAGTGCTGGTGGCTGCCAATCACATTGATCATAGATAATTTAGATAATTTGATTTGGATCTGGACAACCAACCCGTGGTACTGCTGCAAGTGTCCTGTGGCACCCCATAGGTAAAGTTCAGTAAGGGGTAAAAATGAGACCTATGGAAACCAGCAAGTAGGCACAAATTTATTTGATATATGATCCCTCTAATGGACCTTGGTTGTGGCCCCCAAATCTTGAGGCTTGGTGCAATTTTGATCAACTCATTATCTTTTCCTTAAGTTTAAACTAACCTTTTCATAAATGTTATATTACTGTCACCCTTGTATCCAGCCTGTTTCACCCCTGTCTGTCTGCCCCCTCCCCTTAGAATGTAAGCTCTCACGAGCAGGGCCCTCTTCCCTCATGTGCTTCTCCTTCACTTAATTATACTTTAATATACAACAGTTCCCCACCCTTGGTTGCCGACACCATGCTGCTTATCAAAGTGTTATGCAGCAATGTATTAATCACGTATCTATCCTGCATTGTTTGTACTGTTAATAACTGTTTTCTTGTGTGCTCATTTGTTTATGTACATTGTAAGGCACTGCGGAACCCTTTTGGCGCCATATAAAGGATAATAATAAGGCGTATGCACCTGCTACAGGTCAGGTTGTAAGTACACACTGAAGATGATGACGCATATATATGGCCAGAGGTGGTGCAGGCTCTGATTAGACCCCTCTTCTCCGGCGGTGCAGTAGACTTTGGCATTGTGCCACAATCTCCTGAGCATGCGCAGGTCTCCAGGAACATGGTGCCCACGCCACGTTCCCAGGACATCTCTACTGCGCATGCGCAAATCACCAGAAGTATATTTATATGGGTGCAAGGTGTGCGGGCCCGTGTGCACCCATTATAGATACGCCCCTGTATATTGCCAAGGTACGGGTCTGCACACATAGGCACACTTAGGGAGGAGTTTCATGTGCCCGGAAACACTCCCTCCAGTGGACAAGCACAGTGGACATTCTCCCTGCATTAAATACCAAAACGGCAGCAGCTCCTCCCATAAGCCATTGCACAGTTCTCTACTGTCTCCAAGGCAGACTGACATACTCCGAGGTGTGGTGAGTCACACTATGCAAAGGAGGTTTTATTTTATAGCTATGAAGGTAGTTATTTATTGTAGATAAAAATAAAATACATACCATTACATAAAATAAAATACATGACGTTTTAATTAAATATTGATCCATGTATTTTATTAATCTATATAGCTTATATATATATATATATATATATATATATATATGTGTGTGTGTATATATACAGTCAGGTGCATAAATATTGGGATATTGACAGAATTTTCATATTTTGGCCTCTATTCACCACCACAATGGCTTTGAAATGAAACAAACAAGATGTGCTTTAACTGCAGACTTTCAGATTTAATTTGAGGGTAATTACATCCAAATCAGGTGAACAGTGTAGGAATTACAACGGTTTCTATATGTACCTCCCACTTTTTAAGGGGCCAAAAGTAATGGGACTATCAACTCAAAAGCTATTTCATGGACAGGTGTGGGCTATTCCCTCGTTATTTCATTACCAATTAAGCAGGTAAAAGGTCTGGAGTTGATTCTAGGTGTGACATTTGCATTTGGAATCAGTTGCTGTCGACTCTCAATATGAGATCCAAAGAGCTGTCACTACCAGTGAAGCAAGCCATCATTAGGCTGAAAAATCAAAACAAACCCATCAGATAGATAGAAAAAACATTAGGTGTGGCCAAATCAACTGTTTGGAACATTCTTAAAAAGAAAGAATGCACCAGAGAGCTCAGCAACACCAAAAGACCCGGAAGACCACGGAAAACAACTGGATGACTGGATGACAAAAGAATTATTTCCCTGGTGAAGAAAAACCCCTTCACAACAGTTGGCCAAATCAAGAACACTCTCCAGGAGGTAGGTGTATATGTGTCAAAGTCAACAATCAAGAGAAGACTTCACAAGAGTGAATATAGAGGGTTCACCACAAGATGTAAACCATTGGTGAGCCTCAAAAACAGGAAGACCAGATTAGAGTTTGCCAAACAACATATAAAAAAGCAATTACAGTTCTGGAACAACATCCTATGGACAGATGAGACAAAGATCAACTTGTACCAGAGTGATGGGAAGAGAAGAGTATGGAGAAGGAAAGGAACTGCTCATGATCTAAAACATACCACCTCATCAGTGAAGCATGGTGGTGGTAGTGTCATGGCGTGGGCATGTATGGCTGCCAATGGAACTGGTTCCCTTGTATTTATTGATGATGTGACTGCTGACAAAAGCAGCAGAATGAATTCTGAAGTGTTTCGGGCAATATTATATGCTCATATTCAGTCAAATGCTTCAGAACTCATTGGATGGCGCTTCACAGTGCAGATGGACAATGACCCGAAGCATACTGCAAAAGCAACCAAAACAGTTTTTTAATGCTAAATAGTGGAATGTTATGCAATAGCCAAGTCGATCCCCTGACCTGAATCCGATTGAGTATGCATTTCACTTGATGAAGACAAAACTGAAGGAAAAATGCCCCAACAACAAGCAGGAACTGAAGACATTTGCAGTAGAGGCCTGGCAGAGCATCACCAGGGATGAAACCCAGCGTGTGGTGATGTCTATGCGTTCCAGACTTCAGGCTGTAATTGCCTGCAAAGGATTTGCAACAAAGTATTAAAAGTGAAAGTTAGATTTAGGATTGTTTAGTTTGGCCCATTACTTAGGGCCCCTTAAAAAGTGGGAGGCACATATAGAAACCGTTGTAATTCCTACACCGTTCACCTGATTTGGATGTAATTACCCTCAAATTAAATCTGAAAGTCTGCAGTTAAAGCATATCTTGTTTGTTTCATTTCAAAGCCATTGTGGTGGTGAATAGAGGCCAAAATATGAAAATTCTGTCAATGTCCCAATAT
Organism: Taudactylus pleione; assembly: GCA_031769625.1. Taxonomy (NCBI): domain Eukaryota; kingdom Metazoa; phylum Chordata; class Amphibia; order Anura; family Myobatrachidae; genus Taudactylus; species Taudactylus pleione. The sequence continues at coordinate 48,343,045 of JAUIMM010000031.1, forward strand.
TTATGAACCTGAATGTGTATATATATATGTCTACATATATATATCGCGCCAAAAAGCCTCATTTGGCGCACCATGCACTTTGCGACTAAGCCACAGCAATTTACACCTGGCATAGTGGGCAAATACCTTATTGTTTCATGCACTTTTATTTTGAGTAATTTTTGCCCATTTTGCCACCAAGGGCCGTATTCAATTAGCGGCAAAAAGCCGTAATCGTCAGAAAAGTTTTGCCTATTGCCGCTTTTCAACTGTTTGGAACTTATCTCCAAATTCAATTCCAGGCGGAATTCGCCTAAGCGGAAACTCAGTGCAATGTATAAGGCGACAAAGATTATCCTAAGAATAGCAGGTGAGAAGAAGTGCAAAATCTTTATTTTGGGGTGCAATCGTGGAATTATGACCCAGAACCCTTGGGACAGTCCCCCAAAGGACAAATCTTGCAAAAAAAACCCACCTTAGAACACCCAAAAAAAAGGACTTTCATTTTCGGGGCAAAAAAATAAAAAGTGGGGGGACAAGTATAAAAACTAGCTAAATAGACTTCTTGGGGGGGTCTGCAAGGACGGGTCAGGTGTTTTTAGGATTGCAGTTGCATGCAACAGGTGCGTTTTTTACGTTTTTTTAACAGTTCACTTTAGAGACATAAAAATATGCTAGCACCCATTTTCATGTATCCCAAATTTGACTGGGGTACTTGTTTTCACCCAAAACACTGCTTTATGCCATTCTTCACCACTTGTACAAAGACGCTAATAAGAAGCAATTTAAACAACTTAAGTACCCCAAACACTTTTATTATTGCATCTTTTTTTGGGCTGCAGACTGATTTCCCCACTTCTGACAGTACTTTCCGCCTGTACCGCATTCGCCGCTTTCCGTTTTCGCGTGTTTAGGAATTGAATAGGGCGAAAAGCGGGGACACGCACGAAAAGTTTTCACCTCTGAAACAGACGAAGGAGGCGGAAAGTCGGTCAGGCGAAACTTGTCCGACTTTTCGCCCCTTTCCACTGTTTCGAAAAACAAATCACATTTTTTATCTAACACTAAAAAGAAAACAAAAAAGGGATGAGTAAGAAAATGGCATCCATGACACTATCAAACTACACATATAATATACTACTAATGTTTTGGCTTTTGAGAAGCGTTTTTAACTACTATACCCTTTACCCGCTATGATGATAGTTTAATTTTTTAGCTATTATTTTTACACAACAAAAAAAAAAAAATTCAAGGGTTTACAGCTGTGTTTGTAAATGTAGGTATATAATGATTTACTTACTAAAGAGTCCAATGTGTTCTAAAAAAAAAAATTAAATAATTACAGGTAAAAAAATATATATATTTCTATTTCTAAATTTCAGGTTTGGCTACTGTACCATAATGTCTGGGATGCTCCCACACTTTTGGCACATTTATCAATAATCACATTCTCAATGCAATCTGGGCACAATATTACATTAGCCCGTCCCTGCCATATCAGCGGTCTCTTCACTCCTCTATTGGGTCTCCTGCAAATGCGTGGTATACTGGCCACATGTGCGGCGGCCATTGCTGTGGAGGGTCTCCCGGTAATTTTTCCAAAGTGTAACCTATAGTCTAAAACATCTTTAGATGGAGTTTGCTGCAGGGGCCAAACTCCGGAATGCTACGCATTTTGGAGCTTGGTGAATCTGACAGCATCGCATCCCCCATATTTACTGATAAATAGGCCCCTTTGAGAGAACAGGACACCTACCTTTTGTCAGCAAGTGTACAAGCACTTGATGCTGTGATTTGCAGCAATTTATATCGGGGTTGCCCCTCATTACTCTGACAGCCTCAATTGAAAAGAAATTTACAGATGTAAGTGGCTGGCGCTATGTTCCCTGTGAAGTCTAACGATAGACCCAGAATGCAGCCAGGAACAGCAGGAGCTTTCAACAAGGCCCCTCAAAAGGATAATTGTATTGTGAAGTGGTACCGACCTTTCCTATGATCTAATGAAAATCTTTTCTTTTTGGTATTTTTCTCCAAAAAATATATGAAAAAGAAAAAGAAAATATATAGTGTAAAACCGTAACAATGTTTATATCAACCTTTCACTGATATGTGCAGGCTGCTAGCTCGGGAGAGATTTGCAGAGAGAAAACACTGCAATCTTCGGTGAGTAATCTCATCTTCACTTGCAATTTAGGGGAGATATCTCGATCTGCTTCACCATCGGCCAACTCACTTTCAGCTAAACTCACTTCTTCTTCTAAATCTGCGAGATCAAAAATGGGAAAATCACCCGAGATTTAGCGATGCAAATCGAGATAAAAAAAAAATAAACTCCACCATTCTCGATTCTTAGTAAATTTACGCCTTATAGGGGTATTCAATATGGAGAGAAAACGCTGTTTCTGCGAGGTTTTCGCTCAGATGACGTCATTTTCGCCGCTTTTACTTTTACACCGTATTTAATTTGAAAACTTTTTGCCGGTGCGAAAAGTGTATTGCATTCGACCCTGCGAAAAAGTATCACCAAGGAATGGGTGGCGAAAAAAAGTGCAGAATTGGGGTTTTGGGGTGCAACATTTTGGAAACCACCCTGCAACCTTCAGACAGTCCCCCAAAGGTAAACTGTGTCAAAATGTTTAAAAAAAATACCTCAGAAGACCCCCAAAAAAGCACTGTCATTTTGGGGGCGAAAAAAAAAAATTGGGGGGTACAAAGTTAAAATCTAGCGAGCTACAATCTAGAGGGGTCCCCAAGTATGCCCCAGGTGTTTTTTTTCATTGCATGTGTTTGCGGCAGGTGGATTTTTCACGTTTTTTAAAACTTCACTTTAGCAACTTTTAAATATGCTCACCCCCATTTTCAAGTACCCAAAATTTGCTGGGACTACTTATTTTCTGCAAAAAAACCTTCTAAATACTATTCTTCACCACCTTCCCAAATCCCCAAAATAGCAGCTATTGAGCCTGTTTAAAGACCCCAAAAACCTTCAGCAGGGCTAATCGGGGGTATCCAGAGTGATCCCCCCATGTCAGAGCATCTTTTTGGAGGTGTTAGGGTGATGTCCCCAAAAATCAGCGAAGTTTTCGCTGATTTCACATTCGCCGGGTGCCGTTTTCGCCAAATTCATATTGAATACGAGTATAATCGAGGCGCGCGCGATACTTTTTCGCCGGCAAAAGCTCTGATGTGCGGCAAAAACTTTGAAACGCATAGACGGCGAAGTTAACGTTTCATATTGAATACCCCTGTATGTATCACTGTGAAACTGAACAAAATATGCCCCCAGGTTCGTTGTTAAATGGGGCCCATAGACTGAAAGCTTCACTGCGACAGGGACTGATGTGAATGACCAGATATTCTCTGAAAAGCGCTAGACAATACGTGTGTTCTATATAAATGTTAATAAACTGTTAATAAATTCATAGCAAAAAAAAAAAAACAAACACAGACAAGAACTGATTACATAAGTATTCATACTCATCTATAAACTTAGCAGAAGCTCACGTAGCTGCAATTACAGCTGTGAGACTATTTGGGCAAGTCGCTACCTGCGGCCACTGGTGACCATTGTTGTCAAACTGTTCCACAGGTGGTTGAGGTCTGGGCTATGACAGGAACACTCCATGATATTTATTTTCTTATCTAAACCGGTCCAATGTGGCTATTGTCTGCTTTTGGGACCTGTTTATAAATAGGAAGCAAGAAGACTTATCTCCACAATTCAGCAATAAAAAAATAGCCAGGGTAGCTGAGATAATGCACATATTGTATGTGACCTGGCTAGCATTGCACTTTCAGCTCCGCTTAGTGGACAAAAGAATAAATAAAAAAATAAATGTATTAAATTCATATATATGGAATTTACTAAACTATGGGGAAAGAATCACTGTTGAATCCTAGTAAATCTTGTTGCTGGTGGGGAGACCTCTGTCGGCAATACCAACTCGATGTATAGTATGAGGCACTATTACAGGTGAAAACAGGCTTTTCACTCTTTGATAAATAGACCTCACTATAATGCTGGTATATAAATCTTTTCCCAAGTTTCTAACAGGCTGCAGCATCAGCCGTCTACAACCTCATATCCCGCAATGACAACCTCGCATCCCTACAAGACATGATCGCATCCCTACGCGACATGCCCGTATCCCTACTTGACAAGCTCGCATCCCTGCGCGACAAGCTCGCTTACCTACATGACACGCTCGTATCCCTGCACGTCAGCCTCACATCCCTATTCGACAAGCTATCTTCCTTACATGACAAGCTCGCATCCCTACATGACAACCTCGCATCCCTACAAAACATGATCGCATCCCTACACGACACGCTCGTGTCCCTACTCGACAACTTCACATCTCTACTCCACAAGCTTGATTCCTTACACGACAAGCTTGCATCCCTGCATGACAAGCTTGCATCCCTACAGGACAATCTCGCATCCCTATATGACAAGCTTGCATCCCTACATGACAAGCTCGTATCCCTACATGACAAGCTCGCATCCCTACAGGACAACCTCGCATCCCTATATGACAAGCTTGCATCCCTACGTGACAAGCTTGCATCCCTACGTGACAAGCTTGCATCCCTACATGACAAGCTCGTATCCCTACATGACAAGCTTGCATCCCTACATGACAAGCTTGCATCTCTACATGACAAGCTTGCATCCCTACATGACAAGCTCACATCCCTACATGACAAGCTTGCATCCCTGTACGACAAGCTCGCATCCCTACATGACAAGCTCTCATCCCTACATGACAAGCTCTCATCCCTACATGACAAGCTTGCATCCCTGCGCCACAAGCTCCCATCCCTACCCTACATGACAAACTTGCATCCATGATGACAAGCTTGCATCCCTACATGAAAGCTTGCATCCTTACACGACATGGTCACATCCGTACACAACAAGCTCACCTTGCCGGTATCATGGACTGGATGTTCAGTTCTCATTCTTTTAGGAAACAATACTAGGGGGAAGCCAAAGCTTTTGTGATCACAGTCAATATTATAACTCGCAATTAAGCTGTTTAGTCATCCGCATGAACCCTAGCACCTCACCATGGCCCTGTCACGGCTGGCTCAGGAGGATCTCCTACTGAGGAGCTGAAAGCTGAGGTCCCGGGTTGTGGAAGGAATCAGAGGCGAGGGGCCTGGATGTATGTCCTCCTCATCCACAAGTATCGGATATTGATGAGACCTGACCAAAGGCGCGAAGTCTAACCTGCTGGGAGGTATTCACAAGTGATCCCTCTAAGCGGGATATGGGTTTAAGCTGCACCCTGCAAGCAGGTTGCAGCCCCTAAGTCAGGTATTCGATACAAGTGTAAAATGGAGGGAGATAACACCGATGAGGCCCAGGAGAGTGTACTTCTGAAAGAAGCACTAGCGAGTAATCTGTACTTGGATGTTGTACCGAGTACACGGGCAAGGTATCAGACGCACCGCTGGCACAGGAGAGTGACACTGTAGTTATACTCGAGTGTGGTACTAAGGGCCTAATTCAGACCCCACGCGAGCGCTGAGCGCTCGCAAGCGGGTCGATGTTGGCCCAGTGTGCATGCGCACGACGGAGGTTTGGGTCTCGTACCAAAGAGGGAATGCTGTCAATGGTGACAGCACACACCCTTTGGTGGGCGTGCCGGGGGCGTGGCTGCCCAGACGGAGGCGTTCCTATAGGATGTCAGTGGGAGTGCCTTCGGCTTTGATAGAGCTGAAAGCACTCCAGGGCTTGCAGGAACGAGACCCTACCACAAGGGTCTCATCGCAAGCCCGATGGTCTTGACCATCGCGACCATCTTTTTGGCCGCTCGCTATAGCTGTGGGTGATCAGGAGGCCGCTCTAAAAATGAAGGACGGCCCTGATTCAGAGCGAGCGCTCTGTCAGAGCGTCTGGCTTTGAATCAGGGCCTAAGTACGCAGGCAAGTCATCCAGACACACAGCTGACACAGGAGAGTGACTAGAAATTACTCTAGAGCAGAAAAGGAAGGGTACCTGGAACGAAGTGACGGCAAGCTAACACTAGTAGTAACGACGTTGTACAGGCAACTTCCTGCTGTCCAGAGCCCAGTAATATACCCTAAGGTAGCAGTCCAATGGAGGGCAGCGTCAGCTGACAACGATCATGCTTCCATTGGACGGAGAGTCAGTCAGGTGATAAAGACTGTCATGGCTGCGCCCATGACCGGCAACCAAGTCAACTTTTTTCCTGCTGTGGGCCAGCTATACTTAGTTACATTGTTACTGCCAGCATTAATTATAAATAAAGTTTACAAGATTATCCATAATCCTTGTTATTATTAGCATTCATTATTATTAGCATTTTATTTATTATAAGTCGCCTTAAAGTTCTGCAGCACCGTAAAGAGTAGTGATACAGAAAGGGTAGGCACAATAACAAGGGAGCTGATGTATCAAGCAGTGAAAAGAGAAGAGAAGTGGAACAGTGGAGAAGTTGCCCATAGCAACCCAACAACTTCTAACTATCATTAACGTACTTAATAAATGCTACCTCAAAGCTGAATGGTTGCTATGGGCAATGTCTCCGCTGGTCCACTTCTCCACTCTTTTCACTGCTTGATACATCAACCTCAAGGTTACAGGGTACCAGCCTATATATTATCTATATCTATCTAATAAATGGTGGTGCTCTGCCATCTCCTACATGCACAGTGGGCCGGGACAGACCATCCGGAGAGGAGGACCATTGCACCGAGAACAGTGAGTATGTTTAATGGGGACTGGGTGGGGGAAGGGTAAGACGTAGCGGCTGATGTTACTCGGCATATACCGGGTTCTTTTGCTGTGTAGATGTAAAGCTGAAGAGTGCTAAAACTTATGTCCTCACGTTGGCATGTCAGTGATGTCACTTCCAGAGAGTTCTGGTATAACACACATCTACAGTCTCCAAGCACTCCTGTTCCCCGTTATCACATACCCAGGGCTGCCAAGAGCCGGGCCGGGCCCGGGTGCAGGTGGCATGACCTAATCGCGGAAGGCGTGGCCATGGCCCCTTAAGAAAAAAAATAAGAAAAAAATACTGTGGAGCGCTGCAACACGGCGCTGAACGCTGGGACGGGGGGCACTGTTAGCCCCTCAGCCCAGCGCATATCGAGGGGATCAAGGGGGGGGGGCGCGATCAGGATGATCGTTTTCCCCCACAGGCAGAGGCGACTGGTGCTGTTCTGCAGCAGCAAGCAGACTCCCTTTGCAGCCCAGCACACAGCAGTGTGTGCTGAGCTGCTCAGCTGACAGGGAGGAGGGAGGAGCGGCGTCAGACCCGGGCCCCCACCGGGCCGCTCCAGCAAGCACGGGCCCGAGTAATTAGTAAGCGTCCACCCCCTCTCCGATCCCCCTGCACATACCATCTCATGAAAATCACCCAATAACAACCAAAAAGCATTATCCACAACCAATAATGTATAACAGTACAGAAGAATGGAAAAAAGTGCACACGAAGGAAATAGGTATAGGAGAAAAGATGGAGGACGTTCCAATCAGTAAAGAAAAAAGGTAATGCTAACGATTATCTATATAATAAAATCAAACGCTGATAAGAGAAATGGAAAGATGAGGGAGAAGAGAGAGGTGAATGAAGAGGGGGAGAAAAAGAGATGGTGGAGTACTGAAGAGAGAAAGAGAGACAGGGGACAGTGCTGGGGGCCACATCTGGCCCAGAAGCCTCTCTGGCATCCTCCTGCGCATAAGGACGCGCATGCCGCTGAGGGTGCTGAGAGGGATCCCTCTCTCAGCACTCTCCGGATAGAAGCCCATAGGCTTCTAAAGGGTAATGCGATCAGGAAGATGGCGTTACCCACCGCAACCAAGCCCGGAGTGCATTGCATTCCGGGGCTTGGTGCATATGAGAAATGCGGTCAAACCCGCATTTTCAGGGTTTGACCACATTTCTACCTTTCACATATGCCACAGTTCACATATGCCACAGTGCCCCCAGTGCTGGTGAGGTAAATATGTGTGGGGGGCCCTGGGCGATCGCCCCTTGCTGCCCTGTTGTTAGTCTGGCACGATAGACAGATAGATAGATAGATAGATAGATAGATAGATAGATAGATAGATAGATAGATAGATAGATAGATAGATAGATAGATAGATAGATACATTTTAAGGAGGCGTTACAAGGAATGGAGGATCGCTATAATCAGCTGGTTTTTTATAGGAATGAATGGGACACTGCCTCTAGCAAACACACACAACTCCTGATATACTCTCTGCTGTGGTCCCCATACTAATGATCTGTCAAATTAACCAGACAATGAGCATAAAATACAGGCTAATGAGAGCCTTTATGGCCAGCAGCCATACATGTCCCCCTTACCAATGAACAGCCAGGTTCCAGGCATGTATCCCAACGTGTAAGTCATATTAGTGCTGATGAGTTATACATTTAAGACAAACTAATATTCAGAAATCCACACTAACATGGACAGCAAATAATTTCAAATAAGAGCACTGCCAGGTATTTACATATGATTTCCCAGTCAATTAATATTCAAATGCAGAGAGTCCTGTGGGAAAAGTAAACAGAAGTTCAAACACACAAAACAGTCACATAATGGTGAATATATTCCTCTTAATCCAGCGCAGAGCGGGTTCTGCTGAAAGATATCTCCAAGGTACGGCATGTGCCGATAAGCGTTACTCAGCCTCGCTATATAGTATCTGCGTCTCCTGAGTGATCCATAATGGAAGAATGCCAAACCTGCACCGTCCTGCATTGCTGCGCGCACACGTTAATGGGAAGCAGGACACGCTTGTTTAAATGAGGTTCTTTTGCAAAAGTCCATAGAGAGCAGCCAGAAATATCATGTGTTGTGTCGCCTTAATAATTGGAGGAGCATTAATGTCACAGGCATATAATGTGAATGCGTTTGGAGATATTTACATAAAGAGATTTAAACATTTAAAAGTTTCTAATTCAAACCTTCGAGATAATAAAGTAGAGAGGTTGCCCATAGCAACACATAAGCTTCTAACTGTCATTTTTTAAACTGTGCTAGACAAATGTTAACAAGAAACTGTTTAGTTAGTAAGGGGAACTTCTCCACATTATCTTTCTCCAAGGTGTGATACATCTCCCCTCTCTACCTTATTTAAAGAGATAACCATTTTTTTATTTATTAACATTAAGTTGGAGCTGTTCTACTATTTCTGTAGCTACAGAGTCCAAAGGAAATTATTAATAGAAACACTGTACTCAGCGATCATTTTGGGAATGAATACACATATCTAAGGCATGACAATTGCCCGATTTATCTCAAAAAGTACATTTTGGATGTTTCAGAATATTTTTGCTTTAACATACAATCAACTAGGGAAGAGTATATTTGGCAACTTAAAAACAACAGTGAGGGCATGAGAAGTATACACAGTGGCATAGTGGTTAGCATTGCTGGTTCATATTTCTGCCTCTCAGTGTTGGGGTTATGGGTTTGATTTGTAGCAATGTCCAATCTGTGTGGAGTGTGTATGTTCTCCCTATGTTAGCGTGTGCTTCCTCTTCATGCTCATTTACTCCCACTCCACGAACATACTGTTAGATAGACCATAGTGTTTGTGTGTGGGAAGGATAATTTAGATTGTAAGCTCCACTGGTACTGGTGTAAATTTTTAAATATTCTCTGCATAGCACTGTGCGGGATGTAGTTTATATCTCGGCAGGAATCCCGACTTATTGGGGTAAGGGTTTAGGGCTAGGCACTAGGGAGAGGGTTAGGCCGCTCAGGGGGCAGGGTTAGTGTTAGGCTGCAGGGAGGGAGGATTAGGTTTAGGGGTAGGGCTATGACATTTACCTACAAGTGTCGGTATCCTAACCCTGTCGGGATGCCGGCGTCAGGATTTCGACTGCCAGGATCCTGAGAGCCAGCATCAATATAGTTATCTGTAGATTAGTATGGCAACCACTCTTACTACACTCACTGGCGGGACCATGGGCACAGGCCGAGGCAGGTACAGTACACTGGTTTCAAGAGGCAACGCTCATACTCATGGGCACTGATGTACTAGTTATTTTTACTATGGATATGCACTAAGCAGTGCTATACAAATCATATGTCAGACAGATTTTAACCAATTTTGTTGCGCTCCACTATATATGCCTGTAGATCCTGGCGTGTGTATGCCCACTGTGAACCGGCATTGTGGGCTGTGGGGATCTCTCTCTCTCTGGCTAATAAAATGCCACTGGCATGGCATGTCAAGCGCCAGTCTGTGCGCAGCACTTACACCTGCGGTTGGGAAGAGGATCAGTGTAGGACACTACACATTGACGCAACACGCTGAGGTACTGCCGCTGCTCCCGTCTACAGGCTCATGGTGAAGTGGCTATGGTGTCACTGGAACCAATCGGATGCAGCCCCACACCTGTCTACATACTTTCTTTACAGATTATTTTGTGTCAGATGCTACTAGTGAAGATAATTAAACATTAAAATAATTGCAAGAATCCCTGTCCCTGCGAGTTACATCCCCCAACATATCGGAGGAGTCTTTCACTTTTTCAAAAAGTTTCCTCCTAAGAATCTGACACTGCACATACGCACATGGTCAATAACCAGAGCTGGACACAGGCTGCGGGAGAGGGATCACAAGATCCCTCTCCTGCCAGAATGCCACCCATAGGCATAAAGTGGTTCACACCATCCGAGGATGGCATAAACCAACGTGGCCAAAGTGTAGTACATACAGTAGGGGGTCAAACCGTAGTCACAATTGATAATAACGTGGACTGCGGTCTGTAGCGGTAGTTAGCCTTTTGCATTTGGCTATTAGCACATAGCAGGGAAATATATAATTATGCAGAAACTGCAGTCTCTACATCTTTTATTTTTTTTAAAATAGATAAATAAGCCTCTAATTCACTTATGAATATTTCTAATAATTTCTCTTTCCCCATGAACCCTATTAAACCAACCTGCCGACGCTGACACGCACTGTTGATCTACAGAGACACAGAAGGGAAACGACTCATTCCCATCCAATGGGAAAACAGCACAACTTTCACTTCAGGAGATTACTAAACATTCAACACACAACTCAACCAGATCCACTGCTGATGGTGGCCCTGCGTTCCTTTCTAGGGCTTTGTCATAGGGACTAAATATGTGCAACCTTTAGTCCAGTTTTGAATCAAGAATATTTTACTCTGTGGTTTTTATTTTTTACTAATTACATATTATTGATAAAAAATAATATAACAAAAATACTTAATATAATTCTTAATATAAAATTAGATGCTAAATATAATAGCATTATATATTATTAGTTTACTGTATAAAAAAGATGTACACAATAGTTTTGAAAAGGCAGCAATGGTAATAGATAACTAGTAAGACGGGTTCTCCCATCTCTGCCATGGAATATTGTAACTGTCAGAGATTACATTGGTCGCTTCCTAATCAAGGGCCATTCTCTTGTGGATGCTCAGTTTTAGGGACCAATCTGTTCTAGACAAATTCACAGTTACGCCACAGTCTCCGATACCCCATTTTTACACTAGCAGTAATAACTCGGGTTATTACACGTGAGCGCGCATCAACTCGGGTCACTGCGCAGTGCGAGTTGGCCTGGCATTTCAACCTTGGCTACGAGAAGGGTTGAACGTGTGTCCAACCCTGCCCGTGATGCAATGTGAATGGGTAAAGGCTACCATACATCAGCAATCGATTGTGGAAATTCTGCAATTTGCAATCGATTGTATATAAAAATCTGCCATGTATGGGCTTCACAGATCGCAGATTGCAACCAAAAAGTGATTGGAATTGTTAAATCAGATTGCCCAACATGTTGGATTTCCCAGATGGATTGGGGCTGTAAATTGCTAGTGTATGGACATGATCAGCAGATTGCAGACCATTACTAGTATAATGATGGGCCTTTCAAGATTGGCAGATCTGTGTTTGCTGAAAATCATCTTGCAAATCACTGAAAAAGATCTGTAATGTATGGGCACAGATTGCTAGATTGGGAAATCCTAAAATCGGGCAATAAATCTTCAAATTGTTCAATTGTAGTTTTCAGATTGCTGCTATATGGGCTCCTTAACCCGGGTCATTGCGACTCGGGTCCCGTTCTCTGCACAGGAAGAGCCGATGCTTGGAGATGAGATCATCTCTATGTGCCGGCTCATCATGTGATCCAGATCATGTCAAAGACCCTGCATTATTGCCGGGTCTTGCCGCTTGTCTCTAAGGGTCTCAGCCGGGTCGCACCACCTGGGATGGGTGCATGAACATAGTCCCAGGTGCAACCCTGCAGTCAGATGGAAAAGTAGTATAGATGTATTTATTGTAGACTATACAGTGCTCTAGGCCAGTGGTTCTCAAACTCGGTCCTCAGGACCCCACACAGTTCACGGTTTGCAGGTCACCCAGCAGGTGTACAGGTGTAATCATTACTCAGTGACACATTTTAAAAGGTCCACAGTTGGAGCTAATTATTTCACTTGATTCAGTGTGGAGACATGGAAAACATGCACTGTTTGGGGTCCTGAGGACCGAGTTTGAGAACCTGTGCTCTAGGCCTATTAAAAGACAGAAATCTTCTCATATCTACGCCCTGGTACTTACTTAATAAAATTTTCCTAAATTCGATTTGATTGTTTTTTAATCTGTATGATGATTTTTTTAGGGGGATTTTTTTTTTAAACTGTGGGACCTGAAACAAGCAGGTGTATTTACAGTATATTGCAATCAATGAAAACACTTATGATACACAGGTGGGCTCCAATCAATTAATTCTCACCTCAAATGGTAATAGTGAAAGGCACTTATGTAACAAACTGTTGATGTTTTTTGGGTCTGAATCAGAGATGCACGTTAATTCAATGTTAATGCACGTCTCCGATGATTTAAGATCTGCACATCAGCAGGAGCCGTTCTGCGCATGTGCAGATCGGGTTCTGGACTATAGACAGACAGTAATTAGATAGACAATGTCTAGATAGACACCAGATGTTAGACAGTCAATAGTTAAACAGGGACAAAAGGTCGACAGGGACAAAAGTCAGACACACTAAAGTTATACTGGGCATACACTCTACAATTATCTGTCATATCTGTCTGGTGGGAAGGAAAATCTGGTCCGTTTTCTAGTGTTTGGGAGCAAATTTCTATTGTCATTGGCTCCCATACATTACCAGGTTTTCATTCCAACCAGCCAGATTGGACAGATATCTGACAGATAATTGTATAGTGGATGCCCAACATTAGACATGTAAAAAGATTGACAGGTACAAAAGGTCGACAGGGTCAAAAGTTCGACATGAAAATGGTCGACAATTTTTGTTTTTTAGGGTTAGGCACTTAGCCAGACGGTTAGGGTTAGGCACCAGGAGGGAGGGTTAGGGTTAGGCACTTAGCCAGACGGTTAGGGTTACGCACCAGGAGGGAGGGTTAGGGTTAGGCACCAGGAGGGAGGGTTAGGGTTAGGCACCAGGAGGGAGGGTTAGAGTTAGGCACCAGGAGGGAGGGTTAGGCACCAAGAGGGAGGGTTAGAGATAGGCACCAGGAGGGAGGGTTAGAGTTAGGCACCATGAGGGAGGGTTAGGCACCAGGAGGGAGGGTTAGGGTTAGGCACCAGGAGGGAAAGTTAGGGTTGGGCACCAGGAGAGAGGGTTAGAGTTAGGCACCAGGAGGGAGGGTTAGGGTTAGGTACCAGGAGAGAGGGTTAGGGTTAGGCACCAGGAGAGAGGGTTAGAGTTAGGCACCAGGAGGGAGGGTTAGGGTTATGCACCAGGAGGGAGGGTGAGGGTGAAGATTAGGGCTAAAAAAAAAAAAATGCGACCATTTTTGTGTCGATCGTTTTCATGTCAAACTTTTTATTTTACCCTGTCTGTCAACATTTTGTACCTGTTGACCTTTTTACATATCTAACTTTAGTGTGTCTGATTTTTGTCCCTGTCGATCTTTTGTCCCTGTCTTACTTTCTAATATCTGGTGTCTATTTAGACATTGTCTATCTAATTACTGTCTATCTCTTATACCACACCCGTGCAGATCTGGGTCTGCGATGTCGGACGCAGCGCGCCAAACACCGCAGCTACTTTGACATGCTGCCGGCATCAGAAGACAAATCCTGCAGCTTTTTCATAATTTCGCACAGACGCTGGGTACAATGACGCCACGGCTGTATGAATAGCGTCCATCCCTAAATCAGTCCCTTTGTTTGCAATAAATCAAAAAAGTTTTTGAGTTTTTTGTTTTGACATTGCAGCACACATTGGGGTATATATAATAGTTGGTGAGATGACGGCAGCTGCAAGATTTCAGCAATCTAGCCAATATATTTCAAGCAGCAATTTTTTAAAGGCAAAGTGACCTGATTTAGTCTTTTAAAAAAATTGCAGTTTTAGATAAAGCGGCTAAATTGCCAAAATCTTGCAGGCTATTACATATACCGCTTTGGGGCAATTTAATACCTGGCGATGTGCCGCAGGGCATTTGAGCCAGCTAAATGTACATCGGGTGAAATTTCAACAACAAATTCCATTTTCAATATTGAATTCCCCCTTTATGTTCGGCATTGGTTAGAATTCCCAAATAGTACAAAAATGTTGTAAAGAAAAATAAAATGTACAATATTTGGAAGGAAGATGACATATTTTCATAGCCACTGTATTTTGCATGTTTCAGAGTGTTTGCAGTTACAAAGAAAAGTCTGGTGTGGGCATGCTGGTACATACAGTTCCACTGTGGAGCAATCGTTTGTCTACCTCTGGTATACAACATACTCTAGGTTCAGATCTTCAGAAACTATTAAACAGTGCAGATACCTAGTATATCCCTATCTGAGACTCACTTCTTAGAACTGGTCCAACAAATCTTAAACACTGACATCCTGATAACATATATACTACTGACAGATCCTGGGGATCAGAGTAAAAGGAACAGTAAAAGACACTTAAAAGTTTGATACTGATCTGGCTAATAGCTGAGATTTCACATATACAGTAATAGACAATAATCTGTAGGGAACCTAAAATCTGCCACACCATTGCAATGTAAGGAAGACAACGTCTATAAAAAGATTAATACAAAAATCTTTTCTCTAGCAACAGCCACGTCAGTTGCTCTGAAACACACTGAAAAGCGAAATTTCTTCCACTACATAGAGGTTATTCATAGTTTTATTCAGCACACTTAACACTAGCAAGTGACCTCTCATGAATAGAGTGTGAGCTGTGTGAGCCACTGACTCACTATTCATTGTTCAAACCAGCACACTGCATAAAGGCAAGAGACCCCTCATGAGTAGAGTGAACCAGCACACTTCACATTACCATGTGACGTCTCATGAGTAGAGTGTGAGCTGTATGAGCTAGTGACTCAGCAAGTGCAAGGACAATGTACAGCTCTGGCACCCACCTCCTCTGCTTGCTTCCTGAGGGATTTCTCCCGTTCATACTGAGTCAGCAGCTGCTCATTATCCTCCTTCAGAAGCTCCAGCTCCACCTCATGTTCTTGGTTCTCAGTCAGGACAGCATCAAGGTTCTCCAGGACATTGACCACCAGTGGCATCAGCTCCTTCACCACCTCCTCATCGTAGCACTGGATCAGACGCTCAAACTCTCTGTAGATGCTGTTCGCCAGCCCCGACACCCGTTCTGACATAACCGACCCAGAACAATAGTCGTCCTGGTACACCACCCCATCATCAATCTGTATCTCCATCATCTTGACAACGGGACAGGTCCCACAGGGGTGGCAGGCTGCAAAACTGGGATACTACTTATTATTGCGTTACTTTTTAATTAGTTTTTTTTGCTATGTTTTTCTAGAGGGTGGGGGCAGATGAATTCCTTTATTAAATATCAGTATGACCCTTTCCTCTGGCTACCCTGGGCAGAATCAGGTGCAATGATTTTAAGACTCCGTTACATGTGTAAATTCTTCATTAAAGTGACTACTTTAGTAATCTCCAGTTAAGCATGGACTTCCTTCCGGTGTGCTCTTTACACTAATGTTACATGTATGGCTACAAGTACATTATTTACAGGGGTGTATGCAGCCGGGGATCTGGCCTTCTTCTGCCACTGTGTGACTTTATACGTGTGCCAATGCAATGCAGCACCTCTCCCCATCCGCAAAGACAAGATTCCAATACTAAGCCGATCTTTATAACGCTTGGTATTCTCCTACACCTATAATATTATTTATCATCCTTACGTTCGTTCGCACAAAGGTGACAATACAAAAAAATATATAAATAAGATTTACAACTGCAAATGTGACCTATCTACAGTGCATATATTCACCCAGAATCCTCAGTGACAACATGCAACCTTGATGAAGCAGGGTGACATTATTTACATATATTCTATGAGTACTACAATCTAAATCTGAGACACCGTCAATTCACTTCCTGCTCCCCCCTCCCCCTTGTCTTATCTGTACATAAGATAAAGCTTATAGGGGTATTTCATCCCTTCTCAAGCAGGCCAGCTCTCAGTCAGTAAGGATACATTTCTACTCTATGTGATGTAGGCACCTGATTGCTCCCTCCCCCACCCTACAGGGATACCCTAGATGGAGGGTGAATGTTCTATAATGGATTGCACACACCTGCAGTGGTCCTGGGGGTGATCCCTCTTAATGATGCTGCCTTGCTGGGGTGCTAGAGGAGCCTCTCCATCTCATTATAGAGGTGATGCTGGTCCCTGGTAGATAGAGGCACCTCCCAGATCTGCTGGAAGTATGGGAATAGGAGGCTGGCAGTGGCTGTGCCTGTGCCCTCCCTCCCTGCTCCCTGACAAGGCTGCTGCTGCTGATCTGACGTCAGGCTGTCTGCATTATGGGTAGAGAATACAGCTGATTCACTCCCAGCATCTCCTGCACTGCAAAGCAAACCCGTTGCCTGTTTACTATTGGACTACACTCAGGGAGGAGGGAGGCACTGGTGCTCTCTTGTCAGATGGTCCCTAAAATAACATCACAGACATCAGTATATAAGTGTATCTATGATAAACCATTGCTGGATCTTGCTGCTGCATTATGAATGCAAATTTATAAATAAATATTTGATTTTTTTTTAATTATTTTTTTATATTGTTTTACTTTTAATTCACAATAGTACATATTGGGCCTGATTCAGAGATGGACGGATTTGCAGAACCGCACACAAGCGGCTGTGCAAATCCGTCCATCTCAGGTGCAAATGCAGAAGAAGGTGTCAGACACGCTGCACGCTGCAGGCTGGGATCACCATTGCTCCTTTGGTCAGGCTGCGGGAGCTGAAGCTGGTGCCGGTCTTCCGCCGTCGAGATTTCATACCGATCCCGTTGATAGACCCGTGTATTTTTCAGGTCATCAGTCTGAAAGGAGCATAAATGTGCAATCATACAGGCATACACATACACTGTATAGTCCAATTTGTCAGCAGCCAATGAACCAGCATATTTTTGTACTGTAGGAGGAAACCGAAGTACCCAGAGGAAAACCACATAAACACCAGGAAAACCTATAAACCCATCATATTTTCGTAATCAAACCCACGACTCCAGCACTGGAAGACAGCAATGCTAACTACTGTGTCACTGTGCCGTCCAGCCATGCCGAATACTTGTGCTGTTAGAGGACTGGCATGGGTATGATTAGCTATATTTGCAGTGCTGAGGAACTTTAAAAGGTAACAACATACATGAAAAAAACATATTAACTGTAACAGTGAAAGACAATTTAACCTGACTAAAATATTTCCTGATGATAAAGGGCCTCAGCCTCAGATTATGACCAACCAGCATCATAGTTACCAGCATCTGTACAATCATTTCAGGGGCACTTTGTTAGTCATCAGCTACATCTAAACACATGGGTCACGATTCATTACGGATCGCTATTGCGATCGCAGCTGCGATTACGCACGCAGTTCTGTGGCGAAAATATGTTAATGTTTTCAAACGCTCAGCCAGCACAGAGACGCCCACTGCCGCTTTCTCACATCCGTAAGACCTGCGCGTACATCCGTAACATCGAGTAACATCGGCCCCTCGCGCAGAATTACAGCAGGTCTGACCTGGCTCAGAAGTTGCAAGTCTCGTCGTTGCAGTGTCTAATTTATGCACGCCCATGTAACGGCATTCAAACGGACAGGCACGCCTGCGTTTCTCCAACCACTCCCCCGTCACCACCCCCAAACGCTGACGTCCCATCACTCACCATGCAATGGCTTTGTATCTGCAGACTTGATCGCTGTGCGATCACAATGCTAACCTGCACACGTGTACTGCGGTGCATACGCAGTACGCAAGATCGGTCGATCTGCGTACGCGGTTGCAATTGAGATCCTTGCTGAATCAGGCCCATTGTCCTCAGTACTATCTAAAACTCTAAACAAACTTTGGAGCACTACAATTCCCAGCATGACATGGGTATTGAACTTGTTATAAAATAACTTGCTTGCAACTGTCAGACAAACACATATCACTTTAAATTTATCAAACCATTTTTAAATACAACAATTACCAACATTTCAGGTGGGAGGTGCAGGGGCGTGACATTGTGATTGGTGTAGAGATGAGCGGTTCGGATTCTGTGGAATCCGAACCGCTCAGAACAGTGGGGATCCGAGTCCACCCGAGCCAAGGGGGGAGTGTTAGGTTTAGGTACTAACAGGCAGAGTTAGGGGGTGGCGGTGGGGAGATTTAGGGTTAGGATGCAGGAACAGAGGGTTAGGGGAAGCAGGGGGTAGGGTTAGCATACTTACGGAGCACCTGTCGGGAATACTGAGCATTGGGATGCCGCTGTCTGTATTTTGACAGCCAGCATTTATCCCGACTGCCGGTCTCTCATACCCAACCCTGTTTAAAGGCTTGGTAATGCTTCTGATGGTACCTACACACGGCAATATTTTACCCGACCTGGCCAATTCCGATGCATCGGGAACGACAGATCGTGTAAAATATGCCCAAATCGTGAGTCCCCACTCACGATCACGATGCGATGCGCGGCCCCGCTGGTCACACATTGCATCTTCAGATCTGCCGTGCTGTAGGGCAGATCTGACAATCTCAAGTCACAATGCACTGGAATAGTTTAGGAGGCACGATGGATCGTGTGTCAAATTGGCAGCTTTTTCAGACCAAGTCGTGCCCACGACTGCCGGGGAGCTCCCGGGGAGACTTCAGGGGGAAATCGTACACATCGTGGGAACATGAGCACATCACTATGGCCCTCATTCAGAGCCGTACTCTCTGAGCAGAGCGCACGCTCTGAATGAGCGCCCTCCTGGACGCTCGTATAGCTGTGGGTCACCACCCACAGCCTATACGAGCATGCAGTTTGATGGCCGCGATGGTCTTGACCATCGCGACCATCGCCACTGCGAGCCGGAGCCTGCGGTTGAGTTTTTCAACCGCAAGGCCCGGAGTGATTTTGGCTCTATCAGAGCCAAAATCACTCCCACTGACATCACTAGTGATGTCAGTGGGCCGGCTTCTGACGGTAGGCGTTCCCTTGGGAACGCCCCCGTCTGGGAGGCACGCCCCCGGCACGCCCACCAAAGGGGGTGTGCTGTCAATCAACATCGACAGCACGCCCCCTTTGATCAGACACAACGAGCGAAGGAAAGTCCTTCGCTCGTCGCGTCTGGCGCATGCGCACGACGGAGCTCCCGCCGTCGTGCACATGTGCAGTGCACAACATCGACCCACTTGCGAGCGGACAGCCGCTTGCGAGTGGGTCTGAATCAGGCCCTATGTGTGTAGGCAGAGTTATTATGAATGGTCAGCTGGAAATTTAACAGTTTCTATAACCTGGGTGTCTTGACTTGAATCCCAAATGCTTCTATTTTACATATGATTTAGTAAGATATCAAACAGAGCTATGTAAACCTATTTTAAGCATTTAGCCCATACCTGGAAGAAGTTATCACTGACAGTTACAGGGGCACAGGTATATTGATTACTCACTAACACATATTAAAAGTTCCACAGGAGGAGCTACTGTAATTATTTCACCTGTTATTCTGTAAGGAGACCTGGAAAACATGCACTGTTTGGGGTCCTGAGGACCGTTTATGAACCTGTGCATTAGACGATATGCTCCGTGAGTGATATATAGCCTAGTGTTTGCCCTGCAGTGCTGGGCTACACTGAACAATATCGTTCAGTGACGTCACCTTCCCTCATGCCCGCACTTGCAGAACCTGACGATATCGGGCGATGAAAGATGTTGTCAACGACCAGCGGGAGTGCGCATCGCTGGTCGTTGACTGCATATCCACTGGACGATATTGCAGACGATGAGCGATAACGTTATTGTTATCGGTCAAATCGTTCAATTTATCGTCTAGTGGATACGCAGTATTAGATTCTAATCTCAGCTTGCCCATTTAGTGGAGTGGGAGCAGGATTCTCAGTGCAGCAGGTTTCCTTACGGAGCAGATGGGGTCTCCTCTAACGTCCCTGCAGGTCCTGTTGTCAGTTATTAGGTCCACTTCTCTTGCACCACTTACCTAGAAGGCCTCCGCTGTATGGTATTTTGGTCATAGGGCCTGATTTAGAGATGGACGGTACTGCACAACCGCAGGGTTCTAAAAGACAAAAGGGTAGATGTACTAAGCCTTGGAGAGAGATAAAGTGGAGAGAGTAAAAGTACCAACCAATCAGCTCCTGTGATTTTTTCAAACACAGCCTGTAAACTGACAGGAGCTGATTGGTTGGTACTTTATCTCTCTCCAAAGTTTAGTACATCTCCCCCAATGTATGAGGGTATACATTTATCCAAGTTTCATTCAAGATTCACAAGTCACCTATAGACAGTGGAGACAGGTGTCTGTGGTCAACAGTCATGAGTATGCAGCCTATCCTTGCGCTATCTCCCCTCGTTCCAGCCAGATGGCACAGGGCCGGCTCCAGGGGTCGGAGCACCCTGTGCCGGCACCCTCCAGAGCGCCCTATCTTCCCGAAAATGGGGGCATGGTCTAATTACCATAGGCCACGCCCCCTATGTGATGTTTTAGGAGGCGAGTCCGCCTCCAAATAACGTCAGGCTGGGGGGAGCCTCACTAGCTGGGCTTCCCTCAGCCCTCTCCCGTCACTGAATGGATACCGCGTGCATGCGCGCAGCATCCATTCAGAGACTCCGAGGTCCAGCACCGCTGCACAGCTGCGGCAGTGGGGGGGGGTCCCCAACCTCCCGATTTAGCCACCCGCAGGCCACTCCGGCCCACGGTTGAAATTAGGATGTTGGGGAGGGGTGTGCCCTCTATGGGTGGCGCCCGATTTAGCCACCCGCAGGCCACTCCGGCCCACGGTTGAAATTAGGATGTTGGGGAGGGGTGTGCCCTCTATGGGTGGCGCCCCTGTGCGACCACTCAGGTCGAACACCCCTAGAGCCGGCCCTGGTATGGCACCACCTGCAGCTATTTAGAAATGCCAGTCCCCCAGATTTTACTACTATCGGCCTAAGCCTCAAGCACTAGTCCTGATCACTATTTTTGGAGTGTGAATTCAGCAGGAGGATTTCCTCAATAACAGCTGGGAGACAGACGCAGACGGCAAGGTCGCTTGGGATGCAACTGTGTCCAGGAGTGCAACCAGAACTTTGTGGATGCCACAGCAACATTTTGAAGGGCCCCCACCCCAAAGCTTCTAGATTAGGGACGAATTTCCCACAAGGCAACCTAGGAGCTCACCTAGGGCCCTGATGGACCTAAGGGTCCCGTAGACGGGCCCCTTTGCCCCAAGAATCCGTCCGGTCAAAATGCTACCAGAGGAGTACTGTGTGAGTACCGCGTGATGTCATGATGTCACACAGATCCGCCCACACTCCGAGAGTCCCTCAGTGTCACTGCTGTCTGCACTGTCACAGAGTAGAGTGACTGTGCATACTGCATAGGAGGGGGAGGAGAGTCACCGGGGCCTGCCCTGTAATTACATGTGTTACGCAGCCAGCTGAGTAGGACGCCACACAGAGGAGGGCGTCCTGGCCATGACACGCGAGCAAGCCCACACACAGATCGGACAGACTGTGTCACTGTCTGTGACAAAGCTACCAGTTTGCGCAGCACAGCCGTTCCGCTCTGCTCGGGGCTGGCAGAACCTTTTGCATGTATTATGTAAGGGGCAGCATGACGTCACGTTGCACATTGATCATGCACAAACTGGGCTGGGGGTGTACACCACGGCAGGAGAGGAGACTCGTAGCAACATTTGTTTGAGCAAGCAACCCGCCTTGGCTCCATAGGGGGCCATCTCCAGCAGGGCATATCTGACTGGTCAGCTCCTCTTTTGTGCTGGAGGGACACATCCAGGCGATGGTTCACTGGACCAGGGAAAACAAGCGTGAGTGCCCCTCTTACAGTCTGCATAGCAATTATCACTGGTCACCTGCCTGCTGGCTGCCATGCCAGCATCTATACGCCTCACTGGTGGCAGCACCCTGGCCAGTCAGAGTTAGGTGCTCAGTGACATGGCTGTATGCCAACTACATAGCATTGCAGCTAGTTCTGCTTGTGCTTGCTGTTCTGCTATGACTTGTGAATTGTTTCCTGTGCTATTATATCAAAGTAGGACTGTTTGTGTAATATTTGGTTAGATCACAGCTTTATTTGTGATAGATAGAGATATCTATCCCCTATTTGTGCATGCTGGTCTTTTGCCGCCTCGCCGACTATAGCGTTCCTTTTGGTTCTCTCGGCTCCGATGCATTGTCAGCATTCTGTGCTTTTTTGCTACTATGTGTCCAGCGATATTGCCTAGCCACCGGTTATCGGCTTCCCAGCCGCACCAGCAGCTTCCATGCTGCCACCGGCTCCCAAACCACTCCATTAGCTTCCCAGCCGCACCATCAGCTTCTGTGCTGCCACCAGCTCACAAATCACTGCATCGGCTTCCCAGCCGCACCAGCAGCTTTCGGGCTGCCATCGGCTCTCCAAGCTGCATCTCAAGTACACCAACTTGTGTACCGGCTCCCAAGGTGCACCATCGGCTTTCAAAGCCGCATCTCAAGTACACCAACTTGTGTCTCGGCTCCCACAAGGCAATCTAGGTGCTCAAGCAAAACCTTCCTGCACACGGGTATTCAAGCCACATCACTGGCTCTCCAGCCACACCATTGGCTCTCAAAGCCAAACCTTCCTGCACATTGGCACTCAAGCCGCATCAACGGCTCTCCAGCCACACCATTGGGTTTCAAAGCCGCATCTCAAGTACACCAACATATGAAGCCGCACCATCGGCTCTCAAAGCAGCATCTCAAGTACTCCAACTTGTGTACTGGCTCCCAAGCCGCATCATCGGCTCTCAAGGCAACATCTCAAGTACACCAACTTGTGTACCAGCTCCCAAGCCACACCATCGTCTCTCAAAGCCGCATCTCAAGTACACCAACTTGTGTACAGGCTCACAAAGCCACATCTCAAGTACCCAAACTTGTGTACTGGCTCCCAAGCCACACCATCAGCTCTCAAAGCCACATCTCAAGTACCCAAACTTGTGTACCATTTCCCAAGCCGCACCATCAGCACTGCAGCCACATCATCAGCTCCCAAAGCCACATCTATTCCTTTACTCCTACTACCAGCTCAAAGCTGTACCATCGGCACCTTAGCTGCACTATCAGCTCTCAAAGCCGCACCATCAATTCACTTATTTCTGCTACCGGCTCAAAGCCGTACCATCGGCTCCTAAACTGCTTCGTCAGCTCTCAAAGCCAAACCTTCCTGCACATCAGTACTCAAGACACATCACTGGCTCTCCAGCCAAACCATTGGCTCTCAAGGCCAAACCTTCCTGCACATCGGCACTCAAGCCACATCAATGGCTCTCCAGCCACACCATCGGGTTTCAAAGCTGCATCTCAAGTACACCAACATGTGAAGCCGCACCATCGTCTCTCAAAGCCGCATCTCAAGTACTCCATCTTGTGTACCGGCTCCCAAGCCGCATCATCGGTTCTCAAAGCCACATCTCAAGTACACCAACTTGTGTACCGGCTCCCAAGCCGCATTATCGTCTCTCAAAGCCACATCTCAAGTACACCAACTTGTGTACCGGCTCCCAAGCCGCATCTCAAGTACACCAACTTGTGTACTGGCTCCCAAGCCACACCATCGGCTCACAAAGCCACATCTCAAGTACCCAAACTTGTGTACCGGCTCCCAAGCCGCACCATCAGCACCGCAGCTGCATCATCAGCTCCCAAAGCCACATCTACTCCTATACTCCTACTACCGGCTCAAAGCCACACCATCGGCACCTTAGCTGCACTATCAGCTCTCAAAGCCGCACCATCAATTCACTTAGTTATGCTACCGGCTCAAAGCCGCACCATCGGCTCCTAAACCGCACCGTCGGCTCTCAAAGCCAAACCTTCCTGCACATCGGCACTCAAACCACATCACCGGCTCTCCAGCCACACCATTGGTTCTCTAGTTGCCTCATTGACACTTCCTGTTCTAAACTCCTCACCTCTCCACTGGATCCCATCAAGCACTCGCGTAAGCCGCTACTACCCCGAGTATTAAGTCCAGGCGGCCACCTAAGTAGTGGTGAAGATCTTTAGTTCTAAGGGAACAACGGGTGGCTGTTAGTGGCGGAAGACCTCGCTAGGCCGGAGAAGTCTTTGGGATTCGTAACATATATGACCTGGGTGCAGGACCCCTAAGCCTCTGGGTCCACAGTAATTGCACATCCTGCACCCACTATAGCTATGCCCATGACTGTGTCGGTGAAAGCCTCATGCCCCCCGTGCCAGTTAGCTGGTTATGAAGCAGGTGGATTTCGTATCTATAGCAGGGACGTGTGCACTATATAAATAACTGGTAGTAAATAAATATATTAGATGCTCCTTTCAAATAGGGTGAGCATGGGATACATATAGTAGCCTGACACATAGGATCCCGGTGTTTAGAATACCGTCGCCAAAATCCTGACACCTGTCAGAATCCCGGCACCGGCATCCCAACTGCCGGCATCCCAAAGGTACGTAGCGAGGTTGGGGGGAGGGTTAGGGATTAGGGTTAGGCACTAGGGGGAGTGTTAGGATTAGGCACTGGAGGGGAGGGTTAAGTTCAGGCACGGGGAGGGAGGGTTAGGGATGTATATTGATGGTCAATGTTTGCTAACCATCAATGTTTTTCGTTTGATGTTAGTGTTTTTACCATTCGATAGTGGCATTCCAATGTTTGTCACCATCTAATGGTAATGATTTAATGGTGTTCCGAAGGTTGACTTTCTTTAATTCCTTAGAGTTGCACCACCCCTGGCTCCTTCCTGGCTGCTGTGTGGCGGCCATATGTGTAGTGGTGTAACTAGGGCAGGGCGAGCAGGGTGCGTGCCCTGGGCGCCGTGGGACCGGTGGAGCGGGGGGGGCACCGCCGGCCATGGTACCGGCCTGCCCTAGTTAGCCAGTGTAGCGCCGACCACAGTTAGTGCGGTCAGCGCTACACATTTACACAGGATCGGCGCTAGGCTTCCAGCGCCGGTCCTGTGCTGCACAGCTGAGCCCCTTCCCTCCCCCTGAGCGCTTGCCCAATAGCGCCAGGAGGAGGGTGGCAGGCGGGTTCATGCTGTGCATAACACACACATCGCCGCCAGCGATGGCGGCGATGTGTGTGTTAACCAGCAGCCAATGAGAGTCAGACGACTACAAGGGGGGATACTGCTGGGGGCACTGCATTGGGGGGGGCACTACTGGGGACTACTACTGGGGGCACTGCATTGGGGGGAGGACCACTACTGGGGACTACTACAAGGGGCACTGCATCAGGGGGGACTCCTACTGGGGCACTAAGGGGCTTACTACTGGGGGCACTGCACAGGGGGGATCACTACTGGGGGCACTGAAAAGGGAGAACCACTACAGGGGGCACTGAAAAGGGAGATCCACTACAGGGTGCACTGCATAGGGGGGATAACTACTGGGGGCCTGCATAAGGAGGATCACTCCTGGGGGCACTGTATAAAGGGCACTGTATATGGGGGATCACTACTGGGGGGCTGCATATGGGGTATCACTACTGGGGGCATTGTATAAGGGGAACTAATGGCGGGCTGCATAAGGGGGAGTACTACAGGGGGAACTGTGTAAGGGGCACTGCATATAAGGGATCATTACTGGGGGCCTGTATAAGGGGTACTACTGGGGGCCTGCATAAGGGGGACCACTACTGGGGGCACTGCATAAGGGGGACTGTATAAGGGGCACTGCATTAAGGTGCAAATGGAAAGAAATGTTCCCAGTGACAAGAAAGAGGTGTGTCATGTTGACACGCCCCATTTTTCAGTGGCCACGCCCCTTGTGACCACGCCCATGCCGGCGCACTGTAGTCCTCTTCCCCCCCTGACGAGTACTCAACTCCATCCATGAGTGCGGCATTTGGCTCCGCCCCCTCCAGATAGTCACTTTCTCCAGGCTCCGGCTGGCTGGAGTGTGGCTCCCACAGTCTGTCACTCAATCTATCTGCAGGCTCCGATTGGCCAATGTTTAGCCCCGCCTCCTGCAGTCTGCTTGTCACTCAACTCTAAAGCTCCGGCTGTCAGGTATTTGGCTCTGCCCCCCGCCTCCAACAGTCTGTCTGCACTCTGCAGCACTGATGCACGAATAGGAGGTGAGTATGTAATTTTATTTACAGGTACTGGTGGATTATCTACTTGGAGAAGGGGACGTGATTGGCTTCAGGGATACATAGGTGAGTATGTGAGATAGTGAGTGTGCATGTATGTTTTAATAAACTTTAACTTTCACGGTGTGTCTTGTCATTTTTTATATATTTTTTTTTGCAGGTGAACTACAGGTACCAACAGGCCTGTAATGCCCTGCATGCTGGTACTTGTGGTTATAATATGAGATATGGTAAGAACTTACCTTTGTTATCTCTATTTCTACGAAGTCCATAGGGTTCCACAGGATACCTTGGGGTATAGGTGATGATGTCAGGCATCGGGCACCATAGAGTTAAAGTTTTCAGCCTACCAGGATGCACTAGGGTCCCCCTAATATACCCCGCCCCCGAGCCAAGGCATCTCAGTTACGTACCAAGCCATAGGCCGGAGGAGAAGGAAGAGAGACAAAAAAGATCTGGACACGCAAGAATCACATTCTCACCAGAGGGAGACGGAAAAACCGGTGACCAGAGTAAAGCCCATCTGCAGCACAGGTGCGACAGGGCGAGTCCTGTGGAACCCTATGGACTTCATAGAAATAGAGATAACAAAGGTAAGTTCTTACCATATCTCATATTTTCTACATCAGGGTCCATAGGGTATCCACAGGATACCTTGGGGATGTCCCAAAGCAGTATCCTTCAAGGGTGGGGACGCTCCTGTGCTGAAAGGAGAATCCGCCGCCCGAAGGAAGCATCCTGAGAGGCAAAGGTGTCAAACGTGTAATACCTCACAAAGGTGTGGACAGATGACCACGTGGCAGCCTTGCAGATCTGGACTGCAGAGCTGCCCACGAAGGACCAGAAGACCTAGTGGAATGAGCCCTCACAGAGGATGGAACCGGAAGGCCTTCATGAAGATAAGCTTCAGAAATTGCCATACGAATCCAACCTGCCAAAGTCTGCTTTGAAGCAGGCCAACCCTTTTTACGGAAGCCAAAGAGGACAAACAAGGCGTCCGACTTCCTAAACGAAGAAGTGCGGTCAACATAAATCCTTAAGGCCCGCACCACGTCCAAAGTGGCCTCACCCACTGACAGGTCAGGTGAGTTGAAAGCCGGCACAACGATTTCCTTGCTGATGTGGAAACTCGAAACAACTTTGTGAAGGAATCCAGGACGAGTGCGCAGCACCGCCCTGTTCCTATGAACAATCAGAAAAAGGGGCTCTCTCTTGTAAACCCCCAAGTCAGAAACACGCCTGGCCAGAAGGAAAATTGTTTTAGCTGTCAGCCATTTAAGGTCCACTGAGCCCAGTGGTTCAAACGGCGGTCCCTGGAGAGCCCTGATGACCACAGCTAAATCCCAAGGCGCCACCGGTGGAACAAAAGGTGGCTGAACTCGTAGAACACCTTGCATAAAGGCACGCACATCAGGGATTGCAGCAATCCTACGATGGAATCAGACAGACAGGGCAGACACCTGCACCTTCAGAGACGCAAGGCGAAGCCCATGGTCCAGTCCCGCCTGTAGGAAAGCTAACACTCTAGACAGACGGAACTCCCGAGGAGCATAACCTCTCGGTCGACACCACTGGAAGAACGTATGCCACACACGATGGTATATCCTCACAGAAGATGGTTTCCGAGCCCTTAGCATAGTTTGCACTACAGAGCTGGAAAACCCCCTGGACCTTAACATGGCCGTCTCAACAGCCACGCCGTCAAAGACAGCCGAGTCAGGTCCGGGTGAAGACAAGGACCCTGTGACAGTAGGTCCGGTCGCAACGGCAACCACAAAGGAATGTCCACGGACAGCCCCTGGAGGTCTGAGAACCAGTGCCGCCTGTGCCACGCGGGAGCTATCAACAGGAGCGCCCCTCCTTCCTGTTTAAATTTCCGGATTACCCGTGGAAGGAAAAACGGAGGAAATAGATAAGCAAACCGGAACGTCCACTGGACGGACAGAGCATCCACCAGAGACGCCTATTCGTCTCTTGTGCGAGACCCGTACAACGGCAACTTGCTGTTGTGCCGGGACGCCATGAGGTTGATCTCTGGAAGACCCCACCTGTCCACCAGAAGTTGAAAGACGTCCTGGTGCAGAGCCCATTCCCCCGGATGAACGTCCTGGTGACTGAGAAAGTACGCCTCCCAGTTTAGGACTCCCGGGATGGATACTGCTGATATGGCCGGGAGATTGCGCTCCGCCCAAACCAGGATTCGGGACACCTCTACGAGTGCCGCCCGACTTCGGGTTCCTCCTTGCCGATTTATGTAGGCCATGTTGTTGGCGTTGTCCGACTGGACCTGCACGGGGTGACCTTGGAGAACCCGATGTGCCTGCTGGAGAGCATTGAAAACCGCGCGGAGCACCAAGATGTTTACTGGAAGCTCTGTTTCCGCCTGAGTCCATCTGCCCTGGAACAAGTGTGGACCCGTGACAGCTCCCCAGCCCCGAAGGCTGGCGTCCGTTGTCAACAGGACCCAATTCGCCACCCAGAATGGACGACCCTTGTTGAGATGGGTCGTCTGCAACCACCAGGCTAGGGACAGGTGAACCTCTGGAGTGAGCACCATCGTCTGGGACTTTAGACTCTGAGGCAGTCCATTCCATTTGGACAGGATCAATTGCTGCAGAGGTCTGGAGTGAAACTGGGTATATTCCACCATGTCGAATACTGACACCATGGAGCCCAGTAACCTCATCGCCGCGTGCAGAGACACCCGGCGACTCTGCAGACAAATGCGCACTCTCAACTGTAAGGCAAGATCCTTTGCTGTCTGGAGTCCATATTCACAAGAAAGAGAGAAAGAGAAAACAGAAACTCCTTTGTTTGGGGCACACTGCGTCACAAAAATAGTAAAAATGTACTTTTATTTCAGAGAATTAAAAAATGTTACAACTCAGATACATCACGTCAATGGTTGATTCAATCAAAGAAATATAATATGATCCTATATGTCTAGTTAGCAACAGGGGACATCAAGGTGTTTGGTGCAATCGAATATATATACACACAAATCTGTCCCTTAATGATATATATCCTGCTCATTAAATATAGTATCAATGAATAAATAGTTAGTTAATGAATTAATAAATATAGTCAAAAACAAAAATAAATATAAATATATATAGAAAAGAAATATATACAGAGAAAAATCATAGTGCTAGTGCAAATGAGAAATTGATCAGGAATACTCAATCAATAACGTGTGTGCAAAAATGTGAGCAATAGATAAAGCAAAAATAGGCAGTCAATTGATAATTTGATAATTAAATATAAACACACAGAAGGTATGTGTCAACAAACTGGATAATTAGCAATTAGTGTCAAAAGTGCTAGTGCTATTTAGAGAGATCCTATATCAGAAACACAATAAACATATATGTGCAAAAGTAGGTGGTGACTGTCATCATACCACCAAATATTAATTTCACTGGTCCAAATACAAAGTACAGCGTACTGATATCTCACTTGATGCAGACAGAAAAATACACAAGTCACATAAGATATATATAGTAAAAACTTGTCCTCTTGAGCAAGTGATATAGCGTTATCATATTGGTGTAAATACATTCATCATTAATTAATAGAACACAGTTAATAGGTAAGAAATACAGTACAGTAGGCGAAAATAAAATCAAATATGGAAGAAATGTCACCAATTGATCAATTACTGCCTATACTAATGGATGCAGTAATAACACGGACCTGACAGTCCTGTGATTGCAAGATGTCTTTTGAGGCGTCCCTCATTAACCATAGATTGCCCCCATAGTAGATTAGAAATAAAGTGCCTGTGCGTTTATAGGGAGATAGGGATCTGCTAGTGCCAGTCTTACATCTGCATAGGACTGGGAATAAGAGTCCCTGTCCAATAGCAGAGTGAAGTATAGGAAGCACTCTCTCTGCTGTCAGCATGGGCAGTGTAACCCCCGTTACCGTGGTATTGCAGGGTGGGAATAACAGAGCCTGCAGCTGATGAGAGTCTGGAGAAAAAAGAGTAGGACAGAGATACCTGATACACTTAGCGGGGAGAAGGAGAGTAGCCTGGACTGCCGTCCGTATGATCCGGAGTGCCTGTGCTCACAGGTGCTCCCGTGGCCCGGCGCGCGTTTCGCCTAAAGGTCTTTTTCAAGAGGGCTCACGTGTTAGTATATTCGCCGGGCATAAATACATCCGGCCATCTTGTGATTGGATGGGATTCTCTGACAGAGTAATCCTCCAATCATCCTTGTAATCACAAAACACCAATAGTGTATTGAGTATTGCGTCTTGTGGGCGGGTCTAATGTCTCGTAAAGTTTGCATTGAGACATGAATCAACCTCATTTATGTTAGTCTATTTAGCTGTTAAATATCTAAAAAGGGAAAATATCATTAAGCAGTCTATCTCAATTAGAGAAATAACCAACAGTCTCTTTATTAAGAAAGGAGATGGAGAAATATTTACCAACACAGAAAGGAATGGAACCAGATTGCTAAAATTAATGGGATTAACACAAATGGACACCAATGATGAAGCATACAAATGTACACATGTACACACACATATATATACACATATAGACATGCACGCACACCCACACAAAAAAAACAATAATCAATAAATATATGCATACTTTTGCACATATATGTTTATTGTGTTTCTGATATAGGATCTCTCTAAATAGCACTAGCACTTTTGACACTAATTGTTAATTATCCAGTTTGTTGACACATACCTTCTGTGTGTTTATACTTAATTATCAATTGACTGCCTATTTTTGCTTTATCTATTGCTCACATTTGCACACACGTTATTGATTGAGTTTTCCTGATCAATTTCTCATTTGCACTAGCACTTTGATTTTTCTCTGTATATATTTCTATATATATTTATTTTTGACTATATTTATTAATTCATTAACTATTTATTAATTGATAC
Source organism: Taudactylus pleione (assembly GCA_031769625.1). Lineage (NCBI taxonomy): Eukaryota > Metazoa > Chordata > Amphibia > Anura > Myobatrachidae > Taudactylus > Taudactylus pleione. The sequence goes on from JAUIMM010000031.1 coordinate 48,374,522, forward strand.
TATATTTATTTAATGAGCAGGATATATATCCTTAAGGGACATATTTATGTGTATATATATTCGATTGCACCAAGCACCTTGATGTCCCCTGTTGCTAACTAGACATATAGGATCATATTATATTTCTTTGATTGAATCAACCATTGACATGATGTATCTGAGTTGTAACATTTTTTAATTTTCTGATATAAAAGTTAATTTTTACTATTTTTGTGACGCAGTGTGCCCCAAACAAAGGAGTTTCTGTTTTCTCTTTCTCTCTTTCTTGTGAATATAGTTCTATTACTCCGTGGGAGCACCTGTGTTAAACATCATGTGATATCTCTTATTTACATTGGATTTGTTATATATCTGGGGAATCTTTATTTGACCTGTGCTGCGTTCTTCCCCCCTCCCCCCTTTTTTCCCATACATTATTCACTGTCTGGAGTCTAATAAGGCTCCAAGGTGCAGAATCCTCTGAGACGGGATCAGGGTGGACTTCTGCCAGTCATTAACCAGCCGTGCCGTTGCAGTACCACAATCGTCAGGTACAAGTGGCGTAGAAGAAGCTCTGGAGATCCTGCTACCAACAGAAGGTCGTCCAGGTACGGCAACATGCCGACTCCCTGCAGCCGCAGGGAAGCCGCCATAACCTTGGTGAACACACGTGGTGCTGTCGCCAGGCCAAAGGGTAACGCCAGGATCTGGAAGTGATCGTTGCGGATTGCAAACCTGAGGAACTGTTGATGGCGTAAAAGAATAGGGACATGCAGGTAAGCGTCCTGTATGTCCAACGACACCATGTAATCCCCAGGTTCCAGTGCCAGAATGATGGACCGTAGAGTCTCCATCCGAAACCTCGGCACCCACAAGGACTTGTTGAGTGCTTTGAGGTTGAGGATCGGACGGTATGACCCATTGGGTTTCTGCACCAAAAACAGATTGGAATAGAAACCCTAACCCCTCTGGGAGAATGGAACAGGCACTATAACTCCAGCCTGGAGCATAGTATGCAAAACCTTCCGCAGTTCCATGGCTTTGTTCCGGTCTGATGGAAGACCCGTGGCGAAGAATCGGGATGGGGGCCTGTGCTGAAAGGAGAGGGCATACCCGTGAGAAACCACCTCGTGAACCCAACTGTCTGTCGTGGTAACCGACCAACACTGGGCGAACTGCAGCAGACGACCTCCCACTTTGGGATATCCTAAAGGGAGGCCCGGACCGTCAGGCCGCAGGCTTGTCATCTGACTTAGGGGCCGGACGTCTGATACTCCAGGCCTGTTTCCGGGGCTCGGCCAATTTTTTTGGGGCCAGCCTGTCGGGGAAAAGACTGTGCTTTAGGCCTACCCTGGGCCCTGTAAGGCCGACGTACCTGAACTGGAAGGAACTGCAGCAGACGGGAGACATGCAGATTTGGCTGCCGCCAGCGTGGCTACAATTTTGTCCAGATCCGGACCAAATAGGACTTCTCCATTAAAAGGCAAAGATTCCAAGCCCTTTTTGGAATCAGCGTCCGCCTTCCAAGATCGCAACCATAAGGTGCGACAAGCAGCTACAGCTGCCGAAGAAATCCGAGAAGTTAGGGTACTGATATCCAAGGCCGCTTCATTGATGTAAGTGGCCGAATCCCGGAGATTGCCTACCAACTCTGTCTGTTCAGCCGAACAGTCGGAATCCAAAGACGCCTCCAAACTATCCACCCTGCGCTCCATAGCTCTGGCTACCCAACAAATGGCCGTAGCCGGTCTGGCAACACCCCCCCCCCCCCCCCCCCGCAAGGGAATAAACGGACTTTAGGAAGATCTCCACCTTACGGTCCGTAGCATCCTTCAAGGAGGACATGGAGGGCATGGGCAATGTGGCACTTCGGACTAGGCGTGTCACATGAGAATCCACCTGTGGAGGGGATTCCCACTTAGAAAAATAATTGTCCGCAAACGGGTAAGCCACCGCCAAGCATCTCTGAGGCTGATACCGTTTACCAGGGTGTTTCCATGCCTCCTCTAAATGGTCTACTAACTGACCCGAAAGAGGAAACACTGTGGCGTCACCCTTAATATCCTTAAAAAGGCATATTTTGACTTGGACACCGGAGGATCTTCATCCTCAATCACTAAAGCTGTGCGGACTGCCCGAATAAGGCCAGGAATATAAACCTTGGACTTAGCGTCCGACTCTTTAGTACGGAGAGGTTCTTGGTCAGAAAGATCCAGAATCTCCCCATCATCGGACGTCACGTCGTCATCCTCATAAGGAGTGGACAGAGATGCCACCAGCCGCTTATGTGGCCGCAACACAGACTCCCCTTGTAACACGTCCGACAAATGCTGTACAGAACTTGTCAGTGAATTAACCCACGCAGGCTCCTAAGAGACCGGGGGAGGGGAAATAGGGAGACTGTGGGGTACCATCAATTGTCTCGGGAAACCCTGCATGGATGACGACACTACTGACTGCTGAGACAATCCCATCTGTGAAAACACAGGCTGCGGAGCTAACTGGCCCACTAGGGTTGTAAGCGCTTTGGTGAAACAAGCCCAGGGCGGTTCCTGTACCGGAGCCGTGACAGTAATTGGCCTTGCCAATAAATAACACTGTCGACATAGCCCCTCCGCGTTACCCTCCCCTTCTGCTATTGGTACCTTGCACGTAGTAAACATAAGCTGGAGAGGAAAGTCACTCTCAGACATGATGGTAAGTATGTGACCCCTCTCACTGATACTTGATAGTATAGTGGGAGAACCACCCTGCAATCACCGCACCGCAAGGGCTTTTGCAGAAGAAGAGCAGGGACAGTGAAATGGCTGACAGTAGAAAGTGAAAGTACAGGCAGCAGACGCTAGCAGAAGTCACATCAAATGCAAAGAAATCAATTCCTGCACTATCAGCGCTGATCCTCAACTACGCAGACACAGAGCCTGGCAGGACACAGCGCTGCATACACAGACCTGTAACCAACGGAGGAGAGGTATGCCGGGGGACCCAGACCGCAATGCCACCGATCATCAGCTTCCAGCAGCGCTCACCATGCTTCAGCAAAGACGGCCACCGAGGAGCAGATAGGAGGTCGGCCTGGGGGAGGAGCGCTGCCACAGGGCAAGTCAGCAGATGCAGAGAGGGCTGTGTGCAGCGGGGGAGGCGCCGGCTGTGTTACTGGGAAGACGTGCTCCCCTAGCATGCAATTAACCCCTGGGACGCCGCAGCACTACCGCTCAGCCAAGGTCCGCTGTCCCAGGGGGGTAGTGGAAGCGCAGGTTAGTTACCTGGCTCCACGCTGCAGCCAGTCCCCAGGGAGCCCCCTGCCTGGGGACTCTGTACCATGTGCTCAGCAGGGACCCACCGCGGGACCCCGCTACTTACCTGCTGCCCCCTTGAATCCGGCCATGGTCCAAAACACCTTACCAGCATCCCCAGATCAGTACCGGCGCTCTGGTACCGGCGGGGGTGTAGGGAAGACAGCATGGACGTCAGTATTGACTGTCCATGCTGTATTTCCAGATGGGCAGCCACAGCTGCTGTGAAGAAAACTTCAGGGGCTATCCATTAGCCCCCCTCTAAACAGGTGCTCCGACTCTGAGCCGGGCACCAACGAAAACTGAGATGCCTTGGCTCGGGGGCGGGGTATAGGAGGGGGACCCTGGTGCATCCTGGGAGGCTGAAAACTTTAACTCTATGGTGCCCGATGCCTGACGTCATCACCCATACCCCAAGGTATCCTGTGGATACCCTATGGACCCTGATGTAGAAATATATATATCTTCTACAAATGCTTTATGAGTGTTGTGTCCTGTAATGATCTCATTCTTCTCAGCAGTATGAAAGGCAAGTTCTCTCCGGCGCGCCCCCCTGTGGGCATTCTGGGCATGGCGCTGTGGTTTAGCAGTAGATCGGTGCAGGGTTCAGTATATGCTGGGCGGAGCCGGGCATTCAGATTGCCGGCGCTCCCGTGGGCGTGGCTAGCCGCTGTCTGTCACCTACCGCTGATGCTTTGGTAGTCGGAGCGCAGCGGCTGCGCCTGTGTGTGGCCGGTCCGTGCGCTGGGAGCCGCTGCGTGTGTGTAAGTACCGTAGTTGGGGGTATGCAGCAGTAGTTCAAGTACATGGCTGTGTGTGACGAGTACTATGCTGTTTTGCATTGTAATGGTACCCATGTGTCTGCTTTACAGAGTAAACAAGGGGAATCATGGCTGTTCCAGCGGAGAGAGGTAAGTACATCGGAGAGATGTCTCCTAAACTACCCAACACCAGTAACCTGTGTGTGCGAGACTCTTCCCCCGTCACGTGACTGTTTTCATCTGGTTTAAACATCCCAGGGATCACGTGATGGGAGCTTCCTGCTGGAGTAAAGCGGCTGTTACACACACAATATTACTAATGATCCCTGACTGTCAGTACTGACCTATCCAGAGGTGTTAATCCGTTTTTGGGTTTTTTTGCACTTTGTAACATTGCACTTTATTTAATCATTGCAGGCTCACTCTGTATATTATGTCCCAACTGGTGTATTTATTGAATCTATTATTACTTTCCCAGTGACCCTGTGGTGTAAAGATCTGTATGGATAAACTGTGTATGGAAACTATACTTGGAATACTAATAACCAATGGCATTGCTATAATACGCTGTACTTTGCAGCTGTTTAGTGTTTTGTTGTCATTTGTTTGCTGAAGGCTGCTGAGCGGTGTGATTGTGTGATTATGGCCATTGATGTAAGGCGAGCACAACACTAGTTGTAGTGCTGTGTAAGATCAGGGTCACATTGTCATTAAATGTTATTCCTGTTACACAATAGTGGTGACATGAGTGAGTCGTGAAGGAGGTGAAAGCTCAGGCGGAGGGATGTTCTTTCGGCCTATTTTGCCATCTAAGCATCTGGTTATCCCCCACCAGGTCAGAGGCGAGCTGATGCACACTGCTTTGTCAGCTTTCATTAATACTTTGATCCAGTAACTCTCGACCTTTATCTAAACTGGAGGACCTATGGAAAGGACTGATGCCAGTACCCCAATGAACCGTGTTCTGGCATTCCCCTAAAATCACACACATTTATTTCATATTAAAGATAAACTGCACTAAATACAGTAATTGGAGTTTGTAAGGTGGCTACAGTGTCATTATTTTTTATTTATTAAAAGTACATAATAATTGTAAGAAACTGCATCAGACCCTAATGATGTTATAGCATCACTGACAGCATAGAAATAAATACCGGTCAGTCTTTATTCAGAGGTTTATTGCATAACCATTGTAGTTATGTGCTCCCATCTCCTCTGCCCTCCTTGATAAGCAGCACTATAGACACAAATAAATCATGGTTCCAAAGCTTCCTCGTCCCATTCTCTATAGTGCACAAGCTTACAAGCGGCTGCACAGCCCCTTTAATGTACAGATTTGCTATAGATGTTGACTTTACATATAATACCTCAGTAGTGTAAGCTGTAATATCATTTTTTATTTTTACTGCAAGACATCCATCAATAACTTATATAATGAGGTATTTTGGAAGTCATTTATTCTGGATCCCCTTCATCTTTTGACACTGCAAAATGAGGACAGCTGAATAAATGGAAAAAAAAAAAGCTGTCTTAATTGTAAAAAAGCAACATTTTCTAACTATTTGTTTAGTAACCACTGTGTATTAAATATATTCTAACAGACAAAGTATGAGGGTATACATTTTTCCAAGTTTCATTCAAGATTCACAAGTCACCTAAAGACAGTGGAGGCAGGAGTCTGGTCTGTTCCAACATTCAAGCCTATCCGTGCACTATCTCCCTTCGTTCCAGCTGTGTGGCACCACCTGCAGCTATTCAGAAATGCCAGTCACCAATGGCTGGCTTATTATTGGTGGCTGGTTACAGTAGATACATGTTCTTTCCCCACAAGCAGCTACAATTGTCATCACACTACCTTATTTATGGTGCTACCCAAATCCCTTAGATTGTAAGCTCATCTGGACAGCACCATCTTTACCCTCTGTATCAGTCATTATATATCAGGGCTCCTTCAATTTACAGAGCTGCACAATACAGTATGTCACAGTCTTATCAATAATGGGGTATAAAAATATGGCAGCGCAATGGCACAGTGATTAACATTGCTTCCTCACAATGCTGAGGTCATGGATTATTCCACCTATGCCCTATCTGTGTGGAGTTTATATGTTATCTCTGTGTTTGCATGGGTTTACTCCCAGACTGGTTTCCTCACAGTCCAAAAACGTACTGGTAGGTTAACTGGCTTCTGACACAAAATGTAACCCGAGTGTGAATGTAGATTGTAAGCTCCGCTGGGGCAGGGACTGATGTGAATCACTAAATTTCTCAGTGAAGTGCAGAATAAGTTATTTCTATATTGTGCATATATAGTAAATCATTAATTGTTCTGGCTCAGTATAGACATTTTTTCCTGGTGAAATGATGGCTCATAATGGAGGCAGCCATTTTGAGACCAAGTTCAGCTTTACTGGGCCCTCAGTACACACCCACCTGTCCCAGTGGGCAGCACTGTATAACATGTGTACTGACTCTACAACAAGCATGTAATAATACCTCTCCTTCCCTTGCAGGGTATTACCGGTTTGTGGTGCTGTTCTTCAACTGTATGCTCACTTTTGGCTCCTATTTCTGCTTTGATATTCCCAGCGTTCTCCAGGACCAGTTCCAAGGGGTTAGTGTCCAGTCTGTTCCCCAGATCACATCACTGAATGTATTCCTGTCTCATGAAAAATTCTTAATAAACCTAAATCACTGCGCTGTGATTCTTTGCTGAGCTTTTAACATAGTTTTTCCTCATTAAAATGACTTTTGCTTGGAAAAGCTTGTCTTGCAGTTCTTCCATGTATCATCTTATTAGGCAGGTGGGGGGAAATAATATCCGGCTTAAAGGTATCTGACATTTTGCCAGTCCATTACAAATAGCCTCAGGGTTGCTGCTAGTTGCCAAATACTGTAAACCCGGTATTAATCTCTATTCCCATGTCTTCTATTAATCTGAATGCATCAGTAATTAACATTTTGTTGTTAAGAGAATGTAAGGTTACAGCTATCCAGCAAGGTACAATGGAATTGCCCGGTGCAGACTGTGGTATCCCTATGCTTCTAATGACATTTACATGAATGTTTCCCCCCACCACTTATATTACCTCAATAGGTAGCGTTCCCACTAGGCTGCTTTAGCAGGGTGCCGCGTCCTACCTGATTTCATATGTGCCCAGCCTGTCAAGTACCGCAGTGTCCCGCCGGTGGGAAAAGTTGCGGTGGATCGCTCACTGCCAGTGAATATATGCAGTGCGCATGTGCACGCCACAGCGAGTGGAGAGCTTTGGGGGTAGCCCAGCATGTCCGTAATTGCTGGCACACCCCCAGAAGTGAGGAAAAGGGGACAAGTCTCAATGCCACCCCCCCCCCCCCTTTCCCCTTTTCGTCCACGCCCGGTGCTGGACCTAGAATGATCACTATCTAGGGCTTACTCATATAAAAGTCTGGGGTGTCTATTTACTAAGCAATGTTAGGAGACAGAGTGAAAAGTGATAAGGTGCCAGCCAATCAGCTCCCAACTGTCATCTCACAGGCTTGAAAAATGACAGTTGGGAGCTGATTGGCTGGCACCTTATCACTTTTCACTCTGTCTCCTAACACTGCTTAGTACATAGACCCCTGGTAGAACTATTGTTGTTTTATATAAATGTTTTCTGTACATTTCGCAAAGACCACTATGAAACAGTACTTATGTACTAATAGCGATTTAAAAAAAATACTGTGAGTGATTGGTTTGTATGGTCCCAGAGATAAGTGACATGAGGCTACTCCGGCATTTTGTGCATATCTGAGTCAGCAGCGTTGAGTGTGTGCAATTTGATAGCAAAGGTTTTTTTTTTTTTTTTTTGCCTTCTTTGTTGCATTAATATTCTGGATGTGTACAAAACTTTGTTGACTTGTTATACATATATTTTGTAATAAAAGACACATTTTCTCTAATTTCTTAAACTATCTTCAGAACCTGACTTGTACTAATGGGAGTCACCCCAATAGCACGCACAGCGGTAACCACAGTACAGGCTGCGTGGAGGGGCTTGGGATGACCCCAGAGCAGTATAACCTGTTATACGCCATCTATGCCTGGACGTGAGTATAAGGAACATGCTGTATAATACGCTGCACTCTTCACAGCCTGGGCGGCTCGCTTGTGACTTCATAGTGTTTTACTAAGCAATTATTTTGAAAGTAATGATATTAGGTCTGATTACAATTGCAAAATTTTGCTAATGACCCACCCACAGTCCAGTGCTTAGAGACGCCCACTGATGGCATCTCGCATCCGCTGCTCACGCACAAAACTGGGAACATGGAACGCAGATGAGGCGGCCATCAGCCTTCTAAGTCTAAGCTGCCACAGACATAGCAGAGAGCTCTCCTGCTGCCAGCAAGGACACAGTGGCTAATTTATGCACACCCAGAAAAGTGTCCGATACACCTGCATTTTTCTTTATGACCTCCCCCAAATGTTGACTACCTGTCACTCCCTTTGCTAGTGAATTCTCTGTGTGAGAGTAATCGCCATTCAATCTCTGCGCGTGCGCAATGGCTAACAATTGCTCAATCTGTGTAAATAGCGGCATTGCGTCCACATCTAAATCAGGCCTATTTTTCGTAAAACATGTTGTTCACTTAATAAGATTGGAGACGTATATAGTGGATGGATCTTTTGCTGTAATAAGGGGGGGGGGCTGATTTACGTAGGTAAGGAGCACTAGTATGTGCCTCTGTCCATGTATGTTCCTGTCGGCTTGTGTCATCGTGGGAACTGACTGCGTCTTTTCTGTCTTTCTTTCTCAGGAACGCCTTGGTGGTCATCATGGCTGGATTTCTCATTGACAAGCTTGGAAACCGATGTGAGTTATTACAGGGCATGTAAGGGACACAAACCTGTACCAGTGACTCTCATTTAAATGTTGAAACTCCTGCAGAATGTATAACATGCCTTTTATTTCCAGCCTTCAAATGTTGCTCTCTCCAGGGCTGATACAGTGTTAGGTGTAATCTTCACCTGGTTGCAGAATCTGCAGAGGAGCAAAAAATATTGCACTGCAGCGGGGCAAACCCTATAGCACCGCAGCCTGGCAAACCCTATAGCACCGCAGCCTGGCAAACCCTATAGCACCGCAGCCTGGCAAACCCTACAGCACTGCAGCGGGGCAAACCCTATAGCACCGCAGCCTGGCAAACCCTACAGCACTGCAGCGGGGCAAACCCTATAGCACCGCAGCCTGGCAAACCCTACAGCACTGCAGCGGGGCAAAAAAAAAACCCTGCTTTTTTTGCAAATACTCCATTAACATAACACAATATTTTTTTTCCAGGTGCATATTCTGCAACCAGTAATAGTAGTAGTTGAATTTTATCCTATGCCTAAGTTGGGTCTTCTGTTGAGCCATTGCTTTATCTAACTGCCAGCGCACACACTATACCGTTCTGATATTAATATACGGAAGCCCAAATACTCCATTTACAACACCTTAACGGATTGGTTTAAATGTACACGCTAATGATGCCAAATATTGGAATTCTTTCAGTCGGCCTGTTCCTGTTTTCCTTCCTGACTGTCCTGGGCTCCTCCATATTTGCACTGGGTTCACACTTTAAAGGAACGCCCTACCTACTGCCTCTGATGTTAACAGGACGCCTGTTGTTTGGCTCTGGGAATGGATCACTGACAAGTAAGTTTCTCAGGCCTCCAGGTTACATGTTGTGCTTCTGTATGTTAGTAACTTCTCCTATGATTCAAGTTCCAGTTTCATAAACACCTGTTATGTGCAGAACTGACTTTCACTTCACCCTTGTCTCCCAACCTCATTTTGTCAGTTGTACAGAACCGGATCACAGCCTTCTGGTTCAAAGGCAAAGAATTAGCGTTGGCCTTTGGGCTGACTCTCTCTTTCTCTCGGCTGGGCAGCGTCCTGAACTTCTTCCTCACTCAGCGGTTTGAAGATCACTACGGCATGCAGTGGACTCTTTGGGGAGGTGAGTGGCCTATTACAAGTCTTCCCTGCAGCTCTTAATTTTTAATATTATTTAAATGTTGCTTTGTTACATACCTATGTCTATACATGGTCTTAGCGCTTTATAATTTATCTGTTATCCTATGTTAGGGACCTTATTGTGTGTCCTGGGCTTTTCCTCTGCGATCACAGTCAGCGTGTTGGATATAGTGGGCATGAAACAGCTGGGTCTCGATGGATCAATCCAAGAGGCATCCAAGAAAGTGGTGAGCAAGAAACTCCTTCAAACTATTATTTGTATCGCTTTACCCAGAATCCTCTGCAGCTCCCAAATCATTGTGTGTTGTATTGTAAATGTTACATCCCTTGTAATGTATGCCTACCAGTCTGCGTTTTACTAATTATATCCTTATTGGCTGGTTGTGGCTGCAGTATAACATGATATACAATTGTTGGCTGTGACTGATAATGATCGGTTTTGAAATGTCTGATTTTCAGCGAGTACAGGATATTCGTCGCTTACCTTTGCGTTACTGGCTGTTGGTGCTGACCATCATGTTCTTCTACAATGGAGTCTTTCCATTCGTGGCAGATGCTAGGTAAGTAAAAGCAATTCTGTCTATGACTTATAGCCAACCCATGCAAGTAAGACCTTAAAACGGGGGGGATCAGGCCACTGGAATTCCATGCTCTTGTCCCCTTTCAGGGGTCATTCCCCCTATACGTTCCGGAGAGTCCCTCATCTCTGAATGCACTACCCTATTGGAGTGGCAGAGACAAGGTGCCAACATGCCTGTGATGACTGGCAGTGTTAGCGGAGCAGGAACAATCTTCATCTGCTGTGTCACCATGCTAATGAAATCGAGCTTGCTCCAGCAGTTAGTGGGTAAAACAAATCTCCAGGTGTATAAATGTCTCCCTGGGTAGGAAGTTGGAACACCCTGCCTATCATGTACCACAGAGTATACAACAAACGGAAGAATTGAAATACCACCTGGTACGCTGCCGGCTGTTACTATGCAGATTTTGCACTGAAAGTTGTGTCCAGCTGATCACTGTTTTTTATTTTTTTACCAGCAAATTCATTCAGGACAAATACTCAGGTTACGACCAGCAGACGGCATCCTATATTGCTGGGGCTGTATACGACAGTTCTCTAGTGCTATCTGCGGCTGTTGGGATATTAATTGTAAGTGTCTTTTAATGAACTCCTTTATTCTAGGATATCTAATTGTACAGATGTGTCCTCATGCATCTAGTCTTATTATGCCAAACAGCGCGACTTGCCTGGCGTGAGTGAGCCGAGAGGTCCCGTGCTACTCTGCTCTTGTGTTTGCGAAAATGCCTGTAATTTGCAATGTGATGTGACTAGGACGCACCAGCAGATTGTGCTGATTAATGTGATATGCTACACTTGTATATCTGTGTGCACCTGGTCTGTATATGAAGCACAATGGAACTGGGAATGGAAAAAGCTGCGGCCACTACATTGTAGTACTTTGTATACAGATTCAGAGGCTCAGCCGCACACAGATAGACAAGTGTTGCATATCAAATTAATCAGCACAGTCTGCTGGTGCGTACTGGCAGCTAGCAGAGTCTCACGGGACCTGGCACGCCAAGAGGGGCTTTTTAGTGCGACTGCAAAGATGTGTAAGGACACATCTGTACGTGAACAGTCTCACCATGAACTCGGACCACCTCACTTGCAGACACTCTTGTATTTATTAAGTCACAAAGAGTATTGTGTTTTGTCACTTTTCTCTTTTAGGACTATGTAGGGATGAGAGGGGTGCTGGCTGCCCTCTGTGCTGTATCCACGCTGCCTGTGTTTGCCCTGCTGGCGTTTACCTTTGTCCCCCCACTGGTGTCCACATTATGGCTTGGTGTCACTTACTCCTTTGCTGCGGTAAAGTATGGAGTCTCCTATAGTCTGTAAAAACAATATGTGTATTCTAGCAAGTGCCAGTGAACCTCTGAATATTGTGATGCATGCTTGTGTACAGTAATCCTACAGTAGAGGAATACAGCCAGGAGCTTTGGATAAGTACAGTCCCTATATATTGCAATAAAGTGGGAACCCTTTACTGTTGTATTACATATTTGTTTTAGTTTGTTCTATACTATTGCATGCTGAACAAGAATATGTTGTTGTTAGGTTCTAATGAACTCCTAGTGGTGGAATTCTATTGGTGTAATAATTGCACCCTTGATGTGTCATTTTAGCAAATTCAACTATGCAGAGTGTTCTCTAGACTGACTCAACTAATGTTCTCTATTAAATATTATACAAAAGTAAATTGAATATAAACCCTACTTACATTTTATATAATATGGTTACGGATGTGGCCTTGGGCGCCCTGACACCTATGAAGCAGCAACCAAATAGTCTATACCCTTCTAACTACTCATCAATATTTGTGTATTTTAACTCTGATGCGCTAGTGTCACACAACAAAGTAAATCGAAAGGCTATACTTCCCTTACTGAAGCAAAGAAACTGTCTTATATAGGTAGATCTTTAATGGATGATAGTGATCTATCACATGCAAAACATAATACGCATGGCATAGTGTAATATGGTAACATAAAATGTATTTCTCCACAGTATGACAAAAAAATAGTGCATTTAGCATAATACACAATCCTTCATAAACATAACACAATGGACACTGATAAAATTGGGGAATTACCAGAAGTCCCTCTCATAAGGGCCCGTAGATGATATGTGGTGGAGGTCTCCGGATAACCTCTTCCAGGCTCCTTATTAGGGGGCTACTCTAGTCAATTCCTAGTGTTGAGTAGTCCGGTCACACTTCACCTACGCATTTCAGGAGTGGCCTCTCCCTTCTTCAAGGTAGTGTGACAGGACTACTCACTACTAGGAATTGACCAGAGTAGCCCCCTAATAAGGCGCCTGGAAGAGGTTATCCGGAGGGGATGTAGTTATGTGACCGGCGGGCACAATCCCGACGACAGAATGCCGGCTACGGATTAATGACAGGGGTCGAGATACCGACGAGTCAGAATCACAATGCCGGAACCCAGACCCCCGCCATCCCGTTCGTTGCACACGGGTTAGGTATTCACTTAGCCCGGGGATGGGGGGGGTTAGGTTTAGGGCCCCCGGGGAAGGTTAGGGAAATGGGGTGGGGGGGGGGGGGGGTAGGGGTTAGGCACTAACGGGAGTAGGTTAGGGTTAGGCATCCTTACCTCCGTTTTTGGGATTCCGTCCTGCCGGCATAACAATCCCATTCCAATCCGGAGACCTACTTACATTTCCTCTGTAGTAAACTGGTGTTCTATTAACTAGAGTGGCAAGTTAATAGAGAATACCTACAACTGATTGCTGGTTGGGTGGCCAATCACTTATATACGGAGGGGGAATATTCTAGAATGATGGAGTGAACACCTAGAATATTGACGTGTCTCACCTTCTAGGATGTTCTGATAGATTCCCATATGCACACGTTTTGGCTAAGTCCCTGTTACTTGAGGGTATCCATTATCGCATGGACTAGAGCCAATTCAGAAAAACTACTTTCATTTTTTAATTCAGCAACCGCAGAATACCCTAAATTCATTAAAATATCCTTGGCAACCTGACAAAAATATTTTTTTCAGTGGGTGGGTGTTGAGTAACTTTATAGTTTATACATTAAGAATGGACAAAGTCCCAGGCCAATTGTAGGAATAGTTTTGTTCAGCAGAGTAATATCCTTGCAGCCTAGTCCATCACTAGATTATGTTGTCTCAGTAATGGGGTATTGCAGAGTTTCCCATACTCCGCCATTACTGTTCAGGTTTTGAGGCTATCAATGCTTGAGTCCAAATGGTTCTGGTTGACTGAGGTGCTAAGTAAGTCACCTGTGCTCAACTATAGATATCCTTAAAACCTGGACTGTAATGGCAGAGTTTGGGAACCTCTGGGGTACTGGATTTTGCATACCTAGCACCATGGTCTTGCAGCGGGTAGCGACTTGGCAGGGTCCTACATACATCAGACCCATTTGTGCCACAGCTACTAATTGATCCTCTCTCTCGACAGGCAAGTATGTGGCCTTCTATCCCTCTTGTGGTCCCACAAGCTACTCTGGGAACCGCCATGGGTCTGGCCACCTCTGTGCAGATGATCGGGCTTTCTAACCTTATTGTTGGCAGAATTCTTGGTACTAAATCAAGGTATGTGCAAACTTACATATGGTGTGTCCCGTGGAGGAATAATAGGTCAAAGCACACTGATCATCCTATTCTTCGATATATGGACACAGTAGGATCTGATCAGTTAGTAATAATTGCAGCTTATTGTAATTGACTTGGAGCTGTCTGCGCTAAAATGTCTTTCTTCCTCTTGACGCAGTGAATCAAAGATCCCACTCTGGCGCTGGCAACAAATGATGATTTTCATGCTGGCAAATACCATCGCCTGCATCGTCACTTCTGTTACCTTGAACATTGTGGACAGGAAACAGGTAATGGCTGGGAGAAGTAGACAGTTTGTAGCTGCATCAGTTAAATCGGTGGCGTTGAGTCAAAGGGACGGTTTGTCAAAGTGGCTGTTATCCATTATCTGTGCTAAACAAGTAGTCTTAAAATGGCAACAGGAATCAATGCTAAATTAGGCTTGTTTAGCACAGGTTCCTGTTGCCGTTTTAAAACTATTGGAGAAAGCTGGCCATTATAAACTGCCAGTTAGTAAATACACCGCCAAACGTCTTTCAGTGTTGTTAATTCATTGATGATGGCAACACGGCAGAAGAACAAAGTAACTAGTGCATTAGTATGACAGATTTGGGGATGTGAGACAGTAACCTGTTTCCTTGTGTCCTGTGCTAGGAAGTAAAGGTGAAAAAGGAGAGTTATGTTCTTACTTGGTTAAATCCTTTTCTGCGAGTTCCATCGGGGGCACAGGGACAATGCTGGGGTATAGGACTGGGCACCAAACAGTTCATCTTTTTCAGACTTCAGAGCAGCTCAGCCTCCTTTTCCCCTATACCCCACCCCCAGGCCTGTGGAGTTAGCAAGCCCAGGCCAGGAGTGAGAAAGGAGAAGGAAGACCGGCACACGCACTGATCCAAACACCCAGCAGAGATGGAAAAGGGAAACAGAACAAAACCCCCGCAAGCCAGGTGCATCAGGGTGGGCACCCTGTGTCCCCTATGGAACTCAAAGAAAAGCATTTAACTAGGTAAGAACATAATTTCCTTTTAGTTTTTTTCCATCAGGGAAACGGGGACAACACTGGGGACGTCCCAACCCAAATCCCCTAAGGGAGGGGACACTTCTGAGCTGCACTGAGAACTCAACCCCCAAATGCTTGCTTCAGTGGTAAGAAGGACCCAATCTTGAACCCAGAAGGGTCGGTACTTGAGAGCACCGTACCTCCCGAGAGAGAATGATAGTCTGCGACGTGATCTGGAGATGGGAAACGTTCCATCGAGTCAGAACTTCCCTCTGAAGTGGTCGGAAGTGAAAACTGGGCATACTCCACCATGTCGAAGGTGGAGACCAGAGTGCCCAGGATCCGCATGCAGGAGTGAATGGAGGATGTCTTCGGAAGAGCTTAGCCCTGATAAACCACCTCCCATACCCAGGCATCCAATGTGGTCGCCAGCCAGGTTTCTGAGAAAAGCAGAAGCCGGCCTCTCACACTTGGGTCCCCCAGGTGGAGGCCCACCCCATCAAGCGGTGGGCTTGTCGGCAGGCTTTGTGGTGGAATGCTACCTTTTGGAGGAAGAAACCTGGGACCTGGAGATAGACTGGCCCCTGGCCTTTCCTTGCGGACGAAAGGAGCGAAAAGTAGACACCCGTGACCTAGGGCCACCGCAGAAGGCAGAAAAGCCGTCTTGGATGCCTCCACCTTGTCAATAATCTTGTCCAATTCTGGGCTAAAGAAAATGTAAGGGAAGATCCTCCAGAGCCTTTTTAGAATCTGAGTTAGTGCGCCAGGAATGAAGCCAGAGGGCTGTCCTAGCTGCAACGGAGGAAGCTGACACTTTGGAGGTTAGGATACTAGTGTCAAGGGCTGCCTGGTCCAGATAGGAAGCCACCTCCTTGATATGCGCCACTAGGGACAACAACTGGTTCCTGGGAGTACCAGAGGAGAGACCCTCCTCTAGGGTTGTCTGACCAACTGCCGATGGCTTTAGCCACTCAAACGGTACAGTGTTAACAGGACAGAAAAGAATGACAGGCAAAAGGATAAAGCATACCTTACTATAAGAACAAGCACACAGCACATTCAATGCATACAGAAATAATGGGCAGTAAGTGCTCAACAGGACATGCCCCAGTCGTCTGGAAGGAGCCCAAACCGTATAACGTGACCTGGTAGTGCTTTATACAGGGAGAGAGAAACCCAGCTCTCCAGAGACTAGCTGCAGCTGGCTAATGCACAGAAAATGGCCGCTCAGCTTCTCTGTGGGAGGGAGTGGAGGAGGAACAACCCTCTGGTGGGAAGTCTCTGAGGGACTGCACCAGGGGATGGGGAAGGAGCTAACAGGGCAAGCCCACCTCCTCCTACTGACATGGATCCCCCAGGGCAAATGGATGCTGACATGCAGTGCCCTGTTACCGTATGTGCCCTGGTGGTCTAGCAGGGTTGTGGGTGGCCCTGTCCCATGCTTTTCAGAGACCCACCCACGCTGGAGACCAAGCAGGGAGCAGTCTTGCCTGTTCTCCCCTGGTGTCCAGCTGCGTCTGGTGTCCTCTGCCTGAGGACCCGGCCGAAATCACCAGCTCCAGGGTTTGGTGGAGCAGCATCACTGAGTGTCCTATAGGATGCTCTGCGCTGCCACTCAAATTAAAATAAAAAAATCTAAGGCTGCATAAGTAGCCTCCTGTTTAAGTGCGCCCAGCTCCTGCTGGCACCAAACGAAAAACTGGCCTGGCTGGGATATAGGGGAGTAGGAGGCTGCGCTGCTCTGAGGTCTGAAAAATATATTAACTGTTTGGTTCCCATTCCTTCTGCGCAGCGCTATACCCCAGCGTTGTCCCTGTGTCCCCCTATGGAAAGAATATTGTCCATTTTTATGTCCTGTTTTTGTATAGATCATGCTGTTTGCACAGAGCAGACAGCCAGCAGTGACCCTTCTGCTCCCTCCCCCCCCCCATATAATAATTTTCTAAGGTCTGTCCAATCTCAAACATATATGTGCAATGCTCATCCAAGAGCTCAAGCTGCTCGGTCACTGGATATAAACTGTTGCAGTGTGATCATTAACCATTTTTAAATATTGTTTGTGGGTCCTGTACTAATATATTCATTCCACTCGTCCCCAGGGAGGTACACTGAACAAAATGACAAAGAGGAGACCTCAGGCAGAGCGAGAACCTAACTCTGAATCTGATACAACGCCTATTCTAAATGACGAGGATGACCAGAGGTCCATAAACTAGGCAGGATACGGCTACCAATCCTTGCTGCTGGCTAATTGTGTTCCATATCATGGGCACTCACCTAGCACCAACTGTTCATTCTAAATTGAATGGTAACTTTTAGCCCTATACTTTGATGGATCTAAGCAGCTGCTACCATAATGGACAGTGTTTTTGGAGTAGGCTGCTTGTTGGTTACCTTGTAGTTATCTCAGGTATATACTATAGGGAATATTTGAAATGTAATTGAAAGAGGATTAAAGAATTTTGCACGATTTGAACTACCTTTTGTATTGTCTAATTACTCACTTCCAACAATTACCTTGTTACTGTGTTTAATCACCATACATAAAGCAAATGCTTTATAATCTAGTTCTAAGGTCTGAAATGGAATCTGCTCCAAAATATTATTTTAAAAACAGTTCTTATACAGAAATTGTTCCTTTTGAAAAGTAGGTAGCAGTTTTGAAATATAAATTATTCAATATACTGGCTTTATGTGATTTGTAGGTGCATCGGCTTTGTGAGTACACAGGACCCTTATTGTTAGGATTCATTCCTAAAGTGCTATATAATGGAAGTCATAAGCCAGGGAAGGTTAAAAAAACAACAACAACATTGTATTAAAATACCATATATGTAATTGTGCCAACATAACCTTTGCAGTATTCTTAACTTTCCACTAGATGGCATTGCAGCCTCTAACAGGTATTTTATTGTGTGCTTTCTAGCTACCAAGGTTGCCTGATACATTAGGGAGACAATAACATATTTGTAAAATGTTTTTTTCTTAGTATGAAAGAATGGGCTTACTTTATTTTCTTATGTTATTTATATAGTGCCTAAACATTGTCTTAGCCCCACTTACAATCTATAGT
This sequence comes from Taudactylus pleione, assembly GCA_031769625.1. Taxonomy (NCBI): domain Eukaryota; kingdom Metazoa; phylum Chordata; class Amphibia; order Anura; family Myobatrachidae; genus Taudactylus; species Taudactylus pleione. The sequence goes on from JAUIMM010000031.1 coordinate 48,392,758, forward strand.
CTCCACCATAAAAACGGGAGGGGGATGGGGTTTGGGACAGCCACACAAGCATTAGGACTATACTGCAAACTGCTGGGTAAGAAGCACCTTCCTGGGTCATCGCTGCTGCTGTCCTTCACACACTGCCACCAACAGGCTGGGGTGAGGATGGCTACTCCCTCCTCTCCTGGAGAAGACTCCTTTCTCTCCTCCACTCCCCTAGTCTCCACCCCGTCCTCTCCTCTCCTCTATCTGTGCGTCTGTTTCTCCTTCTTTCCTTGGCGCTCCGGACCGCAATCTGGTAAGAGCAAGCAGCCTACTACTGCCTGCTCAGGCAAGTATATAGGGGGGGGGGGGGCAGGGGCAATATTAATGTAGTCTGGGGATAGGTGTATTAATGCTACCTGTAGGGTCAATGTTAAGGGGATGGTTGTGTAATAATATGGGTGGTATGTTACAGCTACCTGGGTAGTGGGTGGGGGTGTATTATATTATTATAGGGTGATATTACTGCTATCTGGGTGGTGGGGTGTAGTAATATTAAAGGGGGTATATTACTGCTATCTGGGTTGTAGGGTAAAAATGCATCTGATTCAGAGGGGGATGAATCCATCAAATGTGTACACAAAGACTGATCTAACATCGGCTGCACCATAGGACATTAGAGTAACCCTATGGTTGTTCAGAATGTCCGTTGGATCATGGCTGCCAATGCAAGTGGAACTGCGTCTATCGCTGTAGATCCCGATAGTGACATGCCCACCGCCATTATCGACTCCCCCAGTCACTGCCCAGGAACGCCTATTGAAACTGCATGGATCTCCATGTAATTCCAATATGCGTCACCTGCAGTAACCATCGGGACACATGTACAGAAATAAAACATGGTGTGCTTGCATCCAATGTTTTACTAGTGCCCACCTATAAATCAAGCCTTCTATGTGCGGTACAGTAATAGTATCTGGGAGCATATTGATGTTATACACACACTATATATATATATATATATATATATATATATATATATACACACACACACACACGCAAAAGTATTCACCCCCCTTGGCTTTTTACCTTTTTTGTTACATTACAACCTGTTATTTATTTTAATCTGAATTTTATGTGATGGATCTGCACAAAATAGCCTAATTTAGTGAAGTGAAATGATAAAAAAAAAATATAAAAAAAGAATCTTTATAAATAAAATTCTGAAAATCGGCATGTGTATATGTAATCACCCCCTTTGCTATGAAGCCCCTCAAAAGTTCTGGTGCAACCAATTACCTTCAGAAGTAACAATTAGTGAAATGAAGTCCACCTGTGTGAAATCTAAGTGTTACATGATCTGTCAGTATAAACACACCTTTTCTGAAAGGCCCCAGAGGCTGCAACACCACTAAGCAAAAGGCATCACACCATGAAGACCAAGGAGCTCTCCAAACAAGTCAGGGACAAAGTTGTTGAGAAGTACAATTGTGGGTTGGGTTATAAAAAAAAAAATAAAAAAAATATCCAAATCTTTGATAATCCCCCGCAGCACCATCAAATCAGTCATTAAATGGAAAGAACATGGTACCACCACAAACCTGCCAAGAGAAGGCCACCCATCAAAAAACTCAGACGGGCAAGGAGGGCATTAAGCAGAGAGGCAGCACAGAGACCAAAGATAACCCTGAAGGAGCTGCAGAGTTCCACAGCAGAGACTGCTGTATCTGTGCATGTGACCACAATTATTATTATTATCATTTATTTATATGGCGCCACAAGTGTTCCGCAGCGCCTTACAAAGTACATAGACAAAAAAGTAACCACTGACTTACAATACAATACAGGACGTGGATAAACAATGCTATTTTAGTGACAATAACGCCCGCATAAGCAGCCAAGTGTTAGTTGCCCTAGTGGCTAGTAAGAGATAAATTAAATTACAGTAGGGAGAAGCACAAGAGGGTAGAGGGCCCTTCTCGAAAGAGCTTACATTCTTTAAGGGAGGGGAAGACAAACAGGAGTGACACAGAATGGGGTGGGCCAGGAGAAAGGAACCATACACTCCATAGAGCTGGGCTTTATGGAAGAGTGACCAGAAAAAAGCCATTACTTAGTGATAAAAATAAGAAGACACGATTTGAGTTTGCAAAAAGGCATGTGGGCGACTCCCCAAATGTATGGAGGAAGGTGCTCTGGTCAGATGAGACTAAAATTTAACTTTTCGTCCGCCAAGGAAAACGCTATGTCTGGAGCAAGCCCAACACATCCCATCACCCCAAGAACACCATCCCCACAGTGAAACATGGTGGTGGCAGCATCATGGGGATGTTTTTCAGCAGCAGGAACTGGGAAACTGATTCGAGTCGAGGGAAAGATGGACGGTGCTAAATACAGGGATATTCTTGAGCAAAACCTGTTTCAATCTGCCTGTGATTTGAGACTGGGACAGAGGTTCACTTTCCAGCAGGGCAATGACCCGAAGCATACTGCTAAAGCAACACTCGAGTGGTTTAAGGGGAAACATTTTAATGTGTTGGAATGGCCTAGTCAAAGCCCAGATCTCAATCCAATTGAGAATCTGTGGTCAGACTTGAAAGATTGCTGTTCACAAGCGGAAACCATCCAACATGAAGGAGCTGGAGCAATTATATACCAGCAGGACGGTCTGTATAAATAACAAATCCGATATACATATATAGGTAAAGCAAATATTGTAGTGACCACGGGGGAGCGCAAAGCAACATAGGAGACACAGGCGATCAATGTTAAATAACAATCATTAAACACTAGTTACCTAAAAAGACCACACCAGTTCCCAAACCATTATAAAACAGTTATGCAGTATTTAATTAACCAGTATATCCTAGAACTATATAAAGTAGGGTAATCAAAACCCGTAATATCTTCACATAACTATCCCCACAACATCATATAGTACTAAAAACCTCAAAAACAAACAAAAGAGATTAAAAAAAAAAGTATATAACAAGCAAAGGAAACAATTTAAGGAACCAAGGCAGGTTATCATTTCAAAAAAATATTCAGGGGATTGGATTCATTTAAACCCCTCGGGGACACTGTGTCCAGATGATGTATCCATTTCGCCTCCAATTTACGCAAAATGAGTTCACGGTTCCCACCCCGTACGGGTTTAGGTACCCAATCAATAATGCAGCATTTTAACGATGCCACTTGATGACCTGATTGCACAAAATGTATGGCCACTGGTTTGTCCGAGCTACCAGAGGCGATGGCCTGCCTAATGGAGCAACGGTGATTGGCCATTCTTTCACGGAAGACCCGTCTGGTCAGGCCCACACAAGCCAGACCACACGGACATACCAGTAAATAAATTACATGGTCTAATAAACAATGTAGCTTATATTTTATCTTAATTGGTCTTCCACTGTGAGGGTGTGGAAAGGTGGGACCCGTTAGCAGAGGTAGAAATTTAATTACGGACATGTTCCGAAAGAGTACAGCAACTAATAGTATCCTCCATGCTGATAGTAGTCATCTCCCAGCAACCATCAGAGGGGTGCCAAAAGGAGAATTCCTAAGGACCCGCCGAAACTGTACAGAAGAGACAACCTTTGAGGTGAGAGCCAAGGAATTAACTAAAAGGTTGGAAAACAGAGGATACAGTCAAAGGATGATAAAGAGGGGATACAATACAGCTAAAAACAAAAACAGAGATTCCCTGATCATATCTACGGGAAGAACCCACAATAAGAAAGCGAACAAAAAGTGAGATTTATTGGATCATATTGCAATGAATGGAAAGAAATTCGTAGGACGCTACAAAAACATTGGGATGTTCTCACATCAGGTCCGAATTTGGCTGAAATCTTGGGGGAAAATATAAACATAAGTTGGCGCAAATCTGCCAACCTCAAAGATATATTGATGCACAGCCATTTTAAAAAATCCGGAAGGAAAAAGGACAAAATTGTGGGATGTCATATGTACAAGGTGTAAAGCATGTAAATATATAGACCAAGTGAGAGAGACAATAGATAGATATAGTAATAAGATCATAATTAAAGATTACATAAATTGTAACACGATTGGGGTAATTTATTGCCTGTATTGCACATGTAACCTTAAATATATAGGAATGACTAGTAGACAACTAAAACAGAGAATTCTTGAACATGTTGGGAATGTTAGAAATGCCAAACGAGATCAACCAAGATGTAAGACCTTAACTAGCGTGGCAAAACATTTTCTACAAAAACATAACAGTGACCCAAGTCAACTTTAAGCTTTTGGACTGGAAATTTCTAATTAATAGTGTTGAACATTTTGGTCTTAATGAGAATAATCAATTTACAACCTTTTTATGATAATTATTTCCTTTGAAAATACACTAGTCACCTATAGATTGATTGAGTCTGAATATTATTAGTGCAATTCATATAAATTATATATGTAAATTATAAGTCGGATATACCATAACTGTCTATATGTGTATGTATATATGTTATATGCATGTGTGTATGTGTACGTATGTGAATTTAAATGTATGTCACTTCAGAATACATTAGGATGTGAGGTGAAAATTATAGAAAATGTTATGAGAAAAGGAGACATCTAACATACTAACTCACATGAAAATGAAGAACACAATATGTTCCTATTGAAGAACTGAGAACTGTACAATGCAGGCATATCCCTGAATTAAGAGTATGGAATATATGTATGATAAGGGAACAACTCAGAGGTTTGGAATAATCCAATTCTTATTTTGGACTTCATGATATGTAAAGAAGTAGACGCGTGTAGATATACGTACAGTCAGGTCCATAAATATTGGGACATTGACAGAATTTTCATATTTTGTCCTCTATTCACCACCACAATGGCTTTGAAATGAAACAAACAAGATGTGATTTAACTGCAGACTTCCAGATTTAATTTGAGGGTAATTACATCCAAATCAGGTGAATGGTGTAGGAATTACAACGGTTTCTATATGTGCCTCCCACTTTTTAAGGGGCCAAAAGTAATGGGACAAACTAAACAATCCTAAATCTAACTTTCACTTTTTAATACTTTGTTGCAAATCCTTTGCAGACAATTACAGCCTGAAGTCTGGAACGCATAGACATCACCAGACACTGGGTTTCATCCCTGGTGATGCTCTGCCAGGCCTCTACTGCAAATGTCTTCAGTTCCTGCTTGTTGTTGGGGCATTTTTCCTTCAGTTTTGTCTTCATCAAGTGAAATGCATGCTCAATCGGATTCAGGTCAGGGGATTGACTTGGCCATTGCATAACATTCCACTTTTTAGCCTTACAAAACTCTTTGGTTGCTTTTGCAGTATGCTTTGGGTCATTGTCCATCTGCACCGTGAAGCGCTGTCTAATGAGTTCTGAAGCATTTGACTGAATATGAGCACATAATATTGCCTGAAACACTTCAGAATTCATGCTGCTGCTTTTGTCAGCAGTCACATCATCAATAAATACAAGGGAACCAGTTCCATTGGCAGCCATACATGCCCACGCCATGACACTACCACCACCATGCTTCACTGATGAGGTGGTATATTTTTTGGATCATGAGCAGTTCCTTTCCTTCTCTTCTCTTCCCATTACTCTGGTACAAGTTGATCTTTGTCTCATCTGGCAATAGGATGTTGTTCCAGAACTGTAATGGCTTTTTTTAGATGTTGTTTGGCAAACTCTAATCTGGTCTTCCTGTTTTTGTGGCTCACTAATGGTTTGAATCAACTCCAGACCTTTTACCTGCTTAATTGATAATGAAATAATGAGGGAATAGCCCACACCTGTCCATGGAATAGCTTTTGAGTTGATAGTCCCATTACTTTTGGCCCCTTAAAAAGTGGGAGGCACATATTGAAACTGTTGTGATTCCTACACCGTTCACCCGATTTGGATGTAATTACCCTCAAATTAAATCTGAAAGTCTGCAGTTTAAGCACATCTTGTTTGTTTCATTTCAAAACCATTGTGGTGGTGAATAGAGGCCAAAATCTGAAAATTCTGTCAATGTCCCAATATTTATGGACCTGACTGTATATGTACATATATATATATATGTACATATATGGGGAAATGTGTGTGCATTTGTGTGTGTTTATATGAGTGTATATGTGGATATTTATGGGTATGTGTGTGTATATGCACATACACAGCAACCCTGTCAGGAGACACACATAATACGGAAGAGTAGGATAGATATATTATTACCTAATTTATGAATCAATCATGTTCATTTATGAACTGGAAATATTATTCTAATGTTCTTGTCAGGATTGTTATTATAAAACAACATATTATAGTGATTGATGTATCTATTACAATAATTACACTCCATACTAATGATATCATTAATATGAAAATGCTTATTGAAGATAAACTAGATTATATTTTATTATATATAGAATTTTAGCACAATAATTAAAATGTACACACACACACAAACACAACTATGAACACTAAGAAGATACTCTATATATTAGAATATTATGAATACCTATTAATAACTTCATAATCACATGGGCACATAAAACATTAAAAATTATTCACTATATAGGAATTTGTAAATCACTACCTATTATAATAGGAAGATGTATAATAGCTTAATGGAATAATAGTTTAAATAATTATTATATTTTTTCACATTTCAATTATCTGCTTTTGATGTATGAGCACTTTTATCTTTTTATAATTTTATTATTTGATGATCACACAATTGCACAAATTAGTTCTTTGTATTATTTATTATTTTATTTATTTATATAAACATTCTAATGATAACAATAACAATTCAATAAGTGTTTCATTATTTATGAATATGAAAACTTTTTCCAACAAACTAGGGATGTGCCTATGTATGTAGATGCACATATTCATTTTTGATTTCCTAAATATATACATATATATTTTGAACATATGTTGTTCAAACTAATATATATAAATTTTTTGGATAGGAATTGTATCAGCTTATATATCAAATTATACATTTTCATTTATTATATTATTAATATCGGCACCACATTAATAAATCCTTGAGAGTAAAAGAAAGATATGTACCAACATAAATTTTATTTGAATTAACCACTGGAATCAGTGGTTATAGTGTACTTCTATTGGATAGACACATAATTGAATCCATGGGATGACGTAATAGCTTTAACAGTCGGGAGCAGTGTATATATCATTAACATCTACGAGATACGAACAGGAGGAGTGAGAATCAATAGGAATTCGGGCGGTAAGAGTAAATTCAAATGAACCAATCAGAACTCACCGGGAAGGATAAATGAGGACGGAAATGGTCACATGGGTTGAACTGCCTCGAAAAAGCAGCCAGGCGAAACGCACGTCAGCATTTCTATTTGTTATACTGCTGAACATACTCTATTGTTATTTGGATGGCTTGACATATAATAACAAATTATGGCACCTATTGTGGCACTATAAGGGACTAAGGTCATAGCTCCAACAAAAACGCCATCATTTATATTCCTATGGAGACTGTGCTTTTCTGATATTACAATACACGGAGCGTATGGGCCTTAAACCCATAGGAAGCATTGTCTAACTGCTAAAATTGCTATAACCATATATAAAGAAATGTGTCCACTGTTGAAGTGAAACTGATATAAAGCTATCCAGCTCAGAAATTGTTACTGAATTGCTACAAAGCAAAGATACATAATATATTATTAATGCAGCAAATTTTTAGACTGTGAAGTATGCTTTATACAAACAGTACAGGCCATAGCATTGTGAGAAATCATCTACAACATTATTAGACTGCAGCACGGCAGAGATACTACATGTTAGGAGTATAAATTCTCAGACTGCTATTCATGATTTGACATATGATCTCTGCTATATTACAGCAATTACTGCAAAATAGCTGATAATACTGGAGTAGTATTGAATTTAAGGCATTAAAGATCACATGAACTAACGATGCTGTGAGACCAAATAATAATTAATTTAATTAATTACAAGCCATCCAGAAGAAAAAATATATATTTATCAGCAGTTACAAAAATATGTTTTAAATACATTTATTCTTTTGCACACTTCTATCTATACTATCAACTATATTTTAAATATTTCACCTTATTGGTAACCCTATATGGTATAAATTTTAACAGTAATCAAATAAAGATTAAATATTTTAACAGTACTATGAAATGCTCTGTGTGAACTAAATGCATGTGCAGCGGAACAGAATACTCTTTTCTTTCGGTTTGTTTGATAAACTGCGTCTCTGCAGTGTGACTTGAGCGTCACAAAGTCCTGAGAGTGACAGTTCCCGGCAGCGGAAGCCCGACAGCGCTGGAAATCCCGATCGTCGCTAAGGCAAGTATAAACTAACCTAACCCCCCCCAAGTGCCTATCCCTCCCAGGGGGGGGGGGGCCCTAAACCTAACCCTCCTTAAGGGTGCCTAACCCCTCCCCCCTTCCTAAACCCAAGTCCCCCCCCCCGGGGGTGCCTAACCTAATCCTCCCCCCCTCGGCTGTCCGCTCGCGGCACCCCTTCAATCGGGATGCCGGGCGCCTGTCTCCTGGTGTCGGGGAAATGATAGGCGTCTAGATATAGATGCCCGGCATTTCACCCTCGCCGGGATATGACAGTCAGGAAGCCGGCTGTCTGTATTAAGGCAGCCGGTTTTCCCGATTGTATACCCTCTACACAGCTCCCCACTACATCACATGGGGCTTCTATACAGTGTACCTCTGCTTCCTTCCCCAAGTATGTCTCTGCCCCCATTCCTCACAAAGTGAGGTAGCACTGCTCATCACTATGCTGGGGGTTTTACTTTCCATCAGTAACCACTCCTGATACTACTTGGGCAAACTAGACTTGCCAAGTATAATCATTAACTGCACAACAGCATAGCCCTCCAGTTGCAGGAATTGCCACTTTTTTTTTTTTTTTTTTTTAGAGGGGGTTGTAACTGCTGCAGCAACTCTTTGCTGGTGATGCAAGCTAAATTGTAACTACTTCCTTGTACCAGTACTGCTGTGTAGAAGACCTATCAAGACACTAGCTCAGCACAGGCCAGACAGTTTAGACCAGTGGTTCTCAAACTCGGTCCTCAGGACCCCACAGTTCACGTTTTGCAGGTCACCCAGCAGGTGCACAGGTGTATTCACTCACTGACATTTTAAAAGATTCACAGGTGGCACTAATTATTTCACTTGGAATTCTGAGAGGAGGCCTGGAAAACATGCACTGTTTGGGGTCCTGAAGACCAAGTTTGAGAACCTGTGGTTTAAAGCGTTTGTTGGTAATTTCTTGAAGCACCCTGCACTTCAGTAGTATTGCAATTTATCTGCTGTGAAAAGCTCTTTATAGTAGTTGTATACACATTAAGTAGCTATCATAAAGTGCATTCGGAAAGTATTCACAGCGCGTCACTTTTCCCACGTTTTGTTATGTTACAGCCTTATTTCAAAATGGAATTCATTTTTGTGCTCAAAATTCTACACACAACACCCCATAATGAGAACGTGTAAAAAGTTTGAGATTTTTGCAAAAAAAAAAAAAAAAACACTAAGAAACCACATGTATATTACTATTCACAGCCTTAGCCATGAAGCTCAAAATTGAGCTCAGGTGCATCCTGTTTCCACTTATCATCCTTGAGATGTTCCTACAGCTTAATTGGAGTCCACCTGTGGTAAATTCAGTTGATTGGACATTGTTTTGAAAGGCATACACCTGTCTGTATAAGGTCTCACACTTGACATTGCATGTCAGAGGACAAACCAAGCATGAAGTCCAAGGAATTGTCTGTAGACCTCCGAGACAGGATTGTCTCGAGGCACAAATACAGGTAAGGGTACAGAAAAATATCTGCCACTTTGAATGTTCCCAATAAACACAGTGGCCTCCATCATCCGTAAATGAAAGAAGTTCAGAACCACTAGGAAACTTCATAGAGTTGGCCGGCCATCTAAACTGAGCGATCGGGGGAGAAGGGCCCTAGTCAGGGAGGTGACCAAGAACCTGATGGTCACTCTGTCAGAGCTACAGCATTCCTCTGTGGAGAGACGAGAACCTTCCAGAAGGACAACCATCTCTGCAGCAATCTACCAATCAGGCCTGTATGGTAGAGTGGCCAGACGGAAGCCACTGCTTAGCAAAAAGCACATGGCAGCCCACCTGGAGTTTGCCAAAGTGCACTTGAAGGACTCTCAGACCATGAGAGAAAGATTGAACTCTATGGCGTGAATGCCAGGCGTTATGTTTGGAGGAAACTAGACACCGCTCATCACCAGGCCAATACCATCCCTACAGTGAAACATGGTGGTGGCAGCATCATGCTGTGGGGATGTTTTTCAGCGGCAGGAACTGGGAGACTAGTCAGGATAGAGGGAAAGATGAATGCAGCAATGTACAGACATCCTGGATGAAAACCCGCTCAGGAGCGCTCTTGACCTCAGACTGGGGCAACGGTTAATCTTTCAGCAGGACAACGACCCTAAGCACACAGCCAAGATAACAAAGGAGTGGCTTCAGGACAACTCTGTGAATGTCCTTGAGTGGCCCAGACAGAGCCCAGACTTGAATCCAATTGAACATCTATGGAGAGATCTGAAAATGGCTGTGCACCGACACTTCCCCTCTAACCTGATTGAGCTTGAGAAGTGCTGCTAAGAGGAATGGGCAAAACTGCCCAAAGATAGGTGTGCCAAGCTTGTGGCATCATATTCAAAAAGACTTGAGGCTGTAATTGCTGCCAAAGGTGCATCAACAAAAGTATTGAGCACAGGTTGTGAATACTTATGTACATGTGATTTCCGGATGCACTGTACATAAAATTAATTGGTATGTCTGTCTCTTTGGTTATGCATTCGGACACCACTGCACAATTGAGATGAAAACAATGTGAGGTCCAGTTGGATCCTGGCCAGGTTTTAGAGGGGGTTAGGGGTCCTGATCAAACCTCCCTTTGGTGTACGCTGGGTAGAAATTTGACCCAGTGAGCCTGCCACTACATGGATTTGGACAAAAACTTCAGATTGGTAACATTGGATCCCAGAAGACATACTAGGGGGTTGAGGTCCCGGTTGAACCTCACAGCAGAGTGCTCTGGGCAGAACTTTGACCCAGAGAACCTGTTCTTGGCCTTTCACTGGATTGTCTAGCGTTAATCGCACAATTGAATGTAAAAAATACAAAACAATTTATTTGAAACACAGTATAACTAATCAGACCTATACATCATATAACCTCATAACATGCATGTATAAATAAATGTTTGTAATAGCATAAAGAAGCAATAGCTTCTATAATATTTCACAAATGCAAATAATTACAATTATTAAAACATATTGATGGATTATGCACAGTGTTTAATCTAAATATACATATTACTTCTCAGCCAATGGATAATAAAAACTTCAGAGTTATATAACAAACATTAAAACTAAAACAGCCCAGACAATGTAACTGTGGGAAACAGTATGTAGGAAGAACTACCCGCCAATTGAATACTAGAATTATGGAACACTGGAGGAATATATGTAAAGGAATAAAAACACATCCACTAAGAACTCCTTGAATCCCACTGGAGCAGAACAGAGTCAAGCATCATTAGAATCCTTCCAGGGCTACTGGTCCATGATCTCTATGTAGTGACTTGCAGCAAACCCAGCAGCACTTGTTCCCTTCTCACAGATATATATACACTGAGCTTTACAAAATTAAATCGCTAGGTGCTACAAATGTTAGTAGCTTCCCAGTCTTTTTTTCCCGAAGATAGTTTGCTCAGATTAGGTTGATAATTTGTAGTCTGAAGATGAAGACCATGCATTAGGACTTTGCACTGTTCTGACAATCCCTGCAATGTGTTGCTAGAGCTTGCTTCTAGTCTGAACTTACTTTATCCAGTGACTATAGGAAAACATGAATGAAAGCCATCGGCAGAATACATTTGCAATTGGATTGTTAGCAAATATGGCCTTCAGTTTGAGAGTTTGCCTATACTGTGTGGGTGGGTAATTTTTTTTTATTTGGAGCTCAGTGTGCCATACAGTATTTTATCAGCAGAGTTACCTCAGGTTATAGGAAAGGTAAGAGAATGACAGGCCTGGCATACGACAAGTAAAGGTGCCAGGAACACTGATAAAAACAGGAAGTACAATTTGTGTATTTGTTCTGAACCCCTATGCACAATATTTATAGCCATCAGTCAGGCCTAATGTCAGTGAATGGAGAGGGAGGCAACCATTCAATCAGGACTGTACTACATACATCACTTAATTTGTTAATTATTTAAAGTCCTTCGAACAGGGATGTAGTCATATGGGCATATTAAAATTTTTCCGAAAAATCTCACACCTGCAGGGTTTTTCTGTCATAACTAAGCAACTGGAAGTTTCCAATGCGCTTAATTAGTTCCTTACTCACCTACTGCAGTGCTGTCCTTCTCCAGCATTACAGACAGCTTCCTTGGACTGGGCACACTACTGGTCACCCTGCACCCGCGCTCCCTGTGGGCACACTACTGGTCACCCCGCACCCGCGCTCCCTGTGGGCACACTACTGGTCACCCCGCACCCGCGCTCCCTGTGGGCACACTACTGGTCACCCTGCACCCACGCTCCCTGTGGGCACACTACTGGTCACCCTGCACCCACGCTCCCTGTGGGCACACTACTGGTCACCCTGCACCCGCTCCCTGTGGGCACACTACACTAACCCTGCACCCGCTCCCTGTGCACACTACACTAACCCTGCACCCACTCCCACTACCTAACTTAACCCTATTGCCTACAGGCAGCCTGATAAAAAGGGAATCCCCTCCAGCAGGATTTTGCCCACAAAAACACCAACCAATTTTTAGGTGGATACCGTGGGTATTGGGAGTACGCATACTCACGGTAATCCAAAGTTGTCACGAGGTCCGCATAATTTTTTTGCAGACAAAACCTTGTGGCCAATTGGATATGCCCCATAATGTTGACATTTAAAATGTCAACATTGTTGAAATACCTAAATTGAATGTCAGCATCTGCAGAATGTCGACAAGTTCACAAGAACCGGCAGCTGAGGGTTAGGATTAAGCTACAGAAGGGGAGGGTTAGGAGTCAGCAATACCGAGTCATCATGAGGTCACTGCTTGAGCCGCCAGACCAGGTAAGGCACCACTAGACCACCAGGCACATTTCAACATTCTAATCCTGTCCACACTTCATCAGTGTCACCATGACATGCATGTCCACACTACAACCATATCAACGTGGTTAATGTCAACTAAATGTTTCTCCATTAGATTTTAAAGAAAAACTCTATGCATATATAACACCAACAGCTAGGGGATACATACAAGCTTGTCAGTGAGCAGTATGTGGACCCTGGAAGGCAGACAAGTATAAAATTGCTACTCCAAGTATTTGAGGTGCTCCAGCGTTACAACTGTAAACAGAATGGTAATTCATCATGTTTGCAGTTGTATTGCCTGGGGCGTCAAATGCTGCAAGTAGACTTATGGTGGGTACACACTGACAGATACATTGGCCGATCAATTGATTGGCCAATATATTTGCTGCACGTCAGCCAGTGTGGACCCACGATATGTCGTTCACAGACATATCGCATTGGCTGTGCTGCACAGCCGAAGGATGTATAAGTCTGCAGACATATCTGTCCATCGGCAGGTGTGTACAGGCAGCAGCCGCTAGGAGGTGGTGAGACACTCCCCCAACCCGCCCACTGGGTCCCGCCCCCTGGGGGCACTAGCAGATGATGGCCGTTCAGTGTGTATGAACGACCATCATCTGCAGATATATCGGTGTACCCACCTTTAGACATTCCAACTGTCAAGTAAATTATATTCCACATACTCTACAGGAGGTTTTCCTTAGTTTCCTATGTACTAAGCCTTAGAGAGATAAAGGGGATGAAGATAAAGTAAAAACCAGGTAAGCTTCTAACTTACTTTTAAGACTGCTTGAAAAATGACAGGAACAGATTGGTTGGTACTTTATTTCTCTCTCTCCAAGGCTTAGGACATAGACCCCCCCAGCATCATATGGTGAACACCACCCCCTGGATTAGACAATTACTACTTCTAAGAAGCAAATATTAGTTCAGGGTGTAGGGTACTTAATTCGTAATAAATTTCTCTTCTATGAAGCTCTCGGGTCAAAGATAGTTTGCTCCAACATCGGGCGATTTCTTAATTTCATATTTATTACAAGATAAAAAGTGATCAGTAAAATGGTTCACATGTGTTGCAGTTTACATCAATTTAATGTGTTTTGCACATATGGAAAACATACTTGAAATAGGAGCAAACTTTCTTAATTATAAAATGGGCAGAAGTGTCTGGTTTTAAGCAGTCTCATATGAGGAACAAAATAGGATAAATACATTCCAGTAACTTTTAGTGTATACAAAAATCAGCGAAACAGAATAGTACATGGGACGATCAGTTTATATCCTTGATCTCCAGTCACACACAAGATGGACAAGAACATGGAATACAGTGAGCGTACACAGCTATTCAAAAATAGTTCCAAATGGAGACTAATATAGTTCTTAGTTATCTTACAGTATCACGAACAGCTCAGGCACAGAAGCTATAACACCAATGGGGGATATTTATGAAACCTGGTGGTGTAATCAGTTTCTAAATTCTAATTGAAAAACGAGAACCTGGACGCTGTAGCGCCCCCACCTTGCTGTACAGTGAAACTTTTCTATGTCCAATTCCTTGAACATTGCCATGAATGGCATGCATGTGATCTGAGTATGCTATTTTAGGTAATGCTAGAAGGGAAATAGGAGATTTGTTTTGTTTTTTCCCTAAATAAAGTTACTTAAAACCATTCATGTTGCATTTCTTTTTATTTCTTTTAAACTTGAAAATTTACACAAGCCAAAGTCATTAGCAAAATACATTGTTTGTTTATTAAGAGATGCTTTAATATAACAGTATAAATGGCATTGATTCAATAATGCAAAAAGAGATGAAGCCTGCTGCAAAACGTCGTAACGGCAGGACCTGTACATTCAGTATATATTAAAATAAAAAAAAAATAAAAAAAACTATACAAGCCCAGGAAGTCAAAGGCCTCAAACTGAACAGATGTGTACCGGCTGCAACAGCTAGGTGGCGCTGTATACTAGGTCTTGGAAAGGGCTGGTTTGTAGTATTGGCACAGAAATTCCAGCATAACAACCAATTGCTGCTCTTCTCAGGAGGTACATCTACACCCACATTGTGAGAGGTATTGATCTGAAC
Organism: Taudactylus pleione; assembly: GCA_031769625.1. Taxonomy (NCBI): domain Eukaryota; kingdom Metazoa; phylum Chordata; class Amphibia; order Anura; family Myobatrachidae; genus Taudactylus; species Taudactylus pleione. Next base: position 48,407,972 of record JAUIMM010000031.1, read on the forward strand.
AGCTGAATAACATCCGCGTAACAATTTCCACTCATCCCCCACATTGTTCTATTATATTTGTAGATGGTGACCAAATGCTAAGAACTAGTTTTAATAAACCAAATTCGGATTTATTCAGCCTCCCCCAGACCAAATGCAGGATCAGCATATATAGTCTAAGTGCTGGAACCAATCAACATTCCTGCTCACTGAGTGTCATTGTATAAAAATCCCCCTTTAAAAAGATTTCGCTTATTTACTTTAAAGAGCCTACGTTTTATAATAAAAAAAAAAAAAAAATAGCTGGAAAAAAAAAAAAAAAAAAAAAAGGTTACTCCCTATCCTAGCACCATTTTCCTGATATTGCAGCATGCAAGCTTACTGGCTGTACGCATTAGGACTTAAGTACCAGTATCTTGCGAGAGGTCATTCAGCTACTCATGGAGGCATTTGAGCATTTCCCTGTACTGGTGCAGAGAACAAATTAGGCGACAGACCAGTACAAAACTGGCTAAGTACTTTCTAGTCTTCCACAATGTCTACATTTACTATAACATCAAACTAAGACGGACAGCTTCAATTTCTAAAAACAGAATTGCTAGCAAAAGTGGCACCTTAATATTGGCAAAGTAATCCCCATGATTACCATGTGCAAATGGCCGAGCTCCAGTTTCCTGCTGAGTGGTGATGTGCGCGCAGATCTGGAATCACACACAGGATTATTATTTCCTTTCAAAAGACAATATTTTAACAAAGTCTCGAGAAATATTTACCTCGGACCTACACAGTGCAGACAGCCATTTCGTGGTCTGAACCAATATTCACTGGGACTTGGTGACTCCCTGAGGCAGGCGCTATATGGTCCCCCAACCGTTGTCATTACTAGAGACTGCTTCATTCTCATTAGCATTGGTTCAGCCCACAAAATGGCTGCCTTTACGAAATGCACTTTAATGTCAGTCATTATAGATTCCCCAACACCCAGGCATCATTTGGCTTCTGAATTTTGCTAAATAATACCCATGTGCTGAAAAAGCAGCCTAGTTATACCATCAGAAACCCTTTGGGATCTTTGATTTATATTTGTGGTGAGGGCACATGTTGGAGATCCTCAAGTATTACTGATGCAGAGTGCACAAAATGGCTGCCTACACTATGTATAGGTAAGAGATCACTTACAATGGGGGGCAAGTAAGCTTTGTGTAAGTCTCCCGATACAGAATATACTTCCATAGGACTGGATTACACACCATTTTTTTTAAAAAAGGAGGAAACTTGCGCCTTGACACTAAAAGTTGAGTAATCTTCACCTGTTTTCAGCTATAACAAGGATCCCACAATATAATGCAGAGTTACAGTATGGACTGCTGAAAGAAATCACTGTATAATCTGAAGGCGCATTCATTTGGTGGCAAGTATGTCTGCATTTGGAATTGGTATTTTAGACCGCAAAAGGACCCCTCTCGTGATCTAACAGAGGTACAATGCAATAGACATGCGTAGGGTCATCCTGCTAACTCCGTTTCACTCCGGGAGTTAATAGAAGGTGACGCTGGATTTGCCGCCTGGAGGGTTCAGAACTCTGTTGTGAGACCGTGGCCTGGGCCCGAGGTGAGGCTCGTGTGCAGCGAGGGCCGGGTCTGGCACCACAACACGCTCTTTGGCAACTGGTGTCTTTTCCTCTGGTTTGGGAGCAGGTGGATCAGCTTTTACTGCAAAAGCATGAAGAAAAAGAGCTGTTATGTCCTTTGTGTGCTCTATATGAGCAGGTCCAGCCATTATAGACTGGAAATATATAAAAGTCACCTATTACAGCAGAATCTCTAATTATGTAACAATACAGATCTTACAGAACCCTGGATACGTGAGTAACAGTGAAAAAGTATCACCAATGCTGCTTTTCTCACGCTTCGTCACACAGCACACTGCTGATCATTGCAGCAGGTGTAACATAGGAGTGAGGACCTGTGAGTCCCAATTATAAAAATTCAATCTAATGTCTCACCTACGGACATTAAAAAGGAAATGACCGAGCATAGACGCCACTTCATCTCGTAATGTCAATAAACTGACCGAGTGCCCCATACAACTCAATGACACATGTGTGCCAGTCAACTGGGGCAAGTGGTACCTACCTGGGGTTGCTGTTTTTGTAACTTCTGGTTCTTTTAAAGTGATGTTGTCCTGCAAAATACAAGAGGTCATCATTTTGGGAGGGGGGAGTGATCTTATTAATCAGCTGCGCACATTGCAGGTAACTATGGAGTGAAAAACACACGTGCCGGCTCACACCTCGGAATAATCTAGTAACAGGATGTACTCTAGGATTTTTTTTTACTGTGTGTTTCTCTATAAAAAAGAGAGACCGCATTAATGTGCTATTAGACACAGCAGCATATTATTAAAATGGTGCTGCGACATGGGTCACATTTATTTAAGCTGCCGTTATTGTCAAAAACACATTTCTAGGCATACGTCCGGGGTCTCATACAATACACATTATAGAGCGACCCTTAGAATGCAGTGCAGGATGATACAAGACGTTATTCGATACCTTCGGTTTGTTTGGATGTGCCTTGGGGCTCGTTGGCATCTGCCCTTCACCAAATATGTCATTGCCCTTTCCTCCTGGTAGCTTCGGGCGTGGAGCTACCTGTACTGGGTCTGGGTCCCGGAATAAACCACTCGTCTTCCCACCTATGGGAGCAAACCAAACAAACGTCAGGAAGAGTACTTGCTATCCAATAACATATTATATACCATATTAGCTTTTCCATCAGTGGAAGTCAGTAAGTTACAAGCCCCCTGAATAATGCAGCTACAGCCACTTTTGCAGACCATCATGTTTCTGTCACCTAAGGAGTAATAGCTTTGGGGTTGCACCTTACTGTACTGGCCCAGCTACTATTGGTAATAGAACCCTAGCATTCCTGCTGAAGGAGGATATGTGTGTGTATAGATTACAGTCTGTGTGTGTGGGGGAAGCTCAGTGCCTCACACATTCCACAGGCTAAAAAAACGCACTACAAACAGTTTGCAGATCTGCCCGCACATTATGGCTCCCATGATATTTGCACATCTGGTCAGTTCCCTGCCTGCATTACATCCAACCCACACATCCATGTACAGGAGCACAACATTGCAACATACATGCACACACTAATATCAATGAGAAATGTATTGCATAACATCAATACTCAGTTCAGACACTGCCTTTTGCCCAATCAGTTACGAACAAGCTGCAGCCTTCATTCAGTTAATGCTGCAAAGGGTGTAAGGTACAATCTACAAACATTTATTTAGCCGGACAGCACCCAGATAGTGAAAACAGTTATTGTGTATAATAATCGAACATGGATAACTGTAGATACACCATTCCTCATACAGGGCAACAAGACCATATCTTCCCCAGCAGAGGGGCTGCCCCTGGATTCTTCTATTGTTGGCACAAGACCCAGTTCCGGATAGACCTTCCAATGCCAGCTCAGCACAATCCCAGCTGTCTGCAGCACAGCCATCCCCTTTCCTACCAGGAAGCCACACACAGATTCCACACCTCACCTTCCTGAGCAGAGCATACATGCCTGTGGCAGACAATCACCTAGGGGCATCGGTGCTTACCCTTGTTTTTTGCTTGGACTACAATTGGTAGTGTGCCATTCTCGTAGAAGACAAGGTTGCAAACACCACATCTCTCACAATTAGGGGACCACAAAGTCAGATTCCCTGGCAATACATCAGGTCCCAACCCCCAGGCACACTACTCCAGACTAAACTCATTACTAGGCAGCACACTACAGGATCCACAGGTTTTCTACCAAGTGTTTACTCATGTGGGTGGAAAACGACAAGAATTACAAGAATTACTACAACACTTAAATGACAATCTAAAAACAAGCAAAACTAAAATACTAGAACAGCTACAATGCAACCACTAGGTTAGTGGTGTGGAAATGGAGAGCGCCGGTGTATTGCCAAATGGTGCCAAGTACAGTCTATCACTGACAGCAATGGTCTCTGCACGAATACCTGCGCACAAGGGAGTATTCATTGATTACGTGTTACTCAGAGTACAATAAAAACATCCTTGGACCAGCCTGATTAGATTTCTTATTCAGATTTATGATGTGTATCTTTGAGACGTCATTACAATACCCTGTGTCGGACGCTGTGTAATCTTTATATGAGTGAACTGTTGAGGGCAGAAGTCCCCGTCACCCCGATCTCATGTGATCATTCATGGCCGATGCAGTGTAAGCTGGCACCTGATGTCATCACTGGCAGTGTCTCATGTGCACACTAACCTTCTGCCAATGCACGGACTGTTCTCTTGAATACTCATGAATAATTAAGCAGATCTCCAGTAGATGGCTTCATGCTGGCATGTAAAACAATGACCACAAAGGAAACTACACAGCTGCAGCACACAGTACATTAGAACACGCTTAGTTACGTGATGTCTGTTCATATACAAGTTGAATGAGCTCTGTATGCAGGGAACAGTTATACTTTACCAGCAACATAACTTATGAGGAGCTACCAGCGAGTACGCATGGGAACTGCTGACTGCTTTGAAGACAAAGCATAGGCCGTATTAGCAGTAACAATATCCTAGTAAAGGAGAACAGCACTTGATGTATTGTGTGGGACTTCCCCAGTGCCACACCTAGCCTGCAGGATTTCTACGTACAGTACGACAGAAGACCCTTCTCTCGTTGCTACAGAGTGCTACCTGCGGCCAGGCTAGTTCAGTCATGTCTTTCTCATGGAAATCATTCAGCACAGTCATTTGTCCCTCATTTATCCAATTTGTTTAGAGACAGCAGTGTGTCATTCATCTGCATTCATACTAGCTGGAACCAGAAACAGGAAACAAGTGTAACCCTGCCGTATCTAACAAGTGGCTTCCTAAGCCTTGTATTAGATCAATAGCCAGCTCACTACAGGTAGGAATCATTAGCTGCTTTGATCTCACATTTTTGTTTAAAGTAAACAAAAACCCTAAAAGGTGGGTACACACCTGGCCAAAGGGTCTGCCGACCTATTTACTAGTCATTCGGCCGATGTGTCTGCACTGACATCACAGCTGGGCATTTCAATTTTCACATCCAGTTGAGAGGTCAGTCACTGGCAGGTGTACGAGTGGTCGGTGGGTCGCCCGTACACACAGCCAGACATGTTGGTATATCAAGAAATACAGACGACATTGGCTGTGCAGCAGTGCAGATGCAATAGGTCTGAACGACATCGTTCACAGACATATCGCTGGTACACACCCGCCGATGCACAACGGATATATCACCTGTTCAATAGAACGAGTCAATATATACCGGTCAGCGGGTACCCAGCTTAACCATTCAGTTAAAGGAATTGTACTTCTAGTCTTGCCTTTTGCTACATATAATGCACATACAATAAAATAAGTTTATTGAAATAGTCTACCCCAGAATAGCAAAATATGAAAACCTGTTTCGGCTGGAAAAAAAAAAAAAACCCTCAGCTGCTTGGGCGCTTTTTCTGGCATATAACAGAATAATGTACATTTGCTAAATCAAATGTCTAATTCTGTTGCAAACGCTTTCTGAAATAACGAATAGTTCAGGCTTCCGGAACTTAGAGCTGACACCAATAACTTAAACAAATGTACTTTGCCTGCAATTAACCTGTATGATCCGGGAAAACATTACCCTGCGGGGTTATTTGAGTAAAGAGTTCAGAGTCAGGTTTCACAGAGGAAAAGCAGCCACAGATATTGCCAGCCTGGTGTTAGCAATAGCTATAGGTGTGTCCAATATATGTTCTTGAATGCTTTTACCATACAAATCCTCACCACAATGATGAAAGACGGCTGCGTGGGTCTATCACCTTTTCCTCCTTACGTTATCTTTTGGTCTTCTCCAATTTTAAAGCTTTTGTGAAACGAGCTCAGCTCACACAGCCCATGCACCGCCTCAGTAATTATGCTCAGCCCACGCACCGCCTCAGTAATTATGCTCAGCCCACGCACCGCCTCAGTAATTATGCTCAGCCCACGCACCGCCTCAGTAATTATGCTCAGCCCACGCACCGCCTCAGTAATTATGCTCAGCCCACGCACCGCCTCAGTAATTATGCTCAGCCCACGCACCGCCTCAGTAATTATGCTCAGCCCACGCACCGCCTCAGTAATTAAGCTCAGCCCACGCACCGCCTCAGTAATTAAGCTCAGCCCACGCACCATCTCAGTAGTTTGTGTTCATTCTAGGTACGGCGTGGTGCAGGGAGCTGGACCATAGAAAGAGGACTCTCGAAAAGGGGGCGTGTCTTTAAGATGCGCCCCCTTTTCATCACTCTTAAGGGGAGTGCCCAGCACATCTGGACATGCTGGGCTGCCCCCAAGCTCTCCCATCACTGTGAATAGATACTGCGTGCATGCGCACGGCATCTATTCACCGGCGGTGAGCGCTGCAAAGCAATTTTTCCCTCCCACGGGACACTACGGCCAACGAGTGGGGACAGCAACCGACAAGTTGTTTTAGCGGGGTGACACCATAAGGGAAGGGTGCAATCTGCCCTTCTTAAAATCAGGCAGGGCACGTCGCCCCGCTACATCAGAATAGCGGGAATGCTAAGTAGTACTGCTCAGCGCTAGCACCATCTCAGTAATTATGCTCAGCTTATGCACCATCTCAATAGTACTCCTTGAAATGTATTTAACTCATCTCTACCTAAAAAGCTCTTCATCTATTTCAACGTCTGCTCTTTATGCTCCCTTACATGCTTTGAATATCAGAGGGCTAATTTGGAATTGAATGGAAAAAAGCCATGGTTTTGCTAAGTTACTTTCCATTTCTGCACCCATATCTGTCACAAAGTACTGTAAAATGTACTCATGGATTTCTGTAGTTTATTGTACTATGGCTGTACTCCGCCAATGGCTAATGTGCGCACCCCAGCTTCACAGCGATGCTCGTCAGCAGATCACCTGGAACTGAATTCTCCCCACAGTTATAGTAACAAAACTAATACGAGAGCAAAAACTATCCCTTTGGCGTCAGCTAATGTACCTTATATCTCCAACAGCTAGCATACAGTATTTAAAAAATCACCATCTTTAGAGGGCTCCTCACCAGGAACTTCTATTGTTAGCACCAGGGGATGCAAGGGGCCTCTATAAATCACTGACCTGGCGGGTTGGACTTCCTCGGTGCATTTTCTTGCTCTGGCGCAGAGCCAAAAATGTTGCTAGATGCCTTCTGCTGTCGTCTTGGTGCGGCAACTTCCTCAGCATTGCCAAAAATGCAGCTTGACCCTCCTCCTGGTGGCTTCAACACTCTACATAAGGAAAAGATGGAAACACGGACGAATAATTCTGCAATCTTGGGTTTAGAAAACACCTCAATAATTCTGCAGTCTCAAGGAGACTGTAGCGGGCGATTCAATTCACCATGGGACTCATCGCGGGCTTTTAGGTCCCTGGAGCTATTCAATTACCGCCCATGTCTAGCCCAGAGGTTGCACTTAACGTGGCTTTCTGCTTGCACCCTCCTGAGGAACAAACAGAAATCCACATTAACTAGTGCTTCCTGGGTAGACGATATTACCGTGGGCAGTAATTGCAAAGCATGTCTGGGCACTTAACCTGGGAGCTACGGCTTACCGCGTGTTACATTAGTAGGGCTTACTGTGGGAAATATTTGAATAGCTCCCAGCACTTAATGGGAGCTAAAACCCCGCAGCTAATTGGATCACCCTTGTAGTTTATTATTCAATAAACATAGCAGGAAAGGGTCACAGAGAAACGTCCAGATATAGTAATTCTATCTGTATTTAAAAGAAATATAAAATAAACCACCATTTGTCCAGTGTTTGTTATAAGTCGGTCTGCCACATGTGGATGCTAAACCACCCATGGATATGTAGCCGACAGAGGTTCCTTTCTTCTGACCTCTCCTATCTGATATTTATGTACTATACATGGGAACCCCACACTATTGGAGTGAGAAAAGTGGCACAACTCTGTCATCTTAGCAGGACTTGGGCCATAAAACACACTTCATCTGGTGCAAGTCCGTGAGAACAGAGCTAGGAAACATCCACCCTTACCCCGACAGCTTCTATGAATCAGGAGTTTGATTAAAGAAAATAAACATGGAGTTATAAATGTGTGGAAAATTTGGTGGGTGTATATGGGGACTGCTCTGGTAAAACAGGAGCAGGAGAGGGGACACTGGGGCTCCACACAGCAGAAATGTATCCAAGAGAACAGTGAGTACAAAGTGACTGCAGAGTGATGGGCTGGCAGACATGTCACTGTGTAATAGAAGCTCTAGATATTTACAGCAGGGATCGCTGCCAATACACATCCACTGATTACATGGGGGGGGGCTGGAGACAAGGACGCAAACATACCACGTCCAAGACAGCGTTCACATGCATCAGTCATCTCACTCCTGGAAACATTTATAACTCCATTCAGGGTGAATACATACAAAGCTTCTACATCAAGCCTCTGATTACCTGACGGCACTGGAATAGAGAATTGAGACTAATCTCTAATTTGTGAATCATGAATTATAAAAATATCTGTACAGCGCTACAGAAAATGGTGGCACTGAACATACATGAGAACTGATAAAGGCTGTGCCTCCCTTAGCATGCAGTTTATGAGTTCATCAACGTGATGTCCAGCTCCTCGCATTACTATTACAGTAGACAATATTCACCAGTTATACTGCACTCCTCTATGGCATGCGAGAAACAATAATCCTAGATACTTGTCACAAAGTGCAGTCACACGACCGATCAAATAGCACTTGGGGTCATCATTCAGAATTTAACCCTTCTTAAGCCCCCCCCTCCCCCATTTTGGTTTAACCACTTGCCTGGCATGGTCACATCAGATGCAACCACACCAGGCTGGGCTTTCCCTGACATGGTTGCATCTGATGCAACCAGTCAGAAGTGCCCACTAGGCAGCTCTTGGAAACCAATCTTCCCGCAGCCACCTACATCAGAGGGACCTGCTGGCACCCCGTGGCTGCCCCTCCCGTGTCCCCCCATCATTGCTGGCCACAGTGATCGGGCACCCGGTGGCACCCCCTCCCAGCGCAGCTGCAGGCTCCAAGTGCAACCCAATCACTGTATGACCCTCCTTCTCTGCATTTGTTGTAAGCAGTAGCCATGGCTCCTGCCAAGGCTGATGGTAGACCTCCAAGCGATGTTAATGAAATATCAGCTGCTGCGGTCTCAATCGATTATTTCTATCAATGGTTAAGCAGTCAATGGCTATCACTACAGTATAGCATTAAAAAAATTGCTATTTTTATGGTATATAGTGTTTAAAAAAAAAAAAAAAAAACAATTTCCAACACTATTTTATAAAAAAAAAAAAAAAGAAAAGTTCTTGACCTAATTCAATAATAATAAAAAAAAAAAATATCCGTCTGGGTTTTTCGAAAAATAACAAATTAGTTAAGTGGTTAAAGCTCACATTTCAAAAACTAGCCATACCTTGGCGGTATTACAATGGAATTTTTTTGACCATCAGAATATACTGACTGCACAGTACCTCCCTGTTGACCAGGGTCACTATGGCCGATCTTATCCCTTACAGATAAAGGAAGAAAGGGCAACAGACAGCTCAGTGGAATCACACACACACACGTTACAGTGTACAGAAAACCCAGCGTGAGGCCGGTGTCTGCGCAGCGTCCTGCAGACACAAGGTAAAAATAACTGCGATGTGTCAGACGGTGACACCGCAATGTAGTAAATATCTCTGATCTCATCAGGAACCTCATTAAAAGACTAAAAGGAGCACAGCGATACATATATACATGGCAGATCAATCTTTGGGGTTTTTCAGCATTTGGCCAACAGGGGGACATGAAAGGATCCTGTAAACAGGAGTTTTAGGTACAGTGTTGCCCCATTGGGGAAGGTAGTAAGTCACAGGCACACGTTTGTTACTCAGTCAGGGGCGTATTTCCCTATTGGTCAGGATGGAACTCGCCAGGGGCGCCAGCCGGTTGGGGGGCGCTGGCACCACCCGGCAATGCCACCCACAGCTAGCAGTGGCGGAACCCCCCCTGACGGAACAAATTGTTTTCTTAGAGACGGAGACAACTGTCTCAGTCTCTCCTCCGGCCACAAGACACCCACCACAATTAAAGCTGCCCGGCCAATGCCTGTTTAGCTGTCAGCGCTTCCGCGTCATACCACCTGACGCGGAAGCACTGACAGCTGAACCGGCAGGGTCCGAGTAGCGTGTCCTTGTGGGAGAAAGCGGATCACGGCGGCCCAGCAGCCCGGGACCTAGGAGGAAGTCCAAGCAGCAGACCCCACACACGTGAGAGAGAGAGAGAGAGAGAGAGAGAGAATATATATACACACATATACATATATACATATATATATATATATATATATATATATATACACACACACTAAAAATCCTGCGTTCGACACTGGCCAGTTCTGTCAACAATCTGTTCTTCTGCTGATCACTTAGTCATAAGCATCATTGCTGGACAGCGAGGGAGGGGAGGGGTGAGGGGCGATTGACACTCGTACAGCCATTACAGTGTCTGTTTGCTAACTGCCAATGGGGTGGGGGGGCACCGAGCCCCTATTTTGCCAGAGGCGCTCAGACCTCTAGATACACCCCTGCTCATAGTGTATCAGTAACACAATGAGAAACAGACATGTATAATACTACTATGTATGGCCCCTCCTTAGGGGTGCTGTGTATGGCATTGCTTTCTCCTTACACTTATCACATGGTACACTGCAAGATGTTCTCCTGGAAACTGCATGCAAAGGTGTATATGGCCATAATTACTATTCAGCTTAGACAGTAAAGATATGGAAGCTTGTCGGGTTTAGAAGGATTATTATTTTTTTTTAGTAGAAAATCTAGCAACATCCGTCAGAGAATTTGCTAAGCATTCTATACAAATACTCCCTCTGGCCATCCTCATCAGCATATCAGTACTGGGGTAAAATGGGACTTTTTACGTCTACATGGGGATGAGTGAAGGCAGAGGTACTGAGGGCTAAAGCTGGGAACACACTGGAGTGATGTCTGGCCGATTTACCATTTCGTAACGACAAATCGCTTACATCAGTGTATGCGCTCAATATGCGCGCTGCTGCAGACACATGCAACGTAGTCAGGTTTGATGTGCTTCACATCAATCCAAACTACATCACCAGCGACCTATGGTAAGTTAATGAAGGACGGAATAGTGATCCAAGTGTGAACACGCAATCCCCATTCAAGGGCATTCATTCCAGTGTTGGAACGAATGCCCGTTGTCTCAGCAGCTCGAATTTGCACCTATTTCTGCCTATTATGTAGGCAGATTCTGCTCGCATCTCCGGTGGCTGTGAGCAGAATTGGTCTTCTGGAATTACCGCATGGAAGTCGCTGGAATAGATCCTGGTGGGTTCCACGCATAATAGAATCTGCTTTTACGTTACATGGTATAATGCAGTGGCTGAGAGGGGGCCTTAGGAACTGGGCAGTGACATTCCATGAATGTATAATAGGTGCCAAGCTAAACATTTAATATGTGGTACAGTATATGTTCAGTGGAAGTGTGAATCTGTTTTACATTAGGGAGTAAGACTAACGTGTAGTAGAAGAACATGCAAGGGTACTTTTACAGGCATTAGGCTGGAATTTAAAAAGGTATTGAAGGGTATAATATTAGTCCAAGTTCAGACAAATCCCGACTTCCACAGCTTCACCTGAAGTCCGACCTCTAGTACATCAGGTTGGAACCATTACTTCCTGCAATTATACTGTGAATTAATGTTCAACGATTTCCAGCACAAGCAGCGTGGAGCCATTTTGGGCTCTGAAATGCTCTGTACAGTGTCCGAATAGATTTACATAAAAAAAAAAAAAAAACAAACACATTTGTTCTTGGTATTCTAGATTACAAATGTGCGTTTCTACAAGAATCTTCTCTGCGTTGTCCCTTCTCTCCTGCTTTCCTCCCGTCATCCTTTGTCCTCACCTAAACCAACAAACAGATGCCGTAGAACACTTCAGAAGGGGTGGACGCCTCCTGGTATCATGGTATTGTCGGTAATTACAGATTATGGCTAAGCTCTCTATATTCTCTAGCAACGTCAAAGTACTTAATATTCCAGAAGCACGCTCTCGTCTCCTTACATGCTGATAAAGTTGACCTAGCTTTTTTTGCAGGCGACTCATAATTTAAAAAAAAAAAAAAAAAAAGGGAGGAGCCTCTATTCCCCTTCAACCTCACCACTATCCCCCTGGGGTATTTTAATAATTTTTCTGATGCCAAGGCTAGAGGGGTGTCTCATTTTCAAAAACTTTACAGTTGTCCAATATTTCTGAAACACCTATTGGCGATGGCAGAGGCCTCTTCGTAAAATCTACCATTGCTAGTCAAAAATTCTCCTTCGTCAATCTTTAATTTGCCTAACCAAGGCCAGTCAGCCTTCCTGCGTAAATCTTTAGAACTTATTGAAGGTCAGTTAGAGGGGATTTTAGTAGTTGGAGGGGATTTCAACTGGGCCCTGGTACCCTTCTTAGATAGCTTCTTTAAGAGAGATACCACCAGAAGAGGTAAGAAGTTTAAATTGACTCTCCATGACTTTCAATTGGTAGATTCCTGGCAACCGTTACTGCCAGCAGCGAGGGACTACACATTATTCTCTCCCCCCACATGGATCCTACTCCCGAATAGATTATCTGTGTTGGCCACTCATCTTGACCTTTTAGTGGACTCTTCCACTGGGCAACTTACAGGTTCGGACTATGCTCCTTTATCTTTGACACCCCTTCTCAGGACCATACACTCCCTCTGAGCTAAATCGGACCAGATTACTAAAAAGTTGATATAAAAAAAACTGAGACGCTTCATGCCAACCGTCTCAAGGCACTCCTTCCAACTATTATTCACTTCGATCAAGTGGGATTTGTCCCAGGTCAGGAAGCAAAGGATACTACTAAAATCATAGATCTTATACTGTACATCATGCTGTTTCCACACACACACAAACCTATGATTCTACTCTCCACAAATGCTAACAAAGCTTTCAATCAGGTAAATTTGAGTTTCATGGCAGTGATATTGGAGCGCTTGGGACTAGCCGAAGCGTTCATCAAAAAGATAATGGCTCTATACAGAGCGCAGTCTGCACAGATTCGTATAAATGGTATTTTGTCATACCCTGCGATTATTGTGAAAGGCACTCGCCAGGGCTGCCCCCTTTATCACTGCTGGGTTTTTTTTTTTTTTAATGGAAGTCCTGGCGAGAGAAATTCAAGCCAATCATAACATCATGGGCCTAAAAGTTGGTGCACCGGACTACAGACTTGCCCTCTTTACGGATGACCTGTTAGCGGTGGTAAGCAGTTCATTCCCAAATCTACTTCAGGAGTTTCATCGTTTTGGCAAGCTCTCAAACTTTAAAATCAACTATAGTAAGTCTGTTGCCCTCAATGTCACCGCCTCAGAGGATACGGTTTCTGCCCTACGCATCTCCTTTCCTTTTCAATGGCATTTGTCCCATGGCAAATATCTAGGCATACTACTACCTAAACGACCTTTTCTCTTAATTATGTTCCTCTGCTGTGAACACTCTGGAAGGAACTAGATCAGTTGCTCTGAATATGAATATAATTAAAATGAATGTCCTTCCTAAGCTTCTATATTTAATGCAAATGACTCCGATAGGACTATCCCTTCATTTTCTCTCTGAAACACATGCTCTCTGTACTTTTATATGTGGGGGCAGTAAGCCTAGGTTTAAACATGAAATTCTCTAACGACAGAAATGTTATGGAGGGAAACAAGTTCCCATGATCTCGACCTACTAACATGCGTTTTAAATAGGGTTTTGAGCTGGACCTGCGACTCTGGAGGTCAGCAATGGGTGAAATTTGAATCTGCATCCCCCTATCTCCGTTTAGAGATGCTCCAGTGGTGCTCTAAAATAGACCGTTCAAATCATTCAACAGGTTGGGCTCACACTGGGGTCATGGAGGAAGTTACGTGGTAAAAATGGTATCTCTCCTGCACCATCTCCTCTCACACCCTTTCTGTATAATGTTCAATTTCCTCCGGGAACTCTTACTAGGGTGTGCCATATACTCAGGCTTTCCTTTCAGGAGCTTTGTTCTGCTACTCCTTAAGCTGAACGTTGCTCTTGGTTTTACCTTCAGATCTGACACTTTGTTTCATCCCTTGCGGGACTTTCGGCCCTATCTAGAGATCTGACCCCCTTTGAGTCTATGTGCCCCCATCAGAGGGCCCCTATACAATCTCTGGAATCTAAGATTTTAATGCATTCCCTGTTCGCTTCATATCCTTGATTTGTTGACGCTTGGGATCAAGCTCTATCACCAAGGGGAATAAAAGTAAACTGTGAAAAAGTATTTCGGGTTTATAGTGTTTGTCCCTCTAGCTTAGAGGTGCTGGCGATTCAATACAAAATTTTAACTAAATGGTACCGTTGTCCGGTAAACCTCCACCAATTCTTCCCCTCTGTGTCCTCTCTGCTCGCATTGTCACAAGGTACCGGGTAGGCAGATGCATATTTGGTGGGACTGCTCCCTGATTATCCTGTTTAGGCAAAGAATTATAGCCTTGGCCTCAGAAATAGTAGGTTACCCAGTGCCACAAGGTCCAGATTTTTGGTTACTCTTAGTCTAAGATTCCAGTCCCACAGGACAAAAAAAAAAATCCTTTTCAAGAATATTAATAATGCTGCTAGAGCGGTCCTCCAAGTGCACTGGTTCTCATGTGTCCCTCCTACAGTCCAGAAATTGTGCCAACGCCTTAATATTTACATGTCCATGGACAATACTTATCATGTAGCTCCCGAGTAGCACTTGGAGCTTATAGCATTGTGGTCTTTCTGGATTGAATTCAAATCCCCTCCCTCTTATAAGGCACTCCTTCCACAGGAATAATATCTTATGCTACTCCTATGTGAATGAGCCCTTACAATCCAATTGTAGTTCTTGATGTGACATTGTTTATTTCTGGACCTGCACCATAAAGGTCACATCTGGGGGTATATGAATAAGTGCCACATTCCTTAAAGTAGTGCAAACAAAATCATCTAAGCAAACGAGAAGTATGCCAAGATAATGGCAATATAGCTCGAATTAGTGTTTTAGGGGTTAAGTTTCTTAGTTACTAAACCAGAGACCATTTGTTTTCAACATGCTCTTCTTTCAGATCCATCTTATGTAACTTATTAGTGACCACCACAAAGGGGGTTTATATTTTACAACTAATATTAAGTGTTCTCTCAACCGCCTTACTGATTCCAATTTTCATGCCAGACCAAAAAATAACTCCATTTAAGACAAACTTTCTAGGCTCCATAAAGATACACTTGTGGTTTATTCTTTTCCCTGATGCGATATCTACGAAAGGGCAATGACCGCTGGATGGAAAGATGAGCAGAGGCCCCTCCAGTGTCCTGTACAATAACACATTTCTGGACACTAGCGCTGAGCTGAAACAATGTACAAAAGATGAACATAACTCGCATAAAAACAGAGCTGTGTAAAATGTGACTAGCACATGCTCAGAGGGCCATGAAATCGGAGACTAGGGAATAGCCAGGAAACTCATTAAAAACAAGTAGTGCAGCTAACCCTAGTCAGGACCTAAAGTGGAACAGCAAGCTGCAGAGCAGATGACAGGACAGGACAGGACCCCTCCTGCAAGGGAGGAAGGTAAAGTGATCCCCTGCCGGGATGAGATATTTCCATGTAGAGGCTGCTCTACTTACAGCAGGGAGGGATCCTCTACAGTCAGGAGTGATGTGTAACTGAGCTGTCATTAATAATCAGCGTTACAAACACCGGAGATATGGGGCAGACACATGACAAACATGGTAAAACAATGACAAGAGACACCTCACCGTACATGGAAAATTATGGTTGCACCTATCCTGCCATCTCTATTGTGATATGAACAAATGCAGGATTTCAGCCTATATAATCCTTTGGGTGAAGGGGGGCTCAATTGTTTTAATGCAGCCGCAGCTCCCGTCTAAAGTGTTGCGAGTGATTAGCTTGTCTGCAGGCGCTCATTATTTCTGCTCAAGCCCTCTGAAGGTAGCGAGCAGAAATTCGCCCAAAGACAGGCTTTTGGGAACCCAAACACATTGTCTGCACGGGTTTAGTCGCTTTACACAGCTAATCCCAGCGCAATAAGTAATGGGTGCCCAGTGCACTTGTGCCCATTGTCAAAACAATTGAATATCACCAGTCGGACACAAGTGAATTCCCCACCCTAGGAGTCTTGATCAAACTAATGTAGTTCTCACAAAAGAATGTGCAAATAGCCATTTACTAAAACAGGGTCAAACTTAATTTTGCCTTAAATGTGCAAAGCTATTAAGAGTCATATTGTAGACGTCTCCTGTGTTATGGGCAACAACGCTTAACAAGCTCCGCCATTACTCTGTGGTTGGCTGGAGTGACCGCAATGTCTATTGCAAGTTTTTAGCTCTGCAAATGCGAACCCACACCCGACGTAACAATATAAGCTATGACTTCTTGCTGACCTCCAGGAGATGCTCTCACTGTGATGATCCAGGCAAAAAGCGTTAAAGCAGCATTACTTTTCAGGAACATATTGTTTTGTTTTTTATTAACTAGGATCCTTCGTTACTGAGGTCGCTTCATATCCTGTCTCGTTATCATCCCTCCCAATTACACAGATTACTGGAGTAAAGGGCCTCTTTCCTTTACCCATATTCTTGTTATTTCCATCTAGTTAAGATGTGTGTCCTTGTATTTGTAGCATATTAGATTTCCAGTATTTTACTTCCAATTTAATTACATTTTATTTATATTTCCTAATTCCCTTTTTATAACGCTCCAGTATATGGCATCCCTTATAAATGAAACCATTTAAAGATTTTATAGACAGCTTCTTTTGAACTTTCAGCATGTCTGTATCCGCTTTCTATAAAGGAGACTAAACGATTATTCATCTATAACAGGAAGTGAAACCAAGGTAAAAGGCAAATACCTGTGATCTATCGTAATTAGTGCATACTGTTCCATTAGTAATCGCTCACACTGCTATATAGTCTACTTTACTATAGCAAGTGACTGTTTCCATTAATTCCTCCTTACAGCATCCATGATATTTCCACCTACCTGTCAGGGACAGGAAAGTGTGGTTAGGAAAAAGTTTTGGCTGGTGGTCATTCTTAAATGTACAAGCGGACCAACTAAACAGGGATTTATGAAAATATCTATATGCCAAGTTTACACTTAAGATCTCAGAACCAAAAGGATGTAATCCAGAGCTAGGAGTATGTCTAAATAGAATATATTGTAACATATTGTAAAAACAATGTTATGCTGTGGGGGGGAGAAGTAATAATGTGTGTACAGGTTTAGAATTGCATAAGAACATCTCCTAGCTCAAATCGAAAAAGCAACATAACAATAAAGCTGCCCAATATATAGGTTTGTACCAGAGACAAAAGCAGACAGTATTTCCACCTTGCATCACACAGGTTTGGTCTAGGAGAAAATCTGCACCCTTTAGTTGGATTTCCTCCTAAGTCTATAAGATACCCAGTCTCTTTCCGACCCCTTATTGCTTTGCTCAAGTGAAGCCCAGAGGAAAAACAAGTAGCCTGTAGGCCAAGCAAACAGATAGGAATGTCAGTGCCTTCCAAATACAGTCTAGTGTAGCACAGATGCCGTACAGATGACAAGAGTACCAAAGAAATGTTAGAGCGCTGCGAATAGTCTAGTGTATTGACTTGTAGGACACAAGCCGTACAGATGATACAGAGTAACACAGGAATGTTACAGTGCGCTGTGGATCCAGTCTACTGTAGTGATGTGTAGAACAGAAGCTGTACAGACAGGAGTAACAGGAATGTTACAGTGCGCTGTGGATACAGTCTAGTGTACCGATACATTGGGCTGACACTGTACAGATGATACTGAGTAACACATGAATGTTTCAGTGCTCTGCCTATCTAGTCTAGTGTAGCGATAGGACGGAAGCCTAGTGTAGTGCAAGACGGAGGTCTGAACAACACAGGGCTGTCCATCTCTAGGATCCTGGAACATTGCCACATCATATGACAGACAGATAAGGACAGAAACCTCCGGCTCCCGGGAAGACTTGTTTGTTAAACTCCTCCTCAATAAGCTCTAATATAGTGGTTCCTATTTTTTGTAGCGGAGTTGGGAATCTATTTTGGTATATTAGGTGCACATTCGTTTTTTAGTGTTGAAAAAGACGCCACCAGGTATAAGGCGATTTATTGTACTAAAAACCCCATGTTGACCACCAGATGCCCACCTTTTTCACCTGGCATATACAAGTTGTTGCCAAGCAACTCTCTTCATACATTCACAATACCTGATAAGATGGTGCCAGCCCTTCATCTATTTTAAATATTGCTATAACATTCATCTGTTATAATAGATGCTCATTATTGTTTTATTATCGCATTTGTTCCCAATTTTCAATGCTATGGAATATGCTGGCACTGAATAACTGGCTATAGCTGGACGGCAAATCCAAAAAAGCAACTGTAGTTCTTTGCCTGCTTTTTCCAAAGAGAACTATTGTCTTAATTGAAGAAAAAACAAGAGATATGGTAAGAACTTACCTTTGTTATCTCTGTTTCTACGAAGTCCATAGGGTCCACAGGGTTGACCTTGGGGTATAGGTTGGGAACCAAATCCGGGCACCACGCAGTTAAAGCTTTTAGCTCCCAGGATGCACTGGGTCCACTCTCCCTATAACCCCACCCCCAAGCCAGAGGCACCTCAGTTTGTAAGTAGCCAAAGGCCGGAGGAGGAGAGAAAAAGAGAGAGAAAACTGGAACACTCAATAACCATACTCACCGAAATGGGAGACGGAAAACCGGTGACCAGCCACACAGCCCATATGAAGCCAGGTGCGTCAGGGCGGGCGCCCTGTGGACCCTATGGACTTCGTAGAAACAGAGATAACAAAGGTAAGTTCTTACCATATCTCTTGTTTTCTACTTCAGGGTCCATAGGGGGTCCACAGGGTTGACCTTGGGGATGTCCCAAAGCAGTTCAACCAAGGGTGGGGACGCTCCTGTGCTGAGAGGAGAATCCGTCGCCAAAAAGGAAGCATCCTGAGAGGCAAAGGAAACCAATGCCTAGAACCTTAAAAAGGTGTGGACAGAAGACCACGTGGCCACCTAGTAAGGTAAAACAGCCGAGGCGCCACGACGAGCCGCCCACGAGGGTTACACGGCCCGAGAAAAAAACAAGCCTCAACGACAGAAATGCCCACCCATGGGTAGGCCCCTGAGGAAGACCTACGAGGCCATCCAGCCAACATTTGGTTATAGGCCGGCCATCCTTTCCTGTGAAAACCAGAAATCTCAGACCACCAATAAGGAGTCCGATTTCCGTAAGGAACCTGAACGGATCACAAAAATCCAAAGAGGCCAGACCACAGTCAATGAGGCCACACCAGCCGAGAGGACTGGGGACAGAATGGCCGTACCATAAGTTCCAGAATAATATGGAACCTGAAAACCACTAAGAAGCAACACAGGGCGAGAGCAACTCCCACCCTGACATGATGCCCTCCAGAAGAGGGAGCCACATGAGAACGCTCCCAATTCAGACACTCTCCTGGTTGATATAAACACCCTGAGAGAAAGAGAGAGCCTAAGCAATAGACCATGTAATGGCTATCACAACCAGCGGTTCCATTGACTGTCCCCGGAGGTAACGAAGAACCACTACTTACTCCCCAGGAGTCCCTAGGGAGGACAAATGGAGGCATAATCAAGAAAACACTCCAAAGGATGAACTGGATACCAGAGTGGAGCAATTCCATATCTTAACCATACTGACAGTGTAGAGATCCGCACTGTCAGGAAGACCAGGCCAAGTGTGAAACCCAAGCCAGCCGGAAGGAATGCCAGAATATCTGGAAATCCTGGACACCGGAGGATTGTATCGACAGGTACAATACCATAAGATTTATGGCTGCCACAGTTTGTGGTAGGTCCCAGCAAAAGCTGATCCATGTGCTCTAATCATTCCAACGATGACAAAGCCAGGGAAGCCGTAAGACCACTGTAAGGACACAGTCAAAGACAAACGACCCAGGTCCAAGGCAAAACCAAAGACCCTGAGACAACAGGTCCGGGCAGTGAAGCATCAGGGATGGAGTATTGATGTAGAGACTCCGAAGATCCAAGTACCCCTGACATCTGGGGCAATCAGGAGCCACCAGCAGGAAAGCATCTCCGTCTCGATTGAAAACACTTCCAAAGACCTTGAGGAAGAAGGGAGACCGGAGAACACAGGTACACAAAGTGGAAGGACCACTTCACCGACAAAGAGTCGCTGAAGGTTGCTTCAGAATCCCCAAAGCTGAACTGTAACACCATAGTGTGATAAAGTCAGAAGGCCATGAGGGTCACCTCAGGGGGGCCCCCCCTGCTCACCAGGAGATGAAACCTCTCTTGGGGAAGAGACTAGTCCCCGGGATGCACGTCGTGACGGCTGAGGACTCCCGCTTCCCAATGGAGAGCTCCTGAAATGAACGCTGCCGAGATGGTCGGGAGGAGACCCTCGGACTATGTCCGAATATGTGACATACCTGTCATTGCCACCCAACGAACAGTGTTGCTAAAAAGGAAGCCACTGTCCTGACCCTGTCGGACTGAACCTTTTCAGGTTCACCGGGAAACAAGAGTTATGCCAGAGTAAGTTAATTGACAGGGTGGAATCGACAGACGTCCAACTGCACTGAAAAGGATTCGATCCAGACACTGTCCATAGCAAAGAAAACCCTGGACGAGATGGCCATAGCCACCCGGACAGGGACCGACTTGCCTCCGGAGAGAGCATCATCATTTGAACAGTTATCCGACAGAAAAAACTCATTCCATCTGGAGATGAGCCAATTATGGAAAGGCCTGGAATGGAACTGAGCCCATTCCACCATGCATCCCAGAGTGTAAAGACATCTGTCGACTGCGCAGACAACCATGTACTCCTAATGGAAGAGAGGAGATTCCGTCTTACGCCAGAAGAATTCTCAGATTCTGAGAATCCAGCAGGGATCCTAGATGAAGAATACCCAGAGAGGGATGCAGGGAGGACTTTTTCCCCGTTGATTAAACGTCTGCATCCTGAAGAAGCCACAGTCATCCTGACCTGGCCGTAAAGTACCCCGGTGATCCCGCTAAGAGCAGGAGGCCGTCCAGGTACAGGAGCATTGGGATATACTGAACAGAAGAACTGTCAGAAAATCCAAAACGCTGGTAAACCCCTGTGGGGCTGAGGACAGTCCCAACAGGCAGAGCCCGAAAAATTGTAAGTGTTGCTGTGATACAGCAAACCTCAGCCCATGCTGAGGAAAGGTCTCTGTAAGTACCCGTAGGCACGCGTCCTGTATATCCAGTGATACCATAAAGTCCCCAGGTTCCAAACATCGTATGATGGAGCATAGGGATTTCCTCCTGAGCCCAGGTAGCTTTAGGAACTGGTTCAGGGAATTGAGACAGAGAATAGGCCAAAGAGGACCATTCAGCCACCGCACCAGAAAGAAAGCAGAACAACCAGTCCCTCACTGAGATAGTGGGGATGGCCTAATTAGCTCCGCTTACCGCAACAACTGCATAGCTTTCTGGATCTGTAAGGCCCTTGTAAAGAGGGCGTACCCTCCTACCCACGTAGCCGCGGCAACTTGACACTAATACCGGGCGAACTGAGAAAATCGGTATCTCCCAGTTGTAGGCCTGTCCCGTCAGGCTGAAGAGATATCCGTAGGTTCAGAAGCAGGATCGGCTGGCAGTCCAGGCCTGCTCGGTACTGGATATGTCGGCCCTTGTAGATGCCGACAGTCTACGAAGAAACAGACCTTTAGGCTGACCCAGAGGACAAAAAAGACTTAACAGACTTAGTCTGAGGCCTTGTAGTGGGCATAGCTGAAAGCGGTAAACTTGTCGTTAGTAATACTGCCAATGTTACTACAATCTTGTCAAGGTCAGGACCAAACAATATCAACCCTAAAGATGGTATCTGCACCTCTGCATTCCCAGAGCGCAGCCATAGGGTATTACGGAGGATACAGTCGCAGCCGGAACTCTGAAAGTTAGGAGACTGGTATCCAATATAGGCATTTCCACCTATGACAACAGCATATATTACGTGAGCGACCAAATACATTTGAACCCCCGACGTGTTGGAGGGGAAAAAACGTTACAAATGCATCAACCCAATATGCAATAGTATTAACCAACCATGCTATAGCCATGGTAGGATGGGTAACAACTCCTGAAAGCAAGTATACTGATTTCAGGCAGAGTTACCACCTACGGATCCGAAGAATCCGACCACGCAGGAATGGGAGGCGTAGTAACGTCTGTAATCAGACGAGTAACACGCCCATCCCCCCCAGGAGGGGCTCGTGATGACCCTCAGGGAATTTGGGACAGGAGGCCAAACACTGTTGTAACACCTCCTATCTGGCAACAGCCAGAGTCCCGCTATGCGATCCACCCGCTAGTCAGCAACAGGGAACCCGAAGGCACGCAATACTGAGGGTGTATGATACAGGTGCAGGTCAACATTCACTCTAACCAGAATGGACCTGCTACCAGCCCTAAAGCAGGGATAATAATACCTGAAATAGGCTTCCCCCCGTGTAAGAGGGAAAGAGCCCCGAACAGTACCCAGTTCACGGCAGAGCCAACTGGGAAGTAACCACAGGGCGTCAACCACGCCAATTAGCGTTTCGTAGAAAACGACATCCACCCAGGGTGGCTGTTGTGGTAATCCCTGCAAGGGGAATGACAGACTATTGTGGCACCAGGGGGAATTCATATACTGCGAAAAACCCCTGCAGGGAGCGGTAGTCTGTGTCACAGGGGAAGAGTGCAAGAAGCTGCGAGATACCCTGAGATGAAAAGGGCAGTATGGTGAAGTAACCCCAAGTGAGGTACAACAATGGGGCCCGCCCGGCGATCCGCAATTGAGAGGATCCCGAGAAAACAAACCGCCCAAGGGGGTCGTGAAAGAGGCCAGCACCAGATGACGCCACATACAGAACCCTTTATGAGTCAAATCCTCCGCACTAACACCTGCAGCACATGACTTGCAGGATAGTAAAAATGGGTGCAGTATAACGCTCTATCTCCTGGTCAGACATATCTGACCAATCTTGGCGGAAATATTAAGCAGCGCTATACTGGTCCTGACTGATGCCAAAAATTAGCTGCAGGGACCCATTTTCAGCGTATGCAACACACAGTTCCATCTAAAATATGGCAACGTGCAGCACGCAACAGTATGTGACAAACCACACAAATATTAACAAGTATATAAATGTGAGGTCTCAGAACCACCCTAAGTACAGCTGTATTAGGGCAGATAAAGAAAAGGGATAGATATACACTGACAGGTGAGAGAATAAAGTACAGTCAGCACTAGCATAAGTCACATACAATGCAGATATATACATATATACATAAACATGTCATATAATATACTGCACTATTACACTGCATTCAACTGCCCAGATTCAGTGTCTGGGAAGGCTACAGTGCTGTGTACACTGACCTGATGGTGAGGTACGCAGGGGGACTGGACTCACTGCCATCCTGAGAGATTTCTGCTGCACCACAGAGATAAAATGGCCGCTGGAGACCTCAGAAGAAGCGTGGCCCGCGGAGGAAGCAGCTCAGCGACGCCAGACTATGGATACTGAAAGGCGCGCTGAGCTGAGGGGAGGAGCCGCTGTAACAGGGAAGGCTGCCTCCCCTGGCCGGCTATTAACCCCCGGGACGCCGGCTCCCTGCACCGATCGTTAAGTCCCTGGTGGTCTAGTGGACACACGGGGTATGGGGGGCCCGCCGCCACTGCCGGCGCCTCCGGTCTGTCCCCTGAGACCGGAGGCACAGGACTGCATTTGAAATGCGCGGATCACCGCAAGCGGTGATCCGCGACCTTACCTGCTCCCCGTGGATCCGGCAGCAGTCCTGGGCGCCCACAGAGTCCGGCTAGTACAGACTCTGGGGTCCCGCTGAGATCCCCAGATCTGTACTGGCGTCTCAGCGCCAGCGGGGTGACGGAGCGGCAGCTTAGACGTCCTATGGACAGTCCGACGCTGCCGCTCTGAAGAGTCCAAAGTCCATGGAAAAAACTTTGTCCCTAAAAAAATAAAATAAGCTTAGGGGCTGCTAATCAGCTCCCCCTGCGCTAACGGTGACCCGACTCCGGCCGGGCACCAACTTAAACTGAGGTGCCTCTGGCTTGGGGGTGGGGTTATAGGGAGAGTGGACCCAGTGCATCCTGGGAGCTAAAAGCTTTAACTGCGTGGTGCCCGGATTTGGTTCCCAACCTATACCCCAAGGTCAACCCTGTGGACCCCCTATGGACCCTGAAGTAGAAAAAAAACACAACAGGTTATTATTAAGGCTTATATTAACATATAAAAATTGTTTGCTTTTGGTTTCAAACGAGGTGCCCCACTGGTCTGAGTAAGACTGTCATTTGGGGGCATATTCAATTGGGACGAAGAATAGCAAAAAAACACAAACACTGGGGTTTTCCTGCAGGTGCAGGATATTTGTTATTCAATTAGGAGCGGGGTGTTTGATTTTTTTAAGCACCGGGAGGATTTTTTTTGTTGTGCACCTCTAGAGCATGACCAATTATTCCTAAAATCCACAATTTTAGGAAAAATGGCCAGGAAATGCTCTGGGACCCAGCGGCACCCCTCCTAATGACTAACTATTGGGAGTTTATAATTAGCTTAGTCAGTAATACCTTCCAATGTGCATCCAGCGTTGGGACCCGGTCTTCTGCAGCAGCGGTGAGAGAGTGAGTGACCCCCAGTGTGTGTCTCCCAAGTGTAAGTATGCCCCACTATAGTGGGCACTGGGAGAACTACATCTCCCAGCAGCCCTTGTGCATCCATGCAGCCTTCCAGCAGCCCACAGGACTCCCTGCAGCCCCCTCCCCAGTGAGAAGATGGAGGGGAGGCCACCGGCAGCCGCAGAGATCACCGGGCAGGTAAGTTTTTTATTTATTTATTTTAGGCAGAGTGTTGTTTTTAACTCTGAAAACCCCGCAACCACTTTTTTGCTTTTTTTAAATTGGGTACCGTGGGTATCAGGAGCACGCATACCAGCGGTAATGCAAAATTGGGCGTGATGGGTGTAAGGTTTTTTCCTCGCTAAACCTTGCGCCCAATTGAATATGTCCCATAGTGATCATTCCTGCAGCCTGCACGTAATCAGTTAGGAGGCACTTTAATTTTGAAGGGTAACATTTTAGATGTGATGCATCACTATAGCTACTGTAGTTGTAGAGATAAGTCACTTATAAAATGTTGTCCTTCAAAATAAAATATGCCCTCACTGGTTATGTGCAAGGTGATGAAATGAACACTGACATTTATTTTTTTTAACATGCAATAAGATGCTTCTCATCATTGTGAGCAAGATCCATACTACAGCCTGCTAAGATGACAGTCTCACACAGGAAATACCCTGCATAACTTACTAATCACCCAAAATGGAAACATTCCAGACATTACACATAAATACAGAAGTTTGCTTAGCTATGGCTCAGCAATATTGCCCAGCTTTAAAGCTGTCCGGTAGGTGTTCATTGGGGGGATTCAATTCAGTGCAATATTGAGAAGCCCCGGGAAGAAGTTCCCAGAAGTATTCAATTGACCGCGCTGTTAAATCAGACTAGTAGCATTTAAGTCAGAGAATGACTGTTACCGCACCTTAAACTTGGTGTTTAGTTGAGCTAACCAGCATTCTCCAACTAAAGTGCCGGCTGTGAGGCTGTTGGCACCACGCTTAGCTGGAAAGCAGCATCGCGGCCGGCATTTAAGACGGATTTCTGCTCACACCTCAGGAGGGTGAGAGAAGAAATCCTTTAGCTGGAGGTAACGACGCAGTCAATTGAATAGCTCTGGGACCTCATTCCTGGGGCTATTCAACATCACTGAAGTTAATCGCCCCCATTGTGTTATAATAAACTATTTTCTGTAGAAACCTCAATCATGTTGCTACAGAATGTTTCTATACTGGACATTATATTAGTACAGTCAATGCAGCAGGAGTTTGGGAGCGCAAATTCACAACTTAAATCCTGCACACATCGCAGCTAATTTTCATGAAGCGCAACCACGCACCTCTCAATTAAATTGTAAATAGCCATTCCCGCGAATTGTGTCAATATTGCTCTTTAATTCTACAATGTGTGACCAGGGAGAAATGGTTGAAAAAGTGGGGTAATCACCCTGTGCTCCCCAAAAGAGGCAAACCTAGCAGAACTGTCCCATCATCTTCCCATGCTCAGGAGGGTGCGAGGGAAAAAAATAAAAATAATGTGAATTTGCTGTGAAACAGGAGTTTGGGAGCCCATGGAATTGAATAGCAAGACTGCACGAAGATGACACTTACTCGTGAACTCATATTGCAGACCTACATTCCTGGCACACTGCACTGACTGAGTCACCTCCAGTGTCATTTAACCTTCTCTAGTGTAGATCTCACATACCCAAATACTACACAACCCTGAACTGCATAAACAAGGCGATGCCTCCTAAGTATAATAGACTCACGAGTGGTATACTTCTTCATCAATATTTATTTGGAGGTAGCAGACTGCCGTCTCACATATTGCCAGAGTTTTATCTAAAGTTATACATAGAACCTCCTCCACCAGTTTCACACCACTTTATAGGCCAGTGTTGGCTAACCTTGACACTCCAGCTGTTATGGAACTACATAACCCAGCATGCACTGCTACAGTTTTGCCATTAGGGCATGCTAAGATATATAGTTCCACAACAGCTGGAGTGTGAAGGTTAGCCAACACTGTTATAGGCCATATATGATCTGATCAGAGAACACCAGTCTTTTCCCACATCTAGACAATGGTAATGCGGACTTTGAGCTAAATGGGGTGAAAGGAGCATAAACACTTAGACCCCTTTTCAACTACCGCAATAACCCAGGTTGCGGCTCAGTGGAAATATATGAGATATGGTAAGAACTTACCCTTGTTATCTCTATTTCTACGAAGTCCATAGGGTTCCACAGGATACCTTGGGGTATAGGTGTGACGTCAGTCGCAGGGCACCAAAGAGTTAAGCTTTCAGCCTCCCAGGATGCACTGGGTTCCCCCCTATACCCCGCCCCCGAGCCAAGGCACCTCAGTTAGTTACCAAGCCATAGGCCGGAGGAGGAGAAGGAAGAGAGAGAACAAAGATCTGGACACATACAAGAATCACATTCTCACCAGAGGGAGACGGAAAACCGGTGACCAGAGCAAAGCCCATCTGCAGCACAGGTGCGACAGGGCGGGAGTCCTGTGGAACCCTATGGACTTCGTAGAAAGAGAGATAACAAGGGTAAGTTCTTACCATATCTCATTTTCTACTTCAGGGTCCATAGGGTATCCACAGGATACCTTGGGGATGTCCCAAAGCAGTATCCTTTAAGGGTGGGGACGCTCCTGTGCTGAAAGGAGAATCCGCCGCCCGAAGGAAGCATCCTGAGAGGCGAAGGTGTCAAACCTGTAATACCTCACGAAGGTATGGACAGAGGACCACGTAGCAGCCTTGCAGATCTGGACTGCAGAGGCACCACGTCGAGCTGCCCACGAAGGACCCACAGACCTAGTGGAATGAGCCTTCACAGAAGGAGGAACCGGCAGGCCTTCATGAAGATAAGCTTCAGAAATAGCCATACGGATCCAGGCTGCCAAAGTTTGCTTTGAAGCAGGCCAACCCTTTTTACGGAAGCCATAGAGGACAAACAAAGCGTCCGACTTCCTAAACGAAGAAGTGCGGTCAATATAAGTCCTTAAGGCCCGCACAACATCCAAAGAGGCCTCACCCACGGAAAGACCCGGTGAGTTAAAGGCCGGAACAACGATTTCCTCGTTAACATGAAACTGGGAAACAACTTTGGGAAGAAACTCGGGCCGAGTGCGGAGCACTGCCCTGTTCCCATGAAAAACCAAGAAAGGGGGTCTACAAGAAAGAGCCCCTAACTCAGAAACACGTCTGGCCGAAGCAATAGCCAGAAGGAAAACAGTCTTAGCTGTTAGCCATTTAAGATCCACTGAGCCCAGTGGTTCAAACGGCAGTCCTTGGAGAGCCCTCAGGACCACAGCCAAATCCCAAGGCGCCACAGGTGGAACAAAGGGCCGCTGAATGCGGACAACACCTTGCATAAAGGTGCGCACATCCGGGATTGTAGCAATCCTACGGTGAAACGAGACAGACAGGGCCGAAACCTGTACCTTCAAAGAAGCAAGGCGAAGCCCATGATCTAGTCCCGCTTGCAGGAAGGCGAGAATCCGAGACAGACGAAACTCCCGCGGTGCATAACCTCTCGGTCGACACCACTGGAAGAACGTATGCCACACGCGATGGTATATCCTCGCGGAAGACGGTTTCCGAGCTCGCAACATGGTACGCACCACAGAGCTGGAAAACCCCCGGGACCTCAGCATGGCCGTCTCAACAGCCACGCCATCAAAGACAGCAGAGTCAGGTCCGGGTGACGACAAGGACCCTGAGACAAGAATTTCCGGATTACCCGTGGAAGAGGGGAGACCGGAGGGAACAGATATGCGAACCGGAACGTCCACCGGACGGACAGAGCATCCACCAGAGACGCCCCTTCGTCTCTTGTGCGAGACCCGTACACCGGCAACTTGTTGTTGTGCCGGGACGCCATGAGGTCGATTTCTGGAAGACCCCACCTGTCCACCAGTAGTTGAAAAACGTCCGGGTGCAGGGACCATTCCCCTGGATGAACGTCCTGGCGACTTAGAAAGTCCGCCTCCCAATTGAGCACTCCCGGGATGAAGACTGCTGATATGGCCGGAAGATTGCGCTCCGCCCAAACCAGGATCCGAGAGACCTCTACGAGAGCCGCCCGGCTTCGGGTTCCTCCTTGCCTGTTTATGTAGGCCACGGTGGTAGCGTTGTCCGACTGGACCTGTACCGGGTGACCCTGGAGAAACCGATGTGCCTGCTGGAGAGCATTGAAGACCGCACGGAGTTCCAAGATATTGATTGGAAGCTCCGCTTCTGTCGGAGTCCACCTGCCCTGGAACAGATGTGGACCCGAAACTGCTCCCCAGCCCCGAAGACTGGCGTCCGTAGTCAGGCCCAATTTGGAATCCAGAACGGACGTCCCTCGCTGAGGTGGGTCGTCTGTAACCACCAAGCAAGGGACAGGCGAACCTCCGGAGTGAACACAATCGTCTGGGACTTCAGAGACTGAGGCAGCCCGTTCCACTTTGACAGGATCAGGTGCTGCAGAGGTCTGGAGTGAAACTGGGCATATTCCACCATGTCGAACACCGACACCATGGAGCCCAGTAACCTCATCGCCGAGTGTAAGGACACCCGGCGGCTGTGCAGACAACTGCGCACCCTTGACAGCAAAGCCGAGATCTTTTCCTCAGTCACGAAGATCTTTTGCTGTCCCGAGTCCAATAAGGCTCCAAGATGCAGAATCCTCCGAGACGGGATTAGAGTGGACTTTTGCCAGTTGATTAGCCAGCCGTGCCGTTGCAGCAGGGCAATGGTCAGGGCTAAGTGGCGTAACAGGAGCTCTGGAGATCCTGCCACCAATAACAGGTCGTCCAAGTACGGCAACATGCGGACTCCCTGCAGCCGCAGAGAAGCCGCCATCACCTTGGTGAAGACACGTGGTGCTGTCGCCAGGCCAAAAGGTAACGCCCGAAACTGGAAGTGGTCGCTGCGGATTGCAAACCTGAGGAACTGTTGATTGTGCAAAAGAATAGGGACATGCAGGTAAGCGTCCTGTATGTCCAATGACACCATGTAGTCCCCCGGTTCCAGCGCCAGAATGATGGACCGTAGGGTCTCCATCCAAAACTTCGGTACCCGCAAAGACTTGTTGAGTGCTTTGAGGTTGAGAATCGGACGATACGACCCATTGGGTTTCTGCACAAAAAAAAGATTTGAATAGAAACCCTGGCCCCTCTGGGAGAATGGAACAGGCACTATAACTCCAGCCTGGAGCATAGTGTGCAATACCTTCCGCAGCTCCGTAGCCTTGTTCCGGTCTGATGGTAGACCCGTGGTGAAGAATCGAGCCGGGGGTCTGTGCCGGAAGGAGAGGGCGTACCCGTGGGAGACCACCTCCAGAACCCAAGTGTCTCTCGTAGTGACCGACCAACACTGGGCGAACTGCAGCAGGCGGCCTTCCACCCTGGGATTCCCCAAAGGGAGGCCCGGACCGTCAGGCCGCAGGCTTGTCATCTGGCTTGGGGGCCGGACGTCTTGTACTCCATGCCTGCTTCCGGGGCTTGACAGATTTCCTAGGGCCAGCCTGACGAGGAAACGACTGTGGTTTGGGCCTGCCCTGGGCCCTAGATGACCGAAAGGACGATGGTCAAGAACCAGAAGGAGCAGCGGCCGACGGGAGACAAGCCGATTTGGCTGCCGCCAGCGTGGCCACAATCTTATCCAGACCGAAGAGAACTTCTCCGGGAAAACGGCAAGGCTTCCAGACCCTTCTTGGAATCTGCGTCCGCCTTCCAGGATCGCAGCCACAAGGTGCGACGAGCAGCTACCGCTGCTGAAGAAATTCTAGACACCAGAGTACAAATGTCTAGAGCCGCCTTGTTGATGTAAGTGGCCGAATCACGGAGATTGCCAATCAACTCCGCCTGTTCGGCCGGACAGTCGGAATGAAAAGAAGCCTCTAATGAATCCGCCCAGCGCTCCATCGCTCCATCGCTCTGGCAACCCAGCAAATGGCCATAGCCGGCCGTGCTGCCCCCCTGCAAGGGAATAAGCGGACTTCAGGCAGATTTCCACCTTGCGGTCCGTAGCATCCTTAAGGGAGGACATGGATGGCATCGGCAATGTGGCACTACGGACAAGACGGGTCACGTGAGAATCCACCTGTGGAGGGGATTTCCACTTAGCAAAATAATTATCCGCGAACGGATAAGCCACCGCCAGGCATCTCTGCGGCTGGTATCTTTTGCCAGGCTGTTTCCACGCCTCCTCTAAATGGTCCACCAACTGACCCGAAAGAGGAAAGACTGTGGCATCGCCCTTCACATCTTTGAAAAAGGCATATTTAGACTTAGTCGCTGGGGGAACTTCGTCCTCAATCACCAAGGCTGTGCGGACCGCCCGAATAAGTCCAGGAATATATACTTTGGACTTAGCATCAGCGTCCTTAGTATGGAGAGGTTCCTGATCGTAAGGATCCAGAATCTCCCCATCATCAGACGTCCCTTCGTCATCCTCATAAGGAGCGGACAGGGACGCCACCGGCCTTTTATGAGGCCGCATCACAGACTCCCCTTGCAACACATCCGACAAGTGCTGTACAGAACTCATCAGGGAGTTAACCCACGCTGGCTCCTGAGAAACCGGGAGCGGGGAAATAGGGAGACTGTGGGGTGCCACCAATTGTCGTGGGAAACCCTGCATGGGTGACACCACAGACTGCTGGGACAAACCCATCGGAGTAAACGCGGGCTGCGGAGCTAACGGGCCCACTAAAGCTGTTAGCGCCTGAGCGAAACAAGCCCAGGGCGGCTCCTGTACCGGTGCTGTAACCGTAAGAGGCCGCGCCATGGACAAACACTGCCGGCAAAGGCCCTCCGCGCTACTCTCCCCCTCCGCTAACGGTACTTTACACGTGGTACACTGTAGCCGGAGGGGAAAATCACTTTCAGACATGATGGCACCACGTATGTGACCCCTCTCACCAATTATATATTAAATAGGCAAGAGACCACCCTGCAGCACCGCACCACAAGGGCTTAGCAGAAAGAACAGGGACAGTAATAAAGCTGACAGTTTAGAGAAGAAAAGTTACAGGCAGCGCTAGCACAGTCACATACAATGCAAAGAAAATCAATTCCTGCACTAACAGCGCTGATCACTCAACTACACAGACACAGGGCCTGGTAGGACACAGCGCTGCATACACAGACCTGACCACAGCGGAGGAGAGGTATGCGGGGGGACCCAGACCACGATGCTTCCGTCCAGTGCTTCCAGCAGCGTTCACCATGCGTTGGAGAAGATGGCCGCCGAGGAGCAGAGAGGAGGCTGGCCTGGGGGAGGAGCGCTGACACAGGGCCAGTCAGCACAGTGCAGAGAGGGCTGTGTGCAGCGGGGGAGGCGCCGGCTGTGAGACAGGGAAGGCGCGCTCCCCTGGCATGCATTTAACCCCTGGGACGCCGCAGCGCTACCGCTCTGCTGCGGTCCGCTGTCCCAGGGGGTAGTGGAAGCGCAGGTTGGTCGCCTGGCTCCACGCTGCAGCCAGTCCCCAGGGAGCCCCCTGCCTGGGGACTTAGGACCATGTGATCAGCAGGGACCCATCGCGGGACCCCGCTGCTTACCTCTGACCCCCTTGAATCCGGCCATGGTCCGGAACATCTGGGGTCACCGCTAGCTGTGACCCCAGATGCCCACCAGCATCCCCGGATCAGTATCGGCGTTCTGGTACTGGCGGGGTGTAGGGAAGACAGCATGGACGTCAGGACTGACTGTCCATGCTGTTCATCCAGATGTGCAGCCACAGCTGCATGAAGAAAAAGCTTCAGGGGCTCTTCTAGCCCCCACTCCAACAGGTGCACCCGACTCCGGCTGGGCACCAAACTAAACTGAGGTGCCTTGGCTCAGGGGCGGGGTATAGGAGGGGGACCCAGTGTATCCTGGGAGGCTGAAAGCTTAACTCTTTGGTGCCCTGCGACTGACGTCACACCTATACCCCAAGGTATCCTGTGGATACCCTATGGACCCTGAAGTAGAAAGAAAAAAATGAAATAACTAAACCCGTATCCAGTGACTCAAGAATCAGACTCGGGAGACAACCAGGGGTGGACATGGGAAGGACCAGAGTTAAGGGGCCATGTAAAGGGATAACCCGGGTCCCATTTACAACATGGGGAGATCCGAATATTCTGGCAGCAGAGTTCCCACTGCACACGGGTTCAGTCTGAACGGGCCAACCCAGGTCGTAGTGCAGTGGAAACGGGTCTGAAGCCGGGTCGGACCCAGTATTTAGGTGGGAAAGTGGTATAAACTAGCACCTGTGGGTGCAGATAATATCTACAGTGGAGCAATAAAGCCTACATACTTCTGGTGAGCGGGGTATCTTACATATATTCAGTCTTTCCCAAACCCAGCAATGTGTGTACTAAGTGACAAGCTAAGAAAGTGAGGAGGTTCAGGGAATTGTATAGAGACTATTGTTGGGCTTGTCCCTAGCTGTAGCTAGTGCTCAAGGCTAAACACAAACAGTTAAACTTTCCAGTTATAGAGAAGGCACAAAAAGATCACTGTAAAACCACCCTGTGAACATACGGACCCCTCGTTAAACACGTTGCCCTGGGTTCTTCTTAAACAGCGCTTCCTCTTTTCTTTGTTACCACTTAATGTAAATTTAACAATGAATGGAATACATGTACTGACCAAACCACCAGACCCTAGTCCACAGAAATAAGTGCATCTTCTGTGTGACTCTTTATACCAACTTATTACAATAGCCCAGTATTACTTCAAAGATGCCAGAGTGCCAAGCGCTCCCGCCTTCACGGCGACTTGTCTCCCCCCCCCACCCCCACCCCCTCGAGAAACTGTTAACTTGCTTTCCCCTGGAACAAATTCCTAGATGCAGTGCATTAAACCCTCCATCTTTTCCACTAAAGATGGTAAAATGTGCTGATCACTTCTGCACTCTCAGTAACCCATGTTTCCACTTGTTCTATTCATGTGCAATTGTAAGGTGTAGGCGACTCTACGGCGCTGCAGAGTTCTGTGGCGCCTTACAAATAAACCGTAATGAGGACACAGTTTATGCTTGGTTAGTTTGGCTGAGCGGTGCCAGTGTGCTTGGTCCATCACAGTCAACTTAACATGTGTTACAAAATGAAACAGAAAAAATATATAAATAAGTACTTTACTTCTGTACCAGACATTTGCTTAGAGTGGAGGAGGAGGGAGGGGGAAGGAGAGGTGCCTACTGTGTGCAAATAACACTGCCTCCTACATAGGTGCATTTAGCCAGAGATAGAGTAAGTTACCCATTTAGAGTTGCTTCTTCTGCAGGAGACCGCACAACATGCAGCTTCAGTGCTAACAGAGGGATGTTTAATAGGTCCCACGCCTTCCTGCTCTTCTGCCATAACACAGATCTCTGCAGTTTTACAGTCAGTCATACTCCCCATTAATCATTCCAGTCAGTGGGTTTAAGTAAGACTAACTATCTGTACATACAGCAAAGGTATCTCTTCTTACACTAATAAAAAAAAAAATCCATATCACTTTGTTGCTTTTAAAAACCAGTTCATGTGTCCTTTAAGGAGAAATAAGCAGAGTAGACTTGGCAACAGAAATACTTGATAAGCACATGGCATGGGAAATGTCTTTACCACAAGCTAATAATATACTGCAACTCAGACTGCAACTAGGACTGAGAAACATTGCATCTTTATTCTTGCCAGGGAGCTGGACACCCCCAGGTCTCCTGCCAAGAGGTGAAGCTAAACCTCCCAGAGCGTGTAATGCATTAGAAACAAAAGCTGTGTGTAACCAGACAGGGGGCTAGACCACTGCCCTGTCATTGTTCTGTCAGATGCCATTGTTTCCAAGCAGACTAGTCTGATTTACTAGCTGTTGACCACAACACTAATTAAGCGTAACAGTGCCCAAAATACAGTGCAGTAGAGGACAGACAATAAAACTTCTTTCAGCCGTGCCTTCCAGGGCAATAACCCAGAGGGCCTGCTTGTCAGTACTAGCCAGGGGCTCTCAGTAAATTATCTCTTGGGATACATTTATCGTAGACAACCCAAACTTGCCACTCAAGACATGACTACTGTTTAACTGTGGGTGGCCACATCAGACAATTACCCCATTCAGTCTCTCAGTAAGATCACCTTGTTCTCTCCTGGCTGCATGGCCTCCTGGTAATGAGAGGTCAGGAGAGGATGGCACAGACAGGTCAACAGTGGCAATCTTCCAGCCATAAGACTGACCTTCCCAATTGTGAAGGTATCATTTCTGAGGATTGTGGTTGTTTTCAGAACACACAGTGACGGAACTTTACCATGAATTACCAGTGACGATATATAGACTAAAGAAAATTACGCCACCTTTAAAAACACACACCACATAATGATTCCTTAGGGTAACATACTGGAGTAATTCCCACTTAGATCTGGCCACACATGGGATTTTCCAGACATTTGTCTAGGTTCACCAACACAGATAGCAGCGCTATTAAATAATGTTATATGAGCATATAAGCAGGTAATGAAATTCAATTCGGTGCCAATAAAATAATTTAATAGTTAAAATTGCATGGTATTCACCATATTAGCTGGGAAATAAAATAAACATATACAACAACATACAATCTCACCCACAACTTTAGATTAGAATGTCCTGATGGTAACGGACTGATTGGTAAGTTGGCAAGTTCTTATAAAGTCTGCCAAATGAACAATACAGATGTTTATAGCAGCATATTCCTCCTGGTATCCGCTAGAGGGATGTCCCTTGATCAGGTCACTGGGTCCTCAATAATGCGGTATCCATGGGCAACACGCTGGAATCCGATGTATTGTACCTCCTTTATGGCTGATAACTTTAGCTACAAAGAGCTCAATTGGGACAAATTAATGCGCTTATGTAGGCATCCGCTAGAGGAAAATCCCTTAAGGTAGTGGATCAGTAGAGTATGTCCTCAAATGGTGCGGCATCCATCAACAAGCAACTGGCTTTAGGTGATATATAGCTCCCCCGTGGCTCAAGTTTTATGGTCCCAAGAACTCAATAATAGTAGTAAGATGAATCCAAGTCAGGGTAGGTGGTGAGAATGGTAGTGCAATGAGTCCTAGCACGTTTCACTGCATCTAGGTGCAGCGTTATTATTTTGATAAAGCTGCACCTAGATGCAGTGAAACACGTCCCCAGTTTACATAAAATGTTATCTGAATGAACCCATTACACAGACTTGTTACTGCAGTCACAGAATTTGCACTAGATTTCCATGACAAGCTGAACAAAGGTGCAGTAGTCTTCCTATGTTTAGGACAACCACATGTAACATATCTCTGCTTTACTCAATCTAATTGTACGTGTTTGAGAATACCAGTCACACTAAGCTCTCATTTTCACATACAGAACATTTATCCTACTGTATAACTAATCTGAAAGAAACTATTCTCTGGCGTGTGGGGGATTTTAACAAGGTACAGGAGGGAAGCATTCTTCAAAGGAAGAGATGTACAAGGACACGAGAAAATGCACTGAAACTGGAGGGAGGGAGGCTCAGAGGAAATTTGCAGAAAAATTACTTCACAGAAAGGGTAGTTGATAAGTGGAATAGCCTCCCATCAGAGGTGGTTGAAGCAAAGACGGTGGAAAAATTTAAAACACGCTTGGGATAGGCATAAGAATATCCTTAAGAGACCCCTAAGGAGCAAATAGGGTTGAAGTAGCCAAAAGGATAAATGAAAAGGGGCAGACTAGATTGACAGATAAAGCACAACTTGGCCAAATTCCATGTTTCTATGTCACGTAAAGGGACTTCGTGAACATTCAAAATAGCTGTATATTTGGCTACTGTAATATAGGTCGATGTGTGCAGACAAAATAACTTAGGTTATGCTGTGTTGTGAGTGTGGCACACCAACACAGGAGAATGATCTTGCACCTAAAGCTTGCCTTTACACAGTGGAGGCAATTACTTTAGGGGCAGGATTAATATTCAGCCCCTAAAAGATGTAGGGATATCATGCCTCAGTACTGAATGTCGGTCACTTCTTTACCCAGGCACCTTGAGAGATGACGGAGTGGGAGGCGCAGGAAGTACAGTGTCATGAACTGCTCCATCACCTGTTCACCTCCTGCTGTACACTGTCGCAAATCGCACCATTAAGCCCCCGAATTGCCCAATTGTCGTACGAAGTGGGAGAATCACAAAGCTTATCTAATCTCTCTGGAGTCTGGTAGATTTCCCCAAAACATGTGTAAGCAAATGGAAGGCTTTACTCATGAATATAGGTTCAGTTTCCACCTTCATTGAAGTATTGATTTAACTCATTATGAGATGTAGCACTGCCCTGTTACATTATTTACTACAGTGGTCCAGAATGGTTTTCATTGTGACACCTGCCGATATGCTTTCTATATGAGCATACCACACTTGTGTGAAAATACACTCAAACAAAGCTAGAACTATGAAGGTTCATTAACACAACAGACTATGGTACATTTTGCCTGTTAAAACTTATGAAATACAGATTCCACTTCTTCCCCACTACACAATTCATTCACTGCAATCTACAATGACGCATCAACTCTAATGACACATCTGGCCTCATGTGTTGCAACATACTGGCTAATAGTTGTGTCATTACCAGTACTGCAGAGCAGCATACAGAAACCATGTGATATATATGGACTATAGAAGTTATTTTACAAAATAGCAGCTCCTTGTGCATCCACTAAGTTGTGTAAAGTGAATAGACTGACCATACATTACCAGGTTTTCAAGCCAGCCAGATTGGACAGATACCTGACAGAAAATTGTATAGTGGATGCCCAGCATTACACATAGGGTAATCCTTGGAGATTTTGTTGTTTTGATGAGTTTCCTGTTATCAATAGGGGAAGTACTTACTTCCTACACTGCACTAACTCTGAACGCTACAGACAGTGATAGGATAGGCCAGTTAAATGTCAGTTCCCAGCCACGTCACAGGAATCCATGGCTATCATTAAGAGGCCCACACACTGGTGACATAAATAAAGATAGAAATATACAGCTGGCAGTATGTGACTGGTACACCTAAATCCCTCAGAAAATTTTTTTTTTTTTTAACAGATTTATTTGTAGATTTTACAGAAGTAAAATACTACAACTATACATAATCCAATAAAGAGGTATATGAAATATTCAGATCGACAAAACAATATATCATGTTAGCACATATATCAACAATCCAATCTAATTAGAATAGATCATATAGAGCAATAACAAGAGATATGGTAAGAACTTACTTTTGTTATCTCTGTTTCTACGAAGTCCATAGGGTCCACAGGGTTGACCTTGGGGTATAGCTGGAACAGGATCCATGGGCACCACGCAGTTAAAGCTTTAGCTGCTCCCAGGATGCACTGGGTCCGTCCTCCTCTATACCCCGCCCCCGGCCACAGCACCTCAGTTGGTAAGCAGCCAAGGCCGGAGGAGGAGACTAAACAGAGAGAAGGAAGACTGGAACACACAAGAAACCATACTCACAGAAATGGGAGACGGAAAACCGGTGACCAGCCACACAGCCCATTTGAAGCCAGGTGCGTCAGGGCGGGCGCCCTGTGGACCCTATGGACTTCGTAGAAACAGAGATAACAAAGGTAAGTTCTTACCATATCTCTTGTTTTCTACTTCAGGGTCCATAGGGGGTCCACAGGGTTGACCTTGGGGATGTCCCAAAGCAGTACAACTAAGGGCGGGGACGCTCCTGTGCTGAAAGGAGTACCCGGCGCCCAAAGGATGCATCCTGAGAGGCAAAGGTGTCAAACGCATAGAACCTCAAAAACGTTTGAATTGAAGACCAAGTGGCCGCCTTACACAGCTGAACAGCAGAAGCGCCACGTCTAGCAGCCCAAGAGGGACCCACAGAACGAGTGGAATGAGTCTTAACAGAGGCTGGCACAGGTAAGCCCTCCTGTGCATAAGCCTCACAAATAACGGAACGAAGCCAACGGGCTAGAGTCTGTTTGTTGGCAGGCCAACCCCTCTTGTGAAAACCAAAGAGGATAAACAAGGAATCAGACTTCCTAACCGAAGCCGTCCGGTCTACATAAATTCTAAGCGCCCGGACCACATCTAAGGAAGTCTCACCAGCTGAAAGATCAGGGGACTGAAAAGCTGGCACAACAAGTTCCTGATTAATATGGAACTTCGAGACCACTTTGGGCAAAAACTCAGGACGAGTGCGGAGCACCGCTCTGTCCTGGTGAAAAATCAGGAAAGGAGGGAGACAGGAAAGCGCCCCCAATTCAGACACCCTCCTGGCCGAAGCAATTGCCAGGAGAAAAACCGTCTTAAATGTCAGCCACTTGAGCTCCACCACCTCAAGAGGCTCAAACGGAGGACCCTGCAGGACCCGTAGCACCACCGCCAAGTCCCAAGGAGCCACAGGAGGCACAAAGGGAGGCTGGATCCTGAGAACACCTTGGAAAAAGGTGTGAACGTCTGGTAGTATTGCAATCCGCCGTTGAAACCACACGGACAAGGCGGACACATGAACCTTCAGAGATGCAAGGCGTAAGCCGAGATCCAATCCTGACTGAAGAAATTCCAAGATCCTAGAAACTCGGAACACCTGAGGATCATAATGTCTGGACTCACACCACTGAAAGTAAGTGTGCCACACTCTGTGATAAATCCGTGCTGAAGCAGGCTTGCGTGCCCTGAGCATGGTACCAATAACCGAACTGGAGAAGCCCCGAGACCTCAAGACGGCTGTCTCAAGAGCCACGCCGTCAAAGACAGCCGACCCAGATCCGGGTAAAGGCAGGGCCCCTGAGACAACAGGTCCCGACACGGAGGAAGAAGGTACGGAGCGTCGATGGAGAGGCTCCTGAGATCGGAGTACCAAGGACGTCTGGGCCACGCCGGAGCTACCAGCACGAGCATGCCGCTGTCCTGCTTGAATTTCCGCAGAACCCGAGGAAGCAGGGATATCGGAGGAAACAGATACGCCAGGTGAAACGTCCATTTCACCGACAGCGCGTCCACCAGACTTGCACCTGTGTCTCTTGTCCTTGACCCGTAAACGGGCAACTTGTGATTGTGACGGGAGGCCATCAAGTCCAGCTCCGGCAGTCCCCACCTGTCCACGAGTAGCTGAAACACCTCTGGGTGAAGCGACCATTCCCCGGGATGCACGTCGTGACGGCTGAGGAAGTCCGCCTCCCAATTGAGGACTCCGGGGATGAAGACCGCCGAGATCGCTGGAATGTGACCCTCCGCCCAAGTCAGGATACGAGACACCTCCGACATCGCTGCCTGACTGCGAGTTCCGCCTTGGTGATTGATATACACCACCGTGGTGGCGTTGTCGGACTGCACCTGTACCGCCCTTCCGTGAAGAGCGGGGCCGGACGACTGCAGGGCCCTGTATGCTGCCCGCAGTTCCAGGATGTTGATGGGGAGAAGTGCTTCTTCCGCTGACCAACGACCCTGAAGCGACAAAGAGCCGGTCACTGCCCCCCAACCCCGGAGACTGGCATCCGTCGTGAGCAGGACCCAGTCCGGGATCCAAAATGGGCGCCCCTCGACCAGATGAGCTGTCTGAAGCCACCAAGCCAAAGAAAGCCGAACGCCCGGAGACAACACCAGCACCTGAGAGCGGATCCGGTGAGGTAACCCGTTCCATTCTGATAGAATCAGCCCCTGCAGGGGCCGGGAATGGAACTGGGCAAATTCCACCATGTCGAATGTCGACACCATGGACCCCAGAACTCTCATAGCCGAATGGACCGACAGGCGGCAACGGCTCAGGCAACTGCGTATCCGCAGCTGTAGGGAGGCGACCTTCTCCGGAGTCAGGAAGATCCTTTGCTGACGCGAATCCAGCAGGGCTCCCAAATGAACCATCCGCTGTGATGGAATCAGGGAGGACTTTTTCCAATTTATCAACCACCCGTGTGCTTGCAGGCAAGCGATCGTCAGGTGGAGATGTTGAAGCAGTACCTCCGGGGAGCTCGCCAGCAACAGGAGGTCGTCCAGGTACGGCAGCAGCCGTACATTCTGGTTCCGAAGATGTGCGCCCATGACCGCCATAATCTTCGTGAACACCCTCGGTGCCGTGGAGAGACCAAAGGGTAGCGCCCGGAACTGATAGTGGTGTTGAAGGATAGCGAACCTCAGATACCGCTGGTGTGAAGATGCTATCGGAACATGGAGGTAGGCGTCCTGGATGTCCAGGGACACCATGTAATCCCCCGGTTCCATCGCCAGAATGATGGAACGTAACGTTTCCATCCTGAACTTGGGAACCCTGAGGAATTTGTTCAGAGACTTCAAGTTGAGGATAGGGCGATGAGAACCATTGGGTTTCTGCACCAGAAACAGAGACGAATAATACCCCGTCCCTCGTTGTGATAGAGGAACGGGAACAATGACCCCTGCTTTCAGCAAGGACTCTATAGCCTCCTGAACCTGTAACGCCTTGGTCTTGTCCTGAGAAGGACTTGTGCAGAAAAACTGGTGGGGCGGTCTGTGCCGAAAAGACAGGGCGTACCCCTGGGAGACCACTTCTCGAACCCAGGCATCCGTGGTGGTATTGTGCCAGCACTGGGCAAATAGAAGAAGTCGGCCTCCCACTCTGAGGTCCCCCAGAGGGAGGCCCGTCCCATCAGGCCGCAGGTTTATCTTCCTGCTTGGAAGAAGGGCGCCGAGCACTCCAGGCTTGCTTCTTGGGTTTAGAGGCAGTCTTACTCGCAGACTGTCTCGGGAAGGACTGACCTTTCGCCTTACCCTGAACCCGAAAGGAACGAAAAGCCGAACTCCGAACCTTAGCAGGCAGTGCCGCCGAAGGGAGGAAGGCCGACTTGGATTTAGCCAGGGTGTCCACTATTTTGTCCAAGTCCGGACCAAATAGTAATTCCCCATTGAAACGTAAGGCCTCCAGACCTTTCTTTGAATCGGAGTCCGCTCTCCAGGACCGCAACCATAAGGATCGGCGGGCAGACACCGCTGCAGCCGATACCCGCGAGGTCAGCAGACTAGCATCTAAAGAAGCTTCTCCAATGTAAGAAGCAGCGTCCCTCATTTGTCCCAACAACGCCCGCTGGACATCCGGAGCGTCGTCCGGGAAGGTATCTTCCAATGCATTGGCCCACCCCTCAATGGCCTTGGCCACCCAGGAGATGGCCATGGACGGTCGGGCCACCGCCCCGGAGAGGGAGTAAATAGACTTTAAGCAAGTCTCAACTTTCCTGTCCGTGGGATCCTTCAGCGAGGATATCGACGGTAATGGTAAGGTGGCGCCCCGAGTTAAACGGGTGACATGGGAATCCACCGCCGGTGGAGTTTCCCATTTTTTACAATGTGCCTCAGGGAAGGGGTAATTAGAAGCCAACCGCTTCTGAGGAAGGAATCTCTTACTGTGCGCCTGCCAAGCTACCGCTATATGATCCGTCAACTGATCCGACAGGGGAAACACCGCAGAAGCCACCTTAGTTTTTTTGAAACTAGGAAACTTCAACTTAGGAACCGGTGCCTCATCCTCTATAAGAAGAATAGCTCGCACCGCCCTAACTAGTGCTCGCACATTAATGGACGACTTGGTATCCATTTCCTGGACCGAGGCGTCCGAGTCAGTGTCATCAGGGACCTCCCCATCATCTGAGGAACCCTCTGAGTCCGATACCTGAGCAGCCCGTGTCATGAGTGGGCGTTTTGAAATCCTAGAAGGCATGTCAGTCTGCAACATTGACTGAAAAGCCGAGGAAGCGGCCGCCAAATTTTGCACGGAGTTGGAGAGCACATCCACCCAGGGTGGAGGAGTCACCATAGGGGCCTGAAAAGGTACCACAGGCTGCTGCGGCACAGGGGAAGCCTGTATATACATAGGCAACCCCGCATAGGGACCCACCGACTGAGACCCAGGAGGACTCCGCAATAACTGCGGGACACCCGGGGAATGGAGGATGGTCGGCTGGGACAACGACCTAGTAGGGAGAGCAGTCGGGACGGACAGACGGTCCGCAATAGACACCAGCACTTGAGAAAACATCGCCCACGGTGGTTCCTGCGCCAGAGAAGGTCTGGATGGGCCAGGAGCCACCTGGCATCGACTACACAGGCCATCCTGTGACAAATCCTCCCTATCTACTCCTGCAGAACAGCGTCCGCAGGAGGCCAACACCGGAGCCACTGAGCGCTCAACCTCCTCGTCTGACATGACAGAATATATTATATATCTGGCACCAGGGTAGAAGTAAAACGCACTCACCGGTGTGCTGAACAACAGCCCACAATATGGCACTGAGTAGCACACAACTGTATGTGACGGACCTCACAAATACGTGATCTATATAAGTGAGGTCAGTAGAAACGCACCTCCCCCACACACCTGTAGGGCTTGTAGGAGAAGTAAAGGGATAGGTATAAGCTGACAGTAAGTAGAAAATAAGCACAGACAGGCAGCACTAGCAAAAGTCACATACCATGCAGGAAGATATACTCACTGCACCTTTCCACTACAATCAACCTGCCCAGATTCAGTGTCTGGGAGGGCTATAGTGCTGTGTACGCTGTCCTTAATCAGGGGAGAGGTACACAGGGGGACCGGTCCGCGTGCTCCCTGAAGATCTGCGCTGCCACTGTGAGAAAATGGCCGCTGGAGACCTCAGAGGAGGAGTGGCCGAGTAGCTGCAGCTAAGCGACGCCAGACTCCGTGCTGAAAGGCGCGCTGAGCTGAGGGGAGGAGCCGCTGACAGGGAAGGCTTCCTCCCCTGGCTAGCATATTAACCCCAGGGCTTGCCGGCATCCCGCTTGCCATATATCCCTGGTGGTCTAGTGGTCCCACGGGTTATTCCTCCTCAGAGGGGGAGCCCGCCGCCACCGCTAGCAGCCCCCGGTCTGTCCCCTAGGACCGGGGGCAAAGGACTGCATCTGCAGGCAAAACCCGCGAGCCGCCGCTAATCGGCGACTCGCGGCTTACCTTGTCCCCGGCGACTCCGGCAGCAGTCCAGGGAGGGACCCAGAGTCCGGCTAGTACGGACTCTGGCCTCCCGCCGCGATCCCCAGTGCAGTACTGGCGTCGCGGCGCCAGCGGGGAAGGAGAGCGGCAGCGTGGGCGTCTGCATAGACAGCCCGTCGCTGCCACACTAGAGCCTCTGTTTAAAAATAAAAATCTAACAGGCTCTTTTTTTTTTTTTAAATAAAAATAGAAAGCTTTTGGGGGCTGCTCCTGCAGCCCCCCTGCGCAGGTGACCCGACTCCGGCCGGGCACCAACTCAAACTGAGGTGCTGTGGCCGGGGGCGGGGTATAGAGGAGGACGGACCCAAGTGCATCCTGGGAGCAGCTAAAGCTTTAACTGCGTGGTGCCCATGGATCCAGATCCAGCTATACCCCAAGGTCAACCCTGTGGACCCCCTATGGACCCTGAAGTAGAAACAAAATATTGGGAAAAAATACGTGGAAAGCAGAACTACGTAGGGGGTAAAGAGAGGAAAAAGAAAGAAGGAAAGAAGTGAAAGAAGGGGAAAAATATATTGGGAGGGACATGGGAGTTAAAGAGGAGACAGAGTCCAGAATTAAACAGATAATAGGTGGACTATGATCATTAAAGTAGTAGGTTCGAAAAGCCTGAGGGTAGGGATCCATGTGGTGTGGTGTTATTATAAAGAAACCAGTCACCCCAAACTATAAGAAACTTATGGGCGGTGTTATGGAGATACACTGAGATTTTTCTCCATGGCCGACACATGCAAATTTTATTTATGAGTTGTTGGCGAGGAGGGTTGATATCTTTCCAGTGCCTTGCGACTAAGCTACGAACTGCGTTTAGGATATGTGAAGAAAGCTTATCAGCATATGGGTTGAGGCCCTCGAGTGGACAGCCAAGGAGAAAAGACTAGGGAGATTTAGTCAGTGGTATTTTTAGTATTTCCGAAAGGAGGACAGCAACCTCATCCCAAAATTTGGCTATTTTAGGGCATGACCACCATATGTGAATGTAGGTGCCTGCCTCACCGCAATCTCTCCAGCAACGATCAGATGCTAGGTGAAACATTCTATGCAGGCGGGCAGGCACCAGGTACCATCTGTAGTATATCTTGTAAGCATTTTCCTTTATTAAGGTGGAAA
The DNA here is from genome assembly GCA_031769625.1 of Taudactylus pleione. Taxonomy (NCBI): domain Eukaryota; kingdom Metazoa; phylum Chordata; class Amphibia; order Anura; family Myobatrachidae; genus Taudactylus; species Taudactylus pleione. The sequence goes on from JAUIMM010000031.1 coordinate 48,452,853, forward strand.
TAGAAGATTTGGATACCCTCTCCTGCACCACAGACAATGTGTCCTCGTCCAGTGGGCTCCCCAGATCCTTTTACCACTGAAGTTCATGGCCAGGTGTATCTGATAAATTAACATTCAATAAAAGATTATAGATGACAGATAATACCTTTCATAAGAGGATTGCGGAGACAAAGACTCATAAGGTGTTAAAGATCTAACAATTGAGTTAATGGGAAAAGAATTAATAAAGTGACGTATTTGAATATAAGTAAAAGTATTAAAAGAAGATATATTACATTTATTCTGTAGGGAATCCAGAGGGGCGCATCCATCCGATTCACAGAAATCAGATACCACCCTCACCCCACCTTTAATCCATGAAGAAAAACAGGCAAGGTTGAAACCTGGGGAGAATGCTGGGTTCGACCATATAGGGGTAATGGGGGATGGGTAGGTGGTGATGTTAAAATGGGATTTACAGTAATCCCATATAGAGCATGTAAAGGAGATAACCGGGTGTGAGCGAGCAGATTGGGGTCTATCAGGTGAAGCCAAGCCTATAATTGTAGATATGGAGGAGACATAACACAATTTAGTTTCAATTTCCACCCAGCAGGGTATTTAATCCCTCAGCAACTTTGAGATTCGTACACATCAGCATTTTAAATTAACACCAATTAAAATGCCTGAGAGAACACTGCAATTTTCTCGCAGAGCACTTGATGTGCTAAAGAAATTGCCCCAACGCTACCCTGCAGCATTCATGGGCAAAGATGCCCTGAGAAGTGCTTGCCAAGTGGTATATCAGAGTTTCCGTCATATTTCAATGTATTTTTAATGTGCATTTAATGCTTGTTAATACTGCATGCAACTCTGAAATTGTTCCAAAGTAAATCGGGGGGGAGGTGCTCTCACATACCAAAATGTCTGTGTGCGTGCTGGCCCATTCTGCTTACATTACTTTCAGGCGATCTGCATCACAAGACATTTAATACTCTTTAAGGACACCTGTTAAAAGCTTTTATATAACACCCAGATGTGTAAAGCCTTAAATAAAAAGGTTGGTTTGGATTACTATAGCGGCTTTCATCTTTCAAGTAGATTTTATAGAGACAGAAATATAACAAACAACAAAAAAAAAAAACAGACAAGTTAACAACTCCTTAATTGCAGCTTCCAGGATGTTTTAAAGGTGGCCATACATGGCACGATATACCTAATATATCGTGCTGCGTGCTCCTGCGGTGTCATACATCGCATCCCCAGGTCTTCTTGCAAAACCATCTGACCTGGGATGCAATGTATGATCTCATTTAAATGTTGGAGGCGGCATATCGTGCGGTCCCACTGGCAGTGACAGCACGATCTGTCAGCTGACAGACCGGCAGTCGCACTACACGGTGCATCACACCGTGAATGGCCAGCATAACCCATGGAAAAGTATATGAGGGCAGAAGGCCTATAACACTGTGTAAACTGATGACAGTGATTAGTATATCTACTTCTCACATAGAATATATTTAAAAAAATAAGTCATAGGAGGTCTACAATGTTAAATAACTGCACACACTCACCATTGCAACTGAGGGCCAAGTAAGTACATGTAACCAACATTCACTTATGCAAGGCAAATTAACAATAAATGTAAGATTAGGGCTTCATATAAACTTGTGTTCATGGTGGAGATGACCTGAGCCCCCTCCATATCGCATAGCACAAATCTCCTCAAAGCGTAGTGTTTCTTTAGGGAAGCCGTGTCGGAGCATGTCACAAGTCCATCATTCTAAATGCTTCTAAACTGCTCTATACTAAAAGTAAAAATAGAGCACACAAAACATGTTTAAACAATGACACTACAGTCATGACCATGCTGATGTAGTACTAGCAAATAGTGGGAAAGAAGGAAAAACATGCTGGACTTTTGCACGGTTCCTAAAAAGAATTCTGTCTATATATCTATATCTATATATATCACAAATAAGTCTGACGTTTCAGAAATAGGATATATAAAGGTTCAGAATGCAGAATGAGTTTGGTTTTTCCCCTGAACAGGCTGACATTTTAGTACATCACTTGACTTACCTGCACGTTCCTACATGAGGTTTCAAAATTTGTGGGGAAAATCAGTTTACATTAAAAAAAAAAAAAAAAAAAAAAACACATCAACCAGGCCTAAATAACCCAGCTCATTCTGCAGAACACACACACTTCATCTCTTGAAATGACATTTACAAATGATGATGCTACAAGAAAGATTAATCTGACCCTTTCATTGTGTGACCATTATAGGAACAATTTCCTACTGGAATTGGAATATTTACTTATAAAGACAGTTTAATGCCAGACAGGGTCCATTAACGATGGGACCTAGAAAAAAAATATATTTAGAGCAAACCACAACTGATGAGCTAGGCGTGGTTTTGCAGTATAGAGAATAATGGTGCCTATATTATATATCAGTGACATTACTTCTGCAAATTACACATAAAATAATATTGGCCTTCAGAAGCCTGATGATGTTGGCAGCAGTAAGGACAATATTTGCAGACGCACCACGGGGACAGTAACATGTAATTACAGTTACAGTACATGGCCGCCGGTAACCAGTGCCCAGAGCTGCAGCTTCCTGCTCCCCCTTACACACACCTAGTGCAGAACAAAGCATGGGCAGAGCAAGCTGCAGCGCCTCTCTACACATGGCCACCAGGAAGGCTCTGCAAACACACTAACCCTTTCATCGCCCTACACCGCCAATATCCGTATAACAGCAGCCAAGGGACACGCTGGGACTTTTAGTTGCCCAGTCACCGGGGCACCGCAGCATGCATAACTGGATGGGCAGGCAGGGACGTTCAGTTCCACAGCCACCAGACCGTCACATGTGCCAGCATGCCGGGCAAGGGACTGGCAGTGAACGCTGAGACTTATGGTGCTACAGGGAACTGACCTCGAGCATCAGCCTGACATAACTACACGAGGAAGGAGACCATTGGAGATACAATTTAGCAGTGGAGACCCAAGAGCTGACTACTGAACGCCTGCATACCCCGACAGCACTGTCATCTAGCGCTGACAGGGAGCACAGCGGGCTGCCGGGTACAGGGGCCGCCTCACCTGGAGCTGGGTTTGCTGTCAGTTTCCAGGCCGAGGAAGGTGTGTGTGGAAGTCATGTCCGCGCCTGACTGCAGCCGGATGAAGGTCCGGACAGTGACTCTCTGAATAGGCAGCGCCTGCAGACTGCTGCCTGCTTTACAGCAAGGGGAAGCACAGGCAGCGCGGGCTGCGGCGCGATTGGCTACTCGGCTGTCTGTCAATCTTCCAACCAATCAACGCCCCAGTCCACACCCTTTCCTATTACTGGTCGGAGGAGAAAGTCAGTCACACGGTTCCGCGTTATCATTGGACAAATCTTTCTCACAGTACGATAGATGAGAGAGAGAGAGAGAGAGAGAGAGAGAGAGAGAGAGAGAGAGAGAGAGAGAGAGAGAGAGAGTTCTCTATATATTTATTACCAGTTATTTTTAAAATAACTGGTATTATATAGCCTCACCTCCAACATGATCTGTTCCATTAGGTACAAAATGCTCTGCTCCTGGACTTCCCACCTAATAAATGATTGCAGTCACCTGTGTTCGGATAGGTGTATGGGCACGAAATCGTACCTGATATCGTGCTGCGCGCTCCCGCAGGATCGTATATCGCATTCTCCAGATCTTCCCGCAGGGTCATCTGATCTGGGATGCGATGTACAATCTAATTCAGATGGAGGAGGGGGAGCCGGGATATTGTGCGGTCAGCTGGGACCGCATCATTACCAGTGGTTACAGCACAATCCGTCTACTGACGGATCGGCAGTCACCCTACACGGTGCATCGCACCGTGTATGGGCACCTTTAGTTATTTCATGAGAAGGGTGTTTCAGCACAGGTGGCTGCAATCATAAATGAAGTCCAGGAGCTGAGCATTATGTACCTAATGGAATGGGTCATGTTGGAGGGTATGTTATATACACTGCTCAAAAAAATACAGGGACCACTTAAACAACACAATGTAACTCCAAGTCATTCACACTTCTGTGAAATCAAACTGTCCACTTAGGAAGCAACATTGATTGATAATCAATTTCACATGCTGTTGTGCAAATGGAATAGACAACAGGTGGAAATTATAGGCAATTAGCAAGACACCCCCAATAAAGAAGTGGTTCTGCAGGTGGTGACCACAGACCACTTCTCAGTTCCTATGCTTTTTGGCTGATGTTTTGGTCACTTTTGAATGCTGGCGGTGCTTTCACTCTAGTGGTAGCATGAGACGGAGTCTACAACCCACACAAGTGGCTCAGGTAGTGCAAATCATCAAGGATGGCACATCAATGGGAGCTGTGGCAAGGTTTGGTGTGTCTGTCAGCGTAGTGTCCAGAGCATGGAGGCGCTACCAAGAGACAGGCCAGTACATCAGGAGATGTGGAGGAGGCCATAGGAGGGCAACAACCCAGCAGCAGGACTGCTACCTCCGCCTTTGTGCAAGGAGGAACAGGAGGAGCACTGCCAGAGCCCTGCAAAATGACCTCCAGCAGGCCACAAATGTGCATGTGTCTGCTCAAACAGTCAGAAACAGACTCCATGAGGGTGGTATGAGGGCCCGACATCCACAGGTGGGGGTTGTGCTTACAGCCCAACACCGTGCAGGACATTTGGCATTTGCCAGAGAACACCAAGATTGGCAAATTCGCCACTGGTGCCCTGTGCTCTTCACAGATGAAAGCAGGTTCACACTGAGCACATGTGACAGACGTGACAGAGTCTGGAGACGTCAAGGAGAACGTTCTGCTGCCTGCAACATCCTCCAGCATGACCGGTTTGGCAGTGGGACAGTAATGGTGTGGGGTGGCATTTCTTTGGGGGGCCGCACAGCCCCCCAAAGAAATGGCCATGTGCTTGCTAGAGGTAGCCTGACTGCCATTAGGTACCGAGATGAGATCCTCAGACCCCTTGTGAGACCATATGCTGGTGCGGTTGGCCCTGGGTTCCTCCTAATGCAAGACAATGCTAGACCTCATGTGGCTCGAGTGTGTGAGCAGTTCCTGCAAGATGAAGGCATTGATGCTATGGACTGGCCCGCCCGTTCCCCAGACCTGAATCCAATTGAGCACATCTGGGACGTCATGTCTCGCTCCATCCACCAACGCCACATTGCACCACAGACTGTCCAGGAGTTGGCAGATGCATTAGTCCAGGTCTGGGAGGAGATCCCTCAGGAGTCCATCCGCCACCTCATCAGGAGCATGCCCAGGCGTTGTAGGGAGGTCATACAAGCACGTGGAGGTCACACACACTACTGAGCCTCAGTTTGACTTGTTTTAAGGACATTACATCAAAGTTGGAGCAGCCTGTAGTGTGTTTTTCCACTTTAATTTTGAGTGTGGATCCAAAACCAGACCTCCATGGGTTAATAAATTTGATTTCCAATCATAATTTTTGTGTGATTTTGGTGTCAGCACATTCAACTATGTAAAGAACAAAGTATTTAATAAGAATATTTTATTCATTCAGATCTAGGATGTGTTATTTTAGTCTTCCCTTTATTTTATTGAGCAGTGTATATATTAGGCAGGTGTGGAAAAAATGCTGCAAAGTGAGAATGCTTTCAAAATTAGAAGTGCTAATAGTTTATTTTATCAATTAACAAAATTCAAAGTGAATAAACAGAGGAGAAATCTAAATCAGATATCAATATTTGGTGTGACCACCCTTTACCTTCAGAACAGCATAATTCTTCTAGGTACACTTGCACACAGTTTTTGAAGGAACTCTGCAGGGAGATTGTTCCAAACAACTGACCACAGATCTTCTGTGGATGTAGGATTACTCAAATCCTTCTGCCTTTTTATGTAATCCCAGACAGACTCAATGACAGGGGCGGATTGGCAGGTATTTTTTGCGGGAAGAATCCCGGTGGGCCGCATGGTTGTGGGGCCGCTTTTCTGTGAGGCCCCACCCCCTTATTTATGTCACCCGGCTGCCTGTCAGCTTTGTCTGGCGGCCCCTGCCTAAGACTTAGCCTCTCTTTCTCTCGCGAGAAGAGAGGCCAGCGCGGCAGCCTATTTAAACCTCACTCAACATACTATCGGCGTCACACACCGTGGAGGATTCAATAGAGGAAGGTGGCGTGGACCCGCGGCAAACGTCGGGACATCAAGGGGGGTAAGCTGCGGCGGAAGTGGGGGGCCGCACAGCAATCTGTTAGCCTGAGCGTCTCCTCTCCACTCTCTCCTCCCCAGGCTGTGAAGTGTCAAGTTTAATTTCACAGCCTGGGGAGAGGGCAGAGCGGAGAGGAGACAATCTGGCTAGCTGCAGCAGGGGCCAGGGGCGGGCAATGGGGCTGCGGGTGACAGCGGCCTCAGCACCGGCGAATCCAAGGGGGGGCGATAAGGGCGACCACCCGCCGGCCCAATTGCCAAAAGTCCCGCCCACTTATTGTGTGCTGCTGCCTGTCAGCAGCTACCGGGGGGCACTGTATAAAGGGGTCTGCTACCTGGGGGCACTGTATAAAGGGGTCTGCTACCTGGGGCACTATCTAAAGAGGTCTGCTACCTGGGGGCACTATATGAAGGGGTCTGCTACCTGGGGGCACAGTATAAAGAGGTCTGCTACCTGGGGCACTATATAAAGAGGTCTGCTACCTGGGGGCACTGTATAAAGAGGTCTGCTACCTGGGGGCACTGTATAAAGGGGTCTGCTACTTGGGTGCACTGTATAAAGGGGGCTGCTACCTGGGGCACTATATAAAGAGGTCTGCTACCTGGGGGCACTATATAAAGAGGTCTGCTACCTGGGGGCACTGTATAAAGGGGTCTGCTACCTGGGGGCACTGTATAAAGGGGGCTGCTACCTGGGGGCAATGTATAAAGGGGCTGCTACCTGGGGGCACTGTATAAAGGGGGCTGCTACCTGGGGCACTATATAAAGAGGTCTGCTACCTGGGGGCACTATATAAAGAGGTCTGCTACCTGGGGGCACTGTATAAAGGGGTCTGCTACCTGGGGGCACTGTATAAAGGGGGCTGCTACCTGGGGGCAATGTATAAAGGGGCTGCTACCTGGGGGCACTGTATAAAGGGGGCTGCTACCTGGGGCACTATATAAAGAGGTCTGCTACCTGGGGGCACTATATAAAGAGGTCTGCTACCTGGGGGCACTGTATAAAGGGGTCTGCTACCTGGGGGCAATGTATAAAGGGGCTGCTACCTGGGGGCACTGTATAAAGGGGGCTGCTACCTGGGGGCAATGTATAAAGGGGCTGCTACCTGGGGGCACTGTATAAAGGGGGCTGCTACCTGGGGGCAATGTATAAAGGGGCTGCTACCTGGGGGCACTGTATAAAGGGGGCTGCTACCTGGGGGCACTGTATAAAGGGGGCTGCTACCTGGGGGCACTGTATAAAGGGGGCTGCTACCTGGGGCGCTATGTCCCCATGATCGATCAGCTGCAGTGCTGGAACTAAGTGCCGTGCTCAGCTGATCCGATCAGAGGTTGGCTAGTACGTGAGAATGTTTCACCCGTCTCGCAGTGAGGTAACGGAGTGCTCATACTGCTCCCTGTCTTTCTCACACTGCTCCCTGTATGTATCACACTGCTCCTTGTATGTATCACACTGCTCCCTGACTCTCTCTCTCTCTCTCGCACTGCTCCCTGTCTCTCTCTCACGCACTGCTCCCTGTCTCTCTCTCTCTCGCACTGCTCCCTGTCTCTCTCTCTCTCTTGCACTGCTCCCTGTCTCTCTCTCTCTCTCTCTCTCTCGCACTGCTCCCTGTCTCTCTCTCTCTCGCACTGCTCCCTGTCGCTCTCTCTCGCACTTCTCCCTGTCTTTCTCCTTTCACTCGCACTGCTCCCTGTCTCTCTCTCGCACTGCTCCCTGTCTTTCTCCCGCACTGCTCTCTGTCTTTCTCCATACTCACCTTCCAGTCCTCCAGCATCTCATGGTACCCCTCTCTTCCTTTATTGAATATTGACTTTATAGCCACTACATGATGATGACATGATGGCTGTATTCCTACACAAACAGGCAGCTTCCAGACCATGTGATATCCTGCATGAGTAGTGAATACCGACTCAAGACGCTGCCTGTCCAGAAAGGATCAATTTCTGCAGAAGCTCCCCATTGCAGAGCAATCATATAGGTAAGAAAATACTCATTCACAATGCATGCTTGCTTGGAAGCACATAGCCACGCCCCTTGCCACAAAGCCACGCCACCTTTTTTGGCGTGCGCCTTCGCCTTCTGCTCCACGGGAAGTTTCTGTCCTCCCTGAGCTCGCCTTAGGACACCTGCGTTACGGTTTGACAGGTGTACCGCCCCAGGGCCACTTTCTGGGAATTTTCCAGGGCCACTTTAAGTTCCCAATCCGCCCCTGCTCAATGACATAGGCGTGCGCAGGTGCCGGCATAGGGAGTGCAGCTTCGGCACTTCCCCCTCTGCCGGGTCATGGACTACTCCATCACTCCTCCCTCCAGGACATACACTGCTCACCTGAACTCACCTGGCCGTCCAGGTGAGTAATCTGTGTCCCGGTGGGAGGTGTGGTCGGGGTTGTCCATGACCCGGCGGAGGGGGAAATGCCGAAGCGCCACCCCCTGTGCCGGCGCCTGTGATGATGTTGAGATCAGGGCTCTGTGGGGGCCATATCATCACTTCCAGGACTCCTTGTTCTTCTTTATGCTGAAAATAGTTCTTAATGACATCGGCTGTATGTTTGGGGTCATTGTCCTGCTGCAGAATAAATTTGGAGCCAATCAGACGCTTCCCTGATGGTATTGCATGATGGATAAGTACCTGTCTGTATTTCTCAGCATTGAGGGCAGCATTAATCCTGACCAAATCCCCAACACCATTTACTGAAATGCAGCCCCAAACATGCAAGGAACCTCCACTATGCTTCACTGTTGCCTGCAGACACTCATTATTGTACCACTCTCCAGTCCTTCGGCAATCAAACTGTCTTCTGTTACAGCCAAATATTTAACATTTTGACTCATCAGTCCAGAGCACCTGCTGCCATTTTTCTGCACCCCAGTTCCTATGTTTTTGTGCATAGATGAGTCGCTTGGCCTTGTTCCACATCAAAGGTATGGCTTTTTGGCCGCAATTCTTCCATGAAGACCACTCCTGTCCAGACTTCTTCAAACAGTATATATAGAAAAGCAGCTCAAACAGAAAAAGGGGATAAAATCAGGTTCACTGAAACTTATACACTACCAAAGAGTAATTTTATTACGAGCAATTCAGTCATATTAAAAAGCGAGTAATCACTTATATTTATGATAACAATGGAATGTACATTTAGTATATAATTAGAACCTTCACACACGGATATTAATGTTCCTTTATGAAGCCAAATCAGAAGTGTCCATAAAACCCCCACATACTCAGTTGTCAGTCGGGAGAAATACCTGTATATTTACACCATCCAAATTGGCTGTTTAAACAGAAGCACACTAGAATGGCAAAAGTTCCGGATGGTTAGTGTCTCTGAGGCCGCTGCAGGGAGCGTTCCACTCACTGGCGGAGTCACTGCCCAAGTGATTACCGGAGGGCTGGTGCAGAAGAATGGCACAAGTCCCCAATGTACAGGAGGAAGGAGGACGGATGTCGATGAGGCGCTGTCAGGATAGACTTCACTGATGTGTCTGGGCTTACACTGAGTACTCTAGCTGCTGTTAGTCCAATCAATTAGCTCTGAAGGCAAAAGTATGCAGCGTCATAGTGTGGCTCCGAGTAAAGGGGTATCTCTGCTTCCAGCAGTTCGGTGTGTCAGGAGCTTGTCACCAACGCGTTTCAACACCTTACTGGCGTCTTTGTCAAGGTTGTGGGAATGATTGGCCAGGCTCGGTTTAAATAGCAGTTGTTCAATTAGGTGTATCCCTAATTGACTATATACACCTGCTCATAATAGTAGGTACAGTCAGGTGCATAAATATTGGGACATTGACAGAATTTTCATATTTTGGCCTCTATTCACCACCACAATGGCTTTGAAATGAAACAAACAAGATGTGCTTTAACTGCAGACTTTTCAGATTTAATTTGAGGGTAATTACATCGAAATCAGGTGAACGGTGTAGGAATTACAACGGTTTCTATATGTGCCTCCCACTTTTTAAGGGGCCAAAAGTAATGGGACTATCAACTCAAAAGCTATTTCATGGACAGGTGTGGGCTATTCCCTCGTTATTTCATTATCAATTAAGCAGGTAAAAGGTCTGGAGTTTATTCTAGGTGTGACATTTGCATTTGGAATCAGTTGCTGTCGACTCTCAATATGAGATCTAAAGACCTGTCACTATCAGTGAAGCAAGCCATCATTAGGCTGAAAAATCAAAACAAACCCATCAGAGAGATAGCAAAAACATTAGGTGTGGCCAAATCAACTGTTTGGAACATTCTTAAACAGAAAGAACGCACCGGAGAGCTCAGCAACACCAAAAGACCTGGAAGACCAAGGAAAACAACTGTGGTGGATGACAGAAGAATTATTTCCCTGGTGAAGAAAAACCCCTTCACAACAGTTGGCCAAATCAAGAACACTCTCCAGGAGGTAGGTGTATATGTGTCAAAGTCAACAATCAAGAGAAGACTTCACAAGAGTGAATATAGAGGGTTCACCACAAGATGTAAACCATTGGTGAGCCACAAAAACAGGAAGACCAGATTAGAGTTTGCCAAACAACATCTAAAAAAGCCATTACAGTTCTGGAACAACATCCTATGGACAGATGAGACAAAGATCAACTTGTACCAGAGTGATGGGAAGAGAAGAGTATGGAGAAGGAAAGGAACTGCTCATGATCCAAAACATACCACCTCATCAGTGAAGCATGGTGGTAGTAGTGTCATGGCGTGGGCAGGTATGGCTGCCAATGGAACTGGTTCCCTTGTATTTATTGATGATGTGACTGCTGACAAAAGCAGCAGAATGAATTCTGAAGTGTTTCGGGCAATATTATATGCTCATAATTAGTCAAATGCTTCAGAACTCATTGGACGGCGCTTCACAGTGCAGATGGACAATGACCCGAAGCATACTGCAAATGCAGTGGAATGTTATGCAATGGCCAAGTCAATCCCCTGACCTGAATCCGATTGAGCATGCATTTCACTTGATGAAGACAAAATTCAAGGGAAAATGCCCCAAGAACAAGCAGGAACTGAAGACATTTGCAGTAGAGGCCTGGCAGAGCATCACCAGAGATGAAACCCAGCGTCTGGTGATGTCTATGCGTTCCAGACTTCAGGCTGGAATTGCCTGCAAAGGATTTGCAACAAAGTATTAAAAAGTGAAAGTTAGATTTAGGATTGTTTAGTTTGTCCCATTACTTTTGGCCCCTTAAAAAGTGGGAGGCACATATAGAAACCGTTGTAATTCCTACACCGTTCACCTGATTTGGATGTAATTATCCTCAAATTAAATCTGAAAGTCTGCAGTTAAAGCACATCTTGTTTGTTTCATTTCAAAGCCATTGTGGTGGTGAATAGAGGCCAAAATATGAAAATTCTGTCAATGACTGTATGTTTCAGTGAACCGAATATTTGTCAGATGAAACTTTGTGGAGAATAGTTACAATATATCTCTAATTTCCAATAACAAATAAACAAAGTAACAAGTACACATTCATATTTCACTGCTGTGTCATACAGACAGTAATATGAATGATTATATATAGAGATAAAATATCTATATAGGATAAAATATGTATTTCCTAATGTCTATACTTTTTATATATCCCAGCAGTCAACTATAAATGTAAAGGGATCACATAATATCGTAGTGGGGATCCAATAACAGGAAAATCTGATCACTAACAGGATAAAAATGGTGGACATGAGGTATAAAAAACAGTATTTAGTTTGATTTGTTAATTTAAGCCATCGGAAAACAAACAATTCATATTAAAAATCCAATATATCTCCTGTCGGCATAAGAACCTAAATCTGTCTCCCCTCTAAATGTCAGGGGGACATATTCCAATCCTACCACCTTTAGGGAGTTGGCGTCCACCCCCGTGCACCTCTATAAAGTGTCTTGATACACTGTGTAATAGGTTTTGTTTAAAATATTTCTAAGAAACGTTCACGAAGGCATCGAATGGTCCTTCCTACATATCTAAGATTTTCACATCCACAAGTTAGCATGTACACTACAAATTTTGTGTCGCAGTTGATGAACTGTCTTATTGTAAAATGTATATCATTAGAACCCTTGATTATTTTAGTATTGTTCAAAATGTACCTACAGGTAACACACTTGTTTTTCCCACACTTAGACAATCGGCTTAGTGAGTAACCAGGAATCTGTTGGATTAGTTTTTATGGTTTGTGTGGTTTCCAAATAACTGGGGGCCAGAATATTTTTCAAGGATTTATTTTTTCTGTATGTTATAATTGGTTTCGCAGGAAGAATATCTTTCAGGATGGAGTCATGTTTTAAAATATAATATTTTTTTTCAATAACCCTTTTAATAGCAAAAGAAGAACTATTATAAGTTGAAATAAAGGCTATATTATTAATGTTCTTTGTGTTCTGTACTCTATTACCTTGCGTCCCAATATGATAGAGAGAGGGGACTTTAGAACCAACCGCGGCAACCACCTTATAAGTGTGCCCCTTTATGGTGAGGCTCACCCGCACCCAGGAGAAGTTTTTTGTGGATCCATGAACGCAGAGTACTGCAACTAACCCTGGCATCTTTTCCACTGGCCTGGGCAGGACAGCCTCTGAGATCAGGGTTAGCTCACTCCCTGAGTCTATAATAGCTGAGAGTCCTCTGCCATTCAGTAACACAGTTTCCCACATTAACAGGGGTCTGTAATACAGGGGTACCATCGTGCAAAAGCAGGGTACATAGCGCCCATACTAGCAACCCCACACTATATAGGCTCTGTTTTTCTGGGACAGTCCCGCCTTATATGTCCTGGCCCTCTGCACTCATAGAAAATGACCTTGGCATCTCCAGTGGTGTTTCCTTGAGGAGAGGTGACAGTCGGGGTCACAGGCCAATGGGGTGCCATCTTAACGGGGCGCCCATTCCCTGGTTTCTTTTCTGGCATTTTTGTCATGTGATCTGTTGAATCGTACATCTGAACCTTTAGTACATTCCTGCCTATAAACCTCTAAGATTCACCTGCCTAGAACCTCTAAGACAAAACCTGCGCTGTGTTTTAAATATACCATTAATAAGACTCTAAGACAGTGGAATAGCGGTCCAACGCGCTAAAGATTATTATTCAGGTAAAAGTACAGATGTTACCACGCTATGATCTAACAATGAGCGCAAACTAAATTGTACAAACATTTAGGTCATAAGGTACAGTCAATACATACGCGTGCGCTCTGGGACCAAATACCGGCATCAGTAATGAAACCTTCGTCAAAACAGCATAACAGGACTACCGCAGACTGGGATCTCGTTTCAGAGCACTCACATATATACCCGTACTGGGATAAGCAATACAATAGAATACATTGGCAGGTTCTCATTGGTTCCTCTTCTTGCTTCTTCCGTTACGGTACAATTCATAGGTCAGTGCAAAGACTCAAACCAGCCTCTAACAGCCTGATTGTGTCCACTTTCCCGCTGCATAATAAATCTAGTCTAAACTATGGCATACAACATTTCAAGGAGTTATTCTCTCGATCATTCATATTTCATAGCCGCATGTTCTGATCTCCTCACCGATGCCACCGGAACGCTGTGGGAAAAGAGTAGATCAGTACGGCACCAATCACGGTCCATTTGCCATTTACTAAACCATAGTTACAGAAAACATTCATTTCTTCATATGCTGACATTGCGACTAAACCAAATAATAATCATTCCTTTCGTGCTGCGGGACCATTGCTTTTAAATGTGTATGCGGGGAGAAATGACATTAAGTTGTGTTGTGCGTTTGAGGGTCTGTGGGGCACTTAGCAACCAGCACTAAGTTGGAAAGGCTTCTGTGTATGTGTGTGAGCATTCCAGTATGGGTTTGGGAAAGATCACTAAAAAGCTGGCTGTGCATCTAAATAGCTATTTTGCGTTGTCCTATGTTTAACATGAAGTGCAGGGAAAACACCACTAATTTGCTACTTTTTGCTACATCGCGTATGTGTTAATGTGAATGCAGGGGAAAACACCACTACTTTGCTACTGCTCAAATATGTTTGTGGTGATTTTAATGTGTTGCAAAGTTATTTTATGTCTGCTAAACACCGTTGGTAGGTGTTTGGGGAAGATTGTGAAAAAGCTGTTCGTGCTACTTTTTAGCAACTTTGCGTTGTGAGTAGCAAAATTGCTACTTTTAGCAATTTTGCACTGTGCATTGTGTACTATGTATTTTTGACAAAATGGTGCTTGTGTAAGCTTTCTTTTCTAAAATGGAGTCTTGCTGCCATTCACAAGATGGTGTCTTGAGGCCAGTCGCAAAATGGCGTCGTCGCGATTAAATTTTAAACTGAACTTGTCTCAGCCAATTATTCAGCTTCGACAGTCCACCCTTTGATAGCAAACAACATGCTATCACAATCTGCTATTAGGATTTAATTTAGGCTTACATTTATATATTATTTAGTGTTATTATGGGATGGCACAAGGTGGTTCTTAATCCATCAATAATGTGTCTCTGGGTGGGGACATAAAACTACTATTATACGCACACCGCGGATCTTGGGAGATCATGTGACAGGTGTGGGAATGCACCAGTCTTATAACAGCAGTCTTGAAGGGGAATTTGAGACTTTACATTTTCTGGGTGTTCTATAAATAACATTTCAATAATATCCTCTATGCATGTCTAAATATTACACATTTAAATGATGGTACTTCCTAGCTCAGGGTTGTAATGCAGTTCTGTATCTACCTTGGTATACATATTATCATTTCTAACCACCATCACAGTTTCATTCCTTCATTTCACTCTGTTTTTACATTTTCCACACTTCAACACAATAGGAACACACCGGACGCATATGCCAATTACTATGATGACAATCAGTATAAGGATCAAGAATTTGCCTATGCTGGCGATCACTTCCTGGACCCATTCCCCTAGACCCGAGAACCATTTCACTGGGTTCAGCCATGACACCCATCCTTCTATCTTTTCCCCTACTTCAGCCACTGAAGCGTTATGGTTCTTGCGAAATTCCCACTTTAGCTGCAGAATTTCATCCATCTTCCGGTCTATCACCTCCTTAGGGTCGCTGGTATCATTGGTGACATAGGTGCAACATTTTACTCCAAATTGAGTGGCCAATGTTATGCAATACCCTCCAGTAACAGCTGTTAAATAATTCAACACTAGCCTGTGTTGCACCAGTTGTTTCTTGTACGCTTGCAATTCTCTCCCTGTGTACCTGAATGTGTCATCGTACATCTCGGTGATATTATCTATTAATTTAGCAAGTTCTTGGATATATCTAAAATTTAATGTACCCCTCGCAATTCTGGTGGGATCCAGGGCGACTAAAACTTGGAAGCCAGTTGTCTCACTGATTAACTGAGCGGCTTTATGCATATCACCAGGTATCATATTTCTCTTGCCTCTGTGTTCATATTGAGTGTGAAGATATGGTGACGGTGTGTTTTTATGTATACTCAGCATTTCAACATGTGTGAGGGTCATAACTTCTGGGACTACTCTTCCCAGGTAACACAAACCATCGGAACTTGGGGAGAGCCATTTATACGCTTTTCTTCCACATATAAAATATACATTATCAGGGAAAACATAAGGAATGGTATGCATCATTATCATTAAACACATTTCTCTTGCAAACAATCCTATCTCAGGCTCTTCCATCTGGTATATGCAAGTTTCTGGTTGTATTATTTTAGCACAATAACCATCTGGTACTTTACCAATCATTTCTTTGGTGGAACTCAATGTATACTGGTACCTAAAATATTTCCCACTTGATTTAATTGAGCGTAGCAGATCATAGTTTATGGACTCATTATCAGCTCTTTGTGAGAAGGTCATCGTCTGATTATTCCCCGAGTTTGAAATGAGGTGGTTTGGATGAGAGGAATTTTCCATCCAATGTTTTCCCTTTTTGCAATTCTAAAATTTCCGTGATATTCAGCGGAAATGGCACCAACCCTACATTATGCTGTCCCTGTGGCACATGCGAACACACCCAGCAATCGGTTTGATTTAACACTTTGCCTACCATGCTGTGATAATCCTCTAAAGGATACCCTCCCCAGTACGGATTATATTTTGGTTGGCACCGTTGGATACAGTTCTCATCAACTAGGGACCCACAAAGCTCACAAATACAGGAATCCTCAGACGATAACCCTCCACACCTTCCCCGAGTATCCGGAATGATAGCTCTTTTAACAATAACAGTACTAAGATTGGAAAGACACTCCCCTGATTGGCATTGCACTCCTCCTGTCTCCACTCCATCGGCACTGCCATCAGCTCCCGTTTCCTCAATCGGTCCCCCATCACAGACACTGGATATCCCTGGACTGACCAGAATGGTGAACACTCTAAAAGAGAATATGAAAATGAACACAGCAGGCCTGTCCATTTTAACAACAAGTCCTGCAAAATTTCTCTCGGTTCAAGTATCTCACTACGACCTTTTCAGTCCTCCCGGAACAAGCTCGCGAGTGACAGGTCCACACTATCAGCCTTGTTTCCGACTTGTTTCTCCACCGGTTGATTGACCTTTTTGCAGTGAGTCGAATGGACCCAGGTATCTCTCTCGGCCACCTTCAAAGATGTAGTACTCGTCAGCAGCACCTGGTATGGACCTTCCCACCGGTCAGTCAAACAACCTGAACGCAAGAAATTTCTGATCATTACATATTCTCCTGGTTCAACATCATGACAGTTAGTTTCAGGCATATCATTAGACAACAATTTCAGTTTCTGCTGCTGTTGCTTTAACTGCCTACTCATTGATATAAGATACTTTACAGTTACCTCATTGTTACCCTTTAGATCTTCCTGTGGACTTATAATCAAATGAGGTTGTCTACCGAACAATATTTCAAATGGGGACAGATTCAGAGGAGGTCTAGGAGTGGTCCTTATGCTATGTAGGACCAACGGTAATGCTTCTGGCCATCCTAGTCCAGTCTCTGCCATGATTTTACTTAGCTTATTTTTAATAGTCCCGTTCATCCTCTCTACCTTGGCACTGGCTTGCGGTCGGTAGGGGGTGTGAAGTCGGCTATTAATACCCATCAGCTTACACATATTTTGGAAAACATCACCTGTGAAATGGGTACCCCTATCACTCTCGATGATTCTAGGGATACCATACCTGCATACAAATTCCTGAACTATTTTCTTGGCAGTAAATGCAGCAGTATTAGTGGCCGCTGGGTAGGCCTCAACCCAGTTAGAAAATACGTCTGTGCACACTAATACATACTTAAGGTTCAAGCAGGGTGGTAATTGGATGAAATCAATTTGTATCACCTGGAAAGGTCCATCAGTCGGTGGAATGTGGGACAGTTCGGTAGGGATCGCTTTCCCTATGTTCTTTCTCAAGCAGGTCAGACAGGACATTGCTATCTTCTCTGCTTGTGAAGAAAAAACTGGTGCGCACCAGTATGCCCTCACCAACTTGCACATACCCTGTTTACCCAGGTGAGTCAGACCGTGTGCTGCCTCAGCCATGCTGGGGTAATATGCCTTGGGGGCTACTGGTTTACCATGTCCGTCCCTCCAGAGCCCAGAGGACTCTTGCCCACACCCCTTGGACTTCCAAATGGATTTTTCCTGAATTGAACACAAATTTTGCATCTCAATCAATTTTAGCATGTCAACGGTTTGGAATGACATAATTGTTTCAGTTGGAGAAAACATTTTTAATCCTGCTGCCCATTTTGCAGCTTCATCGGCTCTGTTGTTGCCCAGTGACACCGGGTCATCCTCACATGTGTGGGCTTTACATTTAATTACTGCCACTGCCTTGGGCAGTTGGATTGCTTCTAAGAGATGTTTTATGTGTCGGGAGTGTGCAACTGGTGTGCCTGCTGCTGTCATAAAATTTCTCAGACGCCATAGAGCCCCAAAATCATGCACTACCCCGAATGCGTACCTCGAATCAGTGTAAATGTTAGCAGATTTGCCTGCTGCCAGTTCACATGCTCTAGTCAGTGCTACTAACTCTGCCACCTGGGCCGAGTGAGGAGGACCGAGAGGTTTAGCTTCCATGATGTCTGTGTCATTTACAACAGCATAACCTGTACATAACTCACTTGTGTCTGTTTGTCTATGACAACTCCCATCCGTATAAAAAGTTACATCCACATTCTCTAAAGGTGTGTCATGTATGTCAGGTCTAGCAGTAAAGGTCTGATTCAGATATGTCATACAATCGTGCATATCATTATGTCTGCCGAACTCACCTCCCGCCAGCAACTCTTCTCCTTCCACCCTTTGTACATCATGTTGTACATATGGTAGGTATGTTGCTGGATTCAGCGTACTGCAACGTTTAACAGTAACATTTGCAGGAGCGATTAGGGCTAGTTCCCATTTGGTGAACCTAGCTGAGGAGACGTGTCTGGTTTGAGCTGAGTTCAACAGAGCAGATACAGCATGGGGAGTGTAGACAATCATATCATGGCCCAATACTACGTCCTCACTTTTACTCACCAATAGAGTGGTAGCTGCTACACTTCTCAAACAAGTGGGGAGTGATCTTGCTACCGTGTCCAATTGGGCACTGTAGTATGCTACGGGCCTACTGGCATCACCATGTTTTTGTGTAAGGACACCTGCAGCACAACCATCGGCTTCCGTACAATACAAATCAAAAGGTTTTTCATGATCAGGTATTCCCAATGCAGGAGCTCTTGTCAGACTATCCTTAAGATTAAGGAAAGCCTGTTCTGATTCCTCTGTGTGTATGACACGATCGGGCTTTGAGGAAGAGACTAATTCCTGTAAAGGTAAGGCCAAAATAGAAAAACCTGGGATCCACATTCGGCAATATCCACACATTCCTAAGAAGGTACGAATTTGCTGTTGATTCTGCGGCAGTGTCATGTTTTGTATGGCTTGTATTCTATCTGTTGTAAGGTGTCGTAACCCCTGGGTTAGGCAGTGTCCCAAATATTTTACTCTGGATTGGCACGGCTGTAGTTTGTCCTTAGCCACCTTGTGTCCTGTTTGTGAGAGATGAAGTAATAAAAGTTTAGTATCATTCAAACATGACATAAACGAGTCAGAACATAGCAATAAATCGTCCACATATTGAATTAGAACAGATCCATTGGCAGGTTGAAAAGATTGTAAACAGTTGTGCAATGCCTGGGAGAAGATACTGGGGCTGTCTATGAAACCTTGGGGTAATCGTGTCCATGTGTATTGTAAACATCTGTATGTAAATACGAATAGATACTGACAGTCAGGATGGAGAGGCACAGAGAAGAAAGCAGAACAGAGGTCAATGACAGTGAAATGGGTTGCATTTGGTGGGATCTGCATCAAAATGACAGCTGGATTTGGCACTACGGGGAATTGGCTCCCTACTACCTTATTAACACCTCTAAGGTCTTGTACCAGCCTATAGCCCCTCCCACCACTCTTCTTCACTGGAAAGATGGGACTGTTGGCTACACTAGCTGTACGGACTACAATTCCTTGTTGTAACAATCGCTCAATTATTGAAAACACCACTAATTCTACCTCCTGTTTTAGTGGGTACTGGGGAATTTTTGGAGCTTGCCTACCGTTTTTTAAGTTTACCATTACAGGGCTTACATTTGCCATTAATCCAGTGTCCTGTCCATCTTTAGTCCAAAGGGAATCTGGAATTAGGGACAACATTTCGTCTACTTGTGATGGGGTTTCATTTACAACTGTAGAGTGATACATTATACTTTGAGGAGTGTCTAACATATCCCGCACCTCGTATACCATTCTCTCTGGGATATCTAAATATACCCCATCAGGGGTGCAATATATAACACATCCCATCTTACATAACAAGTCTCTGCCCAGTAGGTTAGTAGGAGCCGCAGCAGCCAGAAGGAACGAATGTCTGGTATGCAACAGCCCAATAGTAACCTCTGTGGACTTTGTTAAAGGATAACGTTCCACTTTACCTGTTACACCCATTGTTGGTACTGTCTCATTGGTCACCTGTAAATTAACGGGAGATTTCATCACTGACCTGGTCGCCCCTGTGTCTACAAGAAAAGGATATTCAGTACCAGCTACATCAACCATCATGACCGGTTCTTCCCTAGTACTTCCCGTTAACCTGACTATCTGTAGACTACAGGTATGACCTGACCCCTAGCGTTGGCTACCGTTCTCCAATAAAGCATTTACGGCTACAATTGGAGCTGGTGCCTGTTGAACATTTGCTGGCCTTTGTGCATATCCTTTATGGGGATATCTAAATTTTCCCTGATGTGGGATTTCTACTCCTTTTACTGTGCAGCTTCTACTTAAGTGTCCTGTTTGTTTACAGTTAAAGCATGTTCGTGTTTCGGGTGAAGACATGTGGTGTTGTGAGGTTTGCGCAGAGGGTAAAGGTGGTGGATATGGGTAAGGATAGGGAGGGTAAGGGTATTGTGGGGGATAAGAAGTTGGTGGATAGCCTGGGACCTGTGGTTGCATCGGGTTAGTGGGATAGAGTTGCGTTTGTTGTTGAGTGGGGTTAGTGAGAGTGGGTGTGTGTGCAAGTGCAAGCGTGTCTGTTGGCTGTGATGTTACCATCATTCCCTCCAGAGCTTGTATACTGACAGCCATCAGTTTCTCGCTCTGGGCTTCTCTCTTTTTGGAGATGTTCTTATCATGTTCAATGGCGGTTTCTATGAGGGTATCTATTGTAAGTCCCCGCCAGCCAGGCTGTGAGGTCTGTACCCGAGTTTTCAAACTCTCTTTCAGACCGTCCACAAGTACTGTGACTATCATTCCCCGGTGGTGAGTGCTATCTTTAATATCCTCTATCCCAGTGTACTGGGTGATAGCCTGCAGAGCCCGATCGCAGTAATCTTCTGCAGTCTCACTCTCTTTCTGTTTAATTGTGAAAATTTTGTTCCAGTTAACTACTACTGGAAAATATATACCCAATTGAGTTACTATGCGGGAAATGTTACCTTGATTTACTTGATCTGTTAAGGGGATGTCACCATCCAATACACAATCCGTGATAAATTTTGTCACGTCGGTATTGCGTGGCAGACAGGCCCTTAACACCACACGCCAATCTTTATTAGTGGGCTCATGTGAACTACCCAAATTTCTCAAAAATCTTTGACATTTGGCTAATTCCTTTTTGGGATCGGGGAAATCATTTATGATGGAATTTAGTTCTGCTCTTGTCCAAGGACAATGCATTACTACTTCCCTCGTGGGCACTATACCGTTTGCGTCTGCATTTCCATTTGGAACAGTTATTGTCCGAATGGGATGCAGATCGGTAGCGCTGCTACCTTTGACCTGATTACCTGGCTGGGGGTTTAATCTGCTGCTGCTACATATGGTATTAATAACTTCCTCTATGGGTGCAGAGTGTGTTAACACTTCCCTTGCTGTTACCGATGGAGATGGCGGCACCACCCGTGATTGTGGTGATGCAGCATCTATCATCTGCACAGCATGGGAAATGACAGACATTACAATAGGCTCATCATCCACATCATAAACATTTTCTTTAAGGTTGCTTAAGAGAGGGTACAATTTGTTTGTTACATTTTTATGTTTTTTTTTTTCATTGACTGCACCTACACCCCCATCCGCATAGGGTGGTGGTGGTGCGCGTGAACCATCTGTACTACCTTCTGCGACGCTACCTTGCAGTGTGTGCGCGCTATCAAGCAATGCGTCTGTGGCGCTATTTAGCGTCACCGGCGCATTGCCTGAGACTGTGCCTGCGACGCCTGCTTGCGTCGCAGGTACCTCCTTCAGTCACATTTCCCCCTCGTGCTGCCACAGTTTTAAACATTCAAAATATTTAATCTTTTTCTCTCGGGATCGCATCAAACTGATGTGATCCCGGACATTATCTAACACATTTTTATCAAAACTACCAATTCTGGGAAACGGTCTGACACTCTTCCTCGTCATATTAAACCATAAATCACAATACCTTATTGCATAAGTACCGTATTTGGTATGCATGATATGACGGGCCGATCCGATCGGCGCCTCCATTAGCAGTACATCATTGCCTAACATTTCTACTGTTTGCATGGCTCCCATTCTGGGACAACTCCTACGCTTTCCAATAAAAATTTCAACCGGTGAAAGACAATCAAGATACTTTCACTTACCTGCGGATGATTTAAGTCGGCGGCGCCCACACACCTGGATAAGATTTAGTAAGGCAACTTCCACACCTGGATAAGATTTGAAAAAGGCAACTTCCACACCCGGATAAGATTTAATAAGGCAACTTCCAAGCCTATGAGAGTTTATATGTCGGCCACTCTCACGCACCTCTATACAGCAAAAGACAACATGTACACCTGCTACTGTGTATAGAACGGTAAAGCTGCTTACCGAGCGACTAGGCTAACCCTTGCACCTAGCCCTTAAGGATCATACGATACCCTTAACTTTGTTCAACAAATATTCACTGTTACACACTTTTTTCCTGCGCAGAAAAATACACGTTTAACCCAGATATTGGTAATAGAAAAAAAATGTAAACCTCAATGGCTTTGTTCAAACACGTGGCAGCACAACCGGAAGTACGTGTACACAATTGTGTGACTAGTCGCATACACAGTGATGCGACCAGACCCACGTGTTATTACCTTAACACTATTAATCTACTCCCTCTAAACTTTTATCAAAGAGAGAAAATAACTTTTCTCTCCTTTTCTCTGGATTCTGATCAGCGCTTCCTCTACACAATAACCGGCAGTACGCTCTCAGCAACACTGTGGTAATGAAAGACTAATGCGTCTCTCAAAAGGCGCCTCCACCCTTTTGCTGAGAGGGAACTGACCGAGTGTTACCGTGTATCAGATAAAGTGATAAACCTACGAGCCCCCAACTGTTGAATCGTACATCTGAACCTTTAGTACATTCCTGCCTATAAACCTCTAAGATTCACCTGCCTAGAACCTCTAAGACAAAACCTGCCTATACCTCCTAAAACCATAAGGTGTCGCTACTTAGCGCTGTGTTTTAAATATACCATTACTAAGACTCTAAGACAGTGGAATAGCGGTCCAACGCGCTAAAGATTATTATTCAGGTAAAAGTACAGATGTTACCACGCTATGATCTAACAATGAGCGCAAACTAAATTGTACAAACATTTAGGTCATAAGGTACAGTCAATACATACGCGTGCGCTCTGGGACCAGATACCGGCATCAGTAATGAAACCTTCGTCAAAACAGCATAACAGGACCACCGCAGACTGGGATCTCGTTTCAGAGCACTCACATATATACCCGTACTGGGATAAGCAATACAATAGAATACATTGGCAGGTTCTCATTGGTTCCTCTTCTTGCTTCTTCCGTTACGGTACAATTCATAGGTCAGTGCAAAGACTCAAACCAGCCTCTAACAGCCTGATTGTGTCCACTTTCCCGCTGCATAATAAATCTAGTCTAAACTATGGCATACAACATTTCAAGGAGTTATTCTCTCTATCATTCATATTTCATAGCCGCATGTTCTGATCTCCTCACCGATGCCACCGGAACGCTGTGGAAAAAGAGTAGATCAGTACGGCACCAATCACGGTCCATTTGCCATTTACTAAACCATAGTTACAGAAAACATTCATTTCTTCATATGCTGACATTGCGACTAAACCAAATAATAATCATTCCTTTCGTGCTGCGGGACCATTGCTTTTAAATGTGTATGCGGGGAGAAATGACATTAAATTGTGTTGTGCGTTTGAGGATCTGTGGGGCACTTAGCGACCAGCACTAAGTTGGAAAGGCTTCTGTGTATGTGTGTGAGCATGCCAGTATGGGTTTGGGAAAGATCACTAAAAAGCTGGCTGTGCGTCTAAATAGCTATTTTGCATTGTCCTATGTTTAACATGAAGTGCAGGGAAAACACCACTAATTTGCTACTTTTTGCTACATCGCGTATGTGTTAATGTGAATGCAGGGGAAAACACCACTACTTTGCTACTGCTCAAATATGTTTGTGGTGATTTTAATGTGTTGCAAAGTTATTTTATGTCTGCTAAACACCGTCGGTAGGTGTTTGGGGAAGATTGTGAAAAAGCTGTTCGTGCTACTTTTTAGCAACTTTGCGTTGTGAGTAGCAAAATTGCTACTTTTAGCAATTTTGCACTGTGGATTGTGTACTATGTATTTTTGACAAAATGGTGCTTGTGTAAGCTTTCTTTTCTAAAATGGAGTCTTGCTGCCATTCACAAGATGGTGTCTTGAGGCCAGTCGCAAAATGGCGTCGTCGCGATTAAATTTTAAACTGAACTTGTCTCAGCCAATTATTCAGCTTCGACAGATCTCATACTGCTCCAACACTGTACTTAATTCCTCTAGATTTTCAGGGTCAGCATGTATGACCCAGCGCTGCATATTTTCCCCTAGGGTTCTTATACACTGGTCAACAACCACCGTCTGCACAATCTGAGTGTGAGTGCAGTCTTCTGGCTGCAGCCAAATCCACCCCTGTCTGGCGAGTTCTACAACCTGCTTTAGAATATGTATCCCTGGTATTAGGGCCCATTCATGGAAGCGCTGCGCTTTCCCAGAAGGAGTGAGACCTGACCTAGTTAGAACATACTCCCTACATTTTCATTGTCCTCCCCGGGAGAAGCCTGGGAAGGAGAAGCAAATGGGCTGTGACGGGGAGGGGGCCTGGTGGGTCACGTCATTAAGCCCCACCCCCTTCATGGCAAATTGTCGCGTTTGGCCTAAATTTAAATAGCAGGCGGGCTAAATGATGCGATTCATTGAGAATCACGTAATTAAGCCCCGCCCCCTACTCAGGGACCCGTGATCGCCGCGGAATTACTTCCCATTCTGCCCACTTCACTAGGAAGTGGGCAGAATGCGGGAGAAATGCTTACCCTTTCGGGGGTGCGGTGGGTTACCCAAATAATCGAGAACCTCCCGCGAAACCCGGGAGGGTAGATATGTATGAGCTAGAATGGCACTTTTGACTAGGTCATATTTCTTTGCATCAGCAGAGAACAAATCAGCATAGGCTTTCTGAGCCTCACCAGTGAGACAGGGGGCAAATCTATCAGCCCAAGTATCTGCTGGCCACTTTAAACGCTGTGCGATCCCTCTCAAATATCAGCAAATATGCCTCTTGGTCCTCTGAGGCAGACATTTTCTTTAGATGCCCTGCACTTGTCGTGCCCACTGACTGGGTCAGCAGCTGCAACATTTGTTCCATTTGTTGATGAGCGGCCATCTTTACCCATATTTATAATATTAGGTGTATGTACAAGTGTAGGTGCATTTAGATAACGAGCCAGTTTACACAAATACATGTATCTCTTTCTTTCAGCAAAGCAATGTTATTCAAGTTTAACAGAAAAAGAAAGCCACTTTATTCTTCTTCAGCAATGCAGGGGTTAAACAGAACACAGGAAACCCACCTTTTTGTTTTCTTTCAGCACTGCAGTATGTGTGCTTTGCTCTGCTCAGTCAACAGGTGAAGTTAATTACACAGCTTAAACATTACCAGGTGAACACACTAATCAACATTTTCATATGTTTTAGCATCTTAATAAAAAAAAAGGAAAGTAACTTTTTTTTTCAGTACACACACAAACAACTTTTCTTTCAGTTCACAGCAAGTTACACAATGTCCTTAATATAACTGTGGTTTTTCTGGTTTGCCTCCCATACAGGCGTATACCGAACGTTCTGCCTGGTTAGATCTTTCGCTAAGCTGTAGGCATCTAATGATTGCGCTGCAACACAGCAGTGCAGACTCCACGTATGGGCCACCCTATGTAACACGAGGTATAGAATATACTGCTAATGCAGGAATACGTACTGCTGATGCGAGTGTCTGTGTTGCTGATGCAGGTACCGTACTGCCAGTTCGGGTATCTGTACTGCTAATGTGGGTATCTGTACTGCTAATGCGGGTGTCTGTACTGCTAATGCGGGTATCCATACTGCTAATGTAGGTATCCGTACTGCTAATGTGGTGATCCGTACTGCTAATACAGGAATCTGTTCTGCTAATGAGGGTATCCATACTACTATTGTGAGAATCTATGCTGCTAATGCAGGTATCCATACTGCTAATGCTGGTGTTCGTACTGCTAATGAGGGTATCCATACTGCTAATGTGGGAATCTGTGCTGCTAATGAGGGTATCCATACTGCTAATGCTGGTGTTCGTACTGCTAATGAGGGTATCCATACTGCTAATGTGGGAATCTATGCTGCTAATGAGGGTATCCATACTGCTAATGCTGGTGTTCGTACTGCTAATGAGGGTATCCATACTGCTAATGTGGGAATCTGTGCTGCTAATGTGGGTATCCATACTGCTAATGCTGGTGTATGTACTGCTAATGAGGGTATCCATACTGCTAATGTGGGTATCCGTACTGCTAATGCGGGTGTCCGTACTGCTAATGAGGGTATCCATACTGCTAATGTGGGAATCTGTGCTGCTAATGTGGGTATCCATACTGCTAATGCTGGTGTGCGTACTGCTAATGAGGGTATCCATACTGCTAATGTGGGTATCCGTACTGCTAATGCGGGTGTCCGTACTGCTAATGAGGGTATCCATACTGCTAATGCTGGTGTGCGTACTGCTAATGAGGGTATCCATACTGCTAATGTGGGAATCTGTGCTGCTAATGAGGGTATCCATACTGCTAATGTGGAAATCTGTGCTGCTAATGTGGGAATCTGTGCTGCTAATGTAGGTATCCATACTGCTAATGCTGGTGTTCGTACTGCTAATGAGGGTATCCATACTGCTAATGTGGGAATCTGTGCTGCTAATGTGGGTATCCATACTGCTAATGCTGGTGTTCGTAGTGCTAATGAGGGTATCCGTACTGCTAATGCCGGACTCTGTGCTGCTGATGCGGGTATCCGTACTGCTAATGCAGGACTCTGTGCTGCTAATGTGGGTATCCGTACTGCTATTGTGGGTATCCGTACTGCTAATGCGGGTGTCCGTACTGCTAATGCGGGTGTCCGTACTGCTAATGCGGGTGTCTGTACTGCTAATGCACGACTCTGTGCTGCTAATGTGGGTATCCGTACTGCTATTGTGGGTATCCGTACTGCTAATGCGGGTGTCCGTACTGCTAATGCGGGTATCCGTACTGCTAATGCAGGAATCCGTACTGCTAATGTAGGTATCCATACTGCTAATGTGGTGATCCGTACTGCTAATACAGGAGTCTGTTCTGCTAATGCAGGTATCCATACTACTATTGTCGGAATCTATGCTGCTAATGAGGGTATCCATACTACTATTGTCGGAATCTATGCTTCTAATGCGGGTATCCATACTGCTAATGTGGGAATCTGTGCTGCTAATGAGGGTATCCATACTGCTAATGCTGGTGTTCGTACTGCTAATGAGGGTATCCATACTGCTAATGTGGGAATCTGTGCTGCTAATGAGGGTATCCATACTGCTAATGCTGGTGTTCGTACTGCTAATGAGGGTATCCATACTGCTAATGTGGGAATCTGTGCTGCTAATGAGGGTATCCATACTGCTAATGCTGGTGTTTGTACTGCTAATGCAGGACTCTGTGCTGCTGATTCGGGTATCCGTACTGCTAATGTGGGAATCTGTGCTGCTAATGCAGGACTCTGTGCTGCTGATGCGGGTATCCGTACTGCTATTGTGGGTATCCGTACTGCTAATGCGGGTGTCCGTACTGCTAATGCGGGTGTCCGTACTGCTAATGCGGGTGTCCGTACTGCTAATGCGGGTGTCCGTACTGCTAATGCGGGTGTCCGTACTGCTAATGCTGGTGTCTGTACTGCTAATGCAGGACTCTGTGCTGCTAATGCGGGTATCCGTACTGCTATTGTGGGTGTCCGTACTGCTAATGCGGGTGTCTGTACTGCTAATGCAGGACACTGTGCTGCTAATGTGGGTATCCGTACTGCTATTGTGGGTATCCGTACTGCTAATGCGGGTGTCCGTACTGCTATTGCGGGTATCCGTACTGCTAATGCGGGTATCCGTACTGCTAATGCAGGAATCTGTTCTGCTAATGCAGGTATCCATACTACTATTGTCGGAATCTATGCTGCTAATGAGGGTATCCATACTACTATTGTCGGAATCTATGCTGCTAATGCGGGTATCCATACTGCTAATGTGGGAATCTGTGCTGCTAACGAGGGTATCCATACTGCTAATGCTGGTGTTCGTACTGCTAATGAGGGTATCCATACTGCCAATGTGGGTATCCATACTGCTAATGTGGGTATCCATACTGCTAATGTGGGAATCTGTGCTGCTAATGAGGGTATCCATACTGCTAATGCTGGTGTTCGTACTGCTAATGAGGGTATCCATACTGCTAATGTGGGAATCTGTGCTGCTATTGTGGGTGTCCGTACTGCTAATGCGGTGTCTGTACTGCTAATGTGGGTATCCGTACTGCTATTGTGGTTATCCGTACTGCTAATGCGAGTGTCCGTACTGCTGATGCGGGTATCCGTACTGCTGATGCGGGACTCTGTGCTGCTAATGTGGGTATCCGTACTGCTAATGCGGGTATCCGTACTGCTAATGCGGGTATCCGTACTGCTAATGCAGGAATCCGTACTGCTAATGTGGTGATCCGTACTGCTAATACAGGAATCTGTTCTGCTAATGCAGGTATCCATACTACTATTGTCGGAATCTATGCTGCTAATGCAGGTATCCATACTGCTAATGCTGGTGTTCGTACTGCTAATGAGGGTATCCATACTGCTAATGTGGGAATCTGTGCTGCTAATGAGGGTATCCATACTGCTAATGCTGGTGTTCGTACTGCTAATGAGGGTATCCATACTGCTAATGTGAGAATCTGTGCTGCTAATGAGGGTATACAAAACAGAAAAACTTTTGCCATCGGCGCTAACAATAATATACTGCAAATTTAAGCGTGTGCAGCACACTTAAGTGTGTTCTGTTTTGTATACATATATGGCATTAAAATTGCCATGCTGCTGGTACCATGTATGATATGGGTAAAACCGAGCGCGGGCATATTTCTTTTCTGCTAATGAGGGTATCCATACTGCTGATGCGGGTATCTATACTGCTAAGGCGGGAATCTGTGCTGCTAATGCGGGTATCCATACTGCTAATGCTGGTGTTTGTACTGCTAATGAGGGCATCCATACTGCTGATGCGGGTATCCATACTGCTGTTTCGGGAATCTGTGCTGCTAATGCGGGTATCCATACCGATAATGCGGGCATGCATACTGCTAATGTGGGTATCCATACTGATAATGCAAGGATCCATACTGCTAATGTGAGGAACCGCACTGATAATACGAGGAACCGTACTGATAATGTGAGGATCCGTACTGCTAATGCAGGTTTTCGAAGGGCTGCAACCGGGAAGTTGCATCACCCACTGTTTTTCCATCCACAATCTCCACCATCACCAGTATCTGCACCGCACCTACACCGACTCCATGCTGGGTGCAAGAGATCCGCCAGAGACAGGTTTCCCTTCGCTGTACACATGCCTCTGAATAGCAGAGAAGTCTAGCTAACCACCCACGACACTCCCATGAGATAAACTTCCTGTACATGACCACACCGATGCAGCCCAGAAACGGCCAACATCCATCCAACTCATTATTGGCCTGATATATGTAAAAATGCGTAAATTCACTTCTGTGCATGTGCAGTTTGCTAAAACTTGCTATTTGCGTCCAACTCTGAATCAGGCCCCATATGTATAAATAAGCGTTATTGGTGCTAAATTGTTAATATCATGTATCTTTGTGGAGTATTTCCAATGGAAAAGAACACTGGGCCTGATTCAGAGTTGTACGCTATTCTCATCGTTGCTGCGTCTTCGGATGCAGCAATGATGAGAACATATTCTAATTATGCAGGAGTCGTCTGAGGACAAAAGACACCTCCTGATGGAATCGCAAATCTGAGTGCTGCAGCCAAAGACGATCACGATGGTCGCAGCCATCGGCCATTTGAGTAAGCCTAGGCTAACTCAGACTGGCCTGCCAGAACTACTTAGCCGGGGCCAAGAAATCTGCATCAGAAGACGCAAACCCTGGCCTCAGCAGTCCCAGGAACCGGGGGACGACATGCCTCATTTTCGGTAACGCTGGATGTCCCAGCCTACTCCCACCCCCCAAACACCAAATGCCATTGGACACTTGGGATTACAGGACTTTTCACGCATGCGCAGTAGCAAAACATCACTCAACTGTGTAAATATCGGTGCTGCATCTATTTCTGACTCAGGTCTTTAGATCAGGGTGTCACAAAGTGGATGGTAACAGCCCCTGGTGGTGCTATATTGCCCTGGTGGGTGTTAAGAGGCAAAGGGGTGGCTAGGGGAGGGCTGGAGGTATAACCAGGAGAAGGCTATAGGCTGGCTCTTTTATCAAGGTAGGAGCCTTGCAACCTATTGCTGCAAGCCTGCAACACACGACGGCCCCCTGCCTACCTCTGATAGGTCATGGCTGGACCCCTTTTTCTCTGAAGACGGTGTTGTGCTGCTGTAGCCTAAGGGCTACACTTTACAAAATTTCCGGGTAGAGGGTTCCATGTGCAGGAGACCGGATAGGGGAGTGAAGAGGCTTAAAAAACAAAGCTAAGCACTCATATATAAGAACCAAGGCGGAAGGGTAAATGTAACAGCCTGCGATGCAAGATCGCGGCTGCCTGTAACTCGCAGGCTGTTACATTAACCCTTGAGCCTCAAAGAAATGGTACTCGTATAGTGTAATTGTAAACACACACACACCAAAGCTACATAAACATATGATAATTAAGCTAAATAATTGTAATCCAATGAAATCTAACATAGTCTGAATAATGTGGCAGAGTTGTCTCCAAATTAAGAATAACTGAAAAAGTCACACACAAAAATAATGTATCTCCTCCCACACACAGGGCTCCAGTTGTGTCCTGATTGGCAACAGTAGCCTCAGGGGCATATTAACAATGGGTCCACCCACCATCTGCCACAGTGCCTCTCTGCCCCTGTCCTGCCATGCTGCACTGTCCCACCAACTCCCTCCTCATACGCCATGACTTGATCACAGACAGGTAGAGGACTGAGGATCTGACAGGTTCCTGTGCTGCCCCTCTCTCACACAGGCCCAGTAATTCTTATAATGCCCCTGAGTAACATATGTATCTGCGTTATGCCAGGCATGTTGAAATATAGAGTGTGCTACTGTACTTTCTTCATGAATGTTCCATAAGGGAAGCATTCTCCTTTATCAAGATTTCGACCGTTTGTTTCTTTTCTTATGCGCAGCGCCATCTTCTTACTGTGTTAGAGCGCCACAGTGGGACACAGACGCGTTCCACTTAGCTCTGGTGACTCTGCAATATATGTTGCCTATATTGCTGTATTACTGCACCGCTACCCTCATACATGACCGGCTGGTCCTCTGTATGTTCCGCTCAAGCTCTGCTCCATCCAGGACTACTGTGTGCATGTGAAACCCCTTTCGCAATGCCAACAATAACCTGGGTTATTTCACATGACCACGCAGCAACCCTGGATATTGTGCAGTGTGAAAGGGCCCAGTTGATATAACCCTGGTAACAAGCAGGGTTGAACACGGGTTCAACCTTGCTCACCGTGCAGTGTGAACGGGTAACCCGGGTTGCTGCGACCCAGGACCGGTTCGCAGCATAGGAAAAGTCTGCGCTCGGAGATGATCTCATCTGGAAGCGCCGGCTCGGCACATGACGGCGGCTTATTGCCAGGTCGGGTCGCCAGTCTGAAAGTGCTCTCAGCTGGGTTGCACGCGGGATTAACCCATGTACAAAATCTCAGGCGTGACCCGGCAATGCGGTGACAGAGGAATAACTGTGAGTACGGCTGTACAAACATACTGCTACACTACAATAAACCAACTCCGGGTTAAGTCCTGAGCTGTCTGCTGCATCTGGATTCCGCTGGTGTCTACTATTTATAACCTGTGTTCCACTACAAATAGTATAATACACATATCAACAAGGCAGACCTCACGGGACATTTACATGCAACAAATGCATTAGCTACTAGACATAAACCAAACTACAAAATCCTCTTTTTTTTATAGAGGCGACACCTCCAGAGGTCATGAGTGATTTACAAAACAGATCACAAGCAGGCCAGACAAAAATATCGCTATACGTACGACAGAATATATATCAGCCACATAACACATTTCGAAGATTAGAAAAAAAATGGTATTTGTTCTTTGATTCCTCATTAGAATAATATTTGATAAACCCAACAAGCTACTAACATTAAGGGGTCTCTAGTATACAAGATATCAGCTTTAAGAAAAATGGGCACCTTAAAAGGAAGGTATAAAATTTGTGCAATGTAAATATATACTGTATATACTGTATCATCTGCAAAATGTTTAAATCATCCAATAACAAGACAAAACAGAATGACATGAAGCACTGTATTAATTGTAGCTTATCATGTAATTTATTTATTACAATGCACTTGTACTTAATATCATTTTGCTTTTATTAGCAGTGCACAAGAGCTTGGAGTAAATCTATTATTTATTATGTATAATTCTCTCCAAGTTTTCCATTTGTCCCAATTAAAAGTAACGGAGTAGCATTTCCTTACACAGGGGTTTCGGTAGCTATTTATAACTGGATACAGAAGTATATAGGCTGCACGAGTAAATTAGTTCAGTATACAATATCCTGGGCAGCACGGATTGGATTTATCATGGCAGCATTTTCCTAAAACCCAGCGCTGTAATAGGGCTGAAATGCACCATGTGCCGGCCTGAGCGCCAGATGTCATGATGTCGCACGCATGACATCATTATGTTGCAGAGAGGTGGCAAGGGAGACAGCATCATGAAGTACAGTGCTGGCCGGACCATCCTAAGGACGCTCTGATTGGTTGCTCAGGCTGCTGGTGCCTGTCTGGGGTGTCTAAAGGACATTCTGGCTGCGGTGCAGCAGCGTTCCTGGGTGTGAGGTGCCATTTAAGGCACACTGCTAGCTAGAAGCAATGCCCTGCGCTTGGTGCGGCAGCACATCCCTAGTTACAGCCCTGCCCAAACCCATATAGAGGCCTGTCTTACTATATTGCTGGCACACGGCCTGATTCAGAGATGGAGGCAATGCCAGTGTATACACAGTTGAGCAGTTATCGGTGATCTGTGCATGTGTCTGAGTCGCACTGCGCATGCGTAAAGTGTCATTACCGTTGTTGCTGGCAGAGAGGATTTATTTGCCTAGTGATGGACAGACAGGGACCATTTGTGGGCGGAAAAGGGAAGTCGCGGCAGTTATTGGGGCGTGTCTTGTAACTGCGATCCTGTAACGCAGTAAAAATGACTCTGGTGTCTCAGTTCCCGGAGCTATTCTGCATGACCATAAAGTTACTCAGAAGGCCGACTATTAACTGACCTTCGATCGATGCTGCGCCTTTATACGCAGTACCTTGGATATGGAAAGCCACCGGTGGGCGGCTCAATACAAAACAGGGTGGCTATGACATTTGCGTATTGTCACACAGCCGCTGTGTACTAATTTGTAGCGGCAGTGTCATTAACGTCCACTAACATGGGAAAGATGCCCAGTAACAGTGCTGGCACTGGGTGTTCTGTGGTTAACGTTCTTAGTTACCCCCTGGTGTTTAAAACAGCAACAAAACAAAAACCATGTAGATGACACCACAATTGTGGCTCATATGCAGTGTGTAACCAGTGCTTACTCCTTTGATTGTGGCAAGAGGAAGCCGTGGAGCACTCCCTACTGACACATTAGCTTGCAGTGGACACAAACAAATGAATAGAGCATGCAGGGCCTGAGAGAGATTTATCAAACCTTCTAAAGAGGACAAGTGGAGGTGTTACCCATAGCAGCCAATCAGATTTCATGAATCATTTATTTGATTAATGATTAACACTTGCTTATATAGCGCCAGCATATTCAGTTGCGCTTCATACAAAACAATAATATAAACAAGTCTGGGTAATAACAGACAGAGATGTAAGAAGGCCCTGCTCGCAGTTATCTAGTTAGTACATTCTATAAAATGATGGCTACAATCTAATTGGTTGCTATGGGCAGCACCTTTGCTTGTCCTCTTTAGAAGATTTGGAGACATGGGTATGGGTTCAGTAGAACCAGCGGACTTCATCCCCCATACCAATTTGTTGGCGTTAAAAAAAAACAACTTTCACAGCATTATTAGTTGGTAACTGGCCCTAAGAGGAAAAGAGAGGGGGGTTTAACCCCCTATTGTTCCTCAGCACACTGAATTATACTAGCAACAATATATGAACACTATATGGTAATAGAATTTCAGAGATATTAGTTGCATGCATTTGCAAATACATGGGATGCTGCTAGGCCTCGTCAAGGCTTTTCTGTCACTAGCAGTCCCTACACTAAACGGTTCACGTCCGGGGCGCAGTGCACCCCAAAATAGCGTCCAGCCCAGGACCCCCCCGGGGCATCACACGAAAAATGGAAACAGAGTGACAGTGCAGTGTAAAGTATAGATGTGTATAAAGTATAGAAGTGTGCAAGTAATTACTAAGTTAAGGGGTTAAAATATATGTGAAAAATTACATGAATAATAAACAAATATAAAAAGGTTATGTAAAAAGTAACTATGTGTATTAAGTGGTGATGCCCTCAGGAGGTCCAGCCAGAGCAGCATCCCATGTAGTAACAGAGAAGCCTTGACGAGGCCTAGCAGCATCCCATGTATTTGAAAATGCATGCAACTAATATCTCTGAAATTCTATTACCATATAGTGTTCATATATTGTTGCTAGTATAATTCAGTGTGCTGAGGAACAATAGGGGGTTAAACCCCCCTCTCTTTTCTACTTGGTATGACCTCTCCCTTTCATGCACCTGAAAAAAGTACTACCAGATTGATTGAGCAGCTGCCATTTTTTTGTAACTGGCCCTAAGAGACCTGGGGGTAACTTTACTAAGAATCATGTTTGATTTCTGAACCAAAACAGTGGATATAGCTGGCAGTTTGGAGGGTCTAAATGCAGCATTTACTAAGCATCGTATTTATAGTGACTATTGAATTGCGATGGTGTTACCCATAGTTTTTCGTTTTTCTGTCTAAAACCCCATGAGATTGCCCCCTTTTAGACTCCGCTGTCAAATAAAATTATGAATCCGCTGTTACTCTGTGGCAGATTTAAAGCACTGCAAAGATCAGTATGATCTGTACAGGCTTTGTTATGAAAAACAGAGAATAAAGGGTATATTTACTAAAGTGCGGGTTTTAAGAAGTGGAGATGTTGCCCATAGCAACCAATCAGATTCTAGCTATTATCTTCTAGAAGGTGCTAGATAAATAAGTAGAATCTGATTGGTTGCTATGGGCAACATCTCCACCCGCACTAAATGGTTAATTTAAAAAAAAAAAAAAAAAAAAAAAAAAAGGGCTCCTGCCCGCAATCCAATAACCTACCCTGGACCTGGGCTGGTTTTGTAAACTCAGGGAAAAAACTGCGTGGAGTACCCCCTATATTCCAAAAAATACAGCTGGAAAGGGGGGGGAGGGGGGATTTACGCTAAAAGCAGGTAGACACACAGCATGGGGTCACCCTGCCATAATGTAAACCAGCCCCAAACTGGTCAGCACAGGTCTAAAATCTCTCAGGAAATCAGAACCAAACATGGTTTTGTCAAGGTGTAGTTACTTGCTCTTTTATTGCTTTACTCCCACCTCAGAATCAGGCCTACTGTGAGGTATTTCACAGTGTATAGCCCACAAAATCTGCATTCCTCCCTAGAGGAGTAAACATTTTCCTATTCCTCCCTGTGAAGGAAAGAGCAAATGTCGGGCGGTCGATACACTGACAGATGCAACTGAACAATCCAACAAATAATAATCACATCTATCGGACGCGCTGGGCAATTTTAGTATGTCTGACAGACCTATAATCACTGATTGGTCACAGCAATACACTGTTCACTTGTCGTCCCGATCTGAAGATTAGCAGCTGATCAGACCGATAATTGGACAGTGTATGCTCGGCCTTAAGGCCCCCATAAATCAGCAATTGATTGCAGCAATCGTGCAATTTGCAATCGATTGAAAAAGGGAAAGATTTTTATACACAATCGATTGCAGATTTGCCACAATCGATTGCAAATTGCACAATTGCTGCAATCAATTGCTGATGTATGGGGGCCTTTAGGAACAAGGGTCTCATTCAGACCTGGTTGCAAGAGCCGATGCGCTCGCAACCGGGTCGATGGTCCCCACAGAGCATGGGTACGACGGAGCCGGCTCCGTCTGTCGATGTTGAGTGACAGCTTGCCCCGTTTGCTGGGCGGGCCGTTGGCGTGCCTGGCTAAACGGAGGCGTTCCGGTCGGAACGCTTGCCGTTTGGGGGCGGCCCCACTGAAATAATTGATGATGTCAGTGGGGAACTTCCTGCTCAAACAGAGCAGGAAGTTCCCTGGGGCTTACGAGTGCCCAGTCCCAACCTTAGGGTCTGGTCGTAAGCCCCGATGGTCGCGATGGTGATGACCATCGCGACCATCACCCTGATCGCAAGCTAAGCTGTGGGTGGTAACCCACAGCTTAGCTTGCGACCTGGAGGCAGCACTTCAAAACAAGAAGTGCCCGCCCTCATTCAGAGTGAGTGATCGCTTCTTGCGATCGACTCTGAATGAGGGCCCAAGTCTGTTAATCCTCTCCTGTAGTGCCCCCATCTGGTGGCTTTAAGGAAAAAACTTGTTATATAAAATTAAATACATTTTGGAGACCAGTGCCTAAAATGCATTCCTACTTGATACTGCATCACTGATGTAGGGTCCAATTCACCCGTATTATCATGTATTGCAGATCTTAACAAATCTATCAAACACAAAGCAAAATGAAATGACTCCTTTATATCCACCACCTGCATGTGATATACGTATAGGCTTCATGTAAAGCCAGCTACCGTATTTGACATCTTGGAAACTGCAGCATACAGGTTTCATTTCAATAATACAATATATGTGAAAAAAAAAAAGTGTTGAGATTGTCTATTTACAGAACCTTAGATTTATTACCTTCCTGATGCTTCCATTTTCTCTATATGTCATGTATTAATTTTGTTTGTTATCTTGATACTGCATCCATTCCTCTATGTTTCTCTGCTAGTTCTACAGACTAAATTTGTTTTGACTATTGATTTAATGTACATGTTGTGTCATACATGCCTACTCTCCCGGGAGGCTCCCAAATTTTCGGGTAACCACCCACACCCCCGAAAGAGTATTCATATCTCCCGCATCCCGCCCACTTCCTAGTGATGTGGGAAGGATGGGGAAATTTTGGGACAGATTTGCGGGTCCGCTAACCGAGCTAAATGACGCAAATCGCGTCATTTAGCTCTGCCCCCTTCTCATAGACCCATGAATAGCCGCCTTTCCAGGAAAGGGGGCGGGGCCTAATGACAGCTGTAGCCTGGCCCCGCCCCCTGAAGCCAAGATGACTGGGCTGCTTCCGGAAAAGGTTAATTAAAAGTCAGCAAGTATGTGTTGTGTACATCTTGTGTCCCCACACAAGCAGCTTTGCAACTCCATTCTTGCTATTATGGAATAACTGCATGCTGGAGGTGTCATTAACCACTTAACTGACAATTTATATTTTCAAAAACCGCTCTGAAATTGTATTTGTTTTTTTACAGTTTGAATTAGGTCACAAACATCTATTTAACACTTATCCAACACAATGTCATAAAAAAAATAAAAATATATATTTTGAAACATACCACAAAAAATATCAATTTTTATGTTATATTGTACATCAATTGATCTTTAAACTATTTAACCATGATCAAAAAGATTAATGGAACCATCATCAATACGAATATCGACCCCCTCCCCCCCTAAAAAAAAATATTGATGTTCTGATATATCGGACAATCACTTCCCACGGAGTGAGCAGAGGCACTGATATGTAGGAATGGCCATCGGTAGATTAACCATCGATGGTTCCATTGGTGGCAAAGCATCGATAGTTTCACTCACCAATGGTGATCCCTGCTCTCTGACTCAAGGGACGGCAGATCAATCCCAGTCGGGGGTAGGGCTTTGTAGGGTTGCGGCAGATGCAGAGCCGTGCCCCAGTGCTGAAGAGATTAAAAAAATACACTGACGGGCTCTGTGCCATCGATGGGAGAGTCACGGTGAAGTGGGGTAGGATTGGGGGCAGTATTCACAGGGGCACTTTTATCACATTACCCGATGGCTCCTTCTTCACCCTACTTCAGCGGCTGCAGAGAAGAGCAGCCGCTAGGTACAGACAGGAGCCCTCCCGCTGGCGGCTGTATGTTGTTCTGTAGTGTGGACCATGCTTGCAGTCTGAACTAGCGGCGGCAGGAGGTTGCCCTCAAATCTAGTTGCCAGGCAGCCAAATCTGGTCGCCATGGCCCCCGGGTTTTGTCGAGCCCTGACTTACAGTAATGGCTAAATGCGTTGTCTATGTGCCAAGCCAGCAAAAGTGCTCCACCAAATAGGATGCTTTAGCAAATGAATCCTTAAGACCGATTTGCAGACTAATACATTCCGATATCCGAAACGATACAGATAAGACCAGATGTGGAGCGTACACAGGCCAGGGCCTGGTTCAGAGATGGACGCAGCTACTGTGCTAAAATATGCTAATGCCTGCAGGAGGCACGGGAGGGAATAAGACACCTCCATATCAGAATGCTGCGTCCGGAGATGCAGCATCAGAGGACATCGTGACCATCGCTCACGATATTTGTATCGGCCATCTGAGTAAGCCTCAGCTGCTTGCAAGGCGAGGAAGTCTGCATCGAAAGACGCACAGCTTGGCCTCGGCACTCCCAGAAAACTGGGAAGACACGCCACTGTTTTGGGGAACACAAGCCGGCAACATCCCCTGCCCGTCCCCCAAACAGGCGCAGCTAGTCAAACATGCTGGGGCTTGGGGGCACTGCGTGCTAACACGCAGGACTCGTTCTGCACATGCACAGACCCACTAAAAATGTAGCTGTACATAAACCATCGGGATTACGTTCATCTATGAATCAGGTTCTCAGTACACAACAATTGCTTTCTTTAAAACGATCACTTGGACTTCAAATAGCTGCAGACATTTATTTATATGCAGGATTGGGCCAATCTCCGTACACACCACAAATTCCAAACAAGGGCCCTGATTCAGACCCACTCGCAAGCGGCTGTCCGCTTGCAAGTGGGTCGATGGTCTGCACTGAGCATGCGCACGACGGAGGGAGCTCCGTCGTGCGCATGCGCCAGACGCGACGAGCGAAGGAAAGTCCTTCGCTCGTTGTGTCTGATCGAAGGGGGCGTGCTGTCGATGTTGATTGACAGCACGCCCCCTTTGGTGGGCGTGCCTCCCTGACGGGGGCGTTCCCACGGGAACGCTATACGAGCGTCCAGGAGGACGCTCCATTTTTATGGAGGGCGGCCCTCATTCAGAGCGTGCGCTCTGCTCAGAGCGTACGGCTCTGAATAAGGGCCAATGTCTTTCCAACAGTACTGGCGATGCGTGCACAGCACACTGTCAATGACCAATGTCAGGCCCTGGAGCAGCGTACACACTAACCAATTCTCGGGTCAACGGCCCAATATCAGACATGTCCTCTGAGAAAACTGCCATACATAATGGCGAGAGACTATGGGGGTCATTCAGACCCGGTCGTTAGCGCCGATGCGCTCGGTCCGGGTCGATGGCCCCCCACAGAGCATGCGCACGACGGCACCGGTTCCCTCGTGCGCATGCGTGAGACCCGCTACGACCGACAGTGCCGGTCACAGCGGGTCTCTTTCCAAAGGGGGCGAGCTGTCGATGTTAATTGACAGCTCGCCCCGTTTGGAAGGCGGGCCGGGGGGGTGGCAGCCCAAACGGAGGCGTTCCCATGGGAACGCCTGCCGTTTGGGGGAGGCCCCACTGACATCACTAGTGATGTCAGTGGAGAGCTTCCGGCTCTGACAGAGCCAGAAGCTCTCCGGGGCTTACGACAAGTGAGACCCTACCCTAGGGTCTCGTCGTAAGCCCTGATGGTCTCTGACCATCGCGACCATCACCGGAGCGGCCGTTAGAGCTGTGGGTGTTAACCCACAGCCTAACGACCGCAACAGAGGCGGGCGGTCAGGAAGCAAGCGGCCGCCCAGTTTCTGAGCGACCGCTTGCATCCTCCGACTGCCTCTGAATGAGGCCCTATGTGTAGATAAACATAGACTTTACCCTGATTACCTTTGCAGACTTTGGGCGTAGGTGGTGCTGGCCCTTTCGGTAAGCGGCTCCTCTGGAAATCTACTGCGATTTCACTGATCTGATCAAGTGACGTACAAATAGGTCCAGTGGCCGCATATGTATTCTACAGCATTACATCATTTATTGGCGCTGATAAGATTTCCAACCCATTACCACTTTGACCGGCTGCCACATCACTGGTATATGCTGTATTATCTATCGCCGGGAAATACTCATATCAACACACCTACCTACATCTCCAATAGAGCAGTCTATGCGCTGTGGGTAAATTTTGTTTCATCGGCTAAACATCGATTCAGAGAGAAGTGGCTCTAGCAGAGCTTCTTTTGGGAAGTACCAGGATTCCTCCAGGTTTAACTAATTGTATTGCTTTAAGTCTTTAACCACTTAACTGGCTATGTTTTGAGGTATTTTTTTTTTTTTTTAGATTTAAAATGTTTAGAACTTTTTATATCTTTTTTAAATATAAGTGTCTAGATGTCTCCCATCCCCCTCCCCTCATTGTATCCATAGCACATTGCCACCTTAATTTCACAAAAATGGCCTCAAATGCTCCCATTGTAGCAAGGTGGTAGAGTGGTTTATGTTATAGTACTGTTTGGAGTTGGCATTTCTTCGGCCATGCTAGTAATACAATATTAGACTTAAGGCTTCTAGCAAATTCCCTGGCAATAATCAGCTAGATAAAGATAGTATGCAAGGCCATGAACAAGTACCATAAATTTAACACATACCACACTAACAAATATATACTCTCACATATAGCCTCAATTTGCCACACAGCGGAACTTGCCAGGCGTGAGTGAGCTGCCAGGTCCTGTGATACTCTGCTAGCGTTCTATGTCTTTTTCACCGAAACTGCGCCTAAGTTGCAATGCAATGTGATCCGGACGCACCAGCAGACTGTGCTGATTAATTTGATATGCGAGACTTGTATATCTGTGTGCAGCGGAGTCTGTAAATGAAGCACAACGGAACTTGGAATGAAAAAAGCTTCAGCCGCTAAATTGTAACAATTCGAATATAGATTCAAAGCCTCAGATGAGCAGATATACATATGTAGCATAGCATATTAATCAGCACAGTCTCCTGGTGTGTCCTAGTTGCATCGCAACTTAAACGCATTTTTGGTGGAACAAAAAAGTAAAGAAAGATGCTCGACGTTAGAGTCTCATGGGACCAGGCGTTCAGAGAGGGGCTTTTTAGTGCGACTGCAGCAAAGATGTGTAAGGACACATCTGTACTCAACGTTTACAGTCCAATATATCAAATAATTCAATGAACAGGATCCACCTAAGTGCATGACGTCACTAACTTTAAAGTGCAATAACAGCAGAACACATAAATATCTCTATTTTTGCTCATAAGGTTTCCTGGGAAAGGAGCAGGTGGTGTAGATAGAATAGCTGGACCAGTCTGGATGAGTGCTGTGGCCAGGTAATCAGGTGCTTCTATTTTGTATGCCACTATTCTATCTGCAACAGCATTTTTCGTCAAGCAAAGGGGTTCTCAAGTGCCACCTACAGGTCATGCTTTCAGGATTTCTTTACTCATGCACAGGTAAATGCAATGTTTATGGGTAAATAATGATCACAACTATTTCAAGATCCCAAAAACATGACCTGTTGGGTGGTACTTGAGGAATAGAGTTAAGAATACATGAAGTATAGCACGAAACGGTTTGGCAGACTCGGCAGACTCGCTATCTCATGACTGGGTGAAACAAAAAGAACCCGGCTATTCTGGTACAGTTACTTTCTTTAACAGGTGAGGCGGGGTTTATGGCTGTGGGTATTATTCCTGCAATATTATCACACAAAATAAGCAATTGCATCTACCAAGAGAAAGAGGCAATAACACAGACACGGTTTAGTCTAAGTATTTGAATGTATTTATGCACGTTAAGAAAACGATAACAGGTTTTACAAAGTCATACTAGAATTCCTCCCGCCCATAAAAACGGATGTTTTAACCCTTGTTTGTGCGTGAATTACCAGCAGAGTTAAATCGCAACCACTTTTATTAAATAGCCCACCCCAAAAGAAAGAAAGCCCCCATCATTGCAAAAGGCTTTAAAGAGTAAAATAACTTAAATATACAATATGGTACAAAACAAATATAATTAAACCCGTTCTTGTCATCCAGAGGTTGAAGACGGTTGTGATACTTTTTTACATATACTATACAGATCTTTTTATATAGGTTATTTTATATTACAAAGATATTGGGACATTCAAATGCAAATCTGAAGAGTTTTTTTTTTTTTTTCTTGATTTTAGGTAATTTTCAGCAATTCATTCTTCATCCAGACAGGATTTTATTAGCTAGAAAACAATACAAGGTTCAGAAATCTCCCCAAATAGCAAGCAGTAGGTCATCTTGAAGTATACCCATCACATACACGCCACAGAAGCAGCCATTTTGTATAATGCTTGTTTAAACCTGTCACCATCCTGAGATGTCTCGCTTTTCTCTATATATTCCTAGTATTCATTAAGAATTAGTGACAGCAATAAGACATGAAGTGCCTCACGCTTCATTTAAATCTGTTTGCAATTTCCATGAATAGGACTTCAGCCCACAAAATGGCTGCCTCATGTGTGTCTAAGCAACATGCACACTTTAAGATGATCTATTCTAATGTACAATAAGCGGTGAAACAAAGTCATCTCTGTTGCAGGTGACAAGTACGTATTCAACCAATCTTATTTATGTCTGTGACATGGAGTTCGGGTAACTGGGGACATTTTAGGTAGGCCTCTAAACCTACTGCCAATGTGGCCTTTATCTACAGTGAAATGTGGAAAAAAAGGTAAATAATGACGAAATGGCCTACCAAAGTGGTACAGTCAGGCTCTTTAAACAGAGATTAGTTCTATTCACCATGTGTGACCAAATCGCAAAACAGATCTCGACTTATAGTGCCCACACATACAGCAGTGTTTTATTACCGTAGCATTCAAATAGCAAAAGAATCAAAAGCCGAAAGTGTGACTGTTCAATTGTAGTAAAAAAAATAAATAGAAAAAAAAAAAAAAAACAACCCTCAACAACAATAAAAAAAAATAGCAATAAATATACATTAAACAGAAAATAAAAAAATTATATATATTTTTTTTCCCTTTTGGGTGTTCAGTGAATGGAACATGTGACATCTGCAGTCTTTTATACACGCTTTAGGCAGATATGTTATGAAGAACAAATAGCAGAATTCCCATTTTAACAGAAACAGTTTCCTGTGATTCCTTGTGAATAAAGTGTGAATGAGAAAAGCTTAAGGCGGTGTGAGTGCAGGTGCTAAGACCCAGATATCATAAAGACAAACCCCAGTAACACTCATTTTAGTAAAGCCGACCCAAAATTCTATCTAAAACCCCAGACACGTGCCCGGGACAAGGATATCTTGAGACCTAGGGGACACATTGCAGACAATAGAACAAATCGGAAGCCATGGAGAGAATAAAATGTAACTGTACAGTACTGTGCTCATCTGTTCCAGTAAAATTGCTTTGTTAACCTTGCAACAATGATGACTATGGTTTCTTATAATTCACTGCATTACATAACAGCGCAGAGGAGGCATGAATGAGTTCTTTTATCCTTATTTAGTAACTCAGTCATCACTTTTTGACTTTGAGTCACTGAAATAGGAACTTTACCTCAGTCTAGGCAGAGCACTGGCGGCCATTTTGATCCACCCTCACACTACATCTTTTTGCAGCAACACATAAAACCCTTGTGAATCTTTATAACCACATGGTTTCCTGCTCATAAAACAAACTGATTTTTTTTTTCTCTAAAAGAGTTAGTATAACAAACTGTTGTTAAGTGTGAGCTAGACATGCATTTCCAGCTGTGAGGCGGAGGCTGTAATGCATCAGGCAAAATCGTGGACCGCCATTTG
Source organism: Taudactylus pleione (assembly GCA_031769625.1). Lineage (NCBI taxonomy): Eukaryota > Metazoa > Chordata > Amphibia > Anura > Myobatrachidae > Taudactylus > Taudactylus pleione. Next base: position 48,497,127 of record JAUIMM010000031.1, read on the forward strand.
CTATTATGCTCGACTGTTTTTGTTCCATTAGAAACAAAAAATATATCCAAAATGCACAACACGGAAAGAAATTGCATATTTTGCACAAAGCCCATCTAACAATGGATAAAGTCAAATTCATTATGGCTTATTTTCTTCTGCAGAGTAATGCATTGTGTAGAGTTATAAGCTTTATAAAAGAGTTCAAGACCTGTATTCTAGAGCAGGCAGACATGTGATGCTCCAGCACGAACCAGGATCTCATGTACACGAACCAGGATCTCATGTACACAGCGGCTGTAGTATCACTGCAGAAGTTCGGTTATCATTCTATACAGACTATGGTAATCAATGGGTCTGAGAACTTCCTATACCAAGTCACTTGCTGTACATCTCGAGCTGCCATCACAGATGACAAAAGACAGTTGTCACACACTGTGACAACATCCCATGAGTTGTAAATACTGCCTTATAAAAAGCAACGCTAAGTAGCTTTATCCAATGACCCGGACAGGTATATACACATCCAATACCACTGGCTTCTAATATGTGAACATACTGGTTCCTATAGACTTCACATAAAGTGCAGCAGTTGCTTGTGGGACAAAATGTCCTGTGTTGCTGTGTGATACAGCTGTAGCACGTAGGCCGGTAGAGGTGCGTTTGGGAGCACACTAAGACAGGTCTCGTATGGGCTGCCCATTGCCTGAGGCTCCAGCATCAAATGGAGTATCCCTTTTTGTGGTGTCCGTGGCAGAAAGTTCTTGGGCCAAGTCGTTAAAGCGAGATATGTAATCTATACTATTCTCATTCATCAGGCAAGCCAAATGCGAATCTACCACCTGCAAAACAGAGAATCCACATCAGAGAGCCGCCAATGGACAACACAAAGCTGTATGTCTGTACCTATATATAGTTATAGATTGATTGTACGAACCTCAACAACATCCGACAGGGAACGAGACACAAAGGAATCTCTGGAGCTGCCGTCCAGCAGGCTGGGGCCCAGCAGAGATGTGCCGCTGGCGTTGCCTGTGGCCGCTGTCAAAGTCTTCTTATTCTTGTCTGGAGAAATGAAGCTCGCTGAAGAGAACCGGATCAGGTCAAGAGAGAATTAGATAAATCCTAATAACTACAAAGACTTCTCTTACTAAGCTCACAAACTGAGAATCTAGCTGTACTCACATAGTAAGCTGCTGAGTGAGGAGTCTGTAGAGTCGTTAGGATACCACTGAGGGTCATGGCTGGGAGAGGCGATCCAGCTCTGCTGGGGACTAGTGGGCGAAGGAAGACTTTTGGAGTTGTCATTAAGTTTGGCTGGTGACAGGTGTACCGACTCTCCTGTAAAAAAAAAAAAAAGACTTACAGGTCAGAGGTATATACACATAATAATGTAAAGCATACTTGCCTACTCTCCCAGACATTCTGGGAGACTCCTGAATTTTTGGAGGCCTCCCAGACTTCAAGGAGACTAGGTCACCCTCCTAAATCCAGATTCGCTTTCTTGAAAAGTGGACGGGGCCTTGTTGACTTTATCTATGGCATCACAGCTCTGCCCCACCTTCGCTGCAATTGGGATGAGTCCACCATGACGCAAATTCAAATCATCATCACACCCTCCAACACTTGTTCCTTGTCCCTTGATCTCAAAGTAGATCTACTTATTTATATAGTAGAGACTGTTCATGATTGTGCCTTTATGTGACATCGCTACAAAACCTTTACACTGTTAACAGAGGATATTTGTACTCACTGTTAGATCTAGGCTACAGTTAGATGGTTATGCTCACCCTAGGTGGCAGGCACTGACCAGTGCTTCCTCCCCCTCCCTAAAACTTTCCTCTATGCAGTTTACAGCAAGCCCAGGACGGATATAGCTGGTTTGGACTCACTCTGCAGTAATGTGCTGAAACAGCAGCCCAGGCACGTCACAGTGGTTGATAGATCAGCAATGATTTGTGCCCTTTAATAATTCTGCCACTAGGTTGGATACAAAAAACTGCCTTTTGCCCAGATCGTGCTTTCCTCAGAATCTCATTGGGACCATCAGGAGCCTCTGAAAATGCAGAAGCACTGCCAAAAGCCACAATCTTGGTGGACTTGTAGTTTATGGAATTTGTCAAGGTCTTTCGGGTCCAACATTGGCCGGAAGGAGCCAAACCACTTGGGCAGGAAGACATTTCAGTCAACCACTGGCTCTCTCATGTCAGAAACATAGGTTACAGTCGTACTTGCTCTTCTACTAGATAATCATACATCACAATATGGGGTTAGTCTGCTTGCTTTGGCTAAAGTGATAATAGCCAGAACCTGAATTGCCCCAGAGAATCCCTGTTTTCACAAATGGGTGGCACTGGTGCATATCACTGTTGGCCAGGAGTAGTTTACTCACATGGGCAGAAATTATGCCCATGTCAAAATACTCTGCTGCTATGTACTAAGGCCTCTGTCTAAGGATGCTTAAAAAAAATACCTCTATTTAGACGCTGAATATTTGCAGGTGCCACCTAGGATAAAGGAGGAAAGAAGGCAACACAAAGGGGATCTGATTGTCCAACACGCAATTCAGTATGATATTTGGCATAGACAGATAGTGCAAACCTGTGCTTCTACAGGTTTGCTCTGAGGTATTCAGTTTTCTCTTCATTATGAACACAGTGCTGCGAGTTACAGACAAAACAAGAGATATGGTAAGAACTTACCTTTATTATCTCTGTTTCTACGAAGTCCATAGGGTCCACAGGGTGACCTTAGGGGTATAGCTGGATCCTGGATCCTCGGGCACCACGGAGTTAAAGCTTTTAGCTGCTCCCAGGATGCACTTGGGTCCATCCTTCTCTATACCCCGCCCCCGAGCCACAGGCACCTCAGTTGGTAAGCAGCCAAGGCCGGAGGAGGAGACGAAGCAGAGAGAAGGATGACTGGAACACACAAGAACCATACTCACAGAAATGGGAGACGGAAAACTGGTGACCAGTCACAGAGCCCATATGAAGCCAGGTGTGTCAGGGCGTGTGCCCTGTGGACCCTATGGACTTCGTAGAAACAGAGATAAAGGTAAGTTCTTACCATATCTCTTGTTTTCTACTTCAAGGTCCATAGGGGTCCACAGGGTGACCTTGGGGATGTCCCAAAGCAGTCCAACTAAGGGCGGGGACGCTCCTGTGCTGATAGGAGAACCCGGTGCCCAAAGGATGCATCCTGAGAGGCAAAGGTGTCAAACGCATAGAACCTCAAAAAGGTCTGAATGGAAGACCAGGTGGCCGCCTTACACAGCTGAACAGCAGAGGCGCCACGGCTAGCAGCCCAAGAAGGGCCCACAGGAATGAGCCTTAACAGAGGCTGGAACAGGTAAACCCTCCTGCATATAAGCCTCAATAATAACAGAACGAAGCCAACGGGCTAGAGTCTGTTTGTTGGCAGGCCAACCCCTCTTGTGAAAACTAAAGAGGATAAACAAAGAATCCGACTTCCTCACAGAACTAGTCCGGTCCACATAAACCTGGAGAGCACAGACAACGTCTAAGGAAGCCTCCCCAGCCGAAAGATCAGGCGACTGAAAGGCTGGTACAACAATTTCCTGATTAATGTGGAACCTGGAAACCACCTTAGGCAGGAAATCAGGACGCGTGCAAAGCACCGCTCTGTCCTGATGAAAAACCAGAAAAGGGGGACGACAGGAAAGCGCCCCCAAATCCGAAACCCTCCTGGCAGAAGCAATTGCCAAGAGGAAAACCGTCTTAAAATTTAGCCACTTGAGCTCCACTGACTCCAAGGGCTCAAAAGGAGGACCCTGTAAGGCCCGAAGAACCACCGCCAAATCCCACGGGGCCACAGGTGGCACAAAGGGGGGCTGGATTCTTAAAACACCCTGGAAAAAAGTGTGTATGTCCGGCATAGCAGAAATCCTGTGCTGGAACCACACCGACAGAGCAGACACGTGCACCTTCAGTGAGGAAAGACGTAATCCTAAATCCAAACCCGACTGAAGGAAAGCCAGAATACGCGAAAACCGGAACACCTGGGGATCATATTTTCTGGCCTCGCACCACTGAAAGTAAGTGTGCCACACTCTGTGGTAGATCCTCGCGGAAGCAGGCTTGCGTGCCCTCAGCATGGTGGTAATAACGGAGCTAGAAAAGCCCCGAGACCTCAGGACGGCTGTCTCAAGAGCCACGCCGTCAAAGATAGTCGACCCAGATCCGGGTGAAGACAGGGCCCCTGAGACAACAGGTCCCGCCGTTGATGTAGGAGGTACGGAGCGTCGATGGACAGGCTCCGCAGATTGGAGTACCACGGCCTTCTTGGCCACGCTGGGGCCACCAGGATCAGTGTGCCTCCGTCCTGCTTGAACTTGTGCAGGACCCGAGGCAGCAGAGATATCGGAGGGAACAAGTAAGCCAGGTGAAACAGCCATTTCACCGACAGCGCGTCTATCAGACTTGCGCCTACGTCCCTTGTCCTTGACCCATACACGGGCAGCTTGTGATTGTGACGGGACGCCATCAGGTCCAGCTCTGGCAGCCCCCACTTGTCCACGAGTAGTTGGAATACCTCTGGATGAAGCGACCATTCCCCGGGATGCACGTCGTAACGGCTGAGGAAGTCTGCCTCCCAATTGAGGGCTCCAGGGATGAAGACTGCCAAGAGAGCTGGAAGATAGCGCTCTGCCCAAGCCAGGACGCGGGACACCTCCGACATCGCAGCTCGACTGCGAGTCCCACCCTGGTGATTGATGTACGCCACCGTGGTGGCGTTGTCTGACTGCACCTGAACGGCCCTTCCGTGAAGAGCGGTGCCGGACAACTGCAGGGCTGTGTACACTGCCCGCAGTTGCAGGATGTTGATGGGAAGAATCGCTTCCTCCGACGACCAACGACCCTGAAGTGACAAGGAGCCTGTCACCGCCCCCCAACCCCGGAGACTGGCAACTGTCGTGAGCAGAACCCATTCCGGGATCCAAAAGGGGCACCCCCCGAGGAGATGAGCAGTCTGTAGCCACCAGGCCAGGGACAGACGCACCTCCGAGGACAACACCAGCATCTGAGAGCGGATCCTGTGTGGCAATCCGTTCCATTCGGAAAGAATCAGCCTCTGCAGGGGCCTGGAATGGAACTGGGAAAACTCCACCATGTCGAATGCCGACACAATGGACCCCAAAACTCTCATCGCTGAGTGCACCGACACTCTGCCCCTGCTCACACAACTGTGAATCCGCAGCTGTAAGGAGGAGACCTTCTCTGGAGTCAGAAAAATCCGTTGCTGACGAGAGTCCAGCAGGGCCCCCAAATGAACCATCCGCTGTGATGGGATGAGGGAGGACTTCTTCCAGTTGATCAACCACCCGTGCGCCTGTAGACAAGCGACCGTCAGGTGGAGATGCTGGATCAGTACCTCCAGGGAGCTTGCCAGCAAGAGGAGGTCGTCTAGTTACGGTAGCAACCGTATCCCCTGGCTCCAAAGGTGAGCCGCCATCACCTTGGTAAATACCCTTAGTGCCGTGGAGAGGCCAAAGGGTAGAGCCCTGAATAGGTAGTGGTTGTGGAGAATAGCAAACCGCAGAAACCGTTGGTGCGATGTTGCTATAGGCACATGGAGGTAGGCGTCCTGGATATCCAGGGAGACCATATAATCCCCCGGTTCCATCGCCAGAATGATGGAACGCAAAGTTTCCATCCTGAATTTGGGAACCCTGAGAAACCTGTTCAGGGACTTCAAATTGAGGATGGGGCGATGAGAGCCAATGGGTTTCTGCACCAGAAACAGCGTAGAGTAATACCCCATCCCACGTTGAGATTGTGGTACGGGTATAATGACCCCCGCCGTCAGCAAGGCCTCTCTATGGCTTCCTGAACCTGCAAGGCCTTGGTTTTGTCCTGAGAAGGACTCGTGCAAAAAAACTGGCGAGGCGGCCTGTGCCGAAAAGACAGGGCGTACCCCTGGGAGACCACTTCTCGCACCCAGGCATCCGTGGTGGTATTGTGCCAGCACTGGGCGAATTGAAGAAGTCGGCCTCCCACTCTGGGGTCCCCCAGAGTAAGGCCCGTCCCATCATGTAGAAGGCTTATCGTCTTGCTTGGAAGAAGGACGCCTAGCACTCCAGGCTTGCTTCTTAGGCTTTGAGGCGGTCTTGGTTGTGGACTGCCTCAGGAAGGACTGACCCTTTGCCTTGCCCTGAACCCGAAAGGCCGAGCTCCGGACCTTAGCAGGTGTCGTAGCTGAAGGGAGGAAGGCTGACTTGGATTTTGCCAGGGTATCTACTACTTTGTCCAGGTCCGGACCAAATAGTAACTCTCCATTAAAAGGTAAGGCCTCCAAGCCTTTCTTTGAATCAGCATCTGCTCTCCAAGACCTCAACCACAAGGCTCTGCGAGCAGACACTGCTGCCGCCGAAACCCTAGAGGTCAGCAGGCTAGCATCCAAAGATGCTTCTCCAATGTAGGAAGCGGCATCTCTCATCTGTCTTAACAATGCCCTCTGGACATCCGGAGCTTCATCCGTAAACGTATCCTCCAAGGCGTTGGCCCAACCCTCAATGGCCTTGGCCACCCAGGAGATGGCCATGGACGGCCGGGCACAGCCCCTGATAGAGAGTAAATAGACTTTAGACAAGTCTCCACCTTCCTGTCCGTAGGATCCTTCAGCGAGGATATAGACGGCAATGGCAAAGTAGCACTCCTGATGAGGCGGGTTACATGGGAATCAGCCGCAGGTGGAGTTTCCCATTTCTTACAATGCGCCTCCGGAAACGGATAATTGGACGCCAACCGCTTCTGTGGAAGGAATCGCTTACTGGGTGTCTGCCAGGCCACCGCCATGTGATCCGTCAACTGATCAGACAAGGGGAACGCTGCAGAAGTAACCTTAGCTTATTTAAAACTAGGATACCTCGACTTGGGAGCGGGTGCCTCATCCTCAATCAGAAGAATGGCCCGCACTGCCCTAACCAGAGCCTGCACATTGATGGAAGACTTAGTGTCTACCTCCTGGACTGAGGCATCTGAGGCTGAGTCATCCTGCACCTCACCATCATCCGAGGACCCCTCAGAGTCCAAAAAATGCGCAGCCTGCGCCATAACTGTGCGTTTAGACACCCTGGAGGGCACGTCACTGCGCAACATCGACTGAAAAGCCGAAGATGCTGCTGCCGCCAAATCTTGGACAGTGTGGGAAAGCGCATCCACCCAGGGTGGAGGAGCTGCCACAGGAGCCTGAAACGGCACCTCAGCCTGCTGCGCCACAGGGGTGGACTGTATATACATTGGCAACCCCGCATAGGGACCAACAGGCTGAGACCCCGGGGGAGTCTGCAATAATTGTGGGACACCCGGGGAATGGGGGATGGTAGGCTGGGGCAACGCCCTAGTAGGGACGGCAGTCGGGACCGAGGGACGGTCCGCGATGGACACCAGCACCTGGGAAAACATCGCCCATGGTGGCTCCTGCGACATAGGAGGTTTAGACGTACTAGGGACCGCCTGACACCGTCCGCACAGGCCGTCCTGTGACAAATCCTCCCTATCCACTCCTGCAGAACAGCGCCTGCAGGAGAACAATACCGGAGCCACAGAGTTCTCAATCTCCTCCTCAGACATGACAGACTATATAGTTAAATATACAGTTATGACCTAGGAAGAAAACGTGCGCACTCACCAGAGTGCTGGACAACAGCCCACAATATGGCCCTGTGTAGCACACAACTGTATGTGACGGACCTCACAAATACGTGATCTATATAAGTGAGGTCAGTAGAAACACCCTTCCCCCGCACACCTGTAGGGCTTGTAGGAGAAGGAAAGGGATAGGTATAGGCTGACAGTAAGTAGAAATTAGCACAGACAGGCAGCACTAGCAAAAGTCACATACCATGCAGGAAGATATACTCACTGCACCTTTCCACTACAATCAACCTGCCCAGATTCAGTGTCTGGGAGGGCTATAGTGCTGTGTACACTGTCATTTTGTAGGGGAGAGGTACACAGGGGGACCAGTCCACATGCTCCCTGAGAGTATGGCTGCTGGAGACCTCAGAGGAGGAGTGGCCGAGTATCTGCAGCTCAGCGACGCCAGACTACGAGCTGAAAGGCGCGCTGAGCTGAGGGGAGGAGCCGCTAGACAGGGAAGGCTTCCTCCCTTGGCTAGCCTTTAACCCCGGGTTGCCGGCATCTCGCTTGCCGCGTTATTCACCCTGGTGGTCTAGTGGGGTATGCCTCCAATGGAGGGGGAGCCCGCCGCCACCGCTAGCGCCCCCGGTCTGTCCCCTAGACCGGGGGCATGGGACTGCATTTAAAAGGAACCCGCGCACCGCGGCTAATCAGCGGTGCGTGGCTTACCTTGATCTCCCCGGCGTCTCCGGCAGCAGTCCCGGGGGAAACCAGAGTCCGGCTAGTACAGACTCTGGCTTCCCCCGCCGCGATCCCCAGTTCAGTGCTGGCATCGCGGCGCCAGCAGGGAGAAGGAGCGGCAGCGTGGGCGTCTGTACAGACAGCCCATCGCTGCCGCTCTGGAGAAAAAAACTTAACGTTAAAAAAATAAAATAAAAAGCTTTAGGGGGCTGCTCCTGCAGAGTTCAGCCTCAATTCACCTCTCTCTGGCCCTGATTCAGGGGCGCTCACTATGTGCTCTGAATCAGGGCAGGCGTTTTTTTTTTTTTGACCAGCCTCCAGGCCGCTCGCTAAGCTGTGGGTGACCACCCACAGCTTTAGCGGGCGGCCTGCGATGGTCACGACCATCGGGCTTGAGACGAGACCCTTGTGGTAGGATCTCGTCCACCGCAAGCCCCAGTGAACTTCCTGCTCTAATAGGTGTTCCTTCGGAGCGTCTCCGTTTGGCCAGCCACCCCTTCGACCTGCCTACAAAACGTGGCGAGCTGTCGATCAACATCAACAGCCGCCCTGTTTTACTGAGAGCCCCGAGTGAGTGAAGTTCTCACTCGCTCTGGGGCTCGAGCGTGCGCACTGCCCGGCCATCAACCTGCTTGCGAGCGGGTCTGAATCAGGCCCATTGTCTGGAATACTAAGGATAGAGGTCCATAGTATCCTAAGCAGCCAAGTGTTCACTGAATCATTTTCAAGGCTGGCAAAAGAGGTGGGGTTGAGGGACTCCTACGATGGGAGCAATTGAGAAGGTATAAATGGCTGTGTAAGAAATAGTACCAAAAAATACAATAAACCAGTGAAGTAATGACAGAAGACATCTCCATGCAAGGCACTGGAAGAAGAAAAAGAGAAGCAGTGTAACAAAAACAGTTTATGATCGCTTTAATGGTAATGCCCCAATTCAGTCAGCACATAATTCAGTATGCCTGGTTTACTCCAATCATCCTGTACTAACAGGGATACTTTCCTCTATTCTCAATAATGTAAACTTACCAAACTGTCCAGAGCTTATGGCTATTTCAATGATGGAATCACTGATGTGTGTTGCTGTCTCCCCATGTGAGAGGACATCATCAGGAGGACCTGGTAGGGAGATGTCTAGCAGAGCAGAGACATTGGGGGGAGACAGGCAGGAGCTGGAGCTGTTCGCGTTGCAACTGGACAGATCTGGTGGACCATTCTGAAGAGGATTCTGGGTAATGTGAGGCATGGACAAGATGGATGATGGCTGAAAGAAAGTTCAGTGATGTTTTATATACAGTGCTTCCTATTTGGAATTATAGCACACGTTCATGGGCTGAAGAATTTTACTAAGTAGAAGTAGACATCCAGCTCCACAGACGTTAGACTCAACATTGTACCAAGTTAATATGGTCTGTCAAATAATTAATTTTCATTAACACCTCATGTTATTTCTTGGGGAAGGATTAATCTTCCTATTTCTGTAAAGCTCAAATGACTCAATACATGTTAACCAGCACCTGTTGCCCACATACAATGAAGACAGACATTTTGAAGACATACATGCTGTTTGGATGGAACAGACAGCTTCACTAGGACAAAGTGATATCAGTGGCTTAGAATGAACTGAAAGGCTGGAATCTCTTTAACTATTGTGTCTGCTGCATATTACAGACCCTCCAACATGACCCATTCCATCAGGTTCAAAATGCTCTGCTCCTGGACTTTCCAACTAATTTATGATTCCAGCCACCCGTGTTTTTACATCATTCTCTTCAATTTACTACTCCAACAAAAGTGACTGCAAATCACAAAACAGGTGGGAAGTTCAGGAGCAGAGTATTTTGTACCTGATGGAAGGAGTTAGGTTGAAGGGTCTGATATAACATATCTTTATAGCTGGTGCAGTCATCGTACCGACATAGGAGTCACCTTGTAACAAAAGTTTCTCTCTTGTGGTTTACGCTTGTATATTGGTCAGAGAACTTCTTGGAGACTAATGGTGCATACACACGGTCAGATTTTTCCTTCAAATCTGAACGATAACGATTTAAAAATCGTTCAGTCGTTCATATCTGAAGGAAAATCTGACATATCTGACAGAACTGTCAGATGAATGATTTGAACGATGCGAGTTCCCGATGGTCAGATAAAGATATCTGACATCTGATGTGTTTGCAGTCAGACTTGGACGATTTCCATTCATTTTAATGCAGTCAAAAATCATTCAAATCGTTCATCTGACAAATCTGACCGTGTGTATGCTCCATAATGCTGGGTACACACTAAACGATGTGTGCCAGCACCATCTCGCTAATGACGGGACACAGTGGGGGTCCCGGCATTGGCAAGTGCACACACACTTGCCGTGCCGGGGGCGAAAGCGGGGGCCATACCGCACTCAACAGCATGGCCCCCGCTGATGATATCGCCCTTCGGACTTGCATGCAGGTCCGATGGCGCTGACGACGCGCGGGAGCACACATAGTCAGTACACACTGGCCGATGTGGATGATATCGTCTAGTGTGTACCCGGCTTAAGAGGTATATATACTAAAGTGCGGGTTTTTAGAAATGGAGATGTTGCCCATAGCAATCAATCAGATTCTACTTAACGTTTATCTAGCACCTTCTAGAAGATAATAGCTAGAAGCTATGAGCAACATCTCCACTTCTAAAAACCAGCACTTCAATAAATATACCCCTAAGAATACGTTATATTGTATAAAATGGGACAATTATTGGTTATATAGTCATGATGTTGCCATAGTGCCAGAAGAACGACGGCATACAAACACGAAATTACTCATCCACAAACGATTATATAGAATAAACATGCCAAAATGTTTATCACTAGGGCAGAAACCCTCAAAAGTGAGCTTCACAGTTGCTAAAGAATAGAGAAGAGCAGTACCTGGAATGGCTGTGGGGTCTCTTGCACAGGGGGTGTGGAAAGAGCAATAAAAGGAACCTACAATAGAGAACGAGGATGTGTCAGTAATTCAAACATAGCAAAAGGATAGAAAAATTGTAGTGTTGGAATTGCAAAAACAGAGAAAGTGGTTAAAACCCCCAATAATTACAAAGAGAGGATAAGCGTGTTAAAAGGAAGACATCCTCACCTCAGGGCACACTGTAACTGCTGGCATGGGATCCTCACTAGTTCCCTCTAACCTGGGCTCTGTCACGGTGCCAGTCAAACCCTCTGAAGGCAGGGGTCCAATTCCCACCAGGCTGTCCGTCTCCAGAACTGGTAAAGGAGCACCTGGGATAATACCTGCACTCTTAGCAGCCAAGTCAATAGCACCTAAAGGGTTAACAAAAATAAATAAATTAAAAAACAGATGTAAAAGCAGCCGTGTTATGGGAATAGATACCCAGAAACACTTATTAAACAATACATGGCAGAGGAATAACAGACTGCATGAAATCTGTTACATTCGATGCAGGCAATATAAACTACATGTCAAACCACAAGATAACCACGCTGGCCACCCCTAAGTAAATAGAAAATAACTTGCACAGGAAAATAACTTGCATACGTGTATGAAGGCTCATGCGCACACAAACAAGACTTTTTAGACTATTTTATATAAAAGGAGGCCTTCTGTCCATAGGTCAGGTACAATTACAACCATCTAACATAATGACTATGCAATACAGATAACCATACTCACCAAATAGGATCTATTACTAGTTAGGCAAAGGCAGTGATTGCCTGATCGGCTACTAGTACCAATTCTGCACAATGTAATTTATAAGTCTGGTGTGCTCATGTAATGATACTCACTGGCTAGAGAATTTGTGGTGGCGACAGACAGTCCTTTAGGGACAATGGGTTGAGAGGCAGCTTTACGGAGGGTGGAGTGGATGGGTCGGAAGGAGCCTCGCCCTGCAATGAGGAGGGAGAATGTTGTTCAACCATCACTTTTCATTGTCAAACCAGAAGATCAGGGTGGGATATAAACAGGAAACAAAAATCAGCTACAAATCTTGAGTGAGACCTGAAGAAGTCAGAAATATTGTTCGTTCTGCAGCATGGTAAAGAAAACAAAAAGTTATCTGGACATTAAATGGACAAGAATTCTAGTATTTAACGTCATAACTTTTTTTTGACCTTTTAGCTAAAATTACAAGTGGATTTTAACCTTTGTGAGTCTGATTGAGAGTAAGACATTAAATCCATGCTTTGCTGCACTGTGAATGTACAATAAAACAGGATTTTGGTACTTACCGGTAAATCCATTTCTCGGATTTCACAGGGGACACTATAGTTCAAGACACTGGGGTATAGACGGTGGCAGAGTAGAGCCTGGCACCTTAAATAATCTAAACATGTGCTGGCTCCTCCCTTTCTATGCCCCATCAGCCCCAGTTAAGAAACTGAGCCCGAGAGGAGACAGAGAACAGATAGCAAAACAGACACCACAGGAACAGCTCACTTGAGGAACATAACATACTGCAGGCAACGCAGGCAGTCACATTAATAAGCACAAAACTGCAAAAGAACTGGAGCAGAAAAATTCCAATGGGAAAACTGAAAGCACGTAAGCAGTGCTGGGAGGGTGGCCAGTGTCCCTCGTGGAATCAGAGAAATGGATTTACCGGTAAGTACCAAATTCCTGTATTCTCTCCTTCATCCATTACAGGACACTGGAGCTCAAGACACTGGGGACGAGCACAGCAAAGGGGACGCAGAAGCCCCTAGGCGCGAAGCCCAAGAAGTACCCACACAGCGCCAAAGTGGATACATTGGCAACATAAGCCTGCCGAATAGCCAGATGGATCCATCTGGCCAAAGTCTGTTTGGACTCAGGCCAACCCCGGCGGGCCGCATCATAAAGAACAAAAAGAGCATCCAATTTACATAAACCCGCTGTACGGGCCACGTAGATATGGAGGGCCCTCAACACATCTAGGAAGTGCGAAGCCATGGAAGAATCCAGCAGAGCCGGGGCAAAAATCGTCTGATTAATGTGAAAAGCCTATACCACCTTCGGCAAAAAAGAAGGAAGAGTACGAAGATCTGTCTGCGAGCTGCCCCAACGACGTATGAACTTCAGAAAGATTTCAGGGTGCAGAACCCATTCCCACTTTTGTGGCATTGTCGGATTGCACTCAAACAGGCAATCCCAGCAGAAGGAGAGCTGCTGCTGACAGCGCGTTGTAAACCACCCTGAGTTCGAGTTTGTTGATCGGCAAGAGAGACTCCTGACGAGACCAATGCCCCTGGAACTGCTCCCCATCCGCGATGACTGGCATCCGTACTCAATTCTTGAATGGCTTGCGCCTTGTCCAGAGGAAGGAACACTCGTAGTAAGGCAGCATCCAGAATCATCCTGAGGAACTGAAAGCCCTGGGAGCAGCCGACAGGCCAAAGGGCAGGGGTTGAAACTGATAAAGAGCATCTTTGATGGCAAACCGGAGGAATGCTTGGTTTGGTTTCCAGATGGGGATGTGTAGATATGCATCCATGATGTCCAGGGTTACCATGTATTCCACTGCTTCCAACCCAGAAATGACCGACGGAAGGGATTCCATGAATCTGTGAAAGGATAGGTAGAGATTCAAAATGGGCCCCACTGACCCATCCGGTTTTGGAACCACAAACAGTTTGGAGTAGAATACCTGAGTCCTCTGGGGAGCCGGAACCAGGACTTCGGAGTCCAGTAACCTGTCGATTGCCTGTCACAGAACCAGTTGTTTTATAGGATTGACTGGAAGCTCTGTGGTGCAAAAACGAACTGGAGGAGGAAAAGCAAACTTTTTCCTGAATCCGTGGGATACAAGGTTTCGAACCCAAATATCAGAACAAATCCGATACCAAACTTCCGTGAATTGCAGAAGGCGGGCACCCACCTTGGGATCCCCTAGGTGGGATAGGAGCCAGTCATGCCAAAGGTTTGTCTGTTGGCTTAGGGTCTGGGCAACGGGAGCTTGAAACCTTCAATCCTCTTGAACGACCTTCATGAACTGCCGAGGATGCACCTCTTGGTCTACCCCGAAACTTAGCGGGTACCCGAAAGGGACGAAAAGGACCCTTGAAGGAGCAGCGCAGAGTCGCTGCCGAGGAAAGCAGATAGATACTCTTGCCCCCCCATGGCCAGAGAAATCCGGACCAAACAGAATATCTCCTGTAAACGGAAGGGCTTCGACTGCACGCTTTGCCTCAGCGTCCGCCTGCCAAGTGCAAAGCCACAGAGTGCGGCGGGCTGCCACTGCTGAAGCAGAAATTCTGGAGCCTACCTGTCCAATATCTCTCGAGGCCTCTCCCAGATAAGCAACCGATTCCTGAATATGTTCGGCTAGAGAGATCCGCTCACGGAGCATTAGACCGTAGACCAATTGTTCAGCCCACTTGTCTACTGCCTTGTTGACCCAGGAACCGACCAAAGCCGGACTGAGTAGGGCTCCAGCAGCAGTATAGATGGACTTGAGAGTAGACTCCAATTTACGCTCAGAGCTTTTCTTTAAGGTTGCAGTTCCCGGGACTGGTAGCGTAGTCTTATTGGATAGGCGAGAGACCGAGGAATCCATAGACGGAGGGGTTTCCCATTTACTTCTGTTATCTATGGGAAAAGGAGAGAGAGAGAGAGAGAGAGAGAGAGAGAGAGAGAGAGAGAGAAAGCGCCTGGGGAGCTGAAAATTCCTATCTGGGTGCATCCAGGCTGCTGCCAGTTACTCAGCTAACTGGAGAAAAGTAACAGTGGACTTTAAATCTTTACCGAACAAAGAGGAATCCAGCGATTCCGATACCTCCGAATCTGAAACGTGAAGGAATTCCCGAGCCGCCAGGATAAGAGCCTCAATACCCTGTGTAGCCACCTTGGGTTCCTGTGAGAAAAACTCCACATCCGAATCCTCTAGCATTTCACCTTCCTCCTCCTCATGAGATGAGTGATCTGTGTCCAACTCTTCATCCTACTGAAGAACTGCTGGAAGGGCTTTTTTATAGGAGGCCGACTTACCACGGCCTCAGTGGATTTAGATGAGGAATCCATTAATTGGACTAGACAATCCACAGACTAACTTGAGACCAAACTGGTTCACTAGCTAATAAAGAGGAGTGAGAAGTGCTGGGACCATCCCTGGCAGCTTCCCGTTCTCTAAGAGAAGCGGCTAAAACACAGGTTAAATCAGTAATAGGCCCTGCAAGGTTATTTATCAAAGAAGGCGTAACATTCTGCACTACAGCAGAACCCCCTGACTCGCAAGCTTCACACAGGGAGGAGCCCTCAGAGGGAGCATGCATAAACTTTTTCTTGCATTTAGAGCATGCAAACAGTTTCTGAAATGCACCTTCATGGTATATATACACTCACACACACAGGCAAGGACACAACACCCACAGTCCAGCCTCTAAGACACAGTCACACAACAGCAGAGTTCACTAGGGAGACAGAGCTATAGAGGAGGAGCAGGATATAATAAAATGAATGTTCCCCACCACTTAAGGGAACTCACAGACCCCTGTATGCAGCAGCTCGGAGATGATGTTTATAGCATTGTGCAGCAGCTTCTGTGAGGATTAGGCCTTTAAATATACACAGCACCGCCGATCCTGTAAGAGGGACAGGTGCTGTAATGGAGAGTGGGTGAGATAAAATGGCGCAGCTCCAAGTGAGCAGGACGCGCCAAAACAGGGGAGGAGGATGTACTAAGGACGGCTCATAGCTCTCCTAGCAAGAAGCTCTGGCCGCAGTGACTAAGTCCCGTCGCCTCTAGCCGAGACTGAACTCCGGCGCTGAGTCTAGCCGGGAATGAGCACCGGACGGCTCTCTAGTGTGCCCTCTCCTCAGAACCGCTGTCCAGAGCAGCAGTGAATAAAACTAACACTCCGGTGCTAACCTCTCCTAGCCCGCGCTAGCCGTGGGAGGGAGGGGCAAGGGAGACAGCAGGACCCGGCCACCTTTTAAGAGTGACAGCCACGGCAACACCGCGCTGTCACTAAGCCCAGTTATAATATTCACCGCTCGAAAATCCGGACACAATCCAGTGTCCGCTGTGGTGGGTTCTCGCTGAGGCAGATGCCCATGTGTTAAGGGGGTCCCCCTTTAGGGTCACCAAACACAGGCTGCAGTAGCTGTGACAGTACCCTTCCTGGTAACTCCCACGTAGCAGACAGACTGCCACAGCCAGCAGTCTGCCGGTCCTCAGTTTTACCATAACTCACATTATTTCTTGTCATTTTACAACTAACTTACCTTTGTTAACTCTCTTTCTTCGAAGTCCATAGGGTCCACAGGGACAATAGGGTGTAGGTGGGTCCTTGGAGGACCAGACACCAACATCAAAGCTTTTCATTCCCAGGATGCTCCGGTCCTTCCCCCTATACCCTGCCCACAGCCTGAGGGCAATTCAGTTTTGTTAACAAGCCCAAGGCAGGAACAGGAAAGGAGAGAAGGAAGACTGGTACACTGAAGAATCACATTCTCACACAGAGAAGGAAACAAGTGACTAAGGGAAGAAACCCATAGAAGCATCACGGCGGGTGCCCTGTGGACCCTTATGGACTCCGAAGAAAGAGTTAACAAAAGGTGAGTTTTACCATAACTCCGTTTGTTTTCAGGGTCCATAGGACTCCACAGGGAGACAATGGGGATGTCTCAAAGCAGTTGTTCAAGGACGGGAACGCTCCTGAGCGGAGAACCCTACACCCGAAGGAAGCATCCTGAGAGGCAAATGTATCAAAGGCATAAAAGCTAAGAAAGGTGTGGACAGACGACCAGGTGGCCGACCTTGCATAGCTGTTCAGCTGAGGCGCCACGTCGGGCTGCCCACAAGGGACCCACAGAGCAAGTAGAATGAACAGAGACTGCATGTTAACCTGTAAGATAGTCATGCGAATCCATCTGGCCAGAGTGTGTTTGTTAGTTGGCCATCCCTTCTTGTGGAATCCATATAGGACAAAGAGGGAGTCCGATTTCCTGATGGAAGTAGTACGGTCCACATAGATCTTTAGAGCACAGACCACATCCAAAGAGCCCTCACCTGCCGAGAGGTCTGATGATTGAAAGGCCAGAACCAAGATTTCCTCGTTTAGATGGAAACGAGAGACCACCTTGGGAAGGAAGCCCGGGCGTGTTCTAAGAACCGCCCTGTCCCGATGAAAGATTAAAAAGGGGGAGCGACATGAAAGCACCCCTAAATCAGATACCCTACGAGCAGATGCTATAGCCAGAAGAAACAGTCTTCACAGTGAGCCACTTGACATCCACTGATTCCAGGGGTTCGGAATGGAGGTTCTTGAAGTGCTTGGAGCACCACTGCCAAATCCCATGGAACCACAGGAGGAACATAGGGAGGCTGTATATGGAGAACACCTTGCAGGAAGGTGTGAACATCTGGTAGAGGAGCCAGTCTGCGCTGGAACCAGATGGACAAAGCAGAGACCTGCATTTACGTTGATACTAGGCGGAGGCCTAGATCCAATCCATGGCCCTGAGCATGGTCTGGACCACAGAGCTGGAAAATCCCTTAGCCGTTAGGAGGGATGTCTCAAGAGCCAAGCTGATAAAGACAGACGGCTCAGGTCCAGATGTAGACATGGACCCCGAGACAACAGGTCTACCCATAAAGGAAGTTGGAAAGTCTATGGAGAGACTCTGAAGATTGGAGTACTAATGGCGTCTGGGCCAAGCTGGAGCTATCTCAGGACTGCGCCCCCTCCCTGCTTGAATTTCTGAAGAACTCGAGGAAGCAGGGATATTGGTGGAAAGAGGTATGCCAAATGGAAGGTCTATTTCACTGACAATGCGTCCAAGAAGGCTGCATCCGGGTCCCTTGTCCTGGTTCCACATACTGGAAGTTTGTTGTTGTGTCTTGAGGCCATGAGATCCACATCCGGCAGACCCCATTTGTCCACCAGGAGCTGAAAAGACTTCTGGATGTAGAGACCACTCTCCTACATGCACGTAGTGACGGCTGAGGAAATCTGCTTCCCAATTGAGAATTCCTGGGATGAATACCGCACATATGGCTGGGAGATGGAGTTCGGTCCATGTGAGAAAGTGGGACACTTCTGCCTTGGCTGCCGAACTCAAAAGTGCTTCCTTGGTGATTGAGGTAGGCCACTGCCGTGGCGTAGTCGGAGTGTACTTGTACTGGCCTGCCAAAGTAGAATATCCTGAGCCAGAGCTCTGTAGATGGCTCGAAGTTCCAAAACATTGATTGGTAACTTTAGCTCGACTGGGGTCCAGTGCCCCTGGAAGGAGAGCTGGCCGGTCACTGCGCTCCACCCTCGGAGACTGGCGTCCTTGGTGAGGAGAGCCCATTCCGGGATCCTAAAGGGGTGAACCTTGTCTAAATGGAATGTCTGTAGCCACCAAGCTAGGGACAGGTTGAACCTCCGTGGGGAGGCCCATCGTCTGGGATCGAAGTAGATGGGGTAAGGGACCACCTGGAGAGGATCAATTGTTGTAGGAGCCTGGAGTCAAACTGAGCGAATTCCACCATGTCAAAGGTGGACACCATTGATCCCAATGTCTGCACTGCAGCGTGAATTGAAACTCGGCGACCGCGGAGCAGTCTGCGCACTCTGTGTTGTATTAAGGAGATCTTGTCTGTTGTTAGAAAGATTCTCTGAACCTGAGAGTCCAAGAGGGCTCCTAAATATACCATTCCTTGAGAACATGTCAGGGAAGAGTTTTTTCCAGTTGATCAGCCACCCGTGCGTTTGTAGGAAGGCAATTGTGAAGGGCTCCTCACATCGCTGGTGACATCATGACGTCACCCGCGCACTGCATTACTGGGAACGCTGGTCTCTGAAGCGATCAGAGGCTTCTCTAGTCTCTGATCGCTTCAGAGACCAGCATTCTCAGTACTAATGGGGGGTCTGCCGGGCACCATCAGAAACTCAAAAGGGCAGCATGCGGCTCGAGAGCTGCGGGCTGGCCACCCCTGGCATAGAAAGTAGACATCAGCGCTAGCACAAGTCACATACAAACGCAAAAAAAAAAAAAACATATATCTGCAACTGGCACTACAATAAACTACACAGATCGCAGTGGCTGGTAGGATAGCGCTGTATAACCTGGCCCATGGGAGAAGTATACAGAGAGGCAGAAAATGGTTGCCGCACGTCTCTGAGGGGGCGGAGGATGAAGAAGGAGCAGCTCAAGAAACGGTTAGGCCACAGTGGAATGGCGCCCTGTGCTGGGGGAGGGGCTGCAGGGAGAGCCCCTTCTCCCCATGCTAATGTTAACCAGCGGGTCCCCTGGCCTCTAAATATGCCTCTGCACTAGTATATTAATGCTAGTGGAGTTGTGGGCGCACCAGTGTCCACTTCA
Organism: Taudactylus pleione; assembly: GCA_031769625.1. Lineage (NCBI taxonomy): Eukaryota > Metazoa > Chordata > Amphibia > Anura > Myobatrachidae > Taudactylus > Taudactylus pleione. Next base: position 48,516,733 of record JAUIMM010000031.1, read on the forward strand.
GCGCCTCCGGGCCGTCTCCCGAGACCGGGGGATAGACTGCACAAAGACGAGGGACCCCCATGCGGTGGTCCGCCTTACCTGTCCCCTGGATTCCGGACTGCCTGCTGGAATCCGGGGGAGCATGCTAGCTAGTTCCCCCCAAGAGCCCCTCCGGGAGTACCTAGCCGGGGCTTGGTGTCACGGCACCGCGGAGGGGTGATGGAGCAGCAGAATAGATGGCTTTTGCTGCTGCTCAGTTTCAAACACTAGAAATAAAATTTAAATCATAAAAATAAAAAGCTTGGGCTGCTTGAAGCAGCCCCACTATTAAAAATTGTGATTTGCTGTCCGGTCCTCCAAGGTCCCACCTACACCATCATTGTCTCCCTGTGGAGCCCTATGGACCCTGAAGAAAAAATTTAAATAAAAATTATTAACAAAAGGACTGGAGACAGCCCAATGTGTCTGTCGGGCACATTTCTAAAACTGGGGCTGATGGGGGAGGAGCCAGTCACACTTTCAGATTATTAAGTGCCAGGCTCTACTCAACCACCGTCTATACCCCAGTTTCTAGTGCTCCAGTGTCCCCTAGTGGATAAAGGAGAACATGCGGGAGCTTTGATAGTTATGCCTAACTTGAACATGCAACAGTCTACATCTCATAGGCTGCATATATCTACCAGAGCTATAGCGTACACTGTTTCCTTGAAGAAGGCCTGATTGGCCGAAACGTGTCGACGCCCAGTTTTCCACACACGTGACTAAGGAAGCAGAGAGCCTTGTGCACAGCCTCACGCTGCTACTCCTTATCCTCCTAACAGGAAACAGCAGGAAACAGCACCCTCCTCTGCCATACTACAGAGCAGCGTGCATTAGAAGCAGAGGGTTGAGCGAGTGGTCCGGCTGGACTGACTGCGGCAATTGAAATCATACCGCACTGCTCCCCTCCTCCACACACCACATGGACAGTGCAACACGTGACATTCAGTGAAGACGCCGACCGGTAAGCCCCGCTAGCGGGACGCTGCAGTCACACTTTGCACGGCTCACTCTATCACCGGGACATTGCTTCAGACAGTGCAGGGACACGTACGTGGATATCCACATACGGAGAGCTACCTTTCTACATAAGGTTACCCTCACTTCCCTAGCACATTGCAAGTAGCCAAAGGGACATACACATACTTGTCTTTTTAGACATAGGGTACCGTATATATTTACGGGAAGGTAACCCTCTCAAAGGGCACACCTACCACCCGGACATTATTTACCCACTTGGGATCAGTCCTATTGGCTGACTTTTTCTTGGCTACTAGTCGGTATGGACAAATACTGAGCTGATATTATAACATAAGGGTACCGTATATATTTACGGAAAGGTAATCCCCTCAAAGGGCACACCTGCCACCCAGACATACCTTGATCCTTCCATATAGGACTTAATCATCATATATAATTTTTATTAGATTATTTTACTATCATACTCCTACTACCAGAAAGGAGACATATAAGAGTCTAAAATAGCCATCCATATCACTAGACGCATTGGTATATGGTGTCTATATAAATAAAAGATTGTTTATAACATTCATTAGATCTGTTGTCATCTCCACATTTTTTACCTTAGCTACATTTTCTATAATATGATATATAGACAAGGTGAGCGCATGGTACAAAATCTATTTTTATCAGTACACTGTTTACAGCTAATACATGGGGACAGAGAACGTGGGGTCCCCCACATAAGTGGCAATCAGCACCAGGCTATGCCAAGTTGGGATGGTTACACTATAACAGGGAGAACAGCAGCAGTCCCTCTTGACATAATGTGAGCCTGCTGCAGAATTGTCATGTCTAATTAGGTCCACAAAAAACATATGGGACCCCTTCCCCTAAGGTCAAAGCAGCCTTATGCTGAACAGTAATGGAGTAACTTCTGCCAACTGTGGGCAGACAGGGCAATGGGTTAAGTGTTGTAAAAATGGAAATCTGATTCGCCATACTACTATTTGTCACAGTGCGCCGGACACTGGGGTGTACTTACCGGGTCCGGTGACACTGGACTGACAGGCAGCGGGCGGGGAGTCCTTGGCGCCAGCTGCCCATGCATCAGGCTCCCTCCGGCGGCTGTGACAGGCAGCCGCGGCTCTCCTAGGTCGCCGCACGCGCTACTGTTTTAGATTTAAAGGGGCAGGCTCGCCAAACATGAAGTCACGTTTGGCGCAGGATTAATTTCTTCCCTATAAGAGGGAGTCTCTGGCAGCATACAGGTGCCAGAGTATAGGCTCTATTACCGTACTCCAGCGTTCCTGTGTTACTTGGCTTCTGACTCCTGACCTTGGCTTTTGATCGTGAGCCCGATTTCGTTTGCTCTCGTGGTACGGAGTTTGATATCTGGTTCTGACCTTGGCTATCCTCCGTGATCTGAATACGTCTGCTCCCTGGTACAGTTTTGCTTGTTTGGTCCCGACCCGGCCTGTCGACTACGCTTATATCCTCTCCGCTCAGTCCAGAGTACATCAGCGCCTGTATAGGGGAACCTATTCTGAGGGCTGCGACCTGTGTGTCGGACACAGCCAAGTCCATACCTTCTTGTGAGGGTCCCTGGTGAATACCGCCGGTACATTAGACTCTGCGCCTCAGAAACAGGTCACACCAATCCCTAAGTACGGGTTGCATCCACTCTCCACCCGAGAGTTGTGACACTATTAATCTAGTAGAACAATACTGGTCTAAATTGTTAATGCAGCCCATTTTTGAGTTCATGCATGTTACCATGCATCCCAGGGTTGCAGTGGAAGGGGTTCCACCATCCAGCTCCTACAATGAATCTTCAGAGAATGAACCCCAGCCCCTTGGCGCATTTAGACAGGAGGCAAATGGTCCATGAAGAGATTCCATAGGAGGAATTGGTTTGGTCACAGTGCTTGGCCAAATCAGTATACACCCTTGTCAAAATGTCCTCCTCCTTAGACAGGAATGGACCTCTTCCCCAACCAAGTCATGGAAACGTCAGAGTTCTGTCTTTCCCCAGTCTAATGCTGGGTACACACTGGCAGATATATTGGCTGATCAATTGATCGGCCAATATATCGGGTGTCCGTCGGACAGTGTGCACCAGCGATATGTCTGTGAATGACGTCATTCAGACATATCGTGTCGGCTCTGCTGCACAGCTGATGCCCAATATATCTGCAGACATATTGGGGCATCGTGCTGAGTGTATAGGTGGGCCACCGCTTGCCCGTACACTTGCTGTAAAGGCCGCGGGGAGGGGGGCACGGCACGACAAAAGCCCTCCCCCCCCCCCCGGCCAGTGTGTAGATAGATCTGTTCAGTGTGTACCCAGCTTTAGGGAGAATTGGTCTGAAAGCTCCTCCCAAGGATAAGGACAAGCAACGGAAGAAGACGACATTGAGAAACACTCAGACACTTAGACAAGGATTGTGCAAGATGGTGTGGAGTGGATAGTAGTGTGTGGGCAGTTTGGCAAAATAAGGAGAATAAAAATGCAGCGCTCCTTACTTTGTGCCTATTTAATATATTCCAGCAAAGGAGTAATGATTATAAATATTAACTAAAGGTCAAACAGAGATTAATAAAAAATGGCTGGTACTTTTGTTGCGTTAACTAGCCCAGGCTATAGTACTGGTGCTGGTTACTCTTTTCGGGCAGACTCTTTTTTGCAATATTATTATTATTAATGAAACGTCAGCTATTATCCGCTAGTACGGAATGATGACTTATCTACAGAAAAACGTGTGCAGCCAAATACTTACGCTGTATCTATGTTCCAGCTATACAATTGCCTCCTATCCTTAATTAGGTCCTGTGAGCATGCAGTCACATAAATTACTGTATTCATTTGTACATTAACCACTTAACTGACGAATTCTTTCTCCAAAAACCACTCCGAAATTGTCGGTTTATTTTATGATTGAATTAGGTCAGGAACAGCTTATTAAAACTTATCCAACACAATTTTGTAAAAAAAAAAATGCTGTATTTTTATGATATATACTAGTACTTATGGCCACTGATAGAAACATCGATTGTGACCACAGCTGCTGATGTTTCCTTAACATCAGTTGGGGGCTACCATCTATACACGTGTATGTATGTGTGTGTACATATATATATATATATATATATATATATATATATATATTATATATAGATATATATATATATATATATATATATATATATATAGATATACGTGGGTGGGGCTTTCCACAATGGGGGAGAGGCTGCTGATAGCGGGGGTGGGGTGAGGGAAGGACAGCGCTGATAGCGCTACCTTCCCTGCCCGGCGTCTGCTGCTAGCCGGAGTTGGAGGGAGAGAAGGACAGCGCTGATAGCGCTACCTTCCCTGCTCTGTCAGCAGGCGCCGGGCTGCTGTTCTCCGGAGTAGGGAGAGAAGGACAGCGCTGTCAGTGCTGCCTTCTCTGCCAGGTCCTCTCGGCAGCCGCCGGGGGAGGGGGTGGGTGCGCCGGCGCTGGGCTGGCTGATCACTGCAGTGATCGGCCCACGGGGAGGGACAAAGTGTGCAGGGGGACCAGGAGGTCCCTCTGTGATTGGCAGCTGCTAGAAAATGATTTTCCAGCAGCCGCCCACAGTGCTTCTCTGACTGGTCGTATCAGATACGACCATGTCAGGGAAAGCCCAGTCTGATATGGTCGTATCTGATACGACCATGCCAGGCAAGTGGTTAAGGTGCTAAAGTGCAGTAAAAGGATGTACCATTATGTGTCATTACATTACCTGTTACTGCAGAGTTGGAGAGGATAGAGAAGGAACAGACATGTGGGAAGGAACTGCCAGACGGCCGTGGGAGAAGTGTCCTCTGTAAGTAAAAAGTCAGAAATAATGCTCAGTGCTAAAAGCCCAGGGAAACACTTTCAGGTTATTTCTTGCTATTATTTATGGTTTAACGTTCACTAGCCGGGATTCATTAGTTACCATAACAACCTAGTGAGTGACATAATGTAAAGATCTTTCTTCCTGTTTAGTGGGGTCATGCGATTTATATAAAGTTCTTGATGAAACTCCAAACTTTTCTATTATTATTAATGTAAATCTCTGGCTCTAGATCTTAAGACAAAGCTACTGAGCCCATTCAGGCAAACCAAACATTTAGGCACGTAATGCCTGGCAGTGCCTAATGCTGGGTACACACTAAACGATGTTTGTACCCAGCGATGCGTTCGGCGCCCCCCCTGCCGACGGCCAGACATATCGGGTGGCCGGTACACACTAGTCTAGGGGTGGGCAATAAGTGGCCCCCCAGCTGTTGTAGATCTACACATCTCAGTGTACCCTGTTACGGTTTTGCTATTTGGCCATGCTAAAACTGTTGCAAGACATGCTGGGATTTGTAGTCCCACAACAGCTGGAGGGCCACTTTTTGCCCACCCTTGCACTAGACGATCCGGTGCCAGACATATCGGCCCCTGCCGCATCCTGCAGCATGGGGTCATCAGCCGCATCGTCAGGTCGACCTGCATGGTGGGCTAACCTGACGATACGGCTGACGACACCACGGGAGCGTGCATCGGACGACAGAGCATACACAGGCGATTTGTTGACGTTCTGATGCGTCGGAATTGGGCAAATCGTTAAAAAAATCGTCTAGCGGAGGGATATCATGGAGAGAGGCTTCGGAGAATACATTTTTGCAAACAGTTTGTATTGAGATTAGAAGTAAAAATAATGACCTATTTGAGCCTCTGCTGGCTCCTAAGTTTTCCCATATAAAACTGCCAAAGGTTGTCTGATTTGGCCACAAAACATAGGTCTTCAGCCGGCTCCCTTTCCTTCATTACTGCGGCAAGTTAGCATGGTCAGAAGAGCACTACTAACATAGGCAGATAGCAATGTGTATGGCTGTACCTAATTAGTTTTTGCAGTTATTGAGCTGTATTTTATACTAACATGGATCAAATTAATTTGACCCACTCAGAAAAAAGTCTCACCTGGACAACTAAGGGCTTCCGAGGGTGTCTACTTCTCTGTTTCGGCAAGAAGAAATCAGACTGCAGGGAAAAGAGAAGAGGTGGTTATTGTCATGTAAAGACTGCTGGAGGGAGCATATAACAGCCAGATAACAGGGAAGGAAAGGCACTCAGGCGTTAATGGTCTCACTTATGGGCTTTTGGCTGTTAGTTAATGAAGTAGCTGATACACACAAACAATTCTGGGACACAAAAGTCTATTTGTATTAAAGCCCATATAAATCAAGCATCTTGCTCTGCCCTAGGACACTACATATAGCTTTTAGAGTGGGAGTGTTTTGAATCATTTCCTAAAGTGGAGCCTTGAGACTCCAAATACAGCCAATTCCTGTAATTAGAAAGCAATTCTTTATCAGGGATCCGGTTAAAATCCGGACAGTCAAGATGCCGGCGCCAGAATCCCGACACGTGTTAGAATCCCTGCGTCGGCACCCCAATGGTAAGTAGCGGGGTTAGGGAGAGGGTTAGCGTTCGGGTTTAGGCACTAGGGGGAGGGTTAGGTTTAGGGTGCGGGGAGTGGGGAAATTAGGTTTAGGCACTGGGGGAGAGGTAAGATTGAGGTAGCGGTGAGGGAGGGTTAGATAGAGGGGGAGGGTTAGAATACTGACCGACAAGTGTCGGTACTCTAATCCTGTTGGGAAGCCGCCATCGGAATCCTGACCGCCAGCATCCTGTACCAAACCCCTTCATTCTTACAGCTGTAAATTCTTAATTACACCTGACCTATACTCACACTAACAGCATCCAACTGCTGGCGGCCTGTAACCTCAGACTCACTGCTCGATGAGGAAACCTTTGCGTGGCGGCTGTTCGGAGGCAGCATGTTGGGAACGGCAAAAACCGCTCCATCGCTGCTGGTAGATACAGATCCCAAGGGACTGCCGAACAGAAGTGGACGAGATAGATTCCTTAAACCTACAACCAAAAAAACATATCAGTACATTGGCGTAATTACACGTTATCCAGTCAAAACTACAGGAGGTAAAGAAACAGAGAGACTAAAAGGAATAGTGCAAGTGTCTATGTGCAGTATAGATGATGCGGAGGTCCCTTTTCTAGCTCACTGGCAGCAAGGAGAAAGCCGGGCACCTACGTTAAAGGAGAGCTCATCCAGAGCATCTTTAATATTAAACTCAGTTGTCCGGAACCTCTGCTATTGTGGAAATCCGTCACAAACTCCTGTGGGGCACAGGAAAACGTTGCATTGCAGGGATCTGACACAATGAGCCTTGCCATGCCTCAAGAGCATTGGCTGGATGGCGGTGACAGCTGTCCAATGACTGCTCTTGAAACATGACAAGAGGATAAAAAGAGGGCAAGGTCATTTCCTGCATGGCAAGAGTCTTGGACACTCAAAGCCATTGTTCTACTTGCAGGTGGGAAAAGGTTTATTAAGAAATATTTTATTTTGATGACAAATCTCCTTCAAAAATATGATTCATATTTATGCTCCAGAAACCTTCTAAAGAATTACAAGCTTTTAACTAGCTAAGAACCAAGTTATCAAGCAGGATAATGAGGCTGGGGCAAGCCCAGTATTATGTAGCTAAGTGACATGGATCATTAATTAGTGGCTTAAAACAAAAATTAAGATCACATGACATCTCCACTAATTCCTCATGCCCAATTATACACCGATTCTCATCTCTAGGCCCAAAGGTTGAGGTCCATGGAAAAATAATAAAATGGAAGAAGGCCTCATTGAATAATTGGTCCTGGAGTCCCTCTCTCACCTGAGGTATTACACGTCGAAGAGAAGGTTGGGTGGATATGTGCAGACTGTGTCCCTAGGCAGTCTGGGTTCCGGGAGAGAAGGGTGATGACCTTGCCAGGAGGTGTGAGCGTCTGCTCTTGGACTGCCAGCTTCAGAGGGGAGGTGGCAACAGAGGTGGTTTCTGGAGCCTGTGAAGGCTAAAAAAATAGACAGCTTTTCTAAATATACTTCCATTCGTGTAACATCCATTCAAAATTAATCTAGTGACATACAAAAGCCCTGTGGAATTACTTTCCAATGCCAACCAATCCACATCCATAAGAATAGATGTGAGGTAGTTCGTCGACAGTCACACTGTCGGCAGTGTAATGTCAATGCCGTCGTAATGTTATTTACACATTTTAATGGTGTTGGCTTCATAACTTTAAAAATTATTCTTTACCATCATGTTTGACGTTACAATGCCAACATTGTTAAAATAACATTACTAACACGCAGTCATTCTCACTTGTCAATTTGACTGTCGATAGGGTAACAGCTGAACAATTATACCAAGCCTGACTGGATCACTGGTTCCCTAAGCAGAGGTCTCTCCAACATTGGAACATCTCACATGAACTGCAAACTGGTAACTGCTATAGGCGAGATCTAAATGCGAGAATCCATTACAGAAAAACATTCTCCATTTAAAATAAGTATTCCTTACCTGTGACAAAGCAATGGTGCCTTAACTTGGACTAAAGCTGGGTACACACTGGCAGATATATTGGCCCAGGAGTTAATAGGCCAATATATCTGGTGCCCGTCGGCCAGTGTGTACCAGCGATATGTCTGAACAACGTCGTTCGCAGACATGTCGCGTTGGCTGTGCTGCAGAGTCGATGCCAGATATATCTGTAGACATATCTGTCCATCGCGCTGTGTGCATGGGCGGTCAGACGACCGCCGGATACTTGCAGCAGAGGCAGCGGGGCGGGGGGCGCGATGCGACACCTGGGGTTCAGTGTGTGTGAGCAACCATCATCCTCAGATATATCTTTTAGGTGTGTACCCAGCTTAAGTTTTCTTCTGGCACTACCACACAAGTTAAAGGTCTTACGATGGAGGGAAGGGGCCAATATTAAACAGTTTCACAGACTTTAAGAAACCGGTTTGTTTTCCTCTTATAAACCAGAATACTTACTTCACCATTTTGTTTAATCACATAAATTAAAAAAAGGTACTAGCTTGCTCTTAATTTTAACATAATTTGCAAACCTTATATAAAAAAAAAAAAAAAAATGGGAGTCACGGCATCAATAAGATTATTTACACATCTAAAAGAGAATATTCCAGGATTAACTCACTCATATCAGATGTATGACATACATATATCAATTTGTGCATGTGTGCACAGCATTAATACATGCTATGATACATGCAGTTAGGAGGATGGATAAAGTAATCTCATGTTTATCAAGGACATGGAAATAATATAGTGTGAAGAAGAACGTCACTTCCTGTAAGGAGGGAGGAAGGGGGTGTTGGTAGTCACTGAGCTGACACTTACAAGATAAAAAACAAGTTGTCTCTTCCCTGCAGGAAGTGTGTGTTAGTACAGGAAACAGGAACCTGACTTTTTGATTCTTAGACATGTCCTGGATCCCAAGTGATTTAGACACCATTACTTACATCTGTCAGCTAGGTAGGCTTATGGAAAAATATAATCTTTCAGCAACGGAAACCAAATTTTGTATAATTGCTATTCATTAGAATTTTTCAAGAGAAATTGCACACTGTCAGGATGCAGTGACGTGCGGTGAGGTCAATGGCTGGGGAGGCACACATGGAGTTGGATCTGAGTGCTGGGACCCTACTCACTGTAACTCTTCCCTCACTACACTCAGTGTCCATTGATTCTCCTACCTGCATCACTGTGTTCTAAACACTGCAGTGCACTTCCTGGTCATATGACACATCCAAGATGTCCATCAGTGATCAAGGCACGACCCCCATACACAGAGGCATGCCTCTATTAGCTCTCTTTTTGTGCAAGCTTACTGCCCACGGTGTGGCCCCGCCCCCAGCTCTACAAGCAGTGCCTGACTATACAGAAGTGAGGCTGAGCTGTTGCTGCCTCATCTCTCGTCTCCCTGCAGTCCCAGGGAGCTCCACAAAGCTGGCGAGTGTTAACAATAAAAATAATTACAACAAACAAAAAAGATGTTTATAAGTTAAAAATATGTTCTTAGCATTATTCTAATAATTTTGATATCAAATCTCTGGAGTATGACAGGGGAGCTCTGCCACCCCTGCCTGCACGTTAGGGTGGGTTGAAAAAAAAAACAAACAAAAAAAACCAAGTTTCCGCATCCATTGCGAGGGTCGAAAAAAAATTTGTAGGACCATTCGAGAAGAGGATTCCCATTTAGTTTTTCAAAATCTGATAATTTCTTAGTCGGTCAAACAGCTCCTAAGGATTTTCTATTTACGCCCTATAGGCATGCCCGCAGAACACCACGGCAAAGCGCTCTAAAAGTGCTGAAAGAGGTATACTGTGGTGTTGTTGTCCAGCATATCTCCAGCAGCAGTCACTGAGTGACTCGCTGGGATTGAAGGCTTGTCAATTGCCTGCTGCTTCCCTGCTCATCATGCTGTGGCTGTGCTAGTAGAAGCTGCAACAGTGCACGTGAGAGGGGCAGGCTGTGCTCTGATTGGCTCATTGATACAGTGATAACCAATCAGAGCTAGGCTAGTAGAAGCTGCAACAGTGCACGGGAGAGGGGCAGGCTGTGCTCTGATTGGTTATCACTGTATCAGTGAGCCAATCAGAGCTAGCAATATGTCTTGTTGCCTAGCAGCAGCCTAGAAAGGGGAGGTATTACGGTGGCTGTCTCTGGGAATCAAACGACTACAAGATGCCCCTGATGCAAAAGCACAGCTGCCAGGAAGGAGCCAGGGCCAGTGCAGCTTTGTGGAATTAAAGAAAGTCAACCATTGGAACACCATCTAATAATTTCCATTATTAAGATAGATTTGGATAAGGCTCCGGCAGATTTTGCTAGAAAGAAAAACAACTGCCCCTCCCCCTCCACCTCCTAACTGTCCTATTTTCGGGACCCCTTAGTAGTTTGATGGTACTGTTCTTCAGACTTCCGAAAAAGTAGTTCTTCAATACTATGTCATTCGACACAATAACAAGAGATATGGTAAGAACTTACCTTTGTTATCTCTGTTTCTACGAAGTCCATAGGGTCCACAGGGTGACCTTGGGGTATAGCTGGATCCTGGATCCTCGGGCACCACGGAGTTAAAGCTTTTAGCTGCTCCCAGGATGCACTTGGGTCCATCCTCCTCTATACCCCGCCCCCGAGCCACAGGCACCTCAGTTGGTAAGCAGCCAAGGCCGGAGAAGGAGACAAAACAGAGAGAAGGAAGACTGGAACACACAAGAACCATACTCACATAAATGGGAGACGCAAAACTGGTGACCAGTCACAGAGCCCATATGAAGCCAGGTGCGTCAGGGCGGGTGCCCTGTGGACCCTATGGACTTCGTAGAAACAGAGATAACAAATGTAAGTTCTTACCATATCTCTTGTTTTCTACTTCAGGGTCCATAGGGGTCCACAGGGTGACCTTGGGGATGTCCCAAAGCAGTCCAACTAAGGGCGGGGACGCTCCTGTGCTGATAGGAGAACCCGGCGGCCAAAGGATGCATCCTGAGAGGCAAAGGTGTCAAACGCATAGAACCTCAAAAAGGTCTGAATGGAAGACCAGGTGGCCGCCTTACACAGCTGAACAGCAGAGGCGCCATGGCTAGCAGCCCAAGAAGGGCCCACAGACAGAGTGGAATGAGCCTTAACAGAGGCTGGAACAGGTAAACCCTCCTGCATATAAGCCTCAATAATAACAGAACGAAGCCAACGGGCTAGAGTCTGTTTGTTGGCAGGCCAACCCCTCTTTTGAAGACCAAAGAGGACAAACAAAGAATCAGACTTCCTCACAGAACTAGTCCTGTCCACATAAACCTGGAGTGCACGGACAACGTCTAAAGAAGCCTCCCCAGCCGAAAGATCAGGCGACTGAAAGGCTGGTACAACAATTTCCTGATTAATGTGGAACCTGGAAACCACCTTAGGCAGGAAATCAGGACGAGTGCGAAGCACCGCTCTGTCTTGATGAAAAACCAGAAAAGGGGAATGACAGGAAAGCGCCCCCAAATCCGAAACCCTCCTGGCAGAAGCAATTGCCAAGAGGAAAACAGTTTTAAAAGTTAGCCACTTGAGCTCCACTGACTCCAAGGGCTCAAAAGGAGGACCCTGTAAGGCCCGAAGAACCACCACCAAATCCCACGGGGCCACAGGTGGCACAAAGGGAGGCTGGATTCTTAAAACGCCCTGGAAAAAGGTGTGTACGTCCGGCATAGCAGCAATCCTGCGCTGGAACCACACCGACAGAGCAGACACGTGCACCTTCAGTGAGGAAAGACGTAATCCTAAATCCAAACCCGACTGAAGGAAAACCAGAATACGCGAAACCCGGAACACCTGGGGATCATATCTTCTGGCCTCGCACCACTGAAAGTAAGTGTGCCTCACTCTGTGGTAGATCCTCGCGGAAGCAGGCTTGCGCGCCCTCAGCATGGTGGTAATAACGGAGCTAGAAAAGCCCCGAGACCTCAGGACGGCTGTCTCAAGAGCCACGCCGTCAAAGATAGTCGACCCAGATCCGGGTGAAGACAGGGCCCCTGAGACAACAGGTCCAGTCGTTGAGGTAGGAGGTACGGAGCGTCGATGGACAGGCTCCGCAGATCGGAGTACCACGGCCTTCTTGGCCACGCTGGGGCCACCAGGATCAGTGTGCCTCCGTCCTGCTTGAACTTGTGCAGGACCCGAGGCAGCAGAAATATCGGAGGGAACAAGTAAGCCAGGCGAAACAGCCATTTCACCGACAGCGCGTCTATCAGACTTGCGCCTGCGTCCCTTGTCCTTGACCCGTACACGGGCAGCTTGTGATTGTGACGGGACGCCATCAGGTCCAGCTCTGGCAGCCCCCACTTGTCCACGAGTAGTTGGAATACCTCTGGATGAAGCGACCATTCCCCGGGATGCACGTCGTAACGGCTGAGAAAGTCTGCCTCCCAATTGAGGACTCCCGGGATGAAGACTGCCGAGGGAGCTGGAAGATAGCGCTCCGCCCAAGCCAGGACGCGGGACACCTCCGACATCGCAGCTCGACTGCGAGTCCCTCCCCGGTGATTAATGTACGCCACCTTGGTGGCGTTGTCCGACTGCACCTGAACGGCCCTTCCGTGAAGAGCGGTGCCGGACGACTGCAGGGCTCTGTACACTGTCCGCAGTGCCAGAATGTTGATGGGAAGAATCGCTTCCTCCGCCGACCAACGACCCTGAAGTGACAAGGAGCCTGTCACCGCCCCCCAACCCCGGAGACTGGCATCTGTCGTGAGCAGAACCCATTCCGGGATCCAAAATGGGCGCCCCTCGAGGAGATGAGCAGTCTGTAGCCACCAGGCCAGGGACAGACGTACCTCCGAGGACAACACCAGCATCTGAGAGCGAATCCTGTGTGGCAATCCGTTCCATTCCGAAAGAATCAGCCTCTGCAGGGCCTTGGAATGGAACTGGGCAAACTCCACCATGTCGAATGCCGACACCATGGACCCCAAAACTCTCATCGCTGAGTGCACCGACACTCTGCCCCTGCTCAGACAACTGTGAATCCGCAGCTGTAAGGAGGAGACCTTCTCTGGAGTCAGAAAAATCTGTTGCTGACGAGAGTCCAGCAGGGCCCCCAAATGAACCATCCGCTGTGATGGGATGAGGGAGGACTTCTTCCAGTTGATCAACCACCCGTGCGCCTGTAGACAAGCGACCGTCAGGTGGAGATGCTGGATCAGTACCTCCGGGGAGCTTGCCAGCAAGAGGAGGTCGTCTGGCTCCAAAGGTGAGCCTCCATGACCGCCATCACCTTGGGAAATACCCTTGGTGCCGTGGAGAGGCGAAAGGGTAGAGCCCTGAATTGGTAGTGGTTGTGGAGAATAGCAAACCGCAGAAACCGTTGGTGTGATGTTGCTATAGGTACATGGAGGTAGGCGTCCTGGATATCCAGGGAGACCATATAATCCCCCGGTTCCATCGCCAGAATGATGGAACGCAAAGTTTCCATCCTGAATTTGGGAACCCTGAGAAATCTGTTCAGGGACTTTAAATTGAGGATGGGCGATGAGAGCCATTGGGTTTCTGCACCAGAAACAGCGTAGAGTAATACCCCATCCCACGTTGAGATTGTGGTACGGGTATAATGACCCCCGCCGTCAGGAAGGCCTCTATGGCTTCTTGAACCTGCAAGGCCTTGGTTTTGTCCTGAGAAGGACTCCTGCAAAAAAAAAACTGGTGAGGCGGCCTGTGCCGAAAAGACAGGGCGTACCCCTGGGAGACCACTTCTTGCACCCAGGCATCCATGGTGGTATTGTGCCAGCACTGGGCGAATTGAAGAAGTCGGCCTCCCACTCTGGGGTCCCCCAGAGGGAGGCCCATCCCATCATGCAGAAGGCTTATCTTCTTGCTTGGAAGAAGGCGCCTAGCACTCCAGGCTTGCTTCTTTGGCTTTGAGGCGGTCTTGGTTGCGGACTGCCTCGGGAAGGACTGACCCTTTGCCTTGCCCTGAACCCGAAAGGAGCGAAAGGCCGAGCTCCGGACCTTAGCAGGTGTCGTAGCTGAAGGGAGGAAGGCTGACTTGGACTTTGCCAGGGTATCTACTATTTTGTCCAGGTCCGGACCAAATAGTAACTCTCCTTTAAAAGGTAAGGCCCTCCAAGCCTTTCTTTGAATCAGCGTCTGCTCTCCAAGACCTCAACCACAAGGATCTGCGAGCAGACACTGCTGCCGCCGAAACCCTAGAGGTCAGCAGGCTAGCATCCAAAGATGCTTCTCCAATGTAGGAAGCGGCATCTCTCATCTGTCCTAACAACGCCCTCTGGACATCCGGAGCTTCATCCGTAAACGTATCCTCCAAGGCGTTGGCCCAACCCTCAATGGCCTTGGCCAACCAGGAGATGGCCATGGACGGCCGGGCTACAGCCCCTGAGAGAGAATAAATAGACTTTAGACTAGGGATGTGCAGGCTCGGATAGGTTCGAGTTTGCACGTGGAGTTCGGATTTTTCCCTCCAAAAAAACGGAACTCAGAAAGAGGCAAAACGTCATCTTACATGGACGAACATCATCATTCCTGGAGGGAAAAATCCGAACTCCACGTGCAAACTCGAACCTATCCGAGCCTGCACATCCCTACTTTAGACAAGTCTCCACCTTCCTGTCCATAGGATCCTTCAGCGAGGATATAGACGGCAATGGCAAAGTAGCACTCCTGATGAGGCGTGTTACATGGGAATCAACCGCAGGCGGAGTTTCCCATTTCTTACAATGCGTCTCCGGAAACGGATAATTGGACGCCAACCACTTCTGTGGCAGGAATCGCTTACTGGGCGTCTGCCAGGCCACCGCCATGTGATCCGTCAACTGATCAGACAAGGGGAAGTCTGCAGAGGTAACCTTAGCTTTTTTAAAACTAGGATACCTCGACTTTGAGGATGAGGCTCGCGCTCCAATCAGAAGAATGACCCGCACCGCCCTAACCAGAGCCCGCACATTGATGGAAGACTTAGTGTCTACCTCCTGGACTGAGGAATCTGAGGCTGAGTCATCCTGCACCTCACCATCATCCGAGGACCCCTCAGAGTCCGAAAAATGCGCAGCCTGCGCCATAACTGTGCGTTTAGATGCCCTGGAAGGCACGTCACTGCGCAACATCGACTGAAAAGCCAAAGATGCTGCCGCCAAATCTTGGACAGTGTGGGAAAGCGCATCCACCCAGGGTGGAGGAGCTGCCACAGGAGCCTGAAACGGCACCACAGCCTGCTGCGCCACAGGGGTGGACTGTATATACATTGGCAACCCCGCATAGGGACCAACAGGCTGAGACCCCGGGGGAGTCTGCAATAATTGTGGGACACCCGGGGAATGGTAGGCTGGGGAGGCGCCCTAGTAGGGACGGCAATCGGGAACGACAGACGGTCCGCGATAGACACCAGCACCTGGGAAAACATCGCCCATGGTGGCTCCTGCGACATAGGAGTTTAGACGCACCAGGGATCGCCTGGCACCGTCCGCACAGGCCTTTCTGTGACAAATCCTCCCTATCCACTCCTGCAGAACAGCGCCTGCAGGAGAATAATACCGGAGCCACGGCATGCTCAATCTCCTCCTCAGACATGACAGACTATATAGTTAAATATACAGTTATGACATAGGAAGAAAAACTTGCGCACTCACCAGTGTGCTGGACAACAGCCCACAATATGGGACTGTGTAGCACACAACTGTATGTGACGGACCTCACAAATACGTGATTTATATAGCCGAGGTCTGTAGAAAAGCCCCTCCCCCGCACACCTGTAGGGCTTGTAGGAGAAGGAAAGGGATAGGTATAGGCTGACAGTAAGTAGAAATTAGCACAGACAGGCAGCACTAGCAAAAGTCACATACCATGCAGGAAGAAATACTCACTGCACCTTTCCACTACAATCAACCTGCCCAGATTCAGTGTCTGGGAGGGCTATAGTGCTGTGTACACTGTCCTTGTCGGGGGAGAGGTGCACAGGGGGACCGGTCTGCGTGCTCCCTGAGAGTATCTGCGCTGCCACATGAGAAAATGGCTGCTGGAGACCTCAGAGGAGGAGTAGCCCGAGTATCTGCAGCTCAGCGACGCCAGACTACGCGCTGAAAGGCGCGCTGAGCTGAGGGGAGGAGCCGCTAGACAGGGAAGGCTTCCTCCCCTGGCTAGCATATTAACCCCCGGGTTGCCGGCATCCCGCTTGCCGCATTATTCACCCTGGTGGTCTAGTGGTCTGGCGGGGTAAGCCTCCACTGGAGGGGGAGCCCGCCGCCACCGCTAGCGCCCCCGGTCTGTCCCCTAGAACCGGGGGCATGGGACTGCATTTAAGAGGAAGCCGCGCACCGCCGCTAATCAGCGGTGCGCGGTTTACCTTGCTCTCCCCAGCGTTTCCGGCAGCAGTCCCGGGGGAAACCAGAGTCCGGCTAGTACAGACTCTGGCTTCCCCCGCCGCGATCTCCAGTTCAGTGCTGGCGTCGCGGCGCCAGCAGGGAGAAGGAGCAGCAGTGTGGGCGTCTGTACAGACAGCCCATCGCTACAGCTCTGGAGAAAAAAAACTATAGTTAAAAAATAAATAAATAAATAAATTTAACTATGTTAAAAAAGAAAAGCTTTAGGGGGCTGAGGTGCCTGTGGCTCGGGGGCGGGGTATAGAGGAGGATGGACCCAAGTGCATCCTGGGAGCAGCTAAAAGCTTTAACTCCGTGGTGCCCGAGGATCCAGGATCCAGCTATACCCCAAGGTCACCCTGTGGACCCTGAAGTAGAAATTCTATTAGATACACATCTTAACCTGTCAACTGCAGAGGTCGCTAGGGCTGTTGCTAACAGAATTATAGCTGTATGGACTAAAGCATCATTACCTACTGTCACCATGCAAACCATAGAAGGATGCGTTCAAAAATACAAGAATTATCGAGCGTTGCTCGACACTCCTAAAAATGAGAGGGCCTACTTTCCATAGTAGGCTTGAAAAGTTCAAAACTTAGGCAAGGTTACTGTTTAATGTTTGCACTTGTCTTTGTGAAGGAGAATGTAAGTGTCTGAAGGAAAAGAAGGTTGATCCCAAGGAACATATGCTTCTAAAAGACCAGCGATCGAAGCGTAATACGGCGATTGGTGGTATTGATAAGGCTGTGATGAGGTGAGCAGGGATGGTTTCATTAGGTCTACCCTCCGATCACGTGCAGTAATGCAAAAGTTTGATTAAAAAAAAAAAAAAAAAAAAAGATTACAAGCAATTTAATAAAACTATATAATACACAGATTATATATATTTATACACACACATTGTATGAGTGTGTGTGATTATATATACATACTGTACACACATATACATATATACACATACATACACACACTTGGAATTTCTGTATAGACTTTAAATCCTTTCATCAAAATACATGGAGCCCTGGAAACATCGTGTACAGAGGTATAGGCGGAGCTTGGCATGAGCTCCATCCACGCAATATGCCCTAGCCTTTAGGGCTCCAGTTATTTTCCTAACCAAGGCTAACATGGACATGAGGAAGAGAGAGGCAAAAGATATAACGAGGGAAAGAGAGGAAGACCATGTCCTTCCAGAACATACAACATAAAAGGAAAGAACCAGAGCATCAAGGCTGGCTGTCCAATATCCCCTGCTTGATTTCAATATAAAGATTTAACCTTAGTACAAAAAATCTTTGCTCATAAATCCATTTGGAAGACACTGGAACCTTGGGGACTTCACAAAACTATCTCTATGGGAGAGCATGGTCCGAAATTGCCATGCGCATAATCGTTCCATCCAAAATGAACTTCCTTGGGCGTGAAACCATTGAAACGCATAGATAAATGACCAGGTGGCCATCAGTCACATCTGCTCAGTCGAGGTCATGTGCCTCGTCGCCCAGGAGGCAATTACCGGCCTGGTAGAATGTACTCTCACATTTTTAAGACAGGCATCACTGCTCCTGTAACTGCTGTAGTGATCCATCTCGCAAATGTCTGTCAATCTCTCCGTTATAGAGGACCAAAAGGTCATCCGTTTTCCAAAAACCTATAAAAGGGTATGTCCTTGTAGTCCTGACAACATTCACCAAGAGAGTGGAGCCTTCTTTATTGGAAGACAGCATATGACTATGACAATATCCTTATTTGATGTGTAAATTGGATTTTATCTTATGCTCCTGTTTTAAGGAGGGTTTTGTTCATACAAGAGCCCCACAAGCCTCCCAGATACTGGAAATGCAGAAATATTTACTACATTATCCTTTTGGTTTGTTTCAATGCTAGGGAGCTCTTGGTGACTACCACTGTGGAATTGTATGGTTGTTTTTTGGGGGGATTTGTAGCCGTTCCTCATAGACTCTGCTCTAACTAGGGCATTTACAACTGCTCTCATTTCCAGAATATTGATAATTAGCTTGGTCTCTCCAAGACCACAGGCTTGGCAGGATCTTATAGAGCAACAGCCACAGTCACAAATGGTGATGGGATGAGATAGTCAACTGTAAGCCAACAGAGGAGTGAATTACTGAACCTTGGAGACAACCCAATTAGCTGATTGCACAAGTGATGGTGTGACATGTTCCATTTCAATAACAGTTCAATCTGGCACTCCCAGGAGTGGAACAGAGCAAACTCTATTGCTTTGAATGTGAAGTTCATCTATCCTAAGGCTATCATGCATCAAACAAGTGTCCATCTGAGAACCATTAAAGACTATACAATGAGATTATTTGGTCTTCTAGCAAAAACTCTGTCTTTGGTGTTGAACAGCGATACTAGAAAAAAAAAAAAACGACACTAGGCAGATACTAGCCTAAATTTCTGGTAATTGACGATTCATCCGTGAGGCTGCAATATCTGGGTCATTAGGGTAATTAACTACATATTGGCCTAGAGTTAATTTAAGGATCCTGCCTGGACCAACAGTTCCTTAGGCAATGGATAATGGTCACTCCTTTGTACTTCAAAAGAGGCGCCATAGATGCCACAATCTCTGAATTCCCTCTGTGCGGTAGTGCATAAAATTGATAATGACGAGACAGGACTGCCTGCAAATCTGAGAAGGCATTGGTGGCTCTCCCGGATTAGAACATGCAAGCATGCATCCCTGATGTCCATGAAGATCAGAAGCTTGATCTTCTCCATGCCGCTTATGACCTCTCACAGGTACTTTATTTGAATTAGTCCACCAAAATATAGGTTTTTAGGACTTTGGAGGTTTAAAATGGGCTGAAAAGGAATGCTTGATTTTTGGACTTAAAGAAGGTTTCAATAAAATCCTTGTCCTTTTTGGAATTGGGATAACCCCTCAGAGGGATTCCTGCAGAGCAAGTTCATCTTTTGTCTCTGGGAAGACCAATGTTGAAAAAATGTCTGGGGGTAAACTATAAAACAACTAAGATATTTCTCTGGTCCGTGATTTCTCTAACCCAGGCATCACCTATAGAATGGAACCAATGATCCATAAAGAGTAGAAGTTAGCTCTCACCACGAGTGCCCGTCATTCTGATTTTGGTAAGCAGTCATTTGGCTGACCAAGCTTGTCTTCCCCTATAATGTTCTCACTGATGCCATTCATATTTGATACCTCTAGGCGTTCTTGAAAAGTTAAATGACTTTAATGTAACCTAAACTTGAGACAGTTAACAGAGAGGAAAGATCTCTTTTGCCCTGTGTCCTGACTGATTATTTTATCCATTTTGGGCCAAAAGGAAGAGACCCCAGATCCAGAGTTTTTTTTTATTCTGGTTAAGCCTCACAGGCTTTAAGCTTGAACATCATGCCTAGACTACTGAGGCCTGAATTTCTGGCCTGAATTAGCTAGAGGTAGGATGAATGCTAAGTAAGTGCTCTTGGATTTAATTACGCACATTAGCTTTTTCCTTGGAATTTGAGTGTATTCACACATATATATCGTGTTGTCAATTCATGTCTATATATTGCACTATGACAAAGTCTGAATTCATTAATCCTGATCTAGAGCAGCATCTCCAAGATATTTGGATCAATTCAGATCTTGGTTTGCCTGACTGCCCCCATTCTGAAAGCTGTTCTGCCAACTTTCCCATAACTTTATAAACCATACTGATGCCAAGAGGAATATAAGAGAAGCCCCAATAGCTATATATTTCAATTCTAAAACTGGCCTTATAATTTCAATACATGCAATCTTTTAAAGTGGCAGATTGACAAGAGGAATCGTTGTCCTCTTTAAAAAAACATGCTATATGACCATCTACCTTAGGTGGAGGCTCTCCAGTCCAAAATGTTAAGTGTTCGTATGATGATCAAGTCTTCTAGAGTTGCGAGCTGAGAAAGTTTAGCAATAAAGAATTTGCCCAGGACGGTTTTCCAGATTGGAGTTTCACCCACAGGTGTACAGGTCAGCCGTGCATGCTTTGCAGAGGGCATCTCTATGTCCACTAGGTAGCTTAGTGTGACATTTTGAACATGTGGAAAATGTGACTGATGCCATGCCACCAGGAGTGAAAACTACAACACGGACAAGACCCAACAAGCTACAATAGTAATAATAGGCATGTATCTTTTAGGATATGGCAGCTTAAGATGAGTTTCCTTTGAGGAAATCACATTTTGATGAATATTAAGCTCCAACCCCTACATGGACCTAGCGCTGACTAGGTTACAGCTGTTTAATGAACAATTTCCTGTCCTGACTCAACCAATGCCTCGAGAGAAAGCCATTTTCAACAGTCCACCACCTTTCCTCTTAGCCGGCACCGGAGGAGAGCACATCTCTAGTGATGGGGAGGGACAGGAGTGGTAATAACTGCCCAAGCTCTGCCTGCATTTCTATACCCCATGATTCCAGTATTCCTCAATTGAATGAGAAACAATGTTTGCATTTATTCTCCAAGTACTTATATTAGAGTAAATAAATGCTATAAAATGAATTAATTATCATGTCCTGTACATTTGTCTCTTTCTTACTTATCTTGTGAATTTCCTGTATCTCTAAGTTTGACATTAAGCTGATGTGCCAACAATGGTCTACATATGATCCAGACAGTCTACACTACAGAACACTATTTTCAAAATATTTGATTTGGGGGGGGAAGCATAAAAGTATAAGTGTATCCACAAAGTCTGGTCTCCATGGTTCCAATCCCAATCTATGCCCACTTTGGGTCTCTGCTAATTCCCCCTCCCTTTTCTTCTCATCTCAATATTGTACTGTAATTATGGTATTTTTATTTCCCTCCCTGAGATGCTTCATACCCCCTTCTGATTCCACCACCCACCTCAGATGCTTCATACCCCCCTCCTGATTGCACCCCACGCCCAGAGTCCTCACACCACCCTGTTAATTCCACAAACCCCCATCAGATGCTTTATACCCCCCTCCTGATTCCACCCCTCCCCCTCAGTCTTCATACCCCCCCTGATTCTACCCCTCCTCAGAGTCCTCATACCCCCTCTTAATTCCACCCCCCCATCAGATGCTTTATATTCCCCTCCTGATTCCACCCAGCCCCTCAGTCTTCATACCCCCCCTCCTGATTCCACCCACCCTCAGATGCTTCACACCACCCCTCCTAATGCCACCCACCTCAAATGCTTCATACTCCTGATTCCACCACTCACCCTAGATGATTCATATCCCCCGTCTTGATTCCACCACCCACCTCAGAACTTTGCCCTCTTATGTATAACAAATTTGCTTGGTTTGTACTCTTTTTATGGGCAGCATCCCTGTCTCTAGTCTTTGTTTTTATTACGATTTTCTTCTGAAGTACCATATGCCTTTTGTTTCTATATGATAGAATATTCAGTTTTGGTATTATGTTCATCTGTATCACTTTCTCTATGTTATATTGTCAAATGAAAAAAAACAAAAAACAAAACAAAAAAACACATGGTTTAAAAAAAAAAGTGTAGGATGCACAGACCTGCTCTGTGCACAAAAAAAAGGGAGGGGGATGATCAGAAATTTCACATTGAATTTTTACACTCAGCCCAATTTGCTTTCTTCGGGATCCTATACATCTAAATTACCCACATCTTATTCCAAGATTCATTTAGCAAAATATTACAGCATTGTAATTAAATATCGCCAGAAAGGTTATGTTCTGATAGGCAAGTGAGAAGAGCAAAAAAAAACAAAAAACACACACACACACAAAACCCCACAATAAACACAAACAAAACATCACTTGAAATGGCTACTTACAGCTTTGGGGTTAACCTCTGTAGCTATGAGTCGTAAAAGACAGCTCAGACGACTCTGTTTGTGGCGTGAAGGGCAGTCCGAGTCATCTGAGCTGCTGGGATCCATCCACTCATACTCTAACTGCAACTTGCCCGGTTTGCCCAGCATGAGGTAAACCTCGGCTAGTGTCAGATTCTCTGTAGTCCGTTCGTTCCAGCCGTCCTGGCGTAACTGCTCTGCCAGCTGGTTAGAGTTGTCTTTGGGAGCTTTGGATGAACCACTCTGCGCCTTCACCTGAGTGTCCAGTCCTGGGGTTTGTGTAGTGCAATTATGCTGCTGGTTGCTTTCAGTCTGTATGTCTGCTTTCTCTTGGCTCGGAGAAGCGGCTTCTCCAGAACCTCTGGGGGGCGTTTCCGGGGACATGGGAGAAAACGCCACAGCATTGTCTGTTGAATGACTTCCCTCTGGGACAATAAGATCTTGACAAGATTTTAGATAGCTAGGAAAAGGGTCATTTATGGACAGTTCCTCTACAATAGCTAACTGACTGCCAGATACTTTGCTAGGTGCTGCTGGACTTGCTGAAGAATCCATATTTTCTGGAGGAGATTCATCAGGAGTCTTGGGACCGTCTGGCACCACTTCGGGTGACACATTTTCCACAGAACCATTCTCTGTGGCTGGAGTCCTGTCTGTTACACTGGTGGACACTTCCACCTTGTTTGCTTGTTTAGCATCTGTGCTGCCTCGTGCGTACTTTAGTTGTACCCGAGCTGTCCCTTGTCCTGTTTGAATGCCTAGGATCTGAGCAGGAAGTAGCAGGTGAGTGTCCTTTGAGCCCTGTTTGCACTTGCCAGACTCCTGCCAATGGACTGTACAGTAGGTTTTGGAATGGACCACCCTGGCAACTCCTGGTAAAGGAGACAATTGTGCAGTTTCAGGTGGGAAGAGGTACAGTAACTCCGTGGAGTCCTGGGGCTCTCCTTCTGCTTGCTGGTGATCCTCCAGGGTTTTCCTCTGAGTTATCAGGTAAAGGAAACATAGCAGAATGAAGAGTTTGAACCTTTGACAGAAAAGCAACAACCAAACGTTTCTTTTCGGTTATGTAGACCTCATTTACTATATTTAGGTGTTAAACATCCTCAGGGGATTATGTATACTAGCAAGTTTTAAGAGTAGTTATTTTGCATATATAATCCATTTTTGGGGCTTTTTCAATATTTACATCCCAAACATACTGCTATATATGACTGCACAAACATCTACCTTCACATCACAAGAGATCAGTCTGAGACCCGGTGTAACATCTACGTCAAGAACAGAAGTCACTATACACGCCACGACACTCCCATCAGACACAGCCGCTCATTCGGTCTTACTACTCACCGGCCAGTTGGCACTTAGTAATGCATACTTGACGTTAAACTCTGTTAGTATGGCATCCGACACAGTGGCAACCGCTTGCTACTTCGGATGTATATTGTGTGGTGCATGTGTACAACATATTTTCTGATTCAGGCGCATGTGTGGTCAGCTTGCAATGAGAAGTGGCCGCTTGTTCAGTTGTGTCCGACTCATGATCACTCCCCTAGTGTGCAAAACTATTTGCCCTGGATTATCTCAAATAGTTTGTCCTGCATCAGTTTTCATAAAGGTACTGGTATGTGTTCACCCTGCCTCCCGGCAGTACAGCGGTTTAATGGGCTCTCTCATTTTCACAGTGTATAAAGAAATCTGACCAAAAACAAACCCATAATAAAAGAACTCTACGGAAAAAAAATTCCATGTGCTTGAATTGGTTTACTCTGCGTACTCCGATTCCCTTCCAGAATTAAGATTAATGGACTCCCAACAAAAATTAACCCTAGTGCAATGGTACCTGAATTCAGTCCTCAAGGCTCTCTAAAGCTGGCCACACATCTAAAGATCTGTCCAACCAACTAGTTGATTGGTTGGAATGAAAATCTGGTAAGGTATGGGAGTAAATGGTGATCAGCAATTTGCTCCTAAATGCCAGAAAACAGATGAAAATGGTCGTCAGACAAGTTTGTTAAATGTTTGATCTAAACAATTTGTTCAAACAAGAGTTTTTGTTAATTTTCCTGCGTTTGGGAGCAAATTGCTGATTGTCAATTGCTTTCATACCTTACCAGATGTTCATTCCAACCAATCAACTAGTTGGCTGGTTGGACATATAATGTTTAGATGTGTGGCCAGCTTAACAGTCCAGGGTTTAAAGAGATCTATAATTGCGCACAGGTGAATTAATTAGTACCGCAGTAATTTTGAGTTAACCATCTGTGACCTGCCATGGAGATCCTTAAAGTTTGACTGTTAGGAGGCCTTGAGGACTGAGTCTGGGAACCACTGCCCTTGTGTGTATGTGGTGAGGAATATAGATTGTAAGCTCCACTGGGGCAAGGACTGATGTGAATATCCCCTATAAAGCACTGTGCTATTATATGTATGTTCGATATAAATAACCGGTAATAAATAAAATTAAGTAGCAGATGAAAATTCCCCATCCGGTAAGGGGCTTAGCTCATGCAGGGTCACAACATACCATCAGACATGGCACTCACCTATGGAATTCCAAATCAGGGACAGTCTTCAATGCAGACAATACATAAATATGCTGGAACTGCATTATGTTACAGTATAGGATAATACACACACATATTATATATATATATCTATACACACACACACACACACACACACACACACACACACACACACACACACACGAAGAAATTCCATTGCCTCTTCTCTGAGGTGCCTATACTGATCCCACCTCTAGGACACAAGGAAGTAATGCCAGGGAGAGAGCATCGGTCTTACCTGCCATCAGCCATTTTATTAGTACTATAAAAGGATACAATGCGAACTTCCTGCAGTGCCCACTTCTGCTTGAGAAACTCAATAAGGCTGGAGACTTTTCTGTGTAGTTCTACCATCATCCTGGGGAAGCCAGCCATAGGGCGCAGGGAATTCAGATAGGCAGAAATGAGGGGAATTAAGAAAAACATACAGCTTATCAAAATTACATTTCTGGGAAAAGAATTCTCATAAAAACAAACAGTAATTTGTATTTCTATTACATAATGCTGACATTGTATAAAGAGAAGTACTTCTAAGCTGTAATGCATGGATAGGACATGCAGTTACCCATAAACCATCGCTTCATGGAAGACAAAATGGCAAGTGACAGAATATGCAGCATTGTCCTGGTTGAAACTGAACCTTAAGACATCTTTTAGTTGATAAGGACTAGTTTGAGCCCTGTCAGGCTGAAAGACCAACAAAGGAGAATTGCATGGCACAGCTGATAACTCCAAAAACAGCCTAAGTTATGGCCAGCAAACACAAAACTTTCCAGGGAAGGAACTGCATCTCATCGGATCAAAGGGGGGCTTTTGGAGAGCCTCTAAGACTAAGGTCAAGTTCAAGGTAATACAGGCGGAAAAGGGTGGTTAGAAGTGTACAACCTCCTGGATAAAAGTCTGCACCTCTGGGATTAAAGACAGTTTTCTTTGGAATAAAATGGAGAGTGCTAAGATTTTGATAGAAGACAGTCAAAGACCCAAGCCAACCAGCAAGAAGGAAAGCAGGAACCCCTCTTTGCTCACACCATAATATGTACACCTTCCAGACCCTATGGCAGATCGTTGTAGTAGGCCATTTCTGGTCTACAAGCATGGTCTGGATGACTGAACTAGAGATACCCCTTGATTTCAAATTCCCTGCCTGCAGTTCCCTAGGCTCTGCAGCAGGAGACCCAGCAACAATGCACCACAACCAGATAAGCTGGCATCTCATTAGGACCGTCCACTCCCAGACAGAAAATGGAAAGGCCCTGAGCGGGTTTGGAAACCAAAGCCACCAAACTAGGGGCTTGAGGTCCCGGGTGGACCTCCCGTTGGTGTATGCTGGGCAAACTTTGACCCGGGGAGCCTGTTCTGGGCCTTCCACTGGTTAGATTTGGATGACATCACATAATAAAACTTCATAACTTAAAGATTTAAACCCGGGCAACGCCGAGCACTTCATCTAGGGGGGAGAGGGAGAGGAATAGGAAAAAAAAACACACCATATCACATTAAGCAAATAATAATAATAATAAAAAAAATCGGCTCCTGTATACCCAGAGTAGTAGTGTCCCCCAGGGTCGATGTTAGAGAAATAAATAACTTTTCAAATAATACATTTTAGAATGGGCAAACATTACTTGAAACGAGCCGAATTACATACTTAGAATGAATAGTCTGTATTAACCCATGTTTTCATACCTCAGACGTGGATTTTGCGCCAGGCTTTGTACACGAGCCCAAGCCTGATTGTTCCGGGGCTGAAGTTCTACAGGTACTTTTAGGGGCAGTCGCACTGGTTTCTGGTCTTCTTCATCACTCAGACCTGGACATAAAAGCATAGTTACATAGGGAAATGTCTCAATTAGCCGGCTTGTTACCAACTAAGAGAAACTGTGTATAACAGTGATATCAGTGATACTTATTCCACAGTTATAAATACGGGTTAGTACACAACAACTGCCTCCGCTATCTGAGTGATAACAGGTACACTTATAGCATTCAACAATAGACAGAATATTATAAACAATCATTTTTGTTACCTAGCTTGTCCGGGTAAGCATAAGAAATTATTACAATGGCTATTTATTTTCTTTGCTCTCTTCCCCCTACTTTAGCTGTGTGAGAACTCAAAGACACAGGGGAATGAAAGTCAGTAATACACAGACATTTGGGAAAACGGGTGATATGGCAAAAATGGGTTGATACCCAGGACAATCAGATTCCAACTACGATAAGAAGATGAAGCGAACTATCCAACTGGGCCAACATGAGAATTTGCCTGATGACATAAGTACGATGTATATAAAATATGAACGTTCGCTAAACACGGCTTTCCCAGTGCATCTATTTACCTGCCGTTCCCCATTTCATCTACAGGCACAAGTGGTCACAATCTGTTTAACACACATACAAACAGTGAGCGATCAGGACATTACATTTCATAGATAACAGATAGTACCTGTCTTCCCTTCCGGGTCGCAGAGCTTCTTCAGTGCTCGACACATAGGAGCCTTGATCCGCAAGTTCCTACCTTTGTATCGCACTGTAGTCGCCCTGGGAACAATGAAGGCGACAAAAAAGCAAAACAAAATAAAAATCAGGAGACGACAAAAAAAAAACTCAGCTGCAAATATATCTGTTAATAATGAAATCATAGGAAAATACCATCAAACCATGAACAAAGTGGAAGATTAAAGTCATTTCAGTAGCATCTCAGGCGTCATTAGTTACCTGCCTCAGATCCACGTGGCTTCAGCTCATTTACATATTTTGTTAAATTTTAGGATAAAGCTAAACATTTAAACTACAGCTGCCCCTCTCCAATCCCCTTATTCCCCATGCACCTGATCAAGTGTTAGCTGCACAGCTACTTCCTCTGCCAATTGCCATTCTACACACATACAGTATGTGCCATTATTACGTTTACTGAAGTCAGGATACTCTGTAGTGCTTTACAATTGGGAAACATACACAGTAATAAATCAACTCCTGGGGGGAGATTTATCAAATCTTGGAGAGATATAATGTGGAGAAGTTGCTCTTAGAAACCAATCAGCTTTTGTCATTTTTATAGAACAGCCTGTAAAATGAGTGTTATAAGCTGATTGGTTGGTATGGGCACAGTCTCCACAGTATCTCTCCAAGATTGGATAAATCTCCTCCTTGGTATTAACCAACAGAGAAAGTAGTAAAAGGGCCACACAAGCTTATAATCAATAATGTTTACTTAACATGTAATAACCAGAACCACAAGCTGCCGAGTAATAGAACATTTTAAATTGTTCTATAACGGCTGTCAAGTGTGTGCAATGGCAGTGCCCAAGTACCTAAACAGCGTTCTCAGGGTTTATGCATAAAAATTGTGTTGTGCCACAAGCACTACATGTACAAATGTGTTACTTTTCAGCCGATACCACTTCTGGCATCTACGGTCTAGTAAGGTTTCTTTTTTTTTTTTTTTTATAATATTTTTTATTCAATAGATGAAAAATATACAATGAAGCCTACACAGAGGCTCTTAATAACAGAATACAAATAAACCGAAACATATACCGAATTATAGAAAAAAACAAAACAAAAAAAACCCTTAAAATTGACATCACGTATAATAAGTTTTTGCTACACAAACTACGTTCATCTACATTTTTTTAAACAATAAAAATAGAGAGAAAAAAAAAAAGTAAACTAGAAAAAGAAAGAGAAGCATGGTGTAGCAGACCACGTACGTAATAGAGGAAGTAAAGAGGGGAAAAATAGAGAAGAAGAAGGTCGCAACCCAACGGGTCTCCTGTTTGATGCTATCTACAACTGTGGAAACACATTATTGGAATGCGGGGGTGTCTAAAAGTTGGAAGTCCATGGGTCCCATATTTTAATTAATCTTTAGGAAGAATTGCGTAAAATGCTCATCATATATTCCATACAATCTATGCGCCACACCTTAGCTATGATCTAATTTATCGCAGGGACCTTGGATGTTCTCCACGCTGTTGCGATACTACAGGTAGCTGCCGAAATAACATGTCTAATAAGTTTGTGTTGGTGATGAATGGCATCTGGGACACACAGAGGCAATAAGAAATATTGAAGATTGAAGGGGATATTAAACCCGACCAAGGTGTGAGGGAAAGATCTAATTTCACTACAAAAAGAGACAAGTTTTGGACAGGTACACCAAGTGTGCAAGAAAGTTCTGATGGTCTAGCAAGGTTTCACTTTTTATTTTTTCACCCCCTTTGTTTCTCAAAAAGTGGCAGTGGTCGGCGTTACTATATTACAGTGCCAGCCATGACATGATGCTGGATAGGCAGCCAGGCTTGCTTGGCTAGGAACCATTGATGTGCTGTACTCTAAAAGACACTTATAGGAGAGATGGTTCCCCAATGACAGGCTGCAGGTACATTTTAAGACTACATTAATTATAAGGAAACTTCTGCATAAAGCTGAAAAGACCCACTCACCCTAGCTGTATTAACTCATTCAACTTGGCAGCATTCTTATCATCCATACCTGAAATGCAGAGAGAAAAGGCATCAGGGCCACTAGTTGACTAAGAAAAAGGATATATTGATTTAATAACAGAATAATTAAGAGTTAAAATTGCAAACGAAGTCATATTAACTAACTCACTTTACAGCTCGTAAACTTCATGCAGGCACACAAAATATTATCAGCAGCTTTATGCCATATTTAGAAAATTACAGTTTCTGCTATAGGATTATATCAATTGGAATGAGATATTTACATGAATTCCGCTATACACTGCTTGCAAACTAACTAGTAAGCCTCTATACAGTGCCCCCAGTAGTAGTCCCCCCTATGGAGTGACCCCAGTAGCGGCACCACCCTGTACAGTGCCCCAGTAGTGGCCCCCCCATACAGTGTCACCAGTAGCGGCCACCCGCACCTAATGCAGTGCCTCCACAGTAGCGGCCACCCAAACTATGCAGTGCCCCCACACTGTCCCCAGTAGCGGCCACCCCCCCTAGCAGTGCCCTTAAAAAAAAAAAAACGTAACTTACCTGATCCATGCTCCTGCCGACGACCGCTCCTCCAGGCCTGCTCTGCACTATGGGAAAGACGTCATGACGTCTCTATAATCACCTGCTGCGCAGTGAGCGGGAAGGCGGAGCTCATGAGTGAGCTCCAGCCGGCTCACTCCGTGGACGACGCTGCAGCCAATGAGAGTCTGTCTGACTCTCATTGGCTGATATAACAAACATACAGCCGCCGCTGGCGGCTGTGTGTTTGTTACTCTGTAGTGTGGACCGCGCTCGCGGTCTGCACTACAGGGCCCGGGCTTGCTGAAAATCTGGTAGCCAGGCAGCCAAATCTGGTCGCTATGGCGACCTGGCCCCCGGGGTTTTGTCGAGCCTTGCTATAAGTGACTTATCATAATTGTCTTCGCCCTCAGCTTTGTCCCGTCATACCTGCCAGTGCTCTATACATTCCTCTAAGAGAATCAGTGACAGAAGCGCTTAAGCGACTCCAAATTTTTAATTTCATAACTGTACTTTTATTCTACATCAACTGAATCATACATTCATTTATCTATGTCCATATGGGCAAATATAACAGGCTAAAGAAACTCTGTTATTGGATAAAGAGACACAACTTACAGCCGCCAATCTTCTTCCGCAGTTTTCCGTAACAAATTAGGCCATAAAGCTCCTGTGAGGACTTCTTAAGCCCGCAAGAAAAAACTACAAGATAAAAGAGACAATATGTCAAGTTATTATCACCATCATAATTTTTCTTTATAAAGTGTCAATACGATACTTCATGCTGTAAAACCTCATTAGTAAGGACACAGATGGTGGTGTGCGGGTGTAGGCTGGCAGCAATTCCTAATTCAGGGCCGGATTCAGAGCCGGATGCTCTTTAAGAGCGCTTGCTCTGAATCAGGACGTTTTTTTGTTTTTTGTTGCGGCCTCCTGGCCGCTCGCTAAGCTGGTGGTGACCACCTACAGCTTTTGCGGGCGGCCAGGTGATGGTCGCGACCATCAGGGCTTGTGACGAGACCCTTGTGATAGGGTCTCGTCCATTGCAAGCCCCAGAGAGCTTCCTGCTCTAAGAGAGCAGGAAGCTCTCCACTGACATCACTGGTGATGTTAGTGGTGCCTCCCACAAATGGCATACATTCCTTCGGGAGCGCCTCAGTTTATGTAGCCACGCCCTGCCCCGCCTACAAAATGGGGTGAGCTGTCGATCAACATCGACAGCCTCCCCTTTTGTAGTGAGTCCCAGAGCGAGAGAATTTCTCTCTCGCTCCGGGGCTTGCACAGACGCGCATGCACAGTACCCCACCATCGACCCGCTTGCGAGCGGTATGCGCTCGCGAGCGGGTCTGAATCAGGCCCTCAGTCCACAACTGTCAGAGAGGCAAGGGTTCCCCAACCAGACATAGGCAATGGGAGACCAAACTTATGCAGAAGCAATCTAGATTTATTTCTAGTGACTCAAACTTACTGGAATGGGTCTCTGTTATAGATTAGGTTTGATTCAATAAGCAATAAACACAATAAATCACAAAAATTACAATAACATAAGTCATTACTGTTTTTCTAATTGACTATTCCCTATAGAGAAATCGGCAATGTCCTTTAGTAGAATGTCCCAATAACCTAGTACAGATGACATATCATTGATGACTCAGGTTACGGGGTCTTAAAGTGTATTTACAACGGAAGGTCAAATGCCAATGTTGCAGCGCTGATATATAAAAGTAGGCGGAGTGTCCCTATATCACACACAGATGATTGTAATTAATGGGTTCATCTCACCAAATCTGAGGACCTAAATCAGGATGAGTCTTCCCCTCCAAAAGGTAGCCACAGCAAACAATTGGACAGGAATCTCAGCTCAAATTTCTATGTGGAACTACAAGTCCCAGCCACTCCTATTTTTTCTCTGCCTCTCTCTCCATTGCTTATCACTACGTATTAGCGCCCCCCTCTACTCTTCTCTGTCTACAGCACCAACTATCCCTTCTCCAACTGATCATTTTTAAATCAACTTTATTTAATATGACACTTGCTTCAGCCCTTTTCCAAAATGGCAACTGTCGAGTATCACACACATAACATAAAATAGAAGGTAAAAATGGTCCTGCCCAAAGGAGCTTGCAATCTAAGAGAATACAGAAGGCAGTGGAATAACACTTGCTGCAGCTAAAGCAGCCATTGGCGATGCATTTCTGTGCAGCTACCAGAGGTGTGATACGGTTTCAATGAGGAGAGACCGCAGAAGGCAAAAGACAAGAAACATGAAGCATTAAAATCTTAATAGTGTCATCTGCTGAGACCATAACTGTCCTCCTCCTGCTGGTTCTAGTGAAGGCTTTTGCTTTCATGGTGCATCGGCACTAGTAGTTGTCTCATAGGTTCCCAAAGTCTATCCTCAAGGCTCCATAACAGTCCAGGTTTTAGGGGTATGCATGCTTGACCACAGGTGACTTAATTAGTACCTCAGTCAATACCACTTGTGCTCAACCATGGATCTCTCTAAAACCTAAACTGTTGAGGTGCCTTGAGGACCGCGTTTGGGAACCTCTGAGTTAACTGTCAATTTGGAGTGTAACCCGATGTCCTCCGTTGGGGTCATGCTCTCTGCTGGAAAAAGAGCCAGGACATTTGTTCCCCATTTTGGAGGAAGCTGCTATCACCAAGGAGGTGGTGGAGATCCCCAGAGGAGGAGCAGAGGTAGCACCAGCAATGACAGTTAGCTCATCTGCTGGAGCCATTGAGTTTGAGGTAAGTTTTCAGCAGATCTTCTGAACAAACCTGTCCTTGGTGTGGGGGACTCCTCAGCACTACCACGTAATTTCCTGACGTGTTTACTAATCTTTAGCAGGTTTTATATTTGTAGGAAGATTATTATGTAGGCGGTAGGGCATATAATGTATCTTAAGTGCAGTCATCATTAACTCGCATGCCGACTATGAGACATCAGTACGGTAAGGAGACAGCTCCTATGCTGGGAGACATGAGCTGATGCAGAACAGGCGCAAATTACACCAGACATAACAGTATAACCGCATATATGGTAAGCGGCACACATCTCCCGAGTCCATATCTGCATCGGCACGTTTGCGACAAGCAGCCGTCACCATCCATGCAACTGCCAGTAGCGGGCACAAAATACATGCCTCCAAGCAGGCGCTTACTTGCGCCAACATCCCCTCACTGAGCTTTGCCTGTGTGTGCACGGCCATTCGCACACCCATTCTGCCTATCTGGAGAGGAGATGCATTCAAAATGCACACAAACTGGGAAGCCGCATCTGCGTCTGTCTGCGATCTAAATGCGCTATGTCACCGGTCATGGTACTCATTCTGCATGAGTCCCAGTTAACTGAAACTACATAAATGTGTCATCAGAGTCCTGTTAAAAATAACGTACACCCTCAGTGTTTTAATATTTCACACCTTATTAATCATCTAGTCATTACAAAGTCCTAAAATGTTATACAGGTGATCTCATGTTAACAAATAATAACCCATACCAGATTTAACTTTACAATTACGTATTCAGATACAATAAATAAGACAACATGAAGAAGCCACATGTAAAAATATGAGATATGGTAAGAACTTACCTTTGTTATCTCTATTTCTACGAAGTCCATAGGGTTCCACAGGATACCTTGGGGTATAGGTGATGACATCAGGCATCGGGCACCATAGAGTTAAGTTTTCAGCCTCCCAGGATGCACTAGGGTCCCCCTCCTATACCCCGCCCCCGAGCCAAGGCATCTCAGTTACGTACCAAGCCATAGGCCGGAGGAGGAGAAGGAAGAGAGAAGAAAGATCTGGACACACACAAGAATCACATTCTCACCAGAGGGAGACGGAAAAAACGGTGACCAGAGTAAAGCCCATCTGCAGCACAGGTGCGACAGGGCGGGAGTCCTGTGGAACCCTATGGACTTCGTAGAAATAGAGATAACAAAGGTAAGTTCTTACCATATCTCATATTTTCTACATCAGGGTCCATAGGGTATCCACAGGATACCTTGGGGATGTCCCAAAGCAGTATACTTCGAGGGTGGGGACGCTCCTGTGCTGAAAGGAGAATCCGCCGCCCGAAGGAAGCATCCTGAGAGGCAAAGGTGTCAAACGCATAATACCTCACAAAGGTATGGACAGAGGACCACGTGGCAGCCTTGCAGATCTGGACAGCAGAGGCACCACGTCGAGCTGCCCACGAAGGACTCACAGACCTAGTGGAATGAGCCCTCACAGAGGATGGAACCGGAAGGCCTTCATGAAGATAAGCTTCTGAAATTGCCATTATAATCCAACCTGCCAAAGTTTGCTTTGAAGCAGGCCAACCCTTTTTACGGAAGCCATAGAGGACAAACAAGGCTTCCGACTTCCTAAACGAAGAAGTGCGGTCAACATAAATCTTTAAGGCCCACACAACGTCCAAAGTGGCCTCACCCACTGAAAGATCAGGTGAGTTAAAAGCCGGCACAACGATTTCCTCGTTGATATGGAAACGTGAAACAACTTTGGGAAGAAATTCAGGATGAGTGCGCAGCACTGCCCTGTTCCCATGAAAAATCAGGAAAGGGGGTCTTACAGGAGAGAGCCCCTAAGTCAGAAACACGTCTGGCCGAAGCGATGGCCAGAAGGAAAATTGTTTTAGCCGTCAGCCATTTAAGGTCCACTGAGCCCAGTGGTTCAAAAGGCGGTCCCTGGAGAGCCCTCAGGACCACAGCTAAATCCCAAGGCGCCACCGGTGGAACAAAGGGCAGTTGAATTCGAAGAACACCTTGCATAAAGGTGCGCACATCAGGGATTGTAGCAATCCTACGATGGAACCAGACGGACAGGGCAGACACCTGCACCTTCAGAGAAGCAAGGCGTAGCCCATGGTCTAGTCCCGCCTGTAGGAAAGCCAACAGTCTAGACAGACGGAACTCCCGAGGGGCATAACCTCTCGGTCGACACCACTGGAAGAACGTATGCCACACACGATGGTATATCCTTGCAGAAGATGGTTTCCGAGCTCTTAGCATAGTTCGTACTACAGAGCTGGAAAACCCCCTGGACCTTAACATGGCCGTCTCAACAGCCACGCCGTCAAAGACAGCCGAGTCAGGTCCGGGTGAAGACAAGGACCCTGTGACAGTAGGTCCGGTCGCAGCGGCAACCGCAGAGGAATGTCCACGGACAAACCCTGAAGGTCTGAGAACCAGTGCCGTCTGGGCCACGTGGGAGCTATCAACAGGAGCGTCCCTCCTTCCTGTTTGAATTTCCGGTTTACCCGTGGAAGAAGGGAAAACGGAGGAAAGAGATAAGCAAACCGGAACGTCCACTGGACGGACAGAGCATCCACCAGAGACGCCTTTTCGTCTCTTGTTCGAGACCCGTACACCGGCAACTTGTTGTTGTGCCGTGATGCCATGAGGTCGATCTCTGGAAGACCCCACCTGTCCACCAGAAGTTGAGACGTCCTGGTGCAGAGACCACTCCCCCGGATGAACGTCCTGGCGACTGAGAAAGTCCGCCTCCCAGTTGAGGACTCCCGGGATGAATACGGCTGATATGGCCGGGAGATTGCGCTCTGCCCAGACCAGGATGCGGGACACCTCTACGAGTGCCGCCCGACTTCGGGTTCCTCCTTGCCGATTTATGTAGGCCACGGTGGTGGCGTTGTCCGACTGGACCTGCACGGGGTGACCTTGGAGAACCTGATGTGCCTGCTGGAGAGCATTGAAAACCGCGCGGAGTTCCAAGATGTTTATTGGAAGCTCTGTTTCCGCCTGAGTCCATCTGCCCTGGAACAAGTGTGGACCCGTGACCGCTCCCCAGCCCCGAAGGCTGGCGTCCGTTGTCAACAGGACCCAGATCGCCACCCAAAATGGACGACCCTTGTTGAGATGGGTCGTCTGCAACCACCAGGCTAGGGACAGGCGAACCTCCGGAGTGAGCACCATCGTCTGGTACTTTAGACTCTGAGGCAGTCCATTCCATTTGGACAGGATCAATTGCCGCAGAGGTCTGGAGTGAAACTGGGCATATTCCACCATGTCGAATACTGACACCATGGAGCCCAGTAACCTCATCGCCAAGTGCAGGGACACACGGCGACTCTGCAGACAACTGCGCACCCTCAACTGTAAGGCAGAGATCTTTTCCCCCGTCACAAAGATCCTCTGCTGTCTGGAGTCCAATAAGGCAGAATCCTCTGAGAAGGGATCAGGGTGGACTTTTGCCAGTTAATTAACAAGCCGTGCCGTTGCAGTACCGCAATCGTCAGATCCAAGTGGCGTAGAAGGAGCTCTGGGGATCCTGCTACCAACAGAAGGTCGTCCAGGTACGGCAACATGCGGACTCCCTGCAGCCGCAGGAAAGCCGCCATGACTGCCATAACCTTGGTGAACACTCGTGGTGCTGTCGCCAGGCCAAAGGGTAACGCCCGGAACTGAAAGTGATTGTTGCGGATTGCAAACCTGAGGAACTGTTGATGGCGTAAAAGAATAGGGACATGCATGAAAGCTTCCTGTATGTCCAACGACACCATGTAATCCCCAGGTTCCAGCGCCAGAATGATGGACCGTAGGGTCCCCATCCGAAACCGCAGCACCCACAAGGACTTGTTGAGGGCTTTGAGGTTGAGAATCGGACGGTACGACCCATTGGGTTTCTGCACCAAAAATAGATTGGAATAGAAACCCTGGCACCTCTGGGAGAATGGAACAGGCACTATAACTCCAGCCTGGAGCATAGTGTGCAAAACTTTCTGCAGTTCCCTGGCTTTGTTCCGGTCTAAGGGAAGACCTGTGGTGAAGAATCGCGATGGGGGCCTGTGCCGAAAGGAGAGGGCATACCCGTGAGAAAACACCTCGTGAACCCAATTGTATGTCGTGGTTACCGACCAACACTAGGCGAACTGCAGCAGGCGGCCTACCACTTTGGTATCCCCCAAAGGGAGGCCCGGACCGTCAGGCCGCAGGTTTGTCATCAGACATAGGGGGCGGACGACTGGTACTCCAGGTCTGTTTCCTGGGCTTGGCCGATTTCTTGGGGCCAGTCTGTCGGGGAAAAGACTGTGCTTTAGGCCTACCCTGGGCCCTGTAAGGCCGAAAGGACGACGTACCCGAACTGGAAGGGACTACAGCAGATGGGAGACATGCAGACTTGGCTGCCGCCAGCGTGGCCCAGATCCGGACCAAATAGGACTTCTCCATTAAAGGGTAAAGCTTCCAAGCAGTATTTGAAATCAGCGTCCGCCTTCCAGGACCACAACCATAAAGTGCGACGAGCAGCAACCGCTGCCGAAGAAATCCGAGATGTGAGGGTACTGATATCCAAGGCCGCTTCATCGATGTAAGTGGCCGAATCCCGGAGATTGCCTACCAACTCGGCCTGTTCAGCTGAACAGTCGGAATCCAAAGACGCCTCCAAACTATCAGCCCAGCGCTCCATAGCTCTGGCTACCCAACATTTGGCCATAGCCGGTCAGGATGCCCCCCCCGCAAGGGAATAAACGGACTTTAGGAAGATCTCCACCTTACGGTCCGTAGCATCCTTCAAGGAGGACATGGAGGGCATGGGCAATGTGGCACTTTGGACTAGGCGTGTCACATGAGAATCCACCTGTGGAGGGGATTCCCACTTAGAAAAATAATTGTCTGCAAATGGGTAAGCAACCGCTAAGCGTCTTTGAGGCTGATACTGTTTACCAGGGTGTTTCCACGCCTCCTCTAAATGGTCTACTAACTGACCCGAAAGAGGAAACACTGTGGCGTCACCCTTAATATCCTTAAAAAAGGCATATTTGGACTTGGACACCGGAGGATCGTCATCCTCAATAACTAAAGCTGTGCGGACTGCCCGAATAAGGCCAGGAATATAAACCTTGGACTTAGTGTCCGACTTTTTAGTACGGAGAGGTTCTTGGTCAGATAGATCCAGAATCTCCCCATCATCGGACGTCACGTCGTCATCCTCATAAGGAGCAGACAGAGACGCCACAGGCCGCAACACAGACTCCCCTTATAACACGTCCGACAAATGCTGTACAGAACTTGTCAGTGAATTAACCCACGCAGGTTCCTGAGAGACCTGGGGAGGGGAAATAGGGAGACTGTGGGGTACCATTAGTTGTCTCGGGAAACCGTGCATGGGTGACAACACCACTGACTGCTGGGACAATCCCATCTGTGAAAAAACAGGTGGCGGAGCTAACTGGCCCACTAGGGTTGTAAGCGCTTTGGCGAAACAAGCCCAGGGCGGTTCCTGTACCGGAGCCGTGACAGTAATTGGCCGCGCCAATAAATAACACTGCCGACATAGCCCCTCCGCGTTACCCTCCCCCTCCGCTATTGGTACTTTGCACGTAGTACACAGAAGCTGGAGAGGAAATTCACTCTCAGACATGATGGTAAGTATGTGACCCCTCTCACTAATACTCGTTAGTATAGTGGGAGAACCACCCTGCAATCACCGCACCGCAAGGGCTTTAGCAGAAGAAGAGCATGGACAGTGAAATGGCTGACAGTATAAAGTGAAAGTACAGACAGCAGACGCTACCAGAAGTCACATACAATGCAAAGAAATAATCCCTGCACTATCAGCGCTGATCCTCAACTACGCAGACACAGAGCCTGGTAGGACACAGCGCTGCATACACAGACCTGTAACCAACGGAGGAGAGGTGTGCCGGGGGACTCAGACCGCGATGCCACCGATCAACAGCCTCCAGCAGTGTTTACCATGCTTCTAGAAAGATGGCCACCGAGGAGCAGAGAGGAGGCCGGCCTGGGGGAGGAGCGCTGCCACAGGGCCAATCGGCAGGTGCAGAGAGGGCTGTGTGCAGCGGGGGAGGCGCCGGCTGTATACAGGGAAGGCACACTCCCCTGGCATGCAATTAACCCCTGGGACGCCGCAGCGCTACCGCTCAGCTGCGGTCTGCTGTCCCAGGGGGGTAGTGGAAGCGCAGGTTGGTTACCTGGCTCCACGCTGCAGCCAGTCCCCAGGGAGCCCCCTGCCTGGGAACTCCGGACCATGTATCAGCAGAGACCCACCGCGGGACCCCGCTGCTTACCTGCTGCCCCCTTGAGTCCGGCCATGGTCCAAAACATCTGGGGTCACCGCTAGCTGTGACTCCAGATGCTTACCAGCATCCCCGGATCAGTACCGGCATTCTGGTACCGGCGGGGGTGTAGGGAAGACAGCATGGACGTCAGCCACAGCTGCCGCGAAGAAAACTTCAAGGGCAATCCTTAGCCCCCCTCTAAACAGGTGCTCCGACTCCGAGCCAGGCACCAACGAAACTGAGATGCCTTGGCTCGGGGGCGGGGTATAGGAGGGGGACCCTAGAGCATCCTGGGAGGCTGAAAGCTTAACTCTATGGTGCCCGATGCCTGACGTCATCACCTATACCCCAAGGTATCCTGTGGATACCCTATGGATCCTGATGTAGAAAAAGCAAGTACCCTTACTACTTAAAATAAAGAAGGTAATTTGAGCCAAGTGCGGGTTATTTGATTATGAGAAAGTGCTGTCAGAGCCCTCAATAATAAGCTACAATCACTTATAGACAGGCCTCCGTCTACATGTAGAAAATGTCTCATTATGGATTTCAGGGACGGAAAGCTAGAAGTTTTCTTCTGAACATCTGCTTCTGAAAGAAATACATCATATTAAACAATCACCTCTGGATAGACAAGACCAAAAGTAGAGTTGGTTGGTCTTCGTGGCAATAAAAAGACGTATC
The DNA here is from genome assembly GCA_031769625.1 of Taudactylus pleione. Taxonomy (NCBI): domain Eukaryota; kingdom Metazoa; phylum Chordata; class Amphibia; order Anura; family Myobatrachidae; genus Taudactylus; species Taudactylus pleione. Next base: position 48,556,594 of record JAUIMM010000031.1, read on the forward strand.
AAAACACAAATGCTCAGCCGAGGTCCAATCTTGCACCGCACCCAGGAGGCACTCACTAATCTGTTATAATGTCCTATTGTTTTAAGGAATTGGTTATACTACTCCAATGTATGAGTCACAAATCCCAGAAGTAATTCACAGACTGTTCTGACGCAGCCAAACCGCTGTAATGCGCACTATAGAGAACCAATACAAAGTTTTTGTAAAGGACGATTCTTAGCGCACAAACTATATCAATCAAGAGAAGGAGCTCTTCCCTTTCAAAAGCTTGGCCACATCCTAAAGTAGGAATGATTTTTATTATTATGATTTAGGAGGAATTTTTTAGCTATTTTGGGCTGAAAGGTGGGATTTGTATAAAAAAAACCATAACTATCATCATTAAATATGATATACAAGGTGGTCCAGTGAACGCAAAATACGCGCTACAGCGCGTTTTTCCATGTTTTAGGGAGTTGGGGACCCAGTTTTTAAAACTCAGCAGGTCCTGCAGGACGTGCTGCCTGTGTGCAGTGCCGCAGCAACCTATCGCCAGCGGCTTCTTCTCATCCAAACAACCACGGCGGATTCTTCTCACTACAGCTCCAAGAATCCCCCTGGTTCTTGCGGCTCTTCCTCCCTCTATGTCCGGCTTCTGCTGATGCCCGCTCATGCAGAGTCTCAGCCACACTCTGGACCCTCTCCCTCACACTCTGCTCCCGCCTTAGCCACTCTCCAGTCACTGTGCCTCAGCCTCCGCAATGTGGTGATGTCGGACCCACATTTTTACCGCTCAGCGCGATCACTGAGGTCTGCACAACAGAGCCCTTAATTCTGAAGACTTCCACCAGAAAGACCAGTCAAGAAAAAGGTTGTCTTTCAAGAATAGGATTGTAAGGGTGCACATCCACTAGGCGATGTGGTAAAGACAGTACGATTACAACATTGCAATCATACAGTTATTCCCCATCCCCTGTAGTGCCTACACTGAACGATTAGTCATTCAGTGCAGGCACCCTCCCTCATCCCTGAACATGGCCAATCTGTCGTTATCAGCAGATTGACAGTCATGTTCAGGCTATGACTGATGTCGGAAACGACCAGCGGGAGCGCGCATCGCTGGTCGTTTCTGACATTATAGTGCACGTTTAATGAGCCATTGAACCTGGATGTGCACCTTAAGGCTGACCAAACCAAACTCAGGTCAAACATACATCACTCCCTGCAAAAAAGTCTGCACCTCAAGAAGAACTGTCACGTGGCTTTGAAAATAGACATGAGGAAACTGTAAAGAGCGAAATTTGAAACTGCTCTCCCAACCGTAATGCAGAAAAAGCAGAAGACGGACTAATCTAAAAGAGGTATGAAGACATACTTCCGTCACCAGGCTATAAAACATTAGAAACTGACAATTTCTTGCTGAAACCAGTTTGAACCCTAAAACTAATCTCAGTTACCATGTTAAAAAGATATTTTGCCATAAAAATTATAGCTTTAAACTGCCATCGTGTTAAAGCCAACTAAGCTAAGTCCTGATAATGAAATGGTCCTTGGCTTAACAGGTCCCATCTTAGAGGCAGACACTATGACTGGCCTACTGCCAACTTGCAAATGTCTGTGCACAATGATTTCCTTGGCCAGCCAGGCAGAACTTGGATCACCTGTGCATCCAATTTGACATTTTTTTTGTTGTTGTTGAAGCATTGTAATTGGAGGGAATACGTAGTCAAAAAAATGCATGTAATCAACAGGACAACAAGAAACACCTTGGAGTCCTGACAGTAACAGCAGAACTCCATGTAGCCATCTGGCTAATTCGTTCTGTCTGCGCTCTGTAGAAAAACCTCGAGATGTAGGCACCACAAATTAGTGAAAACCATGCCCACTGAAAAACTGTACTACCCAGTTTTCCACCCCTGGAACAAACACCACTGAGATCGCTGGAACATTAAGTTCTTCTGAGTGCATTATCATGATGGTGTCCCTCATTGCTCTGGAACTGTTGGTGCCCCTGTCAGTTCTTGTACTCTACCGTTGTAGCATTGTCCAGCTTAATTGTTATAGTATTAAGCCCTGAAGAAGAGCCTAACCCTTTACTAGGGCATTTAACACTGCTGCCGGTCCTAGAAGATCAATACACAAAGTTCTGACTCCTTTTGAGGCAGGTATCAGTCGTCCAGGCCAAAAGGGCGTAGGGATGACCGCTGTTCAGGTTGTCTGCCTAGAGACACCTGGGAAGTGACATTGGAGGTAGCCTGATAAGTTTACTGGACAAGATGTGATCTGACATGGTCTGTTTCAAAATCTGCTCGATCTGTAACACCCAGCAGTGGAAACATGCCCACTGCACCAACTCAAAGGGTGAGAAAATATTCACCAAAACCTTCATACACAAGAGAACCATCATCACCCAGCCTAAGAGCTCCTGGCTGGAGTAAAATCTGAACCTGAAAACCAAAATAATTAGCTTCACAAAGCAACTCTTCCAACTGAAGAGAAGAAGAAAACTGAATGAGCGGTTTATTTTTCCTTTTACATGAAGAAGCATCCGGAACCTACAGCTCCTCATAATCCTCAATACTTTGTATGAAGTTGTTCACACCATGTCATCTAGAAGAATCATGCTTTAGGCCAGAGGGATCCTAAACTCTGACTCCACTTCTCCCTCCTCCTGAGAGGAAAATAGACAATCTGACTAATCCCAGGTATGAACAGGAGCTAAACTCTGGCACTTTGGAAGCTGAAGATTAGAACATTCACTGTTGTGAGGAAGAAAATCCTACCAAGACCTGAACCCAAGATGGCTTCCTCGGTACTGAGGTGGCTAAGAATTCACGAAGTTTTTAGACAAAGAGAAGGCTTTGAGGAAAATTACTGTTACAGAGGTTGTAGGGGGTAGAGTGGAAAGGAAAGGCACACTGCTTGCCCGCTAGTTCTGGTGTGCTTTCCTCTGTGAGGGGAAAGGAGTAGGTGCTGCTGTGGAGAGTAGCCACAGCCCGTGGGTTCATTTCAAAGGTTATCATTGCCTAAAAGAACAATGCCTATATAATGTCACACAGTCTATGTGTGGGACTGCTAAGAGAAATAACTTCCACCTGACCCTTTAGCCAAGCACCTGATGTGCTGCACCAACATCATCCACGCAGAACACAATTGTCAGTGTTCGCCTGCAGCCACACTTCCGGATCACGGACCATTAGTCTTGAAGTGCCCAACAGAGCCATCTGCAAAAAGTGTGGATATGTGTGGCCAAGTCTGAGCCCAGACTTCAGTCCCATTGAGATGCTGAGGCCATCATCATTAATGAACTGAAGGCAGAGTTGTAAAGAGGAATAGGACAAAATGTCCTCAACTACTATGGCCCAAATGTAATAGGCTCCGATTTACAGCTCGTGGCGCAATAACAGTGAAGTAGCTGCTATATTTAGAGCACCAATTTGTTTTGAAGGTAAAAAGCAACCTCATTTTGCCTTAAAACTAATTATCGCATCTTTTATAGATGGAAATTACACTGGGACCAGCTAATCAGAATCCAGGACATTTGGTTTATGTAAGAGACTGATGCACTCAGTAAATACTAATACTTATTGCTGCTAAAGGTGGTTTTATAAGATACTGAATTATGGGGCGTTCTTACCTATACACACACGTGGATTCTTCTGCTGGCTTATTTTAAGTTGAATTAAATGACATTAGACTGATCACAATTTAGGACTTGGTGAGGTCTAGATCATATTAACCATGTCCTAATGTTCACAAAACGGAGGATTTGAGAGAGAATGTAATCTATTACAAATTATATTATGCACACACACAGGGCCAGATTCAGCTTGGATTACAGTTGCTAAGATGCACGCAATCGGCCACTTCTGCACATGCATCTCAGCGCACGTGCTAGCTATTGCGATCGGGACTGTGATCGCAGAGGCTACGCAGACCCATCGGGAAGCACCGTTTGTGGGTGGTGACGGGGGGGGGGTGTTTGTCAGGGAAAAGCGTTCGTACGCCGTTGCAGAGGCGTGCATAAATTATCCACTGCGATGCCCTACGCAGCCTGAGGCCTGATAGCGTGCGTGGTTGTTAGCAATTTCTGACTAAAGTCAGGGCTTGTGCAAGTGTCTGTGAGGCTGTGACGGTACTCGATTGTACCGATGGTTTTGCTATTCTGCTAAGCATTACGGATGTGTGTATGGTAAAGTGGGCGTCCTTATGTTGTGCTGAGTTTGCATTGCTATCGCAATGGATTACCATACAATAGCATTTGTACTGTGTGCGTACGCAATATCGCGATCCATAGTGAATCAGGCCCATTGATAACATCCAGGGAAAGGAAGATAGGGGGTTCTCACCATTGTTGAAGTCAATGTACTTTGAGATCTTGTGCCAGGTTCTGTAGTAGAAGTGCCGAACCTGCTCTTTATTCTTCACCATGCTGGCCGGTTTGGCTTTCTTCTTGTACTTGAGAGCAATGTTGTTTTGAATGGCTTCAAAATCCTTCCCGTGCTGTAGCAAAGAGAGTACAGTTTACAATCTACTTACACAATGCAATAGCCATGACCTGTCGTATTGGTTCAGCCAACACAACAGCTGCCCCTTACTCTGTGTAGGCGAGAGATGCTCTTTAACACCCCCGATACCTGGAGACACCAGGAAAGTGTCAAATAAAATAAATACAGATTTAAGAGAAGTAAGGAAGGACCAAAAGGCATTCAATAAACTACACAACCCTGGAAACTGTACTCACTTCATAGAGCGCCTCAAAGAAGGTATTCTTGTCTTCTGTGCTCCAGGATTCCCATTGCCTCCGCACCTTCTTCTTACTGCCCTCATCTTTTTCTCCAGCAGATGGAGCAACATTGCGGCCAGGCGCTTTTGTGGTACTGGGAGCCAATCCGGCGGAGCAGCTTGGTGAGGACGGGGTGGCATTGTCTAGCGCTGAAACCAAAAACAAATGGCATGACATTTAAAGTTACAGTTTTACCTAATTAACCAGCTCTTTTCAGAATCAACTTTAAATAATGCCGACATGCATTACCTTTTTGGGTATTTAAGGCCTGTCAGCAATGGCATATATCAAGCAGTATGGTTGGATCAGAATAAAACTGCTGGTAACGGAAAGCGTAAAAAGTCCAATAAAAAGCATACGAACAGCAAGGAGTTCAAGAATGTCTATATACCGATATATAAATATAAAGATCACCACTATATAACATGTTATCAGAGGGTGAATATATAGGGCCGTATTCAATTAGCGGCGAAAACTGATTTTTTTTTCTAAAAAAAAACGGACGGAAACGCAATTGGCGAAGCAAAACTGGAGAAAAGTTCTCCATTCCAGACCAGGCGAAAAAAAAAAAAAATGCAAAATCCCTATTTTTGACTAAAAATGTGGGGATTTCTTTCAGAACCATTTGGACACCCCCCTAATGATAAATTACCCCAAAAATAAATCATAAGTTGCGCACTTTGACGAAAAACGACCGCGCAAATTTTGGGTAAAAAAAACAAAACGTTAAATTGTTTTAATGTATTGGGTCTGATTTTTAGGGGGGCGGTATGGATGTGTGAAATGTTTTAAACATCGCACGTGGTCGCAGCAGGCGGTTTTTTAAAATTGCGGTTTTACGACACGAAAATATACTTGCACCCTTTTTAACCCCCAATTTAGGTGGAACAGTAATTCCCTGGAAAAAAAAATAGCTTCCTATCATTTTCAACGGCTTTTATTTTTTTTTCACCCAAAACTGCGCGGTTGTTTTTTGACAAAGTGCGCAACTTCCAAAAAATGTCGGGGTAATTTATCATTAGGGGAGTGTCCAACGAGTTCTGAAAGAAATTTGCACATTTTTAGCCAAAAAATAGGGATTTTGCATTTTTTTTCTGCCTGGGATGGAGAAAACTTTTCTCCAGTGTTTTTTCCCCATTTGCATTTTCGCCTGTTTTTAGGCGACAATATCGCCTTTTTTTTGTCAAAAAACTTCCGTTTTGGCTGAAAAACCGCTAATTGAATATGTCCCATAGTGTATGATATATATATATATATATATAAAAAAACAAACAAAAAAAAACTGTTTCTAGCTGGTAATGCTCACGAAAAGGCACAGCACTTGACAAGACGATTGGTCTAAGTAGGCAGCATCCTAGTAGAGAATAGTGCACCAGGAGGACATCTCCCACTTGTGCTATTAACTTGTACCAAAGTAGAACAGTGGGACTGCAGAATGAAGTCAGCGAGTATTTTTAGACTGAAAATCTAACGTTGGGAGCGCACACAATCAGCTCTGGCAACCACCTCCTCACAGCATGTCACTCAGAGCCTGGGATTGTGGAATAACAACTTTGTGCAATAAACACATCGTTTATATGCAGCTGCAAAGTCAATTGTCACCATTACAAAAATATATATATATATATTTTTATTTTTTTTTAAGTCAAGTGTTTGGCTTTTTCATTGGAAGCCTACCCGTTATCTATACTTTCTCAAGAATACAATTTACAAAAGGCAAAAATACTAAAAGAAATCAGCTCTGCACAAATAAATACATACATACCTACATACATACATACAGCCGTGGCCAAAAGTTTTGAGAATTACACAAGTATTGGTTTTCACAAAGTGTGCTGCATCAGTGTTTTTAGACCTGTTTGTCAGATATTACTATGGTATACTGAAGTAACATTACAAGCATTTCATAAGTGCCAAAGGCTTTTATTGACAATTACATTAAGTTTAAGCAAAGAGTCAATATTTGCAGTGTTGAACCTTCTTTTTCAAGACCTCTGTAATTCGCCCTGGCACGCTGTCAGTCAACTTCTGGGCCACATACTGACTGATGGCCGCCCATTCTTGCCTAATCAATGCTTGGAGTTTGTCAGAATTTGAGGATTTTTGTTTGTCCACCCGCCTCTTGAGGATTGACCACAAGTTCTCAATGGAATTAAGGTCTGGGGAGTTTCCTGGCCATGGATCCAAAATTTGGATGTTTTGTTCCCCGAGCCACTTCGTTATCACTTTTGCCTTATGGCAAGGTGCTCCATCATGCTGGAAAAGGCATTGTTCATCACCAAACTGTTTTGGATGGTTAGGAAAAGTTACGCTTGGAGGATGTTTTGGTACCATTTTTTTATTCATGGCTGTGTTCTTAGGCAAAATTGTAAGTGAGCCCACTCTCTTGGCTGAGAATTAACCCCACACATGAATGGTCTCAGGATGCTTTACTGTTAGCATTACACAGGACGAAGACACCAAATCTAACAGACCGGGCAAGGAGGGCATCAGAAAGGCAGCACAGAGACCAAAGGTAACCCTGAAGGAGCTGCAGAGTTCCACAGCAGAGACTGGTTTATCTGTGCATGTGACCACAATAACCCATACACTCCATAGAGCTGGGCTTTATGGAAGAGTGGCCAGAAAAAAGCCATTACTTAGTGATAAAAATAAGACGACACGATTTGAGTTTGCCAAAAGGCATGTGGGCGACTCCCCAAATGTATTGAGGAAGGTGCTTTGGTCAGATGAGACTAAAATGTAACTTTTCGGCCACCAAGGAAAATGCTATGTCTGGCGCAAACCCAACACATCCCATCACCCCAAGAACACCATCCCCACAGTGAAACATGGTGGTGGCAGCATCATGCTGTGGGGATGTTTTTCAGCAGCAGGGACTGGGAAACTGATTTGAGTCGAGGGAAAGATGGATGTAATTTGAATTCAAATGATGGAGAATTACAGAATAGGCACCAAATACATTATCATGTCTCGGATATACGTTAATGAACATAGGGTCCTATATCACATGCACTGGAACAAATGGAGGAGCAGGAGAGTGGTAGGACAAAGTAAGCCATTTTGTCTTGTGCCATGCCTCATGGGGGGGGGGGGGGTGGAACATAAACCACCATCTGTAGGAGAAGAACAAAAATCTAAATTTCCCCAGAAGGGAACATTAGATGTTATTAATTTACCGGTCTGGCAGAGTGCCATAGTATCCAACTTAGTGACAATAATATGAAAGCCTGACAGCTGGACAGGCTGATCTAGAATCTTCACCAAGATAGGTCGGAGTATTAAAGCATAAGGGCAACTGGAGATATTAACCTTTTACCCGCCAACGTTCCACAAGTGGAACATCGGGTTTGTAAAGCTGTACTGAAATATTTGTTTAAGTCGCTGGACATTTGAAATAAGTTGTGTAGAAGGCCTTTTGTAACATATAGTGACATACTATTGAATAATGTTGTGTAGTTTTCAATCTGCTGTTTGTTGAAAGGTCATAGAAAATGTGCAAATAACAACATCATTTGCTTTTAGCTCCAACTGTGCATGTTGAATTCAAATTGGTGTCCCCATGCTTGTGATAGCTATATTGTGTAGTGTTTGTCCATGTTTATATGTATAATTCATTGTTTTATATTAATTAGTATTTCCCCTGTGTAACTTTGAATGCCATTGTACCACATGTGGAATGTTGGCGGTTCAGAGTACTAAACCGCTTGTCTTCCGTCCAAAAAACAAAAACAAAATGGTGGTGGAATCTGCTTGCAAATGAGCTAAACATGGCGGTTGTTGCTGCTTGGAGATTGCATTATCATGTAGTAGGCTCAAAGGAAGCCTGGAGTATATATATATATATATATATATATATATATATAAGGTTGCCATTGTTGCCATGAAAGTTGGACTCAATGTTTTGACAGAAAACAAAATGTTGTCCCAGTGCTCCTGTAAGCTTGAACATTTCTGTATCATCCAGCGGCCATATTCTACCACTAAGAAATAGTGTCAATTTTGTACGAAAACCGTTTTCAAGCCTTTCACGAAAATGACACTGGTTAGTTAGAAGTGCCCTCGGAGAGTGGACTATTTGTAGAGATGAGCAGTTTGGTTCTACTCTGTTACATTTGGATCTGAAAAACGGCATCTTATTGGCTATCCAGCTCTCACGTGTTTTGGACAGCCAAGTAGAACCGAACTGCTCATCTCTAATTATTTGCAGTTTACATTTTGCCATTTGTGTTTTTGCCAAAATAAATAATGTCAAAATAAAAATGTGCAAATTATATTCGTACCGCCGATGTGCCACAAGTGGAACATAGTTCTATCGTCCATTCTATTTTACATAACAGCCATGAAGGTTCAAAGCAACCTTAGAATCAATCTAAATTCACCATATTAAACTTTCAAAGCAATCTGATCTGTGGTTCATGGTGCGATGGGTAAAAGGTTAAGGTTTTTGCTGACCCCGAGCCAAAGGTTCTAGGGAACAGTATGGGCATATATGTGCACCAAGGAATGTTACAGAAGAGAGACTGCATGTAAGGCCGCAGCCAACATCTCCAAATCCCTTCATATCCATGATCGTATTTAAAGCTTCCTCAATATCTAGACACAAAAGAAGAACTAGGGTCATTTTTGTTTTCCTTTAAGGGCATCCCATATCACTATGACATATCATGTGTAAAGGCAGTCATTATATATGTAACTATCAGTCCGCAGGCGTTATCCTGAGTACTACTATGTGATGTCAGGTTAGGAGCATACAACACAAGCATGGGGACATGAGAGTGTGTCATCAGAGGTGAAGGTGTATTAATAATCAACTGCTCCTATGCATACACCTAATGTATTCAAGACCCCGCCTAGCACAAGTCACCCGTTTCAACCTGCTGTGTTAGGTGCAATTCCCAAAACTGCATTTGTCAATCTTGCTGTGTATGTACAGGCTCAAAGTAAAACTCATCTATGGAAAATGGTGCATAAAATATTTTCTCTATTGGCGCAGTAAAGAAAATTGAAGTCTGCCTGTTGGCTATAAGTAAAGCCACTTTTCCTCTCTGCAATGGTTTTCAGAAACTGAACAGGTCACTGGATTTCACAAGAAAATCCTATATCCTGAAATACTTTGTACTGCTGTGAGCATTCCCATGATCTGGTTGTCTTTAATAATAAAAAAAAATAGGAACATCAAGGATGTGCAGGAGATGAAGACTAAAAACAATTAAATCTATGACCTTATTGAAACAAACCACTCAAAGAGGGATTTAACACACAAATTAAATGTTTTCAGTGGGGACGTTTAAATCCCTAACTCCCATCTTCCACTATACATCCAGAAGCAATTATACAGAGCGATATTTCCAACCAGCAGTCACTTTACTCTTACGAGTAGCAGAGATAAATAAAGCACGCGTTAAGTCATTTACAGCTACATTGTCCAATATAAGGATGCTTCTGCAATGACTCTTTATTCTGCAAACCATAGCTGGCAGCAGAACTAATGAAGACAGGCTTACATCCAAATTAATCACTAGATGCAGCAATACAACTATAAAATGGAGTATTTCATCCTTTAGGCTATGCCTGCAAAAATAGACTAGAACACGTCTGATTGTTCCTCTTCACCAAAAAATTTGAGCCGGTCATTTCTTGCAGGAGTATCTCGTTCAGAAACCACATCAATATTCATGCCATTAGCCTCTGAACATATAGCACATCCATGTTAAGCTCTCCATACATGGGCAGATCAGATCACCCAACAGCTTAAATGCTGAGCAGCATGATTTGCCCACCGAAGTGGGTGAACAAACTGGAAAAAAAATCTGCTGCTCTGCGCTTGGTATAAGCAATTGCAGTCAGCCAGCCAAGTTATTGCAGCCCCCTAACCATACATACCAATATTTCTCAATCAGATGTTCGTTAAAATTGCCAGGTGCATTGGAGCCCTCACGCAGCTGCAGATTGGTACCAATTTAATCTAAAACATGCATCTGGTGCAATATCTGCATGGCACTTCAAACTCCATTTGCACCATTTAATGGCTTCAAGAATTTTACCCTAAACTATATTATCCAAGCTCGAATGGAAACAGAGAGAGAAACATTTATCATATAACAGATGCATCAGTAGAGAAAATATGCTGTAAGACCAGGCAACCAGTCAGATTTTAGCGAACATGTTTTAGAACAGTAGAGAAAATTAAAGGAAAGGTCACATTGGCTGCTGGGTTATAATACACTATGGGTTATAATACACTATATTTTTAGATAGCGGTTGAAAAATATCCCAAGAATGCAACATAAATGTCATGGGGGCAATTTATATGTTAGCACCGGCATCTGTCAGAACAATTCAATTGTTGCTTCGTTCCGGCGTTAAAAGTTCGTAATTTGGGGCGCCCTAAGAAGGACTTTAGACAGGTTTAGCCGGTTTACGCAGCTAAACACGGTCTAATTGGACATGGCAAGAGCAATAATTAATGGGTGCCCAAAAACATTTGAATTGCAATATTGGGGGCCCATTAATTAGCATGTCTTAAACAATTGCCTTGTCCACTTATAGACCATAGATTAAAGTAGATTTTCCCAAAGAACAACTTGCCAAAAAGGCAAACGATTTATAATAAAGGGAAGGTAAAACATATGTACTGCATAATAAAAAAGATAATAATATGATTTGGCTTGAAAATGTCTGTTCATTTGTATTAATGGGCAATAAAAGCTGCCATTTGGCACTTGAAATATATTTAAATGGAATGAATACTATATGGTAGAAAATGAAATGTAGAAGTGCAATTTTATAATGAAAAACTAATGGCAGAATCAATATGATTTTTCCCTTCGGTTATCTGAGATTTTAAATTAACAAAACAAAAAATTCAGTGGTCAAATTTTACAAGAGAAAAATAAATCAAATTTAAGATTTCAAAAGACTAATAAAAACCAACTGTCCTCATTTAAATTTAATTATACCGTAAGAGGACATTCAATTAGGCCCAAAGGACTACATACAAAAATCAATGAGTCGGGGGCCGAGATCGGCCAACAAAGGGAGGGGGTGTGAGTTCAGCTGCAACGAAAAGTCACTTCCCTCGCATGTATCTGAATCAACCCCTCAGATTAAACAAGAATAATATTATGAAAATGCTACATACTTCCCAGTTTTTTTGGGTAAAAGTAGGTACTTCGGCTTATATTCGGGTCGACTTATACTCGAGTATATACGGTACTTGGAAAAAAAAAAAAAAGAAAAAAAAATTCCCGCACATGTAATTGGAAACTTCACAGTAAAGAAACCTTAATTCTTGGACTATAAACCGTTGTGCTAGGAATAAACCATTCATAAATGGGTCAATACCTGGGATCAACATAATGGGACGTGTTTCATAAAATGATGTAAAATGCACAAATATAAAAAATATAAATAAAAGCAACAGGTCACCTACTAGCTGTCATTTATAAAGCAGTTTACAAAATGAAAGCAAGTTTGTATGTGTGTATAATCAATAATTACACAAATGTACATACTTCTTTTTAGCAATAAAATATTTAAGTTTTATTTTTGCAAATATGAATAAAATATTCTCACAGAAATCTATAAAAAAAAATCAACACATCCTTAGAAATGTGCAGATATTTAAGTGCACAGACTAGGTTCATCTTTGTGTAGTGAATAGGCAGAAAAAAAAATCTACTGTTTAAAATGCATTAAAACCAAATGACGCTTTAAATTTAACACAGAAAACATAAATTAACTAGCAGTGGCTAATTAATTATATAGAACAATTACCAAAATGAAAGTAAGGTGAATTGCCCATAGATCTATACAACATACAGCTGCTCACAAAATGGCTGCCTGCACTGTGTACAAAACAGGACAACGGATTATTTTTCAGTCGGGTAGGTATTTTGTGTAAATAACATTTGGGAGTAACCCCTACATTTTTAGCATTTTGGTCCTGAAATAAATTATGTAACACTTTAACAGTTATCTCTATTATTTGGAGTGAATTGCCACCAGCTGAAAAGCAATACATGCTGCTATAAACTGCTGGGTGAGAATGTTAAACCTGCAGATGAATACAGGAATTCGGGCACCGAATATGGATACGTTATATATTTTGGGAATAATATAGCATCACTAGGTTACATTTCCACAAATGTTGGTTCAGCTCATAAAATGGCATCCTCCATTTTGTGTAAGCATTTTAATACCAAGGCTGAAGAAATTCCCAGGAACTAAGCAGCAGCAGGGTATAAGAAGTTACTAACATTTATGGCAATTCCTACAGATATAAATGTACATCTTCCTTTCAATTTTAGAAGGTGAAGCTGGCTCCTAGACTTATATATTTAAGTATTCATTCCTGTATCATTTTAATCAGGCCTGAATAACATAATTATGAAGACATGAAGTTATGAATAATGGAAATGAAGAGAGAATACAACCTATCAGGGACAAAGTACTGGCGCCAGGAAATACGCCTAAGGTAACGCGCCAGTCTTGGTTTACGTGTTGACAGCCGGATTGCAACCTCTCTCTCTCTCAAGATTCTGCTCTCCCTCAAAAGGTGAATAAATCTTAGCTGGGTACACACTCAACAGATATATCTGCAGATCAAGAGACCGCCTATCTGCAGATGATGGTTGCTTATACACACTGAACCACCATCATCTGTTTTCTGGCCGCGGGTCCCACGGGACGGGGGGCGTGTAGCGCAGCCCTCACCGCAGCAAGTATACGGGTGGTCGGAAGTCCGCCCGTACACACTCAGGGCCTGATTCAGAGCCGCTTGTAAGCGGCAGCTCGTTCGCTCCGAGCGATGTTCGCACATCTGCGCATGGGTTGTAATGCGCATGCGCCAACCAGTCAGTGTGGTCGGAAATCGTGTGCTCGCAAAATAGCGAATGCCTGCTAATTTGAGTGACAGGATGAGGAGTTTGTGGGTGGTAACAGGGGAAGGTGCTTGAAAACGGGGTGTGGAGATCCAAAAGCAGGCGTGGCAAACGGTCAAAACGGGCGTTTTAAGGGTGTGCATAATTAACAAAGCAGCATCATCAACCACGTCACTTGGTTGTCTTTTAGCCTGAACTGCTCGCATGATTGCGGTAGGAAAATGCTACCATTTTTGCGGTAGGAATAGCGAGCAGTTCATACGCCTTTCGATGTACTCAATTAATGTAATAAATAGCGGAGATGACATATGATGCGAACGGCCAGGGGGCGTCTTTACAAAATAGCGAGCGCATGTTTTGTTCGCTCGCTCAGACATAGAGGCGTCAACAGACCGCAAAGAGCGAGTGCTCAATTTAAATAGCCAGCCCCTTTTTCTGAACGAGCGTCCGCAAATAGCGTCCGGCTCTAAATCAGGCCCTCAGCACGATGAGCAGATATATCTGCCATCGGCTGTGCAGCAGAGCCGACGGGATATGTCTTAATACATAGACCCCTTTGGATGGCATTGTAACACAGCTATTTTTGCACTATTTGGGTGGTTTGAAACCGTATGATTCCTAAAAGGTCCAAAAACACAGGAAAACTTCTATTTTACAAACCAAATTAGAAATCGCTATCCCGATTTAAAGTATAAAAGCTGTGAAATTTATCAAGCTGCGGTTTGACAAAGCCACTTACTATTTCATGATGTGGGCACCATTTATAGTGGCAAAAAAATGCATGTTGCCCTATCATAAAATATTTTTATCGCCCCTCTTAACAATCAAATAATATTGCCTCAATTATATATTTTATAAACAATATACCTTAATATAAGCAGTCATTAATGTGGCTCCCGTATATTTTTATTTAATGATTTTATATTTATGAATTTGTTTTTGCCCCCTGATCAATTAATAATGTTTGACCTCATAATTAATAAGTGCATTGTGTCTCCTCACGTTTCAGATGGGCAGATATCTCAACTAGCGGTTTTCTGGCAGTTTTGCCCACAACACTGGCTGTTTTGTGGTTTTGAATCTGCCACACAACCTCGGCAGTTTGACGTTTGAGCATCAAAGCTAAAGCTAGGTACACACTATGTGATTATTTGGTCATACTAATAATTGGGACAAGTTTTCGGCAAAACCATAGTCCCGATATCTGTGCTACACACTATACAATTTAAATTAAATACCTGGCGAATTTCACAGTGAATTTGCAAACGTATGCCCACAAGGATGAAGAGGTAATCAGGAAAAATCATCGGAAATAGGAGCAGATTATCGAGAATACCCAAAAACTGATCAATATCGGGATGTTGAGGCCGAGATTTTCGTTCTTGACCAACAGATCAGATAATCGAAGAAATGTGTTTGTGGATGTTTTTTTTAGCAGTTTTATCGGTGAAACGATAAAACAATCGTTCATACACAATATACAAGAAATTAAGCCAAATACCCGATTATTGTCAAATCGGCCCAATAACTGTATAGTGTGTAAGTAGCTTTACATCGAAAGTGGTGGTCTGTATCCCTAATCTGGCTTTTACAAAAAAATAAAAATAAAAAAAATGAGTATTAGTAATTTTAGCCCGGGGGGTGGTGCCTGGTGGGCATTTAGAAGGCTAGCACTTTATTTTTTAGCTATGCTTAATGATTTCCTGGAAGCTCTGAAGATGCTGAACACATAGGGCTGGTTGAGTGCTATTACCACTAGTTGGAAAAGCACTAGCATTAAAAGCACATATATGACATTGCCCCAAGTCTTGTAGATATTGGAGATTTCAGTCCATCCACAATGCTTTACAGTGGATGGAGTAAATATTATGTCCTCATTGAAGGCTGCCTGACCAATGCACAGACTGGAGAAAATGTATGGTGGAACTTAGATGGGGAAAGGCCCTGGTGTGCACCCCTCAACCAGTTGTCAAAGGGCATTAGTATTTCGTACTTAAATAAGTCATGAGGCCTGCACTACTCAGAATGCTAAATACATAATGCATGAATGCAAATCTACTATAAGTCCTTAAATACTATCCAAGTTCTGTATATCTAGTAACTTCCTGCAAACGTAAATACATTTTAATAGAAGAATTCAGGACAAAATGTAATTATTACAATGATGCACAGCTCAATCCAACAGGAATGGAAAACATCCAAACCATGTGCGTGACAGACTAAACCTGCAGCTGGAGCATAATACTGTAGTGTCAGATAAAGTTAAATTTTAATGTTATTAAATTTTAAGCTGGTGCTTTCTTTCTATCCCTGTGTTTTTTATTTTATCCCTGTTTTTTATTTTTTTTGTATTCAGAAAAAAAAAAAGATATATATTTTTTTATAATTATATTTTTTACATTAGCCGTTATTGTATTTGCCTCACAATTCCTATTTATCCAATATACTTAAAGTATGTGTAGAAAAAAATAAATAAATGATATATATCTCTCCTTATGCTCTCCATAAATAATCCTGAATTGTCCTCTTGTTGTTGGAACAGAATTGTCCAATCTGATAAGCAGCAGCAGCCTGCAGGCAGTTGGTGTGCGTTGCTGGATGTATGTGATGGCTGGAAAACATACTAAAAAAATACCTTTATTCCCTCTGAAAATTTTGCACCACCTGGTAAAATAATAATAATAATATTTGATGCCGTATTAATGCACTTTCCTGACACAGTGGTGCTTTCCCGACACAAAGACCACAATCCAGGCTTGCCAGCACATGTCGTGTAAAAACAGATAAAACTGTGCAAATTCCTTACAAAAAAAAACAAAAACTAAAAAAACTCAGCGGGGAACGTGCGCCAACTACTTTGTCCCCCCGCAAAGTCTGCACCAGGGGTGCATTTGGTGCACTTATACCTTTGCTTTTAGTACTGGTGCCTCTTCCATTGCCACATGAATCCTTCCTCTGCCTCTTGCTGTGCGGCCGGACGCTGGACCTCAGAAAGTGGTGCTGGTCCTGCTGGGCTCTGGAAGGCTGGCTGGGGGTCAGGTCCTGCTGGGTGTCTTGGTCAGGGGTGTCGGGGATGAGGGGGTCACCCCCTTTTTGGCCTGGATCTTCCACCTCTCCTGGTGCCTCTTCCTCCTCCTCTAGCAGCAGCAGCTCAGACTCTGGTGCCCTCTTGCTCGGCTTCCTCAGCCTTTCCTCCCCACTCTTCAGCTTCACTGTCATCCTGCAAAACAGCAGCAGCACAGGGTCACCCCGGGCAGAGAAGAAGCTGGAAAAGCAGCAGACACCCCCCAAAGATAAAGCAGCCCCCCAGTATAAAGCATTCCCCGGGCAGAGAGAAGAAGTTGGAGAAGGAGAGGGAGAGATCCTGCACAACATGGCCGCCATTGTTACTGACAAATCCTCTCCCACTGTCCCGGCGGCGCAGCCCGGCCTGGAGCCCCCTGCAAACTGGCGGGGAGAGGCTGCCCTGTCGGGCTGCGGGGTGCAGGGGGTCCTGGACAGGCTCCCGGCGTCGGGGTGGACGAGAGAAGCGTCAAATCGGGGCCCTCTCCCGCGACGCGACGCCCAGGCAGCAGCCGCCCCGCTCGCCAGAAGTGTCCCGTGTCTCCCGATCCCTACCCGCCCCGCTCTCCCCGGCCACCCCAGCGGGCTCCTCTCCGGCTTCTCACCCCGGCTCCGTGCCGCCTGTAGCCTCCTCCTCCCGCTCGGGACGGCTCATCTCCCCCCTCTGGCAGCCTGGTCTCGCCGCTCTCTCTCCAGCGGCTGCTGGGGACTGGCTGCTGCTCCTTCCACCGAGCGCACTCCACTTCTGCAGCCAGGGCGCGGAGGGGACCCCTCACTCAGCGCCCTACTGCTCCCGACCGGGGGATCGCAGGGATTCGGGGCCGGGTGCGAATGAAAGAGGGGAGTCTCAGCTTTCCAGCGGTGCCGCCACCCAGCCCGTAGGGATTAGGGGATTCATACAGGACCCTGTCACATTTAGGGTCACCCCAGGGAGGGCGTTGAGAGCTGAACTTTGCTTTGGCTACGTCATCAGCTTCGCAGCAACTCTCCAAATTATTTTTGAAAATAATAAACACCCCCCCTTCCACCCACTACCCCCTAACCATGACCCCCCAAATACAGGCAGAAGACAAGACAGGCAGGACAAGGGGGCATGTGGAGCAGAACCTATAGGGGCAGAAAGCTGTATATGCAGCCACTGGTGCACAATGGGCACAAAGCCTCCATCTTACACATAAATGTGGGTACAGCCCCATTGCTGGGAGTACCTGGCACTAACTACACACAGCAAAGACATCAACTGCTGGACCCTGCAATTAACACTATGGACCATACTGGGTCCTGGCACAGGCTCTGATACAATGTAACCACAACATATCTGCAACAGCCAGGCTGCCTAATACAGTCGTCACCAACATTGGAGTGGGGCAGAAGCTATATATATGCACAATGTAACAGATTAATAACAATTTAAGGAACAAGATAAGACATTTGTACTGACATAGCATTGGCAATGGAAGGATTATCTGCCCATATCAGGCTGGGTGACATTGGCTGCACTGCAGTACACTCTCACTGCTCATCACAGAGAGGCTCTCAGCCATAACATGCAAACATTGGAAGAATAGAAATTACATACATACAGTGAAATGGATAAGGCAAGAGGTGTATAGACAGCAATATAGTAAACAGATTGCCTGTATGTGCAATAGATAAGGATCTATAATAATAGATCCAGGACATCAAATTATTTCACAAATGTTCAATGTAATCACATTACATAACATACTCAGCAAAGTCATGGACATTATTATTATATTTACTATTATATATATTATATTCAATGTCTGTATTATGTATCAGATACAGAGAACACAGACGTTTCCCACCAGTTACCAGTTGAACAGCTGCTGCCAGCTCAGACCCCCCAGCACCTGTTCCCTCTATATAGCCCCACTTGTGTCTGTCTCATCCTCAGTGCAATGTGACTCCCAGTGACAGCCAGAGCCCAGGTGGTCGAGACACAACAGGCTGTGGCTGGGAATCAATATTCTATGGGGTGATCTATGGGGCAAAGAGGGTAAGATGTACAGCACTAATAACAAGCATCTTCATCATGTCACAGCCATCCAGTCACCAGGTCACCATGGCCTTGCAATCCGAGCAATAACATTGGTGACAGATAGATAATAGATAGATGCAATGGAGCAGAGCTACTGACACCAGTGAGGGCAGCACTGCAGGTGCTGTAATGGGCATACCATCCATCAGTCAATAGTAGGGAACCTCTGGCTCTCCAAATGCTATGGCACAAGTCCCAGCATACCCTGACAGCCCAGGGCAGATCCACAACTAGAGAGCCTCCGCTCTCTGAATGAACAGGGCAACCGGCTAAGGAAGATGAGTAACAGTCCCTTACCTGCTGCATGAAGGCTGATGGGAGGGCCTGCTGCTGCTCTTGATGTGGTGGTGGCGGCGGCTCTCCCAGACAGCAGACAGCCCAGGCCCGCCGACGGATCAAGCAGAGGTCGCGGATATGACAGCACGCAGCCCGTGGGATAGGTGGCCAGCAGTCAGACCTCCAGGGCCCGGTTCCGAAGCTCCCTCTCAGGCCGTACCAGACCTTTCCCTCCCGAGCCCGGGTCTGCATCTGACAACAACCCGCGCCAAGCCGGCCTGCCAAAACACGCCACTCCCCTCACAACCCAAACAAATGCGCTGATTGGCCCGCTGCAAAGGTAGGGCGTGGCTTTGAGGCCCGATTGCCAATCGCGGCGCGCGACGCCAGAGCAGCGCTGAGAGTCATGGGCTTAGAAGGCGGGGCGGTCAGCTACGTCAATAGGGAGAAGACGGGCCGCCGGATTGGCTGGACGTCTTGTCCAATTGGATAGCGTTTTTCAAAACGACGGGAGGCCGAGCCGTGCTAGTGTTTTCCTTCCCGATGCATGCTATTGGCTGCAGGAGGGTTGATTGACATTAGGGGTGTGCCGGAACTAATGCTTAATCTAACAGCAGTTACCAAAACATAGTGCAGCAAGGAAAGGGCGTATTACTATGCTTCCCTAAGCAAAACGTGACTCTCACTAACTCCGGGCAGCAACAATCACAGGGACTGGAGGTGCAGGATGGGACTTGTAGCTCCTCTACAGCGGGAGAGCAACAGGTTGCTTGACTGCCATGTTGTCCTCGGCCAGCAGGGGGCGCGCTCACGTTCATCCCTTTCTGATGGTGTTGTTTGTTAGTAACTGTCAATTGTTTCACTGACTGGTCGCCCAGAGAACAGGGTGTGTCAGCGTGGCAACCCTGGGCTTGGTGTCTGATTTCTGCCAAATGGGAGTTGTTTTTGATTTTTTTTTTCAACTCAGGAAAAGTGGATGTGGAGTGGACTCATAGGGATGAATGAATTACTAGCAATGCTCGACATGCTGTTGCAACAGCGTTAGAAGGCCAGGAATGGCATAATAATTGTCCCTAATTCAACCCCATTTTGCACCCAAATTGCAAATTTTCGTTTGTGAACCCATAGGGGTGCATATAAAAAAATTTAATTTAGGGCTACTCTGTATGTGCGGCGTAGGTGCGCACTAAGGGCCTGATACAGCATGGATCGCAATTGCAACTGCGTACGCAGATCGCCCGATGGTGCGTACTGCGTGCTCAGGATAGCATTGCGATCAAGCATGCAGATAGACAGCCCTGTCTGAGTGAGTGACGGGACATCAGCGTTTGGGGATGGTGATGTTGGAGAAAAGCAGGCTTGCCAGTCCGATTGAATGCCATTGCATGGGCATGCATAAATTACCCACTGCGATGGCATACGCAGTTTCAGTACTCTGCGCGCAACACAAGACTTGCAATTTCTCAGACTGGTCAGAGCTGCTGTAATTCTGCGTGAAGGACCGATGTGTACGCAGGACTGTGAGGTATTACGGATGTGAGAAAGAAGTAGTGGGCGTCTATGCTGGTTGAGCGGTTGCAAACATTAGCATATGGCAATGTCTGCAAAGATCCGTTAGGAAAGTCGGGATCCCGGTACCTCGCCGTGAGATCCAGTCAAGATGCTGGACGTCAGGATACTGACACCGGAATGCCGACGCCGGCATCCCGAGGGGATCAGGATACCAACGACGGCATCCCGAAAATAAGTATGCGGGGTAGGGTTAGGCCGGGATGGGGGGTTAAGTTTAGGGATCTGCCTGGTTATGGTTAGGCTACGGGAAGGGGGGCTTAGGCACCACAGTGGGGAGGTTAGGGGGAGAGAGGATATGCTACTTACCGACCCGTCGGGAAGGTTCACCATCGGGATGTCGCTGTCGGTCTTCTGACAGCCGGCATCCCGTCTGCTGGTAAATCTTACCGATTCGCTCGCCGCCACCAACTTTGTCAATTTTCCCTCGCATCCCAAAGAGGAGTATGCAAAAATTAATGATGTTGTGCTACTGTCATATTCAAGAATGTTCGCATCTGAATTTCCCCCTATGTGCCTTATGTATTACACTATTGTAGTCCTTAACCAATACAATGACATCAAAACTCACTATTTAAATTATGGGCCTGATTCTGAGTTGCACGCAATGCTGATGTTCACGTAAATTGGTTATTTCTTCAGGGTCCATAGGGCTCCACTGAGATACCATGGGGTAGTGTGGTTGGAGAGATCCAGGCAGCAAACAGTTAAAGCTTTCAGTTCCCAGGATGCCTTGGGTCCTCCTCCATATATACCCCAGCCACAGGCCTCCAGTTGTTCGTCTGGTGCGGCCGGATTCAGACGCACCTTGGTAACAGGACTGCTCAAACAGTCCTAAGCCTTTATTTTTGTTTTATTTTCCATGTTTTTGGGTTAACAGTACTGAGCATCTGAATTAAGACGCACATACTGCGATTCCTACCTCCGCCGGGCCGCAATCCCACTAATAGAACTGGTGATTCCGGCAGGTCACGGCTGAGCGTGCTAGCAGTGATGCTGGGACTCAACTGGACGCACGGAGATGTCAGGTAAGGTGATTCCGGCGTAGGAGACGCACTGGAAGCCGCTGCAGTCAGAACCTGGAGCGTCCACGTCCTCAATAGACCACCGGGACCTTATCGTCTGACGCCGGGGTTTGGCAGCAGACGCTTCTGCTGCCACAAGGTCAGCATACCCGGTCGGTTGACGCAGCTTAGGGGAGGTAGGCGCTCCCCCGGCAGCTCCGACCCAGACGCAGCCCCATCAAAGGTTTTCGCGCTTCTGGGTCACTCCTACCCGCCTTGTGTATATGAGACGCTCACAGTCCACTATCAGTGCACTGTTGTAGCTGTTGGTCTCAGGAGGTTTTGGGTCAGTCTCGAGGGACCCAGGATTCCTTCCCATAGGTTTGCGAGCTGGAACCAACGCCATCTGAAGATAGCGAATGTTCCCACAGTCAAACTCTGAAAATATTTTATTTTCTGAGCTTGATGAATTCTGTCCCCACGGGCCATTCCGCCAGAGGAAGGTAAGTAGGAGATATCTGTGATACTAGTGTATGGCTACAGCGTGCCATTCCGAGAGAGGAAGGTAAGTAGGAGATATCTGTGATACTAGTGTATGGGAACAGCGTGCCATTCCGAGAGAGGAAGGTAAGTAGGAGATATCTGTGATACTAGTGTATGGGAACAGCGTGCCATTCCGAGAGAGGAAGGTAAGTAGGAGATATCTGTGATACTAGTGTATGGGGACTGCAGGCCATTCCGCAAAAGGAAGGTAAGTAGGAGATAGCTGTGATACTAGTGTATGGGGACTGCGGGCCATTCTGCCAGAGGAAGGTAAGTAGGAGATATCTGTGATACTAGTGTATGGGGACTGCAGGCCATTCCGCAAAAGGAAGGTAAGTAGGAGATAGCTGTGATATCTCCTGCTTTACCTTCTTGATGAATGGCCCAGACACTTAATTTCAACAATTGCAGGTGAAAATGTTCATTTTCACCTGCTTTTTAAGAAATTAAGTGATAATGACTATACCCCCTAATAATTTAGATTAAAAGTTTAAAAACCGGAGAATTTGGTTTTTTTTTAAATAATTTAAAATCAATGTAATAATTATTGTCTTTTTTTCTGTATGTATATTGTACATGGTGTTTCAATAAAAAAGGATTATTGGAAAAAAAATAATAATTTAAAATCATTTACATATTAAAAATGCTGTATTCTCAGTATAAAGCAATTTCTTTTTAATTATTTTATTATTGGTAACAGAAAAAAATATTGTAGAAGCAGAAGTACTGCTACAATAATACCCCTTTTCCACCAAAATTCCGGGTCTGATCCGGAGTTGGAACAGGGTTCCTATCCGGATCAGACCCGGAATTTAGCCGGCGCCGACTCGGGATATTCCCGAGTCGGCGCCGCTCACACCGCAGTTGGGTCTGCAGAGACCCGGCTTTTCCGGTGTGAAAGTGGACGCTTGGAGATGACGTCATCTCCAAGTGCCACTGAAGCTGGACCAATCGGCCGGCTTGCAGCGCACTACAGGTCATCGAGACCTGGAGTGTGCCGTACACACAGCAGGGTTTCACGGGTTACTCCTGTGTTAAACCCTGCTATTTACCTGGGTTGGATTGCCGGGTCACTCGACCCGGCGATCCAACCCTCACCCCTTTTACACCAAGGAGCTGCCCGGGTTAACCCTGCAATAACCTGGGTTTTAGCTCCGAAGTAAAAGGGGTATAACTGTTCAGTTTGTGCAAGTAAAGGAGCCTATCCACTAGGCAACCTGAAAGACTGAACATCTAGCGCTCACACCTTCAGGTCGCCGAGGTGCGGTGCCCACACTGAATGAACGTCATTCAGTGCAGGAGCCCGACCTCCTATCTCTGAACATGCCGAACCTGACGAGCGTGTCAGGTTGACGGGCATGTTCAGTAGATAGTCGGGGTCAGCAAGGACCCAGCGTGCACGCGAAATCAGTATGATTCTAATCCCAACAGCGGGAGCCCGGCAGGGGTGTAGATCCTGAAGCTAGAAAGGTAAGTTGTGCCTAACCCCCTCTAAGTGCCTAAACATAACCCCCCTTTCCCGCAGCCTAACCCTAAGTCTCCCGGGGGGTGCCTAATCCTAACCTCCCCCCGGGGGTGCCTAGCCCTAAACCCCCCTTCCCCTAGCCTAACCCTAAAATCCCTCTGGGAGCTCCAACCTAACCTTTCGGGATTTTGACGCCTGTCATTTGTACCTTGCCGGGATTAGACAGTCTGGATTCCATCCGTCGGCTTCCTGACTGCTTCCCTGGTCCTTGCGGCTATCCATTACACGACTTTGTGAACAATGCGACCAAAATCTCCTGGTTTTGGTCGGATTGGTCACAAAGTCGTATAATGGATAGGCACCTTAACTTTTCACTGATGAAAACCTTTTCAGGGTTATTGTCAGTAGGTAGTGTAAGGGGGAATTCAATTAGCAATGGTAATTTACCACAGGCTAATTGATCCCCGGGGTCAATCAATTAGCCCCGAAGGCATCCCGCAGGCTGCACTTAACAGGAATTCACCCCCTAAAATAAATCACTGATAAATTGTCTGTTAACTGGTGCTAAGATCTTTTTAACGCAGAGGTCCGTGAACCTATAATTGATCCTATGTGATAACGCCCATTAACACGTTAATTTAACGGGTGTTAAAAAGGGTCTCGGGTGAAAAAGGGGGTCTAATTTTTCACACCCGTTAAATTAACGGATCTAATTTAATTCAACCCTGGAATCCCTGATTGGCGTGACTGCCTGATGTGCGTCGATGTTACCGATGTTTATGCTGTTGCACATCGTCGGGCGGAAATGAGAAGGCATCTGTGGGCATTCCTATGCTTGGCTACGCTTTGGAAGGCATTAGCATATTTTAGCAACTGCGTTCCAAGAGAAGATGCAGTTGTGATTGCATTAGCATAAATCTTGGAATCAGGCCCAAAATCTTTCCTTCATTCCTAACACCGTTTATAGCGGCAGTCACCAGAACTCCATAGTAAACTTCTACAAAAGAGAAGGAAGGAGAGGGGAGAAGAGGAAGATAACGGGGGAGGCAGGCAAAGTTGCAGGTTAAGAACAAATGTGCGACGTGTGGAAAAGCAGGTGGTGGGGACAGGTGGTGAAAGATGGTGGAGTGATAGATATAATTAAAGGAATAAAGTCAGACAGACACAGACATAAAGGGCAGAATGATTTCTTTTGTGAGCTAAAAACAAGACAAACTGCAATCTAGTCCGAAGGTGCCAGCATGGTTTCGCTATCTTCTGCGCAGGTGTCATTTTTCCGGCACTTCAGACCAAGCAGAAGATAGCAAAAGCTCTGGTCCTGAGACAGGAAAATGAAATATACAATTAGCTAAAATCTAATTACTGAGGTGCTGCATGTATTTGCTACCTTGCACCATACTTGCCAACTCTCCCACATTGTCAGGGAGACTCCCTGAAATAGTAGCCATCTCCCTGAAGTCTAGCAATCTCCCTGATTGCACCTTACCCCATTATGAAGCTGTTGTATATTTAAAAAAAAAAAAAAGAACACAGATATATATCATTAGTACATTTTCCCTGCATTGGCTACATGCATTTTCTGGAAAGAATCAGTGTGTTTTCATCAACAAGTAGATCTTGCTAATAACTGTTCTGGGGCTCATTTACATTTGTTTGTAAATCAATTTTATGGCACGCCTCTCAGATGTAGCAGTACACGCCCACTTTAGCACACGCTCATAGGTGTTGCTTCACAATCGCCCTAAAATGCTTTTTCAAAAGTAGGCAAGTAAGTCTTGCACACCAACAGTTAGACAGTGCCTCCAGAATTCAGTGTGTAGGTGATAGATACATTATGGTGTCATTCACATAAAGGTGATACTGAAATACAAAGGAATTTATTAGCTTTACAAAAAGGACAAGCACAGATAGAGAAGACATGTGAGCCTAGTGGTAGTCCTATGATTAGAGGAAGCGGAGAGGAGGTGGTTTCTGAGAAACAAGCTGGTTTAGTGGACTCACAATACAAATCAGATTTAAGCTGTCAATAGCAGCTGTAAAATGCATCCCAGGTCTTCACCAGTGACTCCTGCAAAGAGATATGGGCTTCGCCGTTTGAAGCCCCTCAGATCATACTTGGCTATTTTCATAATCTCCTCTCCAGGAAAACATATTGTACAAGTTCAACCCTGAAATATAACCCTTTTCCACCAAAAACCCAGGTCCGACCTGGGATTTTGAACACGGTTTCAACCCAGCTCAGACCCTGTTTACACTGCACCTTTGACCAGGGTTATTCCCGGGTAGGCCCCTGTTTACACTAAACACAGGTCAGCCCTGCAAAACCTATAGGTGCCATAAAAAATGGCCTTGTGCAGCCGACCTTGCCTCAATGTTAATATAGAGGACACAAAGTTATGGGTGCAAAAAAATTTTTATTTTTTTTTCTTGAAGATTTTCTGTGTAAATGTTTTAACTTTTCCACACATTATCACCATGTGTGACATCACTCGATCAGGTTTTTTTTCAGGGACTCTTTGTCACTGAGCGGCGACCGCAGTGAAAAAGGGGTAGTAGAAACCGCTAGACTAAAGCCATTATATGATGACAACATATGGGCATATCCAATTCAGCTTGGGCAAAATTCTTAGTGCACCTCGTGCCCCAATTTTGGATTGCCGCGGATATGTTCACTCCCAATAACTGCGATATCCAATTAAAAAAAATGGTTGCAGTTTTTTTTCCATACAAAATCTTGAGGGGGAGAAAAAAAATGTAGCACGGAACACTGGGCACTCACCAATGTGTTCTGGGTGCTCCCTAGTCTCTCATACTTCTTCAGTCCCCTCTTGTCGGTCCGAGGAGGATGCTGTAAGAGGGGGCTTACAGGAGATGTAGTTCCTGGCTGGGTCAGGGGCATGGTAATGTAGATAGTGCTGGGGAGGGGGTGCAGGGTTTACCTGTGGGAGTGTAGTGTAGTAGTAGTGTAGTGTAGTGTGAGGGAGTGGGTGCTGAGATAGCGGTGGTAGTGCAGTAGGTAGTGCGTGCAGGGTTAGAAGCGGGAGTGTAGTTAGTATGTGAGGGGAGGGGGTGCAGGGTTAGGGGTAGTACCTCTCTTGTGCACGGACAGCCCATGGCAGCTGTCTGAGACGGAGGATGCTGGGATCGGCCTTACTCACCGTTGAACTGGTATCTTTAGGCTCGGAGGCGTTCAGACGCCAGTTGTAGTGATGAGTTATGGCTGAGTATTTTCCCCGGGGTCTGCTAGGGCTTCCATGCTTGCATTCTGGTTCCCATGGTAGTGGGCATGGGCGCAGCCATGTTAGTTCATCTCACCTGATCAGTCTCCTCCAATAGCAGTCCTGTGGTCTTCAGCTGATCTCATGATCCAATGACCAACTGCCTAGGGGTATTTAGGTCTGACTCCTGCAACAGGAAGTTGCCTGATCAACTTTGCTTTAAAGACAGAACGCTACTGTTTCCTTGTGATATCCTTCCCGTATTCCAGTGGCTGTAGTACTTCACTCAGTGTTCCTGTCTACCTGTTGTCTTCTGCGACCTCTGTGTACTCACTACCTGTGTTTCAGTGCAAGCCTGTTTGCACTCCCCATGTGTCTCAAGTCGCATCTTTCTGTACTTAGGGCCTGATTCAGAGCCGGACGCTCTGACAAGAGCGCTCGCTCTGAATCAGGGCCCTCCTACCTAAAATTGGAGCGGCCTCCTGGCCGCTCGCATAGCTGTTGGTGACCACAGCTTATGCGAGCGGCCAAAAAGATGGTCGTGATGGTCAAGACCATCGCGACCATCGGGCTTGCGACGAGACCCTGCGGTAGGGCTCTATCAGAGCCAAAAGCACTCCCACTGACATCACTAGTTATGTCAGTGGGGCCGGACCCAGACGGTAGGCGTTCCCATGGGAACGCCTCCGTCTGGGCAGTCACGCCCACCAAAGGGGGCATGCTGTCACTCACCATCGACAGCACGCCCCCTTTGGTGCGAGATCCATAGCGACGGCTGGCCGTCGCTATGCGGGTCTTGCGCATGCGCACGACGGAGCTCCCTCCATCGTGCGCATGCGCACTAGGGCACCATCGACCTGCTTGCGAGCGGGTCTGAATCAGGCCCTTAGTTCCTATGTTTTAGTACAAGTCTGTGTGCACTCCCTATGTGTCTCAATTCACATCTTTGTGTATTTAGGGCCTGATTCAGATCCGCTTGCAAGCGGGTGGATGGTCCCCCATTGCGCATGTGCCGCCTCTGGCATGCGCATGCACGAGACCAGCCCAGCGATGGCAGCTCTGTCGCTACGGGTCTCGCTACAAGACGGGGGCGGCTGTCGATGGTGAGTGACAGCTCGCCCTGTTTTGTAGGCAGGAAGGGGGGGTGGCTGCACAAATGCAGGCATTCCCTTAGGAACGCCTGGTATTTGTGGGCTGCCATACTGACATCACTAGTGATGTCAGTAGTGGACTACCCGCTCTATTAGAGTAGGAAGTCCACTCGGGCTTGCGGGAGCCGAGACTCTACCACAGGGTCTCGTCCCAAGCTCGATGGTCGCGATAATCGCGACGGACTCCAGGACGCTCGCACAAGCTGTGTGTGGTCACCCACAGCTTTGCAGGCGGGCTGGAGTAGAAAAAACAAATCAGACCCGTGAGCTGTCTCCGGCAGCGAGCGGATCTGAATCAGGCCCTTAGTTCTTATGTTTCAGTGCAAGTCTGTTTGTACTCCCCGTGTGTCTTTAGTAGCAACTAGCAGTAGCATCTTTGTGTACTCATTACCCAGACGTTAGTACAAGTTTATGCCTACACCTCCAGTGCATCTCAATGTACTAATTACTTGGATCTCGGTACAAACTCACCATTGCATTCTCAGTACGTCCTCAGTGCATCTGTTTACTAATTACTTGGATTTCAGTATAAGTTCATCATTGTATCTCCTATACGTCCTCTGGGCCTGATTCAGACCCGCTCGCGAGTGCTGAGCGCTCGAAACTGGGTCGATGTTGGGCCAGTGCGCATGCGCAAGACCCGGATAGCGACGGCAAGCCGTCGCTATGGGTCTCGCTACAAAGGGGGCGTGCTGTCGATGGTGAGTGACAGCACGCCCCCTTTGGTGGCCGTGCTGGGGGCGTGGCTGGCCAGACGGAGGCGTTCCCATGCTGTCACTCACCATCGACAGCACGCCTCCTTTGGTGGGCGTGCTGGGGGCGTGGCTGGCCAGACGGAGGCGTTCCCATGGGAACGCCTACCGTCTGGGGCCGGCCCCAGTGATATCAATAGCGATGTCAGTGGGAGTGCTTTTGGCTCTGATAGAGCCAAAAGCACTCCAGGGCTTGCGGCAGACGAGACCCTACCACAAGGGTCTCGTCGCAAGCTCGATGGTCGCGATGGTCTTGACCATCGCGACCATCTTTTTGGCTGCTCGCTATAGCTGTGGGTGGTCACCCACAGCTATGCAAGCGGCCAGGAGGCCGCTCTAAAATCAGGAAGGACGGCCCTGATTCAGAGCGAGCGCTCTGTGAGAGCGTCCGGCTCTGAATCAGGGCCTCAGTGCATCGTTGTGTTCTCATAACACCGATGTCAGTACCAGTTTATGCCTCCACCTCCGGTGCGTCTCAAGCACATCTCCATGTACTAATCACTCCTGTGTAATTGTATCTTTACAAGTTTATGTCAAGCGCTCCAGTGTGTCCTAAGTGCAACTCCGAGGTTCCTCCCAGAGCTTCCCTGTGCAACCCTTTATCTGGATTATCCCCTCCCAGTGTTTATAGTACTTTTTATTTGTTATGGCCTTCTGTCACTCCCAGGTACCTGTCCAGAGGGCCACGACCTGCTCACTTGGTGCAGCAAAAACCAAATCCCGATTGGAGGGGTCACTGGAGAAAACCAAGTGAGTTAGACTCCGCGCCTCTGGACAGGTCTAGCCAAACCTGGGTTTGGCCACAAATAGAGGACTTAGGACCTCATTCAGACCCGCTCGCAAGCGCCTGAGCGCTCGCAAGCAGATCGATGTTTGGCTGTGCGCACGCGCAGCGGCCGCACTGCGCCTGCGCAAGCCACGGAGCCGAAAGCTCTCTGGGACTTGCGGCAGCTGAGACCCTACCTCAAGGGTATCGTCGCAGACCCCCATCATCCTGGTCGCACGTTAAGGCTGTTGGTGGTAACCCACTGTCTAGCGAGTGGTCAGTAGGCCGGATCATTTTTAAGATGCGGCCGCACTTATTCACAGTGAGTGCTGGCACTTTGCGAGCGGCTCTGAATGAGGTCCTTAGTCATTGTCTTCCTCGTCAATTACCTCTCAGTAATCCTAATCCCCTGGTTTTTTACCTCAACAGAGTAATATCTAGTGCCCAAGCGTGACAGAGATGTAGTTCCTGGCTGGGTCAGGGGTATGGTAATGTAGGTAGTGTGTGCGGGGAGGGGGAGCAGGGTTACCTATGGTAGTGTAGTAGGTAGTGTGTGATGGGTCGGGTGCTGAGTTAGTGGTGGTAGTGTAGTTGAGTAGGTAGTGTGTTCAGAGTTAGAAGCGGGAGTGTATTTAGTATGTGAGGGGAGGGGTGAAGGGTTAGGGGTAGTACCTCTCCTGTGCACGGACTCCATGGCAGAAAGTGAGTAATTGAGAACTAATTAAGCTAACTGTAAACTTCCAATTGCTTAGTCATTGGGGGGAGGGGGTGTCCAAAGTGTTCCAGGGCAGGTGCCGACAAATGTTAATTAAAATATGGAATTTAGAAAAAATTGGCCTTGCTCTGGTGGCACTCAAAATAAACAAAAAACTGCTCTCTATTGAATATCACATTTTTGGTAAATTTGCAACCAATTGTATATGCTCCATAGTGTGGAGTCAAAGTAAGTTTTAGGTCAATCATTAAGAATATAAAGAATATATACTAGAATATAAACAATTTTGTATAAAGGAGAATCTATATCGGCATGCAAAGCACAGAATACATGCTGTGAGTATATACAAAATTTACACCAACAGCTGCAGGTTAAATGCACAAAAAATCTGGCACCACCTAGTCCTGTTGCCAAGGGTAGCCAAGTCTAAAAAAAAGTTGAATAATAAACAAACGATGAACTAAGGGCCTGATTCAGACCCACTCGCAAGCGGCTGTCCGCATGCAAGTGGGTCGATGTTGTGCACTGCGCATGCGCATTACGGCGGGAGCTCCGTCGTGCTCATGCGCCAGACGCGACGAGCGAAGGACTTTCCTTCGCTCGTTGTGTCTGATCAAAGGGGGCGTGCTGTCGATGTTGATTGGCAGCACGCCCCATTAGGTGGGCGTGCCTCCCTGACGGGGGCGTTCCCAAGGGAACGCCTACCGTCAGAAGCCGGCCCACTGACAACACTAGTGATGTCAGTGGGAGTGATTTTGGCTCTGATAGAGCCAAAATCACTCTGGGCCTTGCGGTTGAAAAACTCAACCGCAGGCTCCGGCTCGCAGTGGCGATGGTCGCGATGGTCAAGACCATCGCGGCCATCAAACTGCACGCTCGTATAGGCTGTGGGTGGTGACCCACAGCTATACGAGCGTCCAGGAGGACGCTCCATAATTATGGAGGGCGGCCCTCATTCAGAGCGTGCGCTCTGCTCAGAGCGTACGGCTCTGAATGAGGGCCTAAATCCATAAATTACAGGAATAAAAAACTAATCAAGATAGAAATATGTAAAAAAAAAAAGAAAGAAATAATGTATTGATGAAGAAAAGTATATTAATAAAAAATAAAGAATGAAAAAAAGCAAGCCAGTCCTCGGCACTAATTTAACCGTTTAGGGGACAATGAGTCAGGGCGATCCAATTGTAATAGCTCCTTAGAACGATCACCACCTCGCCATACATTCTTTAAAACAATGATCAGATTTAACAACAGATGGTTTGCCGCACAGGCAGGTTATGAGATATACCACAGAACTTACCTTTGTTATCTCTGTTTCTACGAAGTCCATAGGGTGCACAGGGTTGACCTTGGGGTATAGCTGGATCTGGATCCACAGGCACCACACAGTTAAAGCTTTTGCTGCTCCCAGACTGCACTTGGGTCCATCCTCTATACCCCGCCCCCGAGCCACAGGCACCTCAGTTGGTAAGCAGCCAAGGCTGGAGGAGGAGACTAAACAGAGAGAAGGAAGACTGGAACACACAAGAAACCATACTCACAGAAATGGGAGACAGAAAACCGGTGACCAGCCACACAGCCCATATGAAGCCAGGTGCGTCAGGGCGGGTGCCCTGTGGACCCTATAGACTTCATAGAAACAGGAGATAACAAAGGTAAGTTCTTACCATATCTCTTGTTTTCTACTTCAGGGTCCATAGGGGGTCCACAGGGTTGACCTTGGGGATGTCCCAAAGCAGTTCAACTAAGGGCGGGGACGCTCCTGTGCAGAAAGGAGAACCCGGCGCCCGAAGGATGCATCCTGAGAGGCAAAGGTGTCAAACGCATAGAACCTCAAAAATGTCTGAATGGAAGATCAGGTGGCCGCCTTACATAACTGAACAGCAGAGGTGCCACGTCTAGCAGCCCAAGAAGGACCCACAGAACGAGTGGAATGAGCCTCAACAGAGGCTGGAACAGGTAAACCCTCCTGTGCATAAGCCTCACAAATAACAGAACAAAGCCAACGGGCTAAAGTTTGTTGGCAGGCCAACCCATGCTGTGAAAACCAAAGAGGACAAACAATGAATCAGACTTCCTAACGGAAGCAGTCCGGTCCACATAAATTCTGAGAGCACGGACTACATCCAAGGAAGCCTCATTAGCTGAAAGATCAGGTGACTGAAAAGCTGGCACAACAAGTTCCTGATTGATGTGGAACTTCAAAACCACTTTAGGTAAAAACTCAGGACAAGTGCGAAGCACCGCTCTGTCCTTGTGAAAAATCAGAAAAGGGGGACGACAGGAAGGCGCCCCCAATTCTGACACCCTCCTGGCAGAAGCAATTGCCAGGAGAAAAACAAACAGTCTTAAACGTTAACCACTTGAGTTCCACCGACTCAAGAGGCTCAAAAGGAGGACCCTGCAGGACCCGAAGAACCACCGCCAAGTCCCAAGGAGCCACAGGAGGCACGAAGGGAGGCTGGATTCGGAGAACACCTTGGAAAAAAGTGTGAACATCTGGCAGTGTAGCGATCCTCCGTTGAAACCACACAGACAGCGCGGACACATGCACCTTCAGGGAGGCAAGGCGTAAGCCTAGGTCCAAACCTGACTGAAGAAATTCCAAGATCCTAGAAACACCTGAGGATCATAGTTTCTGGACTCACACCACTGAAAGTGCGCCACACTGTGTAGTAAATCCATGCGGAAGCAGGATTGCGTGCCCTGAACATGGCACTAATAACCGACCCCAAGAAGCCCCGAGACCTTAAGACGGCTGTCTCAAGAGCCACGCCGTCAAAGACAGCCGACCCAGATCCAGGTAAAGGTAGGAGGTAGGGCCCTTGAGACAATAGGTCCTGACGCTGAGGAAGAAGGTACGGAGCGTCGATGTAGAGGCTCCTCAGATCGGAGTACCAAGGACGTCTGGGCCACGTTGGAGCCACCAGCATGAGCGTGTCGCCAACCTGCTTGAATTTCCGCAGGACCCGAGGGAGCAGGGATATCAGAGGAAACAGATACGCCAGTTGAAATGTCCATTTCACCGACAGTGCGTCTACCGGACATGCGCCTACGTCTCTTATCCTTGACCCGTAAACAGGCAACTTGTGATTGTGACGGGAGGCCATCATCAAGTCCAGCTCCGGCAGCCCCCATCTGTCCACGAGTAGCTGAAACACCTCTGGGTGAAGCGACCATTCCCCGGGATGCACGTCGTGACGGCTGAGGAAGCCCGCCTCCCAATTGAGGACTCCGGGGATGAAGACCGCCGAGATTGCTGGAATGTTGCACTCCGCCCAAGCAAGGATACAAGACACCTCCGACATCGCAGCCCGACTGCGAGTTCCTCCCTGGTGGTTGATGTACGCCACCGTGGTGGCGTTGTCGGACTGAACTTGAACCGCCCTTCCTTGAAGAGCGGTGCCGGACGACTGCAGGGCCCTGTACACCGCCCGCAGTTCCAGGATGTTGATGGGGAGAAGTGCTTCTTCCGCAGTCCAACGTCCCTGAAGTAACAACGAGCCTGTCACTGCCCCCAACCCCGGAGACTGGCATCTGTTGTGAGCAGGACCCAGTCCGGGATCCAAAACGGTCGCCCCTCGACCAGATGAGCTGTCTGAAGCCACCAAGCCAAAGACTGCCGAACCTCCGTGGACAACACCAGCATTGAGAGCGGATCCGGTGAGGTAACCCGTTCCATTCTGATAGAATCAGCCCCTGCAGGTGCCGGGAATGGAACTGGGCAAATTCCTCCATGTCGAATGCCGTCACCATGGACCCCAAAACTCTCATCGCCGAATGGACCAACAGGCGGCAACTGTGTATCCGCAGCTGTAGGGAGACCTTTTCCGGAGTCAGGAAGATCCTTTGCTGACGAGAATCTAGCAGGGCTCCCAAATGAACCATCCGCTGTGATTGAATCAGGGAGGACTTTCTCCAATTTATCAACCACCCGTGCGCTTGCAGACAAGCGAACGTCAGGTGGAGATGTTGAAGCAGTACCTCCGGAGAACTCGCCAGCAAATGGAGGTCATCTAGATATGGCAACTGCCGTACATTCTGACTCCGAAGATGTGCGGCCATGATCGCCATCACTTTGGTGAATACCCTTGGTGCCGTGGAGAGGCCAAAGGGTAGCGCCCGAAACTGATAGTGATGCTGTAGGATGGCGAACCTCAGATACCACTGGTGCGAAGGTGTTATCAGAACATGGAGGTAGGCGTCCTGGATATCCAGGTAGACCATGTAATCCCCAGGTTCCATCGCCAGAATGATAGAACGTAATGTTTCCATCCTGAATTTGGGAACTCTGAGGAATTTATTCAGAGACTTCAAATTGAGGATAGGGCGATGAGAACCATTCGGTTTCTGCGCCAGAAACAGAGTAGAGTAGTACCCCATCCCTCGTTGAGATTGAGGAACGGGAACAATGACCCCTGCTTTCAGAAAGGACTCTATAGCCTCCTGAATCTGCAAAGCTTTGGTTTTGTCCTGAGAAGGACTCGTGCAGAAAAACTGCTGGGGCGGTCTGTGCCGAAAAGACAGGGCATACCCCTGGGAGACCACTTCTCGAACCCAGGCATCCATGGTGGTATTGTGCCAGCACTGGGCAAATTGAAGAAGTCGGCCTCCCACTCTGGGATCCCCCAGAGGAAGGTCCGTCCCATCAGGCAGAAGGTTTCTCTTCCTGCTTGGAAGGGCGCCTGGCACTCCAGGCCTGCTTCTTGGGCTTAGAAGCGGTCTTGGCCTTACCCTGAACCCGAAAGGACCGAAAAGCAGAGCTCCTCACCTTAGCAGGTGCTGAAGCCGAAGGGAGGAAGGCTGACTTGGATTTAGCCAGAGTATCCACTATTTTGTTCAAGTCTGGACCAAATAGCAACTCCCCATTAAATGGTAAGGCCTCCAGGCCCTTTTAGAGTCTGCGTCAGCTCTCCAGGACCGCAGCCACAAGGACCAACGAGCAGATACAGCTGCAGCCGAAACCCTAGAGGTCAGCAGGCTGACATCTAACGATGCTTCCCCAATATAGGAAGCCACATCTCTCATCTGTCCTATTAACGCTCTCTGGATATCCGGAGCATCATCTGGAAAAGTATCCTCTAAAGCATTGGCCCAGCTCTCAATGGCTTTAGCCACCCAAGAGATGGCCATGGACGGACGGGCCACTGCCCCAGAGAGAGAGTAGATAGACTTTAAACAAGTCTCCACTTTCTTGTCCGTGGGATCCTTCAGAGAAGAGATAGACGGCAAGGGAAATGTAGCGCTTTTAATTAGGCGGGTGACATGGGAATCCACCGCCGGTGGGGTTTCCCATTTCCTGCAATGAGCCTCAGGAAAAGGATAATTGGATGCCAACTGTTTCTGTGGTTGGAATCTCTTACTGGGCGACTGCCAGGCCCCCGCCATATGATCCGTCAATTGGTCAGACGGGAAAAACATTCAAAGTTACCTTTGCCTTTTTAAAATTAGGATACTTCGACCTAGGAGCCGGTGCATCCTCCTCTATGTGAAGGATGGCCCGCACCGCCCTAACCAATGCCGACACATTAATGGAGGACTTAGTCTCCACTTCCTGGGTCATGGCATCCAAGTCAGTGTCCTCATGTACTTCTCTGTCATCTGAAGACACGTCCGTGTCCATTAACTGCGCAGCCAGTGAAGCCGTAACGGGGCACTGGGACGCCTTTGAGGGCATGTCACTTTGTAACATCGACTGAAAAGCCGAAGCCGCCAGACTCTGAACAGAGCTGGAGAGTACATCCACCCAGGGTGGAGGAACCGCCTGATAAGGCACCATGGACTGCTGCGCCACTGAGTGAGACTGTATGTACACAGGCAACCCCGAATAAGGACCCACAGTCTGAGACCCGGGGAGAGACTGCAATAAATGCAGAACACCCGGGGAATGGGGGATGGTAGGCTGGGGCAACGCCCTAGTAGGGACTGCAGTCTGGACCGCTAAACGGTCCGCGATTGACGCCAGCACCTGCGAAAACATCGCCCAAGGAGGATCCTGCTATGTAGGGGGATTAGAGGGGCCAGGCACCAGCTGGCACCGCCCGCACAGACCATCCTGTAATAAATCATCCCTATCAACCCCTGCCGAACAGTGTCGGCAGGACAACAACACAGGAGCCACAGAGAGCTCAATCTGCTCATCAGACATGACACAATAAATTTGTAATAAATATGTACCACCGAGCAGAGGTGAGGCGTATAACACCTGCGCACTCCGAAGTATGCAACACAAACAGCCCACAAAATGGTACTGAGTAGCACACCGCTGTATGTGACTGACCTCACAAATACTTTGATTTATATAAGTGAGGTACACAGAAAAACGCCCCTCCCCCACACACCTGCCGAGCCGTAGGAGAAGGAAAGGGATCGGTATAAGCTGACAGTAAGTAGAAATAAGTCACAGATAGGCAGCACTAGCAAAAGTCACATACAATGCAGAGAAGATATACTCGCTGCACCTTTCGCTACAATCAACCACCCAGATTCAGTGTCTGGGAGGGCTATAGCGCTGTATACACTGTCCTTTAGCAGGGGAGAGGTACACAGGGGGACCGGAACACTTGAACCGCCTGGGAGATATGCGATGCTTTGCCAAAAGAAGATGGCCGCAAGAGACCTCAGAGGAGGAGTGGCCACAAGATAAGAGCAGCACAGCTACACCAGCACACATGAGCAAAGGCACGCTGAGCTGAGGAGCCACTAGACAGGGAAGGCTGCCTCCCCTGGCTAGCAATTAACCCCAGGGTTGCCGGTTCCCACTGCCAGCCTGACACCCTGGTGGTCTAGCGGTCACGCGGGGTATGCCTCCTCAGAGGGGGATCCCACAGCAGCTGCTAGCGCCTCCGGTCTGTCCCCAGAGACCGGAGGCATTCGACTGCATTTAGTATCCGCAGGCCACCGCACGCAGCGACCCTTGGCTTACCTGATCCCCAGCGCTTCCGGCAGCAGTCGAAGGGAGTCCCCAGAGACCGGCTAGTACAGACTCTGGGGTCCCGTCACAATCCCCAGGTCTGTACTGGCGTTGCGGCGCCAGCGGGGTGTGGGAGCGGCAGCATAGACGTCCTAATGGACAGTGTGATGCTGCCGCTCTGAAGAGTGTAAAAACAAGAAAAAATTAAAAACTTTTCTTCTTTAAAGATAAGCTTAGAGGCTGCTCCTGCAGCCCCACTGCGACAGGGTGACCCGACTCCAGCCGGGCACCAACTAAAACTGAGGTGCCTGTGGCTCGGGGTATAGAGGAGGATGGACCGAAGTGCATCCTGGGAGCAGCAAAAGCTTTAACTGCGTGGTGCTCCTGGATCCAGATCCAGCTATACCCCAAGGTCAACCCTGTGGACCCCCTATGGACCCTGAAGTAGAAACGGGATGTAGTCACCATCCTGGCACAGACAATGCCGACGGACAGAATCCCAACGGTGAGTATTAGGGTTATGGTTAGGCACTAGGGGGAAGATTAGGGTTAGGCTGCTGGAGGGGAGAGTTAAGGGCCCCACGCACAGAGAGATATAGCAGCCAATCCGACAGTTTTGAACGATAGCGCCGCTATATTGTTCCGTGTGTGGGCATATCGTCCGCTGCGCGCTCCTGTGGGCTCGTCTGTGGCTCCTCCAGATCTTTCTGCTTGTTCAATTGATCTGGGGGATCAACAAACTATCCCATTCATTGCTATGCGGGTGAGGGAGGGGGGTGCTGGCATATCGGGCGGTCGGCCACCGGATTGCTCCGTGTGTGGGGACCGCCCGATATGTTAGCTGTCGGATTGGCCATCGCATCACTAGGTGCATATCACACTGTATATGGGGCCCTTTAGGGTCAGGATGCAGTGGGAGAGGCGGTTAGGGTTAGGCTACGGAAGGGGAGCGTTAGGGTTAGGCTGTGGGAACGGTGGGTTAGGGTTAGAATACTTACCTGCATGTATCTGGATTTTTACCGTCGGGATTATGCTGCCAGGATTCTGACCGCCGGCATTATCAGCAACAGAATGACAGGATCAGTAGATATTATAGGCGAGATTTTGTAATCTTGTTAATATTTATGTCTCCCGCTCCGTTTCCCTCTCTGGTGACGCATGTAGCTGGAGCACATGCGCAGTGCGTACCGGGGACCCTAAACAAAAAAGCGTTATTGCACTGCTTCCAGCTGCTCGCCAGGAGACTGACTGTTTGCAAACTATCATAAAAATATTAATTTTCACTTTGTAAATTTATTCTAAATATATTGATCACATCCGCATTAAAAATGCGTATTGTGGTAAATATGCCCCTTTAGAGCGGCGAATGGGAGCAAAGGCCCTGCTGTCTGACGATGAAATAAATCATTTACCACAGTTGGGGCAGCCCACGTGACAGATTACTGTATACGTTTAATAAGTGTTTTCTTGTGACATTATTACATGGGTCACTGGGATGGGCTGCAGTTGGAATAGTTCCACAGACTTGCAGCTGTAATATGATGGAGCGCCAGCCTCTCTTTCCGGAAAATCCCGAGTGGCGTTCGGCAGTGCTCGGAAAGCTCCGGAGATGCGCGCGCTCTCTCTCGATTCTCCGGCGTCCTGGGTATTTTGGCAACGCTCGTTTCCCATGCCGCGCTCCAATTTGTGGTTGTGTGTCACGTGACTGCTTGGTCCGTTGTCCGGGTAACGGGAAAGCGAAGCGGCCTGGTACCGGGCTTCAAGCCTTACGAGAGAAGCGACAAGGAGACCAGAGGGTGAGATAATGATATGAGTGATTATGTACTGTATTGGCTATATATATATATATATATATATATATATATATATATATATATATATATATATATAGAATTCACAGTCATATACCATATAATCTATCCCTGGGGTGAAGGGGTGTATCTAGGGAACCGAGCGCTCCTGGCAAGGTAATGGACTGGCGCCCCCCTCCCCCCTTAATTTCAGGAAGTGCCCCCAGTAGTAGTCCCCTCTATGCAGTGCCCCCAGTACTAGTCCCCTCTATGCAGTGCCCCCACTAGTAGTCCCCTCTATGCGGTGCCCTCACTAGTAGTCCCCTCTATGCAGTGCCCCCAGTAGTAGTCCCCTCTATGCAGTGCCCCCAGTAGTAGTCCCCTCTATGCGGTGCCCTCACTAGTAGTCCCCTCTATGCAGTGCCCCCAGTAGTAGTCCATCCTATGCATTGCCCCCAGTAGTAATCCCCCCTATGCAGTGCCCCCGGTAGTAGTACCCCTTATGCTTTGCCCCCAGTAGTAGTCCCCCCTATACATTGCTCCCAGTAGTAGTAGTCCCTATACAGTGCCCCAGTAGCGGCCATCCCCCCATACAGTGCCCCCTAGTAGCCACCCCCCCCCCTGTGCTGTGACAGAAAAAAAACACACACAGAAATAAAAAAAAAGCAACTTACACTCACGGCTGTGTGTGTTTGTTACTGTGTAGGGCAGACCGCTCTCACTGCGGTCTGCCCTACACTTGTGGGGCCCAGAGGACTGGCGGGGCTAGTTCAAGCCCCTGGGGTAGTCCACTCATTGGCTGTTGGTGGCACTGCCAGACGGCGCCCCCCCATTTGGCCGGTGCCCCTGGCGAGTGCCATCCGGGCCAATGGGTAGATACACCCCTGCTGGGGTGCACTATATTGGCCTTTTCTAGACATATGTGTTTGGCACAGGTTCTTGCATTCTAGCTCTTTGCTTGGCCAAACATGCACATCATCATTATTATCATCAGTCTTATAATCATAATGATTTATACGTAAAATAATTCTGCTTGGACAATCACTGTAACAGATCCTATTACATATGGCATACTGCAATTTGCCTAGTCTCCCAGATTATCTGGGGAGTTGTCTGAATTTTGGGCAGAGTAGAACAGCTTCCTGGTTCGCAGCCCTCCGTCCCAGATAAGTGGGGGGGTTCTTGGGCTTAATGATGCAATTTGTGGAGAATTGCGTCTTTGTAACCAATTGCTGCACAGAGCCGCTAGTTACCAGGACACTATAGTCCTATAGAAGTGGTGGAACTCACTATCCCCTCCTCAGTGCTTTCTCAATAAAGGGGCAGCACGTGCCGGAAGAAAGTGGCTTAGTCACACAATAGTATTCCCAATTCAAATTACACCACACAGTAACACAATCTTGATTCACATTACACCACATAGTAGTGTCCCTTATTAATGTATGACACACAGCAGTGCCCCTTTTACACAATGCACACATTTGTGCCCCTTATACACAATGCAACTCTAGTAGTGCCTCTTATACAATGCCCACAGCAGTAGTGTCCTTTATACATAATGCCCACTGCAGTGGTGCCTTTATACAGTGCCCTCAGTGGTGGTGCCTTTATACAGTGCCCTTAGTAGTGGTGCCCCTTATGCAGTGTTCCAGTAGTGGTAGTGCCCCTTATGCAGAACCCACGGTAGTGGTGCCCCTTATGCAGTGCCCTCAGTAGTGCCCCTTATGCAGTGTCCCCAGTAGTGGTAGTGCTCCTTATGCAGTGCCCACAGTGGTTGTTCCCTTATGCAGTGCCCACAGTGGTTGTGCCCCTTATGCAGAGCCACGGTAGTGGTGCCCCTTATGCAGTGCCAACAGTGGTAGTGCCCCTTAAGCAGTGCCCACAGTTGTTGTGTCCCTTAAGCAGTGCCCACAGTGGTTGTGTCCCTTATGCAGAGGCCACAGTAGTGGTGCCCCTTATGCAGTGCCCCCCTATGCAATGCCCTGTAGTAATGCCCCCTGTAGTAATGCCGCCTGAGTAATGCCCCCAGTAGTAATGCCTCCAAAAAGTATTGCCCCCAGTAGTAGTGCTGCCTGAGTAATGCCCCCAGTAGTAGTGCCCCCAATAGTAGTGTCCCCTGAGTAATGCCATCAGTAGTAGTTCCCCCTGAGTAATACCCCCTGTAGTAGTGCCCCCAGAAGTAATGCCACCTACAGTAAAGCTGCTTACACAGAAAAATAAAAAAACCTACTACTTACCTTAAGCCCCGCTCCTACGTCCGCTGCCATCTGGTTCGTCTGGCTGTTCCTCTCTGAACTGCACAGCGGGAGCCGGAGCTTGGGTGTGAGCTCCAGCCTCCTGCTGCCGCTGCGGGGGAGGGAACCGGGCGCCCGCTGGTAACAAAATCTCAGCCAGTGCCCGGCAAATGGAGCCTCCCTGCGGCTCTGGGCTGAGGTGGGTCGGAGGAGGCGGAACTGGTTCAGTCTCCAAATAGAAGTGACGGAACGTAGTTCCGCCCCGCTTTAACCCCTGGTGTTAACAATAAAAAGTCAAAGGCATGCTGAGATGTGCATGTTTTCTAGGGAGCCATTGGGCTTGATACAGCCTTCTGCCGCAGTCATGTTTACGTCTTTAGGCTAATGCGCTACAAAGCCCTTCACCATTGAAACTTGCACCAGCGTATGGCAGGTGCTTCACGCGCCTAAACCCGATGCTTTTGGCTGCCACAAGCGAGATAAGTAATGGGCGCCCACGGCCGGAACAACAATTTACTTTTGGACGTAAAAAATACAGTTTAATGTCCCCCATAGATTTTATGCATGGTGTAAAGTTTTGGCACTTGAGTTAATAAGGGTATTATGATGGTGATACTAACTGATTGGAATTTATGGTAAGTGCAAAGAACTGTTTAATGTTGGAGAACCAGTATTTATTCACACTGTGACTAGGTGTTTGGTAGGCAGGTGAGATGTTGTAGTCTTGTTTATTATTACTTGGTAAAAAGAGAGAATGTATCCAGTCCCATTTAACTCAGTTTAAAAAGACAATTACTTAACAGCATGTGTAACTTCATATTTGTTATATTACCATATTTGGGACATAATATGAAGTGTGGGTTGAAATGTTTTGCACAGGACAACTTTAGGTTACATGTTTTTATTATTATAATTTTTTTTCTATTTCGCAATGATATGATAGGAGCCGTAAACGCAGGATTTCTAGAGGGGGGTTTCCAAATGCTTGATTTTAGAGAGAGTGTGGCCAGTCCATAAGTAGTGTAGAATTAGCACTTAACCAGCTTTAATATGCGTCTTACAAAGTATATTGTGTGTCATAATTCCAGCATATAGAGAACCAGGAATCACCTTAAGCCATTAGATGTGCCAGTAGGCCATCCTGCCTGAGCTGAATGTTTTTATTTTAAATGTGGGCACCATTCCAGAGTATTAGAGCAAGTCCGGGAGTCTGGGAGCAGCAGAATAACCTAGCACTGCCCTGGACATATATAGCAGCACATCCCTAACAGTGAATGTTTTCCAGATCTCCTAGTTGGTGCACAGTTTATTTATTACTGGCTGATACATGTTAAAAGATCCACAGGTAGTGCTAATTATTTCATATGTGATACTGAGAAGAACATGCAGCACTAGTAGAATTATATTATATTACTATTTCTATTGTTGTCATGATGTGGGCTGGGGAGGGGGGGTTTCCAGGCAGACGGAAACCCCCCCTGCGTTTGGCTATGGTAAACATACATGAAACTTTATCCACTGA
Source organism: Taudactylus pleione (assembly GCA_031769625.1). NCBI lineage: Eukaryota > Metazoa > Chordata > Amphibia > Anura > Myobatrachidae > Taudactylus > Taudactylus pleione. The sequence continues at coordinate 48,599,287 of JAUIMM010000031.1, forward strand.
GAGATATCTACGGCTGGGTACACACTAGACTATGTGTACCCAGCCCGACATCTGCAGTGACGGAACCCGGCGGGGGGAGCAGGATGCACTTGCCGATGCGGACGGTGGGGGCCATTCTGCTTTCGGCAGCATGGTCCTCACTAACGAAAGCCCGCGTCAGACCTGCACGTAGGGCCGACGGGCGATGTCGCTGACGACATGCAGGAGCACGCATCATCAGCGACATAGTGGGTACACACTAGACGATTTGAACGATTTGTCATTCTGATGCGTCGGAATCTGCCAAATCGTTAAAAAAATCTTCTAGTGTGTACCCAGCATTAAAGGAACTGCAGTTCTCCACTATCAATGTTCAGTAATTGATAGTGGAGTCGATGTGGGCTCCACCTAGTTCAAGTGATCTAAGTAGCTGGAACAACTCAATGCAGAGTAGTTGCCAGTAGCCATCATGTAAAATATAAGTGTACCTTGTAAATGAGCCTGTGAGGTCTACGTGCAAAGCTTTGGAGGAAGATAAAGTACCGACCAATCAGCTCCTGTTTTTTTTTTGTAAACCCACAGATTGTAAGTGACAGTTAGGAGCTGATTGGTTGGTACTTAATCCATCCACTTTATCTCCCTCCAAGGCTTAGTACATAGACCCCCTATGTCATTTGTATAGATATATTGTATTCTAGATTTTATATAGATGCTATTAGTATTGTTATCTCTTGCACACAAAGTCCTGGAAAAGATATTCTGTTGATAAATATGGTTTATTCTTCCATAAGTGGACAACAGGGGCTTATGGATAAAACATTTTCTGCACCTCTCTAATTCCCAGTTATGAAAGCACATACAAGGGCAGAACTGAAGCCTGTGACTGAATTATTGTTTCCATATTATGCCTTTTGGGTATGGAAATGTGAGTTATAAAAAGTGTTAAATTGTGGACAAAATGAGCAGATTTATCTTTAATATTAGCAATAAATAAATGCTTATGTTGGATTCTACAGGTCTGGTCTCTAGCTGAAGGACTATTTGCCATGGCTGTGTACTTTGACCATCGTATAGAAGCTGTGAATCCCGCAGCATTGCCCTCCAGCATCTCCTGGCACACCCACCATACTCTGCTGGCTGTGGCTTCTGTCAGCTCAAGTGCCGGCGGCTGTGTGGATATCTACAGTGAGCTGGTAAGGTTCTCTCATTCACTACGACAACCAAATGAAATGTGTCATTTCACACCATATAGTGTCCCAAAATAAGTTATATATTCCTTTTTGTAAAGCCTGTAATCCTGTTGTGACTGTTAGTTGCTCTTTGCTTGCTCAAGGGAAAAAAACAACAAAAAAACACAGTAATAATTGCATCCTGTGTATAATAATAAGGTGTCTACACAGATCACAACTACAGTATAGACAGTTGGAAAAGAGATCTAGTGGGGAACAAATTGTTATTGTGCTTACACCAGTCCACTTGACTTGTAGTGTAGTGTGTAGAGGTATCTTTGGTCCTGGGTATGTTGCTTCACCAGTGCCCCCCAAGCTCAGATATGTCATCGGACAACCAGTGCAAGACAAAAAGATATATACACTGTATAGTGTAATATGAACACAAAATAATCCCACCCTTATGTAAAGGATGATATGAAGACTAGGTAAATCGTAACCGAGATACAAAGCACTGAAGCCAGTTAGACACAATAAAATTGGGTGCTCTTTGTCTAATTTTTGCCCTCCTATAACGTACAGGAATCTTGCCTGAACTTTAGACTTTCACCTGTCACCTTCTCATGGAAGCAGCTGTTTTATGGGTTTGGGTACGGGATGCTGGCGCTCAGGAAACCGGCAGTCAGGATCCTGACGCCGGTATCCCAACAGGGTTAGGATACCAACACCTGTCGGTAAGTAACCCTAACCATCCCCCCTAGTGCCTAAACCTAACCCCCCCCAGTGCCTAAACCTAACCCTCGACCCTAGTGTTTAACCCTATCCTTCCCCCTAGTTCCTACCCCTAACACCTAACCCCACTACTTACCGTCAGGATACTGGCGCCGGGATTCTGACGCTGGCGTTCTGAACGCCGGCATCCCGACAACCGGGATTTCAATTCTATCCCGTTTTATGGGTTGGTGCAATATACATGAGAATGTACCCTATTACTGACTGATTGTGTGCTTCCTGCCTCAGTGATTTCACTGTATATTGTTCTTATATAGGGTTGTGTCTGCAGTATGTAGGTGAAAGGGTCATTTTCATTCTACATTTTGCATCCCCATTTTATTATAGAAATGAAATGAGATAATAAGGGGGAGCTGCAATTAAGGAACCTTGCGCACGTTGCTTGTTATAACGAGAGGAAAACCTTGCTTCTTTTTGCGCTCACCTATATAGTGTGCGAGCAACCATGACTGAAGCTTCCTACTCCTATAACCCGAGTTTTATTAGCGTGCAATGTTCCATAATGTTGAGAACCATCTGAATAAAGTATATGAGCCAGCACTACATCTAGGTGTACCGAGGTAGTTGCATGGTGTTGGGTACGGGATGTCGGCGCTGGGATTCTGACAGGTGTCGGGATTCCATCGCCGGTGTTCAAAGTACTGTCGGGATAATGACCGCATCCCAGTTGCATGGTTCACCAGTAGTAGAAAAATAATTTGCTGGTGGAAGATCCATTTAAGAAATGGGGGAAGATGCTAAATCACGTCCTGATTTAAGTCTAATGGTGCATACACACGGTCAGATTTTTCTTCAGATCTGAACGATAATGATTTTAAAAATCCTTCAATGTTTCATATATGAAGGAAAATCTGACATATCTGACATGTTTGTCAGATGAACGATTCGCATTCCCATTTTTCAGATAACGATATCTGACATCTGATGTGTTTGCAGTCAGATTTGGACGATTCCATTCATTAATTTTAATACAGGCAAAAATCGTTTAAATCGTTCGTCTGACATATCTGATGTGTGTATGCACCATTAGACATCTCAGGATGTTCATGCATATTGTCACTCGTCCATTGTTTATAGTACCCTTGTGGAGCTGCCTCACGGTGTTATAGTCGCTGACATGTGAATCTGCCTCTCATCCATACCTGTAATTGGCTGGGAGTGTAGATCTTGGTTATGATGTTGCAGCCAACCCTCATCTCCCTTTTTATTTGGTAAGAAGCAGCAGAGGTGAGGGCACTACTTCAAAGAAGGGTGGGCAGTCAGTGCCATCAGGGTGCCGCTGGCACCAACCCTGTTTAGTAATCATGCTAAAATTGCAATTGAAGAACAAATTCTCATTTCAATGTTCATTTGTGAATATGACTTTTGTAACATCACTATTAGGAGAAGGAGATCTTAAAGGTATTGCCCAGTCATCACTATTAATGGCCACAGAGCTATTGTTCATTCTAGCACCTTGCATCTGTCACAGCCTGTGTGCTCTTTGCTCTGGTGCTTCTAGCATACTCTGGTCTGTATCTCAGCAATTTGCCGTATCAACTGAGTGTGCTAGAAGCACCAAAGCAGAAAGCAACACCCCAGGCAGGAAAGAGGAACTGCACGGGTAGTGACATGTGCAGGGTGCTAGAATGAACACTACACAGTGCTGTAAAGTAGAAATTCAAAGAAGCAGTTTGTGATGTATCAGGTGTCCGAGTCACCTGATTGGACAAGGCCATGGCTAATCATCCACATACCTCTGAGTGGACTGACTTTTTAATAGGCCACATATACAAGTGATATGTTCAGTTTCTATCAGCAGCTCTTGTCTGCAGGCATATGTTGGTGCTACACTATTGTATCTCTGTATTGATTTAATCTTTTATATTCTGTTCTGTACAGGGCGATCATGTGAGCGGATCACATGTAGAAAGATCATACCAACCCACATTACTCAGCTGGCACCCAAGTAAACGGTTACTTGCTGTGGGCTGGGCCACGGGAGAGGTGACAATTTTTAATGAGTCTGACAAAGAGCATCACCCAGTGCCATCAGCACATGGCGCGGAGGTGACGTTGCTGGAGTGGTGCAGTAAAACCAGCTGGTTAATTTCTGGAGACCTGGTGAGTAATACAATTATTGGCTATGTAACTGACCTGAGTCAGGCTTTCAATACTGGTACAAATAATAAATATTAGAATACTGTTGTACTTTCAGCTTGGAGATATATATATATATATATATATATATGTATGTATGTATGTATGTATACACACACACACACACACACACACACACACACACACACACACACACACACACACACACACACACACACACACACACACACAGTGAGAAGTCATTTTTAATTTGGTCTAACTCCTGGTTTTTATTCTGCTGTAGCACGGTTTGCTAATCATGTGGCGATTGGACCAGCGCGGACGAGTTCAAGGAGTGCCATTACTGAAGCTGGAGTTCCACAGGCCTCTGACACACTGCCTCTTCAAACCATTAGCTCCTGAGAAGTATTATTTTTTTTATTTATTACCAGTTATTTATATAGCGCACACATATTCCGCAGCGCTTTACAGAGAGAATATTTGCCCATTCACATCAGTCCCTGACCCAGTGGAGCTTACAATCTATAGTCCTATCACTTGCTCACACACATGCACACACACATACACACTAGGGTTAATTTTGTTGGGAGCCAATTAACCTACCAGTATATTTTTGGAGTGTGGGCGGAAACCGGAGTATCTGGAGGAAACCCACGCAAGCACAGGGAGAATTACAAACTCCACACAGTTTAGGACCATGGTGGGAATTGAACCCATGACCTTATTGCTGTGAGGAAGCAACGCTAACCATTACACCGTCTGTAAGCGCTGTTCATGAGATGACCAATGAGGTGAAGCATAACCGTGTGGTCAGCTCAACACAGCACACGAGTTGCTTTTGCACAAAAAGTTAGCTGTAGCTCACCAACATTAGTCATGCATCAGTGCCAGTTACTTTCTAACATTGGTGCAAATCTGCAGTAGAATCATGACAAATAATCACACATTAATCTGTCTAGTGCAAGTTATACTATAAAATAGATCAATTATTTGTAGCTGTTTTAGTGTAGATTTGTTCCTCTGAGCAATGTTAGTAAATAACCTGTGTTATTTTCGTCACCTGGATATCCTCTACTACTTATTCAGGGATATGACGCAGCTGGCAAAGGCCGCAGTGAGCGGGGATGAGAAAGCCTTGGATATGTTTAACTGGAAAATGAAGTCGGGTGTTCAGCAGGAGTTCTCCTTCTTCCTCAGCACAGGAGATGGTAAGCAGCGCATGCTCTCTGTGTATACCTTCAGGTCTGAGCTTCCGTGTTTACTCTCTTTTGGATAGTTTGCAAAGATAAAGAAGAAGGTGTATGTGAGTTGTTGAGGATACTTTTAAGGTGCGTACACACTAGACGATTTGCTCCAGTGTGTCCCCGGCAAAGGTGGGCAGGGGTGTGCTCAGTGTCGTTAACGACACTGAGCACAAACACCGAACGATATCGTTCAGTGCCGAGCACCGTCCCTCATTCCCGAACATGCAACAACCGATGAACGACAAAGACCAACGACCAGTGGGAGTGCGCATCGCTGGTCGTTATCGTTGATCGTTTTTGCGCGAAACCTGAACGATATTTTGGACGACTGAACGATAATGATATCGCCTAGTGTGTACGCACCTTTAGTTTTGCAATATTTTACAGTAATTTCCATTAGGGAAGAGGGGAAAGGATAAACTATGTCCTGACAGATATATCACAATATTAGTGCACTCCTCTATTACTTGGCAATTCAATATGTAGCCTTGTCCACAACTGGCTGAGCCCCTTATCTGGGCGTTAGGTTCAGCTTGGTCATTTTTACTTAAGTGGCAGGGGTATGTCTACTAACATGTCCTTGTGCAGCCAGCTGTGGGGGGCTCAGCACTGGGCACTGGGGCTTCTAAGCATGGGCTGGGGCATCTGATCTTTAGCTTTCATACCCAGACCTATTTCCATGGTTTAGTCCCCAAGGTCAAATGTCACCTATTCAGCTCTAGGAGGTTTGATGGGAACCCAAGGGACAACCCGTAAAAACTAGCTTATTAAGCTTCGCTGCTGCACTTCTCCTCTTGGGATTCGCACAGCAATTTGTGAGGAGGGCAGTGTGATTTTGCCACACCATTAATTGTTCCGGATATCACGTCGTATTAAGACATTAGGGGATTCTATTCTTCATGATGGTACGCTTACATTTGACTAGGGCACCTCTGAACATCCCCGAGGCCCAGGGCACCTCTGAACATCCCCGAGGCCCAGGGCACCTCTGAACATCCCCGAGGCCCAGGGCACCTCTGAACATCCCCGAGGCCCAGGGCACCTCTGAACATCCCCGAGGCCCAGGGCACCTCTGAACATCCCCGAGGCCCAGGGCACCTCTGAACATCCCCGAGGCCCAGGGCACCTCTGAACATCCCCGAGGCCCAGGGCACCTCTGAACATCCCCGAGGCCCAGGGCACCTCTGAACATCCCCGAGGCCCAGGGCACCTCTGAACATCCCCGAGGCCCAGGGCACCTCTGAACATCCCCGAGGCCCAGGGCACCTCTGAACATCCCCGAGGCCCAGGGCACCTCTGAACATCCCCGAGGCCCAGGGCACCACTGAACTTCCCCAAGATAAAGGGCACCTCTGAACTTCCCTGAGGTCCAGGGCACCTCTGAACATCACCGAAGTCAATTGTGCTTCAATGGTGTTACCAGTTCATAGATAAATTACACAAGATGGTAAGCAGCAGTAAAGTGGTGCAGTCTTATAAATGAAGTGTAATTTTAAGTAAACAAGGCATTGAAGGAGTATCAGGATATATCTCTTAGTTAATAGCCAAACTACTTGAAAACAATTAAAGCTCTCTTTTGAATCTGAATAGGTACATATTCACATCGTATTGTGTTTTTTTTTTGTGTGTGTTGTATTGCAAATCTATAATACACAATAAAGGACCCTAGGTTTTTGTTCTGCCCTGTTTTTGTGGTACAAACACTATAAACGATTATTTGGAATTGGTTTCAGGCTGTGTGCACTGGGTGAACGAGCATGGCAAGAACAGCCAGATAATCAGTATAGACTGCCCGACACGCAAACTGCTCTTCTTAGAGAATAAATCGGTGCTAGTGGTGATCACAGAGACTTTGCAGCTGTTACAGTTCTTTATAAGTCCAGATGGAGATGCAGAAGAGATATCCAAGGTAAGAATGGACCTAAGAACCATCTGTTGCCTACACAGAGTTGGCAGCCAGTTTGTGACGTGAACCAGTATTCCCAAGAATGCAGCCTGTGTATTCTGTCGACATCAGAAATATGAATAATAATGTATGTGGTTAGAGAATGCCATTTTTGCCTGCTAGACACCTGTACATAAATTTTTGTTATTTTTTTATTATTATTTTATATTTTATTAATGTGGCCTATAGGAGTGCAGGCTTTTATAATTTTTTACTTTTAATTTAGAAAATTTCTTTGACCTTTTATAGCCAGCAGCATAATATATGCCTGCCTATTATTATTTTTAAGTGTTAAGAAAAGATCTTTGCACCACAGGCAATCCTCAAATTTTACTTGTCCATCTGATATGGAAATTAATGGTCTTTTCGTTACCAGAATGTGTGCTTATTTAACAATTGGCTTCCTTTGCTTAATATATTGATAATGTATTGGCATATAAATGTTTCCAACTCCTAGGACTGGAGTGTATCTTGTATATGGCAGCTGAATGGATTGGCCACAGTTTTCGTCCAATCAGCTGTCACATACAGTTAATACCCACAAAGACTCTCCCGCACATCCATGCCTATAGGACTCTTTTCTGTCAGCTGTTACAGCAGGAGTGGGAACTGAACACAGGTTATTTTATAGTCCTTGCTGAAGGACATGTGGAGACTGGCTAAAGAGCAGCGGTTGTCCAAAAGTGGAGAACTCTACCTTTGATATCTTTGCAATATAGACTGACACTTATAATACTTTCTAGGCAGCGATTCATTCTACCTTTGTGTTGCTTGTAGGGAAGTGGTAAATTATGTAACTAACTTCTAGCATCACCACACTTTAGACTGGCCAATACACAAAGCAGAGCCCCCTCTGATAGCAAGTATCTTACTCAACAGCAGTAGTATGTCTATTAATATCTTCAGTACTATTAATAAGACACTTATATACCCTGTTGTTGTAGTTTTAAACCAGTAATATGTACAGCATGAGTTATACCAATTTGTAGTACTAATTTCCATCAATAGTAGGTAGTAGTAATATGGAAGCAATAGTAATGCCCAACATTGACTCATCAGTTCACCTTCTTATATCCTCATCCCACTGCCAAATGCTTCACACTGATATGGACTTTTTCTGTCCTTTGGATGTTGTTGGAGATTGTCTGCTCCATACAGGAAGATCTGCCCAAGGTCTGGGCTGTGCCGCTTGGAACATGGGCACTGACCAAAAGTTCCAACAAAGGTGAAAAATGAAGGTGGGTTGTTCCAGGGCTTCTCCTATCTTTAAGAGTGGGTGACTTTCAGGATGGAGAATACAGAATATATAAATATAGTGTTTATCACACTGTATGTGATAAATAAAAATATTTTTGCTACTTGTCGTTAAATGTGTTTCTCTTACTCCATCTGGGGAACACTATCACGGGACACACAGGTTTCAGATCCGTCTTGGGACCAGCTGAAGCAGGAGTGTGGGTGAAACTAGGAGACTTGATGAGTGGTCTGCTCATGGAGCAGATATGGACTGTAGCTGAAAAGCTCAGATATTTGTGGAAAACCCAAACACACAGAGTGGAACTCTGGACTGGAGTCTGCACAATGTTACAGAACTGGTCCCAGCCGAGAGGGCCTGGAACCATTTGCACGGACTTCAACCCCAGCTCCTAACAGAGGAGTTAAATGTTGGAACCCACTACTGGGAACTCGGACTAACACAACCAGAGAAACTCGGAGTGCATTGTACTGAACCTGGAGTCTAGGAACTCAGAACCTGTGTCAGACTGAAGGAACTCAAAGTGAACAACCACAAGGGTCGAATCGACCTTTAATCCACGTCCCGATTCACAGGCCTGGCACTGAAATCAGAATCCAGAACTCAGAAACTAGAAGTGGATGTACAGCACCCCAAACCCCCTGACTGAACCTACCGGGCGAACCTAGAAGCCGCAGCCCACCTCAGCCCTGGAACCGGACCGTGACACTCGGGAACAACCGCAGTGTAGAAACTCGGAAAAGGTGAAACCAAACTCCAGTACCGACCTACTGTTAAAAGCCAAATATACTGATGCTAGGGAACCTCCTGGAAGAACCGTAACAGATGGGAACAGCGGGTGCAGGCCAGGAAGGCAGGATAGTAGCAGACTGCTGAGGACTTCAGAAATTGGTTCGCTGGTAGATAACAGGAGTCCGCTCAGCTGGATACAGATGACAGGAGACAAACTGTAGATGGGTAGACACAGAAGCTCAATATCAACCAGGAACAGCACAGGAATGACTCAAGCCTGGGGACCAGGAACTATCTCAGGAAGATGTTGCTCTGGCAATGTGCTGTTCTCTTGAAGGGGTTTAAATTGGCAGTAGTGGAAGTCCATAGGCTGCCAGGATCATATGACCACGGTTGCAGCATAGGGATTGGACTGGGGAGTCACACAGGAAATCTAACATGGCCGTGCCCATGCAGCCAGCGTTTTTGTTAACACATGACTGTGGAGAGCTGAGTTGATGCTGAGACAGTGGAGATGTGCGGCGAGCAATGATGTGGTAAGTGGGGCGAAGACCCTGTTTTGTGACAGACACTGGGTAACCGTGGGGTGGAGAGGACACTGTCCCAGGAGCAAGCACAAGTGCAAACTTAAAACTTGTTTGCAGGCTTCCTCCTTCCCCTCTACAGCCCATAACGCTAAGCACCTTAGTTTAAAGTTTAATAAGCCAATAGGAGAGAGAATAGCAGGCTGAACAAGAACAGCACTCAATAAGAGAGAGTGAAAACATAGTATGTATTGAAGACCAGGTGTCACTTTTCAGAATTGCTTCACACCGTGTTGTGCCACCCATTATGCGCTTGCCGATCTGGTAGAATCTGCCACCAGGTGATCCAGAATCGGTACCCCCTCCAAAACATATGCTTTTAAGATGGTCACTGTGATCCATCTGGCCTTTGATTGTTTTGTCGCTGGCCAATTTCTTTTGTGTGCATCATGGAGCACCAGCAGGCTATCAGTCTTACGGAATGCAGCAGATCTATCCACATAGATCCAATCCACATGGCTTGGACAACACCAAGAGAATCTGCACTGCAAGAAGATGAGTTGTGGCTCAGAGCCTTAATTACAGTGTCCTGGTTGAATTAAAATCACAACACGACCTTTGATTGAAATGCAGTTCGGGCGCATGCATAGAACTGTCCTGTCTTGATGAAAAACAAGGAACGGTGACCTACACAAAAGAGACCTGTCTGGCAGGAGAAATGGCCAGCAAGAAGGAAACCCCTTTTACACCAACTTGAAAATCCCGGGTTGTTGCACGTGAATGCTCATCAACCCGGGATTTTAGTCAGTGTAAATGGATCCACCCAAGTCCAGTGACCCGGGGATCCAACTCTGGTAGATTGCAGGGTTCGGCATGGGTCGTTCCCATGTCACCCTGTAGTGTAAACGGCCCAAGCTGGGTCACGATGACTCGGGTTATGCCGCATTCTGCCCGATTGGCCGGCTTCAGTGGCACTTGGAGATCACATCATCTCCAAGTATCCACTGCAACATCGGAGGAACCGGGTCACTGCAGACCTGGCTCCGATGTGAACGGTGACGACCCGGGCATAACCTGGGTTGGCACCACAGTGGGAAAAGGGTTTGTCCTGGGTCTGATCCGGGTTGGAAATGTGTTCCAAACCCCGGGTCAGACCCGGGACTTTGGTATAAAAGGGGTATTAGAAAATGCAGATTCACCAAATCCAGAGATGGCTTCTGAGGTGCTGAAGGGACCAAGATGAGATCCCAGGGAACAAAGGGTGGCTAGGCATGGAGAACACCATGAAGAAAGGTCTGGACTTAAGGTTAGGCGGCAAACTTGAGTTGGAAAAATATAGAAAGCGGCAAAGCTTGTAACCTTAAAGAAAACAGTTTCAACTTACTGTCCTGCAAGTATGATAGCAGATAAGTGAAGTTGAATAAAGAACTATGGGCTTTCTTCCATTGACACCAGGAGATGTAAATTTTCTGGCCCTACTCATGGTCAGAATGATCTGATTAGAAAAACCCTTAGCTCGGAGGATCACGGCTTCAACAGCCATGCCGTCAAAGCCAAGTTAGCTAAGGGCCGGATTCAGAGATGTACCCAATGCCGATATTTACGCAGATTGAGTGCTTGCTTGCCATTATGCATGCATGTAAGCAGCACTGCACACGCACAGAGGAATCGCTCACAAAGTGAGTGGTAGGTAGTCAGCGGTTGGGGGAGGTAACGGGGGTGACTAGGAAAACACAGGTGTGTCTTACAGTTTAAACGCCTTTTCATGGGCGTGCTTAAATTGGCCATTGTGATCTCCTTTGTAGCATGAAAGCTCTCTCAAACTTGCTGCATGGCTGCCCGATCTGCATCAATGTTCTCTTTTTTTTTTTTTTAATCATGTAATTTTTTTATTGAAAATTTTCAGAGAAAAAATATACCCACATACGGAAACAGGCATATAGACGTGAAGGCAGATATGAAAACTACAATATGAAGATATAAAAATAAGCAAAATACCCCACATAGTCACTGTTAACCAAGGCAACACCCGAAGGTGCCATTCGGTCATACACCAAAATTAAAAAAAAGGACATAGATGACATACAATAATTGAAAATATGAAAAACAAAAAAAAAATACACATCCGCCATAATATCAAAACCTAGTCTCCCACCTACATTCCCTATCCCTAACCTACAAAAATAGTAATTACACCCAAAACAAACTTTTTTAGAACCCCACACCTGGTATAGTTTATCCCGAACTTAGGTATACCTGGATCCCCATATTAATCCCATCCTAACTACACTACATACAGCTTACCTAACAAACCCGCCCACCCCCCCACCCAAATAAAGGATCTAAACATCGGATAAATGACTGGGGCTACTAACTAAGCAAAAGGAATATGGAGCTCCACCCACATATGAATATAGAGCTTTAGGTTCACATATCCAAAATAAAAACCACATAAAATTTTATTAAATAAAACGGATATACAAAAAACCCAGCAGTATAAAAAGCAAATGAAAATAAACAATAAAAATAAATAAGAGACAAAGTATCAAAACAGTAAAATCTAATTATGAACTTCAAAGTCCACAAAATATAAATAAACCAACACATAGTTTAACTGAAACGGGATATATAAAATCACATCAGTTTTGAAAACAAATGAAATTGCATATAAATCAACAAGACCGTGATGCAAATATAAAGGCTCCAGAGGTTCACTTGGGCCAGGCCTCAGCCTCCTGCAGGGAAAAAAACAAAAGACTTCGTTCCGCCACATCCTGCTTGAGAGTATACACAAAAAGGTAGAAAACATTTGCAAAGCTTCACCATAAATGTCAGGACCGGAAAAAGGATGTTTAGGCACGGCAGAGCAAAATCTCTGTGGCTGGAAACAAAATGGTAGTCAATCTTGGATTGTACCACGACCACTGGTACAGAGAACTGGACTTGAACAAGAGAAGCAAGGACTTCGGAGTCGGGGAGCAGAGGCTCCTCCACTTGACAGGGAGGAAAAGAATCCATCTGCAATTCTCCAATTCTGTCCACAAGCCTCTGGGTAGAGGCATCAATAGCCAGGAGGATCTGTTGAAGAGGAGTAATGATAATACTAATGGATAGCCAGAGATGAAGAGCTCACTGAAATGGGAAGCTGTGCGTGTGGAATGCAGGCAGCACACCGCAGGAGCTGGTGAGGACAGGGAGCCGGAATGCACTGCATGTCACCTCATCAAGATAGTCGCCTGCATTAGGAGAAAATACCAGCACTGAAAGGATCGTCACAGGAGGTAATAAGCCCGAACTCCACAGCCCAGGAAATCCAGCAAGATCGCGGTGGCTAGCACACCGCTCACCCCAGCCACCGGAGCTCACCAGCAGGAGTTGAAGAGCGGACAGGCAGCAGAAATCACGCCCAGAACAACAGAGAATACATCTGGTAACCCGATGAGGAATTGCAAGTAAGAGCACTTCAGCGCACAGCCGCAGGAGCTGGGGGAGGAGGCGGGAACATCACGGAACTAAGAGGCAGTGGACCCAGCCACACAGACGGGGAAACAACGGGGAGACAGCTCACAAATCACCCAGTGCTGGACTCCAGGGACACAGGAGAGGATCACCCCACCGAAGCAGGCACACCCGGGGAGGATTTTCCACAGGAGAGATGGCTGAATACGACCTACGCCATGTTACTCCAGGCCATGCCTCCCGTTCCACATTGGACGGACATGAGAAAGACCGCAGTGGGCGTCCCTATGCTTGAGTAAGATTTGAAAACACTAGCATATTTTCGCAGTTGCGTTCCGTGCGAAATCGCAGCTGCGTTTGCATAAGCGTACATCTCTGAATCAAGTCCTGATAGAAAATTAGGCCCAGTTTTAGCAGATCTGGTCATGTTGGCAGTCGTCAAGGATGACCCACCTCCATGTTGAGTATGTCGCCGTACTACAACTGCATTGGCCAGTTCAGAATCACTAGGATGACTTGAATTCCCTCAGCTTTTGCCTTTTTTAGCATGCTAGGAAGCAGTGGAATTGGAAAAAGATACACAAAGTGGAATCTCCATGGGATCATGACACGCATCCACCATGATTACCTGCAGATTCCTTATGTGTAGAGATGTGGAGGTTTGGATTTTCCCGACAAATATCGGGTATCGGAAAGAAGCAAAACGTCATTTTTAATGGACAAAAATCATCTTTGATGGACTTTTGTCCATGAAAGATGACATTTGCCTCTTTCTGAGACCTGATAATTGATGGTAAAAATACAACTTTTGCTGGAAAATCCAGACTAATCCGTGCCTGCACATCTCTACTTATGTGCATACACCTTGTGGTTCCGTTGAGAGGCCATCAAGTCCAACTCTGGCAGACCCCACTGTTTCACAAGTTGGTCAAAGACCTCCTGATGAAGGGACCATTTTCTGGGATGAATCTCTTGACGGCCTAGGAAAATCCACTTCCCGGATTTCAGTACAGATTTGACTTTAGGGAAAAGTAAGAAGTCACATGGTGCTAGGTCTGGCGAGTATGGAGGGTGTTCTATCACTGCAGTCTGTTTCTCGGCCAAAAACTGCTTCACATAGAGCTGTGTGGTCTGGGGCATTGTCCAGATGGAGGATGAAACCATTTTTACACAACTATGGCCTCTTTCTTCGGATTCTTTCACACAAAGTTACTGGAACATTTTTGTACACTATGTAGACAAAACTGATTGCACACTGACCGCAAATAGATCAACTAAATTTTATTGACATCAGTACTTTGTAGGTCCACAACGTGCAGTGATTACTGCAGACAACCTTGTGTGCCAGTGAAAGCAGCTGCATACACAGTTGCATAGCTGCAGGCATAGGAGGCCCTAGCTAATACCATATGCTATAGGGCTGGTGCAACTGTCGATGGTGCAAGACTCACCGGCAGTGTTACAGTGTGCAGAGGCCCACGCAGCAGTCTCCACCACTGAATGAAGCCCAAAGTGTACACTATATTTTATATCTTCTTGTTTCGGTACACCGTCCTTAAAGTCACCGATTCTTTAAATTCCTGACTTCTGTTAATACCCCAGCAGTACACCCTCCCATTGCTGATTGCCAAATGTTTGTGGCCAATTATAACCTGGCACCACACCCGCAATATGGCAGTGAACGTCGCAAAGAAGGGTTATGACAGATGCTCCTTTTGGTGCTTGATGTAATTGATTAACAGATTATTTTTACTAAACAGGTGAAGCTGACTGGGAGGGTTGGTAAGACTGCTGACATTCTCTGTGTTGAAAACTCCTTACTGATTACAGCAACAGGAGAAAGTGTCATAAGGTAATTCTTTAATACATCCTGGGAGATCTGCTTGCAACATATGTATGTCTTGTCATTTATTCGTACTGAAGGCTTTATTCTGAAGAGTTTGTCTTCAATGTAGTTACTACACCTTCTTTCGCTCCCCCGAGGAAGGCTGTTAGCTGGCAGACCATGTCAAGGGGATGTTGAATAAAGCCTAAGTAAGCAAATCATTGTTTTCAGTCATTTAAAGATCAGACCGGCATCTTAAGGCTGTGTCTGATGTTTGAAAGTGAAAGACAAGATAAGTAACTTCTTAGTTTTTTTAGGGTGAGATTATTGTTAGTTATTGAAATGTATCACTAAAAGAATACAGCTTTATATTTTTACTACCCAGCCCATAACATCTGTAAGTGTACTATTACAATGTTTTGTGGGGTCTATGTAACAGCCTATGAGTTGCATGCAGCTGTGAGATTTTGGTCATTTACCTGTTATATATAAAATGGCAATCTTTAAACCTCAAAAGCAGACAGAGATAGGTCATTTAAGTCAAACAAAAGACAAAACCAGAGCCCAAAAAAAGCGGCCAATCAGTGTCCCCCAGTGGACTTCGAAGAATGTATTTAGCCTAAGTCATAGGTTCCCAAAATTGGTCCTTAAGGCACTTAAGACTATCCATGGTTGAGCACAGATTGGTAAATGAAGATAGAGTTGCGTCTGTACAAAGCCCTCATTCCAACCAAAGTTAGTATCAAAATTTTAGACGCAACTCTATCTTCATTAAAAATAATATAAGACATATGCAAAAGAGAGCGCCCTTAACTCTGCAGGCTCTTCTTGTTAAGAGTAAAAGGAGTTTATAGGAACAAGTGGAAATTCTCTGGAAATTCCAAGTGAGATACATATTCCATACCCTATGGTAGTTCTTAACCGAAGATGGTTTTCAAGCCTAGAGCATGGTTTCCACCATACTGGACAATAAAACCTTTATCTTTAAAATGATGGCTTGAATAGCGTGGTGGCTAAAGTCATGATGAACGATTCTTGGCTTAACAGGTTACATAGTAACAGAAGATGGCATGATGGGCTTCTTGCCATATTTAGTACCTATGTACAACAACCTTGTTGGCCAATCGAGAGTTAGAAGTATCCCTGAACCACTTCCCTTTTCAACTTTTTGAGATAATTTAGTCGCATAGCTAACAGTGGGAAGTGATGAATCAGAGAAAAATTAGAAGGAATATTAATTGATTATTTTGAGTTTCCTTTGGCCTCCACTCTTAACCACAGCTGTGGCCCAGCCATTCCCTTCACCCATCTCCTCCACTCAATTTCCCCCTACTTCCTTTTGTCTTACCTAAGTAGTGATGCATATTCCTATGGTTATTATTATTATTATTTTTTTTTTTTTCTCCTTCATTATTTTGTATAAATTCTGCATTTTATTGTCTCACACCAGTAACTTTTTGTTGTTCTCTGTACTTACTTACTGTTGTGTGACCTGTTACTCTTTCCTGTTGGATTGCAAAACTCTGCATAAAGAATATATCTAAAATTCATTTTACAAGGAATAGTCATGATATCTACTAGAAATGCTTTTGTATCTCTTGTCCTTGAACAAATGTAGGTTGCTTTTTGTTTCTGATGAGATGTCACCATATTGACATCTGGGGGTTTATTTACTAAAATTAGAGGTTTTTAAAAGTGGAGATGTTGCCCATAACAATCAATCAGATTCTAGCTATTCTCTTCTAGAAGGTGCTAGTTAAATGTTAAGTAGAATCTGATTGGTTGCTATGGGCAACATCTCCACTTCTAAAAACTCTCACTTTAGTAAATATACTCCCTGGTGTACCACAGTTCTTGACTATCTGTAGAAATATGTCAGGTTGAAAGGCTTATTTTCATGGATGTAGAGTATTCCTGTTGAGAAAGTCTGCATCTCAGTTTTCTACTACGGGAATGATTACAGCAGAGGTCACTGGAATGTGATCTTTTTGAATCGGTGTATTGCCGGGGAGCTTTTGGTTGTCTCGTGACACTTCTGCGAAATTGTCGGATTGAACTCTTATTTGCTTTCCCCTTGAAAGAGGATGAGCACTGACCAGAGTGTTTGAGACCACTCTTAGTTCCAGAACTGGCAATTTTGACTCGTCAGGACCAAAACCCTTGTATGCCGCACTAAAGGGTCGCCACCTGCCAGCCCTGTATGTAGACTGGCAATTGTAAGAATAGTCTAGTCTTAAATTGTGAATGCACTACCTTTATTGGGCTTGTTGCTCTAGAGTCACCAAAGGAGAGACAACATGATGAATTGGCTATAGGTTATGGTGTATCTTGTTCCATGTTGATAGTTCTGGAACTACATATTATAAGTACATACAAGCAGCACTTAACATCTACATGAAATGCATTTTCAGATTCTGGGATCTGGAGCGGGATGACAATTATGTGCTGTTTCTGGATCAGCAATTGGGGTTTGAAACTGAAGAAATAATCAACTGCATTTCTTACTGTGCAGCTAAAGGTATGGCACGTCCGCTCAGTTGTAAATGTCAGTCACTGTATAGCTGATCCTGGGCCTAATTCAGAGATGTACACTAACCCGATGGTTAGCGTACATCTCCGATGGTGAGTGACTCTCCCAAGCCGCAGCATGAGTGACCTGCTGCGGGGTATCTGGTTTGGAGTGGGGGCATGGCTGGTCACCATTCCCGGATGCAGATCTCCTGGCTTTGCAAGTGACCAGGAAACAGCCAAGCTGCGGTAAACTTCAGCCACCACAGCCAGGCCAAAGAAGCGACCATTGGTCGTGATGGTTGCGATGCAGTAAGGAGGTGCCTGTTTCCTACAGACATTAATTAGTCTTTGACACTAATACTGTACTGTGAAGGCAGTAGCAACCTTTTTGTGTTTGTTATTCTCAATCAACATGTACAGATGTGTCCACATACCTAGTGTTCACTCTAGGTCTGACGCCGGACCTAGAGAAAAGGCACTTCTGAGCGCACACGCCCAAAAGGGGGCGTGGTCAAAGAGAAGGGGGGCGTGTATTTAAGATGCTTCCCCTTTTCGTCACTATTGGGGGCGTGCCAGGCACTTACGGACATGCCGGGCTGCCCCCAAACGCTATCAGTGTGAATGGATGCAGGGCCCATGCGCCCGGCATCCATTCACTGGCGGTGACCGCTACACTGCAGTTTTCCCTACTCGCGGGACACTGCGACCCGCTGGTAGGGACGGCACCCGCAAGTTCTTTCATCGGGGCGCCGGAGGGCAGGGTGCTTTTTCCCTGTTAGAAATAGGGTAGGGTGCGGCGCCCCGCTAAAATAGCCTAGCAGGAACGCTACATGCCTCCTATCCTCAAATCGCGCTAAATAGCCCTGTTTGGCATGCCACGTACTTTGCGACTAAGCCGTGCCCCATCTATCAGTGAAGTTAGCAAACTAAAGGTCTTGAAGCATCTTACACATGCCATTAGAAAAACTTTTGAAAAGTTCTACAGAATTTGGCTCAGCTGTAAACTCACTGTTAAGCATTAAGATAAATCTGATCCTCATCAAGACAATTTCCAATCTCTTTATTATATTTAATAAATCTTTGCTTTTCGGGAATAAGTAACAACATTAGGGAGATGATATTTAAATATGAACGTCCAAGATTACCAGACTGATTACTTCCTACATACTGTACCTGAGAGGAGTTTGTTATGAACTGCAGGAACACTGGCAGCAGGAACTAGCAGAGGACGGGTGGCTATGTGGCGCAAAGTCACCGATGTACGGAAGTCCTTACGGACAGATGGGAAAGACTGCTGGAAGCTAAAGACTCCAACAGAATTGGACGGCAACATAGCACAAATAAAGGTAAAAGAATGTCACAACAAATGTCTCTAATGACATTGGACAAAATATGACTTTGAGCTTGTGTTATCCTGATTTTATCTGCTTTATTATGTTGTATCCAAGTTATGTCTCTTACCATAATCTTGAGATGTCAGCCATTAAATCTTAGTCCACCTGTTACCATATGTTTAATACACACTATGTCATCTTGGTGCAGTGGGGATCATCCCAGAATCTCTTAGCTGTCAGCAATCTCAGCTCTGTCCTGGTCCTCAGTGAACACGTCATGTCCTCTCATTTCCACCAACAAGTTGCAGCCATTCAGGTGGCTCCTTCCCAGCTCAGCCTGACTTACTTCAGTACAGGAGCTACTCACAGCTTGAAGACTGATATGTACATCAAAGGGGTCTTCGTCACTAAAGTGAGTAACCACTAAATTCACGACTGTTACTTCTGTCATATTATATTATATTATATTTTTCCAGCTAGACATATGGGGCAAATATGGGTTTTTGGAATTGCACTGATGACTGCATCCCGCAGGCTATTACATGTCCCCCATGCTGTATTTTGGCTATTATAAGAGTTGGTTGATCCTTCCATCTCTCTTTCTCTGTTTCTCCATCTATCTCAGTCTGTCTGTCAGTCTCTCTCTCAGTCCTTGTGTCTCCCTGTTGCAGACCCCCCGCTGCCTGAGTGCTCTGGTGGCCTAGCAGGGGTATGGGCGTCCTGGCCTCCCACTGTCAGCACCGCTGGTCCTTACTTCTGTTGCCTCCTGTGTCCGGCTGCGGCTGGAGTCCTCCGTGTTTTGTGAGGTCGCCGACCCGCCCACTGCCGCTGTGGCCACCAACGCCAGGGGTTGGTGAAGCAGCAGCACAGGCGTCCTATAGGAAGCCCGGCGCTGCCTGCTCAAAGTAGAAAAAAAATTTACATAAGAAAATATGAAGGTGCATTAGCAGCCCCGCTGTTTAGGGACCAAACTGTAGACTGGCCTGCCTGAGCTGGGGGCGGGGTATAGGGGAGGAGCAGCCTGGGCTTCATAACTCTGAAGAAATTAACTGTTTGGTGCCCAGACTCCATCTGCCAGCCTATACCCCAGCATAGTCCCTGTATCCCGTATGGAAGGATGAAGAAGAAATATAGCTGGCGGCGGGTAGGGTATTGCAGTGCATTATGTGGCTGGCAGTGTGGGGTGGTTTCAGTTTAAAAAATCTGGCTATAGTAGACTCTGTTCTAATCTATGTTTAATATGTATCTGATGGGGGGTATATATATTTGCTGTACAGTATATGGCTACAGGGGAGTAACCAGACTTTGTAGGCCCCATAGCAACATTTCGAAGTACCCCCCTCTCCACAGTGGTTGTTAATTTTATGCACCATATTATTGTTCGGATTCATTTTATGCCCCATAGTAGTGTCCTAATTCTTTGTATGCCCCATAGTAATACCCTAGTTCACAATATACCACATAGTACCCCCAGTTCTAATATGCCACATTGTAGTGCTGCTAGTACACTCTGCCACAAGTTCACTTAGTGCCATAGTGCCACACATGGGGCGGGGACCAACCAGATAATACTTGAGGGGCATATTTTTTAATGCAGGAAATTCCTCTTTGAGTAGATACCTTCTCACTTTCGGCACGTTGTCCGTTTCTGGGACAGTCCTAACCTGGCTGTAATCAAGGAGAAGCCTACTGTGACAGTGCCAGGCTCACTGGTTAGCTCCGCTGTGTCTGTGAGCATGAAACGGAAGAGCAGGAGATGGATCATATCAGTGCGGAGCTTTACTGAGAGGGAGAGGCAGAGATCGCCACTGATGAAGTCCCCCTTTTTAAGCCGGGCAATGGGCTTGACCCAGTTCCTTAGCAGGCAATTTCAGGAACTTGATAGGCAACTATATGAGATGGGTCCGGGACCCCTTAAGCCTCTGGGCCCCCCGCACTATAGCTACACCTATGTATGGCTAGCTATGAGACTTTTCATTTTGCACTACAGTATATGGCTGGCAAAGGCTTGGTTGGGAGTATGGCAGGTACAATTTGGTATAATGTTGTACTATCCAGTTCATGTATGCATATTTTTTTATTCTAAATAGACGCTCCTCAATTAAAGACTCATCCACTATTATGTACAATCACACTCACATTTTTCTACTGTGGTTAACGCACCACTCTCCTGTTCTCCCTTCTCCTCCATGTCTCTCCCTCTCTCTTAGGGGTATATTTACTAAGGTTCAGGTTTTTATGCTTTCTCAAGTACTTTTTATGTTTGTCATTGTATCATTTGTAACGTATAAAAAAAACAGAAATTGTAGTTTCATATATTATACATGTCTCATATCGCCTATATGATCCCTGGTTGATAAACATAGAGCATATAAATCCATGTCATTTTTCAGGATTCTGTAGCAGTATGGAACGGCAAGCAGGTGACAGTCTACGAACTCACCGGACCCACCCTGAGGAACGCAGGTATTCCCATCTCTTCCGTTTTATGATTCTATAGCCGCGATGTTCCGTAGTAGTCTAACTTATTATGCGCAGGCAACAATGAGCTCCGATCATTTCCTACACATCGCATGGAAACATAACCTACGCAGCTATTCCAGATCCCCACAGATAACTGAATCGCCCTGTTTCCAACTGCAAAATCAGCATATTTATCATCTGTAGGGTTTCAACTTCAATTGACGTTGAAACCCTACAGATGATAAATATGCAGATTTTGCATATGGAAAGTCTGTCGAATTTGGTCAATTTTAAACCAATCTGTATCAACCTTTAGTAAATTGACCCCATAGTCTTGCATAGCAAAGCCTATGGCAGTTTTTTATTCACTTGGCTAGATATCCACTTTTAATGTGTCTTATAAATCATTACTGTGATCTTGACATAAATTAATACGCACTAATGTAATTTATACAAGGCAAGCAATGATCTGTAATGGGTTTGACATTTCACCGGAAGAACATAAAATGGCAAATGATTTAGTTAAGCTTGATTTATGGACAAAATAATGGAAAGTACAGTTTGACTGGTCAGGTCTAGAATAAGAAATACTCTTATTGGCAATGTGTTGTTTGGGGGGTACAGAGAATCAGTCTGTGCTTTGTTGGTCAGCACATACATCTGAAGACTGCCTTCTTTATTTATTTACACATTTCAGTTGTTCTCCTACAATATTGCTGAGTTTTGATTAATTTACCTCTCAGTTTTGCTCATGAGTGATGAGACATAGGCCGCCTGTATTACATATGTCACTGGTGTGTTTGATGGTTTTTATTACATTTATTCCACAGTTCACTCAAAATGTCCATTGATTCTCCAACGCAAATCACCCTCTGACCCCCAAAACAACATTGGTTTGTGACTGACTCCTATAGCTCAACTAATCACCTTTACTCGTTGCAATTTGGCTGGACCAGTATTCACTGTGTGGCACTTAACCTCTTGTATCAGACTCCTGTTTTCATATACATTGTAAACTTGCAAGCAGGTCCCGTCTGTCTGGGCCTGATGTAGCAGTCTACGCTAGATTACCGTGAATCTGCGCATGCGCAGGACTAGTCCGGCAAAATCATATGCAGGCCCCCATATGCCTCTGTCTGATTGACAGGCAGAGGCGTTTGCAGGGTGGTGCGGGGACGGCCTGTGTTCCCGGAAACGGAGGTGTGCCGCCCCTGTTTTCGGGAGTGATGAGGCCAGGTTCATGGATGCAGAATTCCCGGCCTGGCGATGGTTACAATCAGTGGTGGCTCTAGAGCAGTCCAAAATTCAAATAGTGGAACCACACCAACTGCCATTTCAAGCGCTGCCAAACATAGGCCCATATTCAATTTGGAGCGAAAAGCCGTTTTCGCGTGTTTTTGGCAAAAACTTTTCGCAGATGACGTCATTTTCGCCTGTTTTGGTTTTACTCCGTATTCAATTTGAAAGAGGCGGAAACTCAATGCAATGTAATAGGTGAAAAAGTTTCGCCTATGAATACCAGGCGGAAAAAAGTGCAGAATTGGGATTTTGGGGTGCAATGTTGCGGGACCCCCCGTGCAACCTTCAGACAGTCCCCTAAAGGTAAACTGTGTCAAAACATTTTTAAAAAGCACTTAAGGACACCCCAAAAAATCGCGAAAAAAAAAAAATGTTGGAGGACAAAGTTAAAAACTAGCGAACTTGACTCTGGGGGGGTCCCCAAGTATGCCCCAGGTGTTTTTTCCATTGCCGGTGCTTGCGGCAGGTGGATTTTTCACGATTTTTTAAACTTTGCTGGGATAACTTATTTTCTGGAAAAAATACTCCTGAATACTATTCTCCACCACTTATACAAAAACGCTATTTAGCAGCTATTGAGCCCATTTAAAAACACCAAATACCTTCAGCAAGCCAAATTGGGGGTAACCATAGCTAACCCCCATGTCAGAGCATCTTTTGCGGGGTGTCAGGCTGATTTCCCCAATCTGACAGGATTTTCCGCTTGTTTAAGTTTCGCCGGGTCCCGTATTCTCCTACTTTCAAATTGAATACGGCGATACGCGGGCACGTGCGCGATACTTTTCCAGCTGCAAAACAGGCGAAGTAGGTGAAAAGTCCAGGAGGTGAAAAAGTATCACGGCTTGGCTCAAATTGAGTACGGGCCATAGATGGCCGGGACTCACTGGCAGTTGGTGGGTCAAAGAGCACTTTCCCAAAGAGGTGCACTTTGTATGAGTAAAACGTGTCTCTTTATTATTAGGCTGATTCTAAGGTTGAAGGATCCTTGTGCCAATGGCGAGATTGTGTATACAGCAGATGCGAATATTTATGTAACTCCATCCTGTTCTGAGTCGTACAGAACTCGATCAGATCTGTCATTCTGCGAAATTGGACGTTTCGTGATGGCAACAATGCAAGCGCACGGAACCGCCCTGTCTTGTGAGAGTGTCATAGGCGGGTACCAAAATCTCTGTGCGGTTTTGAGCTGCGCATACGTGGAAGGGAAGCCTGTCTCTGATGGATCTCATGCACCCAGCAAGTGCCAATACTAATGATGGCGGCTAAGGCGGCCGGCGTAAAATCAATGGGGCGGTGCGGGTTTCCGCTTGCTAGCGCACAAAACCCCTGCATTAGCTCTGTGGATTCTGGCAATTAGCATATATAAGGTAGTAAATCAGGCTTCCGTAACTACAGCCTTATTGCTTGTGACTCCGTATCAGCCCCACTATCTCCAGCGCCCCAGCTAAACAAAATCTAGTGTTGGGCTGGTTGGTGCAAAGTAGTTGTTCTGAGTAAGGAATATCCCGAACAATATTGGTTGGATGACGCATCCCTGTATACACTACCATCTTGGCCCGCAACGCCATGCACTTTCCTCTAACAGTGGGTACTTTTGCACAAAAGTAGGTTAGCACAGATGGTGTGGGCAGCACGGTTGGTATAATGGTTAGCATTGCTGCCTCACAGCTCTGAGGTTGTTGGTTTGATTCCCACTATGGCCCTAGCTGTGTGGAGTTTGTATATTCTCCCTGTGCTTGCGTGGGTTTCTTCCGGGTACTCCGGTTTCCTACCACACTCCACAAATTATACTGGTAGGTTAATTGGCTTCCAATAACCCTAATGTGTATGTGTGTGAGCATGCGGTAGGGACTGATGTGAATGGCCAAATATTATGTGCTGCGGAATATGTGTGCGCTATATAAATAATTGGTAATAATATTCTGCATGGTACTACGCAACCAGCCCATGTACAGATTATATTGGTGGTCATCATTTTATTGGATTATTGGCAGTAATGTCAAAATATGTTAAGCAGTTTGAGGTTTAATATCTTAACATTTGATTAAATAAATCAACATTGGATGTTTAATTAGCAACACTGCTGGTTTTTATTTGTTTGTGCTTTGCTACCATACTGTAATGCTGGGTACACATTGGCTGATATATTGGCCTATCAATTAATTGGCCAATTCATCTGCTGGTCATTGGCCAGTGTGTACAGACAATATGTCTCTGAACCGCGTCGTTCATAGACATCTATCGCATTGGCTGTGCTGCACAGCCGATAGACAGATATGTCTGCAAGTGTGTACAGGCGGTTTGCAGACCACCCGTACACACACAGCAGCGGCCCTGCCCCCGACCCGCCTTCCTGCCAGCGGGACCCGCTGCTCCTGGATAAATGATGGCCGTTCAGTGTGTATGAACGAGCATCATCTAAAGATATATCTGCAGATCACTCGATCTGCAGATATATATTTCAGGTGTGTACCCACCTTAAGTGCTGGATTGATATTGATATTTAATTGTCCATGCCCTATTCTTTTCCAGCCACTGATCACTGCACATGTCTTTTAATTCTAAACACATCTAGCGCCCCAGGCAATTATTTTGTTTAGAATGTTTACCTGACACCCTAATGTTTGTTGAGGGTTATGGTTACACTATGCTGTTGGGAGTCTAGATGCTACCTCAAGAGAACAGTACTAAATGCTTCAAGTCCTGACCATCTGCGCTGCTTGGTAATGTTACTGTGTGCCATATGATCATTATCTGTCTTTAGGTTCCTTTGCATGTGAGTCTCCTGTGTTGGCAGTACACGAGGAGAACATTTACACCGTAGAGCCTGGTAGGGTCCAGATCCGTACTCTACAGGTAAGTTCATATATAAAGATTGTTTTAATCAGCTATACACTGGATTTATCTCTACAGTTATGTCACTCAAGGTCTTTCCCACCTTCACCACTGCCTATTAGAACAACAGCAGGACGTGCTTGATAATAACTCTGCACAAGGAAAGCAAGTCCTGTGATTAAAAACTACAAAGAGACTTTATGCACTGTTGCTGTGTATCATATCTTCAGATAATTGAAAATAAAGAGGGTCATTTTACTCACCCATCCCTTTAAAGTCACAACCATAATCCACAGGGGTTATGCACCATTACAGCAACCAGACTCCATCATGATAGAACATGCCTATTTTGGGCGCCAATTATCAGGAGATCCCTACCAATCCCCTCTCCTATTCTGTGTATTATATCCACAACTGCTCCACTTCCTACATTATTATTTTTTTTATATACCCTTCATTTAACAGAAACCTCATAAACACTATATTGGTGTAAAGTGAGATCACCACCACAACAGGACTGTTGAGCAGTATGGTGTATGTGCCTACCTTATATTGTTTTCTCACATCCTCTTCGGGGGTATAGAGGGCACAATGCAGAATTTGGCTACAACTACCTCTGCATAACCTCTCCTAGCAATAGCGCATACCTTCTTCTCTAAGTGCCTTAGCAGTCTAGGTGCGTTATCGGTGGCTGCCTAGGCAGCCTTATTCTTTTCCTTTTATTTCTTTTTTTAAGTTTTATTTTCTTAAGTTTTTAGTTTTGGTCCAAGTTGGTTTTGCCTTTTAAATTATTACCGCTTTACAAATGCGGACTAGCTCACCGGAATAATGCACGTTCTTTTAGATAAGGCCCATAAGCTCCTACAAAACAACTTATCACACTTGCAGAATAATTTTTTAACTCATGAAGGTCGGGCTAACCAGATCTACTTTCACATCAGTAATATATGTTTAATATTAAACACAAAATAATTGTTTATTTTTATTGCATGGAGGAATGTTTGGTTTTTAAAGAACTAGCAATTCCCATTGGATCTTCTCTACTCAGATACTCTTTTACCTTATGTAAAGGCACACGGAACGATATTGCCAATGATTTGGCCGATACTGACGCATCAGAACGACCAATCGTCCATATCGTGCCATGTGTATGCACGACATTTGTACATGCAGGAAGATCAGGCGATGCGACTGACGATCCCATGCAGCACTATGTGGTGGGGGCTGGCATATCGGGCGGTCGGGCACCGAATCGCCCCGTGTGCACGGACCTCCCGATATGTCGGCCTGGGATCGTGGGTCGCACCGCTGGGTACACAATCGTAAGTCTTCTTGTGTCTATTGACAACAAAAGCACAATGTTACTAGTCTTATTAAATCAAAAACAGGAGCTACAGAAGTTTAGCTTCATTTAAGGTACCAATATCTTGAAGGAGATTCTGTGTCCCTCAATAGATCCTGAGAAGGCATTTTGGGCCTGATTCAGACCCGCTCGCAAGCGGGTCGATGGTCCCCCACTGTGCATGCGCACGCCGGAGCCCCAGGGAGCGACGGCAGCTCCGTCGCTCCTAGGCTCACTACAAGATGGGGCGGCTGTCGATATTGATTGACAGCTCACCCCGTTTTGTAGGTGGGGAGGGGGGGTGTCTGTGCAAACGGAGGCGTTCCCGAAGGAACGCCTGCCATTTGGGGGCGGCCCCACTGACATCACGAGTGATGTCAGTGGTGAGCTTCCTGCTCTATTAGAGCCGGAAGCTCAGTGGGACTTGCGGCAGACGAGACCCTACCACAAGGGTCTCGTCGCAAGCCCTATGGTCGAGACCATTGCGACCATCACCTGGCCGCTCGTAAAAGCTGTGGGTGGTCACCCACAGCTTAGCGAGCGGCCAATAAAAAAAAACAAAAAACGCCCTGATTCAGAGCGAGCGCTCTGAAAGAGCATCCGGTTCTGAATCAGGGCCTTTGTGTATAAAAATCCTGTTTCTACTTCAGGGTCCATAGGGTATCCACAGGATACCTTGGGGTATAGGTGTGACGTCAGTCGCAGGGCACCAAAGAGTTAAGCTTTCAGCCTCCCAGGATGCACTAGGTCCCCCTCCTATACCCCGCCCCGGGCCAAGGCACCCCAGTTTAGTTTGGTGCCCGGCCGGAGTCGGGTGCACCTGTTGGAGTGGGGGCTAGAAGAGCCCCTGAAGCTTTTTCTTCATGCAGCTGTGGCTGCACATCTGGATGAACAGCATGGACAGTCAGTCCTGATGTCCATGCTGTCTTCCCTACACCCCGCCGATACCAGAACGCCGGTACTGATCCGGGGATGCTGGTGGGCGTCTGGGGTCACAGCTAGCGGTGACCCCAGATGCTCCGGACCATGGCCGGATTCAAGGGGGACAGAGGTAAGCAGCGGGGTCCCGTGGTGGGTCCCCGCTGATCACATGGTCCTAAGTCCCCAGGCAGGGGGCTCCCTGGGGACTGGCTGCAGCGTGGAGCCAGGCGACCAACCTGCGCTTCCACTACCTTCCTGGGACAGCGGACCGCAGCAGAGCGGTAGCGCTGCGGCGTCCCAGGGGTTAAATGCATGCCAGGGGAGCGCGCCTTCCCTGTCTCACAGCCGGCGCCTCCCCCGCTGCACACAGCCCTCTCTGCACTGTGCTGACTGGTCCTGTGTCAGCGCTCCTCCCCCAGGCCAGCTTCTCTCTGCTCCTCGGCGGCCATCTTCTCTGCAACGCATGGTGAACGCTGCTGGAAGCCTGGAAGGAAGCATCGTGGTCTGGGTCCCCCCGCATACCTCTCCTCCGCTGTGGCTCAGGTCTGTGTATGCAGCGCTGTGTCCTACCAGGCCCTGTGTCTGTGTAGTTGAGTGATCAGCGCTGTTAGTGCAGGAATTGTTATTTCTCTGCATTGTATGTGACTGTGCTAGCGCTGCTGCCTGTAACTTTATCTTCTCAAAACTGTCAGCTTTATTACTGTCCCTGTTCTTTCTGCTAAAGCCCTTGCAGTGCGGTGCTGCAGGGTGGTCTCTCGCCTATTTAATACTTAATTGGTGAGAGAGGTCACATACGTGGTGCCATCATGTCTGAAAGTGATTTTCCCCTCCGGCTACAGTGTACCACGTGCAAAGTACCGTTAGCGGAGGGGGAGGGTAGCGCGGAGGGCCTTTGCCAGCAGTGTTTGTCCATGGCGCGGCCTATTACGGTTACAGCACCGGTACAGGAGCCGCCCTGGGCTTGTTTCGCTCAGGCGTTAACAGCTTTAGTGGGCCAGTTAGCTCCGCAGCCCGCGTTTACTCCGATGGCTTTGTCCCAGCAGTCTGTGGTGTCGTCACCCATGCAGGGGTTCCCACGACAATTGGTGGTACCCCACAGTCTCCCTATTTCCCCGCTCCCGGGTTCTCAGGAGCCAGCGTGGGTTAACTCCCTGACGAGTTCTGTACAGCACTTGTCGGATGTGTTGCAAGGGGAGTCTGTGATGCAGCCTCATAAAAGGCCGGTGGCGTCCCTGTCCGCTCCTTATGAGGATGACGAAGGGACGTCTGATGATGGGGAGTTTCTGGATCCTTACGATCAGGAACCTCTCCATACTAAGGACGCTGATGCTAAGTCCAAAGTATATATTCCTGGACTTATTCGGGCGGTCCGCACAGCCTTGGTGATTGAGGACGAAGTTCCCCCAGCGGCTAAATCTAAGTATGCCTTTTTCAAAGATGTGAAGGGCGATGCCACAGTCTTTCCTCTTTCGGGTCAGTTGGTGGACCATTTAGAGGAGGCGTGGAAACAACCTGGCAAAAGATACCAGCCGCAGAGACGCCTGGCGGTGGCTTATCCGTTCGCGGATAATTATTTTGCTAAGTGGGAATCCCCTCCACAGGTGGATTCTCACGTGACCCGTCTTGTCCGTAGTGCCACATTGCCGATGCCATCCATGTCCTCCCTTAAGGATGCTACGGACCGCAAGGTGGAAATCTGCCTGAAGTCCGCTTATTCCCTTGCAGGGGGGGCAGCACGGCCGGCTATGGCCATTTGCTGGGTTGCCAGAGCGATGGAGCGCTGGGCGGATTCATTAGAGGCTTCTTTTGAATCCGACTGTCCGGCCGAACAGGCGGAGTTGATTGGCAATCTCCGTGATTCGGCCACCTACATCAACGAGGCGGCTCTAGACATTAGTACTCTGGTGTCTAGAATTTCTTCAGCAGCGGTAGCTGCTCGTCGCACCTTGTGGCTGCGATCCTGGAAGGCGGACGCAGATTCCAAGAAAGGTCTGGAAGCGTTGCGGTTTACCGGAGAAGTTCTCTTTGGTTGGATCTGGATAAGATTGTGGCCACGCTGGCGGCAGCCAAATCTGCTTGTCTCCCGTCGGCCGCTGCTCCTTCTGGTTTTGGACCATCGTCCTTTCGGTCATCTAGGGCCCAGGGCAGGCCCAAACCACAGTCGTTTCCTCGACAGGCTGGCCCTAAGAAATCGGTCAAGCCCCGGAAACAGGCATGGAGTACCAGACGTCCGGCCCCCAAGCCAGATGACAAGCCTGCGGCCTGACGGTCCGGGCCTCCCTTTGGGGGATCCCAGGGTGGGAGGCCGCCTGCTGCAGTTCGCCCGGTGTTGGTCGGTCACTACGACAGACACTTGGGTTCTGGAGGTGGTCTCCCACGGGTACGCCCTCTCCTTCCGGCACAGACCCCCGGCTCGATTCTTCACCACGGGTCTACCATCAGACCGGAACAAGGCTACGGAGCTGCGGAAGGTATTGCACACTATGCTCCAGGCTGGAGTTATAGTGCCTGTTCCATTCTCCCAGAGGGGCCAGGGTTTCTATTCAAATCTATTTTTGGTACAGAAACCCAATGGGTCATATCGTCCGATTCTCAACCTCAAAGCACTCAACAAGTCTTTGCGTTTCCCAAAGTTTCGGATGGAGACCCTACGGTCCATCATTCTGGCGCTGGAACCTGGGGACTACATGGTGTCATTGGACATACAGGACGCTTACCTGCATGTCCCTATTCTTTTGCGCCATCAAGAGTTCCTTCGGTTTGCAATCCGCAGCGACCACTTCCAGTTTCGGGCGTTACCTTTTGGCCTGGCGACAGCACCACGTGTTTTCACCAAGGTGATGGCGGTCATGGCGGCTTCTCTGCGGCTGCAAGGAGTCCGCATGTTGCCGTACTTGGACGACCTGTTATTGGTGGCAGGATCTCCAGAGCTCCTGTTACACCACTTGGACCTGACCATTGCACTGCTGCAACGGCACGGCTGGCTAATCAACTGGCAGAAGTCCACTCTAATCCCGTCTCGGAGGATTCTGCATCTTGGAGCCTTATTGGACTCGGGACAGCAAAGGATCTTCGTGACGGAGGACAAGATCTCTGCTTTACAGTCAAGGGTGCGCAGTTGTCTGCACAGCCGCCGGGTGTCCTTACACTCGGCGATGAGGTTACTGGGCTCCATGGTGTCGGTGTTCGACATGGTGGAATACGCCCAGTTTCACTCCAGACCTCTGCAGCACCTGATCCTGTCAAAGTGGAACGGGCTGCCTCAGTCTCTGAAGTTCCAGACGATTGTGCTCACCCCGGAGGTTCGCCTGTCCCTTGCGTGGTGGTTAAAGACGACCCACCTCAACAAGGGACGTCCGTTCTGGGTTCCAAATTGGGTCCTGTTGACAACGGACGCCAGTCTTCGGGGCTGGGGAGCAGTTTCGGGTCCACACTTGTTCCAGGACAGGTGGACGCCGACAGAAGCGGAGCTTCCAATAAATATCTTGGAACTCCGTGCGGTCTTCAATGCTCTCCTGCAGGCACAGCGGTTTCTCCAGGGTCACCCGGTACAGGTCCAGTCGGACAACGCTACCACCGTGGCCTACATAAACAGGCAAGGAGGAACTCGCAGTCGGGCGGCTCTCGTAGAGGTCTCTCGGATCCTGGTTTGGGCGGAGCGCAATCTTCCGGCCATATCAGCGGTCTTCATCCCGGGAGTGCTAAATTGGGAGGCGGACTTTCTAAGTCGCCAGGACGTTCATCCAGGGGAATGGTCCCTGCACCCGGACGTTTTTCAACTACTGGTGGACAGGTGGGGTCTTCCAGAAATCGACCTCATGGCGTCCCGGCACAACAACAAGTTGCCGGTGTACGGGTCTCGCACAAGAGACGAAGGGGCGTCTCTGGTGGATGCTCTGTCCGTCCGGTGGACGTTCTGGTTCGCATACCTGTTCCCTCCAGTCTCCCTTCTTCCACGGGTAATCCGGAAATTCAAACAGGAAGGAGGGACGCTCCTGTTGATAGCTCCCGCGTGGCCCAGACGGCACTGGTTCTCAGACCTTCAGGGTCTGTCTGTGGACAGTCCTCTGCGGTTGCCGCTACGACCGGACCTTCTGTCTCAGGGTCCTTGCCTTCACCCGGACCTGACTCTGCTGTCTTTGACGGCGTGGCTGTTGAGACGGCCATGCTGAGGTCCCAGGGGATTTCCAGCTCTGTGGTGCGTACCATGTTACGAGCTCGGAAACCGTCTTCCGCGAGGATATACCATCGCG
This sequence comes from Taudactylus pleione, assembly GCA_031769625.1. Classification (NCBI taxonomy): domain Eukaryota; kingdom Metazoa; phylum Chordata; class Amphibia; order Anura; family Myobatrachidae; genus Taudactylus; species Taudactylus pleione. Next base: position 48,631,269 of record JAUIMM010000031.1, read on the forward strand.
TGTGGCATACGTTCTTCCAGTGGTGTCGACCGAGAGGCTATGCACCGCGGGAGTTTCGTCTGTCTCGGATTCTCGCCTTCCTGCAAGCGGGACTAGATCATGGGCTTCGCCTTGCTTCTTTGAAGGTACAGGTTTCGGCCCTATCTGTCTCGTTTCACCGTAGGATTGCTACAATCCCGGATGTGCGCACCTTTATGCAAGGTGTTCTCCGTATTCAGCCGCCCTTTGTTCCACCTGTGGCGCCTTGGGATTTGGCTGAGGTCCTGAGGGCTCTCCAAGGACCGCCGTTTGAACCACTGGGCTCAGTGGATATTAAATGGCTAACAGCTAAGACTGTTTTCCTTCTGGCCATTGCTTTGGCCAGACGTGTTTCTGAGTTAGGGGCTCTTTCTTGTAGACCCCCTTTCTTGGTTTTTTATGGGAACAGGGCAGTGCTCCGCACTCGGCCCGAGTTTCTTCCCAAAGTTGTTTCCCAGTTTCATGTTAACGAGGAAATAGTTGTTCCGGCCTTTAACTCACCGGGTCTTTCCGTGGGTGAGGCCTCTTTGGATGTTGTGCGGGCCTTAAGGACTTATGTTGACCGCACTTCTTCGTTTAGGAAGTCGGACGCTTTGTTTGTCCTCTATGGCTTCCGTAAAAAGGGTTGGCCTGCTTCAAAGCAAACTTTGGCAGCCTGGATCCGTATGGCTATTTCTGAAGCTTATCTTCATGAAGGCCTACCGGTCCCTCCTTCTCTGAAGGCTCATTCCACTAGGTCTGTGGGTCCTTCGTGGGCAGCTCGACGTGGTGCCTCGGCAGTTCAGATCTGCAAGGCTGCTACGTGGTCCTCTGTCCATACCTTCGTGAGGTATTACAGGTTTGACACCTTCGCCTCTCAGGATGCTTCCTTCGGGCGGCGGATTCTCCTTTCTGCACAGGAGCGTCCCCACCCTTAAAGGATACTGCTTTGGGACATCCCCAAGGTATCCTGTGGATACCCTATGGACCCTGAAGTAGAAAATATGAGATATGGTAAGAACTTACCCTTGTTATCTCTATTTCTACGAAGTCCATAGGGTTCCACAGGACTCCCGCCCTGTCGCACCTGTGCTGCAGATGGGCTTTGCTCTGGTCACCGGTTTTCCGTCTCCCTCTGGTATGTGTCCAGATCTTTGTTCTCTCTCTTCCTTCTCCTCCTCCGGCCTATGGCTTGGTAACTAACTGAGGTGCCTTGACCCGGGGGCGGGGTATAGGAGGGGGACCTAGTGCATCCTGGGAGGCTGAAAGCTTAACTCTTTGGTGCCCTGCGACTGACGTCACACCTATACCCCAAGGTATCCTGTGGAACCCTATGGACTTCGTAGAAATAGAGATAACAAGGGTAAGTTCTTACCATATCTCATATTTTTTATCTTTTTATTTTATTTTTTTTTCTTAAACTACTCCACCAAATGTCTTTTTGTATTGTACTGACTTTTATTTCTCCGTTGATTACCACATCCTGGTGTATGAGATGGAAATCTATATAATTACATTGCCTGCGGATGTCAGCCTGTCCCACTTATATTACAGGGCACAGTGAAGCAGCTGCTCCCATTCTCCGGGTCAGAGGGGAACCCGTGTGCACTAGATATATGCGGGGACTTCCTGGTGGTCGCCACTGATGCCGCTCACTTCAAGCTCTTTGACCTTACTAGAAGGTAATTCAGTCGTATCCTTTCCATCTAATAATGCAGATAGTGACAATATAACAGCTGCTATCTGACCAGAGACCAGTATAAATCCAGTCACCTATCTGAGGGGTAAGCAGTGTCTATAAATAACTGGGACAGTAGAATGCTCTTATCCGGTCCTGTGACTGATTAGACATTGTCATAGTACAGGCTACAATGTGATTGTGCTGTCTTTTTGTTTCCTCTAAAGGGAGGCCAAAGCCCATAGCAATTGTATAAACCTCTCTGAGCTGGTGCCAGGACTGGGTGGCATTGTGTCCATCAGGTGTAATGCCAATGGCAGTAAATGCAGCATCCTTGCCAACAGGGTAAGAACAGAATTACGCTCATAATTGTAAATGGCATTTTTTTAATAGTTGAAATCTTTTGATATTATTTTTCTTTCAAAGTGCGCTTCACCTTATACAGCACATTGCTCTCATGAAATCTCTATCTTACTAACAATAATAATATATATATTAATGTTTTAATAAAGTGACGGGAGATATTCAATTGTTGGTGCTGCTGGGCACGAGTACACATTAAAGTGGATCTGTCACCAATCCAGTGCAAAGATAACCATAGGAGCGCCGTATATGTGGCGCGGGATATGTGGCGCGGGATATGTAGCGCGGTATATGTAGAGCTGGATATGTAGCGCGGGGTATGTAGCGCGGGATATGTAGCGCGGGATATGTAGCGCGGGATATGTAGCGTGGGATATGTAGCGTGGTATATGTAGAGCCGTATATGTAGCGCGGGATATGTAGCGTGGTATATGTAGAGCCGTATATGTAGCGTGGTATATGTAGAGCTGGATATGTAGTGCGGGATATGTAGCGTGTTATATGTAGAGCTGGATATGTAGTGCGGGATATGTAGCATGGTATATGTAGAGCCGTATATGTAGCGCGGGATATGTAGAGCCGTATATGTAGTGCGGGATATGTAGCGTGGTATATGTAGAGCTGGATATGCAGTGCGGGATATGTAGCGTGGTATATGTAGAGCTGGATATGTAGTGCGGGATATGTAGCGTGGTATATGTAGAGCCGTATATGTAGTGCGGGATATGTAGCGTGGTATATGTAGAGCCGTATATGTAGTGCGGGATATGTAGAGCCGTATATGTAGTGCGGGATATGTAGCGTGGTATATGTAGAGCTGGATATGTAGTGCAGGATATGTAGCGTGGTATATGTAGAGCTGGATATGTAGTGCAGGATATGTAGCGTGGTATATGTAGAGCTGGATATGTAGTGCAGGATATGTAGCGTGGTATATGTAGTGCGGGATATGTAGTGCAGAATTTTGTACTATGTTGTTCTTTTCAAGTGTTTCAACAAATATTTGCTTTATTTTATCTATTTAGTGTAGTTGACAAAAGATACAGAATATTACAGAGCAAATGCATAATGTATCCAACAAAGTGCAAACAGTACACTGATCCACAGAAATGATTTGCAAAACACAGCAGATAGTCAACCAGTTTTTATGTGTTAATAATGTCGTAGCAGGAACATCTACAGTGAGTCAAATAAAATTAAGCACAAAAAAATACTCTGGGATTTTTGTTCTCAGCCCCATAGGGCTATGAAAGATTTTAGCTGGAGCCCCTGTAATTTCAGCCAGTCCCACTTATCAGTATACTATATTAATGATAATTACAAATAGTGGAAACCAGTAGAGTTGCAAAGTATCTAAAGCTCTTTTATCCATTTTCCCTAACTTAAAGTTACCATGAAAGCAGTCTTAAGACAACCTATATAACACAGATGTGCTCAACCCACACCACACCGTCATTGATTATAACATCAGCCCAGAACACACCTCCCACGTTACTTTGTCTGTTCCCCTTTGAGTCCAGTTCATTATCCTGTAATGATAAGCTCCCTATTACAGTCATCCTGTCAGAGCACCACTCTGTAACCAGGAAATCCCCCTAGAGTCAGCCACTTACAACAGCCGCTGCCTCCTGGGGAGTGTTGAGGCAGTTTCTCTCATCCACTATGGCTGGGACGTTTTGCTGGCGAGGGTGGTCTGGTCCCCTGTTCTCCTCCTGGCTGTAGTTCTCTGCTGCAGACATCCCTTGTTGCACTCTCTCCTGCCTGGAATCATACAGTTTGGTGTCGGGTCAGCATGGAACTTTTTGTGGCAAGCTGCTAGCTGGCCCATCAGGAGACAGCTTGGCTGAGGGCGGTGCCAGGCTGCCGTGAGCCAATCAATGCTCTGAGCAATGTTTTCAGACTTTGATATGCAGATAAGCAGCCAAGAGGGTGCTATGTTTAAACAGCTACTAAATGCTGAGGAATAGTGAGATTTATTGACTCCTCATTGTATGTAGGATCCAATCTTTGGCGCCCACAGAATCCAAGCGCCCTAGACTGCACCTTGATCTGCCTATTATTTAATTAGGCATTGCTTGGAACCTCCCTCTGGAGCTAGGTCGCCTAAGCCCAGTCCCGGCCCTGGTTTGCTGTCTAAAGCGGTTACCGCTTTATCATACGAGATCAGACCGGTCAATGAGCTTTACATCTCAGACTATGGTGTGATAGAGATAAATGCATCACCATGCAACTTTAACTGTTATTGGGGGAAATGTACTAAAGCCTTGGAGAGAGATAAAGTACCAACCAATCAGCTCCTACCTGTCACTTTACAGGCTGTGTTTGAAAAAGACAGGAGCTGATTGGTTTGTACTTTATCACTCTCAAAGGCTTAGTACATCTCCCCCATAGTATTAATTGAAAGACAAGTTTACTGTTAGCAAGTCCGATAGGTGAGCTTTCTTGACAGGCCTCTGTCCTTATGCGATAATTCTCTACGCCAGTGGTTCCCAAACTGCTTGCGATGGCACCCTGGGGTGACGTGGGGCACTTGCACTGGTGCCACGGGTTGGTGCACCAGGACCATATCAAATTATTTATGGTCAATGTGATCAGCAAAACCAGAGGTGGCAGCTGCCAATCATAATATATGTAGACAAACAGAAGCACAACCCTGTCCACCACCACATGACTGAACCTAAGAATGAGAGCTGAGCACAGTTTACTTAATTTAATAATCTTTTCAGAATTTCCTATTAAGATACTTCCGGCCTAGGGGTGCCCTGGAAACATATGCTGATACTCCAGGGTGCCGTGATTCAAAAAAGTCTGGGAACCACTGCACTGCAGAATTATAATACTGCAAATGAATAATATAAGTCTCAGCATTGTTGTATGTGGAATAGAAATCTCTGCCCCCTGGGTGTGGCAAGTCTCTATCACCTGATGTTCTAAGAAGAACTAAGAAGCTAAGGTGTATACCCTATAACTTAGGTATTTCCCTGGGTACTAATCATGGTTTTATAATCTGGGATGTTGGATGATCCTATACGGTATCCCACTGCTGTAGTACTTCGCTAACCTAGATTATATTGTTGAGAGTGCAGAGTATATAGACTGTAACCCTGACAGCAATTATTAGTTTGCCTACATTAGTTCCCGGATTTCATTAACTGTTCATTACTTTGCTTCTTTTAACCAATTAGGATAATTGATACATTACATTCTTAAAAATTTTTACCGTGGTGTGTTTAAATGCACTCATCACTAGGAAATTCGTGTAACCTGCAACAGAAATGCAGGTGAAATAAGAGATCACTGATCCCTGTAGCCATTTAACAATAATACATTGTCATTCAGACATTAATTAACATTACAAAATTGCAACCTGCACTAAAGGAAACACCAATTGTAGTATTACACTTGTATGTATTTGCTAGAGATACATTTAAAAAAAAACATTTATACATTTTCTCCTGATTTACATTGCACAGAATCTGTATTTTTAACTGTGGGATTGCAAATGATCCTAAAAAAATGTATTCTGAATTTGAGCTGCAAAGTGACCATGCTTAAATTAAACGCCGTACGTGTAGAAGTTATATTAGTCGTGATAAAATAAGATGTTGCATTGTACCACAAGATGGCGCTGTTCATCAGTCATTTCAATACTTACATTTACTGTATAGTTGAAGAAAGCTTTCAAGGCACTTGGCGGAGTTGGTACAATGCATTGGATATTTATACTTATTAGAGAACCTTCTTAAATAGATGTATTTGTGTGGGGCTAATAAAACTGGTGGTTTTATTCGTACACTTACAAAGGCTTGCATGCTCTTGCGTTAAGGATGCACTGGGACATGTACTTGCACAAAAGTAAACACACATAAAACATGTTTTAGTATTTTCATTACACTACACACTCCCCAATAACCCTCTTTTACTTCTTTGTTAGTCTTTTACATCCATAAACGGTATCATCTTTCTTGAAGAGGGTCCAGTCGGAATAAAATTAAGAAACCATGTGTTTGTGGGTAATACAAACATTATATTAAAACCAATGTATTCTTCCCCCAGGCTGATGGTAACCTAGACTCCAAGATGTACTTCTATGATGTTGAACTAGATACAGTAACATTTTTCGACTTCAGGAATGGAGAAGCAGAGCAAGGAGATTCCCTATCCAACTTGGACACGTAAGAAACTTTAGTAGTTATGGGCTTTAGGGGGGTTATCCTCCACCACACCAGGAAGTACCCAATCTCCCCTGTGCAGCAGCTGAGTTTGGGTCCATCCCTACGAAACCTATTTTGAAGCATAAGTAGAATTGTTTAGGGGTAAAGATTTAATGCTGGACAACTGGAGCAATGGGAATGACTTGCTGTCCGTGATCAGGTATGTAGTAAGGGTGGCCCTGATTGGAGGGGTTCTGCCACTGTCCAATCAATGGAGGTACAGGGACCTAGTGAGGCGTAGTTGTCCTAAAGTGACTAAAGGTGCCTATCCACTAGACCACAGGTTCTCAAACTCTGTCCTCAGGACCCCAAACAGTGCATGTTTTCCAGGTCTCCTCACAGAATCACAAGTGAAATAATTATCTCCACTTGTTGATCTTTTAAAATGTGTCAGTGAGTAATGAATACACCTGTGCACCTGCTGAGTGACCTGGAAAACGTGACCTGTGTGGGGTCCTGGGGACCGAGTTTGAGAACCACTGCACTAGATGATTAAAATGAGCGATTGAACGATATCATTCGATAATCGTTTGAAAATCGTTTGCAGATTGTTTAAAACATTGGTCTTTTAGACATCTATCATCGTGCAAACATACTGGTCAACCTGACGATAACGTCAGGTTCAGCATGTTTGCAGCTGATTGATTGTGCCTACACTGAACGACTGCTCGTTCAGTGTAGGCACATCACAGACTGACAAACGACTGCACAGTTACAATGTCGTAATCATGCATTCTTTTGTCTGTCTTCTAGTGGATAGGCACCTTAACCCTTCCTTTTATGTCTCTGTGAAGAGGGCTGTAAGTTGCTGCACACTTAATACATTTAGTTTATTTTTTAACTGATGAAATTATCAGCTAGCTGAAATACTACCTAACCTACAATATTAGTAGCTCTTTTATATAAGCCTACTTATAACAGGCACCAATATATAAATGTAACAGTTTTAGCAGTTTATCAAAACTAAAGATATTTGAGATAAAGTTTTGCAACAGTCTTCATGCCAGTAACCATATTAAAGGACACTGCATCAGCCTCTTTTCACCACCTATAGCCAATAGTTACTACTGGCAGGAAACCATAGCTTGCCCACAACTGCTCCCTTCCCCTATAGAATCCACTTCAAACTCCTCACCTTCACCAACAGATGTCTCACCCACTTCTTTCCTCTCTACATCTCCAACCTCATTTCCCTACATATTCCATTATACCCTTTCTGGTTGTGCCAGCAACCGCCACCTCACCTTGTATCTGGTAACCTCATCTCCTGCTTCCAAGACGTCTTCCTTGCTGCTCCCTACCTTTGGAACACTGTCCCTTATGCTGTCAGACACTTCCCCAGCCTGCAAAGCTTCAAGGGTTGCCTAAAGACCCAAAACCAACCTTTTAATGAAAGCCTACAAGTTCAATGCCTAACTCACTGGTTCATGAAGTTATACCAGTCCACTGCCTAACCCACCTGTTCATGAAGTTTTCCCACCCACTTGTCCATGTAAGCCTACCGATCCAATGCCTAACTCACCCGTTCATGAAGTTTTCCCACTTATCACCTAACCCACTTCCTACCACAGCCTACCAATCCGTCTAACCCGATAAGATAAATTGGTGTTCTTATATTTAGGGGTTAATTAATAATTTGTGCCAATACAGCATCTAAAAACAAAGAGATTACTGTCTAATCCTTACAATGGTCAAAGGAAATAGAGTCATAGATGTCAATCCGCCTAACTCAACTGCTCATGAAAGCCTACCAATTCTTAACAGTTCATGGAGTTATACCAATCCACCGCCTAACCCACCTGTTCTTGAAAGCGTACTAATCCACCTCTTAACCTACCTGTTCATTAAGTTTTCCCACTCACCAACTAACCAACTTGTCCATAAAAGCCTACCAGTCCAACGGCTAACCCACCTGTTCATGAAAGCCTACCAATTCGCCAACTAACCCATCTATTCATGAAGTTAAATTAATCCTCCGCCGAGCCCACCCGTTCATGAAACCCTACCAATCCACTATCTAACTCACCTGTTTATGAGTTATATTAATCCACTACCTAACCCACCTGTTCAGGAAATTATATTAATCCACTATCTGACCCACCTGTTCAGGAAGTTATATTAATCCACTACTAACCCACCTGTTCATGAAGTTATATTAATCCACTACTAACCCACATGTTCAGGAAGTTATATTAATCCACTACCTAACCCACCTGTTCAGGAAATTATATTAATCCACTACCTAACCCACCTGTTCAGGAAGTTATATTAATCCACTATCTGACCCACCTGTTCAGGAAGTTATATTAATCCACTATCTGACCCACCTGTTCAGGAAGTTATATTAATCCATTATCTGACCCACCTGTTCAGGAAGTTATATTAATCCACTATCTGACCCACCTGTTCAGGAAGTTATATTAATCCACTATCTGACCCACCTGTTCATGAAGTTATATTAATCCACTACCTAACCCACCTGTTCATGAAGTTATATTAATCCACTACTAACCCACCTGTTCATGAAGTTATATTAATCCACTACCTAACCCACCTGTTCAGGAAGTTATATTAATCCACTATCTGACCCACCTGTTCAGGAAGTTATATTAATCCATTATCTGACCCACCTGTTCAGGAAGTTATATTAATCCACTATCTGACCCACCTGTTCAGGAAGTTATATTAAGCCACCGCTGAATCCATGTGTTCATGAAACCCTACCAATTCACTGCATCATCTCTCTTATACCTTCCTTCTTGGTCACCCTCTGGTGTTTCATGTTATGTCAATTACTTTACACTGTATTAATCATGCTCTATTATATTATGTAATGTTATATCATGTGATTGTTATCCTGTCATGTCCTAACTGCTGAGTGGTGCTGCAGATGTTTTGTGGTGCCGTATAAATAAACAATGATATTAATAAAGTAAATAAATATCTTAAGTTACGTAAAAGTATGTAGAGGACACCGAGGTAGGGAGAACCCGTGCATGTCTGAAGTCGCGCCTCCGTGGAGAGCCGCTGGGTCCTAGTGTCCGGCGGCTACTGTGGTAAACAGAGGCAGCACGGAGAGCGCCTCTAATAGGAAGGTCATTCTATAAGGGGCTTCCAGTATCTATAAGCACAGCTGTTCTCTTGTCTGTCTTATAAATGCAAACTTGGTCCTGGGAGAAGCTCACTTTGTCTGTCGAAAGTCCTATTTTAATCCTGCTTTCAGCAGGCATATGTAGGTGAGTTTGCTCATAACATCCATCATTTTTTTTAATTTATTCCTCCTCCTGCCTGTAAGTGGGTATTTATTTATTTTTATACATTAACGTTTATTTATATGGTGCCATAAAATTCTTTTGCTCTTTACATTAGTAACGTAGTACTAAATCAAGACTGGTTATTTACCGACAGAGAGATAAGAGGGTCCTGCTCACAGGCTTGCCATCTATAGGAAACAGGAATGTCATACATGAGGTTACATGCTGCATTACTGCACCCACCCAGATTACAGGGGTAGAATATTACAATGGCTCAATTCCTAGTTCCTATATGTTGCAAACATGGCTGGAATTGCAGCTGCCTCCAGAAAAATATACATTATGTTGGTGAATAATGGTTAGATGACGGCAGGTTTATCTCATTAGTTTTTGGTTTACAGAAACCTCCCAGAGAACACAAAACTTCTGGATCGCATTCCTATCAGTCACTTCTGGGACCAAGGTGAACCCCGGCTCCTAGCGTGCGAGGCAGTGCTGGCCGTCCCGCATTCACTGCACCCATCACCAAAACACAACCAGCTTATGGAGGACAATGATGGAAAGGTACTGTACAAGGGATCACAGGAATACGTCCTGTATTTCAACCAGTAAACTGAAGAATGAAAACTATAAAGGATATAGCATATGTGCAATGCAATGATAGTAACTATCTTTTTTTTTTTTTTTTTTTAAATTCAGTATTTTTTATTGTTTTTAAAATAACATACATTATACTAAAAGAACACAATACACCAAATATAATGTGGCAGACATAAGAAAAAATATATGGCATTCAATATATAATGACATACTGTACATAAATTACTGACATTATATATACAAAAAAAAAGGCAGAGTATAGTCAACATCATATAAACAGAAATGAATAAGAGCCCGAAGGCGCCATTCGGGCCCATATAACCAGATATAAGTACACAGAATAAAAAAAATATCAAACAAAAAAGTATCTACTTTTTATCCCGCTGCTTCTGCACATATCAATTGCATGACTACACAATGTCGAATTACCACATCTACCCAAATATCGCAACAACATAGAAAAAAATAAAAATAAAACTCGTAAAATAAATCTCCCCATAACCCTCCCCTAACCCAAAACAAACCACCTCACAACCCCCCACCCTGTATAACTTAACCCCAACCCAGGTATACTTGGATCCCTTAACCCCCAACCCACCGCTAACTACACTAATATACCTAAACCCCCACCCCCCCACCCTAAAATAAAGGATAAATGACAAGGGCAATATACTAATGACCCTAAGCTAAGCCAGACTAGTGCCAGCCTTCCCGCAACATTAGAAATTTTAGTACATTCCATCGGAGAAGTGGCAATACAGATCTTAAATAGAACCAGGAGAGAAGTTGAATAATCATACAACACCAGGATAAAGAATTCCAGCAACTAAACATAATAACCTGCTTCAAAATAATAGTATTAGTCCGGCCACATCTCTCTATTCCTTGAAAAGGTGAGTTTGAAGTGACAGTCCCATCCCGGCACATATGAAGGGGAGCAGAAGAGGCATATTGGGGCAGTAAAGCCTGGTATCTCGGCACACGTAATGGAGATAAAGGACAAATCTTCAGGGGTACAACAGCGACATCAGAAACACCCAGAAATAGGATAGCAATTAGACTCAGATTTAATCTCATCCATTGGAAGAAATACATTTGGGTTGAAGTCAGTCATATAAGCTGTGATGGCTGCAACTATCTTTTTATTTTTACCAATATATCTGCAGTGCCACCTGCGCTCTGAGGAAAAAGACATTTTGGGACATGAATAATCCAGTCTGTTAGTTCAAAAACAACTAATGAGTCTGTACCACTAGTTCCTTCAGGATTCCAGGGCAGTGTTCTTATATTCATACTGGTTCACTCCACTAAGTTTGGACAATGGGTGCACTTTAATGAAGTTTTAGTTTATTAGTATAATATATTAAATATACACAACATTGGTAAAAAGTAGAAAGAACATAATAGTTCATATTTATTTTTAATCTATTGCTTTTGTGTAAGACTCTGTTCAAATGTCGGCCATGTTTGATTACCTCACGATGGCTTTGAATTGACTGATATTTATGTACTTAACTAAAGATATATTGAGGTTATACTGTGTGAATTTGACTTTTCTTACGCTTACAGGATGATGTGCTGGTCATGTCGTTTTTCAGCACCCCAGAATATGGTCTCTTACTTCAGGAAAGCTATCCCAAACCCGCTCCATTTCAGTCACTCCTCGGCATCGAAGTCCCACATTATTACTTCACTAAGAGGGTGAGTGAGCAGTCTTGTTAGACCAAAAAGAAGATAACCGGGCATCACTTGTGTATGCCAGAGACTACTTTCATAGACAGAAATGATTCACTTTATGTATTGTAAGCTTTATGTTATAGATTCACGGCTTGCCAGGGCCATATGTTATGTTTGTTGTTTTCATTTGTGTCTGTAAATGTAATTGTCCTTTACACTGTTTTCATTTATTTTGCTTTGCATGATGTATTTATTTTGTTTATTCTTTTTTTTTGCCATTTGCCTTCAGTTGTTATTCAGGAGGGGCTGTGTGTATCAGCCTGTTGTAAGTATATAAATGTCACCGTTACATAGTGGTTTTCCTTTTTTTTTAATAATTTTGTTGTTTTTTAAACCTCCAGAAGGAAACTTGTGATGTGATAATCAGTATTGCTGGAAATTCATCACTAAAACTATGCACTTGTTTATTTTCACAGATATTCCTAAATAATAATACTTAACTTTACTAAATGAAAACTCTCCCTTCTCCTAGCTACTCCAGGCCACGCCGCCCCCCCTCTCCTCTCCCCCCCCCCCTTAGGGATCCAGTTATACCTAGGTGGGGGGTTATGGGGAGGTTTGTTTTTTGGGGTTTATTTTTTATTTCCCTTTTTTCTTTGTGTAGTTTTGATATCCGGGCAGATGTGGAAGTTTGTGTATATTTGTGATTTTATAATGTTTTGATATGTCTGGACATGACAGGATATCTGCACGGCTGGCGCTACCATTAGGCAGCTGCCTATGGGCGCCGGCCACTGGAGGGTGCCGCTCGCTGCCCTTTATACTTAGTGACAGTCTGTACAGACTACAGAGACAGTGTGACCGGCTGCCGGCACCGCCCGGCGCCCCTGTGTATATTCTGAGCGGCGGCTGTGGCACTAGCCAGCCGCGGCCACCGTTATGTCTTCCACAGTCCAGGTCATGTGACATCACAGTGACAGATAGTGTCCGAGCTGCGAATGGCGGCTGCCGCACCAAAAACTAGCCACGGCAACCGCACTATAATCTGAGAGACAGTGCTGCTAAGCACACTGACTGTCTCTTTTCACTCCCCGGCCGGCCCCTCCAGCCGCAGCGTCAGGCGGCTAGTTAAAGGCAGGCAGGCTGGCTGGCAGTGTTACATGACGTCACTAAGTGCCGCCTGCAGTGCTTGCAAGCCACTCGCCTGCCTAGTTCTTCTCTGTACTTTGCCTTTTGCTCCTCCTCTCTTCCTCACAGAGATGAGGAGCAGCTGCAGGGAAAGGAATCCTGCCCGGGCAGAGACGTCTCTGTAATGTAATCATCAGTCATTATTATGACAATAATTATATATTTTATTAACAAGCAAATGCAATGTATGTATGTTGTGTATGTGTGTCAGTAAGTGTATTGGCACTGTAGACCGTATATTATATACTGTGTACAGCACCATTACCCTTACTGACACACAACACAACAATATATATTGCAGCTGATGTAGCACAACAGGCAGCGGGAGCAGCAGTGCCCGATGGCTGCCCACATCCCTCTCTGTATGGTGACTGCTCCCTCCCCCGGGCCACCAATATACTGCTGTCTATCTATCCCTTCTCTCGCCCCTATATGTCACTTGTGAGGGTATTTGAGGGATGGTAGGCTAAAATTTTGACTAGGGCGCCGTGACACCTTGTACCGGCCCTGGATATATGTGTACTATCATCTGGCTATATGGGCCCAAAAGGCGCCTTTGGGTCCTTCCTATCTTCTGCACATATGATGTGGACTATATTGTACAGTATATCCTGTTTTTTATATATTGACATGTTTGTACACTATCCTATGCCACTATATGCTGTATCTGCTCTCTCATATCTGCCATATTATATATGTTTTATGCTATTATTTTAGTATACTTTATGTAACTTTAAAACAAATAAAAAATTATTGAATTAAAAAATAAAAACCCATCTCATCTGCCGAAGTCGGAGAGTGAATACTCCCACCCTCCGGTGATCCCGGGCAAAGCCCATAGCGCATCAGCCTAGTGCTGTGTCTCCCTTCCCGGCCAACTCCACTGGGCATGCAGTGCTGTCCCTGCTGTGGTGATAGGGCGACGACATTTGCAGTTGTCTATATTGATAGCTGCAGCTGTTGGAGCGGTCAGTGCCACATTGTCCAGCATATTGGTGCGCTATCTTGTACATAGCAGTGCCGATAATGATGGGCGCATAGCGCCGTACCCCACAATGATACATGGAGGAGAAGCTGTATCAGCACACATAACACATTATACATCTCCCACAAAGTACCAATCAATGAGCTCCTAGCTGTCAGTTTTCAAACACAGCCTGTATAGTGACAGGAGCTGATTGGTTGGTACTTTGGGCGGAATTCAATTCTTTTCATCCCGTATCGCGCCCGACGGAGCTATTCTATTCTTGCTCCTGTCGGGCGCGATCAGCTGCCAAGCGCTACATTTCTGCTCGCAAACCCTGGGGGATGAGAGCTGAAATGTGCGAAAAGTTACATGTTTGGGCGCCCAAACATCAATTTTCGCGATCACGCCCATTTGGTCGGGGTTAGCCGATTTACGCGGCTAAACCCGACCACTTTGGGTGCGATCAGCGTGAAAAGCTGGCACAATTGAATAGCGGCCCGCGATCTCCTGTCTCTTTAGACGGGAGATGCGGGCCGCAAAATCAATTGAATTCCGCCCTTTATGTCCATTCACGTTCTCTCTCTCTCTAAGGCTTAGTATATAGACCCCTTAATCTCTCTCTCTACTTTATCTCTCTCCAAGTTTTAAAAAAACTTCCCCATAATTTGATTGCCAAAGAGGGAGAGTGTTAACTCACCTCTCTGGCAGATTGCACTCTCCCTCTTTTGGCATCTGCCCGGCGCTTACAGAGAGTTTGCACATGCGCCGGTCAGAAATTCACAACGGCACTCAAGGTTTTATTGTGGGGGGGGGGCACAATCCCTGGCTGCATATTCCAAAAACCAGGGACAGTACTGTGGTACAGCAACAAAATCGATAGTTGCAGTTGGAGACACCTATCTAGGTATAGTGGTGCTGATAATAACGGGCACATATCATTCTGCTCACTTCCCTGCATTATTACATACAGGGGTAACTGCAGAATCAGCAGCTGCAAACGTTATCACCCCTTCATACATATTAGAGTTTGATCATACACCTCAGATAACCTCTCAGTGAGCGTAGAGAGCCTGCACAGGACTTCTGCCTGGCCGTGACGGACTGACTGCTCCAACTGAACTATATACAGTTTTTTTATTTTATTCTTTAACTGATGCAATAAAGGATTTATCAAATGTAAAAGGTGGAATTGAGAGTCGGTGCGGCTCCTTGAGCGTAGGATGGCGCAGTTATTATTTATTAGAGTAGTAGCTGAAATGGGCGTCAGGTACCCCCAGCAGCTGATGCAGTGGGATTACTCTCTTTAAGAAGAGGGGCGGGATGCACTCAAGACTGTAATGTGGTCAAACCCCTGACAATGCAGTTCTCATATGTACCAACCCCTGGAATGAGATGGATAACGCCACCCTCCGATGGTGTTACTCTCTGGAGAGTGATGTGAGAGGGATCCAATCGGATCCCTGCCAACACCCTCCGTGGTGCATGTGTCATTCTGCGCATGCGCAGCATGGCACCAGTGAGACTTTTGGGTCATTGACCCGGAAGTCTCTCTCTCTCGCAAAGGACAGATGTTACCGAGAGAGCTGTCCTCTGCATTATTGGTGTTGTATACCGGCCTAATTAACGGAGAGTGGGGGGATGTGTGCATGCGAAGAGTGGGGGGATGCATCGCATGCAGATTACAGTGCTTCATGCATCCCGCCCCAGGTGTGATAATAATTTACTCTGTCAAATCCAATGATATCACCTTTGCGTGAGTAAAGACATAACCCAAAATATAAACAGCTTAAGTTTAAAGCCCTAAAGTGAGAAGTCCCAGAGCCTAGGACTCCACAAATATGGCCTCTGTATTCCACTTTATGAGACTGCTGGATAATCTGTCAGCTACACACATCATGCAGGAGATGTGACCCTAAGTACACTAAAAGCTTATAGATGCATAATATATAGGAGGAGATTCATCAAGTCTTGGAGAGAGATAAAGTACCAACCAATCGGCTCCTAACTGGCATTTTACAGACTATGCTATAAAAATAACAGTATCTGATATGGTTGGTATTTTATCTCTCTGCACTTTATCTCTCATCAAGATTTGCTGCATCTCCCCCACAGTAATAAGATGACTAAGGTGACTAGTAGTGCATAATGGACCTGATTCAGACCCGCTCACTGTGAGTGATCTTCGCCCATCTGCGCATGCGTGTAATTCGCAGTGCACGTGCGCAAGCCATTTGTTGCGATCTGATTTTGGTATCTTGCAAGCCACTATCAGGTTGCTGCTTTGAGTGACAGATAGTGCCGTTTGTGGGTGGTAACGGGAAGGTGCATGTGAACGGGGGAGTGGTGTTGCGAACGCAGGCGTGTCTGCCCGCCAAAACGCTGTTTAAAGGACGTGCATAATTAGCAAAGTATCGTCATGGTACACGACACCTGCATGTATTTCAGCCCGCACTGATCGCAGTGCTTGCGGCAGGGAGAGGCAACCCCAAGGGCTGCGAGCAGCTCCGATGGCTCACAATGGTCCCGATTAATCATTCATTCCCCGGAGATGACGTGTGTTGCGAGAGGCAAGGTGGCATCTTCAGACAATTGCGAGCGCACTTTGCCATAGCTCGCTAACACACAGTGGGCGTCCTTACGCGACGCAGTGCAAGCGCTTAATTTAAATATCCGGCCCCTTTTGGCCAGCGAGCGATCGCATCTTGCCAGTATGTCTGAATGAGCTCCTATGGTCGCTGTATTTAGGCAGCTGTTCTAAAGGAGACTTCTTTTTTTTTTAACTACTTTGAACATCCACAGCCCGGGGAGGAGGAGGAGGAGAAACCCGCAACAGCAGAAGTGGCCACCCCGCGGATGCCCAGTATGGTGGCAAAGAAGCCCCTGCGGGACTTTATCGGGCTTGAGGATTGTGAGAAGGTGACACGAGATGCTTTGCTTAACTTCAGCTTCTACCTCACTGTAGGAGACATGGATGAGGCCTTCAAATCAATAAAGCTCATAAAGAGGTACGAGGGGTAATCTTCCATTGTTCTGACCCAGACCTTTATTTGCCTGTGGCCTATATGAGCACAGGGCTATGGCAGGATGAGGTATCTGTGTAGCTCTTTTATATCATTAGTCTCCATAATACTAAAATGCAAGTTATATATAAGAGGTGCTTCTAACCAGGGGCGTAACTAGGTATTTGAAGGCCCCATAGCAAAGTATGTAAGGGTCCCTATGTACCATCCAATGGTGAAAAATGCATATAATACATGTAACTTTGACAAGGAAGATGGGCCCCATAACAGCTGCACCCTTTGCACCTATGGTAGTTACATCCATGCTTCTAACGTCTCAGAAATAGCTTTATATCTTCAGTACGTTCTTACAAATAGCCATGTAAGTAGATATTAAAGCATGTTTAATGCCCCCAGATTTCCTTTTTTAAATGCTCTTATTGGTTGCGTCCATTATACTAAAAGAAACCTACACATAATAAAGCACCGCAATGTCACGATACGGCCACCCCCACCTTTACTTACAGTAAGTCTGCCAATGGGGCCTGTAGGAGCCACTTTGAGCATAATACTAATAGCATGTGGGCTATTTGGGATTTGTTTGTTTGTTTTTTGAAGGGCAGGATTTATATTTTAATATGTTGCATGGTATATAATATATTTCTTGGCCCAGCTTTAAAAATATGACTTGCACACATTCTGAGACTCCTGTAGTGGTGCCTAGTGGTGATGCATAGATGGTTGAAAATAGGTGTAAATTGACCTAAGAACATAAAAACAGTTACATGAAAAATGTGGTATCTTCGCCAAGCACGCACCTGTGCCTTACTTGCCCCCATGCTGTAAGCCTTTTAGTTTATGTACAACAAACGCGTTCTCTGTAATACAACAGAAACAACTCTTCGTCTCGTATACCCAAATAAAAAAGAAATTAATTGTATAATCACAAACAGTGTAATCTATGCAGAGGGCACCAAATGGAGTCAATGGCGCATCCACATACAGCCAATCACAAACCTTCCGCAAATAGAATTTTCCCAGTCTGCATGTATTTGTGATTGCATGAACACTTAGGGGTATATTTACTAAAGTGCAGGTTTTTGGAAGTGGAGATGTTGCTTATAGCAACCAATCAGATTCTAGCTATTATTTTCTAGAAACTCGCAGCCCATCGGGCCCCCTGCTGTTTAACGACTTAACTGATGAAAAAAAAACGCTCAGAAATTGTCATTTTTTTAAGATAAAGCTTTTAAAGTATTTTTAAGAATATAGTAAAGTATGTATTAAAAAAAATATATATCTAGGGGGTGTTTTGCATCCCCCCATGCCTATGGGCCTCATTGTAAAATAACTTCCCACCCCCCCATGGGCACTAGACCGCCTGGTGGTCACAACGCCTATTAATATTAACAGCCACTAAATAGTACCCCCCCCCCCCCCCCGTTTTATAAAACTGCCCCCCCGCCTGTCAAAACCCATTTTTTTTTGCACCCTCCCTATGACTAGTTTAATATTTTATTATTTTATCCTCCCCTCAGCATCATAAGCTTTATTTGTATCCCTTCCTCACCCCCACTTATGCCAGCTCCCTCTCCCCAGGTGGTTACCCTCCTAACCCCCCACCCCACCCCTCCTCCCCCACATGCAGAGCACACTGGAGTGTTGGGCAGGGGGAATGGATCATTAGTCCCCCTGCTGCTGCTGATCTCTGCACATGCAGAGATCAGCTTAAATTGATCCCCAGGCTCACTGTGATCCCCAGGCGCATGTGCTCCAGAGTACAGTTCGCACGGCATTCTGGGATGCGATTCTGTCAATTATGTTGGCGGTCACAGACCACTGCATCCACTGTCTAGGGGTCCGTGGAAATGGAGGAGATCTGTTCTACACTTGTGCAGAATGGATGTTCTCTTTTACAGCCGGGGCAAGGTCCGTGCGGGGCGGCACGGTCGTATGTGTGACGTCCAGGTCAGCCTAAGCAATGCTGGCTGCCGTCATCACACATAGTGGTTAATGGGAATCTCTTTCCCTCTCATATAGGAGACATTTTCCAATCGGTGTGGTAGACTGACAACCACAAACACTAACGCTGGGTACGCACTAGACGATATGTTGTCCGAACCAGCAGGATCAGACAACGTATTGGGCACATCGTCTAGTGTGTACCTGCTATGTCACTGACTATGTGCGCTTCCGTGCGTCGTCAACGACATCGCCCATCGGACCTGCATGCAGCTCCGACGGGTGTCATCATTGTTGAGGGCCATGCTGCCGAATGCAGCATGGCCCTCGCCGTCGCTTCGTCAAGTGTGTATGCACTTACCGATGCTGGCACCCGCCGGGTCCCGTCGCTTACAAGGTCGGTACACACTAGACATTGTCTAGTGTGTACCGGCCTTAACAAGGGCCAATCATTGGCCATCTGGGAATTGGCAGAACTCTAGATCAGCATCTCATTGATCAGATGATTAGGGTTAAAGGCCAATTTGGACATATCCGCTTATTCAATCAGCCGGGATGGAATGTCTACAGTGCCTAGATAGGCAGTCAGTTCTTCAACACCAGATGATCGTCCAGCAAATGGTGAACAGGGTCATATGGTTGACAGTTAAAAGGTTGACATGGACTTAGGTCGACAGAGTCAAAAGGTCAATACACAAAAAAGGTTGACACGTGGTTTTTCATGATTTTTAGGGTTAGGCTGCAGAAGGGGATGGTTAGGGTTAGGCACTAGGAGGAAGATTAGGGCTAGGCACTAGGGTGAGGGTATTTGTGAGGGTTAGAGTTAAAATAAAAAAAATGTGTTGACCATTAAGGTGTTGACCATTTGACCTTGTTGATTAATAAATAAAGTCTCTCACTCGCCTAAAAAAAATTTTGGTGAGGAAAATTTAAGTTTGTTTATCTTGAAGTGGCTATTGATCAGTCAGTATTTATTCTTGTGTCTGTGCATCCTTAAGCCACCAGGATAACAAATAAGGATTGTAGCTATGGGGCGTATGTACTGTACACTGGGTGCTGGGTATGTGCTGTCCAGGGGGGCCCACTTCACACACTCTGCACCCATAGACTATACTTACTTCACACAGAAATCAGGTGCCATTTTCTCTCAAAGATTTGTGCAGCACAGAAATCACTTGGAAAATGGTGCCGGTGCCATTTTGTTGGGCTTTGCTTATGTGCAGTAGTCTCTGGCACAGTGCTAGAATCTGCTCAGTGCATGCGCCAGCCCGGGGGCCCCCACCTCACTTGAAACGCTGCTGATAGCAACACACTTCGAGTAGTGCCCATATATCATCAATGTATTGGCACAGTGCTCCGTCTTCCTGTTAGATGGTGTAAAAAAATCTGCAAAATCCAACATGTTGACAATCCTCAATTCGCCCATTCCGACCCAAAACTGATCGGAATCGGCGAGTTTGGGATTTGGAACATGTTGGAGAAACCAAGTTCGGGAAAATGGATACGGGTCAGTGAATCCGTGCTATGAGCCGATTGAAGTTTGGGCCCCTTTACACAGTGATTGATATAATTTTATACTAAGTTGTGCTTTGTTTCACACTATATATCTATTTCTTTTGGTTACTTGTTTTGTGTATGGTCAGTTTTAGACAGACAACACATTATTTTATTATAGTTTTTTTTTAATTTTGGAAATTCACAATATAGCTTGTGTTATTATTATTGGCAATGTAGTTGCGTTATTGTATAATATTAATATTTCTGTGAAAATCCTGTGTATGGGGTCTGATTACTGAGCAGTCTGGATTAAGGTACAGACAAAGCACACAGATCATATTTTTACGGATGTCTCTTGAATTACGATTTCAGCGTTATTGAATTTAAAGGGAAATGACCTTAAATGTCTTCTGTTAGGACATTGTTTGTGCAGGAGGCTGATGCCTAAAAGGAACTATAGTATAATGCAACAAGTTGCTTCCATAGAGATGTTTGCACAGCACTTAGGAAGTGCTCTTTAACTGTGGAGTCAAGGGGAAAAAATATAGGTTTTCTTTGTTTTAAGAACCTGCAGAAGATTGTGCTAAACGGAGAAGGCATGAAATGAGTTCTGGAGGTTGAAGGGTTGATTATTAGGACTGAAGATTTGGTAAACTGGAGGATACTAGATTTAAGGACAAACAGTGTAATCGAGCTGCAGGGACGTTCCCGGGTCACACAGCGCCAGCCCGGCCCATTCATTAGAATTATTACTGCAGTTAGGTGGATGGTGCAATCGATGCACTGTGTGACAGGTGCTCATTGGTTGTCTAAGGCCCCCATACTCTACCTGTATTTTTCGTTAGAGTATTTACACAGTATGTGCAAGTAACATAAAGCTGCATATCATAAAACACTCAAAAAAATAGCCCTCAAACCTTAAAAAAGTTTTTTTCCCTTATTTATTAATTTTAACTTTACAAAAACAGGTGATAAATAAAGCAAAAATTAAAATATATTGTTATCGGTTATTTTCATACATTAACAGATTATAAATATATATTGGTAATTTTAAAATTTGGACCCTCCAATGCATAATAGACAAATGATCCCAGGTCCAGTATGTTACATCTGTTCTGAAAGACAGGAGTAATGATTGCTTATAGCTTGTTTCATAGATGGAGATTTGCGAGTCGCTTTATTGGCTGTTGCAGTTCATCCATAACTTTTAAAGGAAAAGTGCTAAATTGTGTTTTTCATCACAAAGATATTCAAAGGCTGCGAGGCGGGTGGCCTTTAAGGTGTTACTCGGTGGAGTTTATCAACTCTTCATGATACAGATAGAGAATCCACCATGAGAAAGACCAGGAGAATATGGGCATCTCCAGGTGCCAACCATTAGCAGAGCAATTGATATCATCTGTATCCCAAAAAAGCCCAATGATGTAGATCCGTTTATATATTAGTACTTTAGTGATCACTATTTCTCCAGGTAACCACATAAGCAAAGCATCCTTTCCACATAGCGAGGGATCCACAGTCTTTGGTTGACTGACCTGATACGTCTGTATGCAATTATGCATTTGGTACTTATAGGTTTATAACACTTTACTCTTGACGACATTGATTGTTTTTGATGTTTGAGAATATTAGATTGCTCTGGATAGCACGTCCCGCCTTTTCATATTGTATGCTACATGCCGTCATCAGCAGGGAGACTCAACATAATCATTGTCTAGGCCTCTGCGGAAGCGAGCTGTTAGCGTACGGCTGATGACTATGACTCGGGGGGCCATGCAATCCTCCCGCCTGTGGAGGATGTTCCAGATAAGGATAGCAGCTGCCAAAGTTGCCAGTAGGCAAGCACCGATATCTAGGTAACAGGACCAGGATAGATTTGTGTGGGGTCCAATCCGGTAAAAGGTCACCAGTCCTATGACCAGAACGAAACCTGCAAGAGAATGGGACAAGTTGTATTTGTATTTTGTATGTCTTTCAGGTTCATGGTTGAAGTCAGTCAATATGGGACATTTTTAACATATTACTGTATTATCGGTTATGACTGGTTACCTAAGGTGTCTGAGTTTGGCAACGCCAAAGCTTTAACTGGATACTGTAGATTTGTTATTGTTTAATGAAAAAAAATAAGGGTTTAGAAAACTTTTTGAAAATATTTGGAAACCTCCAACATTATGCACTGTGGTTAGATATTTACAACTTTCAAAGCCTCGGTGCTAATATCATTGGGTTCTCTTCCCAGCTGCTATAAACTGGTTTCTCAACTAGGGTCCTAGGTACCACCAACAGGTGAGTTATTAACCCCACACTTCACACAGAGAGGAGACCTGCAGACGTGGTTTGTTAGGGGTAGTTGAGTTAAAGAGCAGGGATGAAGTGCATATGCCGGCGGACGGGATGCCGGCCGTAAAAATACCGATGCCGGAATCCCGCCGCCCGGAAAAATGAATGAGACCAGGATACCGGCGTCAGCAACCCGGCTGCCGGAACCCCGAACAAAGGATCCGGGTAAGTATATGCTGCTGAGGGATGGGGGAATTAGCTTTAGGGTCCCCTGTTGGGAAATTAGGGTTAGGCTGCGGGAAGTGGGGATGGGGCTAGGCACCACCGGAGGGAGGTTAGGGTTAGGACCCCCCGCCCGGGGAGGGTTAGGGTTAAGCTGCGGGGAGGGGGGCTAAGGATTAGGCACCACTGGAGGGTAGGTTAGGGTTAGGCACCCCCCGGGGTGGTTCGAGTTAGGCCGCTGGTATTTCATACCCAACCCAAAGAGCACCATCTCCCCATTAATAATGGTAAAATCAACATTATAATGGACAGACTAGACTAGATGGACCATTCAGTTGTCTTCGACTGTACTAGGTGGTTTAATGACAGCCCTGACCATCGCCTATAACATCTTAACCTGTAAAATTCCATGTTGTCCTGAAATGTATATGTTTTCATTTATTTGGGGCTAGAGGTTGCATGGTCAGTGCTTATATTCACACTTTGGGGCAGATGTACTAAACTCTGGAAAGTGAGAGTGATAAACTGACAGCCACTCAGCTCCTAACTGTCATATTACAGGCTGTGCTTGAAAAATGACAGGAGCTGATTGGCTGTCAGTTTATCACTCCATTTTATCATTTTCCAGAGCTTAGTACATCTCCCCCTTTATCCTTAACTGCTAATCCTCACTTCTGTGTAGGGAGTCCTCCTCTGTAGGGGGCCTACAGAGGAGGACCTGATTAATGGAGCCAATGCAAAGCAGAACGTTCTTTCATTTCTTGGATTGTTCTCGCACTGCGCATTCCACGGTAACAAGTGATGCTTGGTTGTACATATATCATCTGCATCTCTTTACGGCTAAGGGCCGTATGCAATTAGAAGCGAAAAGCCGAGATCCACCTGTTGGAAACTTATCTCTATATTCAATTCCATCCGCTTTTCACGTACGCGGAAAGTCAATGCAATGTAATAGGCGAAAAAGATTTGCCTCTGAATAGAAGGAGAAAAGAAGTGTAACATTTTTATTTTGGGGTGGGAAGGTGGGGAAACCACTCAGCACCCTTGGGACAGCCCCCAAAGGACAACTGTGTCAAAAAATTCCAGGAAAAAACTTCCCCAAACACCCCAAAAACGTACTTTCATTTTGGGGATGAAAAAGCACAAAGTGCGGGAACAAATTCAAAAACTAGTGAAATCAGTTTCTGGGGGTGCTCTAAGAAGGGGCCAAGTGTTTTTGGGGTTGCAGTTGCTTTTATGACGGAGGAATTTCACTTTCATTAAAACTTCACTTTAGAGACATTTAAAGATGCTTACACCCATTTTCAGGTCCCCCAAGTCTGCCAGGGCTACTTATTTGCTCCCGAAAAATACTGCTTTATGCCATTCTTTACCACTTGTGCAAAGACGCTAATTAGAGGCTATTGTACCAACTTAAGTACCCCAAACAGTTTTATTGGGACTAATCGGGCACAAAATTGATCCCCAATGTTTCTGCATCTTTTTGGGGGGTTCAGGCTGATTTCCTGGATTCTGACACCACTTTCCGCCTGTCCTGACTTCGCGTGTCTCCGTTTTCGCGTCTTTTGGAATTGAATATGGCGAATAGCGGGGATGTGCAAAATACATTTCCGTGGCCAAAAGACGCGATGTAGGCGAAAAGTCCGGCAGGCGGAACTTTATCGCAGGTACGAAACTAATTGAATACCGCCCTAAGTAGGGGTAACTAGACAGTAATGGGGCGACTTGACATAGGCAGTGTTCAGTGAGGGCTTGCCGATGCAGCTGCGGGCCATGCAGAGTTGGACAGAAGTGTAACTACTCCCATTTCTAGGCGTATCATTTACACGTATTAAAGGGTGGTGCAAGTTCTCCCTGATGATGATGAAGATGACGCCTGTAAAATAAGTGTACAGATGGGGCGGTCTGGCCATAGGGAGAGTCTACGTACGTGAGAAAATGTGCATTTATTTTCACAGACGCAATGTAGGAGCATTTGTGGCCGATTTGCATACAACGTGGCAATGTCAGGACCCTCATTTCTACCATGTCATTTCACTGCTACCCTTGCCGGTGTCATTTTGTATCAACGTGCCAGCATTATACTTACTGTACTGGGTGTGGCAGAGGCCTAATGTCACATAAGAGGGACTCCGACATTCAGGTATTGTGTGAGGGATTCATGTAACTACTCTCCAGCAGTGTAGCAGTGCCAACTAGATGGGCAGAACCAAAGATAAATACCAGAGGGCACATGATGAAGGATGCATTGTAGCAGCACACTGCATATAGTGGGCATTATATTGGCTTGTTATGTTCTACAAATGCCACCACAGCAGCAGTACACATCAGCAGCACTCCATACTCTCAGCTTGGCCTCTGTCGCTCTGCATGTTTGGATTGGGAAGGAAACACTCTGTGTTGTTATTTAGTCTCCCATGGCACACAGCGGCATGCACGCTCCCCGCGGCTATATTTAGCCTGCCCCTAGCTTCCTCTTTCTGTGCTGCAGGCTGCTGTGAATGTTGGGCTGAGGGACAGAGACTGGAGGGCGCCAGGATGTCCCCATACAGGAGGAGGAAATGCCTGTTACTACCTGTTATGCAAACTGGGCCTTGAAAGCTTGGACATGAAAATGGAGAGGGGGGATTTGGACAGAGAAACTGTTGAGGAAGTAGATTAAAGGGGTAGTCCCGGTGCGTGCCATAGTGCGATAATGGAAACTACTTGTATAACGGCACAAATGACTGGACCTGTGCTAATACTGCAGGTGTTCATGGATTTAATATCACTGACCTCATCAACTGCAGGACAGATATGTCATTTGGCCGTGGCCTCATGTCTTATGTGCATATTTCTTCTAATGATCACGTTAATGCTGGTAATCATTCAAGAACAACACATACATTTATTGGTTGAATGGAGGATAGGAATGTTTCTTTGCATGATCTAGAGAGGCCTAAGTGGTTGGCATGCAGTGTATCCAAGGGACATTCCTATCACAGGGCCTGCTGCTACCCCCCTATCATAATAATAGTTCGGGGAGATTTTGGTGAAAGGTTAGTGAAGGATTCGGGGTCATTGGTAAGAAGACTGTGGATGTGTATGTACATGATAAAACGGCAAAGTACAGAAATTGAAAAAGACAAAACAGTGAGGGCAGATTACTTTAAATGAGCAACTTTACTCCAAGTGCTAAGATGCAGACACCACTTGCAGTGAACATAATCCTTATGTAGATATTTGCACTCACCAGGCTTCATCTTCTCTGCTTGTATTAAAATTGTGTCCTATGCAGGTGGTTCTAGAACCCCCACAGGTGAGGCAGCACAGATAATAGGCTCACTTGTGTGCATGGAGCACTTTCCTTCACTGAGACATTTATGGCCTGATTTGGGGCATGATACATCTGTACCAGCATTTCCCTTAAGCCAACTCAGAACCAGGCCCTAAGTCTGACCTACTGGTGGATATACAATCTCGGGAGACCTTTCCAATCCCCATCAACTAATATACCTATTGTCTTCTAGAGAATAGTAAGGGATTGGATTTATGATCTATCACCATGCATCTATATCCATACAAGTTCATGGTGCCATTGAAGACTTGTGTTACACATGCTGACGTTTCTTTCATGAACGGCACCAAGATACATATTTGTCTTGTCATGGAGTTTTTTTTGGGTCAATCCAGTTACCCGCGTAAACACCACGAGTATGAGTGAGCGTGACAACAGCCATACTTTATGGCAACCTGAACTTGCTCAAAAACGTTCGCACCCCAATAGGGCTGTGAGCAAAAATGGGCAAATTCGGGCTTGGAGTGGGGTGCGAGATGTGGTGCCGTTGCTGCAGGTTTAACGCCGTGGTAACGGCAACTTGCATCCTTTGTTGGTAATCGGATTGATTTATTTGTGTCCTTAGTGTATTTGGTTGTCTGTTGATGTGTCATGTCATTGTCTGTCTGCTCGTAGTGTTTCTACTGTGGCCACATTGCAGTCCTGTTGTTTGATGATCAGACAACTACGCAATTTTCCATTGCTTATACATATGTGCCAGAGGTCTTTGTTTTCCTCCGCACATCCTGGCAGCACTGCCCCAATCCTCATGTCTTTATGATTTAGTTTACAGCATAATGTTTCACAGGTAGCGCAGGAACTTGTCTCTCACAACAACTGAGACTGGTGACTTAGGAGATAATGTAGAGGGCAGGTTGGACTTTTTCTGGCTGTTTGGAAACGCCAGCAAAGAGTGACTGACATCCAGCTGCTCTTAGACGAGCCAAATATAACAGGATTAATGTGTTTGAATCACTGACGGAGGGACATGCTGCTACACATTAGTGTACTTGAGTGTGTAGCCTCACATTAGTGTACATGAGTGTGTAACCTCACAATAGTGTACATGAGTGTGTAACCTCACAATAGTGTACATGAGTGTTTAGCCTCACAATAGTGTACATGTGGACAGTCTGAAGAGAGAAGTGTTTTGTGTCATGAGTCGCACTTACTTGCAAGTTGAAATACAGCAGCTATGGCTTCTTCCCACCACTGAGAATCCTGGGAAATAATCGGCAGCTCCATGAGACCCAGGAGGAAAATGAGCTGTCCAGCAGTCAGGGCTACCGTGGCAATCAAATTGCATGCCCTCATCATGTCAAACTGTACTGGGAGGGAGACAAACCAAGATACAACATGTCACTATACCAGTTATATATATATATATATATATATTTAATAGTATATTTATATTAGACTAAAGAACTTGGAGCTAGTTCTAGGTAATATAGGGGTTAACATATTAAGCAGTGAAAAGTTGCCCATAACAACCAATCAGCTTTGAGGTTGTATAAAGTACATTCTATGAAATGATTGGTAGAAGCTGATTAGTTGCTATGGGCAACGTCTCCTCTGGTCCATCTCTCCAGTATTTTCACTGCTTGTTACATAAACCTCGCAATTAACAGAAAGTAAAGTGTAGAAAACGTTACTATATATCCTAAAAACCCATGCCCCCTCCATTAAGTAAATAGAGGGGGAGCCACGTGCCATATTTTGTGCCTGAGTCTAAGTATCGCACAAAAGTGGACGCAGGAACAGCGTGTATTGGCGGCCACCCGTCTGTGAGTTTATGTAAACGGCCTACAAACGTCTTCCCTTGTGTACATCCGTGCGGCCGAATGTGCAAGGCCTGAGACGCCCACTCTTAGCACCGTGCTCACTGTAATACGGATTGGTGCGTTCTTATACGCTACCATCGGTTGCACCTTCAAAACTAGCACCATCCCTATGGCAGGGGCAGTGTCTTATCATGGTGTCCTATACTTACGGCCGTGCATCTGTGAATGTAGCCGCTTGCATGGACAAGCCCGCAACACTCCCATAATACACCCACTGAACGGATCATTAATTGCGTGCAGTACTAGCCAACGCCCATCACGTTTCCGACACCTACCTGATACTATCTGAATTGATTGCAGAAGCACCTTTGTGTGTACACGCTGTGTAACACATGCGCTGTAGGGGGTTTATAGAAAGTTTTGCTCATACGCAGTTGCAAATAATAATGTGAACATCGGCATTGCGGGCCACTCAGAATCCCAATGCCACCCATTGTTCTACAATAGGACTGTACTGAAGTTCTCTGTGAGCTATTGGCAGACTACTCCAGTAACAGCAGCATGCTTCTTTACTGTAGCATGACATCATCATTTAAAGGCACAGTACAAACAGCAAAATGTAAGGTCACAATAGGTACATAAATTACAGTAAGATACAGAAATAAGAGTGAAAATGTTTGCCCCATGTTTGTGTGGATTTTCTACAAGTTTTGTGGTTTCCTCCCGCACTCCAACACCATACTGGTAGGTAACTGGCTCCTGATAAAGGAATGAACTCATCGTAATGTATATGTGTCCATGTCATAGGCAATATAGATTGTAAGCTCCACTGGGTGTGTAATATGCTTGCGCTATATAAATAACTGGTAATAATGTACTGATTGGATATGTCCATATATAAGGTGGAAAGGGGACCTCTGTCAGCCTGCGTATGCATTCATTTTCAGATCTTACTGATAAGTACCCATTTGGAAACAAACAAAAATGGCAGCTGCTCAATCAATCTAGCAGTACTAATCAGGTGCATGAAAGGGAGGGGTCATACTAAGTAGAGAAAGGAGGGGGATTTAACCCCCTATTGTACCTCAGCACACTGAATAATACCTGCAACAATATATGAAGACTATATGGTCATAGAAATTCAGAGATATTAGTTGCATGCATTTGCAAACACATGGGAGGCTGCTGGGCCACGTCACGGCTTCTCTGTTACCAGCAGTCCCTAACACTAAGGGGTTCACGTCCGGGACGCAGTGCACCCCAAAAAACGTCCAGCCCAGGACCCCCCCAGGGCATCACAAGAAAATGGAAAAAGAGTGACAGTGCAGTGCAAAGTATAGCTGTGTGTGAGTAATCATTAAGTGTGGAATGAGAGGTTAAAATATATGTGAAAAAATACATGAATAATAAACAAACATAAAAGGTGATGTGAAAAGCAACTATGTGTATTAAGTGGTGATGCCTGAGGAGGCCCAACCAGACCAGTCCCGGGGGCCCTACGCCCAAACGCTCACCCCAAATGTAAAATATCCCAATTATAAGGCCTCATGATAAAGGCACATATATAATTTTGTCAAATGTAAGGCCTCATGATAAAGGCACATACATAAATGCATCCAAATTGAGAGCCAGCTTACCTGGGAGTCACCCCTGGGAACTCCAACTAGCACTACTAGAACCAGCATGCCCTACTAATGCTGGCTCCTTCATGCAACTCATAACAAACAAACAAAAATGGCAGCTGCTCAATCAATCTAGCAGTACTAATCAGGTGCATGAAAGGGAGGGGTCATACTAAGTAGAGAAAGGAGGGGGATTTAACCCCCTATTGTACCTCAGCACACTGAATAATACCTGCAACAATATATGAAGACTATATGGTCATAGAAATTCAGAGATATTAGTTGCATGCATTTGCAAACACATGGGAGGCTGCTGGGCCACGTCACGGCTTCTCTGTTACCAGCAGTCCCTAACACTAAGGGGTTCACGTCCGGGACGCAGTGCACCCCAAAAAACGTCCAGCCCAGGACCCCCCCAGGGCATCACACGAAAATGGAAAAAGAGTGACAGTGCAGTGCAAAGTATAGCTGTGTGTGAGTAATCATTAAGTGTGGAATGAGAGGTTAAAATATATGTGAAAAAATACATGAATAATAAACAAACATAAAAGGTGATGTGAAAAGCAACTATGTGTATTAAGTGGTGATGCCTGAGGAGGCCCAACCAGACCAGTCCCGGGGGCCCTACGCCCAAACGCTCACCCCAAATGTAAAATATCCCAATTATAAGGCCTCATGATAAAGGCACATATATAATTTTGTCAAATGTAAGGCCTCATGATAAAGGCACATACATAAATGCATCCAAATTGAGAGCCAGCTTACCTGGGAGTCACCCCTGGGAACTCCAACTAGCACTACTAGAACCAGCATGCCCTACTAATGCTGGCTCCTTCATGCAACTCATAACAAACAAACAAAAATGGCAGCTGCTCAATCAATCTAGCAGTACTAATCAGGTGCATGAAAGGGAGGGGTCATACTAAGTAGAGAAAGGAGGGGGATTTAACCCCCTATTGTACCTCAGCACACTGAATAATACCTGCAACAATATATGAAGACTATATGGTCATAGAAATTCAGAGATATTAGTTGCATGCATTTGCAAACACATGGGAGGCTGCTGGGCCACGTCACGGCTTCTCTGTTACCAGCAGTCCCTAACACTAAGGGGTTCACGTCCGGGACGCAGTGCACCCCAAAAAACGTCCAGCCCAGGACCCCCCCAGGGCATCACACAAAAATGGAAAAAGAGTGACAGTGCAGTGCAAAGTATAGCTGTGTGTGAGTAATCATTAAGTGTGGAATGAGAGGTTAAAATATATGTGAAAAAATACATGAATAATAAACAAACATAAAAGGTGATGTGAAAAGCAACTATGTGTATTAAGTGGTGATGCCTGAGGAGGCCCAACCAGACCAGTCCCGGGGGCCCTACGCCCAAACGCTCACCCCAAATGTAAAATATCCCAATTATAAGGCCTCATGATAAAGGCACATATATAATTTTGTCAAATGTAAGGCCTCATGATAAAGGCACATACATAAATGCATCCAAATTGAGAGCCAGCTTACCTGGGAGTCACCCCTGGGAACTCCAACTAGCACTACTAGAACCAGCATGCCCTACTAATGCTGGCTCCTTCATTCCACACTTAATGATTACTCACACACAGCTATACTTTGCACTGCACTGTCACTCTTTTTCCATTTTCGTGTGATGCCCTGGGGGGGTCCTGGGCTGGACGTTTTTTGGGGTGCACTGCGTCCCGGACGTGAACCCCTTAGTGTTAGGGACTGCTGGTAACAGAGAAGCCGTGACGTGGCCCAGCAGCCTCCCATGTGTTTGCAAATGCATGCAACTAATATCTCTGAATTTCTATGACCATATAGTCTTCATATATTGTTGCAGGTATTATTCAGTGTGCTGAGGTACAATAGGGGGTTAAGTACCCATTTGGTTCAGAAATGATCTGGCCCTGTTCAGCCCAAGCACTAGTGACTGTTTCTTGTCCATTTTGGCCTAATTGAATAGTAGTTCTCTTGCTCAGTACTTGGGTAGAGTGAAATGGTTCCTAACATGGCCACTTTAAACCTTTTTATAAACACCCGGTGAGCACAAGTTGTATTTTACAGCAAAGATGCAACGCATAAATGATACAAGTTGTAAGAGATTTCATAGGAGTGGACACAGTCATAGGGAAGGGGACCATATCAGAAATATAGAGAGGACATACAGGAATGAGCAGAAGTTCTAGGGAGAGGTTACAGACAGGTGGAGATATAGTTGTCTTTCATGGTAGTGTGTGATAATGTATGGGATAGTATGTGATAATGGGATTAGTGTGTGATAATGTATGGGATAGTGTGTGATAATTGATAATGTATGGGATTAATGTATGATAATGTTTTGGATTAGTGCGTGATAATGTATGGGATTAGTGTGTGATAATGTTTGCTATTAGTGTGTGATAATGTATGATAGTGTGATAATGTGTGGGATTATTGTGTGACAATGTATGTGATAATGGGATTAGTGTGTGATAACGTATGGGATAGTGTGTGATAATTGATAATGTATGGGATTAATGTATGATAATGTTTTGGATTAGTGTGTGATAATGTATGGGATTAATGAATGATAATGTATTGGATTAGTGTGTGATAATGTATGGGATTCATTTATGATAGTTTGTGATAATGTATGGGATTAGTGTGTGATAATGTATGGGATTAGTGTGTGATAATGTATTGAATTAGTGTGTGATGTATGGGATTAGTGTGTGATAATGTTTGCTATTAGTGTGTGATAATGTATGATAGTGTGATAATGTATGGGATTATTGTGTGACAATGTATGTGAAAATGGGATTAGTGTGTGATAATGTATGGGATAGTGTGTGATAATTGGTAATGTATGGGATTAATGCATGATAGTGTGTGATAATGTATGGGATTGGTGTGTGATGGGATGTAGTTATGAGACTGGCGGACGTGATGCCGCTGGTCTAAATCCCGTCGGGGAAAGCCCGACAAGGGATTTAAGATAGGCTCCGAAATACCGACACCTATCTTAATCCCGATGCCGGAATCAAGAAGGACATCAGCCCGAACGAGGTAAATCTGGGGTGCTGTTAGCCGTGGAGGGTTAGCGAGGTTAGCGTTAGGTTTTTTTTGGGGGGAGGTTAGAGTTAGGCACGAAGGGGGGAGATTTAGGTTTAGGCACTAACGGGGAGGGTTAGGGGTAGAAGGGGGGAGGGTAAATATACTTACCCGACCCCTGTATTTTGACAGTAGGCATCCCGATAGCTGGCATTACATACCGATTCCTGTGTGATAATGAATGGGATTAGTTTTTGATAATTTATGGGATTAATGTGTGATAATGTATGGGATTAGTATGTGATTATGTATGGGATAGTGTGTGATTATGTATGGGATAGTATGTGATTATGTATGGGATAGTACGTGATTATGTATATGATAGTATGTGATAATGTATGGGATAGTGTGTGATAATGCATGGGATTAGTGTGTGATAATGTATGGGTTTAGGGTGTATTACTGTTTGGGATAGTGGGCCTGATTCAGACCCGGTCGCAAGCGCTATGCGCTCGCAACCGGGTCAATGGTGGACCAGTGCGCATGCGCACGACGGAGCCGGCTCCGTTGTGCGCATGTGCGAGACCCGGATAGCGACGGGCACTCCGTCACTCCGGGTCTCGCAACAAAGGGGGCGAGCTGTCGATGTTGAGTGACAGCTCGCCTCCTTTGGTGGGTGGGCCGGGGGAGTGGCTGCCCAAACGGAGGCGTTCCCATGTGAACGCCTCCGTTTGGGGGCGGCCCCACTGACATCACGAGTGATGTCAGTGGGAGAGATTTCGGCTCTGTTAGAGACTAAATCTCTCTGGGGCTTGCAGCCACGAGACCCTACCACAAGGGTCTCGTTGCAAGCCCGATGGTCGCGATGGTCTTGACTTGGTCACTCACAACTATGCGAGTGGCCTGGAGGCCGTTCTAAAAAAAAAAAAAAGACCGGCCCTGATTCAGAGCAAACTCTCTATCAGAGCGTCCAGCTCTGAATCAGGGCCAGTGTGTGATAATGTATGGGATTAGGGTGTGATAATGTATGGGATTAATGTATATTATAGTTTGTGATAATGTACTATATGGGATAGTGTTTGATTATGTATGGGATAGGTCGTGATTATGTATGTGATAGTATGTGATAATGTATGGGATAGTGTGTGATAATGCATGGGATTAGTGTGTGATAATGTATGGGATTAGGGTGTGATAATGTATGGGATAGTTTGTGATAATGTATGGGATAGTGTGTGATCATGTATGGGATTAGGGTGTGATAATGTATGGGATTAATGTATGATAGTGTGTGATAATGTATGGGATTAGTGTGTGATAATGTATGTGTTGGGATAATGTGTGTTAATGTATGGGATAGTGTGTAATAATGTATGGGATTAGTGTGTGATGTATGATAGTGTGTGTCTGTGATAATGTGTGGGATAGTGTGTGATAATTTGTGGTAATGTATGGGATAGTGTGATAATGTGTGTCTGTGATGTATGGGATAGTGTTCTAGTTGGTGTAATGTATGATAGTGTGTGAATCTGATAGTGTGTGATAATGTATGGGATAGTGTGATAATGTATAACAGTGTGTGATAATGTATGGAATAGTGTGATAATGTATGGGATACAGTGATCATGTATGACCGTGTGTGATAATGTTTGGGACAGTGTTATAATGTATGATAGTGTGTGATAATGTATGGGATAGTGTTATAATGTATGATAGTGTGTGTCTGGGATAGTGTGATAATGTATAGGATAGTGTTATAATGTATGACGGTGTGTGATAATGTATGGTATAGTTTTATAATGTATGACAGTGTGTGATAATATATGGGATAGTGTTATAATGCATGATAGTGTGTATTATTCAATGAATACTTTTTTTTGTCTCATGTGTCTCTGCAAAGCCAATGTGGGCCCCATTCAGGATCACACAGGGGCCTGGAAATATATAATGTTTCCGGTCCTCTGGATGAAGTGGGTTGGCATTATGGTAAAAGGATTACTAGATCAGGTCATGTCAGAAGGCCAGGTTGATATTCGCAGGTTCACACAAGACAGCAGTCACACAGGTTACAAGATACGATCGAAAGTTGTAAAATGATCATTCACAGACTGAACTGGATGGGAGTACCTGGCTTGTGAAGAGCCCCCTATCATATAACAAGCTGTACACTGTGTAACAGGCTGCTTTCTACATGTGGTATTTGACCTTTAGGGGAGCAGCAGAGGGGGAAGGAAAGTGGATGATGAATGTTTTATTACTAGTGACCTAATGCGTGCTTGCATTTTCTGTTTAACCATTTCCATGCATCACATCGCAGCTCCCTCTGTACTCTGGCAACGTCACAGGAAGGGGTTAAGGCCCATAATCCACATGATACAATCAGTCAGGCCTGATAATCCCTAGGCAGGGGATCTCATTTTTTTTACAACTGAAATCTATATATTCCAAGCAAACATTTGCTGCAGGCACCAGAAATAACTGGTGCTGGAGCATTCTATTATATCGCTGTCTAACCCACTAGTAGGGGTATATTTACTGAAGTGCGGGTTTTTAGAAGTGGAGAGGTTGCCCATAGCAACTAATCAAAATCTAGCTATTATCTTCTAGAAGGGTAGAGATAAATGTTAAGTAGAATCTGATTGGTTGCTTTGGGCAACATCTCCAGTTCTAAAAACACGCACTTTAGTAAACATACCACGTAAATCTCATCTACCTTCCATGCTTGGGTCTAAAGCCTTATAGCTGATTTAGGTAGATAACGGACAGTGGCAAGCAGACAGCTCAGCTTCATATACTATCAGTCACACATACTGATAAGTCTGACACAGATTGAATTGTCCCTCCATATAACAATGTCAAAATACATATTATAATATAACCATGAGATAATATTGGTAAAAAAACAATTCTCAGTGAATGCCAAGTTCCTATGTCATGCTTGTTACATTATATTTTTCTTGTTTCCCCTGTAATAACTACATTCTTAGGACACATCCATTCTTGTGCATTGGCGCAGAACGTGTCCTAACACAGTCCTTCACGCGGAGCATTCATCAGCTTCTCCCACAGCCCCCCCCCAATATATGCTTTTAAGGGTGCATTATATACAATATTAATAAGATAATGCGTAGTAGTGTTTATTTTAATGGTGTAACAATTGGTTTAGTGTTTTTCTATCCAGAAAGCACCTGGGAGGGGTTGGTTGAACATTGTTCTCAGTGTGTGGAAAAGTGTATGTTTCCAGGACTTTTTATTAAGGAAGAATTTGGTTAAGGATTCAAAAATGGATTCCTATGCCACTTTAGATTGTTTTGCAGATGGCATGACCCAACTTTTCTACCATTTAATTGAATATTTTTATATCTCCATTGTAGAAGTACTTAGTATTCTAAAAACAATAAGATGACCCAATACTTACTTTCTGTGTTACAAAACAATGCTTATAGAGTATTTGTAATTTAACATTTTAAATATATTTTTTTTTATGTTCCCTTTACTAAAATGTAAGATGAATGTAATAATTTACTTGTCCCCTCACTTAGCTGGCGGGTATCACCAAAATCTTAGACCTGACAGGTCTTCTTTAATAAAATAAAATATTCAACTTCCAATTGTAAACACATTATTAAATCAGAACGGTACAATGTGTCCCAAAGTGACTATAAGGCATGCCTCCGCTGTGCTGATGGTGTACTCAATGCTGTGTACTTTGTACTGAATACATTTTCCAGGGTTACACAAGGAGTTAAACTGTCTGTATGACTCTGGGACTTAATAAGGTCATTTGTTTATTGTGGCTGGTGCTCTCATGTGTGGTTTTCAGTAGATATAATTATTGGAGAACATCAGCCAACACTTGGTTTTATACTATCGCTGTAACTGAGCTGCATTGGTTAAAATGATTTGCTTGGTCTGCAAATAGCTTCCCTGTTACATTTATGCAATCTGGATCATTAGAAAGTTGATCTTTATTAATGACTTAATCATGAAATAGAGAATGGAACTTATTATTGTTTCCGAAGCAGCACTGGTCCAGCACACATTAAAGTCAGCCTATGGAGAGGCTCTGCTAATGAGGAGAACAAGAGGGTGATGCATCCTGTCTGACCCCAGCTAATAGTGACATTAAGTACAACATATCTGAAGACAGAATTTTAGAATGTAAGCTCTCATGAGCAGGGCCCTCCATCCTCTTGTTTCTTTCCTCCCCTAATATCTAGTAACTTTGCCAATTGGTAACACTATACTGTAACTATGCCTGCGCATGTTATTATGTACGTAGGTTAATCCAGAGGCTCCCACACTTCGTCTGCAAGGCACTATAACAGTCCAGGTTTTAAG
Organism: Taudactylus pleione; assembly: GCA_031769625.1. NCBI lineage: Eukaryota > Metazoa > Chordata > Amphibia > Anura > Myobatrachidae > Taudactylus > Taudactylus pleione. The sequence continues at coordinate 48,668,269 of JAUIMM010000031.1, forward strand.
CATATATACATGCTTAAGCACAAGTGACTTAATTAGTACCTCAGTCAATTTGATTTTACCACCTGTGCTCAACCATGGATATCTCTAAAACCTGAGCTGTTGTGGTGCCTTGATGACATCGTTTGGGAACCTCTAGCTTAATCTACCACATTGTTTACTCTATTTAGTATCTTTGCCCTATACGGCCCTGCAGAAATTTGTGGCTCCTTATAAAGAAATGCTAATAATAAGATTTGACTTACTATGGACATAATAAATCACACTTACCTGAGATCTATTTGAATAAATGACTCCATTGTCATCCAGATTAGAAGACATATGAGTATCGGACATTACAGGTATATATTATACTGTATATACTGCTGCATAGATACTTACACTTGACTGTGTTCCGGGATTCTTGTAAGCCAGATGGCTCAGATCCCCAGCCAATAGATTGGCACACCCTCTCCTCACCCTGTCCCGGTCGGGTGCCTACCCCTCTTCCAGCCAGGCACATCTTCCAGAGACCAACACTGCGCTTACGCCCTTCCTCCATTGTTTGGTACACCCAGTTTGGCGTGAAGGCAGCCACATTGTTAAGAATAAGGGACACCAATGCCACCGCCACAGCCGCTGCCACTAGTCTTTGCATGCCCATCGCCTGTAGCCACCAAACCTCTTAAACAGGATGAGCCCTGCTGTGCTGCACAGGGTCAGGAGCTGCTAGAGGACATCCCCACTCATTTTGAGAGGTGAGAGCCCCCCAGAAATGGCACAGCCAGGCAGGCTGGCTTGGAAGTCCCATGAAAGGCAGATGCAAAGTATGGAATCCACCAAGTTTTTGTCTCCACTCTATCCACACTCCTGCAAAGCAACCCCCACCTCCTGGACTCGGAGATGCAACAGCATTCCCGCCTGGACCCCACCGAACTAAGAGCCCCCACGAACACTGGAAATCAGATTCTCTTCTTCCCACGCCCCAAGAAGATAGATGTGTTCCAGATGTGGCCCCTTTCTGTCCACTCACAACCAACGTGGGCGTCTGTTAAAGTCACTTAAGAGGTACAACAGTTTCCATATGTAAAAGAAGGATATAAAAGCCTTCTGCAGATTTCAAGGGTGAAAGTGAATTTGAGGATCAGAAATCCCTCTTTGTCCTTGCAGCTCTTAGAGGATGGATGCACAGAGCTCAACAGTGTGTGTGTGTGTGTGTGTGTGTGCGAGGGATGCGAGTCACAGGGGCTGGGGAGGTAGCAGCTGATAGGAAGTTTTTGTTTTACGGATATATATATTTTTGGCATGGGATTCTGTTAATTTGTTTCCTAACTGTCTCTCTCGGAGCAGAGGAAATGGTTGTTTTTTTTGTTGCTGTGCTTCCCACCCCCCTTTCCTCTTTTCTCCCAGCTCACCCCTCCCCATTGGAGAGTTTTGGTCAAGCTTTGGGTGTAGATAGAAATTCTGCAAAGAAACTCAAAGCAGGATGCATTTCCTGGAAGGCAGATAGCCCCATCTTCCCTTCCCCCTAACTTCATCCATCATTTATTCATTTTTAAATAAAAAGCACAGCCTGAGGGTTAAAAGAACATGGGGTAATTATTACTATCTGATGTTAAAGCTACTTCATGGAGGTGGTTCGAAGACAGGACTAGTTTTGAAGCTAGTGTGTTCTCTAATTTAATTAATAAATGCATTCTTTAGTAAAATAGCTTAAAGATACAAATTTGAGCTAAGTCTGTAGCATCCAATCAGAAATTAGCTTTTATGTGATTAGAGCAAGTTAAACAATGTAAGCAATTGTGATTGGTTTGTTTTAGATTTGCACCTATCAGTAATATTGCTGGTCATAGCTCACTGGGGTGCAGCACAATAAGAGCTAGGGTAATGATCCCAGGCCCACGGTATAGAACAAATGAGGGGAACGCTCCTCAGGGGGTAAATTTACTAAAGTTCAATTTGAAATTTTTATTAATATCTTAAATCTCTTGAGATCGAATTGAAATCGAACAGCAAAATTCCTTTGCAAGTCTCAAATTTGCTAAGATTCTATTTTGCATTCGATTTTCAAATCAAATTCAATCTTGTTTTAGTTTAAGAAGGGATTTGATGTTAGATTTTGCATGTTCATGTACAAATCAAACACCAAATCCCACTCCAAAATGAATTTCAAATCCCCAAATGAATAGACCTGCTTCATGCTTTCATATTCAGCATGAGCAGTTCTATTTGACACAGATGCATGCATACATCAGTGAGATGCATGCGCATGTATCTTAGTGTAAAATGCTTGTTAAGTGTTAATTTCTAAAAAATATAATTAAAAAAAAAAAAATGACGTGGGTTTCCCCCCTCAAAGCACAACCAGCCCCGGAGTTTGCATAGCCTGTCTTTATTGTATAAATACAGGGGAACAATTGCGTAGGGTTCCACTGTACTTAGCGCAACAAGCACCAGGCTCTGAGACGGTCCTGGTTCTGGAATTACAGGGGGAAAAAAGCGTGGGGTTCCCTTGTAATTTCCATAACCAGCACCAGACTATTTCTAGTGGGGGGGGGGGTAATGCCACAGCCAGGGAAACCCTATCACTGGGTTTCCACGGCCAAAGCATTACCCCTGACCACTAGTCAGCCCATGCTGGGGATCCCTGGGGAGTTGGAGACCCCCCCCCCAATAAAGTGGTCCCTCTCTCAAGGGCACCCCAGGCCTAGACTGACAGACCGGGGCTATCCCCGGCACCCGTGGGCGCTGGGTTGATAGTCTAAAAGTGTAGTGTAAATTTAAAAGTGTCAACTTCGTCTTTACCAGTAGAACTGCAGGTCACAGCAAGCCTCCCCCACATGCTGGTACTTGGAGAGACATGTCGGCATCCTCTGTCTTCTTAAAATAAAAAAAACAAAAATACCGACCCACGTACTCAGGACCATCCTCGAAGGATGGTACCTCATGAATGACTGGCTCAGACGCGGCATTTCCCTTTGAAGTGGTTGAGCGTTCATTGGCTGAGAGAGGTCAGTCTATGCCTCTCTAAGCCAATGAACGTCTCTCACCATTGAAGTCAATGGTGAGAGCCGCAGGGTTACTAAAGGTTAGCCTGCGGTTCTCACCATTAACTGCAATGGTGGGAGCCGTTCATTGGCTGAGAGAGGCGGATGCTGATCTCTCAGCCAATGAACGCTCAGCCACGGCACTTCAAAGGTAAATGCCGCATCTGAGTCCGTCATTCGGTTGGTACCATCCTTCGAGGATGGTACTGAGTATGTGGGTCGGTATTTTTCCTTTTTTTATTTTAAGAAGACAGATGATGCATGCATGGAGAAGAGGACATGTCCAGGTATTGTAGTTGAGTATGTGTGTATAAAATGTATACTGTCACAGTGTGTGTGTCTTGTCTTTCTTTTAACAATGTCCCGCATGCTGGTACTTGTGGTTCTCCAAGTACCAGCAGGCTGGGGAGGCTTGCTGGGACCTGCAGTAGTACTGGTAAAGACAATGTTGACACTTCTAATTTTACACTACACTATTACACTATCAACCTGGCACCTACCACCCACGGGTGCCGGGAATAGCCTCGGGCTATCAGCCTGGGCCTGGGGTGCCCTGGAGAGGGGGAACCCCTTTATTGGGGGGGGGGTCCCCGACTCCCCAGGGATCCCTGGCCTGGGCTGACTAGCAATCAGGGGTAATGTTTCGGCCAATGATGAGGTTTCTATGGCTGTGGCTTTACCCCCCCCCCCGCTAGAAAGGGTCCGGTGCTGGTTAAGGAAATTACAGGTGGACCCCACGCTTTTTTTCCCCTGTAATTCCAGAACCAGGACTGGCTCAGTTTCTGGTGCTGGTTGCGCTAAGTACAGGGGGAACCCTACGCAATTTTTCCCCTGTATTTACACAACCAGGACAGGCTATGCAAAGTCCAGGGCTGGTTGTGCTTTGAGGGGGAAAACCCACATCATTTTTGTTTAGAAATTAACACTTAACAAGCTTTTTACACAAAGATACATGCATGCATCTCACTGATGTATGCATGAATCTGTCAAATAGAACTGTTCATGCTGAAATCGAAAGCATGAAGCTCTTCTATTCATTTGGGGATTTGCAGTTCGATTTTGTGTTAGTTTTTAATTCGATTTGCAAATCAAATGTTAGTAATTGAAGGGATCCTATATTCTTCAATGGGAAAACATCAATGTTTTTCAGAAGTTCGATTTTGAAAGAATTTCATTTTTCTGTTCGATTTAACATTCGATTTGGCCTTTAGTAAATCCCCTCTAAGAAAATCGAACCAAAATCGAATGGCAAATCGAACAGAAAGCAAAATCGAACCTTTGTAAATATACCCCCCAGGCTTGTAGAAAAATCTTCAAGTTTTTATTGTGGCCTAACACAAATAAAGATTAGTGCTGGGGTAGCAATTAAAGCAGAGTATCCAAACTCCAAAACATATTTCCAATATAAATTGCACTCACCAGACTTTTCTATACAGCAGCAAGATCCTTTATTGGTTTAAAAAAAAAAAAAAAGCCATAGAGCGAATCAAAGTTTCAGTCCTCACTGGGACTTTTGTCAAGATACTTACACTACTTTATGTTAATACAATTGTCTGTACGGCTTTGACGTATAACTGCATCGCCCACTGTTTTTCAGTCCGCAGCCGCCAGCCACCATCATTGTTATCGCCGCTCATCATTGTTATCGCACACTTGCCCCATGCTGGGTGTAAAAGATCCATTAAAACAGGCATCCTTTTTTCACCCGCACGCCTCAGAATAGCATGGAATTTTGGCTACATGCCCACGTCACTCGCGCAAAATAGATGTCTTGTGTGCGTTGCAAGGTAGCAACACTGTTGCCACCCAGAAAGGCCCATTTCGCGGACACTCAAAGACCTGTTCGTGCCCACGGAGCCTCTGTGCATGAGCCGCATGGTGCGGCACATGCACAGCTTGCTAAATTCCCTAAATGCGTCCGGATATGGAGCACTGAGGTACACGGTTGGATTCCCACCAGGGTCCTATATGTGTGGAGTTTGCATGTTCTCCCCGTGTTTGCGTGAGTTTCCTCCCACAATCTAAAAACATACTGATAAGTTAAATGGATTCTGACAAGAAAAATTTACCCTAGTGTGTATGTGTGTGTGTACATGTGGTAGGGAATATAGGCCCTGATTCAGAGCCGGACGCTCTGACCAGAGCGCTCGCTCTGAATCAGGGCCCACCTCCATAATTATAGAGCGTCCTCCTGGACGCTCGTATAGCTGTGGGTCACCACCCACAGCCTATACGAGCGTGCAGGTTGATGGTCGTGATGGTCTTGACCATCGCGACCATCGCCACTGCGAGCCGAAGTCTGCGGTTGAGTTTCTCAACCGCAAGGCCCGGAGTGATTTTGGCTCTATCAGAGCCAAAATCACTCCCACTGACATCACTAGTGATGTCAGTGGGGCCGGCTTCTGATGGTAGGCGTTCCCGTCTGGGAGGCACGCCCACCAAAGGGGGCGTGCTGTCAATCAACATCGACAGCACGCCCCCTTTGATCAGACACAACGAGCGAAGGAAAGTCCTTCGCTCGTCGCATCTCGCGCATGCGCACCATCGACCCACTTGCGAGCGGACAGCCGCTCGCGAGTGGGTCTGAATCAGGCCCATAGATTGTAAGCTCCACTGGGGCGGGGACTGAAGTAAATGACTGAAATAATCTGCACTGCGGAAAATGTATACGCTGTATAAAATAACTGGTAATGAATAATACCCTGCCTGATTGCTGTATCTGAAACCTCTTGGAACTAAGGGCCTGATTCAGACCCGGTCGCTCTGATAGAGCGCTCGCTCTGAATCAGGGCCGGGTTTTTTTTAGAACGGCCTCTTGACCACCCACAGCTACAGCGAGCGGCCATGATGATGGTTGCGATGGTCAAGACCATCGTGACCATCGGGCTTGCAACGTGACCCTTGAGGTAGGGTCTCGTGGCCGCAAGCCCCAGAGAGATTTCGGCTCTAACAGAGCCGGAATCTCTCCCTTGACATCACTCGTGATGTCAGTGGGGCCGCCCCCAAACGACTGGCATTCTCATGGGAACGCCTCCGTTTGGGCAGCCACCCCCCCGGCCCGCCCACCAAAGGTTGCGAGACCCGGAGCGACGGAGTGCCCGTCGCTAGCCGGGTCTCGTGCATGCGAACGACGGAGCCGGCTCCGTCATGCGCATGCGCTGTGGGCCACCATCGACCCGATTGCGAGCGCTCGCGACCGGGTCTGAATCAGGCCCTAAGGGCCTGATTCAGGTTTGGGAATAGAGTGAGAAATAGCAAGTAACTCTGTTCCTTGGAAAAACCATATTGCAATGCAAGTTGTACTTAATACATAATACATAATTTTTTTTGCATGCAGGGTAAATACTGGCTGCTTTTCAATGCAGCCTACAAATACTGCACAGCTTTATTTTTACACTGCAATTTAGATGTGAGTTTGGACACATCTCTCTGCACATTTTAAATCTGCCCCCCTGCAGTGCAACATGGTTTTGCCAAGATGCTCATTTACTTGCAATATCTTATTTCCAAAGCTGAATTAGGCCCTAAATTCCTAGTGCACAGCCTGAAACCTGAAACCCTCTTTTAGTGAATGAGATGTGCAGGCCATGCAGACCATGCCTTCAACCGTATTCCAGCTGCAGGGAGCTGCAGTTGCTCACTTCATATGCAACCAAATCTGAAATGCGACTTTTGATCCAGACGCAATAGACTTATTGGTGTGTATTTACTAAAGTGTGGAGTATTTGCCTATAGCAACCAATCAGATTCTAGCTAATATCTTCTAGAAGGTGTTAGATAAATGATACGTATAATCTGATTGGTTGCTATGGGCAACATCTCCACTTCTAAAAACACACACTTCAGTAAGTGTACCCCCTTTGTGTCAAATTTCATCTTCACATCACATTATCATTCTAAGCCCAGAAGAGGCAGCTAGAGAGGCCTCCCCAATCTCATAGCAGACGGAAATAAATTCTCTCTTCCAACAAAGAAGCAAAATTACATTGTACCCTACATTTAATTATTAAATGTATTTATTTATTGTACTATTCAATATTCCCTACATTTCATAGACAAATGAACAGGTGGAAGCAGAGAACAAAAATGAAGGGTCTCTGCAACTGTGCATTTGGGAGATGTTAGAAAATGTTATTACAACATTTTGTTTCTATTTTCAACTTAAAATTATCATTGCAATGTCTTTTTTCGAATTGTGACATATATATATATATATATATATGTATATATATATATATAACATACCGTGTTTCCCCGATAATAAGACACTGTCTTATTTTTTTTTTGGTTCAAAAAAAACACCATAGGGTTTATTTTTGGGGTAGGTCTTGTTTTAATTAACATTGACAGCAGTGCCCCTTATGCAGCCCCCCCCCCGTAGCAGTGTCCCTTATGCAGCCTCCCTTATTGCAGTGCAGGCCCCCCTGTAATTGATCCCCCACCCATCAGTACAGTGCGGTACTTACCTGACTCGCCGCCGTCCGGGATGTCCCTCTCACTTGCGCGTTGACTGGATCTAACACGATCCAGCAGGCGCGGCCGCACAGGATCCTCAACGCGTGGGTGACGTCATGACGTCACCCGCGCACTGCATGACTGGGAACGCTGGCCTCTTAAGCATTCCTAGCTCAAAATGATATTTTGGTAGTTCTTATTTTCGGGGTAGGGCTTATTTAGGACCGGGTTACAAAAGTAAGGGTAGGGCTTATTTAGGACCGGGTTACAAAAGTAAGGGTAGGGCTTATTTTCGGGGTAGGTCTTATTATCGGGGAAACACGGTATATGGGACGATTCAATAGTTTTGCGCGCACCCTGCTGGGCGTTTATATGAATAGGCACCCGATGGAGCAATTCAATTATTTCTCCGCTCAGGCGCCGCACAAAGTGACTAAACCTGTCTAAAGAAGTGGTTAGGGCGCCCAAACAATGGACTTTGCACACATTTCTTCTCGCACCTCAGGAGGCTACGAGAAGAAATGTCACCCCACAGCTTTAGGTGTCCGAATGGAGCAACAATTGAATTGTTCCGTCTGGCACACAATCGTATAGACGCCAGTGGGGGGCGCCCAAAACAATTGAAACGTCCCCATATAGTCACAGGAGTGAACATTTCTGTATTCTTTTGGAAAATGACACAAAACCTTTATGGATTGAAAGATATTTTGAATTTTAACCTGCAATAGCAAATAAAGAAGGCGCATCTAAGTCTCTTTAACATACATACAGATTCAGGGATCTTTCTAGTATATAAATAGCACCTGTCACCCACTGTATACGTACAGTAGGTCATGTACAAAGCAGAGACAACATTCCTTGGCTCTGCACCAGTGCAGCTCATTGGTCGGTCTCGCTCTCTGTAGTCGCCTCCACAAATAATGGTGCGTTTCGATGTGTTTAAAGGTACACAGTTTAAAAGTGCAACTAATTCAAACCTCCTACCATTTAATAGTACCCCTTTCAATAAGATAACATTGTGGGGCTGATGGAGGGTAGGGTGCAAAATTGGGCATAACTGAGATTTGAAAGTAGCTCTTACGGTGAGTTCCAGTAGCCTTAAAGACCCGTTCTGTTCTGCAACTGCTTCATACACGCCCACTTTACGATAAGAACATGTTACAGATCCTTACCCCTGAGTTTCACCCATGTGTTAATGTTTTAAGCCACTTCCCTTATGTGCAATATGTCACCTGCAAAAGCATAGTATTGCACAATCACAGAAGCATATTCTGTGCCCAGGAGACAAAGGAAACACCAATCTGTGTCAGAGGCTGCTCGTAATCAGCAGATCACAAACAATTTGCTAGCTGCAGTGACCATCGTCAAGCGTTATGTGCACCAGGCAGAAAGGCAAGTTTTGCCCGGGAAGTTTTCTATTACTTGCATGCAGGGGTTAATTAGGTCCCACTTAAAGCATAGGACGAGATCTGATGCCCACCAGCTGTGGTAACATCATTTTGAGTAGTCTAAATGGCCATGCATACTTCCACGTTACAAAGAGTGCCTTAGAGATGTGCCCTCTACAGCCAAGATCCCTGCTTCCTACAATGACATCTCCTTTCTTCATTACTTGAATGCCCATGTGGGCTGCAGTTTGTGGGGCGCACCACAAGAACCCTCAAGTTAAGGATTTACGAACATTGTCGAAATATTCACAGTTGTCTAGAGACCCATAGTGTATCAGAACACTTCAAGGTTACCCATGGTTGCAACCCCAAAGGCCTCAAGTTTACGGGGTTTGACAGGGTCATTTATAACTGGAGGGGAGGCAATAAGATAGATGTCATAAACTGCAGAGAAAGCAAATGGATTTATGACTTGCAGACTCTTTATCCCGAAGGACTCAATTTAGACCCCTAAATCAAGTAATATGGGGAATTATTCCTATAAATGTCTATGGAGCAATTTCTTTTGTATATACAATTATATATCTCAAGGATAAAATATTATGGTTATATGTCAATCTCCAAAAATTAGTTAACTTTGATTAATATGATTCTCATTTCAGAATTATTACCTAATTCCCGTACATAATATCTTGAAATCCCTTCATTTTTCTTATTTGATTTAATTTAATGTTTTAATATATTGAAGTCTAGGGCCCAGGTTTCCGAGACAATATCTAATATTTCATTTGGTAGTTTATCGATAATCCCAATTAATGCCATGTATATCAAGTTGCTTATAGTTAATTGTCCCACCCTTCACAAACTGTGCTGAATTGACACATAATTGAGTTATTATTATTATTTGACAACTGAGACAAATGTTATATACTATATATAATATATACTGTATCTTCACTATATGCAAAATGGCCACTGTCACCTTTGGGGACAATTATAGCAGACGATATCATGATCTCAATTCTCATAATATGAACCATGGTGTTCTATATATGAAAAACCTAACCAAAAATGGCCACCGCCATGATTGAGGACACACAAGGGAGCAAGCTTGGCTTGGTCCTATCTCATGTAACCGGAGGGCGTGACTAATATTCTAATGATGTGTCTGGACTCACAATGACCTACAGGTCACGCAGACGCACAAAAGCCACGGAAGGAGCCGGATAGGGGAGGAGGTATCCGAATGGATCCCTCTACTCAACCCGGGACTCCTTCGCATAGGGAGGGAGCAGGTTTCGGGAGCACTCACCATCTGAAGATGGTGAATGCTCCCGCGGCCAAGCTTCGAAAATATTGTATTTTTGGAGCATGATCAATTCTGTCCCCATACTAGTGTATGGGAACAGCGGGCCACTCCGGGAGAGAAATCTGTGACATCTCCTGCATTACCTTTCCGATGAATGGTGCGAAAACTTAATTTCTACAAAAGCAGGTGAAAATGTGATGCTTTTGTAGAAATTAAGTGATGATGGATAGACCCCTTACTCGCACACAGATATACAAGTGTCACATATCAATTAAATCAGCACAGTCTGCTGGTGCGTCCTAATCGCATCACATCGCAACTTAGTTACATTTTCGCCAGAAAAGACACCCGGCGCTAGCAGAGTCTCACGGGACGTGACGTTCCAAAAGGTTTTTTTTTTTTTTTTTAGCACAACTGCAGCAAAGATGTGTAAGGACACACCAGTAAGCAGGGGCGCTTTAAGAGAGGAGGGGGCCCGTGTGCAGCCTCCGTTTGAGCCCCCTTCTCTCTGGCAGCGCAGTAGATTGTGGCTTAATCTACTGCGCATGTGCGGGTCTCCAGGAACATGGGGCCTGCGCCTAATTCCCAGGGACATCTTTTCTGCACATGCGCGAGTCACCGGGAAAATGGTCGCCACCTTTTTCCATGTGATTTTTGCAGAGCAGCGCCCTGAAGACTGCGGAAAGGTAAGTATAAAATAAATATGGGTGCATGGTGTGCGCCTGGAAGAGTAACTTGGAAAGATGATTAGGAAAGGCAAATTATTTTTATATAAAGACGTAATGACCTCAATACTGTTTTTGTACATTCACACCTACACAATTAAAACAGAAAATTATATTTATGGGTGTTTTTTTTTTTTTTTAGCTGAAAATAATTTTATGGGAAATGTGATTATGCATAGTTGTAAGGACTATTTATAAAATCACTTTCCTGATTTAGGTTGCAGGAAGGGCTAACCTACTATGCAGTTCCCACATCAGAAGTCGCTAGAACGTACGTGTCTTGGCAGGTGACTGTGTATAAGTGTTGGTGGTATGGAGTATGCGTGTGTTGTAGTGGTATGACATTTATCTTACACATTAACAGGTATTTCAGGCCCTTCACCCTGCAGTGGTGGAAAACTATGTAGAACAAATACTTCTAAGTAACTATCAAAATAGAAATCTGTATTCCTGTATGAAATGTTTATATTGAATGAACTTTCCTGGAACTGCAGAGGTTCATAGCTGATTGCATAGAAAGTTAGATGATATTTTCAGCAACTTACGCAGATCTCCCCAAATTCTCAGTGCCCTCCAGGTTGGATTTCCCTGATTTGCCGATCCCACCCATAATGTGTTTGGGATCAACAAATCGGGGATTTTTAACATTAATAATTTCATTGATTCCCCCGATCTGATCTGACTTAACCAGCTCAACCCTGTCTGTCCTCAACTGCTATCATTGTGTAAAAGCAAATAGCCCAACTGAGTCACACTTGCACTCAACAAATTACTAGACTTCATGTGAGCCATGCCTGCAGTCCAGCTATTTAGCATACTTAATATAAGCTATACCTGTGCTCCACTGCTTACCAAGCCCCATATATGCTGTCCATTTACTCACCAAATTACCAAACATCTGCTGAACCATGTCTGCACTCATTTGCTTACCAAGATTTAACTGAACTATGCCTGCATACCGCTGCTTACCAAACCCCATATGAGCTATGCCTGCACTCAGCAAATTACCGAACCTTAGCTGAGCCATGCCTGCACTTAGCTTATTACCAAAGATCAGCCGAATCATGTCTGCACACAGTTGCTTACCAAGCCTCAGACGAGCCATGCCTGCATACCACTGCTTACCAAACCCCATATGTGCTGTGCCTGCACTCAGCAAATTAGCAAACATCAGCTGAGCCATGTCTGCACTCAGTTGCTTACCAAACCTCAACGGTGCCATGCTTGCATACCGCTGCTTACCAAACACCATATGTGCTGTGCCTGCACTCAGCAAAATACCAAACATCAGCTGAACCATTTCTGCACTCATTCCTAATATTCTGCATTTAGTGGTGGAATTTTTTTCATACACAGAATGTTAGGGAAAGCTCCAGCTGTTTTTTTTATACCCACATTTTTCCTGTCCTTTTTATTTCATCCAGGCGTCTACCTTTTTATACCCCAAACACACCGCAAGCCAAATGCATTAACACTGTTGTTGTCCTAGACCAGTGTTGGCTAACCTTGACACTCCACCTGTTGTGGAACTATATATCCCAGCATGCCCTGCCACAGTTTTAGCATGCCCTAATAGCAAAACTGTAGCAGTGCATGCTGGGTTATGTAGTTCCATAACAGCTGGAGTGTCAATGTTAGCCAACACTGTCCTAGACTATAAATAAATGGTATTCTGCCGGATGGTGAACCAAAAGTGGAGCACAAAGGTTGTATTGATGGAATTTGTTGGGAAATATTTTGGTACAAAATATTTCTGCACTTATCTCTAACCAGCGGATAAAATGTTGTCAGGTTCTGAATGTCGACAAGCAATATGTTGACATTCAAAACTATCGACATGGTTAAAATGTCGCAATTTTCAGAATGTTGACATTTAACAGGTCGACACCAGAATGTCAATATACAGGATTTTTTTTTGTTAGGGTTGGCTAAAATAACCCTATTATTGGTTGTCGATCTAAAGTCCATGTTGACATTCTGGTGTCGACATTTTGGCTGTCGTCCTTCTGAATGTCGACTTTTCATATCACACCAGCTTAGCCAGATCTCCACTCTGCTGCTTACCTTACCCTAGCTGAATTACATCTGCACTCTGCTGCTTACCTTACTCCAGCTGAGCCACATTTGCACTCTACTGCTTACCTTACTCCAACTGAGCCACATCTGCACTCTGCTGCTTATCTTACCCCAGATGAGCCACATACTGTATGTACCCTGCTGCTTACCTTACCCCAGCTGTGCCACATCTGCACTCTACTGCTTTACTTACTCCAGATGAGCCACATATGTACCCTGTTGCTTACCTTACCCCAGCTGAGCTACATCTGCACTCTGCTGCTTACCTTACTCCAGCTGAGCTACATCTGCTCTCTGCTGCTTACCTTACCCCAGCTGCGCTACATCTGCTCTCTGCTGCTTACCTTACTCCAGCTGAGCCACATCCGCACTCTGCTGCTTGCTTACCTTACCTCAGATGAGCCACATCTTACTCCTTACTCCAGCTGAGCCATGCCTGTACTCAGATGCTCACCCTACAATCAATGAGCCATGTTGTCCGTCTGAATGTCGACTTTTCATATAACACCAGCATAGCCAGATCTCCACTTTGCTGCTTACCTTACCCTAGCTGAACTACATCTGCACTCTGCTGCTTACCTTACTCCAGCTGAGCCACATCTGCACTCTGCTGCTTATCTTACCCCAGATGAGCCACATATGTACTCTGCTGCTTACCTTACTCCAGCTGAGCCACATTTGCACTCTGCTGCTTACCTTACTCCAGCTGAGCCACATCTGCACTCTTCTGCTTACCCTAGATGAGCCACATATGTACTCTGCTGCTTACCTTACCCCAGCTGAGCTACAGTTGCACTCTGCTGCTTACCTTACCCCAGCTGAGCTACATCTGCACTCTGCTGCTTACCTTACTCCAGCTGAGCCACATCCGCACTCTGCTGCTTACCTTACTCCAGCTGAGCCACATTTGCACTCTGCTGCTTACCTTACTCCAGCTGAGCCACATCTGCACTCTTCTGCTTACCTTACCCTAGATGAGCCACATATGTACTCTGCTGCTTACCTTACCCCAGCTGAGCTACATTTGCACTCTGCTGCTTACCTTACTCCAGCTGAGCCACATCTGCACTCTGCTGCTTAACTTACCTCAGATGAGCCACATCTTACTCCAGCTGAGCCATGCCTGTACTCAGCTGCTCACCCTACAATCAATGAGCCATGTTGTCCTTCTGAATGTCGACTTTTCATATAACGCCAGCTTAGCCAAATCTCCACTTTGCTGCTTACCTTACCCTAGCTGAACTACATCTGCACTCTGCTGCTTACCTTACTCCAGCTGAGCCACATCTGCACTCTGCTGCTTACCTTACCCTAGATGAGCCACATATGTACTCTACTGCTTACCTTAGCCCAGCTGAGCTACATCTGCACTCTGCCGCTTACCTTGCTCCAGCTGAGCCACATTTGCACTCTGCTGCTCACCTTACCCTAGATGAGCCACATCTTATTCCAGCTGAACCATGCCTGTACTCAGCTGCTCACCCTACAATCAATGAGCCATGCCTAAACTCAGCTTCTCCCCTTACCCCTGCTGATCCATGAACTCAGCTACTCATCTAACCCCACTGAGCCATGCCTGTACTCAGCTGCTCACCTTACCCCCACTGAACCATGCACCGTACTCAGCTGCTCACCCTACCTCCACTGAGCCATGCCTGACCTGTATGCCATCTGAGCTGTAAACTCTATCATTACTTTCCATTGTCTCAGGACTCACGTGGCTCGGAGGCTCGGCACCATCTTTGTTTGAATACGATTGCTGAGACAAGGGAGCCTGTTTGTATACCACCCATTGTTCTGGAGGCATTATACTAATCTTTCATTTAGTGAAGCAAAACTTGTAATTTGACTCAGTTGACTACTATTGTGATTGTACAGAAATGCAATAGTACATTTAAAGATCTGGCCAACTACAATGTTGTCCATAGCACAGCGAATAGCGATATGCGTGTCGCGAGACGGACTCCCGTGATCGGAGACGCACACTCAAGTCTCCTTAGGATATAATGGGAGATGCACTCCCACGATCGGGGACACGCTTTTGCTTGGCGCATAGCGTGATTCATGGGCATGTTTGTGCCGCGATCAGTCACAATGAACGTGGGCGCATCTATAGAAACAGAAAAATGTCTGAGCACCCAATTTACGTCTGGAAGTGTAATGGATAGTGTGATTAAACATCTCAACCAGCTGTATAACATTATCCGATACTATTTGCTGGATAACCCCGGCAAATATTAATTACCCTCCAAACGTATGTACAGGGGTCGCAGCAGATATTAGCTTCAATTGCAAAAGCAGTCCCTGAAAATGGTGCTAGCCATTGTAGCCTACAGTCCACAAAAAGCACCTGGAGAAGGATCCGTAAAATCCCTCCCTGGCACTCTCCATTCACGTATACCCGGTCAGCAGACCGCACATGCGCAGTAGCACGTCCGCTCTGGAAAATGAAAGTAATCACTAATGTGTTTTTTTTTTTTACTTGTACACAAAACCTTCTAAACGCATCTAAAACACAATGGTTAATAAATGAGTCTCAAAGATTAATTTACATATATAATGCTTGTACTGTTAGTGTAAGCATATAAAATACTGTAAGAGTGGTATTGAAGCACTTATGATGGGTTAAATGTACAGGGACAGTCAACAAGCTGCCATGTGCTAAACAAACATAAGATTGTTGACTTGGTCTGAGAAGCAAATGCACCTTCAGATCCCCCCCAGTGATCACGTCCCTTGCACCCGCTGGGATGGACCCCACCTTTTAGCTGCGTCACTGCCGTGGCAGGAAAATGTTATCAGGGTCTGCTCTGAAGCAGTTACTGATGTGATGAGTGTCCAGAGGAAGACCGGGGTACACACCTTATCCTCTCTGCGGTGCTCTAATGAGCAGCACACTGATATTCTATGATAGAGCAGTTCTATATTTCACTGTTGATGGACGGCAGTTCTTAGTTCTCTAGGCAGAAAGGACTAAAATAGCAATGCTCTGCAGAGTCTTAGTAATGTTGTAACCATGATACCAACATTTAATATTGAAAACCCCTTATTACAGTGGTCATTATGAAACTGGTATAACCCATTGGCAGAAACACTTTCCAGATCTCAGTGAATGATCACTTCTAAAAGCACTTTTATATTCCAATAGAGTTCTTGCAACCACCAAATACCAGGAAATGTTTTTCAAATTGTTTTTAAGGGGCTATATGTCGCCCTCTCTTTATTTCTCCTCTCCTCCCTTTCATTATTTCTCCTCTCCTCCCTTTCATTATTTCTCCTCTCTTCCTTCTCTTTATTTCTCCTCTCCTCCCTTTCATTATTTCTCCTCTCTTCCTTCTCTTTATTTCTCCTCTCCTCCCTTTCATTATTGCTCCTCTCTTCCTTCTCTTTATTTCTCCTCTCTTCCTTCTCTTTATTTCTCCTCTCTTCCTTCTCTTTATTTCTACTCTCTTCCTTCTCTTTATTTCTCCTCTCTTCCTTCTCCTTATTTCTCTTCTTTTTATTTCTCCTCTTTCTTCCTTCTCTTTATTTCTCCTCTCTTCCTTCTATTTATTTATCTTCTCTTCCTTCACTTTATTTCTCCTCTCTCTTCTTACTCTTTATTTCTCTCCTCTCTTCCTTCTCTTTATCTCCTCTCTTTCTACTCATTATTTATCCTCTCTTCCCTTTCATTATTTATCCTCTTTCTTTCCTTCTCCTCTTTCATTATCTCTCCTTCTTTCACTTTCCTTTATTATTCCCCTACCTTTTCTTCTCTCATTTCTTTCCTTCACTGCTATATTTCTCTCCTATTTCTTTATTTCTCTATTTATTTTTTTTCTAATTCTCTCTTTCACTGACTCTTTTTCTCTCACCTCTCTTTCCTTCACTCCTATCTTTCTCTCTCTCTCCTATATATTTATTCCTTTCTCCCTGTCTTGTGTCTCCCCTTCCTAACACTCCTCCTGTCATTAATGCCCAGAGTCAGAGTACGGCCAAGCCAGGGCTGTCTCTTCTTTGATTAGAAACAGGAAATGTACTGTCCACACCATAGTGGGAACGGGGTGTTTACTGATGGGAAGGGATTCTGTGTACGTGTTCTCGTGTTCAGCCGTGTTTGTGCTTCTAGCACATTCATAAACACTCATCAAATCTAATAAACATCCATAAAAAGACCAATATATCTGGGCAAGCCAAGGTTTAAAGGTCACAAGACAATTTGTGAAGAACGACTCGTCTCCCAACCCCCCACCCACACGCACACACCTGGTCATCATTTACTGAATGTCATTTATAATGGTACAAACATAGATCCTGAGATTTATTGCGTTAAGGAACCCCCC
The DNA here is from genome assembly GCA_031769625.1 of Taudactylus pleione. Lineage (NCBI taxonomy): Eukaryota > Metazoa > Chordata > Amphibia > Anura > Myobatrachidae > Taudactylus > Taudactylus pleione. The sequence continues at coordinate 48,685,567 of JAUIMM010000031.1, forward strand.
CTACACACACCTGGTCATCATTTACTGAATGTCATTTATAAGGATACAAACATAGATCCTGAGATTTATTGCGTTAAGGAACCCCCCCTACACACACCTGGTCATCATTTACTGAATGTCATTTATAAGGATACAAACATAGGCCCTCATTCAGAGCCGTACGCTCTGAGCAGAGCGCACGCTCTGAATGAGGGCCGGGCTCCATTTTCATGGAGCGTCCTCCTGGACGCTCGTATAGCTGTGGGTCACCACCCACAGGCTATACGAGCGTGCATTGTGATGGCCGCGATGGTCGAGACCATCGCGACCATCGAATTTGCGAGCCGGAGCCTGCGGTTGAGGTTTTCAACCGCAAGCTCCGGAGTGATTTTGGCTCTATCAGAGCCAAAATCACTCCCACTGACATCACTAGTGATGTCAGTGGGCCGGCTTCTGACGGGAGGCGTTCCCGTGGGAACGCCCCCGTCAGGGAGGCACGCCCACCAAAGGGGGCGTGCTGTCAATCAACATTGACAGCACGCCCCCTTTGATCGGACACAACGAGCGAAAAACTTTCCTTCGCTCGTCGCGTCTGGCGCATGCGCACGACGGAGCTCCCTCCGTCGTGCGCGTGCTCAGTCCATAACATCGACCCACTTGCGAGCGGACAGCCGCTCGCGAGTGGGTCTGAATCAGGCCCATAGATCCTGGGATTTATTGACTTAAGGATTTATTCTTTAGTCTTATGTGTTTCTTTTTCACTATTACACAACACTGATGAAATGGTATCTGTATGTGATAACTTCTTACATATATATCCTTTTTTCATTATTATAGTGAAACAGTCTGGGAAAACATGGCACGTATGTGCGTGAAGACAAGACGACTCGATGTTGCCAAAGTGTGCCTGGGGAAAATGGGCCATGCCAGGGGCGCCAAGGCATTGCGGGAAGCAGAACAGGAGCCGGAGATAGAGGCCAGAGTGGCTATGTTAGCTGTACAGCTCGGCATGCTGGTACGAGAATGTCTTCACACTGAGAGATTGGCTACAGCAGATAGAATAGGTGCTCAGTAACACCGGCCTAAACAGAATATACATGAGATTATGATATTAGAAATCACCAAGGAGTTTGGTGGCCATAGAAAATCCATAAAATGTACCTGTAGGTCAGGTATGGGGAACCTCCACCACGGGGGCTATATAAGGCCCTCGGAATCATTTGGTATGGCCCTCAGAGCTTTTTTTTGCTAACCTCATCTGGCTAGCAGGGTGCCTAGATTGGCAGCTCCCCAAATCATCCTGAGGTTGCTCTGGGCATTGCTGTAATCCCCGGCAGATTGTGGCCCCGCCCCATGTGACGTCATGTGGAGGGGGCGTGGTCTGCATTGGGCCTGCGAATAATGTTATATATATATCAAAATGGCCCTCGGCAGAAAAAAGGTTCCCCACCCCTGCTGTAGGTCAAGTGATTTTGCAAAGGTCATGGAATTCCAAATAGACTGCTCATATCCTTGTATTTTAAGTATGGTGTATATTCTTTTTTTTTTTTTTACATGAATAGACGTTTTTGACAAAGAAATGAAAAATAAAAGTTATCCCTCTTTTATTTAGAAAAAGTCACATCTGTGTTTTGTGAGTGAAATCTGCATACGTCCAACATTTTCATGTGGGAGTTTGTTCTCATTTGGGGGGTGCCATATCATCGGGGCTGTGTCTAGTGCTTCTAAAGATCTAAGTGATCCTGTAAGACACCTGTGTACACTTCCCAGCAGTTCTAGCAGTTGCGACAACAGTTCTGGTAGTCGGGACAGCACAACATACTTGCTGAAGTGGGAGGTGTTGCCATGAATTGCATCCCCTTTGGGCCATGTTGATGGGTTTAATCTCAAATGACTTAATAAAGCCCCTGAAATTTGGGAGTGTCCTAGATATTCTGGGAAAGTAGGCAAGTATGCGACAGGTCACTCCACTCTAGTTATTACTGGTCTGTCTAAATTAGGGCATTTAGTAGGTATGTGTTTGCGTAATAGTAATAAGCTGCTTTTGTTTGTAGCAGGGCCAAGGGCAAGATGCTGGATAGTTGTTCATACCTGTTAGGACTTCCTTTGTTATACTGTAAGCATTGTAATCTTTTGCTGAAGTTAAAGTGGAAAGAAGCAGTAGATATTGCTCAAACACACTGTGTTAATTATTTTCGAATATGTTGTTCTCTTTTTACTGGTCACCAAAGGTGAGAATATTGTTTCACAGTTTTTTAAGCAACTGTCGACACTAGTCACATATTCTATGGCAGAGTAAATAAAGCACTAAGGCCCTCATTCAGAGCCACTCGCTAGCGGCAGTACGCTCGTTCCGAGCGATGTTCGCACATCTGCGCATGCGTACGGATCGTTATACGCATGCGCGAACCAGTCAGTGCGGCCGAAATTCATGTGCTCGCAATATAGCGAATGCCTGCTATTTTGAGTGACAGAATGAGGCGTATGTGGGTGGTAACAGGGGAAGGTGTTTGAAAATGGGGAGTGGAGATCCGAACGCAGGTGTGCTTAAAGGTCAAAACGGGCGTTTTATGGGTGTGCATAATTAATACAGCAGCGTCATTGACCACGTCACTGGGTTATTTTATAGCCAGAACTGCTCGCAAGATTGTGGTTGAAAAAACCAACCACAAGAATAGCGAGCAGTTCATACGCTGTTCGATGTACTCGATTAATCTAATAAATAGCGGACGTGACGTATGATGCGAGCGGCCAGGGGGCGTTTTTATCAAATAAACGAGCGTATGTTTTGCTCGCTCGTTCAGACATAGAGGCGTTAACAGACCGCAAACAGCGGACGGTTCATTTGAATAGCCACCCCCTTTTTATGAACGAGCGAGCGCTAATTGCGAGCGGCTCTGAAGAGTTTATCTCACAACAGGAAAGACCTAATGCAAATTTGTATTTTGGCAGAGGTTCTGTAATAAAGATTATTGCTGATATGCATTAATGCAGGTATTAAAGAGCTAGCTTTTCATTATTATTTTTAGAAATAACATAGATGATATATAAAACCAAAAGAACATATTACATTTAGTGGCTTGTATATAACGGTTATAGCTGCAATGGTGATTTCATACAGCGGCAACTTCTGCAGCAGGTCCAGTGTGAATGACTTGGGAAACATAAGGACAGCACTGTAGTTTCTGTACTGTATAACGTCTATTTATTTCAATAAGACAAACCTGACCTCCAAATGATCATGACGCTAAGTTGTACATGATGTTCTACACGTTTATCTAATTTGAATTAATTGGCCTTGTAGTATTTTGTGAAGATGTTTAGAAAGATAAAATACAAATGAGGGGATGTAGGCAGCTTTAAATGCCGACGCCTTTCTTAATCCCGACGCCGAAAAGCAGAAGGACGGATGCCCAAATGAGGTAAGCATGGGGTGCCCGTCCTCTTAGCCGCGGGGGGGGGGGGGGGGAGGGTTATGGTTAGGGCAGTTAGCGGGGTTAGCATTAGGTTTTTTTTTGGGGGGGGGGGTTAGGGTTAGGCACCCCTAGGGGAAAGGGTTTAGGGCCAGGCACCACATACGGGTTTAGGCACGAAGGAGGGGGACTTAGGTTCAGGAACTAATGGGGAAGGTTAGGGTCAGGCTACCAGAAGGGAGGGTTAGGGCATCCCTGTCGAGATACCAACCATCGGGATGCTGCTGTCGGAATCCTGACAGCCGGCATATCATATCGATTCCACAAATGAGAAACCTGATTTTATATCTTAACAAATTCCCTCTGAGAATTTAAAGGAGATTATAACTTTAACATACAGGGTTATTATTCTCTTCTAAGCTTTTGGGGGACAGCTGTAAATAGCTTTAGTATGTTCACAAGGTAGATGTTTCCTATCTTTGCGTGTTTGGAGTACTGCAGAGAAGCATTAGAGCCTGCCGAAATAGAAGCCTATGGATGGTTGTACCTATCCTTTATAAATATTATCTTTCTTCCAGGAAGACGCAGAACAGCTGTACAAAGGCTGCAAACGTTACGATCTACTAAATAAACTGTACCAGGCTTGGGGCCAGTGGCAGAAGGCCATTGAGACTGCAGAGAACCATGACCGAATGCACCTCCGCACCACCTATTACCACTATGCCAAGCACATGGAGGCTACCGGAGACCACAGTGTCTCTCTCAACCAGTAAGTATACCAATAGTGATCAGTGATGGCAATGCTAAATTGAAGGCTCTGCTCTGCAAGTAGGTGAAACGCGCCTGGGGTAAAGAGTAGGAACATCACGTTACCGTCCATTCTACTACCACTTCGGGGCTGGCCCCTTCATTCTGTTCCATCTTTTTATATTTCTCTTAAAACACTGATCAGTTTAGCTTCAGTTTAGCCCTATTTATGGTTTATGTTAATCATGAGTGTGAGTGCATATGGGAATTATCTTTATTACATTACATGTTGTAATTGTGCGTATGTGACGCGTTTAATTACATCGTTTGGAGTGCGCCTGGATGTTCGTGTCTACACCTAAGTGCTGTTTGGACTCGCAAAACTGGTCCTATTAAACGTATAGTCTTAAATAAAATCATGAGAGTGAGGAGACAGTTAAGCTGTTTTTACTACATGTTTATTTTTGTGTCTTTTCATATTTTTTCTTCATTTGGTGAACTTAGCCTAGAGAAGCGGTAACCCATATAAAGCGGGCCGTCAAAATGCAGAAGTCACCCCAGTGAAATTATCTAGTGTGCCCTGATATTCTACTACAGTGCACCAAGGAAGGGTCACTGGTAGAGCAATGCTTCGTAGCACACACAGAACAGGGTTTGCCCTGCTATCTGCACCTTCTGCACACCTTCAATCTAATTTAATATAGCAGCTTTTGCAAGAGTAAATCTTGTGTTTGCATATGTGTGCAGAACTAGGCTGGTTATTATGCCTGCCCCACACTACACAGGGAATGCCCCAATTCACTCAGATCATTTCTGCAAACATAAGTTCAAACAACATTTAAAGGGTGGGCAGTGCCGAAACTAGGATATCTGTCACCTGGTGCAAGGCAGCAATTTTGCACCCCCTCCCTTCCTGTACTTGAAGTTTGTCCTTACTCCTCCATAAGGTAGTGAACTACTCAAACGTCCCTGGTATAGTGACTTACATTATTCCACACACCATAATGCCCATTGCACATTATGCCACACACTGTAATGCCTATTACCAAAGTGCCACTTACATATTTGCCCGACACCATTTTATACCCCACAGTAAGGCTTCTAATTACTTTAAAATTACCTGCTCATTGTCAGGGGTTTCATCCTTGTTGCCAGGGGGTTTCATGCTTGTTGCCAGGCGGTTTCTTGCTTGTTGCCAGGGGGTTTCATGCTTGTTGCTAGGGGTTACATGCTTGTTGCCAGGGGTTACATGCTCATTGCCATGGGGTTTGTGCTTCTTGCCATGGGGTGTCATGCTCGTTGCCAGGGGGGGTTTATGCTCATTGCCAGGGGATTTCACGGGAGAAGATGCAGATTTCAGCATCTTCTCCCGGCAGCGCCAGCGTTCCCAGTGCCGGGAACGCTGTGTGCATTGCGCTGGCTTAACAGACACTAGAGGTCTAGTAGGACCTCTAGCATCTGTCTCCTCCTAGGCGGCGGCCATTTTTGGAGGGCCGTTTTCAGCAGAGTCCATGGAATTTGCTAAAAATGGCCATCCAAAAATGGCCGCCGCCAAAGAGGAGACAGACACTAGAGGGTCAGTAAGGACTTCTAGCATTTGTCTCCTCTTCGGCGGCGGCCATTTTTGGATGGCCGTTTTCTGAGTCTGCAGCCCCAAAGCCACCTCGAGTCAGCTTTTTTCGCCCCCTGCAATCCGGCACCCGGTGCACATGCACCTCTAGCCCCCCCCTAGTTGCGGCCCTGGGGTGGGATGTGCATTTCTGCCTCTTTACTGTACAGGATAGAGAGTATCATACTTTTTGGAATATTAATGTACTGAACATGATATAAAAGTTCTGCACATTGTAACAAACAGTAAGATGCTTCCTTATGTGTATATAAGCACTCTAGATTAATCTTGTTATAATTAAAGCCATCTGTGATACAGTTTGATGTGTATGTTATACAGTGCAGCAGTTCAAGCAGGTTTATTTCATTGCGACTGCAGCACAATTTTACATGTTGTTTCAGTTAGTAGGTGTTGAACTGGAAATCAGTCTAAAAGTAGCAGACGGGAATGCTTAATGCACATTTGGGGCAGTTTCCTTCCTGACTCGGGGAAAATCCATTGAGTTGGGATGTCATAGAGTACT